>OU342972.1:10057500-11355500 GCA_910592155.1 Ypsolopha scabrella | reverse complement strand
GTTGCCTCGCACCAGTGACGCCGCTGCCCGTCACTAGTCTGTTATTTTATAAGGCCCGGCATTTTGGGATGGATATCCGGCCATCAATCGGTCCCAGGCAATGGTGGACCACCTGGTTGTGCCTGTTTGCGATCTGTCTTTTTATCCCATACAACCATTTTCGGTCGCAAAATTTTCAAAAAGTCGCAGCTTAGTAACAGTGTCGTAACTATTACTAAAGATTTAATGTCACATTCCCAAAAAAGAAATACGAATTACGAATCAAAAATGACAAGTAGAATGAACGGAACGAGAACGGAACGAATAATGAATGATTGAATGCGCGATAGAAGTGAGCACAAATAAGTCGCGATGTGTCGACGCGGCGACGACGCGGCGTGGGGTGACTGAAAGTTACTGTTACGATTATTCCCCACTTTTCGCAACGGCATCAAAACACAGGTCGACACGAAAACGTAATGCTACGGAACAGTGTTACAATAAAGTTCCGTTACGACACAATAACTGTCGACTTATGTCGTAACCGCTACTTGATATGGCTGCATCCCCCCGAATAATAACTTCAAGGTGGTTTGCAAGGTGGTACCTCCACAGTCGAGCCCGGCACCAGCTCTACCTCCTCCAATTATTGCATAATAAAGTTATATCTGTGATAATTAGCAACGAATACTGAAGGCGGACCCATGGCAGCACTATTTACCACGAAATAGTTTTAAATTAAAACTATGATAGAAATAAACTTCTATATTTTAAACACTTGGCGATTTATCCATCGCAAGGAGATAACAAATTAAATTTTATATCATTGCGGTATAGAAGGTCCCAGGTTCGAGTCCCGGTTCAGAGCTCCTCACGTCCAGATTTACTTTTCTGATTTTCTATACCCCAATGATATAAATTTTAAGTTTTAAATTAAGACGGTTTTTTACCGAGACGTTTTCTTTTATTCTTTCACAATATTAGGTTTTTTTGTACGGGGAGTCTTTGCGGATCGTGTTTTTCTTGGATTTAGAGTGACATTAATTATGTTTTACGGTCTAATTAAATGAATGGATTGTCAATATAATTGCACAATTCGATTGGTTAGGGTCATCAATTATTATGACATGAAATTTTAATTGTAAATTATGATTTATGGTAAACTGGCGACATTAATCAGAAAAAAATACGAAAGTAATTTATATTCAACATTTTATATGATACATAATGAAAATTCTGGTACATTATGTTTCAACCAACGAGTTATTGCGTCGTAGGTTCCAACAAATGAACATATATGTCTGATGTTTTGGCAATTTTATAAATGAATTGAAGTTGACAATGCGATTATTTTTCTGTAAACTGTAGGAGATTAATCACTACAAAAAATAGTGTTTGCAAATGTATAATTATTATAATACTTTAATGATCAATGCGAAAGATTGGTTTATGATAAAAATGTATTCAACAGTGTTGAAATCTTTCCTAAGATAGTAAATTAGGTGCGGGAAATTTTAGTAGTGCAGGTGCAGTAACTTCGCATGAAAATGTAAGCGGTTGACTTCAGAAACTTATAATTTTGGTAAAAAAAAAAGTTATAAATTTGGCTCTAAATATCAATTTTTTTTTCACACGGTTATAACTCTTCTATGAATTTTAAGGATCAACATCAACATCCATAGTTTTTTTTAAGAATTTAGTTATTTTACTATCTATCTCGCTCTAATTATTTGCCGCGTTGTACCTCAGTTATTTTCAGTACATAAAAACTATAAATAGTACCGAAAAAATGTATTTTTATTCTGTTTTTCGACGTGGCATTTGGTTCTGAAATACATATGTTTTGTCGTTGTTATGTCTATAAGGTCTCTAATTAAATCAAAACCCTCGAAATACGGCAATGGTTTTTCTAAAAATTTCAGATATTCTTCTGAACACTACAATTTTACAAAAATTAATTTAAAATTTTATTTTAATTTGTACTTTTCCTTTTAGGGTAGCAAGTGGTATTTATTTTGTTAAGAAACCTAATATTTACTATTATCCAAAGTAGAAATGCCAGCCTTTACGAAGTGTTTTCTACTGATATCACAGTTACCTATATTATATAAAAAATTTAAGGCTACGATATCAAACCTCGATATTTTTCCAGAGTACTTTTATTACCGAGAAAAGTGAACCGGGGCCACTTAAATTAAATTCTCTTTTCAAGCCTTACAATATTAATTTTGCCTGGCTCCCTGTGGCTTCACCTTTTCGCTCAAAAACAAATGAAAAGATACTCGAACCGTATGAACATTGTTCATTAAAGTGTACCTTATAATTATTTGACTTTACGTCGTGACGCCTCCCTAATTTTGATTACTAGATTGATATATACTTTTTGATATATATGATATATATTTCACGTTGAGGGTATTTTGAAGTGTGATGTTTGTTTGCATATCGACGAGCATGTTCAAAACTTGTACGTCATTTCCGGAACAGTCCTTGGGTTAAAATTTTTTGAATCTTTATTGTTTGCCGTGATATAGGCTATAGTACCTAATACCTACGTATTCTCTTAAAATTTCAACAAGCTACTTATTACGGCTGAAGCTGTGGACCTCTGTGACAGACGCAGGCAGACAGACGACTAAGGCCCAGGAATAGGTTCCCGTTTGGTACCGTCGGGTCCATCCATCCACCCATCAGCCAGTTTCGTCCACTGCTGGACATAGGCCTTTCCAGGATTTCGCCACTCTTGGCGGTCCTCCTGGAAGAAATGCCCATACTCACACACGCTGGGCAGGAGGGTTGGTGAGCGCAGTGCCGAAACCTTTGCACCAGTGACGCCGCTGCCCGTCACTAGTCTGTTTTATATAAGGCTCGGCAATTGGGGATGGATATACCGCCATCCATCGGTCCCAGGCGATGGTGGGCCGCCTGGTTTTACCTGAGAGCTGTCCTCTTACTCTCCCCCGAATAACTTCGGGAGGATTTGCGAGTAAGATGGTGGTACCTCCACAGTCGAGCCCGGCATCAGCTCTGCCACCGTCGGGTGCGGAACCCAAAAAACAAGTTGGAAAAATAAGGACCGAGAGCGGTTTCAAATTCAGTGAGGGTGGAGCCACGGGCAACAGGCTAGTCTCATGCAAATCTACGGTAAAAAAAATGTATATACCGGGTGTAAATAGAGTGCTACCATTAAATGAAACCACATATTCTATAGAAACAGCTGCAGGTTTCACGGACGACGCTCTCTCTAAACTCGCCCGTATGTCGGTGCGTCGGAGTTTACGCGTTTTTGTTTGGAACTCAATTACTTTCCTAAACTAAGGGTGTCCGCGGGTACGATTCTTGGGAAAAGTGCAGTAGCAGTCTATTTACACCCGGTATATATATCATCACGACATGAATCCCCGAGTGGGTGTCAGAGGTGTTCCGAGTGTGAACTGTAAAATGCAAGTCGCAGTGCACATCAGTACACCCGCGTTTCATCGACGATTATTACGTCCCAACGTGATGGGTGGTGAGCTCTATCGCCGCACTTCAATGACACGCTTTTTAGGGCATGCTGGTTTCCTCAGATTCCTCACGATGTTTTCCTTCACCGTTCAGCAAGTGGTAAGTATTATGGAAGAACACAAATACTATGCACATAAATTACGAAAAACTCATTGGTGCATAGCCCGACCGGGGATCGAACCTGGGTCTCAAGATTGAGAGGCCAGAGTTTTATCTCCGAGCTACCACTGCTTCTAAAAATATATGCTAAAATTACGGAGTTTTACAGTTTGATCAGTAGGAAATGTAATTTTAGTAAATTACACTAATTACACATATATTTATTGGTATATAGATGCACCTTCGATAAAATAACGGTCACAGCAGTAAAAGTTGTTGGTTTTAGTCAAGTGCGGTAGCTGTCGTTTCCAGAACCCCTAAAATGTTATTTTATAGGGTGTATTAATGACGTGCTCAGAAAATTAAACCCTTTTTTATCATTCGTGATGTTCAAAACAAAACTTTTAAACAACACGAATTGAAAAACAAACGGGAAATTCACTTCCCCATGTAAATTTTTAATACCTGCTCGTAATTTTCTCTGGAAAGCGAAAAAAAACTATTTAGCGTATTTGCAAAAGTAAAAGAAAACATTTTTTTTTATAGCGATATGCATCGCTTTGAGTACTTTAAATATTGAAAATTTTCTCTGTTTGATCAGTAAAGCATGTAGTTTTATTTCCTGAGCATTTCATTAATACATTGGGTATATTGTTTCTAAATGCTTCAGGCGTAGTTTTCTGCTACTGGGAATCTTGGGCGAACAAAAGACCAGGTATCGGCAGGTACGGGGTTTCAGACCTGCCCACGGATCTCTGCACTCACTATGTCTACTCCTTTATTGGTCTTAATGCGGATGCTGATCTCACCTTCCCTGATGAAAATGTGCTAAAGGGAAAGAGTAGTAAGTTGTTTTGTCTTCTGTTTGAACAAGTTTTGATTTAGCTGATCATTTTGGTAAAAAAACTCTATGGTCAATGTCAATGAAAAAGTCAACGTATATTTTTATTTTATAAATAATTTTATTTCTTGATCAAAACATTCAAAAAGACGATAAATTGGACACCAGTGTATACCTCAAGCTTTATTATTATCTTTTACTCGAAAATAAGATTGCTACGCCCACGGATTAGACACAAGCTACGACGAAGTACGCAGTCTACGCGAACTACAAGTCTTCAGTTGCCACTTGTGTTCGGTCCCACTAGGAGACAATTAAATCAGATATATCGGTAATATAATCTACGAACTAAGGTATCGCATATCACAGAATAAATGAAAGGACTTCATAACAAGATAGTGAGTGATTTGAACTATATAAACTAATTGGGACATCTATTTTTAGTTTTTTAAGGCAATATAACCAAGGATACTTTTATATTTTACATATTATTATTCGTATTATTTTCTTTGTACATTTTAGGCCCAAGTTGTAGATATTCCATGTTTTTATTATAAAATTGTACCTTTTAAGTTTTGTAATTTGGCACCTATTTATTCCAACGACATACATTTATTAAAATTTTATTTATTGTCTTTGATGTCTCAGACGGCTGGCCCATCATCGAGGAGTCAGTCGGCAGCGTCACAGGACTTCGTGCTTTGTCCGGATTGCCCCCAGTCGTCTCGCGTATACAGAGGACAGAGAGGTCTAAACATTCATAAATCAAAATGCCACAAAAATGTGTCTGTCGACGATCTAAGCACTTCTAGATCAACTGATAATCCTTTTTGGTTAGAGATTAGTAAATATAAGTCATCTCTTCCAACGGTTAAAAGGATCCCACGAGGGGCCAGAAATACGGTGGCTACCTCTCTGTCCTCTTGTATACGGAAAGTTCTTGATAACAACGATAAAGCCAGCTGGGAGGATCTGCTCACTTTTTCATACCGGACTCTGCACGTGCCTAAAGGAAGAGATAATGGCAGTTCCCTAACACAAGAAATTAAGAAAAACTGTAAGCAACCAGTAAATTTAAAAGAAGCAGAGGATCTCACAAGAAAATTAAACAACACTCATAATATTGGTAAAAGGGTCGAAACTAAAATTAACGATGGAGATATAAGAGGAGCTGCCCAGATTCTCTTCTCAAGTGATTCAGTCGCACCTGACACCTCGGAGACCCTTTCATCCCTAGAGTCGAAACATCCACTGCCAGCAACCTCATCGCATTTACCTGATGCCCCTGATCCCTCTGAGCGTACTCCTGAAGCAACACCAGAGGAGGTGCAAGCCGCGATCGCGTCTTTCAGGAATGGTTCGGCTGGTGGTCTTGATGGGCTGACGCCACAGCACTTCAAAGATCTCATTTACGGCGCCCCGGGTGAGACTGGTCGTGCCCTCTTGGAGGACGTGACCCGGCTTGTGAACCTTATGCTGGCTGGGAAAGTGTGTGACGACGTTACTGACATTCTCTACGGTGCTAATCTTTGTGCACTCAAAAAAAAGGACGGAGGCATCCGGCCGATCGCAGTTGGGAACACCATCCGTCGTGTGGTCTCAAAGATCTGCTGTAGACATATTCAACCAGATTTAGTGAACAAATTTCAGCCTGTGCAGTTAGGCTTTGGGACTAAGGGAGGGTGTGAAGCCGCCGTGCACGCGGCTCGGACCTTCCTTGAACACGGCGGAGGGGAGGTTCTGCTGAAAGTGGATGTGCAGAACGCGTTTAACTCAATAGATAGGGGCGCCCTGTTGACACAAGTCAGGGAGAATATTCCTGCAGTATTTCATTATTTATGGCAGTGTTACAGCTCGCCCTCCAAACTCGTATATAAAAACCATTTGTTGCAATCTGCCGTTGGCTGCCAGCAGGGTGACCCACTCGGACCGGCCATTTTCAGTTTGGCCATACATCCACAAATCACCTGCCTCAAATCTAAATTTAATGTTTGGTATTTGGACGATGGGACTCTGGGAGGCGAAGCGGACTCGGTTCTAACAGACTTGAAGAAATTAATACAAAATTTCCACTCTATCGGACTAAATTTAAACTTTTCAAAATGCGAATTATTTTTGAATAACTCTTTGTCTCCTCACGTTAAAAATAACATTATAACCAAATTTAATACACTGGCTCCAAACATTAAAATCATAAACGAAGAATCGCTTCGCCTCCTAGGTGCCCCAGTACTGGATGATTCCCTCCCCTGTTTCATTTCGGAACAAATTTCAAAATTTCAGGAATCATCTAGTCTTCTAAAAATGATCAGTCCACATATAGCATACTGCATAATTAAATTCTGTCTCTTTACGCCAAAGTTCACGTACGTGCTACGTTGTAGCACCCTCTGGAAACATTCCCCACTTTTGGTATGTATAGATGAAATAATTAGAACAACTTTAGTGGAAATTCTAAATTGCCCTTTAAATGACCGGAGCTGGACCCAAGCCAGTCTACCGATCCGATTTGGCGGTTTAGGAATCCGAAGGGTGTCCAATGTGGCACTCCCTGCATTCTTGTCCTCAGCTTACAGCACGATGGACCTCTTTGGCAGAATTATAAACCCATCACTTGGTGATGTTGAGGTCGCGTGCTTGGCTGAGGCCAGGAGTGCATGGACTGACACTGCTGGTCCGTGTACTAACCTCCCGATGACTCTGTCTTCGCAGAGGTCATGGGACGAGCCGCTCTGTATCCAGGTTCAAAAGAACCTACTGGATACCTCATTAAACCCTGCAGACCGAGCTCGTCTTTTGGCGTCCAGCGAACCAGAGTCAGGTTATTGGTTAAACGCTCTCCCTTCGGCCAATATAGGGACTCTTCTTGACAAAACAACATTTACTTTGGCCACCTGTCTGAGACTGGGTGCACGGACAAATGAGCCTCATCGCTGCCGTTGTGGTAAAGCCGTCGATCAGCTTGGTCATCATGGCCTTTCATGCCAGCACAGTGCTGGTCGCTTGCCGCGTCATGCCGCTCTTAATGACGTCATCCGTAGGGCCTTAGCCAGTGCCAGTGTTCCGGCCATTTTGGAACCAAATGGCGTCATACGTGAAGACGGCAAAAGGCCCGACGGAATGACGATTATACCATGGAAGCATGGTAGGTCGCTGGTATGGGACGCTACATGTGTCGACACGATGGCAGCGTCTCATCTCCAAGCGACCTCAGTCAGAGCGGGCGCGGCTGCGGCATCTGCAGAGGGCTCCAAGAGGCGCAAATATGCGGCCTTAGGAGAGGGCTACATGTTTGTGCCCTTCGGCGTAGAGACTCTCGGGCCATGGGGACCAGAAGCGCGACAACTCTTTAAGGAGATCTCGTCGCGCCTGATCGACGCTTCAGGTAACCAAAGGGCTGGGACATATTTTGGTCAGCGGATTAGCCTCGCGATCCAGCGAGGCAATGCCACCAGCCTTTTGGGTACCTTGCCCAACGACGGTAGCGATCTGGCCAGCATATTTTATTTATTACATTAAATAGGTGTCCAAAATTTCCCTTTCTTTTATTTATTTGTATAGTATTTAAATTGCTAGGTAATTTTAATTTTTAATTAGTTTAGTTTTGATGTAAATTGTTATTTAAGTTTTAGAATATTTACTGAATAAATGAGCGACTACATTTTAGTCCTAAATATAAAATTTTGGTTGAAAAATGTAAAAAGTCAGCTCCAGTTTTTTTGTTGCAAATTAACAGTTTAATGACAGAGAATAAAAGTTCATACATTAGTTTACATCTGTATAACTGACTTTGCTGGCTAGTGCAACTAAAAGGTATAAAGTACAAATATCAACAAGCGTTCATATTATTTAAATATCTTTCTAGCTGATTTATTTGTACACTTTCTTATTGCAGATATAATTAAAGATTTCATGGCCCTGAAGGAACGGAATAGTTCCCTGAAGCTCCTGGTAGCCATCGGTGGATGGCTTGAAGGGACGACTAATTTCTCAATTGTAAGTAGATAAGTAGTTTTTGGAAACCAAAAATATATTTGCCTTTACACGCAACCGAATTTCTTTTTCTTAACAAATCTTTCAATATCATTTTCTAGGTATACAACAATAATAGCGCATAATTATTCAAGGAATATCGTAACTATAGAAATACGTGTATCCATTTTAAGAAGAAAGGCAAAGGTAAATTTCCTCGGACAAGATTAGAACCTGTGACCTCTTGCTTACAAGGCAAGTGCTCTCCCAGCTAAGCTACCGAGGTTTTCACCTGGATTGTATAAACTTTCCATTCTATTCTCGTCTATTTTGTTTGTACTACCTGACGATTGGTATCACATAATCTTTGATCAACGTAGGTTAAAAAAATACAGAAATACACCTCTTCTAAGTTGTACGAGTAAATAGAACATTAATATAAGTTACCCATTTAATTTAAAGCCGCCATAAGTAATGAATCTGATATAATGTGAACAAAAATATCAAGAATGATGAAATGCATATTTTTTTTAAATAATTGAGAAAAATATTCAAGTTTTGTTTCCCTCAGTTGATATTTAATAATGATAGGTAAATGCCTATATCTGTCCATGCTTGTAATGAAATAAATATAGTAACCTTAATTATCTATGTCCATCTAAGGGCTTTTTCGTGTCCTTTAATGAACTCATTCAAATAAAAGAATCCATTTCCGAAACTCCTTTTCTTTGCAAGTCAGGTCACCTGCTTAGGAAAGTTGTGGTTAAAAATACAGTCAAATTGAGAACCTCCTCCTTTTTTGAAGTTAAAACAGGCCCTTAGAAAGAACTACATAATTAAGTTTACTCCCTATATTACAAAATATATTATATTTCAAGGTATCTAACGATGACACCCTGCGAGCCCAGCTAGTCTCGAACCTCGTCACCTACATCGACGAGCAAGGCTTCGACGGTCTCGACCTGGACTGGGAGTATCCCGCCCAGAGAGGTGGCAACGAGACTGATAAGGTAAATGTGACGTCCACCTGAGAGCCGATGGAGTACGAACTTCGTCATCTACATCGACGAGCAAGGCTTCGACGGACTCAACCTGAACTGGTAGTATCATGCTCAGAGTCGTAGCATCAAGATTGGTAGTTCAATGTGAACCCACACTGAGGTCTGTTTATTCTTCCTATAGAATGCGATCAATCAGAAATTTAACAAAATCCTCGATCGTGTTATATTTGAACATTTCAATAGAGTATCACACGAATTATCTGCTGCTTTGCCCCATAAAATAGCCCTCGTGACAGGGTAAATACAACTCTATTATCATGAACTCATCAATAATGGTAATACTATCAATTATATATTATGTTTCTATTTTCCCTCAACAGGAAGCTTTTATCTGGCTCTGCCGTGACCTGAGGATAGCCTTCGAGCCCCGAGGCTGGCTGTTGACAGCAGCAGTACCGGTCACCCAGAAACACATCGACATTTCGTACGATGTGCCCAGCATGAATGAGTAAGTAGCACCAGGTTCGTAAGACTGCTAGATGTGGGGAAGTGTGCGCCATAGGACTTCATATTTAGGTATAGTGATTTTTCATCTGGTGATTTATTATAAAATAATAATAATAAACTGTTCAACAGACTTATGGACTACATAAACTTGATGTGCTACGACCTTCGGAACTACTGGGACCCCGTGACTGGTGCTCACGCACCTCTCTACCCTCAGATAACTGGTGATGCTGAAGACGTTCTTAATGTGGTAAGAAAACAACTTATTGCTGAGGGTTTACATTTGGCCTAGTAAGAAAGTAGTAATTACCCGACAACTTTACCACATACGTTATTCCTCTACTATCTTTAGTACTATCTTTTGTTCTGTACATCACATTAAGCTAATGTTATTAGTACTTTTTTGGGTTCCGTAGTACCTGAAAGATAAAAGGAACCTTTATTGTGAGACTCCGTTGTCCGTCCGTCTGTCCGTCCGTATGTCACAGCCTCATAACTTTAGCACCGTTAAAGATAAAGACTTGAAATTAGCTACAAAAATAGTATTCACATGCCTAAACAATACGCTGTAAAAAAAAATTAAAAATTTAAAATATTTCCTATGCAAAAGTGAGAAAAATAAAAATAATATCCTAAAAATACAATATGGGTATTAAATTGTAGCTATTAAAGAGCTGATTACAAAAATAAATACTTTTACTATTATTACTGGCACCGAATTTGAGAAATCTTTGAAAAACCACAAAAACATCCATGTCCCCCCCTCCTATTTCCGAAACTGCTGGATCGAAAAAATTAAAAAAAATATGGTTATAGGCCACAACTGGCCAATTACAGGAAAACTATAGCGATTAAAAAAATATTGATAACAAATGAGAAATATAAAACAAAATGTAAAATAAATAACATTTTTTTAAAATAAAAATACGTCGTGGGTTTCAAATTATAGATACAGTACTTCAAAAATTGTATTCGCAGGAAGCGGGAGTAAATGTGTGGCTGAAAAATGGTGCTGATGTTTCCAAACTGGTCCTGGGTCTACCAAATTATGGACGTACCTTCAACTTGACCAGTCTCGATAACGTGGATATTGGAGCACCAACTAACGGCCCTGGGGACGCCAACCGTTACACAAATGAAATAGGACTCCAGTCTTATTACGAGGTCAGACAGGTTTTTGATTTAATGCTATGCTATTTAATAAAATCCTCTAACAAACTGTGGAAACCGCATTGTATGTATGTATGTATGTAAATTCTTTATTGCACACAAAATATACAATGCACAAAGGCGAACTTAATGCTAATGACTCTGGTTTTGAAGGTGGAGATAGAGGGAGATTGTCGAATGTCAAGAGGAAGACTATTCCACAGGCGGATTGCTGACACTGTGAAAGAATTAGTATACATTTTGGTGTGATGTTCAGGAAATCGGAGAAGTATTGCTCTGCTTGATCGCTGAGGGCGGCCAAGGGATTCAACAGGGACAAACCGGTCTCGAAGATAGGGAGGAGAGAAAGGACTATTGAGAGAGTTATATAGAAGTGAGACAATGTGTGAATTCCTACGGTAGCGAATATTGAGCCAGTTAACCCGGAGACGAAACTGAGAGACGTGATCGTATTTGCGCTATCCGAAGATATATCTGATACAAATGTGGATAAGTACATGAGTTATAAGTAAACATAATCTGATACAAAGATTCAGGAGACGATCTAATTTGTTTAGAAGTTCTTCAGTGAGATCAGGATAACACACATCGGCGTAATCTACAATAGGAAGCAAAAGATAATTGACTAATGTAACTTTGGCGGAGTATGGAAGAAATTTTTGCATGCGCTTTAGTGAATGCATTGAGGCAAATATCTTCTTACTGACTTCTGCAACCTGCAAGTCCCAAGACATGTTGTTGGAAATGTGTAGCCCCAAGTTTTTAACAGATTTGTAGTATGTAAGGGGAGTGCCATTGAAGCAGACTGGAGGTGAGGTGGAGACATCAGTTCTGTCAACCAGAGCTCTGCTGCCGACAACCATCACCTGCGTCTTACACGGGTTCACAAGTAGGCCAAATTCCTCCGTCCACCCACTGATCCGATCAAGGTCAGAAGTAAGTTTGTGTATGGAATCCAGTAAGCCATCTTGTTTACAAGACAAGTATAACTGAAGGTCATCAGCATACAAATGATATGAACAGAAAAAGACTACGGAAACAAGAGTATTGATAAACACAGAAAATAACAATGGAGAAAGTACACCTCCCTGTGGGACCCCAGCAGTAATGTTACACCACTCGGAGTAAGTGTCATCAACACGTACACGCTGTTTACGACCACAAAGATATGATTGAAACCACTCTGCAGCTGTTTCCGATAAGTTGAGTGAACGGAGGATAGCAAGAAGGATATCATGGTCCATGCAATTAAACGCACTACTAAAATCGAGAAGGGTTAAGATAGTAAGTCGCCTATCGTCCATGGCTTCACGTATGTCGTCAGTGATTTTAATTAGAGCAGTACAGGTACTGTGGGATAGATGAAATCCCGACTGAAGAGGATTTAGTAGCTTGTTTAAGTGAAGGTAATTCTTGAATTGACGATGAGCGACACGTTCAAGCACTTTGGGGAGAAATGGAAGTATTGAAATTGGTCTATAGTGCTTGAACTCGATAGGATCAGATGTCTTGGGGACCGGGACCATGTAGGCAAGTTTCCATAGAGCAGGAAAAGTGTTGGACGATAGGGAAAAGTTGATGATATGTGTAATAGCAGGTAGAATGGTGTTCAGGATAGGAAGGAGTAAGTCACGGCCAATGCTATCAGGTCCAATAGCATTACTTGGAATGGAGAGGATGATCTTCTCAATATCGGAAACAGAAACTGGTGAAAAAGAAAACGTAGAATCAGAAGTAAGGGGAACAGCTAAGATTTTTTGGATGGTGGCTTCGTTAACAGCGGCATTAATAACGTGAGGAGGGGTTGAAAAATGCCGATTAAGACCATCCTTGTCTAAAGACGAGTTCAGGTTCTGTCGGCACCTTCCAAAGCCTAAGGAACGTAAAAAATGCCAAAGATTGTTGGGGCTACATTTTTCGATGGAGGAATGAATATGGTTGCGTTTGGCATTCCTAATCTGGTTGCACCGATTACAGGCAGCTTTAAATCTATCCATCTTTAAATCATTCATGTTTTTGAGAGGTATTTTTTATGTATTGGTTAAAAAAAACCAAGCCTTGTATTCCAATTACTTTCGGAAATGGTAGAAAAAAAATTTACGGGTTTTTGTAAGCGATTTTCATTAAAATATCCAACAGTCATTGTTACGCATAAAAACCCATTTGAGACCTAAATTACTCGAAATCCGATAAATTTACCCGGACCGGCAACGCTGAACAGATTGGCAACTCTGTTATATGTTAACAGGGAATCACAGGGTATGGACAGTGGATATTTTATGGTACTAGACCTGGCCTTAATCAGCCAATTCTGTGACGTCTTTTAGAGGTAAAATAAAAGATTTTTTGATTTTTGTTAAAATATACACATATCTCATAGTTTTCTAAGTTATAAATAGTAAAATAAGAACCCTATTGAAATGTTTCGGAATAACCACCGTTTCCTTTTTTGTACATAACCGATTTCTTTTTATTTTAATATTTTCCTCCATATACATAAGTACTTAACAAAAAAAACTAGCATACTGAAGAAGTGCCGCGTAGCAATTTTTTTTTTGTACTCCATGCCCTGATGAATGTTTCATATCTCCTTCCACAGATCTGTTTAAGACAAGCGCAAGAAGAATGGAATATAACCGAAGTAGAAGGCAGCTATGTATACGGCAACACTGGACACTTGTGGGTTGGATATGATAACGAAGATATAATTTTTGCGAAGGTAATGTAATGTAAACCCATAGAAAGATGAGTTCCCCAGGGTTCAGTTCTAGGACCACTCCTGTTTATATATTATTATTCATCAACGACCTTCCATAATGCTCACAAAATGGCACAGCTTACTTCTATGCTGATGATACAAGCATCATATTAAACGCTCCTACCTATAATGAGCTTAACTCAAAAGTAAAAGCATGTTGGATTAACATTTGCGAATGGTTTAACGTGAATAAGCTGAAACTGAATCTAGAAAAGAGCTTTTACAGTCAATGACACGGTAGCGTACGGTCTATAACTTCAAAATTAAACATCTAGGTAAGGCAAGGGTACTATTTTCGTATTCAGTGATGAAGATTCTATAGTGCATAGGGGTCAGATGCATTTCCTAAAATTTTGACTTTTTTCGTATGTGCCGCCTCTAAAGTGATATGAGTATGGGTCAAAGCAGCAGGTAACATGAATTGCTGGGGCCGCAGCATCAGCATCCAAGCTGGGGCCGAATTGCCAGAAACCTACAGCTCACGTTCTCACGGAACGATACCTAGAACGCCTAGAATAAACATACTTCTTGTAGAATTATCTGCTTTGTTGCCATGCAGCGGTCACCCGCATCTCATAGGCCATACACCGTTTTGCCACTTTTGCATAATGTGAGCATGACGCTGGAGTGCAGCGCAGCATTCATAGCGGGCACTCACAAGATCCACTAGTGCTATAATTGTAGTTCTTTTTCAAACAGGAGTACTAAAGTGGGATGATACCTAAGTGCGACGTGTATCTAAATATCGGCTGACGTGGTCTCAGCATTGCTTTTACACGAGTTAAATACCTTATCACTAAGTCGCCCGATAACCTAACAGTTTCTCGTTTTGGAGAAACCCCGTCTATTTTGTTTATATCTTCTGTGTTATCAGTATTCGGTCAAGAGTCACATACTAGTTGTTTCACCCTACTAAAACTGCATCCGATCTGCATCATTGTCGTTGTTAAGACACGCTCTTATCGCGCACACAATGCCGTATGTGCTTAATAGGTATGTTTTACCTGTATACTAAAGTTACAAACTTTTGAACTGGTTTTCCCTATGAATGCCCGGCATTTATATTATGGTGTGGCGAGCTAAGACAATGCATCGAGTACAGCAATTAAACGTTGTTATCGATGTCTCAAATTGGTAGCGTAATTTTTATCGTAGGTATGAGATACGATCTATAGTGACTATGTGAACACGTGAGTGACTCCCGGGGCCCCAGTATGGGAGCGCAGGATGAATTGTAAATCGTCTATTTTCATAAGGATGAAAGTTTGACTGACGTGGTCCAAGAATATTTTAATATTCACTCGTTTATTTTAGGAATGATCCAATTACCGCGCCGAACGATAACCCGCACGCGAGGTTGTGGGAATTCCAAATCGATATTATCCCTATATTGTTTTCTTTTTTCGGTACGATAAACAACTGGAGTGGTATAAATTGCTATGCGGGCAGTCAGTCGCTAGACACTACACGGTCAACATTACCGCAAGAACATCATATAGACTTAGGAGTCCCGTGACATCCATCCAGAACTCAAGATGCAGTCCCAAGACAGAATACTCAGTTTCCCGGTGGACACCTTCACGAGGCGCGGGCCTTCTATACCCGAGGAGGCCCCTTTCAGCCCCGGTGAAATGCTGCAATTCAATAAAGCATACAAACAGTTTCTTCAGGCGGAACGACAGCTGGACGACCTGACTTTCCTTAACGGGAAGCCATGCCCCATCCGCTACAACTTTGATCCGACGAGGCCAGAAGAAGATCGTCTGATGGTGAACTGGGACTGGCTCATGCCCTTATTTTGGGGGCCGCCGCCAGGTGAGAGGGATCTCGTGAGGGTGCCCACTATACTGGAGTTTGTTGAAAAGAAGATTCGCTTTTCGAAGTGCAAGGCGGTCGCCGGGGACACCTGTTCCTGCGGCAAGAGGCCTAATGAAGTGGTACCACCGGGACGTGAGTGCAGGATCCCACAGCACTTTCATCATTTCTGCACGGCGCACGTCTCTGCGTGGATAACCAAGTACATGGTCCCGGCGATTCTGCTGAAAGAATCCCAAGAAATCTTTAGAGAGGTCATCCAGAAAGTGCATGAAGGTGATCCGCAAATCCTCGAATACTATTCAACGGGTGACCGGACGGACACAGAAATGTTGCTGCACTCGGCTCGCAACATCAGTGATAATAGTGCTAAATAGTGCAGCAATGCTGCTGCAATGTGACGTTCGCTTATTAAAATAAATATTTGTGTTTATAATATGTTTACTTTTTTTTTCTTGTACCCCTATGAGTGTAGGATGATGGAGAGTTGTGCAGGTAAGGTACTGAGATCATTCCCTCTGACGTTGCTTCAAGTTGAAATTTAGTTTCTCTCGTGACCACTCTATGTTAGATACAATCAAGTCAAGCTTGGACTGCACCAGATGTAACGTCTAGGTAACGTGCTACTAGCCGCTGCATAGCACGTCACATCACTAACACAGATAAGTTGCAAGGCGTGATGATTAGCGTTATGTGCACATGGGATGCAAAGCTCCGTTATCACAAACTATGCTTGGCATATGCTTATCATATGTCTTGAGCAAGGCCTGAGTGTGCATTCGCCTCTGACTACGTGTATCTGCGACGTTTAGGTATGGAGCTGACCATACAGGAATATGAGACGTCTAAATAAGGTTTTTCTTAACTTTATATCTATGAATAACTGCATGTAAGCCGCAAACAGTATTATGACAAAGACCGGCGGCAATTGGCGTTACATCTGTAACTCCTTATGGACCGATAATACGTATGACCACATGGCACGCTATCGTTTAAATATGGAACAAACTATGTGTCACTACTCAAAAGATAGGTAAATATGATCAGACGACGGGACCTTCATCGAAATATTATTACAGGCTGCCGGCCGAACGTAAGTAGCTCCAGCGTATTACGGCAACCCACGTTTAGTTGGCACTGTCTTGAAATATTCGGGAAAACCCGTGCTATATTCATTTTATGATCTGTATCCGACTGGCGGCGTGTATTTCAAAACGAAATCAAAACTGATGAGTGACCATAGAAAATTACCGGGACATACACGTGTGCTTCATACACGTATACACCTCACTTATACTTAAGATTTGTCATTGTATAGGTGTTACAGGTTTGGTTAGACTATAATTCTAAATATGTATACTTTTCATGATTCCTGTAATGTTAGGACTATGGTATGACAGATACCTTACCTAAACACTGCACCGTACCTACCTATCGCTGCATAGCATGTCGCGGTGCCCCTCTATCGTGTTAGAGATAATCTATTTTTAAAATGCACGCCCCTCCACTAATTATGATTGTTTCAATGTGTGGGAAGAAATACTTATTGCAACACTGTACTTGTGTGCGTGCGGCGATTTTTCTGTGTACTTGGATCTGTCCGCGCACTAAGAGGTAAACTAATCATGCGATCAGTCCAGGTACTGGCGGGGTATGGCGAGGAGCGCACGCATTGTATGGAACGACACACCCGCTCTGGCATGCGTTTGCGTCATTTATGCACTGGTTGGCCAACAGATCCAGCTGTTTGATAATTTAACAAGTACCGTTTGCATAAAAAACCAAAATAAATGCGTACGTAATATAAAATGGACGGTGCGGAATACGAGAAAAATGTAAATAGAAATGGTAATTAGAGTAATAAGTGGAAAGGTAAGTACGTCTTGTGTGTCGAAATTATTTGTCTAAAAAACACATTTATAAAGATTACTTTATTAATTAGTAGGTAATAAACGTATTAAATACATCATTGATAAAGTATATACTTTTTTATTAGTAATACAATATTTTATTTTATTCACTATCAGACTCCACATTAATAATAAATTGGAAATCCGTGTCAAAGTTTTTCATATATTCTTTTTCTATGTTACCAACATGCCGACATGTGTTTTCCCACATATTACTATCAATCATTTGAATTCGTTCATTTATTAGAGCTATTATAGATGTCAAGTTTTGCCCAACGTTTTTTTTAGCCACGTAGTTTTTCAATATACCCCATATCTTTTCTATTGGATTCAGGTCGGGGTGATACGGAGGTAATCGTAGAACCTGAAAACCTTTCGACCTGACTAGCTCATCGATTGCAAAACGTTTGAACTTCTCTTTATTGTTTAATATTAAATCATAAAGCTCTATTTTCTTCATCGATTCTTCATATGGAATATTTTTTTCATTCAGCCATGCTTGCATAATGCCCTTATTTGAATTAGAATTAGGACATTTTTCAGATACAACGTTGTGGTAGGAAGCATTATCCATGACTATCACAGCATTTTCTGGGAGATTAGGCAGTAATTGATTCGTTAGCCATTTTTTATAGTTTTCATGATTCATGTTATCATGATAATCGCCACTTGTTGAGTTTGCTTTATATATTAAGCAAGCATTTGGGACAAACCCTTGACATCCACCAGCGTGAACAATTATGACCCGAATTCCTTTTGATAACTTTTTCTGAAGTGGTGAAAGTTCCTCCACGCTTTTCCAGCATTTGTTCTGTATGTGCGTCGTGTGAACATAGCTTTCGTCAGTAAACACAATGTATCGACCTTCATCACGATATTTTTTCAGTTGTTCTAAATATTTAAATCGCAACATTTGTATGTCATGCTTTTCAACAAGGACTTTACGATTGTAATAATAATTGATACGATTTGACAAAATTTTACGCAGCGTTTCTATACAACCGTCGAAACCAATTTTTTCTGATAAAACTTGTTTAAGTTTTTTCAATGTAGGCATTTCATTAAATTCTTTATGAAATGACATAATTGTTCTTCGTAGCACAGATAGATCAAAATCATCCAACGTTGATTTTGGACACACCCGTTTTCTTTTTGAGGGTGACTTGAAAATTGTACAAGCCATGTCTGCGGATGTTCTAGCAGTACTTTGTCTTTCTTCTTTTGATATATTTGAAATAGTATGTTCACTATAACCAACTGCTTGAGCAGTTCGCCATCTAGCATCACTTTGATTTTCGATTCCATTTTCTGCCTCATATTTCATACGATGATATACTCTAGCAATAATTTCTTTACTCTGTAAAATTACAATATAGTATTATGATTTCTAAATGGAAAATCTATTTTTCATTATAAAATAACACATGGTGGAGGTATAAAAAAACGAGTTCTCTAACAGAAATATTCACCTGACTCCGAAGATGCTTTTTCGTTGACATGCTGACCGTACCTTTGCAGGAATCGACGCGTACTTCCACTTTCGTGTCCAGCCGGTGACTGAATAACCAATAACGAAGAGCAATTTGCGTGTATTTCGTATTTACATCTACTTTGCGTGTGAGCGTAAGCACATTGGAGGGGCGTGCATTTTAAGAATAGATTATCTCTACAAAGTGTAGTGACCACGGTTATCTATGCATGGATGTAGATTGTACAACATCTTAGTGGATAGAACTAGTACAATATATTATTATCATTATTAAACTAACTACCTAAATATCTAGTATCATGAAGGAAACTGGTATGTCGTGACATTTGTAAGTCGGCATGCATTTTGAAATGAAATAACTATGTATCGGGAACAAGTTTTATTTTTATTTTCAAAAACAAACACTCACATGCACAATATACTCAATACTGATGTACACAAATACCTAATACTTATTATATAAACAAATGATCATATCTATGATTAGCACTACTTCGGCCGGTTGAGAGTTCCACGCCACGATGCCTGCTGACGCAAAGCTTCTGCATACTGCATCAAGTGCCTGTCCAGTCGCCGCTGCTCTGCCTTCTGACGTTTTCTCTCCTCACGCTCCAAGTCTTGTCTGCGCTTTTCTGCTTCTTCTTCCGCCCGCTCTTGCTCCTTCCGAGATTTTTCCCCGTTGTCTCGATGAACGGCTTCTCCAGAGTTTCCGCTCATGGTGGATGATGATTTTGTGAATGATGACATGGTGATTTTGTTAAGACTGATCGATTGTACACAGCCTTGTGATTATGGCGAGTGTATATGTGCTAATGATTGATTGTATATGTACTTTCCTCCATTTATACTAACCCGAAAACTACCTAACAAGGACTCGTTGTTCCATAATTATCGCGAATTTTTTCCCACTTGAATAAGCTCGTTATAATGAGGGATAATTCAAATACCGTGACATCATGGTGTACCGCAGTAACGACAGAATTGATAAGCAAATTAGGTAGAGAAACGTATTTTGTGGTAAAATGGCGCAATATCGATGATGTCAACGGGTAATACATGCATATATCGGCAATACCCAGTTATTTTCAGCTGAAAAGGAAAAAATTGATAAGGATAATGCATACAGTTTTACATTTTATTACGGGAGTCATATCATACACTGTGTTAACTTCTGTTAGCTAGCACAATCATGCTCCGTATGGAAAAAAGTATAGGTAAGCTTCAGTATGTGCTCGTTACGGTACAAATGCAACCAACGATTGTTTCAACTCTAACTGCAAGCACCCCGGCATGCTGAGTATGCACGCAGTCTTGCTACGTGACCTGCAGTCTTACTCGACTATGTTGTATGTTCTTCGGATGTTCGGCTCCGACAAGCTATCCCACTACAGCGTTGCAGCGTGCACTCATGTCTGCAAAGCAGTTTACCAAGCGAACCCGAGAGACTTGGGTTTTTGTTGAATCGTCCATGCACACCATCGTTAGGTGATGAACACTTAATTACCTCGGCAGGTGTACCTGTACACCTTACCGTAGGTATGCCTTACCATAGGTATGCCTTACCGTAGGTATGACGTCAAACCTTATCGAACAATGGTGTATTGTTTCATTTTTCCGAACTATTAATATTTCAATAAACCCCACGAACAGGATGAGATCGGTTAATTAAGCCCGATAACATATTTAATTGAATGAGAGGAAATTAATATAAATACCATTTAAGTTCAGCGATAAGAGCGTTATCGCCGTCGCGGGTGGCCGTTCTAATGCTGTAACAATTTACTGATATGGATGTTGCTACCTACAACCAATGCTACAACAAGGTGCACTTACAGGTTAACAGTAAAGAGTTTTTGCGCTCATATTCACAGAGACCTAAGGTTAGGCTTGAGACTAGGTCTCACTTTTACATAGCAAAACCTAGATAGAACTCAACAATCATATTTTTCCCGAGACCATGCACTGTGCATCAGAGTCGTTGCTCCGCTGTATACATTAGTAGCATCCCCCCTTTCCCCTGGTCCACCATTTTTTATTTTCACCCCGTACGCTCTTGTGTCACTGACTGTATATTAACTTCAAGCGACATGCGAACAACCCAGATTTTGATCTCGATCTACCAATAGCCAAATGTTCTTATGTAAAATTCTTAGGAATAAATCTAGACCCTTTCTTTAGTTGGGAATCTGGGATCACCATGTAGACACAATTAAAAAACGGTTTTCAAGTGCTTGCTACTGTTTAAAAAACTTCAGAAATATTGCAAATTATGACACACTAAAAATCGTCTACTATTCTTATTTTCAAAGTATTTTAGGATATGGGCTTGAAATTTGGGGTAACTGTACAAGTATTAAAAGTGTTCTAATCCTTCAAAAGCAAGCAGTCAGATTAATTGATAAAGCTCCATACCGTGATCACAGCAAACCTTTACTACTCAGTAATAGCTCTTTATACAAAGTGAAATTCAGTCAACCGCCTGAATTAATACTGGAGACTCGGTTAGTGATCAGGAACAAAGTTCAAAGATCCTTTAGGCGAAATAAAAAAAATCAATTTTTCATTCTTATTACTACTGGACTATAATTCAAATACAATTCTTAGTGCAGGCACAATGGGACAAAAATTTTTTGTTACGAATTTCACCTGGAGAGTCTTTAAACCTTGTTCCTAATGACTAACGAAGTCTCCAGTATGAATTTAGGCGGTTGACTGAATTTCAACCTATATATACTTCATATATACTGCCAGCCTGCAGTCGCGCAGTGAACAGTGTCTATAATTCGTTCCGCGTTTCTGTTGTTTAATAATTGAAAAAGTGATATTTTCGAAGTAAACTTAGTACTTTACAAAGCTCGGAGTGTCAGCAAAGTGATAAATGTAAAATTGGATCCAATTTCAATGCATTTAACCGAATAATCACTAAAATACCACAAAGTGAAAAAACCGTTTTGCATTACGTCATCGAAGAAGTTGTTTGTCAAACATAGAGAGCATTGACCCGTTAGCCGATCTGAGCTGCCTCAGTCAGGTGTGTGGCGGCGCTATTCGATCTGTACTGCACTGTGCATCATACTGTCATCACTGTCACACTGGTGCTCGTCTTGTCTCGCATCGCTGCTGGATGTCGTGCGTATTTTGATATTTCCAGCCGGCCGTTTTGCAATACAGTAAACATGAACTGTATTCAATGCAAAAGTAAAATTGAACATTATGACCTTTTGAAATGTAGTGGATGCAAAGCATATTATCACTATCGGTGCTTGAATATAACATCAGCTACTTTTAGAGAGAAAAATATAGAACTGAAGCGTACATTCAAATGTGAATCCTGTTTCAATGTTACCCGACGCATTCGAGTGACGGATGATACTCCGGTCCGTAGCGCTGCTGCGGCATTTTCTGCGGTGGCTCACGAAAACAAAGCTGCAGATGGTGATGATGTAGACCTGTCATTTGGAGAGACTCTCGGTGTGGTTGCGATGTCAGAAGCTAAGGCATACACTGCTGAACGAGACAGATTATTTGATATGTCGGTATTTAAGGAAATGGTGAGCGAAGTTGTTGCTGCAGAGATGCATAACTTAGAGTCACGATTAGTTAATGAAATTAGAGCAGCCGTTCTGAGTGTATCGGATAAAGAAAATAACCGATTGAAAGCTGCGTTGAATGAAGCAAATGAGAAATGTTCATTTTTTCAAGCCGAAATAAAGGTATTGAAGAATCAATTAATTGATCATTCTGCTACCAATGCCCAACAGCAGAAACAGACTGCCAAAAAGAAGCAGCAAAAATCAGGTGATGATGCTGAGGTAGATGTTTTGGTGAGCAATAAAGATTCGCCCGCCAAATCTCCCGCCGTCCATACAATGATGGCAAGTTACGCAGCGGTGACCGGGAGCACGGTGAGATCGTCAGACAAAGTGGAGCGACAACTCCAACAAAATGATGGCGGTAATTGGATGGAAGTGAACACTAAAAAGAGGAGCTTGATTAAAAAAGGAGAAAATACGTCAATTCTTCAAATAAAAGCAATGGAACGGAAAAAATATTTGCATGTATGGAGGCTACTCACGGAAACAACAGAAGATAGTTTACTAGAATACATACGTGATCTACTCGGAAAAGATACTTACATAAAAGTAGAAAAGATTAACCACAAAACTGAGGGGGATTATTCGTCTTTCAGGATCTGCGTGTCGGAAGCTAATTACAATAAATTGTGTGATCCTGACATTTGGCCACTCCACGCTGAGTACAGCGAATGGATTTGGTTTCGTCGACCAGCGACAAAACCACAACTCTAGAGCACCTAGTAAAGGTATTTACATTTTATATCAAAATGTCAGAGGTTTGCGAACAAAGACTTTGAACTTTTTATCGATCCTTGAAACTTCGGGCTCAGATTTATTCGCTATCACGGAGACCGGCTGCAACGAGTCAATTCAAAACGCGGAGATCACACTACCGGGCTATCCTATACTGCGATGTGATCGAGCAGATGGACGCAAGCAGGGTGGGGTCCTTTTAGTGGCCACACCACGATTCGAGTTGCAACTAGTGCCTATACCAGATAATATAAATTTGGACGATTGTAATTTTGAATTAATTTGTTCTACTGTTCATATGCAAAACCGATTTTTATTCACATGTTGTGTCGTCTATATTCCACCAAAGACTGATGATAATCAGTACCTAATAATGTTCAATTTATTAGAAAAAATATGTGTTAAGTATAAAGGTAATGTTTTAATATTAGGAGATTTTAATTTGTTTTCTTGTAGTAGCTATGTACGAAATTATTATGAATACTTTGTGGCGTTCTGTGAACTCATTCAGTGCAATGAGGTACCCAACAGCGGCGGTAGACAGCTAGACCTTGTGTTGAGTGGGCGCGGAGTTGTGGAGGTGTGCGAGGAGGACGAGGCGCTGCATCCGGTGGACGCGTACCATCCTCCGCTTGCCGTTACCGTCGCCGTCGCGTCACCTTCAGCCGCCACGGAACGGTACCGCATGGAAAACACAGTGTCGTCTAAGCAATGGAATTTCAATAAAGCTGACCTCAATCAGTTATATCATTTACTGGCATGCATGGACTGTTCATATGATCCGGAAACAGTTTTAAATTGTTTTTATGGTAAGATCAATACAGTTTTTGATGAGTGTGTGCCTACGAAGAAGCAAAAATCTAAAAATATTAGGTATAATTATCCTGTGTGGTATACGTCTGAAATTATTAGAGCCATTAAATTAAAATATAACTTGCATAAAAAGTATAAAACAAGTAAATCACACAGTGATTATCAGGCGTTCGCTCGGTGTAGAGCGATAGTGAAGGCAGACACGGCATTAGCTCATGATCGGTATCGAGACCGAGTACAGAGCCACCTGGCGACGGACCCAAAAGCGTTCTGGTACTACATGAGATCAAGAAAAAAGAATTCGAACCAGCATAAATTAATAAAAGATGAACAAGTTCTATCGGACCAAGAATGTGCCAAGGAGTTCGCTAGATTTTTCCATTCCGTGTACAACCAGGAGCCGGCCGCACTGGATGTGTCGGCAGCTACAACGGCGGGAACGGTGGGCGGCGCGTGGGCGCACCTCGCAGGCCTGGAATTAGCGGCAGTGCAACATGCACTCGCACGCCTGCCACCTAAACGATCCGTAGGACCAGACGGTATACCAGCGTTCATTTTTAAGGATTGTCGAATGGTGCTGGTGGAACCGTTGCTGCATATATACAACGTCTGCCTGGCGGCCGCGACGTTCCCTGATCGTTGGAAGTTGAGTCGTGTAGTACCGGTGCCGAAAGGTCATGGAGGTCCGGAACCCAGCGACTACCGACCGGTAGCGGTCTTGTGTACTCCAGCCAAGGTGTTTGAGTCAGCCATACACCATTGTCTGTATGCGCAGGTGAGTTCTCAGTTGTCCGAAGCGCAGCACGGTTTCCGTCCTGGGCGGGGGACGGCAGGGAACTTACTACATCTGATGACACGAGTGGTGCCGGCGGTAGACGCTGGGGTTCAAGTAGATGTTGCCTACTTTGATTTTCGGAAGGCGTTCGACACGGTCGATAATGACATACTGCTCGCGAAATTGGCCGGCGTAGGTTGCGTATAAACTCAAAACTATAAAATTCGGTTAGTAAATGTGTATGTATAATTCAGCTGTCGAAAACTTCTGCTCCATTCTTGAGATTTTTATATAGCTTTAGTAAATACATATACCTACTCGTATAGTTATGAGCCTTGATCATAATTTGTAGTTTAGTTCGAGGGGTATATAAACTTTATCGTATAGATAGGTTAAAAAATGGCTTAGGCATTAATAGTCAATTTATTTTGCTTTTAAATGTGTTTTACAAGTTGAGAAAAAAATGTTTGTGCCTAACTTTTCTTTTGGTTCAATAATAATTATTATTATTATGTAAATCTAGTTTTTCGGACTTCTTATAAACTGATTACGTTACGATAGGAAAAGACTTTGCGGGTAAAGAATGATCTGCATAATTTTATATAAACAAGTATATACACTAAAATGACGTATAATAAATAAATTGTAATAAAATAATAAAGTTAGTTTTACTGAAGGAAAACCTTTACACTTTATAAACATCCCTACTTTTATACAAATTATTATGAAGCATATACCTTTGAACGGGCTAATTAGTCAATCAAACACTTACGAGTATACATATACTTTTCTTTTCACTGAAGATTATTCCGTCCCAATATTATAGAGGCTGAGTCTGTCACCTCAATTTGGGTAAAAATGATTCTTAGGCCATGCAAGTTTACCTAATAGTGTTCCCCTGACTGTTAAGCTAGTGGCAAGTAAAATACTAAGTTCAAAATTACCGAAACCTGGAAGGATTAGCTCCACGATATCTCAGCCTAAAACATTTCCTGAATGTTGCTCCAAAATAGAGATCCATTGTAGATTTTATGGTTTTTGGGACTTTATTCAGTTACGAACAAATATTATTCGTAAAGCAGCCTGACTCTGTCAGTTTGCTGAAACGAACAAACAAAGGGTCTCTCCGGGTTTCCATATGAAATCTACACTAGCGTCTTTGTTAACATAGATGCCTTTATTATATTGCTAATTGTTGGAAATAATTTTGTGCCAATTAACAAACCTTACCTTAGCTTTATTAGTTTTTGCAACCCCTTTCTTCAAATTCGCTTTTCTACGAAACTATAGTAGATACTTGAATAAAACTAAAGCGACATGGAAACTACTAATTCGAATTACATTCCAATTCTTTTTCATAATTTTTCCAACTATAGAGCAGCAAATAAAAAAAAATGGTGTTTGTTTTTCGTGGCTAGTTCTTGAGGTACACCGACCAAAAAAAAACCTATAACCAGTAAGTATTCAACTATAATTCATAGCAATTACGTAGATGTGCGATGGGTGAGATATTACTTGAAAATAGACTCGGATTAGCACTACCACCCTCTCAGCTAAAAATGCACTCCTCAGGACCATTATCCATGTCTATAAACATTTATAATAAATTACCAATGTATTTAATAAAGGAAGCAAATGATATTCAATTTTTTAAATTACTAATACAGCTATTGACCACAAAATGTTATTACACTATCAACGAATATTTAAATGATAAATTATAAAATACAAATATATGAAAAGAAAACTGACAAATAAAACTGGGAATTTAAATATTTTAATAATTAATAATCAATCTTTAATAATAACAATAATAATGAAAATAATAATAAATAGTTAATAATACATAATAATAATAATGATACAAATAAATTTCTTTATTGCGCAAAACTTACATACTAAGATACCTTGCTCTTCCATATAACAGGTAGGTAACAATTTTAAATATTTTTATGTAGCATAATAAGTTGCTTAAAGTAGGATCTACATAAATAATAAATCTATAATAATAAAATGCCGTCCTCTCTTATATTGCTGTGCCTGGACAAGGTCAAGGTCCATAATGATCTAACAATATTAATGTTTTTCACCTGTGTATATACATTATGGAATGCAATAAAATATATGAATATGAATATGAAATATGTTTGGAATAATGAAAATTCTCTGTGGTATTTGTAAAGTGATACTAAGTAGTTGAGATCGTAATATACCGCGCTATCCTATCAGCAAGTTATGACAAGTATAAGAAATTGCGTCACTTGTCTCAGTTGAAGTGTTACTATATGCTATACAATATTCATAACACAACAACTGACGTCTTCTCGCAGTGACTTCACGAAAGGGTAGATAGGGGATAAAATGTCACTGTTATAAACTTTAGGAAAATTATGACCCGATTTAAAAAATATGAAAATAAATGTCCTTTTACATAATTAAGTACTACAGTAAGGCCTATCTATATCTACGAAATAGATACCTTTGTCAAAAGTAACAGACATTTATTCCCAAACTTTAGCAGTCAGGGATGTAAAAATAAAAACATGGTGGCATCATTCAAATCTTGCACAACACTTCTAAATAAATGTGTATTGGGCATGGCTCCGTGTTTATTTAACAATCTACCAGATACAATTAGACATATAGAGAAAATACATAGTTATATTAAAAATTACACTTAAAAAGTTTTTTGTTCAGTAAGAATTTCTCACCAACGGCTGATTTGGTAAATGGACCGAGATTATCTTGTAGTCCATAAGATATTATTGTTCACACAGTTCACATTTATTTTGTTGTGATTTACCGTTCATTTATCATTTGTGATATTGTGAATTACCTTCTAATTTGATTTTTCATAATTGTAATACAATTCTGCATGATATTTGCTTTGACATACCACATACACAAATAAATAACTATTAGGTAACATAGGTACTTCATGTAAAAATAAGAGTAATTATTCTTTAATCGAATTTTTATTCTATTATAGCCTTCCAGGCGTGACGAGCATAAAAAATAGTTATGTATCTATTTTATTAATCAATTTAAAAATTTAACATGATTTATGAATTTCTTATTTCTGAGTTTTCAAATATTTATATGCTACTTTAAGCAGAACACAGCGTGAACAATTTTGTATGTAACATCAAATTTTGACCTGTGTTGCACAAATACATTTTTTGAAGTTTGAGTTTCTTAGTTTCCTTTATTGTGTTTTTTTTAGTTTTCATGTCTTTCACTGTAACAAAATTTAGCTAATAGTATGCGTTTAGTATTCGAAACAAATAAACTTAAGTTTGCTAATAAACGCCAGTTATTACAAAAAATTGCAGTACCTATGGATTGCTGCTGTATGTCAGTATGATTTGGAGTTGCAAATAAATTCTTTATATCTATGGTTATCGCATTTCCTATGATCAACGAGGTTATCTATATTTAGTCAAGGAGTTCTAATATGTGAGAAGAGATAAAAAAGACCATGAACTCTTAATCACGTACGGTACAAATGTATATTAAAATATATAGATATTTCAAAAGTAAAAAAAAAGAATTCAGAAGATATCTTCATGCTTGTGATGATAAATCTGTTTATTTATTTAATAAGAAACAAAACTTAAGTCTATCTTTACCTAATGCAAAGGACAAGCTAACACAAATACTATATACTACATCATACTTATATACTGAATAACATAATATGTACATAGTGGCCTTTAAGAACTCCCCCAGAGAACAACTAAATAAATCTATTTAATCTGCTACTTCGTTAAGTGTGCGCGTCGCACGTGTGAGTGGCGCCCGCTGCAGAAGGCAGGTGCGCGCGCATTGCTGTGCTAGCAGCGACGGCCTGTTTCTGCGCGACACTCTCTCGCTCAGCACGAACAGTCGCAACTCCTGCAGGACAGCAGGGTTATGTACCTTACCTCTTAGCACATTAAACATATATTATGTTGCCAGGGACAATTCTCTCCGCACCTCCAGTTTGCTATATCCCACCATGCCCATGACAAACAAGTTGGGATACAGCAATGGGTATCCCGGATACACAAAATACAACTTACGATACAGAAATCTTAAAATTTTATTTTGTATGTGTTCTATCATTAATTTATATTTTGCTTAACTTGGTGACCATACGTGGAACACTCAGAAAGTTTTGCGAAACTAAAAGAAATTGTTCTACGTGGGACGCACTATAAGTTTCCGGAATATATATGAAAAAATACTATTACAAAATTAATTTATTGTTTTTCAAAATAATCTCCCTTAGCGTCTATGCACTTTTTCATTCGATCAAACCAGTTTTGAAAACTTTTGTGCCACTCCCCTGTGGTGACCTCTGAAACGTGTTTTTCATACTCCTCGACAGCCTCTTCTGGTGATGAAAATCGTTGACCGCGTAATTGGTTCTTAATTTTTGGGAACAGAAAAAAGTCACAAGGTGCCAGGTCGGGACTGTATGCAGGATGACTCATGAGTTCTACATTTTTCGTCTTCAAAAAGTCGTTTGTCTGTCTGGCCGTGTGAGAACTAGCATTGTCGTGGTGCAGGATAATACGGCGTTTACGGTTATTTTTACGGAGTTCGTCAATAACTTCCGGCAAACAAATGGTCGTGTACCAGTCACTATTCACGGTACGACGATTCTCTAAAGCAACAGTAGCCACGTGTCCAGTTTTATTAAAAAAAGAAGCAATCATCCGCTTAGATGCACTTTTCACGCGCGCCACTTTGGTTGGTTTCGGCTCATCTTGAAAGACCCATACGCTATATTGCTGCTGTGTTTTGGGATCGTAGCAATAAATCCATGTTTCGTCACCTGTTACTATGTCCCACACCAAATTTGACGCACCTTCGTTGAATCTGGTAAGCATGGCACTGCACCAAGTGACGCGGTCCGTTTTTTGAGCCTCGGTCAAGTTGTGTGGGATCCACCGCGAGCACAGCTTTCTCACACCCAAATGTTTGTGTAGGATTGATTGTATTTGACTCATGTCTATTTCTAAGGATGCGCGAATTTCATGGTAGGTCACATGCCTGTCTGTTTCAATCATACGGCGCACAGCATCAATGTTTTTGTTGGTCACAGCGGTGGACGGCCGAACATTGCGAGATTCGTCACTGAGATTGATACGACCACGCTTGAATTCTGCAAACCAGCTATAAACAGTCGTCTTGCATGGTGCTTCATTGCCAAAAGCTGTTTCAAGCCGAGCGATGCTCTGTTGAGCTGTCAAATTACACTTAAAATCGTAGAAGATCATACTACAAAAATTTTCCCGTGTTACATCCATGTTGATGCAGACACACAATTTTTTAAATGGCGCCACAAGGTAAAAACAAAAGACAGTCAGATGAAACAAACTGCATTCTACAGCCAAAGAGTTCTATTTTCAAATGTTGCGATAAATTTTTAAATATTGTTTATGTAAGTGGCCAGTTCCGGAAACTTTTAGTGTTACCTATGTATAGGTACATTTTTCATTTTAAAATCTTTTCAAAGTACTCTCCAACAGTCTCTATACAAAGTTTCATGCGTCTAAACCAGTTTTCAAAACACTTTTTCCAGTCCGCCGCAGACATCTCGTTTACAGCCTGCTTGAACGCAGCCAGCGCATCTTCCGGCGACGAAAATTGTATTCCTTTGAGCAGATTTTTTATTTTTGGAAATAAAAAGAAGTCACACGGTGCTAGATCAGGGCTGTAAGGAGGGTGACCCAGGAGTTTGACTGGCGTGCTGTCCAGGAAGTCCCTCGTTTTAAGTGCGGTGTGCGCAGGTGCATTGTCATGGTGGAGCAGTAGCCCGCGGAGCCCCGTGTTTGGTCGCTTGTTGCTAACAACAGAGAAAACTTCTGACAAACATTTGGTAGTATACCATTCGGCATTGATGCTTCTTTGATCCCGTAAGGGAATTGATACCAAGTGGCCAGTCAAATTAAAAAAGCTAGCGATCAAAATCTTCCCCCCGCTTCTATATAGCTGTGTAGAATCTCGTGAACGCTTCCCGATCCAATCTTCAATATGTATTGAATCTCCTGATATGTAATTCGCCTATTGTCTTGGATTAAAATTTTCACTGCCAGCACTTTTTATTCGGTAACAGCCGTCAAAGGGCGACCGCTTCTTTCTTCATCCCCCAAAGTTGGTCGACCGCACTTGAATTCGTTATACCAACGATACACGGTTGCTTTGGAAGGGCCTTCATCCATGAATGCCATTTCAAGCTTATCGTACGATTCATCCGGTTTCAGGCGACACTTGAAATCGTAAAATAATTACGATTAATAATTAAGGGCCTGGTATAATTGCATTGCATTCCAAGTGGCTTTTTACAAGGGCTTCATATAAAGCACGCAAAAAGCCTCAACGGCCAGTTAAATGAACAGACCGCATCAAGATTTATGTTTTTTTTTACCCCAAAACACCACAAATTCCAAGGTGTGCCGTTTTGTCCCCTATCCCCCGGTGTGACGTCAGCGCGACAAGTTAACGGGGTTTTATGCTCCTGGGTACTATCCGTTTCAGATGCTATTAGGATAGGACCGTGTCATACCTGAAGCCTTTGTGCGTTAGCAACGTTGACGGAAGTACGTGAGTCTCTGAGATGCACATTGCACATCGTGTACTAACGCCAGGCATCAGGTATGACAAGGTCCTATCCTAATAGCATCTGAAACGGATTGTTCCTAGCATGGTAGACCAAATCGAGCTTTGACAGCTCGATATACCACTGTCTGTAACTCTTTAGTAGATCAAGAGAGTGAGACAAAGCACTGTATCAAGCACTATCGAGCTCGATATAGTTTTTCATGTTAGAGGTGCAGACGGGTGCAATATGACCATCGCACAACCGAAGGGATAAACATTTATCTTGAGAAGGTGCGCGCGCGTCGAGTAGTGCGGTGAGAGTGCGGTGAATCAAGAAAAGGTTGGATATTGCTGTTTCTAGTGATTAATATAAAATTAAAACGATAGCGTTTTAAAAAAGAACGCGTTTTTACGGTTTAGATTATAGGTTAATATCTTTAAACAGTCACAGAGTGACAACAGCCATTTTTGTATGTTATTTTTATTATTAACCGAGGTTCTCAATTCGAAAAGTTCTTTTTGCCCAGTAATCCATAGCTCTTGATTTTCTTTTATCCATTTCAATGGAGCAGTTTACGTACACAGGTGTAAATAGAGTGCGACCATTAAATAAAACCACATAATCTACCGATCATACTGAACAACTATTCGAAAAAAAAACCCGCTCAAATCTTCAGAGAAACAGATATTTAACTGTAACTCAAAGGTCTATTTTAGAACGCTGCACGGAACAGCTGTTTCACGGACGACGATCTCTCTAAACTCGTCCGTAAGTCGGTGCGTTAGGGTTCACGCATTTTTGTTTGGACATCAATTATTACCCAAACTAAGGGTGGCCGCGGGTATGATTCTTGGGAAAAGTGGTTCAGCAGAGTCGGTAGAATATGTGGTTTCATTTAATGGTAGCAGTCTATTTACACCCGATATAGATATCAGTTGAGGGTACATAACTATTTGGGGTGTACGAAAGAAGCCTTCTTCGACGGACAACAAAGAGATCCTGAGTTCCGTTTTTCCATGACCGATCAGGAACCCTTAAAATACCTATCTACCACAAATTTAATGTGAGTTTCTCTATCGTTATATCATTTTGCTTTTCCAAATAAAAATCTCTGGATATAAATTGCGAGATAAATATCCGATAAAGTATGTATAAGTTTGATTATCAGTTAGTATTCGATCTTTATAATTATTGCCGCGAAGCAACTGAAATCAGTGGGTATATCTGTGTTAGTAATAGTACTAATATATGCGGCACTTTTATCATTTTCGGAATGAATCATAAAATTTATCTCGTTATCGATACCGGGCTGTTGATAAGTCGATTATGAACTGATTACAGCAGTTTTGGCAGACAACAGATATACTTCAATCACTTTAGCGCGCACGGATTCGAACTGTTGTGCGATTTATGTCGCTCCCTACATTTGTCACACTTGTCTCAAATCTGTTTCGCCGTACACTTTGCAGAGTTTTGTTTACGGTCAGCATCCTCCCAGGGGAAATATAGAGACTTAATGACTTATATTTTTATCCAATACTCAGAACAACAAAGCGTCATCATCATTCGTAATGGAAAATAATGAAAACATTTCCATTCTGTCATATACTCGTGTTGTTAGTCTCGTTAAACTGTCAAGCTTTTGAGGCGTCTAGTATTGTCGTCTGCAGGTTGATCTACTTATTTCTGTACGATTTTAGCCGTTGAGATAGTAAAATAAGAAGTATGGGTAGTGACCTCAAACATGTATACAATTTCAAGGTTTCAGCTTCAATGCGGTGTTTCTAGATTATTTTTAGATATTACGAGTAGATAGATTTTTGGGTAAATTGGAAAGGTTGCAGAATCTAGGCATCAGATTCGTGTATGGTTTGCGCAAATACGACCACGTTTCTTACTACCGCGCGGAACTTAAGTGGCTCCCTATTCGGAAGCGCAGAAATCTCCATACGTTGTGTTGCCTTTTCAATGTCCTCAAAAGTTCAACAGCTCTGGATTATCTTCGTGAGCGCTTCAACTTCCTGTTTAGCAGAGATATCAATAAACCACTCAGTTCGCACACAGTCACACTCCTTAAAACGCCTTCTCACAATACCGGAGCTTTCGGAAACTCGTTCACTGTTAGAGCCATCAGGCTGTGGAATTCTCTTCCGCACACAATCCGAGATAGTCGCACGATCTCCTCTTTTAAAAAGAAACTAAAAGAATACTATTCAGCAAATCCTTAAGCTATCCTAAATATGTTTAATTATTTATTGCTGTATTATCAATTATTATGTATTGTTATGTTCATTATACTTATATATCCATTTTATATGTATATAGTCATGTTTATATATAGTCAGATTATATTAAAGTTAGTTATATTAGTATCTATGTTAGATATATATATATATATATATATATATATATATATATACACACCTATGTAAGTATTTTAGTATGTAGTAGTCATGTAGTACGTACACATATGGTTACCTATTTATTTTTTAAAGCACTCCTATACCCATTCGGTTTGCTATAAAAAATCTCTTTGAGAGATAAGCTCGCCGCTGTACTCAAATTAATGTATCAAATATTTGTAATCTCCTTTTCTGTGTACAATAAAGAATAAGAATAAGAATAGATAACAATATTTCCGTTATTTATTTTATGACTTATGTAATCATTCATATTCATTCATCAAATCGAAACATAAAAGTTATTGTTCTTTTACAATAAGACTTGATTAGCATCGTTTTAGGGTTCCATACTCAAAGAGGCAAGGGTTCTGTAATCGAATGGTGAAAGAGAAAACGACACGATCCGTTAGTCCGTCCATTTATTTGTATGGGTGACAAAGTCAGCGTAGCGATGTAACTTTTGAATTGTTGAGTTTGAGATAAAAAGACAGTTTGTATTTTTAATAAAAACAATAATGGTATTTACACTTTAACTACTCATTTTGAACAAAAAATTATAATTTATTATTTCAATTTGTGACTAAAATTCTTAAGGAGGTGATAGTTAAATCCTATTATTATATGGTTACACTCGTATGGTTAGGATACTCGTATATTAACTTTTGAGGGCGTCGAGAAATTTTTCGAAATAACAGGTTTTTTTTTTTCAATTTTACAATATTGTAGAATATGTTGTACACATGTATAAAAACATATATAGTATAGATGCATCGGCGCCTTAGTACAAGCTATACTTATACCAATCTTTTTATCTTATCAATACTAAATCTAGATAGTGTTATTTTAAGGCATATCGGTGTCGATTCGATGTTACATAAATGAACATAACTTATTTGATGGGATTATAATTATTTTAAGCATTTTGTCTTTTTCTTTTTGTATCGAAAAGACAAGGACAGGATATTTAAAATAAGGTAAGTCCTATCAAATAAGTTAAGTCATTAAATCGACACCATTGCCTCGGTAAAATTTCATTTTATTTTTCCAATACAGTAACTTGTAGAGTGGCAGTTATATAGATCCTCTTGAATTTTTGATCACATATTTGCAAACAAACAAAAATCACTCGTAAATTAAATATTATTAATTTTTAATTCATTCATTCGCTTATTTTATTACAATATTTTCCCCTTAACAAAATCTTACTTGAAGTATTCGTATGTGTAATTAAAATAAGATATTAAGTTTCATTGACTACCCCGACTTTGTATAAACGAGTTCGCAAACAAGACCGCCGTACAATGAAGTCGTTTTTGGTGATTTTTGGAGTATTCTTTTGTTCCGTTCCCGTCTTTAGCGATGGTAAGTCTTATTTATTTGTTTCATATTGCTTTTTTGGGAAATTTGTTTTAAGACTAATTTACTACAATTCCTATCTATCTTTCATAAATGCTTATATCCTTTGACAACAATAATATTCATGCTCTTTTAGTTTCTAATCTTCCCTAAAATAATCTCTCAATCCCATAATCGACCTTTTTCCCGGTTTTCCGGTAATTCGGAATGACCGCTTAGTTGTAAGTAGCGGTAGAGTGTCTACGTACCTCAGGAGTTAGATACCTTTAACTGTAACTAGTAAATCTCCTGGAGAATATGATGGGATGGCTAAACGCTTACTCGTTTAGGTCACCTTAAATTGTAGCCGTATTAACTTGGGGTCTATTACAAGCCTGACTGTCGCGTCAACTTCTTCGAATCTTTTGAAAAACCTCCCACTTTGACAAGTTTTTCATACCTGTCATTTTAAAGTCGACCATCGCTATAAGCGTCCACACTCAATTGTTTCTGGTAAAAATATCTCCATCCTCAGCCTACAAGCTACCCATCATCCACCTAATTCTGCTCCCCTCTCTTAGACCTCATGATAGTCTCTTCTCCTGACCTTGTAAGTAACCACGGCCAAATCAATGCCGATTGTTTCTCATACCATGATCTAATCTTCTTATCTTAAAAGGTGCGTATCGTTTTTTCTCTGTATGGTCTGTATAGTCAAATTTTCTGTGCACGTCGTTAATATAGGCACATCCGATATATGGTTTCTAAATGCTTCAGGCGTAGTGTTCTGCTACTGGGGATCTTGGGCGAACGAAAGACCGAGTATCGGCAGTTACGGGGTTTCAGACCTGCCCACGGATCTCTGCACTCACTATGTCTACTCCTTTATTGGTCTTAATGCGGATGCTGATCTCACCTTCCCCGATGAAAATGTGCTGGAGGGAAAGAGCAGTAAGTAACTTTTTTTTGTTTCTGATAGAACGTAAGGGTTTTTAAGCCAGTGGACTATAGAATAAAGTGAAATTCGAATTGATATTCGTTTATAATGAGCGGTGGCCCTTATAGTAAATGTAGACTACGACTACGCAAACGCAAATTTTTCAAGGAAATTGTCAAACTTTATACCAGTGACAGTGTTATTTTAATGTGATATACCTATAGTAGAAATTTTTGAAATGTCGGAATCCACTTAAGATCTTAATCCTCCAATTAATGGCATTGTTATCTATTGTTACGTTCGCCCGTTAAAAGAGCAGTGCATAACGAAACTCATAAACAACAAAATAGCAACTTTACCACCTAAACAAAAAGGCTCAAATTTGAACGCCAAGTCGCCAACGCATTTCAGATTCCGTTCCATTCCATTTTTGAAATTGCAAGCGGCAGCCATTTTGTCTGTCAGTTACAGGATGATTAAGTAATGGCTTTCGGATCTTAATATCGTATACTTCTCGTTTTATTCTGGATATTTCATAAATTTGACCCTGGCCTACGTTTATAGGATTTTGATTGCTTGCTATTTGGATTTTTGTGAAAAGTGTGCTCGATAACGACTTCGGCTGTGTATAGGGACTTTGATTATCGGGAATAAGAGGTACAAAATGTAATGTATGTAATTTTTAATGTAACTTCAATAATTACAGCCGTACATTTCTTTTGTATTTGTAGGTACTTACTGGTTTTTATTGGAATCAAATAAGTATAAATAAATATAGTTATTTAATAAACAACAGATGTGTGTTAAATCAAGTTTCAAACAGACAAATGAACTTTTTTTTAACTTAAATACTGTTTTTATTAATAACATGCATATAAAATTATGTAAAAATCTTAAATCGTTTCATCCTGTGTCACACCTGTACCTTGCCGCCGCTTTCAATTCAAAAAGTACTATCTGGAATGCGTTGCCGTTCAAATTTGAGCCTTTTTGTTCGGGCGTTAAAGTTGCTATTAAGATAAAATACTTTATTGTTTATGCGTTTCGTTGTGCACTGCTGATTAGTGGTGGAACTTAACAATAGAACAGTGCCATTTATTGGAATAAAAGCTATTAAGCCGATTCCGACATTAAAAAAAATTCTACTATACTCTGTGTTTAAAAACACTAACAATCAAATTAAAAAGCTGTTTTTTTTCTAACTTTACTGTTTACTTTTTAAACAAGTCTTGCTGATACGATAATTTCGGTTAAAAAACGTAAAAACTCCGCTCTAGATTTGGTGTAACTAAATAGTTTAATTACAGAGATAAGTACTGATATTTCTGATTCTTCTGATATTGATTAAACTGATATTTCGGCTGGTGCAACAAAAAGGTGTAAAGTTCCTGAAGTCAACGCGTTCATAATATTTCTATTATTTTTGTAGCTTATTTATCTGTACACTTTCTTATTGCAGATATAATTAAAGATTTCATGGCCCTGAAGGAACGGAATAGTTCCCTGAAGCTCCTGGTAGCCATCGGTGGATGGCTTGAAGGGACGACTAATTTCTCAATTGTACGTAGATAAGTACTTTTTGGAAATCTTTCACTGGCATTTTTGGGGTATACAACATTAATTAATAGCGCTTAATTATTCTAGGAATATCGAAACGATAGATATACGTACATATTTAACTTGGGTTAAATCAAATAAACAGATGAGGAAGCAGTATGTACTCTTAAAGAGTTTTAAATTTATGTTTGGACAACTAATTTTTAGAACTGGTATACACTATTTAATTATAAATACGTACGTACATCATATGACAGTCAAGAAGGTACGAGTACATACAGCAAGTTTATAAATTTATATAATCATACATAAATACACCTCTTATAACTTATGTTATGATAGTAGTTCTTATAATAATTATTTTTATTTACTTATTCAAAATATCGTAAAGTTTTAACAATACCTGTCAGAATTTGAGCAAAAATATACAGAATGACTGATAATTGCTCTTATTCTTTTCGGGGGAAGAAACTATGATTAATTTGGACTGATTTGACCCCTATCACTTAGGGGTCGCAAATCCGCCATTTTCGAGCAAATCAACATTCTTTGTTTTATTCATAAAATTGCGAAATTTAGCTAATAAGAAACGCCAAAAAAGTCTTGTTTTTCGGCCTGAAATTTGACGTGGACAGATAGCTGACTGATTGGTCGATCTCCTCAAAGCTAAAATTAACTCAAACAATTGCAAAATCTTAAGTTGCATGTCTAAAATCACGATAGCAAAGAATTGCAATTTAGTCACCCCGTGTAGATGATTAAGTTAATTAAATAAAAAATGTTAGCAAAAATATGAAACGAAATAGTTAATGGGATTTTAACCTAAACCTGTTTTAACCGAAAACCTAATACGTTTTTCCGTGTAAAGGCTTTTTCGTGTTCTGCAACGATGTGATACAAACAAAATAATCCTTTTTTGAAATTACTTTTCTATGCAAGTCAGATCACCACATCGGCACAGTTACACTTACAACTAAAAGGATAAAAGGCCCTTAGAAAGAACAATATTATTAAGTTTACCCCCTATATGACAAAATATATTTCAAGGTATCTAACGACGACACCCTGCGAGCCCAGCTAGTCTCGAACCTCGTCACCTACATCGACGAGCAAGGCTTCGACGGTCTCGACCTGGACTGGGAGTATCCCGCCCAGAGAGGTGGCAACGAGACTGATAAGGTAAATGTGACGTCACTCTGAGAGCCGGTGGAGCAAGAACTTCGTCACCTACTTGACAAGCAAGCCTTCGACGTACTTCACCTGGACTGGTACTATCATACTCAGAGAGGTGGCAACAAGACTGATAGGTTAAATGTGAACCCACATTGAGGTCTAAGATCTTATTTACTTAAGAAGGTTGCAGGCAAAGAACAGGGAATGTACATCTGAGTACATTTAAAGAAAAACGCATTTAAACCTTTGAAAGTGCATACATCTTTTAATGATACTATAAATACAATTGATGTTTACACACTTAAATAAATTCGTACTGAATATGAATTATTTCTTATATATTTCACTGATTTATTACTTCACAAAATAAAAAAAAATAAAACAAAAAATTGCGGTTGTTGCACTTTCAAGCCAATGAAAAATCTTCTTCCCGGTGTTTCACATTCAGGCCAATCGAAAAACGTAATTTTGATTGCCATCCCTTATCATTTTTTGTGATTGAAAACGAGACTTCAATAGAAAAACAATGTTTTGACATTAAAAAACACAAATTTGAAAAAAATCAACATTTCTTGTTCTTTCCTGCACCCTTCATTCAGTGTATTTCACGTCGTTTATTCGTCCTAGAAAGCGATCAATCAGAAATATTAAATACAAAAATACCAAGATCAGCCGACCAAAACCAGAAAGTCTCCGATCATGTCACATTTGAAAATTTCATCATCTGATCATGAATCATCCGCTCGTTTGCGACATAAAATAGCCTTTGTGACAGTCTCACATAACTCTATTGTCATCAATTCATCAATCAAGATTATCTATTATGTTTCTATTTTCCCTCAACAGGAAGCTTTTATCTGGCTCTGCCGTGACCTGAGGACAGCCTTCGAGCCCCGAGGCTGGCTGTTGACGGCAGCAGTACCGGTCACCCAGAAACACATCGATATTTCGTACGATGTGCCCAGCATGAATGAGTAAGTAGCACCAGGTTCGTAAGACTGCTAGATGTGGGGAAGTGTGCGCCATAGGACTTCATATTTAGGTATAGTGATTTTTCATCTGGTGATTTATTATAAAATAATAATAATAAACTGCTCAACAGACTTATGGACTACATAAACTTGATGTGCTACGACCTTCGGAACTACTGGGACCCCGTGACTGGTTCTCACGCACCTCTCTACCCTCAGATAACTGGTGATGCTGAAGACGTTCTTAATGTGGTAAAGAGCCAACTTATTAAGACTTGTCAAAGTGACACAAATTAAATGTTAATTTAAGATGTGGTAAAAATCTAGAGAGCGATATATGTATTATAGTGCAATAAGGATCTTTTGGCGCGTGATGTCATTGACAGAGGGGGCGCAGCTCTATAACAAGGGTTACGTTTTATTAGGATGGTAGTTATATAGCGGATAGCATTATGTTAGTTCCGATTTTGACCACGACAAATCCGCGCGCCAAGAGATCCTTGTGGCACTGTACGTACCGCGCATCAGTTTGATAGCTCTTGTTAGTTCCGTTGAACGACAATCTGCTAATTGTCTGCTAATCACAAGATAAGAATAAGAGCCCACTTTCTCTCATTGAATGATGTTGCTTCTACTCGGTGACGATCTGTAGCACTTTTCAATTCAAGATGAATTAGTGGTTTTCACCACAAATATTCGTATAATAGAGCCTGCTATTCAGCAGATTACCTTTGGGTGTTTGATAAAGGCATTTGAAACCGACTTGTTTTCGGCGCCTTATCCGTCCAACACCATACAATATTGTATTAGATTCAAAATTCTAATGCCAACTGTTGAAATTATGTTTGCATTATTAGTGAGGGTCGTGGTTTTTATAACTGGCAGAGACGCAGAGAAATCGTTAAAATCAAAATCAAAATATTTATTTTTGCAAAATAGATACTTAAAGTATACTTTCTACAAGTCAAAGTTAATTATAACAATATAATATATCTTTAGAATATAAAAAAATATATAATAATACGGGAAATAAAGTATACACCTGCATAAAATAGAGGAATCTAGGAATAAAAATATTATATATACATAATGCAATGAAGAAATAAGTTCATAAATAAAAAAGGGAAATACATACAAAAAATATTAAGGTTGGGCCACTAAAATGTAATAAAGTTACTTATTGTTACCTTAATGGTCCGAGGAGCTTTGAGCAGTTTAATTTCTTTTATGAAATTATACAAAGTGTTAACTAAACAGCATACTTCCTTTAAAGGCCTCCTGCATGGAAAGTAGTAACAAGATTTTATTCGCAGGAAGCGGGAGTAAATGTGTGGCTGGAAAATGGTGCTGATGTTTCTAAGCTGGTCCTGGGTCTACCAAATTATGGACGTACCTTCAACTTGACCAGTCTCGATAACGTGGGTATTGGGGCGCCAATTAACGCCCCTGGGGAAGCTGGCCTTTACACGAATGAAGCTGGATTCCAGTCTTATTATGAGGTAAGACAGGTGTTTGATTTAGCACAAGCGTTTTTCACGCGACTCCGCCCGCGCTAATATAATATTTGCCCGTAGCTACTTAACTCCGACTTTTTGACGAAAATGGTTACGGCTCAGTTCGATAAGAAACTTCGACCAATTTGAGAAGTTCTTTTATTCTCCTAGATCACACCAACGCTTTTTTTTAGGCGTGTAGTGGCCTAGACTTAATTTAAAATGTGATTTTTACCTACAAAATTTGCCTACTCATAGATAGTCATAGGCTGGGATGACGACTATCTTTTAATTTTAAAATTTAAAAGATTGAATTAACCGTAATACTGTGATGTGCAGGCCCCGATACTTGCCGCCAATTCTACCACATAGATAGAGTAATCGGCAGCAAATATTACACTTCGGCTTCGTAGAGCGTCCACTCGGTCACTCCCGAATGTGAAATAGATGATGCTGTTCTTCTTCTTTGGCGAGCCCTTTGTGCGTAGAAATGGTTAGAACCAGATATTCTAGCCAGCCCAGCTCACGCCAGAATCCCAAGAGGCGACCTAGGTCACCACAGGACTAGCGGAGCGTCCCAGGTTCACCGGGGATTGTGTGCTGACACCTACGCAGTAAGGGTTTGCGAGTGAAATAGTGATGGTACTTCCACATCCGAGCCCGGCATCATCTCTACCACCTCTACGAAAATTATCTTTCTGAATAAAGAAAATTTATTTTAGTGATAGGTACATCACATACCGTTAATTCTTATGGTAGTATTCCATTTCACTCGTAAATTTCTTGTTTCACATACCTTAACAAAAAATGTAGCAAACTGAAGAAGTGCATAAAATTTTTGTACTCCAAGTCCATGCACTGATGATATTTTTGTCTTCTCCCACAGATCTGTTTAAGACAAGCGGAAGAAGAATGGAATATAACCGAAGTAGAGGGCAACTATGTATATGGCAACACTGGGCACTTGTGGATTGGATATGATAACGAAAATACAATTTTTGCGAAGGTAATTCATAAATTTAAATTTCACACTATAATTACACGTTGAAAACCTAATGCAAAAAACAGTGCGGGTATAAAACACAAACAATATAAAAACAAACATGAAAAATCTAAAAAGAATACGAAATCTAAAATTTACACAAATTAAGGATAGCACAAACAATATAATGTTGCTCTTGTGAACTGACTCAATGAACACGAAAAAATATTAATGTGATCTCAAACCTCATTGAGAATTCGGGCAGCGCGCCGAAGTGGTGCTTCCCCATCACAATCGTCCTCGTCACAGACAAAACCGTGGCTTCATAGAAATTAAAACCGGCCAAGAGCGAGTCGGGATCACATAATTAGGGTTTTGTACCGTTACTACAGTGAGCAGTTAATATATCAAATTAAACCTTTTAAAAATATATATTTTTAGAAACTATTACACTGTCGAACGTCGCTCATAAAGATGGAGGTGGTGTCTAGATATTCATGGTCATGACTAAAAACAATCCATCCATCCATCAGCTTGTTTCGTCCACTGCTGGACATAGGCCTTTCCAGGAGTTCACCACTCTTGGCGGTCCTCCTGGAAGAAATGCCCATACTCACACACGCTGGGCAGGCGGGTTCGTGAGCGCGGTGCCGAAACCCTTGCACTAGTGACGCCGCTGCCCATCACTAGTCTGATTTATATAAGGCCCGGCAATTGGGGATGGATATACCGCCATCCGTCGGTCCCAGGCAATGGTGGGCCGCCTGGTTTTTTGCCTGAGAGCTGTCCTCTTACTCTCCCTCAAATAACTTCGGGATATATATTTTTAGAAACTATTACACTGTCGAACGTCGCTCATAAAGATGGAGGTGGTGTCTAGATATTCATGGTCATGACTAAAAACAATAACTTAATAAAACTAATACGGTTATTTAAAAAATAGTACGTACAATAGCAAGGTCCAAGAATAGCTAGTACACAATGGTAGAATAAAGATATTTTGTGGTGATGATACCATGATAATAGATTGACTTCCTATCGCAAGGAGATTTGCCGATCAAACGTGGTAAGGATGTGCTGAAGCAGGTTCATAAGTTCCGCTATCTGGGGAGCACTATTACATCCAAGTGTGACCTTGGTGCCGAGCTCAACAGCAGGATCGGAAGCTTCAAGATCTTCATCTCACATGACTTGAAACTGGCTACCAAGATCTTTGTATATATTCCAATTGTGCTGCTAAACCTTCTTTATTCCTCTGAAATATAGTGGGTGGTACCACCACTATAAACGCAAGCTGGACCGGCTCCACCTTAAATGGTTTAATCGCGTACGAAATACCGAAGCTCGTTGATGAGCCAAAAGGCATTGAATCTTACCTGAATATTGCAATATTGAACCCTCTAAATGGAAAGTATATTAGCATGATATAGCGCGGGCTTGTACCGAGGCAAGAACGCGATTTTAGAGAGCAGTGCACAACTGACCCCGATAGCAAACGCGATGAGCTAAAAGCCCTATCACCCGCGGTCATTCACTATAATTATGTAGACGGTATACTCACTGACGTAAGCTCAGTGCACGCACATGAGAGTTTACTAGGAAGATCGACTACATTAGCCACCTTCGGAAACACCAGCGCCGTACCGACTAGGAATGGCAGTAGTCGCCATGACTGAAAACGGTCAGAGCCGATCACACCACACTGTCTAAAAAATCTGGAATTTTCCGGTTATCTATGACCGAATGGTGTCGATTCTGTGTAACACGACTTAACTTATTTAACAGGACTAACCTTATCTTATGCGTCCTGTCCTTTTCTTTTCGGTACAGAAAGAAAAAGACACAATGCTTAGTTAAAGTTTGGTTCTGTAATAATGAGTTAAGTCGTGTTACACCGAATCGAGACTAAATATATATAACAAATAAGAGATACTACAACTATTAAAATCTGTTCAAGTGGTCACGACATTAAACCACAGAGACAGGGATCACAAGACCAAAGCGGCCGTTTCGTTTTCACGTAAAAGCTTCTTTTTGGCGAATATATCAACAAAAATCCAAAAAACGTGCAACGACAAGCGAAGCGAAGCGGGGCATGTTAGATTTACATGTAAACACATTTGGGGAGCAGAGTGAAGCGGGCAGAGCCGGGCGAAGCGGAGCGGAGCCTCTAAGTCTAAACCGAAAATAATTTCATATGATCGTGTAACGGAACCATGGAACCGTGTTGACGGTATAGTTCGGTTTTTCACGAAGAAGCGCGTTTTTTCACGAAAAGTCCTTTTTCACCGTCATACGGCGACACAGACTTTCGTACAGTATACTTAAGTTCAAATTAAGGGGCTCTATAATGCTAAACTTAAGTATTTAGACAATAAAATAAAATAAAAATTATGGTGTACGTTTTTATTCAAGACCATTATTAATTACACTTCATAAATAAGTATATATTTTTTAAATCTTCTTACAGTTACAATATTTTCAAAGAAAGTATGAATTTCACATGGCAGCGAGTCAGCTGCCGTTTTTTAAATCCAATTAAAACGAAACTAAATTCGAAATAACTCTGTTGTTACATGTGTAGCAGTTATAAAATATTTCTTTTTTTTTTCAGGGGAGCTACGCGGCTGCGAAGGGCATGGCTGGTATCATGTACTGGGCGGTAGACCTCGATGATTTTGGACCCTATTGCTCCAACACCACTTACCCTTTAATACGAAAAGGGATCGAAGGTTACAACAGCAATGGGAACACTGTTAGTTCGAGTATCTCATTGATCACTTTGTTGACTTCAGCTCTTTTATTCAAAAGGTAAAAAAAATACTATGTACTCGTATGTAAAAATTGTGTGAAAACATCTGGATTTGCGGAGTATGAGCTTATTTTAGTACGATACGAAGAGGCTTTGCGGGTAAAGAATGATCTAAAGTGATGTATAATTAATAAATTGCAACAAAATAATGAAATTAGTTTTAGTATAGGAAAGAAACCCTTTGCATTTTATAAACATCATCCCTACGTTTATACAATTCTTACGCCTTATTTATATCCTCACACACACACTTTTAACTAACAATTATTTCGTCCCTACATAATAGAAGCTGAGTTTCTCTCCCCAATTCGGGTAAAAATATTTTTTAGGGCATGCAAGTTTATTTAACTTGACTACTCGTGAAACCGAAAATTTACTGAAACGTTATACCGGATTTCATGATATAGAAAAAACAAGAAAAATACATAGTTATAAATAAAATAAAAAGTACTTATATATATATATTTATTTAAATTTAACCAAAACCTTTCTCGAATCTTCCCATTTGAATCGTAGATTAACTTAACTTTATTTTCAAAAATGTTTATTATATTAACTTACATAATTTAGGTACCTATTAACAAAGTCTTAATAAACAAATTACTGTTAAACATTAGGAAGAGCGGTCTCATCCTAATACAGGTTTCTATAAACTTAAATGGCTTAGGCCTACGTACTGTACACCTACAACTTGTTTTTCAAATAAACTATTTTGTATTTGTATTAATAGTATTCCCTTTACCGTTCAGCTATTGGCAACTATATTAATAAGCTCAAAAATACTGAAACACTGAAATCTGACAGGACTAGCTCCACAATTTATCAGACTAAAATATAGCCTGAATGTTGCCCTGGATGGCCCTGGATCCCTGGATCAGCATTTTCCAAAGTGTGGGCAAGCAGATTTTTAGTAAAAAGTTAAGTCGTAAAAAATATATGAAAAATAGCAATAAGCACAATCTTTACATTAAAATTACTCATTAAGTTCAGTTTGATTCAGTTTGAATTAATGAGAGAACAATAAAAACATGTCACTTAAAATAAAATAAAATATTAATTTTCGTTAATGATGATGATGATGATGATGATGATGATGATGATGATGATGATGGTGATGATGATGATGATGATGATGATGATGATGATGATGATGGTGATGATGATGATGATGATGATGATGATGATGATGATGATGATGATTATGATGGTGATGATGATGATGATGATGATGATGATGATGGTATCCATGCCGACACGGCTACGGCGACTGCTGCTGGCATGAAGGGCCTTGTTGGTGTGGCCGGATGTGGCTGACGTAACCAATCTCGGCTTTAAACATTCGTCCGCATATGCCACAATTGGCCTGTTCTTTTTTTCATCAATATTTACGATCCGAAAACCGTTTTGGGGAATAGCTTTCCTTAACTGTTTCTAATATACAGATTTTAAAATAAGCGTGCGTGTCCTTTATTAAATGAAAAAAAAAAGCGATGTCTTTCATTTGACACTCGACTTTAGTAAGTTTGGGAACAGTGACCTGGATCATACATAAACTATTCCACTGCAAAACAGAGATCCGTTGTAGATTTGTGGTTTTTGGGACGCTATACAGTGACGAACAAATATTATTTGTAAAGCAGCCTGACTCGGTCCGTTTGTAGAAACAAACAAACCAATTTTCGAATAGAGATTGTAGAGAATAATTTATTCATAGGAAACAACGATTTTTATGTTGTAACGGCATACCTAAATCGGATTGTTTGTCAAAACTTTGGCTATGTTTTTTTAGGTCCTGCTTTTATTTGGAAGCTTTTCAATAAAGTCGAGCGATGCCACAATCACGTTTTTGGCAAGTAGGTAAAAGCGTTTTTTCCAAGTTAAATATACAATTTTTTAAGTGTTTGTTTTAGATTAATTATTTTTGTAGGTTGATCAGTCTTCGTGTTAAATATGATTTATGTTGTTAAAAATAAATTTAGGAGCTTGCTGAAAACCAGCGCTAATCTGTTTTTCAGATGAGCACATGCTGGCATGACTCCTTTTTCCACAGAGTGCTGTCTGAGTATTGTAAATAATTTTGAGTTTATTTTTTGTGTGGAAATAACTCTTTATTCTATTCTGTTCTAAAACAAAATACAAATAATTAAAATATGCCTGTTGCCCCCCTAAGTAGACCAAGAGCCAACTAACGCTGAGTTGTTCGAAAGTAATTTTAAAATTTAAGGATAGTTAATCACGAGAATCATGATTTTCTGTTGCACGAAACCGATGTAAATATTTAAGCAACCTTTCTTAATTTAAATAAAAACCTGTAAACTCATGATTATCTTCGAAATTACGTTGTTCGAACGAAATTCATCTCCGTTAGCGCCTAAGTTGACACTTGATTAAACTAAAATGTCACAGCTGTTTTTGATCAAAGTTTATCATTTGTACCGATAGTCGGCGCCGTCTTTCGTGGTTATACCAGAAGTTTTAAAGCAGAGAGGTAAGCAAACATTTCATAAACCTATTGACTCATTTTGGTGTAGGTACCTAATACGAAATAGATAATATTGGTAATTATTGTTTACTTCCTTGTTCATATTACAAACACATTTTATGTTATGTCCAAATATTCTTCATCTTTTTTAACCAGATTAAAGGTACATTTTAATTTCAAGAAAGAGTATCTAAACCTACATAGAAATTCAATTTTTTTTGGCAAAATGACTACCTTAAATCCGTATGAGCATGCATCGCACGAAATCAAATACCTAGTTGGCATGGATAGTTTTACGCATTTTACGGGCAAGTTAGATGACATGAGTTATTTTAGTTTGAATTGTGTGAGTAGTAAGTATAGATTTGAATTAAATAAACACTTAGGTACGTCAAAATGATCCTCACACACAACAGTTCGCTGATATTTTCGGAAACAACTCTTCCCTTCTTATCACTTTCAGCCATTTATTTCGGAGTTTTTTTTCCTTAGGAACAATTTTATCAGTTTTATCCGGTGTAGAAATGGTTGTGGATTTACATTTTGGCACGATACAGTATTTATACGGTTGTTGCTTAGTTGTAGACATTGTTAATAACCGTTTACTTCGCGCGCTCAAGCAATTTGCCTATAGTTCAAACTCGACTCGCTGTTTGTGACGTCACTGCGGGATTACGACCTCGCTCCACGTTGAACCTGCCGTTTTGTACCGCGTGTGATTCGAGCTAACTTTAAAGTGCTCTCATTTGGTCAATTGTTATCATAAATCAATGATAAGAATACGAAAATATACGTTAAGGGCAGCTCTTTTGATAAAAGTAGTTAACTTTAGTTACTGAAAATGTTCTATTGCCGGGCCTTATCTAAAACAGACTGGTGACGGGCAGCGGCGTCACTGGTGCAAGGGGTTCGGCACCGCGCTCACCAACCCGCCTACCCAGCGTGTGCGAGTATAGGCATTTCTTCCAGGAAGACCACCGAGAGTGGCGAAATCCTGGAAAGGCCTATGTCCAGCAGTGGACGAAACAGGCTGATGGATGGATGGAAACTAAAGTCTATAAAAATGTAATTTAAGCAACCTATCCTAATTTGAACCACAAATATATAAGAATTTTATTTTGCGTTTTCTGGGTGTTCTAATATACGTTGAATGACCTCGTTTGACCCCATGTAAACCTAAGGAACATAAGTTCAGTAAGAGGATAGGGTAGGATGAAAAATAATTGTGAAAATCTCTATACAAAAGGAATTCCGTCCCTACAAAGTAAATTGGTTCAGTTGTATTGTGAGGTAAGTTTGCTTGCAGTGGCCGCCCAGACTATTATGACTCTCTTTTTGTCAAAACGATTTTTTCCTGACTAGCGACCCGCTCCGGCTTTGCATGGGGTCGAATTAATAATTTGGTTTTTCGCGTCAAAAAGTTCGGTTTTTGACTTCTTGGTTACAAAACAAATTTTGTTCTTCTATTGTGACGTTATGGGTACATATACGTCATGTCATGACGTAACAAATAGGTATTATACATATTTTCTATCTACATGAAAACTTTTTTAAGGAAATCTTTAGTTTTTTAGGGTTACGTACCCGAAGGGTGCCAAACGGGACCCTATTACTAAGGCTCCGCTTCAAGCGTAATAGGTAGAAAAATGAAATTTTCACACAATACGTGTTACTATGGCCGCTACCACGACAAATAATAAAATATAAAATAAAATTAAATTCAAGGGGAGTATACATACTACTAATGCTGTGCGCTTAATTAAATATTTTTATGTACTCGTATTATAAAATCTTGTTTGAACTCGAACAACGAAACTCTGATGTGTGTGTGACTGTTTTAGTTAACAAAAATATGTTTTTTATTTTTTTTCATTTTGTTATTAAAATTTAAAGTGAAAAAAAAATCAAATTGAGGATTCAGTACCGCTAATAGACCGATTTCCAAAGTAATTTTGAAGTAATTTTTATTTGCGAGAACTTTGTTTCACTTTTCAATTGAAATTCAGTCAGCTGATTGTTATTGACTTTGTACTGAAAACAAAAAAAATATTTTACTAAAATGTTTCTTTTATGTGATCAATCGGTTATCGATACACATCTTCCCCAGAATTATTTTCACTTATTTATTATTGTATGACCTAGTTATATACAGATTGAAAATGAACCCTCAAGCTTTATTGAACTCTATGAATCAGAATCAAACACAAAACCGTAAAAAAACAATAATTTTTTCATTTTTTTGGGTTTTCAAGTTTCCCCATTTCCGGATTGTACCCAAGACTTCTGGGTAAGCAGGCGTTCTTCTCTAAAATGATATTGATAAATTTCTGTGTGTAGTGCTTAAAGGAGAAATATCTGCAAACGTTCAAATCAACAGAAATCAGTTATGTTTTAAATATGGTTTTGTTCGTTTCACGGAACCCTAAAACCTATTTGCTCGGTCGATTTTTCAACAGTAATTCGTTTTACAAGCTCATACATCGCTTCAACAGGGAAGAGCGCTGTGTCACGTAAAAGTGTCTTTTCTATCTTTCCGTCAGCAAGAAAAATGTATTTTTCGCTAAGTATAGTTTTATGCTAAATCAGCATGTCTAGGTTATGTCGTTTGTTCCATTTTTATGGCTGATAGAAAATTTATAGCGCCATTTTCTGGTTGACAAAAGTATTTTTATTTTAGTTTGATCCTACCTAACAACTTAGTTTCTGAACTAAATTAAATTCAGGGATATGTAGCTGGCCTCCTATTAACCAAAAAATCGGACAAGTGTGAGTCGGACTCACCCGCCGAAAGTTCCGTTAAAGACTATATTTTTTATGATTTAATTACAAATTTACAATTTTCAGATTTTTTCCCATGCTTGTTGTATAAGACGGTATTACTTGCCAAATATAATTCTAGGTCAACGGGAAATACCCTATAAATTTTGATTCCCTTGAGAGTTTCGAAATATACGTTTTTTGCGACATAAACGGCCGTAGCTTCTTTTACGTTAACTTAGAAGTTTAATTTTTTCACAGCTACAAGGGACTGTAGACCTGAGTACAGTAGAGCCTAGATAATCCGAACACCCAAAATCTATACCCTGTTCGGATGTACGAAGCGTTCGGATTACAGGATGTAGATATTTTGAAAGGTACTTTTCTAAAATAAAACAATGTTTTTTGTGAGTGGATGTATATTTTAATTATATAAAATTATTACATAATGTTATATTATATACCTAGTTTAAAGTTTAATAAATTGTTTAGACTTTTTTAAATTATTCCAAAACGGTGCTCTAACGAGTCTTATTTCTTGACATATAAAATGAAGAAGCTCATCTTCAGGATCAAAATCGTCTACATCCTCGCCCAAGCTTCCTCTGATTCTAATAACAAGCGCCACAAAGGCTTCCAAGACTTTTTATCAGATTCGTCTGTGGTGGCGCTGCTAGTTACTCAAAAACGGCGGATTGGCGGAGGCAAACGGTCGGTCGTTCGGATTACCAGAGATTCAGATTATTGAGGCGATATATGGTTTTAATTTAAACTTGATACCTCCACGCATTCCCGAGATAAAAGGTTTTGACAAAAAGGCATACAGACAGACATACAGACGGACAACAAAGTGATCATATGAGCCTTATAGTCGTAAGGGCTCCGTTTTTTTCCTCTTGAGGTAAGGAACTGTAAAAAAATCATTATCCTTCTAAAATACTGGTCAAGTGCGAGTAAGACATAAAATAAAATTAGAATCGAGTTCATTTTTGGCGAGATGTAGTTATCAATAAGAATAAAAAATGTTGGTAATAATCAACGTTTATTGTAAAAGAACTTTTATATTGAAAACCTTTTACTTTATTGCCTTTTATTGTAAAAAAAAGTGGCGGTAGATCAGGCGGTAGAACACTGGCTGCTCAATCTTGAAACTCACGTTCGATTCCCGGTCGGGCATGCAGCAATGAGTTTTTCGGAATTTATGTGCACAATATTTGTCTTCTTACCTAATACGTACCTACCACTTGCTGAACGGTGAAGGAAATCATCGTGAGGAAACCTGCATGCCCTAAAAAGCGTGTATTTGTGCCCGAAGTACGGCGATAGGGCTCACCACTTGGGACGTAATAATCGTCGGTGAAACACGGGTGTACCAGGTGCCAGACTTGCATTTCAGAGTTCACATCCGGGAACACCTCTGACACCCTCTCGGGGATTCATGTCGTGACGACATGTTTATGTTTATGTAAAAAAAAGTATTGGCAAGTATCGTGGTTGCTAATCAAAATTAAAAAAGGGCCTTATATGAAATAGAGACAATGGAAAACAAAGTGATCCTATAGGGTTCCGTTTTTGCGTGATGAATGAGGTAAGAAATCCTAAAAACAGGTTTGGTTCAAAATATAATCGACCCGAATGAGTCAAATTTTGATTAGCTTATCAAAACATAAAATCTTAATATCATTATCAACATAAATAGGTAGTACCATTTTCGAGACTTTTATACGTATTTAGATTACAGTATCAGATGGTGATGGAAGCAGATTAGATGTTGATCTTGGCTCGCATTTATTCATCACGTTAAAATGGAAAATTAAGAGATAAAGTCTATACGTCTCTAAAAAAATTCAACACCTAACATACCTTTTAAAATTAGGTGGCAACCATCAAAGTTCTCAGGGCGTTGGTAGTATAGTAACTATTTGTAATAATCTGTGGTAAAGCGCTTTTCTGTGAAAAATCTAATTATGGCGGAAACCAGGCGGAACAGTTCCATTACGCGACCATACGAAATAAGTTTCTGTTATTAGGGTAGATGCTCAGTCCCCAAATGTATACGAAGCGAAGAGAAGCGTGTTAGGTTTATATGTTTATATATAAATATATAAAGCGTGCGTGTTAAATAATAAACATATAAACCTAACACGCTTCTCTTCGCTTCGGTCGTCATCGCACCTATTTATGTATTTTTGTTGAAAGACATTCGGGATTTTTTTAAATCTCGCTTTTTCGTGAAAATGAAAGAATTTATCCGTTTTTTTTTGCGAAAAAGCGGAATAGTTTTATGTGATCACTTAATAAGTCGGTCTTTACGTCATAATTCGGTTTTTCAATCGTTAAACAACGCGCTTTTTTGTCAAAAAAACAGAATACGCCATTCCATGTTGACGTATATTTGTTTTAAGCTGGGAGCTAGTTTTTGGGCTATTTCTTGTGATTTCATTCCAGCCAGCTAAAGTGTAACACACACATACGTACGTCACAGTTTAAAAATCCATACAGTAGTCCAACGAGAGGCGTTTGGACGGAGCGGTTGTGCGGGGATTGTGGGCGACGAGGCCGTAGTAAAAACAGACTAGTAAGCTATCTTCACAGAGATGTACTCCGCGCGGCTTATATGTGTGCGAGCCACTGCGAGCCTGTGCGTACGAACCACAGCACGCACACAACGACAATACTCAGGCGGTTTCTGGCGGTGTGACTAGGGTCGGCTGCTCTCCGCAGTCGCGCTTACGCACGCCGCGCCACAAAACAGATAGGTATTTTTTGGCCACGCGCCGTTCGTCGCATCGCTGCAAAATAAATTGACAACCCTGCAGCAGTAGGCATTTAAGCCTCAAACGGCGCGGGAGTTGTTCTACTATTTTTTTTTAATTTTAATTTTATTTGCTTGGTGGCTATCGTCTCGCGTCGCATCTCGCCCCGCAGGCCCCACACAATAACTCTGTCTTAGCGCTTTCGTTGGACAACTATATGGTTTTGAAAGCTGTGATGGAGTGTTGGCTCTTACACCTTATGTATATAATGTTAATGTTGGCAATAAAAAGAAAAGCACTGCAGTAGAGAGAAAATGCGTTCCTTACGGTGTATGTGTGTAAGTGGATTACAATGAGATAAATTAGAAACAGAATTTTTTGGTGGTTTAGGCACGTAGAGAAAATTAATGGTTTTAAACAGTGATTAAAGAAATATAATGGTGCGCAAATGGAAGGCAGAACTCAACCAGGAAGTTCTGAAGGACGTATGCCAAACAAATAGGGATCTACCAAACAAGGGCCAAAGTCAAAAGCAACTGGAATATAAACTCTTGTATGACCGGAATAAAAGACGTGGAAGATGAGAAAAAGGTGTTTCAGGATCGTCGCAGACGGAAATCTGTGGTCTCTGCCTATCTAGAGAGAAGAAAGGTGTGATTATATTCATGTAAAACATATAGTGAGTCTTGATAAACGGACTAAATGTATGTATAATACGGGTGGGTATGTGTGGAAATCGGTAAATAAAACAAACACTTAATAACATTAATTTGGCGTCAAATTACAAGGATCACTCCTGTTGTACTTTATTATAATTTCATACAATTTGTTACAAAACTAATTCACCAAAATTAAAGTTATTGAAAACATACCAAGTTTTATCTACTTTATTAAAAGTTTCTTAAGAGCTGCTGTTAAAGTAATTAATGAGATACTCGAACTAACATTGTTCCCACTGCTGTTATAACCTTCGATCCCTTTTCGTATTAAAGGGTAAGTGGTGTTGGAGCAATATGGTCCAAAATCATCGAGGTCTACCGCCCAGTACATGATACCAGCCATGCCCTTCGCAGCCGCGTAGTTGCCCTGAAACATTTTAATTAAATTACCGCTGGTGCGGCGGCGGATTCGGCCGAAAGCAACAAGCGGCGCAAATATGCCACATTATGTAACTTGTACATATTTGTGCCGTTTGGCGTCGAGACTTTGGGCCCGTGGGTTCCGGATTGGTGAAAACTATATAAGGAACTTTCATCGCGGCTGGTCGACGTCTCGGGTGATCAGAGGGCTGGTGCTTACCTCGGCCAGAGAATTAGTCTGGCCATCCAGAGAGGAAATGTAGCCAGCATTCTGGGCGCCCTACCGAGGGGCAGTTTTTTACCTGTATTTTATTTATTGTAGGTAATTAGTTTTTCAGTTTTTATTGTAAGATGTATATACTTTGATTAAAACAAAAAAAAAATACTTAATTAAATTACTTCATTAAATGTCTAAGCTTTCTTGAACAATCTTCGTGTTTTTAGGGTTCTGTACGTCAAAAGGGAAAAAAGAACCCTTATAGGATCACTTTCTTGTCCGTCTGTCCGTCCGTCTGTCTGTCAAGACCCTTTTACTCGGGAACGCGTTGAGGTATCGAATTGAAATTAAAACCATATACCTAAATCTATAGTTCCTTGAGGTTGTGAAAAAATCAAACTTCTAAGTTAACGTGAAAAAAAGATACGGCCGTTTATGCCGCATTAAACGTATATTTCGACACTCTCCAGGGAATCAAAATTTATAGGCTATTTCCCGTTGACCTAGAACTATGAAATTTGGCAAGTAATACCGTCTAATACTAAAAATAAAGGAAAAAATCTTAAAACTATACATTTGTAATTAAAACAGAAAAAATCATCGCAGTTAAGCAACAGTATGCGCGGTCATAATTGTACGGGTAAAATTAAATGTATTTTTTTAAACTTTTACTAATTTGTACGGAACCCTCGGTGGGCGAGTCCAACTCGTACTTGTCCGTTTTTTTTTTCAAGAAATAACATATTTTGAGCCCGGAAGAGCTATTTTACGGCCAATTTTAATTAGCCCCTAAGAATCTGTGCCGATACTTTGTCATACTTCGAGATGTTTCGTCAAAAATTACAAAAATTTAAAGACGATTAAATACCAAAGTGACCGACATAGCCTGCAGAATCAGTAAGCTGAAGTGGCGGTGGTCAAGCCATATTTGTCGCCGAAATGATGGCCGTTGGGGCCGAAAGGCTTTAGAATGGAGACCACGTACAGCAAAGCGTAGTGTAGGCCGACCTTATGCCCGCTGGACCAACGACCTGAAGGACGTTGCGGGGGGCGGCTGGATGAGGAGGACGGAGGACCGACATGAGTGGCGAAATTTGGGAAAGGCCTATGTCCAGCAGTGGAAGAACACGGCTGATGGATAGATGGATGGATGGTTTATCTTACGGTCTGAAGGTAGCTTTGCAATTTATTCTATTGAGAATTTTTTTTCGACACAAATAAGACAATATTAGTCTTTAAAAGTATGTATTTATTTAAGAGTGACAGTTGCAGTATTGTTGATAAAACAGAGCATAGCTGTGTGAGGTGGGTTTTCATTCGTAGCGCGTACAGAAGATAAGAAACCACATATTCTACTGATAACTCTGAACAACCTTTCCAAAGAAACGTTCCCGCGCAAATCATAAGTTTGGGATTTTTTTTTAATTTAAACAAATAAATATATGTGAACGGGATACGGATACACCGAGATACGGGCGTATTTTAAGACGGCGTCGTTTACGCGCAGCGTTCTTAAATATACTTTCCTCCTGTGAGATAGAGTTGAATATCTTCTTCCCTGAAGAATTGCGTCTTGGGAAAAGTTTTTCAGTATGATCAGTTGATTATGTGGTTACATTTAAAGATCTTTGTCCATGTCCACTTGAATACATGGTCGTCGGAAGACGAAAGTCTAGGGTGGGGCGGTCTCTTTCAAATGCCTCTATAAAAATGTATAGAATAATATTTTGTACCAAATATTTATTGAAAAAAAAGGAAAAATGGAAAAAGACATGTTTGCTAAGTTTCTTGCCCTTCTTCTTAGCAACACTAATCGAATGGTGCGGATGGTTAAGCAGTATTTTTATTTATGGTTTATTTAGTTCATTTTTCAACACATTTGTTCATTGCATTATGTATATATAGGTATAATATATTATATTCCTACATTTCTCTATTTTATGCAGGTGTTTAACTTTATTACATTTTAGTAGCCCAACCTAAACATTTTTTGTATGAATTTCCCGTATTTATTTATAAACTTATTTGATCATTGCATTGTGTATGTATAATATTTTTATTCCTAGATTTCTCTATTTTATGCAGGTGTATAACTTTATTACATTTTAGTAGCTCAACCTAAACATTTTTTGTATGAATTTCCCGTATTTATTTATAAACTTATTTGATCATTGCATTGTGTATGTATAATATTTTTATTCCTAGATTTCTCTATTTTATTTTATTTTATTTTTGCTTTATTGAAAGAAACAAACAGACAAATTATAAAGCTTATAAATAAGGTACAAATAGGTAATACAGAGTCCAATAAAGTTTCTATTGACATACAAATAATTTCAGTGTTACAGAAATACCAGTCGAATCCAGATATACTAATATAATTTAAATTATTTTAATGCGCGCTACAAAAGAGAAAATTACTACGACCATAACTATAAATATTAAAACAATTCTAAAAGAGAACTATCCAATTAAAAATACAATTATAGGTTCATGTGCATAGCACTGAACCCACATAAATACTTTTTAACAAATTTATTTAACAATAAATATTGAGTGAGAAAGGATCCAAACCCGAAGAAAGTGTAAATATTAAAACAATTCTAAGAGAGAACTATCTTATTAAAAATACAATTATAGGTTCATGTGCATAGCACTGAACCCACACAAATACTTTTTTAACAAATTTTTATAACAATAAATATTGAGTGAGAAAGGATCCAAACCCGAAGAAAGTTTATTATACGTATTACAAGCACGAATCAATACTCTGTTATCAGCATACTTTGTCCTTACTTTAGGTAACTGAAACAGTTTAGGGTGCCTAACATTACGAGTGGGGCAATTGAATTTAATTTTGGAAAGAAGATTGGGTGTATCAATTAAATTATTTATGACTTTATATAAAAAGACTTGGTCTAAGTAATTACGTCTATCTTGAAGTGAGACAAGAGAAGAATAATCATCACAATGAATCAATTGTTTAGTATTAATACGGTAAGAGATATGTTTGATGAACTTACGCTGGATTTTTTCTATCTGTTCAATATAGACTGCATACTGAGGATTCCAAGTAGTTGAAGCATATTCAAGAAGAGGACGAACAAAACTATTAAAGAGTAAAATTAGGGTGCATGAGTTCTTAAAAACCTTACCCATTCTTAAGACAAACCCAAGCATGCGAAATGCTTTGTTGGTCATTTTTTCAATGTGCGACGAGAACAGCATTTTTTCATCAAGTAAAATACCTAGATCTTTAACTTCATGGACTCGGGCTAAAGGTTCATTAAAAAGTTGGTAATTATGAACTATTTTATTAACCTTCCGAGAAAATGTTATTACCGCGCATTTAGTAGTGTTCAAAGAAAGTAAATTGTGAATACAATAATTGCAGAGAAGGTTAAGATCTTGCTGAAGCAAGTTACAATCAGCAGTAGATTTTATAACTTTGAAAATTTTATTATCATCTGCATAAAGTAAAAAAGAACTATTTGAAAAAACACTAGAGATATCATTTATGAATGCGATAAATAATAACGGCCCCAAATGTGAACCCTGTGGGACGCCGGATGTAACAGGAACAAAACAGGACGTAAAACCTTTAACAGTAACAGCCTGGGTACGGTTTCTCAGGTAAGAAGCAAGCCATCTTAGAAGGTCGCCGTGTATACCGAGGTCCTCTAGCTTCAAAAGTAATATTTGATGAGAAATTTTGTCAAATGCTTTCGAGTAGTCAGTATACACGGCGTCCACCTGATGACCATTGTCCAACTCATGTAATACGAATTCCAAAAACTCATTGAGGTTACTTTCTGTAGATTTATGCGGTAGAAAACCATGCTGCTGCGGAATTATATAGGGACTAATGTGAGGGAATATATGATCGAAAACTATTTTTTCGAACAACTTGCCAAATACAGATAATTTTGAAATTGGTCTATAGTCCTTCACATTATGCCTATTTCCATTTTTAAATATGGGTATCACAAAAAATTTTTTCCATTCTGATGGGAAGCGACCAGAACTAAGGGACATATTGAAAATAATATGCAAGGGTAACGTTAACGTTTTACAGCAATTTCTTATGAAAGTGGGATGAATCCCATCTGGTCCACTCCCTTTATTTATATTAACTTTACAAAGATATTTAAATACATCGGTAGAACTTAGTTTTATTGAATTCAGATTTATCGGTGATGGGACGTTTGAACGGTTGTAAGCATTTATCTGATCGGGAGGTGTTTCAGGTACAAAGACCGATTTAAAATAGTTATTAAATAAATTACTAATATCTTGCCCATTATCAGCCTGGGAGTTTTCGTAGATCATCGAGTCAGGTATGTCGGGAGAAGATTTTCTACTTTTCACAAAAGACCAAAAGTGTCTATTATTGGAGCGAATTAAGGTCTCGCTTTTACTTATAAAATTGGAATAACATAAAGCTTCAATCTTTTTTTGTCGAGCTCTTAACAAGGAGAATTCATAATAATCACAAAGTTGACCATAAGTTTTCCATTTTTTATGTAGTTTAGATTTTTCATTAATTATTTTTATAAGTGGTTTAGAAAACCAATGGGGGTAGCGACCATTCTGTTTTAATACCACAGTTGGTACATAAAAATCTATAATCTCATTAATAATTTCATAAAATTTATCAAGAGCTTCGTCAACACAACTTGATTCAAGGGATATGGTCCAATTAATTGAAGCTAGTTTATTATTAATAATGGTGTAATCAGCAAGATGGAACTTACGATGTAAGCGAGGTGCGGGGTGAAGACAGGATTGCGGGGTACATTGCAGTTGCACGTCAAGCGCGGGATGGTGTACATTCTCGGGTACGACCGGATCAGCACAGTGCAAAACAGAACATAAACCATTTGTAATAATAAGATCGAGCATTCTGTTATTAGCATTAGGAATACCGTTAAATTGCCGCCAATCAGTTAATGTAAGAAAAGAATTTAACAAACTAACTAATCGATCTTCTTTACCCATGTCACGAGAAAGTACAAGACTATTGTTAGAACCTGGTATCCATTTAGCATGACGAATATTAAAATCGCCCAGTAATAAAAAGAGATCATCCGGGCGTTCTGTAAAAATGAGGTCAACATATTCACAAAAAGCAAGCTCAGCATCATACTGAAGTTTTTTACCCGTTTCTTTGTCCTCACTATCAGGGAAGTAAGCACAGAAAACACGTAAAAAGGATGCACTAGAAGAAGAATTTAATTTAAGCGTGACAGAGACGCACTCGGCCCCGTGCAGATCCGGCAGGGCCGGCAGTGAAGGGCTCCGCGGGGCGCTCGCGCCCATCTCACTCAGCACTTGAAGTCCGCGCCGCACCGCGATCAGCACTCCGCCGCCGAGGCACTGCTCCCGGGCCAAGTAATCGCGATCCACCCTATACACTACATAGCGGGAGTCAAAGAGTTCTGAATCAAAAATGCTAGGTAAAAGCCACGTCTCGGTTAAACAAATAAGATCATAATCCATATTTAATATATTTTTAAGAAACTCGTGAGTTTTAGTCCTCAAACCTTGAACGTTTTGATAGTAAACTTTTAATCGATTGAATAGAATGGTGGCAAAGTAAATAAGAGTTTTAAATATAATTTATAATGATACACCGTCGATAAAAAACCACAAAAATAAAACTTGATACGAGTCATCCAAGTCATCACGTAAGAAATCGGGGAAACAATCAATTTAATATTCCCAAACATCACTGTATTACAACTATAACTAACACTAAACATGGAATGTAAACATCGCCCATTCACTCGCATTGATAGGAAATTAAGGTAGGGTATTTTGACAAAGTGAGCTGATAAATAACAAACTGCTGTTACATACGATGTTGAACAAATAACAGGATTTTGCTTTAGTAGGTACATATAACTATGCGTATAGTAATAGTAAAGTACGATAATATGAGATGTTATAAATATAACTAGACTACTTATAAGTAGTGAAAAAGTTATCAAGCTAAGATTTATACAATTTTGATTAAATCCTTATCAGAAAAAATATTGATAACATGACTTGTATCATCTTTTCGTACCTTAATACAGCAGTTTTTCACCCAAACATGCTTATAATCCAGTTCTTTAGCCTTCTGCTTGACTTGTCGGAAAAGAGCTTTGTTTGTGGGCGTCAGGTGGTCATTAAAATAAATTTTTGTCACATCTGAGAAGCCCAGGTCTTTGGCCTTGATTTCTAGCTTCCTGAGAGCAGCAGCAAAGTCGTCTCTTTTATATCTCGACAGAAACCTGAGGATGATATTTCGTGGCATCTTATTATCGGTACTGAGATGGGCTACACGGGTAATAAAATCTAGGTCATTTGTCGCGTCAAACGGAAGATTAGCCAAAGTGACCAGTTTAGAGAATATGGAGATGAGATTCTCATTTTTTGCTTCCGGGATCCCCTGAATCTCAACATTGTGACGGCGGCTCCATTGGTCGTTTTTCTGAGACTCGATCACTAAACCGGTGACGACCTTCCTGACCTCCAAGTTATCCTTGACGACTACGGATACATCCTTCTCGAGTTTGGAAACCTTCTTCGTAAACTCATCAAACTTCTTAGTATGGAAATCCAGGGAAACCTGTAGTTTATTTATACTTGCATTCATTGCATCTATACCACGAAGTTTTAACTCCATGTTAGTAAGCTTCGCGATGATAAGAGACAGCTGGTGCTGGTCACCAGATACAGGTCTGACTTCAGTAACACTTGATTGTGAGGATGCGGGTAAGGGTCCAGAGTCCACAGCCATCGACACGTCATTTGACCCACTCTTTGACTCTCGGGGAAGCTCGCCGTCGCGGCAGGTTAGACATTTCCACGATTTTTTACGTTCACCGAGGCGTTTGTATCCTACCTCCTGTATTCCTCCACAATAGAAATGAAAAGACCCTTGGCAACTGCAACATACTGCGCAGTCACCCACAGGCTCATCGCACTTAGTGCACTGTTGCATACTGCTAATCGATAGTTCACAGTAAATCAATAATAATTGATCGCAATATTCGATCGTCGCGATAACAAATCGGTTACCGGGTGAATACTAGAAGGCGGGTGCGCGCAATGATGTCCCGCGACTGACTTGAAGTGCAAGTGTACTTCCCGTATTTATTTTACAACTTATTTGTTCATTGCATTATGTGTACAGGGTGGAAAAAATTTAAGGGCCCTGGAGGGGAACTACCTTAAATCCTTTAATTGGCTCATTTTACTGAAAAAAAACATCCCTTTATTTTTTAAAAGAAACAAAATTGCATTCAGAGATCTTCTAAAATTCGCTTGTCTCACCAGGGAATCGAACCAAGTAAAGATTAAAAAAAAATGAACCCTCGCTATTTTATTACACGAATTGGTAGGATTATTGTTCAGGATAAGCTTTGTCTTATATACATTTGGTCTTTAGAATAAAAAATAAGTGAAAACTAATATTAATTTTATTTTATCATTAATAAGAAGAACACGTAAACATGAAGTATTTTTTTAACGCAGACCTCATATTAAGAAGAAAAAAGAATCTTAATAATTTAACTGGTAAGTTGCCCGAAAGACCCCCTTGTTCCGGTTACACAAAACGTTTAGAAAAAAAACGAAAAGTTAGCTTCTAATAAATCGAATTGTTCTTGATACGCCATTACTACACAATGACAGCACGGAATGAAAGCAAAATAAAATTTGAAATTCGAACGAATACTTTTATCGATTTTAAAAATGTTAAAAGATATCGTTTGAATTCCTAATTTGTTGGCCCAAGTTGCAAAAAAAATACGTTCTCTTTTTAAACTTTTCGTCAGTACGCCTAGTGTAAGAGGGAATTGTGCTGTGCATAGATTTATTATTACTTTTTAACGATTATCTTATCGAAGTCTTCAACAAGGTACTTAGAGATAAATAACATTAGCAAGCTTGTACTTCATACGACGACGTTTTTGGATGTTAGAGAGATAAGAAAATTATAACGTATCATTTACTTGTTACAAGTGAACAGTACTAGGTATTGTTAATAAAGAACTTGTAATAAATATTCAATTTCATGGGTATCTTGTACAACAGATGAGTGTAAGGCCAAATGTATGACCAAATTTTTTCCATCCTGTATATAATATTTTTATTCCTAGATTTCTCTATTTATGCAGGTGAATAATTAAATTTTAGTAGCCCAACCTAAATATTTTTTGTATGTATTTCCCGTATATTCTAAGGATATATATTGTAAAGATTACCTTTGACTTGTAGAAAGTATACTTTATGTATCTATTTTACAAAATAAATATTTTGATTTTGATTTGATTTTATCAACGGGATTTATAGTTGAAAAATAAAAAAACGTACTTTTGTGCAAACGAAAATTGCCGATCGGTCGTTTCTCTCGTATGTCCGCTGTATGGGCACTTAATGGTACTTAATGGTACTTATGGTACTTATAAGGATTGAACTGATAATGAGAATGATACCACGGTGTGTGACGCATGCGTAATACGAATCCTCAATGAAGAGTAGTTTGGTATTGCTTCCATACAGATTGTCACAGACCACAATTAAGACGAGGTTATCTAGAGAAATCTGTCCTGCTCCAACGCTTTCATTTTACACTTTTCTATCCTGCTCAGTGGGAGCGGGCCGCTCAGAAAACTCGGGATTTCGGGGTGTTTTTATTTAGTATTTTGAAATTAAGATGATGGGTTTTTTTATATGACGGCCGTTTTATATCACATTTCTTACGACATTTATTTTGATATAAGTTTTAAGCCTAACTCGAATGAAATAGTATTTATATCATAGATAAAATAAAAAGTAAAAAGTTTAAGGAGCGAAATATATATATCATAGTTGAGACTTATCTTTGCGATTTTATTGGATGCAGTAAAATGCAAGTAATCGAAATATTATGTTCAGAGAGTGAAATATGAATATGTTTTTAATATTGGTTTTCTGATTATTTTTCAATTTTTTACAATATTGCTTTAGGTTAACCTGTCATAATATTGTTTAGTTATTAGTAAATAAATAAATAAATATTTTTTCCAAATATAATTATTACTATATCACGGTTTGAAGTGAATTTACAAAGAGACAATATCGGAATAACCCGATAAATATCAATATTGTAGACAATGTAAGGTATAGAAAGCAATGCAAGAGGGTACGCAACGTAAATAGGTAATGCTGTAGAACGTTGATTTTTATGCATAAATCAGGTGAAATCATAAATAAGTCCATGTTCAGACATTACCTTAGCAAAAATGGTGTTTTCGTTATCGTATCCAACCCACAAATGACCAGTGTTGCCATATACGTAGTTGCCTTCTACTTCGGTTATGTTCCATTCTTCTTGTGACTGGCTCACACAGATCTGTGGAAGAAGAATCTTTATACTACCATTAAAGAACCTTTGTTGTGTTAGGAGGTATTGATAACAATTCCAACTAATACAGACTATAAAAAATCGTTAAAATGAGATTTTTACAACTTAAACAACGAAATTGGAAAAGTAGCGAGCGCTAACTTTGTCGAGACTGCAGGCCCGCTCAGGTTTAAACTCCCAAGCTAACACGTACGCGGCACCGGATGTAGACACAAATATGCTTTCAGACTACGATGTTAAAATTGGGTCTACAACGCGGGAAAACGATCTGATCGCAGCATAGCACTTGCTACGTCGTCGTAGCAAAAAAGGACTCGATGTGCCAATAAATGTCAATTTGACAATCATGACGTCAAGGGGAAACATAGAACTACTGTTAAAAAAAAATCAACTGCTAATAAAAAACGTTTCCCCACAAATTTCAAACATGTTCATCACAGATCACAGTCAAGGCAAGGTTATCCAGAGAAATCTGTCTTGCTCCAACGCTTTCATCTTGCACTTTTTACACTGTTTTACACTTGCTTCAAACATCTACCTCTCCAAATTTTGTAATAGCGTTGGAAAATATATTAATTTTCATATGCGTTAGTATGTTTCTCGGGGAAATCCATCCATCCATCAGCCTGTCATCGTCCACTTCTGGACATAGGCCTTTCCAATATTTCGCCACTCTTGTTGGTCCTCCTTCTTCCTCATCCAGCCACCACCCATAACGTCCTTCAGATCGTCTGTCGATTAGTAGAGTATGTGGATTAATTAATGTTACCGGTCTATAATAGTTCCCCACCTCATAATATGACAAGAATCCCCCTTCCTCTGTGTAAGGACCAGCGAGTCCCGCGCCCGCCGCCGGCGCCCCAGTGCCCACGTTGTCCAGAGAGGTCAAGTTGAACGTGCGACCGTAAGATCCTAGCCCCAGCACTAGCTTGGACACTTCAGCGCCGTTGTTCACCCATGTATTTACTGCCGCGTTCTGCAATCATTAAAAACTTGTTGCATAAATCTCATCTTTAAACAGTTTTCCCTGAAGAGCACTATTGGCTTTTGAAGTTTTCTTTAAAAAAATCCATCCGTCCTCATCTCTAGCGACGCGTACTAAAAAGTTAATCTTTTATATTTGACGATAAGAATCAAGAATTATAAGGTGTTTGGAAGGTCATTTTAATGTCATCAGAAGATACATAATACAATTCGAGAGTGTAGTCAGCATCTAACGAATAAATTGAATTATAAGAATCTTTTTACTATTCCATCCATCCATCAGCCTGTTTCGTCCACTGCTGGACATAGGCCTTTTACTATTATGACTTTATACTCGATAAATAAATACGTCTTAATAATACGGCGCTCTAGCAAGTGCCATGAACGTGGCCAGAAGATTTTTTTGAAGTCAGTACAGGTCGTGAAAGAAACTTGATTATAGATCTTTGAGTACATACAGCATAATTATGGTTAATATTAATCGTGACATAATTCGCGAAAACCGACATGACTGCAGGAAAGTCACTTTTATCTGCTAGTTCGGGCTTAATCTTACCACATTGAGAATGGAAGATGCATCATCAGTCAACTGAGGGTAGAGAGGTGCATTGGCTCCAGTTGTCGAGTCCCAAGACCCATGGAGGTCGTAGCTCATCAGGTTAATATAGTCCAGGAGCCTGTGAAACAAGTAAGAAAATGGAATTTCCGCTAATTTGTATATTTTTTTATTCAGGCATTTTGTCCCCAAACTATTACACCGCTTTAGATGAAACTTTTGTCATTTGATTATTTTTCTCCACTTAGTTCAAGCACTGAAAACATAAATAAACCTTCGCAGAATCTTCGTTTAGAAAAGTAGGTTGATCCTTAATTCTTTTTAGAACATGAATTTTGTGTCTTTTTAAATTTGTGTTTCCGGAGTTCATCTGGTCACAAACTTACTGTGTCATGTTGGGCACATGATATGACAGGTCGATGTGAGACTGCGTGACGGCCACAGCGGCTGTCAGCAACCAGCCTCGCGGCTCAAACGCGGCCTTCAAGTCACGGCAGAGCCAGATGAAAGCTTCCTGTTGTACAAAATTGGAAATAATTATCCACAGCGAAGAAATAATATGATTATTAACAGTGATAATGATAAACTGATAAATTATAAATATAAGGTGATTTTTAGAGTTCCGTACCGAGGGGTGCCAAACGGGACCCTATTACTGAACCTCCGCTGCCTGTCTGTTTGTCTGTCCGTCTGTCACAGGGATCTATAGCTTCAACCGTAATATACAGAATACGTGTTACTATGACCTCTATCACGACAAATAACAAAAAAAAAAAATTAACCAACAGTCCCTCGTGTTATCCATAGTGTCATCTGAGATGACTTGTTTGAAAGCTTTTAGGTAATATAGGGCGCTAAGAGTAGCTTGTCAACCTTTTTGCACCAAAGTTCATTATTCATCATTATTATAATTTTTAAGTACCACAATGTTTTTAGGGTTCTGTACTCGTAATATGTGGTGGTAAACACAAAAACGTGTTTTCATTTAATTAAATCTACTAGCAATGACAAGATTTATGCCTCGCTGGCTCTCGGTGTGACGTTATTTACCTTATCAGTCTCGTTGCCACCCCTCTGGGCGGGATACTCCCAGTCCAGGTCGAGACCGTCGAAGCCTTGCTCGTCGATGTAGGTGACGAGGTTCGAGACTAGCTGGGCTCGCAGGGTGTCGTCGTTACATACCTTCAAATATTAGATTGTTAGTTGTGAGTTTTTAATTTCGTTTTTTAATAAACGTTAACAAAACAAAAAATAAAAGATGAAAAATTACGTACAATAGAGAAATTTTCAGATCCTACATTCCATCCACCGATAGCAACCAGAAGTTTTAGTGAACTATTTCTTTCTTTCAATTCCATGAATTCTTCGATAGTATCTAAAAATAAAAAGTTTTTTAATGAGTTGTATAAAAGATAGGGGCTATAATTATGTGGCAAGTAGCAGCTAGATAAATCATTTTTAGATATACTAAACTAGACCCAACGAGAGATAGTACTTATGACGTTTAAATGCCTGCTTATTTACGAGTAAGTGTGTCACTAAAACATTGTAATACTTCATTGTTGCTGGCGACGAAAAGTGATGTAGTACTTCTCGTTACGGTTATTGTTTTCCGATTTTCATGTTGCAGTTATTTTATAGCAAAAGCTTTTGGTTTTTTTAAAATTGAAGGGATCAAAATATTACGGGCCCATAATACCTCAATTCACAGTCCTGCTCTAACGCTTCTGCTTTTTAACTGTCTATCCTACTCTAATCAGATGCCGCGCACGCAAAAACATCAGTTATTTTGAAATCGCGGCTATACTGATGGTTTATTCATTTTTATGTTACAGTCTGCAGCTGCTTTATACTAATATCAGTTATATTATGCAAAGTTTCAGATCTAATTTCAAGTATTCATTGAATGCTATCGGTTTATTTCACAACAATATGGACATAGCATTTGTCCTCAACTTTATCATAAATTAATTTCAGAGTGATTGTTGCAGTACTTGTTGGTATAAAACAGGATCATGCGAAGCGAAGTGAGGTATTATACACCCTTAAGGCGGTTTTAACGGGGAGCGAATGTAATCAGTATATAAAGGGTTCTACTCTCCTTAATCGAATGGCTCCGTCTCTATCCAAACTATATTTTTTGTGGTTTAATTATATCTCGCAATAATCTTTTTACATTTTATGGTTGCTTCTTAATTGTAAGCAGATTTGGCACATTTTGGCTTTTGTGTTATTTAGTCGCATGTTGTATGACGTGTCTAATAAATCGATATTTTATTTACTCAACACAAATTTGATTTTAATTTTAAATTCCGCAGCTGTTATAGGTGCTATCTTTAGTTGGCCTTAGTTTAGTACCGAAAAACGAAATATAAAACATAAAAATATAAAGCACATAAAAATAAATATTAAAAATAACCCATTTACATAATAACTACCTGTATACATAACAAACATAATGCTACCCTTGTAAAGTCAGTCAGCGAACAGGAAAAAACTGCTGGTCAATTTTATTCAAAAATTGGACATCTCTCGTGACTGGTGCCTCCTTCAGCATATTTGTCTTCACGACAGGCTGTAGTTTCTTGCTCTTTGGTATTTATTCAGTACGAACAGCCCTATCGACAGTAACAGCTGTGCATTATCTTGTTTCTATATCATAATTCTATTAAAACTTCAGGGGTTGCCTTGTTTCGCTACACTTCGTTCGACTCCAGTTTTTTTTTACATGTAAACCTAACACGACCTCCTCGCTCCGCTCGGCCTTGCACCTATTTTTCCCTTTTTGGTGAAATACTATCTATTTCATACTTTATAATATGCCTAAGATATATCTGTCGCAGGCATCTGGTTAAATATGGTTTAAATGGTGGTCATAAAAAAATAACCACGAACCTGACCTAAGCTACCGCCTCTCTTCTGCCTGATTTAATTAAATGTCTGCGACATATCGATTGAAAATGAATACTCTAGCTATAACAAAGGAAACTGTTCTATGTTCGAAATAAAAAGTACTTGTTTTGTTACTTTTGTAATGATTCATAAAAAAAGATATCGACCTCCAAAGAAGCACTAATACTCCGGTGACAGAGACGACGCCCTACAAAACCTATGTGTACATAGCCTATGTGCATTATTTACCTTCGGTAATATGTACGGTCTATTTTCAGTCACATGTAGCGTCGCGTAGGTTGGCAATTTTTTCGAAATTCAAAAACCAAAAAGAAAGTTTACTGTCATCAGTATTACACGGTATATTTTAGTGGTTTTTTGACAGAACCCAAAGCAGAAAAGAATGTACTCACTGCTCTTTCCTTCCAGAGTATTTTCATCAGCAAGCGATAGCTCCGCGTCAGCAGTGAGACCGATGAAGGAGTAGACGATGTGTGTGCAGAGATCCGTGGGCAGGTCTGAAACCCCATACCGGCCGATACCTGGTCTTTCGTTCGCCCATGATCCCCAGTAGCAGAAAACTACGCCTAAAATAACAATTCACATTGCACTCTCCTTCTTAGAAAACAGGTCATTCTTTATTCAAAGAGCTTGCTGAATTTCGATCAGTGTAAAAATGCAATTTTAGATAAAAAGTAAGTTGAAAATCAAAATAATCTTTTGGCAATTTATTCTCACTTAGTCTAAATGGTGAAATTATTTATTGCCTTATTATTATGGGGTAACTTTTTACCTCGGTACAAAATGCACATCATAATATTGTTTTCCTTACTTTTGAATAAAAAGTATGCAATAATTGCGTTTTAAAGCAACTTGCGGAAACAGTTTATTAATAATAAAGTTTTCACAAAATAATTACGTACTTTAATGTATTACATTTTGTTTGCATGACATTAACAAACTTAAAAGCGTGTTTACATTTGTAATGTAATGCAGCTAAAATGTAACGCATAAAATTGAATAATTTTCACGTGATCACCTAATTGTTAACAAGCAGTTTGCGCGAATTGCTATAAAACGATTAATTGCAAACTTTTTATTCAAAAGTATGGAAAACAATATTATGATGTGCATTTTGCACCGAGATCCTCCGTATACACCAATTCCAGTAATTATTCAGCGCAAAAGCGAGCAGGTATAGGACCACCGCCATAATATATACGGTGAGTTTAATTTATGCAGCCAAACTCATACTGGAGGCTTGATAAGTGATCATCAACACGGAACCATAGCACTTTTTGCTAATTTCGCAAAATAAAATCTTGATGTCCCATAGTCATTGACTCGGGGCTGGGCTTGCGTTTGTAAGGAACACGAAAAGAATAATTTACGAATTTCAGAAAAAGTGTAATCGAACCTTGTTACTGAGCACTTACCAAATCATCAATAAGAATTTGGCTGTATAATTAAAGTCACCTAATATATAAGGTCCTGAAATTCAAAGTGAAAAAAATTTAAGAGATGATAGAGTATCCCTAAAGAGCAACTTTCATCGAAAAAACTTTTTTTTTGCAGGAACTTTTTTTCTTTCCTTCCATAGAAATTTAGTCAGCTGGTTGAACCACTTTGTACTGGGAAGCGAAAACATTATTTTCCCAAAAAGTTTCAGTTTTCAGTTAACGATAAGTATTTGATTTACACGAGAATTATTATCACTTAATATTGTAGGACCTTATATATTTGTGGTAATTTTTTGTGACAATCCAGTAATCAGATTGACCTAAGCAAGCTAGTTTGTCCTAAAATCAGGTTTGCCCGGTAACATACATACACACCTAGAGTTATTTTTTTGATAAATAAACTGGTAGGCCAATTTTCAAAGCTACCATTTAAAGTGTGCGAGCCACTAAAAAAATGCTTTTCACTAAGCTGTCTTCTAATCGCTTTGAAGATTACTCAATTACTCAAAGAAAATTCACCAATAAAAGAACATCAAAGAATTAATTAAACTTACCATCACCACTAACAGGAATGGAAAAAAGAAATGCTCCAAAAAATGCCAAAAAAACCTTCATTGTATTGCGAGCAAGACACTACGACTAATCACTTAATACGAAATAGGTCTCTTTTAAGGTTTTGTTAAGGGGAAGAACAATTTATGAAATTGACTTTTTTGGTCGATATTTTACGCTTTTTTTGAAAAGTAGCCTGGAAGTATATTTTACAGATACAATCAGGGATTTCCTAGTTTCGGTCGTGGCTGTATCGTCTGAATACTATGCCTTCGGGGTAAAAATTTCATTTCTTTATGCCATGCTGGAAGCCGGAGCACGGAAAACCTGAAGAGGACGAGAGTTCTCGGTGACTGCAGCGCCTCCAGCGTCACCTGCGATAACTCTTGGACTCGTCCACCCACAGCACTTCTTCTCGATAACATGGTTCATATTCATTAGACATGCACGACTATGAATTCAGTTCATTTATTGTTATTTGTTACCTACCTACATATTAATTTTCTTTTTCGTAGTTTTGTTTTTATATCATTAGTTTTGTTAAGATTGCATGTAGTTAATATAGGTATATTTTTAAGATAATATCGCATATTTACGATGTATTATTTACTAAGAGTAAAATTTATATTGTTTAATTGGGAACAGCTGTTACTGGCCCTATTTACTGCTTATATTTTTATTGTTATATTTACCGTGTCCGCTGTTGTTGTTCTTGAAACCAAATAAATAAATAAATATCGAACAATATCTTGTGCCGTTGTGTTAGAATGCTATGGAACCCCCAGAGCGCCAGACCTACAGGTACTTGACAGTCTTTTAATCCCCGTAAGGCGTATTTTTTTCATTTGGTTTCTCCTAGCAGTGCGTTTTTTTCAGTTCTCTCTGAGTTTTTTCAAAATGTTAATTCCTTTAACCTTTACTTCATTAACAGCCTGATTTTAGGTATCGCTTAGCAAGATTTTCTTTATAAACTGGCCCTAAGACTGCAGCATTTTCCATAAAAAATAATTCATATCAAGAATATATTCGTAAATATAATATATTAATAAAATGCAAGAAAATATCATTTACAATGAATGGAAATATTGACCTTAAATCCGGATAAGATAAAAAAGAACAAGTGTGAAGAGAACTTGCACCTTGGGAGTTCCGTATAGTTAAATTAAATTTGTTATGAATAATGTATGGTGATGTATGAAAGAATATTTTGTGAATAGATAATTTCACATGAAATAAGAAATTTTTATTGTATGTTTTATTAGGCAAAAATCAAAATATTTATTTTTGCAAAATAGATACATAAAGTATACTTTCTACAAGTCAAAGTTAATTTCAACAATATAATATATCTTTAGAATATCAAAAAATATATAATTATATAAATAATATAAATTTTTGTGCTAAGAGACTTTCCTTGGTAAATTAACAGACCAAATTTCGAAAAAAGCAAGAAATTTCAAAAAAACAAGATCAAGCCAATTACGAAAGTCTTTCAGCAAAAAGTAAAAAAATACATGCGACGACGAGCGAAGAGGAGGAGCGTGTTAGGTATACATGTTAATTAAATAAATTTGAGGAGCCGAGCAAAGCGGAGCGCGGCGGGGCAACCCCCCTAATTTTAAGGCTTGGCCCATGGTGCACGATAATCTTACTGAGTGATTTTGAACTCAACTTTTTGTCAGAAAGTCTACATTAGAACGCTCGCTTCGCGCGCTGGCGGTACACAAAATCAGTGAATTTTCGAGGGTTTTCTGGATTTTACGAAAAAGTATTTGATATAAAATAAACCATGTTTTCTTGTTATAGCAGTAATTTCAGACATAAAACTCAAGCCGTTTAGACATAAAACGAATTAATAACTTAAAAAGGCATTATTTTCAAAAATAAAATCTATCGAGCGTAATGTGTCCAATTAGGTAACCGACTTGACAACGGAAAGACAAAGGTCTGAAAAAACACGTGTCCAAGTTTTACATTGATCAGATAAGTAGCTGACTCAGCATATTAAAACGAAAACCGTTGAAAGACCAAAGGCAAGCCCTTAACAGAAAATATTGTAGGGACTGTGCTTCCGTCATAATTCGGATTTTCACAAAAAATAAACGCCCCTTTTCGCGCAAAGAAAGTTTACCCCATCTTACAACGACTATGTAAGGTAACTTTCGTTTATAAAGCCAAATTCATACTGGAGACTCGGTAAGTGGTCAGGACCAAGGTTCAATGACCCTGCTTGCAAAATGCGAAAAATATTATTTTGTTCAAGAACAACCTCGTCAAATTAGTTTAAATTTTATATTGGGTATTATACAGAAAGGTTCATTGACTCTTCGTATTATACTATACTTTTATACTAATGGGCACTTGCAGCGTTGCTCTCGTGTACACATTTCTCTTGATCCCGTAGAGATTTATTGAAAATCTACCTTATTAGCGAATGTTTACGTTATACAATACAAGAAACCTACCTAGAAACCAAATCTCATTTTCCTAGATCCAGCCGTTTGGTCTAGGCGTTATAAGGGTATATTATTTAATTAGATATTCGAATATATTGGTAGGTTATAATGTGAGTCACATCATACACATATCATCACGACATAATTCCCCGAGGGGGTATCAGAAGTGTTCAAGTGTGAACTGTGAATACTTGGTACACCCGCTTTTAATTACGTTCCTAACGTTTTGCGTGGCGAGCCCTATCGCCGTGCTTCGGACACAAATGCACAACAGCTTATCGAGCCTTTTAAGGCGCATAGGCACGCCATCGTTTTAGTAGAAAATTTAATAATCTTTGTCTTAGTTGGAGTTGATGCTCAGCGAAACCGGTGAGGGAAATAATATAAATCAGTGGACAAGTACAAGTGTTTTTCAATCAAAAATGTTTCAATCAAAAATTTGTTTTAGTTGTTTTTCGTTATACACCAAAGTATAAAACCTCTATGACCTGGTACTGGTACTTTAAAAGGCACCATTTTGCCAAAATGTTGAATATTGATTGACAGATTTACATACAAAGCTGTTTTCTAGCTTTAAATTTTACCTATACCAAAATTTCAAATTTTAGACAAACAGTGACTTTGCAAATGCCTGTATTAAACTATAGAGGTCTCAAACTTTAGTCTACAACGAAAAAAAAACAGAAACGGGTTATATCAAATTTTGTACTAAAATGGTGGCAAGGCATACCTAGTACGTAGACCAAACACAGATCAATGTACAACGCGGGGATTGAACCCACGACCTCTGGCTTAGAAAGCTAGCGCCACTCGGTCACAAAGGCGATCAGAGGTTTATGTAAAATACGTGGTTTTAAAAGCCGTTATGATATTACATTGAGTAAAAAGGCTGGTTTTTTGGGGCTATGGATTTTAGTGTTTGGTATAAATTGGAACTTAATATCTTTAGCTATTTCTGGACAGAGACAATTAAAAGAATTAAAATTATAGCAAAAGTAGTAAAAGGTCATGTGTGTACAATTAATATTTTCGAGAAATTTTAAATGAAATGGGCTGTATGTATTGCACTGAGGCTAAAACCACAATTTTTTGTGTATGTTTCGTTTTAACCCGAGAACCACTCAACGGATTTGGATGTGGTTTTTCATATTCTTATTTTGGTGACCTCGGTCAACTATAATGGGTTGATAAAATAACCGCCAAGCAAAAACCGTCGATACTTCTCAAAAATTTAAAGATACTTCCACGCACGTGAAGCCGCGGGAAAAGCTAGTACCCTATAAAGGTTCTGTATTTCATTGAACATCAGAAAAAATCTTATCACACTATTTTAGTTAATAGGTAATATCTCACAAACATTAGAATCAATTTTACCTCACTATAAGTATCAATTATATAGATATTAATATTATTATAATCTATTTCGTTAAGTAACAATTTGTTACTAACTATAAAATAGGTATTATATAATCATATCATAAAATCAATGCAGATAACAAATACAGTGCGTATTGATAAAAGATAGTATACGTAGATTTTGTGAGTCAACGTAAATAAATTAAAACTTAAAATTTTTACATTAATTTTACCATAAATGGCAGTAAAAAGATTGGCTTTTTGTATAAAATGCACTTTTTCTTGTAAATTATAAAATTTATCATAAAACTACACGTGGGATTCAAAACTCTAAGATACATTTTTTTGATATTATTGACAGCACCATATTATATCTTGCCTCAAATTGGGAAGGTAAAGAAGTTCCCAAAGTGCGTACCGTATGAATTTATTGAGGGAGAACAGTGAACTCGCGTTGAGGTTTTGTTGAATCAGCACACAAATGAGGGAATTCTGAAGCGGATTGTTACTTGTGACGAAAAATGGATCCTGTATGATAATTTGAAACGTTCATCGAAATGGTTGGACACAAGGGAGGCAGCCAATTCATGTTCCAAACGTAATAGTAGATTGTTAGTGCATAAAACGAGCCATATTACCGAGATATTTAGCTATAGTTCGAGGTAATACGGCTCGTTTGTAGCCGAGTTCAACACTCTGCTTTTCACTTTGATTGCGAGGAAATGAAACTGTGATATTGTTAGCAAATATTTATTCTGCTTCTTACAGCCAAATACACAGTACAACTTCATTGACAAACTTTTTCAAACTCAATAGTGTTCGCGCTAAGATTCTATAATTTTAGCGCGAACTGACAGGACAGCGATGAACACGGACTCTTCAGACGGTGCTCAGAAGGATAAACAGTGACTTAAACAAATATGATATAAAATAAATAAACCTCAGACATGCATTTCTAATTATTTATTTACGTTATTTAGACATGGCTGTGTGGGCTAGGTTACCTTTGCCTTACCAATCGGTGGCAGAATTAAAAAAAAAAGTTGTGGCGGGAAAGAGCTGTTGTTTTATTTCAGCAGTACATATTTAGTCGTTTGAATTTGCAATAAATATTACTGAAAGTTAAATATGTCATCAAGTGATGATGAAATAATACTTACTCCTAACACATTAATGGAAAGAAACGCAAAGAAATTTGCCGCCAAAATTTAAGTAAACACTTTTATGCACTAGAACATAAAAAGTAGTTTTAGTCCGCTTACACCTAGCATAAACAAGAATTTTAAGAGCATGAGAAGTGAAAAAGTATTTTTTGTGACTGACTTAGCATTATTCATTACAGCTTCTTGAGATCAAACAAAACAGTATTACTGTACTGTCAAGAATTGAAAATAGTGGCGGTGGCAACTTCAAAAGAGCATATCTCATTGTGTAACTTGGTTAATCGGTAAAGTAAAAATAATATAGACAGTAGACTATGTGACTGTTAAGCTGATCTTAGAAAAAATGCAAAATCTTTAAGTTCACTTGATAGAAAAAAGTTACGAACTTACCTCTAAATTTAATATTTTTCGAGTGTTATAGGGCCTTCCTTAAATCATCCAGCCTTGAAATTTGCATTAAAAATAAGTAAACAAATGACATCCTCAGCTCATTTCAGAATATTTTAAAAATTGCACCTAGAAGCTGAGTTATTAAATAAAAACGCAGATTTTTGTGGGCGCGTGTTTCTTTTTTTATTTACATCGCCAGGATTTCTATGGTAGAAGCATCATAGAAATGGCAAGAGTGGAAGCAAAATAACAGACAACTTTGTCAAATTAAATAAATACTTCGTCATCAAATAACGTTTCATTTTATATAATACTATCGTTTGCCCGTGGTTTCATATTTCAGTACTTATATCTTTGTATTTAATAGTCACCATTAAAAAAGTTAATATAATTATATGTTCACATTAAAAACGAAGGGAATTTGATAAAAATGTAACACACATATGGGTGACAGATATGGCCTGCCCGCCCACTGCAATTTCAACTTACTGATTCGTATCGCCTAGAATTTTATCCATCAGAGATAATCCAAGCATAGCCCACTCCATAGTTCGTATCAAGCCCTTTGTAAAAGTCCAGGTTTCAGCACCGTACGTCATCACAGGAAGGACGCACTGTTTGAACATCTGCGCTATTGACGACGTAAATATGTGACGCAACTTCCAGGTTACAAATAAAAGTCAATATACCTATATTTGTCAATTCCCCTAGCACAGTCACACCAGCCAAAAAGATTGCGCAACAAGTAAAGTTTCTGCTGTTTTTCAATACAAATATTGATTCGAAATAATCTTTAATAGTATTAAACGATAAGTATATTTCCCCAGATGGAGAATGCCATCTGTAAATAGGGGACTTCTCTGTTTTTACAAATATACAGGTTTGAAGTTTATTGCTGAAGCTGCAGTCTTTGTACTATACAGGTTGACTTTCAAAGAAACCCCGATAATTTTAGAGGTAAGAAACATTATAGTATGTTCGAGTTAGCATGATATGGGTGACAGTTCGTAATTTTCCGTTTCACTACTCACACCATACTACATACACCCAGGTACAAAAGAAAATATTAGGTTTTAGAAAGAATGTATATCATTATTGCAAAAATACAATAAATCGAAACAATAATTACAGTGTATTCGTTAAATTTAACGAAGAAAGATTCAGGAAAGAAAAAAATTTTTTTGCTACTTGATGCGTGGATCGGAACGTTAACCCATAGGTACTGACACTACATAATCGGAAATACATCGATGAATCGGTGCGGCAATCTTATAGGATCGCTTCAGTATCAGTTCATCTTGTATGCGGTTTGTGTTTTCGTTGCGGTTGCATTACGTGCTATTTGTTTTGACGTTTGTTACAGTTTTTGTTGATTTTTGTTGTTTGTTTTTGGTGAAATGCCGAGAAAAACAAAAAAAAACTTTGAACTCTCAACGCAGGGATTGAAAACAGTACCGATAACCGATAAATTAACCGAAATTAATCGAAATATATAGCGATAGCCCCTAGGAAAACCTTTTGAATTCTGTACCGTTATTTCACCGTTTTCCCGTTTCGGTATCGATATAAAGACGATTCCGTGCGTGTGGGTATACGAGGGGTAAGCGAGGGGGTGAGACGGGAGATTCGTTGACTCATTCGATCGACTGATCCTCGATTGATCATTCATATTCAGCTTGTGTCTGCCTGATAGCTCAAGCTCGGGCGTTATTGGTTCGTTTAATTTAATTAATTTAGAAATTAACAAATATCAGTTTGGATAATCAACAAACAATCAATCAAATAAAAAATCGATTTGACAGCTCTTGTTAATTTACTCGATAGTAAAAAAAATCGATTCTATTTCGTTAGGGCACATAACTATAACTGTCAATTTTGAACTGCCACCCATATCATGATAACTCGAACATACTATAATAGAACACTTTTAAATGTAAAAACAATTAGAATTAAAAGTCAAAATATTATTAAAAATGTCACTTGGAAATAAAATATATGGTTATCCTAGCCATTCCTAAAAATAACTTCGCGCGATCTAATTATCTTATCTCTTCGGGGGAACATGATTTCATTGTATTTAAAGAAAATCTTCGAAGGGCTTTAAACTATAAAAAATAATTATGAATATGATTTTGAATAGTTTTAATAAAACCCGTTTGTATTCTTCTAAATTCAAATGTTTAAGCCAATGTTTTTCAAAGGATACAAAAATGGGTAGTTTGCACTGCAGTCGACTTTACAATATAACGTGTTAATGACACATATTATTATATAAATAATGATTTGCTTTATCAAGTGATAAATTCGGTTAGGAATTTGTCATTTTTGTTCAAACTGTATTTTAGATTTGTATCCCATTATTTTATTTGCCTGTCTAGACGAATGTAATAATATTTCGTGTTTCTTTTCTGTAAAAATAACTTCGTAAAAAGGTAGTATAATATTTTTACATATGTTTTTGGAACATCTAAACCTATAAAATGATCTGTTTTCAGTGACTTAAATTTAACTCGTAAAAATGTAACAATAACAATTTGGCTCTGAGCACTAGGGGTTGGTTAATCAATCATTTAATAACCTGTCAGATTTATCATCAAATACCTTGTATTATTTGATTATTTTGATCATAAATTTATTTTATTTTTAATTATTTTACATTTACAACATAACAAATATATAAATTAACGTCCTAAAATTTTAACAACTAGAACTACAAATGCTGTAACATTTCCCTAAAATCTGAACCTAAATAAGAAAATAATAACATATTATAAACAAAATACATCCTCTGAATAACTACTATGTGGGAGAGTTCCTAAACTACTGGTCTCATTTCCTCTTTGCATAATCAACTCGGGCCCTGGCACAGATGATAACCAGCCCTCTGGTATTCCAAAATCAAAAAAATTTTGTTTTGTAAAATAGATACATAAAGTATACTGTCTACAAGTCAAAGTTTACAATATAAAAAAAATAGAGAATATATAATATTATATATATATATATATATATATTATTATAAAATATTTAGAATTTAAAAAAAATATACGTGCGACACTCAGAAAGTTTTGCGAAACAAAAAAATTTTTTTCTATCTGTACATTATTTTTTAATTTTTTCTAAGTACTCTCCACCAGCCTCTATACAAAGTTTCATGCGTCTAAACCAGTTTTCAAAACACTTTTTCGCAGCCAGCGTATCTTCCGGCAACGAAAATTGTATTCCTTTGAGCTGATTTTTTATTTTTGGAAATAAAAAGAAGTCACACCGAGTGATCCAGAAGTGACCCAGGAGTTTGACTGGCGTGCTGTCCAGGAAGTCCCTCGTTTTGAGTGCGGTGTGCGCAGGAGCATTGTCGTGGTGGAGCAGTAGCCCGCGGAGCCCTGTGTTTGGTCGTTTGTTACTAACAACAGAGAAAACTTCTGGCAAACATTTGGTAGTATACCATTCGGCATTGATGCTTCTTTGATCCCGTAAGGGAATTGATACCAAGTGGCCAGTAAAATAAAAAAAGCTAGCGATCAAAACCTTCCCCCCGCTTCTAGATCGCTTCACTTTGGTAGGCGTTGGTTCATTTTAAAACACCAAAACAGTCGACTGGTGCTTGGTTTCTGGGTCGTTTTCATAAATCCAGGACTCACAGGTGTGTAACGATGTTGTAAACACGCCGAGACGAGCCTGCTTCAAATTTGTTTAGCATATCACGGCACCATTCCACCCGGGCCTGCTTCTGAGCATCGGTGAGGTTGTGCGGTACCCAGCGTGATACTATCCTCCTCACGCAAAGATGGCTATGTAGAATCTCGTGAACGCTTCCCGATCCAATCTTCAATAAGTGTTGAATCTCCTGATATGTAATTCGCCCATTGTCTTGGATTAAATTTTTCACTGCCAGCACGTTTTCTTCGGTAACAGCCGTCAAAGGGCGACCGCTTCTTTCTTCATCCCCCAAAGTTGATCGACCGCGCTTGAATTCGTTATACCAACGATACACGGTTGCCTTGGAAGGGCCTTCATCCATGAATGCCATTGGAAGTCTATCGTACTATTCATCCGGTTTCAGGCGACACTTGAAATCGTAAAAAATCATGGCTCTAAAATGTCCCCGGCGCAGTTCCATATTTCAGCGAGACACAATACTTTGAATTAGCTCGCAAAAAATGTGGAGGGAAATTTTGAAATTAGAACATACCCATTTTTACTTATAAATAATTATATATTCGAAAAACATTATAACTGGCCAGTCTCCCCTATATTAATACTTTTTTTTGCAATACTTTCTAAAGGGCCTGGTATAATAATAAGGGAAATACATACAAAAAATATTTAAGTTGGGCTACTAAAATGTAACTATTCACCTGCATAAAATAATAACAAATAATGAACAAATAAGTTATTATAATAGTATTGCTAAGAAGAAGGGCAAAAAACTTAGCAAACATGCCTTTTTTCAAAAAATATTTGGTACAAAACCATATTACAAATATACATTATTTTTTATACCTACTTAAGTAAAGACATTCCGACGCATCCACCAAGAACTCTTTATATAGTTGTCGCTTTTCAAAACTCCAACCAAGTTCCCAAGATTTCAGAGCCCGAACCTTATTTAAAATGTGCTATCTACGAACGAACAAACCAAAAAAAATAATAATAGCAAAGATAGTTTTACGAATTTAAATCTTACACTATTGGCTGCAAATTTCAGATTGACAGTAAAAGTTGTGTGATACAGAACACTGAAAACTCGTCTACAAAACGTAATTTTACTTAATTACATTATCCTCGTTCATACCGATGTTTCGTGGTGTTCCAAGTATCTTCCCTTTTAAATCCGAGTATTTCCAAGTGTAAATTCAGATGCAACCTAACACTAATGGACTAATGAATACATGAGAATAGAGCAATTAAAAGCCCATTTCTGGCAAAGGTTCCATAAGGAATATTTGTCTGGATTACAAAAAAGACATAAATGGAACAAGCATGGAGGAGAACTTCAACTTGGACAGATGGTACTGGTGAAAGATGACCGGGTACCTCCTAACCAGTGGCTCTTGGGACGAGTAACGCGCCTCTATTCCGGCTCCGACGGTATAGCCCGTGTGGCTGATGTATTTACAACTTCGGGATCTCTTCGGCGGGCCTACAACAGACTATGCCCTTTACCAGTAATGGATCAAGAGAACTTCGTTCCTGGGGCGGCAACATGTTAACGCCTTCGTGTGCGTGCGCAAGAATCGCATCACACACACACGCATAAGACGACGAGCACTAGATGGACTAGCTGCCGCGCCACCTGACGGAGCGCGACTCCATTACCTTCAAAACCGTAGCATAAGCACTACGTGTTATGTTTGTTTTGTTATTTTTTTATACATTAAACACTGTAATCCTGTAACCATCGTTTCTCTGCATATTTCACATCCGAGTCTCCACATCTAGAAGACGTCCAGTTCTTAACATTGGTCCTTCGAGCCGGATTTCGAGCGGGGCTCACCAGCGAACCAAGAACAAAGGAAACGCGACGTGCTGATACCGGACCGTTACGTGGAACTTTGCCGAGAAGAAAATAACTACGACTACGTGTTCAAACATTAACACCGTGGTGGAATTAAAGTGAAGAATTCATTACTTCATTATATTACCTAATAAGGATTGCAGCGAGATATTGGAGAATCACACATACTTCAAAGGATGTTCTACAAGAGGACCTGGAGGTGGATTGCTTGCCGCAAATCACGCGCATAAATCATGAACGTGTGACCTTGTCGGTTGGACAATTCGTGGCTAGGTCAACACTTCACATCGCTTCTGTGCTTCACTGTGCTGCCGCTGTTACCCTCACGCTACCCGCTACTCTCACTTCACTTCATTTGCCAAATTTAAGTAACTTTATTCTATTCTATTGTTCTTTGATCAACTCGTTAAACAACCTACAAAGTTATCTGTTTGTGTAATAATTTATTGTGTTATTAGTTCACAGTACATATTCAACCTGTTGTAAGTAAAATATTAAGTACCTACTTATACCAGTAAATTCATCATGGACATCAAAGTCTTAATTAAAAAAAGAGCAACATTTAAAACAAAATTAACTCAATTTAAAAGCTATTTAGAACCTATTTCGAGTTGTGAAAGGTTAAATCAACTTCAGACAAACGAGCTTAACATTCGTTTGACAAAAATTGAGGAACTTTATACAGATTATGACACCATTCAGTCTGAAATAGAAAACGTTTCTGAAATTCCAGCTGAGCAGTTCAGTGATCGGGAAAGCTTCGAGACGCAGTATTTCAGCGCGATAGCCCTGAGTCAAGAAGTACTGGCGCGCGGCGAGCAGTCTGCGGGCGCAGATACCGGGTCGGCTACAGGTTCTAGTACTGCACATGGAGGTGGGCTAAAGCTTAAACTACCTACTATTCATTTACCGACTTTCTCGGGCCATTATCATGACTGGTTGGAGTTTCACGACACGTTTACTTCACTTATACACGCTGACTCTTCAATACCTAAAATAAGTAAATTTCACTACTTGCGTGCTGCCTTGAAAGATAGTGCAGCTTTGATCATACGCTCGCTTGACTTCTCAGCTGAAAATTATGACGTAGCTTGGGACCTTCTTTGCGACCGCTACAATAATAAAAGGCTACTCGTTAACAATCATGTGCAAGCAATTTTTAACATTGAAATAATTGCTAAAGAATGTTCTAAAGCATTGAGAAACATTATCGATACTTTAAACCGAAATCTTAGAGCTTTGAAGACGCTTAAATTACCCACGGAGCACTGGGATGTACTTGTTATACACATAGTTTCTAGTAAATTAGATTTCGTGACCAGTCGCGAATGGGAAACGTATCGTAATACCCTGAAAGACTTACCAACACTTAACAACCTTGTCGAGTTTTTAAAGAACCGGTCTGATTTGTTAGAAACCATGGAGGAAGCCCACGTGAAACGTAGAAACAGTGACGTCTCACATAATCGTCACAAGTCGTTAGTCGTAAGCTCTGCTTCCCAATCGCATCTTCAATCTTCTGGTGCAAATAAACCATTTGTTTGCCCATTATGTAAAAATAACCATGCAATATATCATTGTTCAAAATTCAAGGCGCTCACGTTGGACACAAAAATATTGAAAGTAAAATCACTTAAATTATGCCTAAACTGTCTGCGCCAAGGACATACTGCTAATAACTGCAGAATAGGGCCGTGTCGGTTATGCAATAAATACATTAATAGTTTGTTACATAAGCATAACTCACCTTCACCTATACTTACCGCACAGCCTGCCAACAATGTAGTCCTCTGTGCTGCATCACCGTCGCCGTCCTCGTCAGTGCAGATGTTGACACCGCAGACACAAGCTGAAACTCAAACCATTCAAACGGATAGTAACGCTTCAAATAATAATGTCGCGTTATCAGCGACACATAAAAGCTGTGTTCTGTTATCTACAGCTTTAATACAAGTCAAGGACCGTGATGGTCAAAATCATACAGTACGTGCTTTGTTGGACAATGGGTCCACCTCCAGCTTTATTTCGGAGAGCCTATGTGCCAAGCTCAAATTGTCAACCTCTTCAACGTCATCATTAGTTGAAGGATTGAATTGCCAAACTTCACGTTTGTCCAAAAACTGTGATGTCATTATATCATCATTTCTTAATTCATACAAAGAAAATGTTCACTGCTTTGTTGTTCCTCGTATCACACAGATGTTACCAACTGTGCAAGTGGATTATACATCATTAAATATACCACAAAACATTACATTAGCAGACCCTTCATTTCACAGTCCATCTGAAGTAGACATGCTTCTTGGAGCAGACATTTTTTGGAGTGTGCTTTGCTCCAAAAATATTTCATTGGGTAAAAACAAGCCGACGTTAAGTAAAACCACGTTTGGTTGGTTAATTTCCGGTCCTGTTCCAACACAAAATAATTCAGATACAGTCCATTGCAACCATGTCATTCTATCAAATGATTACGAGCTTGATAACAAATTAGACATGTTTTTTGAGTTCGAAAGTATTTCCACGCGTAAACAAATATCTAAAGAAGAACAAGATTGTGAACAAAGCTTCATAGGAAATACAACATATGATGTAGATGGTAGTTTTGTCGTTACAATCCCACTAAAGGAATCACCTGATAAACTTGGTGATTCATACCATCAAGCTTTATCCAGATTTTTGTCATTAGAGCGTAGATTTAGTAAGGATCCATTGTTTAAAAAGCAATATTGTGAATTTATTGAAGAATATATAACTTTAGGTCACATGACAGAAAATTTACATCCTGAAATTGACAAACATCCTTACATATTACCACATCACGGCGTTATACGTGAAACGAGCTTAACCACAAAGGTTCGTGTGGTATATGACGGATCGGCAGTAACAACGTCAGGTCTCTCATACAATTTCATTCAAAAGATCGGACCCACTGTACAGGACGATCTCATAAGCATTTTGATTCGACTGCGTCAGCATAAGTTTGTGGCTACCGCAGATGTCGAGAAAATGTATCGTATGGTCAAGGTAAACGAAGACCAACGTCAGTTACAGCAAATATTGTGGCGTTTCGAACCCCATGAACAACTGAAACAATATAAACTTAATACTGTTACTTACGGTACCGCATCTGCTCCTTATCTTGCCACCAGGTGCCTGAAGCAAGTAGGTCTAGACTGTTCTGACGAATTAATCTCGGAAATTATTCAGCATGATTTTTACGTCGACGATCTCATTACAGGAGCATCATCTGAAAAAGATCTGGTGGAGATATGCAAAAGCATAATAAAACTATTAGAAAGCAAACAATTTCATTTACGAAAGTGGTACTCTAATAAACCAGAAGTCATTAATAAAATTATTGGCGAAGATAGCAGTGATGGTTTACTCAACCTAAGTAACAAGGAATATTCAAAAACATTAGGGTTACTTTGGGCCTGTAGAGAAGATAAGCTTCTATTTACTGTAAACCTGAAAGAAAATACACACATTAGTAAACGGACTATATTATCAATTATGTCACAAACATTTGACCCACTTGGTTTAATTAATCCATGCATCCTCAAAGCGAAAATTATTCTACAAAAGTTGTGGTCATCAAAAATCGGTTGGGACGAATCAGTCCCTTATGAAATTCAATGCATTTGGAATCTTTTCATTGATTCACTACGATACATAAATAATATACGTATTCCCAGATATATACTTAACGATTACCCGGTTGTATTCGAAATTCATGCATTTTCTGATGCATCCACACAAGCTTATTCAGCATGTGTATACATGAGGTCTATCTCTTCTGATAATAATATCACAGTTCACTTAGTGACGGCAAAAACTCGTGTGGCTCCTATAAAACCGACGACTGTACTACGGCTAGAGCTGTGTGGTGCATTTCTCGCCGCCAAATTAGCAGAAAAGGTTAAGCAATTATTAAGACTACAGATAACAAACTTGAATTTCTGGTGAGATTCAACGATCGTATTAGGCTGGCTAAAATCGCCAAAAAATCATATATTGAAACCGTACGTATTCAATAGAATTCAAGAAATTCTTGATAGATCTGAACCCTCAATGTGGCGCTACGTTCCCACAAATTTAAATCCAGCTGACATCGGATCGCGAGGTGCCGATGCAAGGCATCTAGAAGGCTGTAATTTGTGGTGGTCAGGCCCTTCCTTTCTAGGGCAGAATGAATCTGATTGGCCTGCTCAACCAACACGTTCTAAAGATACAGATTTGCCAGAATTCAAGGTACAGTGTCATCTTACCGTGGATCAAATAGATCACATCTCTTTCTATTCAGACTTCATAAAACGATTTTCAAATTTAAGCAAACTACAAAGAACCATGGCATATGTACAAAGATTTATCCATAACTGTATAAATCCACATAAAAAACGGATAAGTCATTTAACAATTCAAGAATTAAATTCATCATTAAATTCATTGTGTAGGTTTGCACAGCGAGAAACTTACTTAGAGGAATGCAATTTATTGCAAAATGGTAAACATTTGCCAGCAAAAAATAAATTACTTAATTTAAATCCATTTTTTGACCAAAACGATGGCTTAATGCGAGTGGGAGGTAGACTATCTAACTCACTTTACGATTATGATGCAAAACATCCCATTCTGCTCCATTCTTCACATCATTCAACTAAATTACTATTCAACCATTATCACATGTTATTATTGCACGCAGGTCCGCAATTACTACTATCCAATTTACGATATAAATTCTGGGTCATCGGCGGCAGAAACCTTGCCAGGAAAACTGTACATCAGTGCACTAAATGTGTTCGATTTTCTGGAAAAACTTTACAGCCCATAATGGGAGACCTTCCTCAGCAACGCTTGCACGCTGATTTTCCTTTTTCCAACAGCGCAGTTGATTACGCCGGGCCAGTCATGATATTGGACCGAAAAGGTAGAGGTAGCAGACTGATTAAGTCTTACCTTTGCATATTCATTTGTTTAGCTGTAAAAGCAGTGCATATAGAACTCGTAACCGACTTGAGTAGCAAATGTTTCTTAGCCGCCTTAAATCGCTTTATCAGCCGTAGGGGAAAATGCGTCAACATTTTCTCAGACAACGGTAGAAACTTTGTAGGAGCGTGTAACGAGTTGTCAACATTTCTGAAACAAAATTCAGACTCCATTACATCTGAAGCATCAAAATTATCTATTAACTTTAGGTTTTCACCCCCATTTAGCCCCCACTTTAATGCTCTAGCTGAGGGTTCGGTGAAGTCGGTGAAATAGCATTTGAAGCGAGTGGTCGCTTTAGCGAATTTAACATATGAAGAATTAAACACACTTCTCATACAGATTGAGGCAATCTTGAATTCAAGGCCTCTTACTCCCATGTCGTCTGATCCTTCAGATCTAGTAGCGCTGACCCCATCACATTTTCTTATTGGACGAACAGTAACATTATTACCCTCCTCGTCAGTGAATGAAGGTGTTGCTCTTCATACGCTTTCTCGATACATGAGAATAGAGCAATTAAAAGCCCATTTCTGGCAAAGGTTCCATAAGGAATATTTGTCTGGATTACAAAAAAGACATAAATGGAACAAGCATGGAGGAGAACTTCAACTTGGACAGATGGTACTGGTGAAAGATGACCGGGTACCTCCTAACCAGTGGCTCTTGGGACGAGTAACGCGCCTCTATTCCGGCTCCGACGGTATAGCCCGTGTGGCTGATGTATTTACAACTTCGGGATCTCTTCGGCGGGCCTACAACAGACTATGCCCTTTACCAGTAATGGATCAAGAGAACTTCGTTCCTGGGGCGGCAACATGTTAACGCCTTCGTGTGCGTGCGCAAGAATCGCATCACACACACACGCATAAGACGACGAGCACTAGATGGACTAGCTGCCGCGCCACCTGACGGAGCGCGACTCCATTACCTTCAAAACCGTAGCATAAGCACTACGTGTTATGTTTGTTTTGTTATTTTTTTATACATTAAACACTGTAATCCTGTAACCATCGTTTCTCTGCATATTTCACATCCGAGTCTCCACATCTAGAAGACGTCCAGTTCTTAACACAGCGAGACACAATACTTTGAATTAGCTCGCAAAAAATGTGGAGGGAAATTTTGAAATTAGAACATACCCATTTTTACTTATAAATAATTATATATTCGAAAAACATTATAACTGGCCAGTCTCCCCTATATTAATACTTTTTTTTGCAATACTTTCTGAAGGGCCTGGTATAATAATAAGGGAAATACATACAAAAAATATTTAAGTTGGGCTACTAAAATGTAACTATTCACCTGCATAAAATAATAACAAATAATGAACAAATAAGTTATTATAATAGTATTGCTAAGAAGAAGGGCAAAAAACTTAGCAAACATGCCTTTTTTCAAAAAATATTTGGTACAAAACCATATTACAAATATACATTATTTTTTATACCTACTTAAGTAAAGACATTCCGACGCATCCACCAAGAACTCTTTATATAGTTGTCGCTTTTCAAAACTCCAACCAAGTTCCCAAGATTTCAGAGCCCGAACCTTATTTAAAATGTGCTATCTACGAACGAACAAACCAAAAAAAATAATAATAGCAAAGATAGTTTTACGAATTTAAATCTTACACTATTGGCTGCAAATTTCAGATTGACAGTAAAAGTTGTGTGATACAGAACACTGAAAACTCGTCTACAAAACGTAATTTTACTTAATTACATTATCCTCGTTCATACCGATGTTTCGTGGTGTTCCAAGTATCTTCCCTTTTAAATCCGAGTATTTCCAAGTGTAAATTCAGATGCAACCTAACACTAATGGATGTTGCTATCTCGAGACCCGGCTCTTCCCACAGATATTCAATACGGTACCCTGATCGAAGTGGGGCACAGTAGTCGTTTTGGATAGACTTCGTGATTTTCACAATATAATTTTTCTTACATGTTATTATTTAGTGCTTATGTCGCTACGAAAATTAAATAAGAGATAGCAGGCAAGATCGTGGCTTATTTTTATTTATAGGATCACCAAAACGATTTTTTTTCTGCTATTCGATAAGATGATCTGAAAAGCGTTATCCAAAAATGTTAAGTAAAGCCAGCAAAAAGATGAGTAGCCAGGTCCAGCGAAAACACGTTGAGTTTGGTCCTTAAACCTACTGATGCTCGTTAGAATTAACGGGTTTTGTGGTCAATCTAATATATAAGATTTAAACACTTGATAATTATGAATTTAAATAATATCTCGTTTTCTCTAATTTGTTTATCAAAAAGCGTAGTCTTAGATCTGCATCCAAGGTGTAAAATTTCATGTAGATCAGTATTGTGGGTATGTAACTAGCCTTGGTGGTAAAAGGTGGAGGAACTGATGCCGGGCTTAACTGTGGAGGTACCACCATCTTACTCGCAAACACCCCAAAGGTATTCGGGAAAGAGTAAGAGGACAGCTCTCAAACAAGCACAACCAGGTGGCCCACCATGCCTGGAACCGATTGGTGGTGGTATATCCATTCCCAATTGCCGGCACTGTTGCGAGGGTTTCGGCATCGCGCTTACCAACCTGCCTGCCCAACGTGTGTGAGTATAGACATATTTTCCAGGAGGTGAAATATGCACACTCACACACGCCAAGAGTGGAGAACAATTTGTTTAAAGTTAACCCGTTACGTTGTTTTTTTTAATAAAGAAGCCGTTACAGTCCAAACTCAAACCGAAGTCTGTTTATCCAAGTAGTTCCAATCCTACTAGTCTAGCATAGCAAACCATATCGAGCTCGATAGCGCGTGATACAGTGCTCTCTCTCACTCTGTTGATCTCCCTCGAGAGGGATAGACATTCTGTATCGAGCGGTTAAAGCTCGATATGATCTGTTGTGCTAAGCCCCCTGGAAAGGCTTAGTTTTTACGGTCCTCGTTATCAATAATGAAATAATTAATTATTAATAATTAATTAATGTTTAGCGGAATATTGCAAATTATATTAATATATCCATAAATTATAATTAATTTTATTTTCAGACCTAAGAATGCCAAGTATTTAATATTTATTTTTCTGGTGTAAAAGCATGAAATAACCACCTGTTAGTATGAGAGTCTTATCCTGCTTCATCCACGCAACCCGACACCCATTTTATTCCATAAAAAAACAATGAGGGAAAGACGCTATGATAAATTTTTATCGAACCCTAAAACGACAAATTCAGGTAAAATATTTCAAGCAAGAACGATGATAATCTAATACCGGCCGCTTGTATACTGTACAGTTAGTTTATAAGCAAATATTAGGATTTATAGCAGTGAATTTTAAAATTTACAGCTTTGGATATATTTTGAAATATCAAAAAGTATCAGAGCGAGCGGTATTTATTTATCATTTGTATGGCTTCTTTATTGTGCTTTCAAAACTCAGGTTCTGTATTTTTTACTACCAACCTATGTTCGCGAGCAGAGCCTCAACTCAATTTTTCCTACATCAACTGGAAATACCCAGTAAGCCATTTTGTTTACAATTTATTACGTAAAAGGCAATAAATTAGCGTTAATTTAGAAGCCTAATTTTTTATCAGCACTATCCTGACAGACGAACAGACGAACAACAGAGTGATCCGTATTGTGTCACTTTGAGTTACGGAACCTAAAAAAGAAAATTAACCTGTCAAACAGGAGAAAAAGCCAGAATTATAAAAAAATCTTATCCATTTGCCGATAAGAAAACGCTGGAGAATGTGTGATTTAATTACTGAGCGTTTTTACATCATGAGACCTTGTGAGCGAAAGGTAAATCTGAACGCGGGCAGGATAAGGAAAGTATGGCCTCATACATGCACACTCGTTGGATATATTTCAATTGAAAAACATATTTATTTGATGAAATATAGATACACTATCTTGTAAAATACCTCAAATATTTAGGACCTAAAATAATGAGGAGTATTTGACAAAAGAAAGACCAAATTTTATTCTCCCAAAAAAGGAAGGCAAATTAAATTAAAAATATTGCCCACTTTTATTCCTTTTATTCTAGTTGAAGATATTTTAATAAAACTCAGTTTACGATTTGTGAAGACAAAGGCAATGTGATTCAATTAGATTGCTTTTTTCGGGATCGGGCAGTTCGAATAAAAACTTGAAAAAATCTCAAGGCATTATTTTTCACCACTGTCGCGTATTGCAAAATTTTATTTTTTTATCTGACTGTTAACTACACTAAGGTTCCGTTTCGAATCGAGGCAATTTCACTCGGAGTGATGCGAATTTCACCCTAGTGCGTTCAAAAATTGACCCGAGTTAAACCGAGGGTAACCGAACTGTTACCTGACAGTTACTCGGAAGTTTTTGAAACGCTTATGCGTATGCGAAAATCACACTGGCTAGTGCGAATTCCATCGACAATACAGCCAAAATACGGCTAATATTCAATATCATGCGTACAAATAATTCTGTCAACTAGCCGAGGTATGAGGAATCGCGGTACCTGCAATCCTATTGGCTCTACTAAGATCATTCGGTCTTACGAACAGCCCTACAAACCTTTCTGTTCCCGTGACGAAGACTGTCACTTAATGAATATAGAAGCCATTTTGGCTTGGCCTACCGGAACAGATTAAAGATTTATAACAATGTAGGATTAGAGACGGGGCAGATTTATATATTTTATCGACATAATATACATGTATGAAATATTTTTTACTTTCTTGTTTCTGAATATGATTTTATAACATTAATCTCAATAATGCTTTATTCAATATATCAAATTATATACAGATTCAAAACCGACACTCAGAAGTGTTTGGTTGATCGTGCGTGAGTGTATGTACTATTATCTTTAAAACAAGAAAGTTTCTCATATGAATCCAATAAAATACACAAGAAAAATAAGTGTTCATTAATTTTAGATTGACACGAATTATGAATTGAAAACACAAAAAGTTCAAATTTCTTTGTTAAACTTGCTTTAAAGGCTTATAAATTTACCTTAAACTAGAGGTTGCATGGTGCGTGGGCTGTAAGCAGCCCGCAAATTGTGCCCGGTCGCATTTAAAAAAAAGTCATTATTTGTGTTAGTGAATGAACCTAAACGAGTAGGAACCGAGTTTCAAGGCAATCGGTTGAATTTCCGTAAATAACAGATATTGAAATGTGTTGAATGTCAAAAACTGTCATCTGTTGTAAGATAGGGTGAAAAAAAGAATTGTAAAAGTTGACGGACTCAGCTGTGGACCTGTCAAGGACTTCGTCCCCCTATAAACCGCTTCGTTTGCTGAAATTTGCGTCGTGTGTGTCTGGCCTCCGGAAACGTGAGAGTGACACCGGCTCGGCCTTCGGCCTCGCTTAATGGAACACAAAAAGCGACCTCAAAGACGTGTAGAAATTGAGCTTCAAGCCAATTGGATTAAACTTCGCGTTTGACAGATTTTGACAGCGTCAGAACCAAAAATAAGATAAAGTGTATTTGCAATGGTAAGGACAAATTAGATAAAAAACAACAGTCTGGTGTTTACAAATTGTCTTGCAATGATTGTAGCGGTGTCTATGTAGGTCAAACAGGTCGCAGTTTTGAAACTAGGTACAAAGAACATATCTCAGCCCATAGAAATAATCATCCTGAAAAATCACACTTTGCAAAACATCTATTAGAGTCCGGTCATAGTTTGCCTGATAACCATTCATTTGAAGTAAAACATATTTGTAAAAAAGGTTTAAGAATGTGTGTGTTAGAACAATTAGAAATACTAAAAAACAAGAATAACCCTGATTTACTAAACGAACAAACTAACTTTACCACTACCCCACTGTTACGCATGTTTTCGTCTCCCCATTTTCCCCACCAAACAACTAGTCAGGCCGGTGTATAAAAGGCAAGTTTTGGTCGGCGGCTCGTCACTAGCTGCTGAGCTGTCGGGCGAACAACATCAGTTGCTGCGGAGCGGCTGGGCGAGCAACACATCAGTTGCTGCGGAGAAGCCGGGCTAGCAACACATCCCGAGGATGCCTCGTTCAGAGGCGAAACACGTGTCGATAAGTTTTCTTGCTTGTTATTTAAGATTGCTTTGCTTGTATCGCTTGCTTGTTGCATGTTTTTATGCGGGCGGGTGGGCGGTGCACGAGTCTGCATTTTGAATAGCACGACAAGAATTGTTTAGCGGAATATTGCAAATTATATTCATATATCCTTTACTCAGCTGTCAAATGTCAAAAACTGTCATTGGTAGGAAAACGCCCGTGATACCCGTCATTTGAGGCTAAACCTGGAAGCGCTAGCCCCAGCCGTTTCGAAGATATAGCCATTTAAAAAAAAAACGTCAAATCTTGTAAAATGTATTCTTTTGGTATCATGTAGCCCTTGTCAAGCCATTTACTAAAGTGAAAACTCGATAGCTCTAGCTCTAACCGCTCCCGAGATATAACCAAGTTACCAAAATGTGACCAAAATGAGACCAATTTTTTTTTCATATTCTGTTAGATCTCGTCGAGCCCTTTTCTAAAAATAGCAGGAACAGAGGTCTAGATTCAACCGTTTAGGAGATATGGGCTAAAAAGATTTGACACTTGAAAAAGAAAAACATTTTTGTTGGACCCCTACGGTCCAAGTTTGAGGGTTCCAAGACCAACCATTCTGGAGATATATAGGTAGGCCGAAAAAGATTTGACACTTGAAAACAAAAGACATTTTTTTTGGACCCCTGGGGTCCAAGTTTGGGGGTTCCAAGACCAACCGTACCGGAGATACGAGTATGGCCAAAACAAAAATTTTTTTGCGCCTCGGATATTTTTTTTTTTCAAAAGTTTAAAAACTTTTTTTGGTCCCCTGGGGTCCAAGTTTGGGGGTTCCACGACCAACCGTCCCGGAGATATGGCCAAAACACTTTTTTTTTCAACACTGGATCAAATCTATCAAAATATTTTTTTTTTGGAGCACGGGGTTCGAATTTGGGGGGGGCATCAATAAGTATCGATAAGTAAGTGGGCAATAAATTCGCACCTCTATACTAACACGACCGCACAAAAGAAACGAGACAGAAATACTACAGAATATGACATGAACGGGGTGCGCAAGCTTAGATTAAAAAAGTGACCAGTTTAAGTTGAACCATGATGATTTTGTAATAATCTTTTTGGCTACTGATTTTTTCGCATCATTTAACCGCACAAGTAAACATTTTCAGGTACTCTTTACCTTTTTTACGATTTTCACTCATAGAAACTGAGAACGTGGATCCGTATCAGATATCTGGTCGCAACTAACACTGGTTTTGAATGAGCAAACTTATATAAGACGTCATTTATAAAGGGAAAAAAGTGAAAATTATTATTGTGAAAGTTCAGGCCCGTAGAAGCTCATTTATCTATAATTATTTTTTTGTGACTACAAAAGGCAATTTCAGTTTCCCGCCCTTGAATTAGATTTGAGACTGACGTTTGTCACCCAGACCCGTTCTAAGACGTTACTCACTAGAATCACTTGCAAGCGTTTCAAAACCAGATGTTCTCTCCTTCTCTTGTATTTAGCTGTCTCTTTCTATTAAACGAATGAAATTTCGCACTACCATCGCACGTTTTGAAACGGTTCCACAAAATAGAGTAGAAAAAAGATATTAAATATTTTTTCAATCTTTTTTTTATGAAATATTTTATTATAGTTCTAATTAGTTTTGTCCTGAAGACTTTTAGAATGTTTGTCTCTCTGTCTCTGTATCTATGTATGTTTCATTTTAACTCGAGAACCACCCAACAGATGCAGTTTTCTTTGTTATCATCATAGTGATCCAGGTCAAAGCGTGTTGATAAAATAACGAAAAAAACGCGGACGGATCCGCAGGCGTAAGGCAGTACGTAATAGAATTACGCTTTTATATAACCCTCTTAATTCATACTGTCGCTAAAACAATAGGTAGTAGTCCAGATCTTTGCTCCATCTTACAGATTTGAGACAAGACAATTGCGTAGTATATAAACTTATAACATCTTCCTGAAATGGTTAGAATAAAACGTACAAAATAATGGCTACGACGTAGAACTCTACGAACGTTAGCCACAAGTAGTTAGCTCGTAGAAGTTGCTACGAAAACGACGTTCTTTTAAAGTAACGGTGCAGACAACAACAGCTACGAATGTTTTATGAGTGCAATTACGAGCCATATATTTTGTCCAACGTTCATTTAAGAGAATTGAAAATACTGAAAAATATTTCTTAAGAGTCAATTCTTCGGATTTGTAATTATAAAGCCAAAAAACAAATGCATGCAAATACCCATGGACATATTTAGAGAAACGCAAAAAAAAGGACTGAATATCAAAAAATAAAAGGTTTATTTATGTTTATTATGGTTTTATTCAAGTAGACTTAATTAAATTTCTTTTTTTTAATACAGGAACTTACAATTTACTGAAAAAAAAAAACAGATTACTAACAGTTACCTATTATTGACGTAAATGTGGAGGAAACGGTGATCTTTCATCTTATCAAATTGAATAGAAAAAATTTATCAAATGGCTGGTTTCTCATGTAATGTAAGGTAACATAAACACTTGTAGGCACATTCAATACTTAGTGTTACCTCCCCTCGCTGTCAAAACTGCCTTCATTCGTCTGGACATACTTTTTATTAAATCATCAATGTAACTTTGTGGCATTTGATCCCATTCTTCTACCAACGCCGTTTTGAGTGGTCTTAAGTTTGTTATTGCTGGATTTCTTTTTTTTATTTGTTTTCCCAGTTTATCCCAAACATGTTTTATTGGGTTTAGGTCTGGCGAGCGGGCTGGCCATTCCAAAACTTCGATGTCGACCTCTGGAGGTATTCCGAAACTATGGCGGCAGCGTGTGGCCGAACATTATCATGCATCAAAAGGAAATTATCTCCTATATATGGGAAAAAAGGTATCAGAATTTCCTCTAAAATGTCGGTTACGTATCGTGCCGCTGTCAGAGATCCATTTTCCACGATGTGGAGCTCCGTACGTGCTCCTAAGCAAATGCCACCCCATACCATCACTGACCCTCCAACATAAGGTTCTCTTCCGACAATGTTACACTGAGCATATCTTTCTCCTGGTCGTCTCCAAACTTTGACCCTTCCATCATCTGGCTTAAGGCAAAACCTGGACTCGTCAGTGAACAATACTTTTCCCCAATCATAGTCATTGTCATTCCAATCACGATTAGCGCGAGCAAAGTTACTCCGAGCTACACGATGGCCTGTGCTAAGAAGAGGGCCTCTGGCAGGGACGAATGCTCCTATTCCAACTGCTTTAAGTCTTCTTCTTATCGTTTTAATGCTAACTGTTACATTTTGAACTTCTTGGAGCCTAGCTCTTACCTCAGATGATGCCAAGATAAGGTTTCTTAGAGTCCATCAATCATCCATCAGCCTGTTTCGTCCACTGCTGGACATAGGCCTTTCCAGGATTTCACCACTCTTGGCGGTCCTCCTGGAAGAAATGCCCATACTCACACACGCTGGGCAGGCGGGTTGGTGAGCGCGGTGCCGAAACCCTTGCACCATTGACGCCGCTGCCCGTCACTAGTCTGTTTTATATAAGGCCCGGCAATTGGGGATGCATATACCGCCATCCATCGGTCCCAGGCAATGGTGGGCCGCCTGGTTTTACCTGAGAGCTGTTCTCTTACTCTCCCCCCAATAACTTCGGGAGGATTTGCGAGTAAGATGGTGGTACCTCCACAGTCGAGCCCGGCATTAGCTCTACCACCAGTATTTCTTAGAGTGCTTACAATAAATCTATCGTCCCTAGCTGTGGTTACTTTTTTCTACCTTGCCCTCTGCGTCTCGTGTATTCTCCTGTCTGCCGGTATAGTTTTACATTGCGAAAAATAACAGACTTGGAAACTCGCAACATTTGAGCTACTTGATCGTAAGTGTAACCGTGTTCGATTAAAGTTACAGCTTTAGACACTTGTGCTACGCTGAGATCGGGCATTATCACTTCAATCTTTTGAAAAGATCTCCAAGCAACACCGCGACGATAAATTTTTGTAAATAAAACAAAAAAAAATATTTTGAAATTTTTCGAATGCACCTAACCTGAAAATGTTCTGACTATAGTCGCCGTCAATAGAAATTGTGGACTATGTAAACAAAGCGCCATGTTGTCTTTGTCTATGAATAGGTGAACTATCTAGAGATGGATAAGTGATTAAAATATGTTAGGTGCTTAATTAAATTAAATTTCTTTATTCGATTCATCGCTAAAATATTCTGATGAATCGCTAGTCAAATCGCCCACGTTAATTACAAATGGTTCCGTCACAGCGTCGGTGGCCGTATCTATTATCCCATCCAGTTCTTTAATTTTTTCTTCTACTTTTAGGACATGAGCTACACATTTCGTCCACTGTTCTGGCCCGATCCGCGCCAAACCTTGGTCCAACAAAATCTTCACATCGTCCATTTTGAATGTTTTGTTGTTCCTTCCAACGTAATCTTTTCCTTGCGCCAATATCAACTCTATCGGGTTAAGCTCGCAATGGTGGAAGGCGCAAAACTGTCACATTTTTCGATGCCGCCAACTCATCTACATACATTTTTTTATATTTTTGCTTGTCTACTTTAGCTATGAGATTCGCTTTGATTTCGGTTTCTTGAAATTTGATTTCTTTTTCGCGCAGCCAGCTTTGGATAGCCTACTTCCGCCAACTCCTGTTGGGCGCCTTTTCGATTTGACGCGAATGATATGGGGCATTGTCCATTACTATGACGGAACCAATTGTGGTTGTTTCAAGGTAAAACACTATCCAAATCACAAAAAAAGATCAGTAAGAGAAGCCTACAGAGGCGTCGAAACGTCAAGCACATATCTATTAAGGTATGTTATTAGTTATCGCGAGTAAGACCCCAATACAAAGTTAATAAACGGAAGCCAAGTCGTTAGAATACCGAAAACACAAAAGGTTTTAGAGCAACGCTGGAAGATCACACAGCTCTCGATAGAATCACACACACGTTATGTCAAAGATTATGAAGTAACGCTGTCCAAAAAAAGACGGAATAAAATTGCATCACGAATAAAATAGGTTTATATTCAAATAGATCGTACATCACTAATTTTCAAAGACAATACAGATTCGATGAGAAAAAAATATGACAGCAATCTCGACGCAGTACAGATTTGACTATTGATTCTATAATTTTCCGTAATTAACTGGTGATTATTGAATATTTCATGATGAAATACAGTGAATGGCAGGTAAGACTTGATGCTTCATGATTTAGAATAATGTTCAGTGAGACTCCGTGACAGAACTTTGGGAAAAATTGAGAAAACGGTTTGTTTACATAGTCCACAATTTCTATTGACGGCGACTATACACACATTTATTTATCACGTAGCGAAAAAAACAAATGAAACTCTGATACAAAAGTTGATAAAAATCTTTTATTTTTTTCAAATTACATAATGCTGTTATAAGTGGCCAGTGCGTAAGGAGAACATATTAAACATAATCGAACCTTTTTTTTGCGTTCCCCTAAATTTGTCCATGAGTGTAGTAATTGTTTGAAAAACAAATGTTACATGATATTAGACATAAATATTCTCACGCCTGTCTTCAGAGGGGTAGGTGGAGACTACAGATTTCAATGTGCTACGATCAATCAATCTTGAGATCCATGTTCGATCCCCGGTCGCGCATGCACCAATGAGTTCAAAATATATGTGCATAGTATTAGTGTGCCTACCAAATACTTACCATGTGCCGTACGGTGAAGAAAAACATTGTGAGGAAACCTGCATGCCCTAAAAAGCGTGTAATTGTGCCCGAAGTACGACGATAGGGCTCACTACCCACCACGTTGGGACGTAATAATCGTCGGTGAAACGCGGGTGTGCGGGTTGTGGACTGTGACTTGCATTTCACAGCTCACACTCGGAAACACCTCTGACACCCCCTCGGGGATTCATGTCGTGACGATATGTATGTATTATATAAGTTTACTTTACATCTTGTTGAATATTGATGATCGAAGGGAATAACAAAACAAATTAAATGACTTCGTAAGTGAATACTCTGCATCACTAATATTCTGACATCTATAGCCGCCATTGATTCCTTCCTCTGTGATTGAGTAAAGAGGCAACATAAGAAGTATCCACTGAAATAATTTACAAGTGTATCCCCGACACAATCTGCTATTTTTTTAAATGTTTGAACTAAATTGAACTTTGGTCCTGACCACTTTCCGAGTCTCCAGTATGAATTTGGCTATATGAACGAAAGTCACCTCATAAATTTCAACTAGTCCAATAAGTAAGCCGGAAAAAAGTGTCAAATGTGGAAAAGTGGTGGAAAAGCACCGATTTAAAAAAGATCCCCAGGAACATTCATGCATTGAAGTTAGGGGAGTTTGAACCCCCAAAAATTATTTCTTAAACGTGTTCCCTAGACGCCCAAGAATATTCGTCAGCATTGACTGCAGTAACGTGCTCTAGGGGTTTTTTTGAGCCAGTGATCGCGATTCTCTGGTACGAATTGAGCAATTCCATAGCAAAATTCCATTCGAAATTTATGTTTTGAAGTTCCCTTATTATTTTGTTTATGTCTTTAATTAAATAGTTTTATCGTTTTTTCACGTTATATTTAACTTGTAATACGTGTAGCCTATATACCTATATTACAAAAAGATTTGAATTTTATTTTGCAAGGTTCGTAATATTCATACTCAATCGTTTTCCTCAAAGTGAAATACGATACGAAGAATGGTACAAATTCTAGAGAAGCATATGGAATTCTTAAATTTAGACCTTAAAAATCATGATCAGCTACCCAAAACACAACTTATAAAACATTTACGCAGCAAAATATTTATATTTAAAATTCCGCCTGAAAAAGTGGATTTTTCATCCAAAAATGGCAAGAATTTCGTAGTGGAATATGAAATTCCTCGATTAAGATCTCAGATTGGTGATAGCAACCCAAAAATCTCCTAGAATCCATTTCTGAGGCAAAATAATAATTTTAGTATTTTTACGGCAGCTTCAATTTGGGACACTTTGGGAGGATTTAAACCCCTCTAATGTACGACGTCCCCAACTTTCTAATTTTTGAAGGTAATGCAGAGTCAATCAATGTCAAGGGAACACGTGAAAGAAGGCATTTATCAAAAGGTATAAATTTTCTAATTATTATACTTTTTGAAAGGGTTAAACAGGGGCAAAGTTTAATGTGTATAACTGTTCCTGGGAGTCTGTAAAATACAAAAAAATAATCACTTTTACACATTTTCCGGCTTATTTACTCGATTAAACATGCAATAGGCCACGATCTGTCTTCTCTTTCTATTTGATATTACTTGAAAGGCTGTCCCTTTCTGGAAATATTTCTTGGAATAGAAAAGTGTGAGATAATGGCTAATAGTGGGGCCGGACTCCCAAAATGATTCCTTTATATTTATAGTTCGAGCATGCATCATCATCTTCATCATCCTCCATCATCACTTTTTATTTCAAGCCTATACGTAGAAGTTTATTTTTTCAGAAATTTCGCGATGTGTGAGCGACTGGTATTCAGCGGTTCTTTTGGATACAAGCAGCTGTAATGCCGAATAAATATCTGGAAACCAACCACATCACAAAGGGCACCTTCAAGTAGTTAAAGTCGAGCACGTCCGTACTCGGCGGTGGTCCGACTCGTAATGACCACTTGAACACCGGTCACCGGACCCGGAACCAGGGTTCGATTTTGATACTCGGACGGTACACAGAAAAATAAAACATAAAATAAAACAACCTTTTTAATTGTAGTAAGACTACTATTTTCTCATTAGTAGTATTTTACTACTATGCTTGTATTTTCTTATATACTTTATTTAGTACCTACCTATGTTTTACTTTTGGAATATTGTATTTTTATTAAATTTTTATGCTCTGCAATTGCATCAGGTTTTTGACGTGTAATGATAGTTGTAGAATAAATATTTTTAAATATCTTGTCTATATTTTTCCCCAAGGAAATATGAAAAAAAAACGCAAGGTCCATATTCATTATTAGGATCTAACAGAATCTTTGGTTTCGGGTACCTTGACTAAAAAAGACTTCATTTCGATTACTTATTTACATTTCAAGAATCTAATATATTGATCAATTGGTCTTTTATTTAGAAATGTTAAATGACATAAATAATGATTATTAAATAAAATTAACCTAATCTACCTACGTAAAAAAATAATATTTTGATTTCATTTGTTGCTTAAAACAGGTGGCAGTGGCGGATAAAATAGGAAATATTAAATGTGAAATATTTTGCTATCCGTAGAAATTGATGGTATCTTTATAAAGTATAAAATTGCAGTATAAATACTATACATAATTATAGTACTAAACCAACCCTGGCCGGTACCTCAAGTGGAACGTGCTATTACCGGAAACAGTAATATCCAAGCACGTTTAGACGTCACGTCAGTAATTTGCCTCGTGTTTTAAGGCATTTCCGTGCTTAAGTGAATAGCATAAGGACTTGGGTGATATGAAGAAGGGACTTGCGGGGTGGTGCCACTGTTTTCAAGGCGACATGGATGAAGTGCACTGAATTCAAGATTTGGCATCCAAAAACGTGGCACCGAAATGTTTTCTATCATTTTTAAATGAAGGAACGTATATTATAGTCACGATTAATATTCCCGAGGAGGGTTCAGAGGTGTTACTAGCGTGGATTGTCAGTCAGTAGGACAGTTAACATAACGTAACATCCTCTTTTCACCGACGATTTGAACTTCCCAAAGTGAGTAAGTGGTAAGTATACAAATACTATGCACAGAAATTCCGGAAACTGATTGGTGCACCCTTGAACGGCATAATTCGAACCCGGGTCTTAAAACTTCAGGTACATGCTCAGTAATAGTAGTAGTCGAAATAAGTGTATTAGCACCAACGAATTAAACTAATATTGTGGAAGTTTATGTTAATTTGTGTGCAAGCTTTCAAAATTTGTCCATATTGCACTGCATTTGAGGCACCGATCTAAAATAGAATAGTTCTATTAAGATGTCTATGATTTGAAGACATTATAATGTTATAATAGTTCACTGCTGAGTGCTGAATTGAATATACATACCTTGACCTTGTTGCTTGTGTCTCACTTTTGCACACGACCTGTCCTAATCTTTCTGTCGTTCCAGGGGAATACAACTATTATATAGGTAATATAACTAAAATTCTTCAAAAATAATCAAGGGAACTCATTTGTTACATAAAAATATCTTCAATTTGACTAAATTTCAACTTGTTTCTATGCATAGTCTTAATTTTCTTAGTTCTAGCTTGTTTTGGTTTTTATTTCCTTGGAGTTTTTGATAAAAATTTAAAATAATAATCTTATTCTGCAGTTTATCATATATTTTTCTCAAATAACATCTGAATTAAATCGGAAGCTACCAGCAGTTAAAGCCCTTTTAACAGACTAAATCAAAATTATATATGAGTTTGTTTGGTTATCGTAGTCCTTACGCGAGGGCCACGGGCAACGACGACGCTCCAAGCGAATTCGCTCTGCGCTGCAAGCGTCGGCGTCAAGCTCATTAAAAAATGTATAATTCGCTCTGCGCTCGCGCATACAAAAATATACAATTCTGTATGAGCTTGATGCTGACGCTTGCAACGCAGAGCGAATTTATTTGGAGCGTCGCTGCCCATGACCCTCGGGTTACTTTTTTCAGCGAAAATGCTGCTGCCCTTTGGTGGTGAATCACAGCTTTTGTTTCATATTTAATTGTTTTGAATTGTACATCTATTTTTGTCGTGTTCTGAGGACTTCAAAGATAAGCACAGCAAACCGGGTTTTGTGCATTTTACGACGTGCAGGGAGGCACTCGGGCGAAGTATTGCGGACGAACGAACGCAAGCAACCAGACTTTGTTAACTACTTCTATTGCAGGGCGGTACTCGGGCGAAGTCTTACGGACGAACGCAAGCAACCAGCCTTTGTTAACTACTTTTATTTTTAAATAGCTATAGCTGTCCTATATGGGCAATGGGATTAAAAAACCTCAGTACTACAGATGACGAAGCCGATGGCTGACACATCTAATTCCACTACGATACGCAAAAAAAAACTTTCACTTCAAGGATTTCGAATTTTACCCAAAAATGCTCATTTTCAAATCAATTTCCGGGACATTAAAATTGATATCTTTATTCAAATTATTATGGGAATTTTCAAGCAATTAATTTAACTTCAGCGAATTCAAATAATTCGGAAACATGTCTTTAATTTTCAACTAAAAACATTTTTATTAATTGAATAACTATTGTTTTGCAATTAAAGTTATATCAAGTTAAAGGATTTAGTATTATCTAGTTTTATATGGAAACAATATTTGTAAAATTGTAAAAAAAGACATTAAAAATATTCGTTTTAAAAAACACCATGAAATCGCGAGTTTTTTGAGAGGCCCGCTTTCACTGAGCAGGATAGGCAAGAGATTTGACCAAAGTATAAGACCTCTATCATCTGGTACTAATATTTTAAAACGCACTATTTTGCCAAAATTTGGAATATTGAATTTGTTGTAAAGTTATCAAAATGGACAGATAATACAAAGTTCTTTTCTTGCCTTAAATTGTGCCTATGCCAAAATTTTACATTTCAGCCAGATAGTGACTTTGTAAATGACTGTATGAAATTATAGAGGTCTCAAACTTTAGTCCATAAAGAAAAAAAATGGGTTGTCAAATTTTGTACTAAAACGGTGGCACGCCTATGCGCCTTAATTTACTTACGTTTTCTACTTATCTCTTCACAAGCAAATTAAATTCGCGGCTAAAAAAACCTGACCTGACCTATTTCTTTTTAGATCTTATCGTATTTTTAAGAGATTAAATTTTTTATTGAGTCTAAAAGAATTTTCTTCAAAGCCCACAAAAACGGAGGGTTATTCTTACAAATATTTCCTCATTCAATTTGAAAGTAGGGGAGATAAAAAATCTTCCGCTTTTATTGGGCCTTTTAATACAAGTACACAACTGGCGATGCTTTCAGAAATAATATCAAGCTGAGTGGGTACATACAAAGGTGCGAAAATTTGTAAATTATTTGTGCCCAACAAGTTTCTTAGTGCACTGCACGCTCGCATCGACTGTCAACATCTACCGGCACCTCCGTGGCGCGTACTATCCGTTCCAAATGCTATTAGCATAAGGTAAAGATGGGCGATTGTGAGACAGAAATCGATTAATTCGATTATGGCAGTCATTCGAAAGGTTCGATTATTTTCGAAAAATCACTCGATTATACAGAAATTTTAACCTTTATTACTCATTCAATAAGAATCAATCTTGATGGTCAAATAAAATGAACGAGTAGCTCGTATGATCGAATGACGTAGTGGTGACTGGTGAGAAAAAAGATGAGTGTAAACGAGAAAAAAGTATACCTACAGTAGTTCGTCACTGACATATAATTATGATATCTATGGCCGCCTTTGATAGTTCACAATATTTTAAGATTTTAAGAAAATCTTACATTAGCTACGAATAATAAAATAACACAACGTAAATAAAAATAATCAAATTAAAAAAAACATATTCTTAGTTAACATAATTAAAATTTCGTTTTCGTTTCTTGGTTATTAGTATGCACATGTCTGTCCTTAGATACGTGCGTGCGTCAAGATGATCATTGATTTTGAACGTTTTCGGAAGTACTCGGAATCGAAAACTACTCGATTAATGAGTCGAATGATAAACAAAAATTGAACTTTAAGTCAAGAGAAAAAAGATTAATTTTGTGTGGCATTTTCAACAAATGATGAATGATATCACTCGATTATGGGTATCAGTTGTCGACTTATTTTGTAGTCGATTATTGATATTGAGTAGTTTCAAACCTTTCGATTATCGAAATTACTCATAATCGCGCATCTTTACTATTAACCTGACCTTTTGCCTGTTGCGTTAGCACACTATGTGCATCTCTTTCACTCACGCAATTCCGTCAACGTTGCTAAGCACAAAGACGTCAGGTATAACAATGTCCTATACTAATAGCATCTATCTGTAACGCATAGTAATGAGTCTTCAATACACTCTCGGTATCTGCACCAAGGTGTGATATTGTTTCTGATAGTCTGACAGATGTAGAGAGAATGTTTAAAGTTTGAATCTTAATGACAATGTTTCTACATAATGTTTATTGTTGATTAATTCTCACTATTACCCATTATTTTCGTTTTTTAATTATTTTTTTGTGTTCCGTACCCAAAGGGTAACCAACGAGACCCTATTACTAAGGCTCCGCTGTCCATCTGTCCGTCTGTTCGTCCGTCTGTCCGTCTGTCACCAGGCTGTATCTCATGAACCGTGATAGTTAGAGAGTTGAAATTTTCACAGATGATGCATTTCTGTTTCCGCTATAACAACAAATACTAAAACCGGCCAAGTGCGAGTCAAACCTGCGCACTCCCATGCAAAAGACATGATTTTTTAGCCGTTTTTATAGATAATGGTATGGAATTAACCATTCGTGCGCGAGTCCGACTCGCACTTGGCCGTTTTTCTTCCTGTTCAGTATTGATTTTACATATTCTTCTGTGTTTTTAATTGTACAGTACAAATAATAAATAAATACATAAAGCTCATTGGTATTTTTGGGCTAGATTAAAATTAGAAACAGTGAAAGTATGCATAAAGCCTGTACATGACTCAAAAATCAAAAATTTAATCGAAGGATAAAATGGTTTCCAAGAATGCCGGACAAACGTTACCGTCGGTAAAGTTACTTTTAGAAATATACATACTCAAACTGGTCACCAGTCTCATGGATTTGCGGCAAAGGTATACCCAAATGTTAGCAAAACTCGGGTAAGAGCAATCACTAATCACCATGTAATCAACGTTACTATTTGCTCCGACATTCCCAGAAACAGAACTGCAAGCTTTAATCAAAATGCAGCCTCTATTCGCATCTAATCGGGCATTTCCTCTGCCCTGAGTAGACTTGATTGAACCTAGGAGTTGGAGGTACCTATTTGTGTCTATATAAACTCAAACTGAAGGGCATTTGTGGGCTTCAGTCGAACAGTCTATCCGTTCTTAATGTTTTTAGGTTTCCGTACTCGAATCATCATCTTTGCATTCTGTATAGGTACGGTTTTTGACGTTATCGTATACGTATGACGTATCTGAGTAATTAACAATCTACCAAATTTAAACTTTATTTCTTTTGATTGACGTCGTTGTACAGTATAAAAATTGGACTTTGGAAGATATTGTTAGGTATAAACGTAGTATATTTATTTAGTACTCACAAACACAATCCCTTTGAAGAATACAGATACTTGGGCAGCTAATTTATTCTACAATAGACGTCTCCCGCCTAAATAAACAACGCCTATATCAACAGTAAGTAATCAAAGTAATCTAACTTCAAATGAACATGAAAGTGATTTCTGAACTATTGATCCGAGATCGCAAAGTTTTAGCATCATTATACAGGTTGAACCAAACGAATGTCCCCTGGAGGGCAAGTACCTTAAATATTAGAGATAGCAAACTTTACTTTAAAAACCTTTATTTTATTGTTAAAGTTAAGGAAAACTGCATTCAAAGAATTAAAAAAAATCACCTACATAAGCTGGGAATCGAACCGGACAAAAGTGAAAAAAAAAACATCCTGTATTTTTATGATACCGATCGAAAGGGTCAAACATATGAACCAAATTCTTCTAAGTAACAAAGTATCGTAAATTAAGGGGGAACGTTTCGAACTCGTTGCAAAATGCATAACTTAAGATTGTTTATCTCATTTTTAAATAAAATGTATGAAATAAAATAGTTTCATCTTATTTTGCGACTATTGTTTAGTAATTATCAGGGGTTTTTAGTAGAATTGCGTCATTTCATGGATTATAGTTAGCGTGAATGTCCATACAAACTTAAAAGTGTGGACATTCATTTACAACGCAATGCATAAAACATAAATTTTTTTGGTAGAAAAGCCTAATTGACATTAAACTATGGTCGCGAAATGCCACAAATCACATTTATTTAGTAATTTTTATTCAATAATAAGAAAACCAATCATAAGTTGTGCATTTTGCACCGAGCTCGAAACGTTCCGCCTTAAGGTGGTTAAACTGAATCCCGGTGCAAAATGCACATCATAATATTGTTTTTATTACTTTTGAATAAATTGATTAGTAATTAGGATTTTACATTCAAATTCTACCATTTTATGATTTACATTTTGATTGCATTCGATTAACAAACTTAAAAGCGTAATTAACGTTGTAATCGAATGTAATAAAAATGTAAGGCATAAAATAACATAATTTTAATGCGAAAACCTTACTGTTAGTAATAAAATTCCGCTAATTGCTTCAAAACGCAATTTTGCATACTTTTTATTCAAAAGTAAGAAAAACAATATGGGTATTATGATATGCATTTTGCACTGGGATTCGGTTTAACCACCTTAAAGGAAAACTATGAAAGTTTACATTATAATAACAATACTTTTAAAGATATCCCAAACTTCAATTTTGTTAGAAGTAAAAAAAAAAAATTTTAATTCTTTGAATGCAATTTTCCGTAACTTTAAAAATAAAATAAAGGTTTCTTTGAGTAAAATTCTTTAATATTTAAGGTACTTTCCCTCCAGGGGGCATTCGTTTGGTTCACCCTGTAGGTATATACGTACCAAGGAGTTGATATTTGTTGAGATGTGCGATTATAAATTACGGAAATCGATTTGTACGTTCGATAATTCTTAAACAATTTGGTCAAATGCGAGTCGGACTTGCGCACAAAGGTTTCCGTACACAATACGGGTACGGAATACTAAAAATATTCTGGTAAATAACAACAATAAAATAGCAAAGGCTACAAAAAACAAGGCGCTAAAATGGTTGACAAAAAATTTGGTACTGTCTGCGTACGGAACTCTAAATTTTATATTTTTGCTTTACTTTAGAGAAGTTATGTTCTACAATCTGACTAAATTTAAAACTTGTATGTATTATATTACCGTCTTTAAATAAAAGTCAAAACCAATAGCGATTTAATGTAACTTGATCGAGGTTTCTTGTATGGGGACCACCCTGTTTCTTTTTTTCATTATGTAATCATTTTCCGTGATGGAGGCCAGGTATTTTTCGAAAATTTCAGCTTTTTACCAATTACAGTTGAAGCTGTAGACCCAGACGGACAGACAGACAGCGGAGGCTTAGTAATAACTAACTAACCCCCCCGTTTGGCACCATTCGGGTACGGAACCCTAAAACAAGCCACCAACATGGTAGCGCCTGAAAAAAAATTTCACCTTTTGCGTAATTGGAAACTTGATTTTTATAGACGAATCTAATTGATGCAGATGTCTGAAAAATAAAGAAAGGGTAATTGAACCTCGGTCCTGACCACTTACCGAGTCTCCAGTATGAATTTGGCAATATAAACGAAAGTCACCTTTTATACATCCTTACCCGATAGGGGTGAGCCTTATCAGTGATAAGACTATTAATGATAAGGGTAAGAATTATTCAGTAAGTCGTTGTGTGTCTCAAAAGCTTTATTTCGTCGTTGCAAATCTAAAACCTCTTATGTGACGTTTTAGCAAAAAATTACGTTTTTACATAGTTTGTAAGAAAACTGTAACCTGTACCGTATGCAAAAACACCTATGTGCGTTTTTATCGATTTTATCGGAACTTGTCAAACAGCACATAAGATATTTTGGATTTGCAACGATGAGTTGTGTTGCGGTCCGAAAAAAAAACTTTTTATACATTTCACGATCATTGTTTTTATTAGCAATGCAGGACTAGTGTTTGCTTTTTTAAATTTTTCCTAATAGATCAGTCTCGTGCTTTCTAGTTTCAAACAAAAATTGGGTCCAATTTAATTTAAGGATGTACCTGAGCCTAGAACATGAACAGCGCCAGATTTTCAAGCGCTCGCTTGAAGAAATTAGGACTCAAACATATAAAAAAAAAATTGTTAATTTTTCATAAAACAAAGTTACTATTAAAAAAGATTATTTATGTCTTAAAAATATATTTCAACCCTATATATTTTTATATTAAAATGTTCATTAGAAGAGCGCGGTTACGGGATTTACTATTTCTTATGAAATAGGTTACACAAATTTGAAGTAAATTCACTTAAATCAAAAAATTGTTTGCGTTTGAAATATTTCAATATCAGCTAAAAACCCTCCCATCTGCTGTTTCGTACTTGATTCTTAGTATTACCCGTCCAACACAAATAAGTCAATTAGCCAACAAATAATCGCCTCTATGAAATGCTAATTAAGTATTTAACATTGGTCTTTTTGTGTTGGACGGGTAGCTTTCCCTAGCCTATGCCATACACTGATCTACAACACTAAAACAACGTTCATTTCTCCTGTAGAGTGCTAAATGAGGACTTGAATATTGTTTTACTTAACTTTTAGAAGTGAGGGAAAATTCACTGCCCTGTAACTCAAACTCAGTTTGCAAAGAGCAGTAACTATAAAGCAAAAACTTCAAGTTGCGGCGCATTTATGTTCCTCTATTTAGGACTAGCCTTTCGCCTGCGTCTCCGCCCGCGTTTATTCAATCTCTGCCCCGTTTTAGGCTTGGGCGTTATTTTATGAACACCCCTTATAGCCTATGTGTTGACCAGGGTCACTACGATTATGATGATAAAGTAAATCGTATCAAAATCTGTTCAGGGGATCTCGAGTTAAAACGGACTCGTATAGATACAGGTTGTACATCCAGTGCGACCATTAAATTAAACCACATATTCTATAGATCATACTGAAAACTATTCGAAAAAAAAACCCGCGCAAATCTTCAGAGAAAAAGATATTCAACTGTAACTCAATCACTTTATCTCGTAGGAGAAAGGTCTATTTTAGAACACTGCACCGGTACAGCTGTTTCACGGACGACGCTCTGTCGAAACTCGTCCGTATGTCGGTGCGTTAAGGGTTCACGCATTCACGCATTTTTGTTTGGAACTCCATTATTTCTTAAACTAAGGGTGTCCGCGGGTATGATTCTTGGGAAAAGTGTTTCAGTAGGTTTGGTAGAATATGTGGTTTCATTTAATGGTAGCAGTCTATTTACACCCAGTATACATATATACAGAGATACAAAAATTCAAAAAATTGTTTTGGCTTCAGTACAATACTCATAGGAGTGGTAGAGCTGATGCCGGGCTCGACTGTGGAGGTACCACCATCTTACTCGCAAATCCTCTCGAAGTTATTCGGGGGAGAGTAAGAGAACAGCTCTCAGGCAAAACCAGGCGGCCCACCATTGCCTGGGACCGATGGATGGCGGTATATCAATCCCCAATTGCCAGGCCTTATAAAAACAGACTGGTGATGGGCAGCGGCGTCACTGGTGCAAGGGTTTTGGCACCGCGCTCACCAACCCACCTGCCCAGCATGTGTGAGTATGGGCAATTCTTCCAGCAGTGGACGAAACATGCTGATGGATGGATGGATGGACAATACTCATAACCCTCTTCAATTAAAATGTTGTAAAATATTGTATGTACTGGCACAACTTTTTTACTCCTTTACTATAAGTATAGATATTACAAAATATTATCATTAAAACAATATTATATCGCAGTCCAGATCGTGGCTTGGTCCATCTGACAGATGAAGAGTACTCTTCTTTATCCCATGGAGATGTAAAATCCTAAGATATTTTCAAGGCGTCGCTAAGCATAAGCATAAGCGTACATAATATAGTATACGGACGAACAAATGTACTAAATTACATCGGTTATCGTAACTAAACTTGTGCCCTCACACACAGTTATTTTAACTTTTTATTTTCTTAATACGATTATTGTATTTATAGGAACTATATAATATAACTAATTACTCTTTTATGCATTTATCTATATATTTACAAACGAGAATCACGACTTATGAACTCGTATTTTTTAACAATTTAATTATACGTGTGTGTTAATAGTCTAATCAGAAATTGTATGAGTATATAGAAAAAGGAGTGCTTCGGTTAAAAAGTTAAAAGTACCCGGAATATAAGAGCTTGTATGACTAGATTGATGGATGTAGAAGAAGCAAAAGCAGTATGTAATGCAGGATCGTAGCAGATGGAAATTTGTAGCATAGTAAATACTAGCTATCTTCACAGAGATGTCGCCCGCGCGACTTATATGTGTGCGAGCCACTGCGAGCACAGCACGCACACAACGACAATATCTTAGGCGGTTTCTGGCGGTGTGACTAGGGTCGGCTGCGCTCCAAAACAGATAGGTATTTTGTGGCAGCGCGCCTTTCGTCGCATCGCCGCTAAATAAATTGACAGCCCTGCAGCAGTAGGCATTTAAGCCTCGCAATGCGCGGGAGTTGTTCTACTCTCAGAACAAGTTCTACTATTCTGTTTTTACTATGTCTGTAGTCTGGGAGACAGGCGTGAGTATATGTATGTACTCGTATATATGTATAATAACTCACGAAGCATGAATACCTACCCTGAGTTAGCAACTCGATGTGTGTCGGTTGGTACGCATATCGATGCAAACGACATTGAAGTATCGTTGATATCAGCGTATTCCAAGTGGCTGGGTTACGATCACTGGGTTTCCGGACAGCGAAAAATAGGAGAGAATAATACTTTTTCACAGGGTCGCGATACTTAATTATTTCCCAAACTAAGGCTAAGGCTGTCCGCGGGTATGACTCTTGGGATCAGTGGTTCAGTAGAGTCAGTAGAATATGTGGTTTCATTTAATGGTCGCACACTATTTACACCCGGTATATTATTTATACCTAATGTATATAAATAAATGCGAATATTATAATATATACCTATGGGATTTAAAAGTCGGTGAAAATATATTATATATATTGTATAATGATTCCTATATACTAAAAAGACTAGTCGGCTCGAGGTTTCACTAAAAACATCTGGTTTTCCACAGAAAAAGAAATATTTTTTTGTAATCCAGATATTTAAGGCCATTGTTGTCCGAATAAAATGTTACGAAACTCGAAATACGCCGTCGGACTCCTTCAGGGAACACAAACCAAAAATAATGGTAACATAAACTTAGTTCTGAGTGCCTCCCTTCCCTCGAGTTTATTTATTTCATCCTGAAACTTGGAGGGTGGAGATACCTTCTCATTTACAGTGACTTACAGTGGCTCCATGTTGTCTTTTCAGGTGAACACAATTTAAATTAAAGCTGAAAGCCGTTTTAAAGTATTAAGAAGCATATGGTGACGAAAATAACAACGAAAAAAAAAACTTATTTATAAACTCTGTTTCTTGGACACATGGAAAATCTGTACGCGTCAAAAGAAAACGATACGTATCTGTCGGCGCAAACCCCGAGACATTGGTGTGGGAGTCCATGAAGAAAAATGCAGACGGAATATTCTTATAAGTATATTCGAAAAGTCGCAGAGAAAATGTGCCCAAACAAAGGCGTCACTTCTATTTATATCACAGAGTCAATAAAGCCGTTCTATTTATGTTATTATCCACAATAATCAACATTTACTAAAACAAATTACTGAAATATTGCTGTTGTGATTTAAGAAAAAAATTCAATATAGAAAAACCTCATTAACCTACAGATAATAAATTATATTTATTATCAGACAGTGTTTTGATTAGCAGCACGTCTAACCAACATATTGAAATTCACAAACAATAAGAGTTTTCTGATTATTTAGTTTATAATCGATATAAAACCATAATCATACAGATAACAAGATAGTAAATAATAACTACACATAAATTGCTCGAATAAACACATTTTATAAAATGGCGCGGAAGGCGCAGAAGGAAGTTGTCACACAGCTTTGTCAAATATAAGTCTATGCTATTGATTAAATTCTAACTTATAAGAAAGTGACTATTGTTCATTATTATTAAAGATACATAATAATTATAGACTAATTTACTTACGAGTTGGGTAACCCAAATAATAATTAAATAAAATCATTAAAATCTTGCGCCCACATATCCCTCCCCAATCTCGTCAAACAATCTTTATCGCTTAAGGAAAATTGCTGCGTTTCATGGTACGGGGTCCAATATGAAATGTGCAAAGGTTAATGACCGATTTTCCAGCTGCCCTAGAAATAAAATGTACTTGTTTTTCGTTTTACATTTTTAAGGGTTCCGTACCCGAAGGTGTGCCAAACGGAACCCTATTATTAAGCGTCCGCTCTCTGTCTGTTTCTCTGTTACAAGGGTCTACAGCTCCAGCCGTATATAATAGGCAGAAAATTGATATTTTCACAGAATATGTGTTATTATGGCTCCTAACATGACAAATAAAAAAAATAGGTTTAACCCAATAAACCTAACCACATCTGAGATAACTTGTTTGACAGCTTTTACCAAGATTCATTGACGAGATGATAGACGGCGCTAAGAGAGCTTGTCAACCTTTTTGCACCTAGGTTCATTCGTAAGATGTGATTTTGGGGTTGCGTGGCCGTCATATGTGGTGGTACGGAACCCTTTGTGCGCGAGTCCGACTCGCACTTGGCCAAATTATTAATATCCCTTATTCTCTACTACTAACGACGCCAAGGCCACCCCGTCAGCTAACTGAGCAGATAAGATGGTGGCATTGTATGGTATTTTATGTTTATTAGTTGTCATATGGGGATCGTTACATAAAATGGGCTTGTTTGTTAACGAATTGTGTGTCGATATGTGTGTAATATGCACATTTTAACGTTCCACTGAGAAATGGAACTTCTAAGTCTCTCTCTACAAAAACCACTGAATGAATTTTGATACAGTCATCACTTTCGGCAATAGATTCCTGAAAGAAGGCTGTGTAACAAATTCTATTTAGCTATAACTAAATTAGGATAAATATACGAGCAGCAAACCTTAGACCATAAGTGTATTTGGTTTGAAAATTACCTAATGGATTTAGTGCAATTTCCTTTGTTACCAGAGGAATTTCTTGATAATCTTTTAGGATATGTATAAATGCGTTGTAATTTAACGGAGCTGAGTAATAACTATTTTATAGAACAAAAAAAAATTCACAGAAGGCAAAGATTTAATTTTGCGCGAGCGCAGCCGTGGCAAAGGGTTTTTTTCTGCATACAATTGGCAATTACTGCTATGTAACTTAAAGGTGACACTTACTGCTGGTGACCCCGGGTGCGTTCGTCTCACTCACTCGCACGACTCGTCCCGTTATGATCTCTCTGTCGCTCGCACTAAAATACCTATGTACCTAAATAATTAATCACAATTATCATAAATAAAATTCTTCAAAAATAATCAAGGGAAATCATTTGTTGTTAAAATATCTTCAATTTGACTAAGTTTCAATTTGTTTATTTACATCCTTAATTAATTAACCGGATATTTGTTCTATATCAGACCTAGGTTTGGTATTTATTTAGTTATGGATTTTGATGAAAATCTGAAACGCTAATCAAGACACATCATTCCAGATATTCTGTAGGCTATCAATTATCATATATTTCTTGATTTTTTAGGGTTCCGTACACAAAGGGTAACCAATGGGACCCTATTACTAAGACTCCGCTGTCCGTATGTCACCGAGCTGTATCTCATGAACCGTGATAGTTAGACAGTTAAAATTTTCACAGATTATGTATTTCTGTTGCTGCTATAACAACAATGACTAAAACCAGCCAGGTGCGAATTGGACCTGCGCACTCCCATGCAACAGACATGATTTTTTTGCCGTTTTTATAGATAATGCATGAACCGTAATAGTTAGACAGTTGAAATTTTCACAGATAATGTATTTTTGTTTCTGCTATAACAACAATGACTAATACCAGCCAAGTGTGAGTCGGACCTGCGCACTCCCATACAACAGACATGATTTTTTTGCCGTTTTTATATGTAATGCATGAACCGTAATAGTTAGACAGTTAAAATTTTCACAGATGATGTATTTCTGTTGCTGCTATAACAACAATGACTAAAACCAGCCAAGTGTGAGTCGGACCTGCGCACTCCCATGCAACAGACATGATTTTTTTGCCGTTTTTATAGATAATGCATGAACCGTAATAGTTAGACAGTTAAAATTTTCACAGATGATGTATTTCTGTTGCTGCTATAACAACAATGACTAAAACCAGCCAAGTGTGAGTCGGACCTGCGCACTCCCATGCAACAGACATGATTTTTTTGCCGTTTTTATAGATAATGCATGAACCGTAATAGTTAGACAGTTGTAATTTTCACAGATGATGTATTTCTGTTGCTGCTATAACAACAAATACTAAAACCGGCCAAGTGCGAGTCGGACCTGCGCACTTCCATACAGCAGACATGATTTCATTGCCGTTTTTATGGATAATGGTACGGAACCCTTCGTGCGCGAGTCCGACTCGCAATTGGCCGGTTTTTTTTCTTTTAAATCGTCTGATCAAAAGCTGCTTCTGAATCTTCTGATGATATCTTTCAGGACCACGAGGATTCCTTTGGCAGTGCGGTTTGGTCATGAGAGTGGTGTCAAGTCACGGCCGAAGCCTACTACCAGTTGAAGTGAAAGGACTTGTCAGTCAGTTGATTATTGGTCTAACTGTTGAAGAGGCACCTACAAAGTATATGAGTATATTTTGTCTCTGAAACTGTAGTGTACTCCAGTTTTGTCTATTTGATCAAATATGATGTACGAGTTCTGTCGAAGCAGTTTAAATACGCTTTATTTGTCAATAGTGCTGGTAATATATTTTATTCAGGACCTACATAGTCTTTATTGATAGTGATAGTGAACTCTTTCACTGTAGCGTCGATCAGGCTCTGGAATCCACTACCGCGCACAATTCACCTTTCAATTCATAGTTCAACTATAAGCATTTTCAAGAGGAGCAATTCAAAGAGCATTTTCTGTCATTATTTTCTTCCCTAAATGTATATAAGTATGTATTCATCATTATTTAGTTTTTGCCCGCGGCTTTGCCCGCGTGTTATTCGGTTTAAAGACGTGCTTTTTCCGGTATAAAAAGTAGCCTATGTGCTAAGTTAGGGTATAAGCTATATCCGTTCTAAATTTATTAAAAATGCGTTCAGCAGTTTCAGCGTGAAATAGTAACAAACATGCACAAAAACTTTCGCATTTATAATACTAGCTTTTGCCCGCGGCTCCGCCCGCGTGTTATTCGGTTTAAAGACGTGCTTTTTTCCGGTATAAAAAGTAGCTTATGTGCTAAGTTAGGGTATAAGCTATATCCGTTCTAAATTTATTAAAAATGCGTTCAGCAGTTTCAGCGTGAAATAGTAACAAACATGCACAAAAACTTTCGCATTTATAATACTAGCTTTTGCCCGCGGCTCCGCCCGCGTGTTATTCGGTTTAAAGACGTGCTTTTTTCCGGTATAAAAAGTAGCTTATGTGCTAAGTTAGGGTATAAGCTATATCCGTTCTAAATTTATTAAAAATGCGTTCAGCAGTTTCAGCGTGAAATAGTAACAAACATGCACAAAACTTTCGCATTTATAATACTAGCTTTTGCCCGCGGCTCCGCCCGCGTGTTATTCGGTTTAAAGACGTGCTTTTTTCCGGTATAAAAAGTAGCTTATGTGCTAAGTTAGGGTATAAGCTATATCCGTTCTAAATTTATTAAAAATGCGTTCAGCAGTTTCAGCGTGAAATAGTAACAAACATGCACAAAAACTTTCGCATTTATAATACTAGCTTTTGCCCGCGGCTCCGCCCGCGTGTTATTCGGTTTAAAGACGTGCTTTTTTCCGGTATAAAAAGTAGCTTATGTGCTAAGTTAGGGTATAAGCTATATCCGTTCTAAATTTATTAAAAATGCGTTCAGCAGTTTCAGCGTGAAATAGTAACAAACATGCACAAAAACTTTCGCATTTATAATACTAGCTTTTGCCCGCGGCTCCGCCCGCGTGTTTTTCGGCTTAACGACATGCTATTTTCCGGGATAAAAAGTAGCCTATGTGCTTTAAGTCAGAGTATAATCTATATTCATTCTAAATTTTATCCAAATCCGTTCAGCCGTTTCAGCGTGAAAGAGAAACAAACATACACACACACACACAAACTTTCGCATTTTTTATAATATTTGTGTGATGTGATAGTGTGATTATATTAATATTAATTATTTTTATTTAGTTTATGTAAGTATTGATATTAATTTATAAGTCTTTTTTTATTTTATTTGATATGTATTACAATAAATTTATGTAGACTGTAGTAGATATATATATAATTTTTTATTCATGGTTGTTATACAATTTTCTCTTTTGTTTGTGTGTACACTTTTGAATTACTCACTTTTGTTAATCGCTTCCATAATCAAGGGTTTGCTGGTAGAAATCTCTTCCGGAGATAAGCTTACCTTTTGCATATACTTTGAGACTACTGTTACTTGTTATTTATTTATATATTATGTGCAATAAAGTGTTTTGAAGTGAATTAATGTATAATATTCATGTTTATGTAGTAATTATATTTATTTATTTAAAATATATTTATGTTAAACTTATTAATATATGTATTTAGTATTTACCTACAAATCTACCTATCTATTTTATTGGTACATAAATTTGAGATTTCTTTTCTCATATATTTTGTATCTTAAAGCCTTTCTGCACGCCTGCCTCTGTTTATTTCTTGTACTTTCTGTCGGGTTGACTGGGAGAAAACACTTAAAGCATTAAGTCCGCCTGTTGTATATGAAAGTTTTATTTTGGGCAATACAGTATTTAGAAAGAGAGAAAGAATTACGCAATGGAAAGACAGACACCGATTTTCTACGTATACCTATAATAAGCAACCCTCATGAAATTTCCACTCGATAAAGGCTTTATTTCCACATTACTTCAATCAACCCGACATTCAGTGAGCCAAGTGTTGATGAATATTCAATAAGTTCCTTCTTAAACTTACTCGCTGGTGCTTCGTGAAATCATAACAGGTTTTGTGCGCCCTTGATGAATAATTCAAACGGAAGGATTCCCGCATCTGATGAAATTAAAAGTAAAAGGAACTTCAGCGGAACAATCTTCCAGGGAAACTTCCCCTGGATTTCTTCGGAAAGAGCCTGCAGAGTGTACGTTGTACTATCAGGGAAAATTGTGCATTTGAACAAGGCTACATTTGCTGATTAACCTTTGGGTGACGGTTTAATTCAGATGTTATTTGAATAAAAAATAAAGAAAATACTACAGCATATCTAGAATTATCTACATTGAAGAACTTGAACTAAACAAATAGGTACCAAAATAAGGTCCAAATTAAGATGAAGATCCAATTTCATGAATCAAGTAGGCAAAGAAATAACTTCAAACTAAGTCAAATTAAAAGTATCACAACAAATGAGTGCCCTTGATTATTTTGAATAATTTTAGCTATGATAGTTGTAATAAATTATTTGGTTATATTTTGGCGCGTTCGCATTTTGATTCCCCGTCGGGCGATGGAGATATCAATGTGGAACGAGTCATTGGAGTGAGTGAGACGCACGTACCCGGGGTCACCAGCAATAATTGTCGCGTTAATCGTTCGTTGAAATGGTAATAAAGGCAAAAATAATGGTGGGTTCTGTCAACATATTTAAATTGTGGGGTCATACAATGTTTTCAGTTTTTCATGGGGTTTTTCTGTAATTCTGCATCAACGTAATATCGATTGGCCCAGCCGTTCTTGAGTTGAGTCGCGGAAGGACAGAACAGACGCTTAGGCTTAGACGGGCTACTATGTCTTGAAAAATTGTACTCTTGCGTACAATATGTATAGCATTCCCTTACGTTCCCTTGAGGTTGTTGCCACTGACCTTTTTTTGCTCTTACCACCATTGTAGTACCAGTAAAAAGTAGGCCTACGGATTTTTCCATGACAGTACAATAAATTAAAAAGAGGAGTTGTAAAATAATGATAGCAGTGTCCATTCCGTTAACTTGTCCACTGAACAAAGCCACAATGTTGCAACATGCTTTTTTGTTCATCTAGATTTCTTTTTTTTACTAAAAATCAATTTAGTAGTTAGATTGGCTAAAAAGATTTCACTTAAGGGTGTATAATACCTCACTTCGCTTCGCATGATCCTGTTTTATACCAACAACTACTGAAACAATCACTCTGAAATTAATATATCATAAAGTTGATTAAAGTATAATGCTATGTCAACAAAGTGGTGAAATCTTGATTCCATTAAATTTTCTCGATAGAAAAAAACTACAAAGTTACCTCCAAACCGTACAATAAACCGATAGCATTCAATGAATACTTGAAATTAAATCTGAAACTTTGTACAATATAACTGATATTAGTATAAAGCAGCTGCAGACTGTTCCATAAAATGAAAAATCTATCAGTACAGCCGCGATTTCAAAATAACTGATGTTTTTGCGTGCGCGGCATCTGATTAGAGTAGGATAGACAGTTAAAAAGCAGGAGCGTTAGAGCAGGACTGTGAATTGAGGTATTATGGGCCCTTAATCGATATCATATTTTTAGAGGCCATTTTTTGCTGTTTCCATTTAGTACTTTCTAAGATTACGCTTCTATACGCATTAAGTTGAAGCAATGAGGTAAAAGGTAAAAAGCAAAAATTATAAGGAAATAATTTCCAGGCGAATTTCAAAGTTTTCGGGTGTAGCAATAATAGATTACTTTTACTCGGAAACTTAATCGCTAAATCGTTGATTTATTCTGCCTTACCTACTTTGTACTGAGTTTTGTAGGATGAAGAGATTTGGGTTAAATAACCAAATCTTTCAGAAGTTATTTTAAGATCTCTTTTTGAAGGGTGCTGTAAAGATGTGACGGTTTTAATTTGATTCTTGCTTGTCGAGTCGAGAAGGATTTATTGGATGAATAAATTGCTAATAATCCTTTCAGGACGGATGGAATATATGTCCACCTTCTACGGCGCGCAGACTAAATAGTTAAAATTATAAATATTAAATTAAACACCTATATTCCTTAAGAGGTGTAGAAGTGAACTAAGATTTTTTTGAAATTCACCCCTTAAGGGGATGAAACACTTTTGTGTCGACAATGCGTTTCCAATGAGTACAATGGGCTGTTTATTTCCTAAATCCACGGATGGAGCCGCGCGCGGGTGTTCTCTTTATACTCTCATAAATTGTACGAGTATTCTGTCATTAGCTATTTGACATTTAACAAAAATAAAACTATGTTTCCTTCATAAAATGACCTATAAACATAGTTTGTAGCTTCATCTCTTTCAAAGTCGATACAATCACAAATATTATAATATAAAGAGTTCAATATTGTACGCATGAAGCTATCTTCGCAATAGGGCATCCATCCATCAGCCTGTTTCGTCCACTGCTGGACATAGGCCTTTCCAGGATTTCACCACTCTTCGCGGCCCTCCTAGAAGAAATGCCCATACACGCTGAACAGGTGGGTTGGTGAGCATGGTGCCGAAACCCTTACACCAGTGACGCCGCTCCCCATCACCAGTCTGATTTATATAACGCCCGGCAATTGGGGATGGATATACCGCCATCCATCGGTCCCAGGCAATGGTGGGCCGCCTGGTTTTGCCTGAGAGCTGTTCTCTTATTCTCCCCCGAATAACTTCGGGAGGATTTGCGAGTAAGATGGTGGTACCTCCACAGTCGAGCCGGGATGTAGCTCTACCACCTTATAATAGGGCATAGTTAGGTTTAAGTTTAAAACGCACTTCAATATCCGCTTTGATATTTATTGACAGCAAAAAAATTACGATTTCAATTGTCAAACGGGCTTATTTGCTTAGCCGAATGGCCATATGACAATCAATTTAAATACCATTGGCTTACACAATTGCACCTCTGAAAACTTAGTTCTTCTTCTTCTTCTTATCGTGTGGGCTGCAAGAACTTTCGGCCCGACAAGCCCTGATGTCAGAGTTTTTAAACCGCCTTACAGCCTCTGACGTGGTTTATGTAACGACCACTCTACTAGAAAGTGGCCGGGACCAACGGCTTAACGTGCCTTCCGAAGCACGGAATCAGCTTACTTTTCGGACAATCAGGTGATTCAAGCCTGCAATGTCCTAACCAAACTGAGAACAATTTACAAAGTGACATTCCACTATGTGTGTTCCCCGCGGGAATTGAACCCACGACCTCCGGGTTGAGAACCTAAGGCTCTCACCACTAGACCACGGAGGTAGTTGAAAACTTAGTTGACTTTTATTAAGTCAGCAAATAGGTGGGCTACATAATGAATTAAGCTTAAAAATAAAGAAAGACAGAAACAGATACCGCATATACGCTGTGAAATGCAAGGAACAGTCCAAACTAGTATTACCTATCTTATACCTATCATATCATATCATTTTATACTCTTTTAATCAATTAGTAAAATGTACGGGTTTTGCTCAAATAATCTTAAAACTCGACATGAAAACTTTTTTAGAGCCATATTTAGTTTTTAGGGTTCTGTACCCAAAGGGTAACCAACGGGAACCTATTACTAAGACTCTGCTGTCCGTCCGTCCGTCCATCCGTCTGTCACCAGGCAGGCTGCATCTCATGAACCGTTATAGTTAGACAGTTGAAATTTTCACAGATGATGTATTTCTGTTGCCGCTATAACAACAAATACTGAAACCGGCCAAGTGCGAGTCGGACCTGCGCACTCTCATACAACAGACCTGATTTTTTGCCGCTTTTATAGATAATGGTACGGAACCCTTCGTGCGCGAGTCCGACTCGCACTTGGCTGGTTTGTTTTAATTCTCAGTAGTTATTGGAATGACTTATGAAGATTCTGTTTCATTATGAGCCTGCATTATATTCTTTACGAAATTTTTTTTTTATTTGAAGTGTTGCTGAATACTTATTCTTATTCTTATTCTTATTCTTTATTGTACACAAAAAAAGGAGATTACAAATATTTGATACAATAATTTGAGTACAGCGGCGAGCTTATCTCTCAAAGAGATTTTTTATAGCAAACCGAATGAGTATAGGAGTGCTTTAAAAAATAAATAGGTAACCATATGTGTACGTACTACATACTTCAACCAAGAAATAATAAATTATGTTTTTTCGGGGACGGCCCTCTTATAGGGTGTTCCGAGTTAGAACTGTGAAATGCAAGTCACATGCCACAGCCGGTAGACCCGCGTTCCAACGTGATGGGTGGTGAGCCTTATCGCCGTTTTTCGGGCACAAATACACGCTTTTTATATAGGGCATGCAGGTTTCCTCACGATGTTTTCCTTCACCGTTCAGCAAGTGGTAAATATTAAATACTATGTACATAAATTCCGAAAAACTCATTGGTGCATGCCCGACCGGGGATCATACCTGGATCTCAAAGATTGAGAGGCCGACGTTCTACCCCTGAGTAACCGCCGCTATATCCTCTTAAATAGTTCCTCTAATACCGCAGCCAGTTATAAAAGTCCCCTGAAGGCACAGACACATATATTCATGTAACACTAAAGTGCCGGGCCGACACTATAGGGGCATAGTAGGGAGATAGCCGTTACTTTTCGTTACAGTCGCATGTTGTTTGCTTGTCTCATAAATATTTTCGGTATAGTTTACTCTAAACAAATTTTCTTATCTTTCCTTTTTTGAATTTTATAGGAATCCTTATGCGCTTGTCTGGCAGTCATGAGTTATTTATCACCACAGATTAGACACAAAAGTCATTACTAATTTATATAAGATTTGGGACAAGCAAGCAAGTTTGAAGATTTAACTAGGCAAATATAATATTTGTAAAGAAATTAAAAAACGTAAATATAAAATAATTTAAAATAAACCTATAATTTCCTGGAGGGTTCATAACTCTTTTAATCCTCTCCTGGGCTCATGCATTAGGTAAGCTAAATGTGCTGATAAAATATTTACGGAACTCGAGCTTCCGTTTATTACATAAAAATACCTGTTTTTTGTACATTTATGCTCTGTTCTACATCATAAGAGCTGTGGTGTACTGAAAATCAGCGCTGGGGACATTTTATCAAATTTGTTGTGCATGTATTTATTCTTGTCGATTAAATGTATTTTTGTCCTAAGTATTGTTTGTGAAGACTTTGTACCTGTATCTTTTTGTTTGACAATGAACGTATTTTATGTTGTCTTTTTTTAAGGCACAAACATTGCATTTTGCTGTGACAGCTGCAGTAAACAGCAAACGATAATAAATCCTTCAGAGTAGCAATTTTTACAATCCAACGCACCTTATTGCAACTTCACTACAATTCCAACTGTTATTTTCTTTACTTCGTTAAGTCCCGAGAGAGTAACTACCTAATACTTTTGACCCTTTTTGTACCGTGCCAATCCCCCCCGTACCCTGTGAAGCTTAGAGCAGCGGAGGGCAAGGAGTTCTCGTTAAATTGGTTGGTTAGTAGTTATGAGAGTTGCAGATATTGAAATCTTATCATTAGTCGATTTGAGGACAGCTGGTGACTCCGGGAGATTACCCTGCTGCTGGAATTTGATATAATAATAGACTGGGAGTCTCATCCTTAAGCGTCTTTGAATCAGTCTGAAACGCTTAAAGAGATTAAGTAGGGGCTAATTATATAAGAGATAAGACTCGAGAAGTTAGTATGATACTTTAAAATTCTCCAATCAATATTGAGATGAAACTCTTATGAAACATATTAACATGAAAGCAATTTTCCCCCTGGAAATTCGGGCATTTTCATAAAGATAAAAAAATATCAAAAATAAAAAGACACACTAACAGTTATAGAACAAAAATATTAAGTTCCTAAAAGCAAAATATTTCCAGAACTATTTAAAGTTAAGTAATAATAAACCAAAAATCAAAATCAAAATATTTATTTTGTAAAATATATACATGCAGGTGTTTAACTCTATTACATTTTAGTAGCCCAACCTTAATATTTGTAGTATGTATTTTCCTTATTTATTTATCAACTTATTTGTTCATTGCATTATGTTTATATAATATTTTTATTCTTAGATTTCTCTATTTTATGCAGGTGTATAATTACATTTTAGTAGCCCAACCTAAATATTTTTTGCATGTATTTCCTTTATAAGCATACATTTTTTTATATTCTAAAGATATATATTGTAAATATTAACTTTGACTTGTAGAAAGTATACTTTATGTATCTATTTTACAAATAAATATTTTTATTTGATTGATTTGAAGAGCCAAAACCAGATAGGAATTTATAAATAATAATAAAGAAATAAAGTGTTTTATTTGAAATCTAAGCTAGTTATTATAGGTATTTGAGTTTCAAATTGAAGGGTTTTTTTTTTCAAAATCTCAGTTTGAAGGGGTGACCATCACATTATACTTATTTCTGATACTAACATATATTATACTCACGCCTGTCTCCCAGAGGAGTAGGCAAAGACTACAGGATTTCATCTACTACGACCCTGACACACTTGCCTACCTTTTAGCTTCTAAATCCTTCAATCTAGTCGTACAAGCTCTTCTATTCCGGGTACTTTTTACTTTGCTCTTCTTCAGTATGTCACCAATTTGGTCGGCATATGTCTTTCTAGGGCGCCCCGGTTGAGATTTTATTTCCACTTGCGCAGCATAAATTTCTTTCCCAACTGTACTTTCATTCATCCCAATATGCCCAAACGACCAAAGAATTCCTGTTCCTATTTTAGTCACTACATCTTCTTTCAGGCCGAAGATATTTTATTTAATCTTCGGTCTCCTGGCCTTCAAAGCAGTATAGTAGTCGCCAAGATAGTTGAGTCCACAGATTGAATCTCGGGTTCAATTTGAGCTTTCCCGTTATTTACACTGCTGAGTGCCGCATCACCATCGGCATAGCAATAATAGTTTAACGTTATTGTAATTGAACCATCTGCTAATGGCTATATTGTCGTTTAAAGTAGTTGTGACTCTGCAGTTTGCGTATAAAAAGAAAGGTTCTAAGTAGTAAAAAGTGGTTATGTTCATTGAGTATTTTTTTTAAACTTATTTGTGTTGTGGTCTAGCCACACTGCTTTTTTTAGAATTTTTGTCTGTCTATCCGTCAATGGATTTGGATGCGGTTTTCTTCATTATCAGCATGATGACCCTGGTCAACATTTTTTCTCAACATTCTGGCTTTTTTCTGTATTTTTACAGGAATACCGGAAAAAGAAGGCAATTTAACCAAATAATATCACTTAGCTAAGAATTACAATTTATTAACACTCTATCTGTAACTAGTCTGCGGCCCGCGTCTCCGCCCACGTTTATTTAATCTCTGCCCCTGTGTCTGCACATAGAATATTTTTTCAATGTTCAATAATGAACGTTTCCGCTTGCTTCTACTCGATAAGTCCTTTATTTGTCTTCTTAAAAATCTCAGATACAGAATTAAAAATAATACAAATCAAACAGAAGACAAAACGGTTTACATTGTTTATTTATTGTGGGAAAAAATAATTTTAAAACAAATTGGTCATGGCGCATAAAAACTAACTTGTTAATTTCCTTAAAAAAGTCTCAACCAATTTTCTGGAAACTAAAATATGAAATGCTGCTTTTTAAAATTGGATTTCTTTTTCTTGGTCACTTTTTTAATGCACTCGTTATCTTCATAACAAGTTTACAAACTTCATTGTTTTTTAGGGTTCCGTAGTCCGACAAGAAACCCTTATAGTTTCGCCATGTCCGTCTGTCCGTCTGTCCGCGGCTTGGCGCAGAGACTATTAGTACTATAAAGCTGTAATTTGGCATGGATATAAATAATAACCACGCCAACAAAACGGTAAAATAAAATCTTCAAAAATTTTTTTAAGGGTACCTCTCATGCACGTAAACTGGGGATGATTTTTTTTTCTCGTTTATTCCATATTGTGGGTTATCGTTGGATAGGCCGTTTAAAAGATCGTGGGTGTGTGAAAACCATTTTTCGATTTAGGTATCCGTTGGCGAAATATTAAGCTTTAAAGTGAAAATTTTATAGTTAGAGTGGAGGGCCCCCCCCCCCCCTCCTGGCCAAACGGTTGTTTATAGAAATGTGAAAAAATTCACAGAAGTAGTATTTATAATGAATTTAAAAGAAAAACTTTCACAGTTAAGTAGGCTTTACAGGTTTACGAGTACAGAAGTTTGGCGCGGTCTGTATTAGTAAACCAACTTATATGTACCGGGCAACTACGGAACCCTATATTGCGCGTGGCCCGACACGCACTTGACCGGTTTTTTTAATAATATCCCAGTGCTTTTTAGTCCTCTCTTTGGAATTTTAAGTAGGCCATCATAATTAGAACCAGCTAAAACAAGTGGAACTTACATAAGTAGAATGTACTATATATGTAGAAGTGGAATTCATACAAGAGAATTTTAGTCAAATTGTCTTGATTATGTCACTCTTTAATTGCAAGTTTACATTCGTGACATATCAGATGGCAGAGCTGATGATGCCGGCCTCGACTGTGGAGGTACCACTATTTTACTCGCTAGCCATCCCGAAGTTATTCGGGGGAGAGTAAGAGGACAGATCTCAAACAGGCACAGCCAGGTAGCCCACCATTGCCTGGGACCGATTGATGGTGGATATCCATAATTGCCAAGCCTTATATAAAACAGGTTTCAGCACCGCGTTAACCAACCCGCCTGCCCAGCGTGTGTGAGTATGGGCATTTCTTCCAGGAGGGCTGTCAGGAATGGCGAAATCTTGAAAAGGCCTATGTCCAGCATTGGACGACACAGGCTGATGGATGGATTTGTGATGCATAAAAACAATAGACGGTACAGATAGACGGTTTCACCGTCTCTATGGTCTAGTGGTTTGAGTACTGGAGACCGGCCGCGGGTTCAAATCCAGAAGAGGCTCATCTGTGGTTGGTCTACTAGCTTCAAAAGCTGTGGGTCCATATTTTGGGCCATAGAGCTCACCACACTTCCTGCTGAGTTGTAATAATCGTCGGTGAAACGTGGGTGTTGACTGTAACTTGCTTTTTACACAGGATTCATGTCGTGACGCCAAATTCGTACTGGATACTCGGTAAGTGTCAGGACCAAGGTTCAAGTATACAACGTTACCACATGAATTCCCTATATAAAAAGAAACACACGCACAGAGAAACCAACAAAAGATTTTCTTAAAATTTTACCTCGGTATCGTCGACTTAAAACTGATAACTCAGAGGGAATAATTGTGACTTTCGTTTATATAATGAAAGTTAAATTAAACCTTATTTTATTATACAAGCTATGACTTTTTCGGTATCGTCGACTTAAAAGTGATTTATTCTATTAACTCAGAGGGATTATGCAATTAAATGTAACAAGTTTCATAAAGTGCCGACAATCGCAGCATAAAAATATAATGAAGTAATATAGTTGTGCGCAATTAAAAACAAAAACTAAAACCTTTTACTAAATATATATTTGAATTAAGAAGTGTAAATTTTTATAACAATAAGGCTTTGCTCTTTTGAAGCAACCGAGTTGATCTCCACCTTCGGAAGAGGGTCTAAAAGGGTTTTTCTGTAGAATCCGCTCAGTTTTCCTATAAAAGAGTTTGGCACAAAAGCCTTACGTCTAGAAGGGTCGAACTAACGACCAATTTCCGTTGAACAATGCTTTATAGTCGTCAACTCACGGGATGGTATATTGTGCTGCCCCAACAAAAAATAATAAGTGAAAAATATGAATTATTGTAGTCAAAACATTATGATATTCATTCAATTCGTTCATTTGCCCTCCTTATCACACCTACAAAAAACTATAATCTTTTATTGCACAAATGAGTGTACAAGGCGAGTTTAATACTAATTAGTTATGTCTAACAGCTAACCTTTGGCAACGGTGAACTTGTGCCATATATTATTTAAATACAGTCAGTGACACAAGAGCGTACGGGGTGAAAATAAAGAATGGTGGACCAGGGGAAAGGGGGGATGCTACTAATGTATACAGCGGAGCAACGACTCTGATGCACAGTGCATGGTCTCGGGAAAAATATGATTGTTGAGTTCTATCTAGGTTTTGCTATGTAAAAGTGAGACCTAGTCTCAAGCCTAACCTTAGGTCTCTGTGAATATGAGCGCAAAAACTCTTTACTGTTAACCTGTAAGTGCACCTTGTTGTAGAATTGGTTGTAGGTAGCAACATCCATATCAGTAAATCGTTACAGCATAAGAACGGCCACCCGCGACGGCGATAACGCTCTTATCGCTGAACTTAAATGGTATTTATATTAATTTCCTCTCATTCAATTAAATATGTTATCGGGTTCAATTAATCGATCTCATCCTGTCCGTGGGGTTTATTGAAATATTAATAGTTCGGAAAAATGAAACAATACACCATTGTTCGATAAGGTTTGACGTCATACCTACGGTAAGGCATACCTATGGTAAGGCATACCTACGGTAAGGTGTACAGGTACACCTGCCGAGGTAATTAAGTGTTCATCACCTAACGATGGTGTGCATGGACGATTCAACAAAAACCCAAGTCTCTCGGGTTCGCTTGGTAAACTGCTTTGCGGACATGAGTGCACGCTGCAACGCTGTAGTGGGATAGCTTGTCGGAGCCGAACATCCGAAGAACATACAACATAGTCGAGTAAGACTGCAGGTCACGTAGCAAGACTGCGTGCATACTCAGCATGCCGGGGTGCTTGCAGTTAGAGTTGAAACAATCGTTGGTTGCATTTGTACCGTAACGAGCACGTACTGAAGCTTACCTATACTTTTTTCCATACGGAGCATGATTGTGCTAGCTAACAGAAGTTAACACAGTGTATGATATGACTCCCGTAATAAAATGTAAAACTGTATGCATTATCCTTATCAATTTTTTCCTTTTCAGCTGAAAATAACTGGGTATTGCCGATATATGCATGTATTACCCGTTGACATCATCGATATTGCGCCATTTTACCACAAAATACGTTTCTCTACCTAATTTGCTTATCAATTCTGTCGTTACTGCGGTACAGCATGATGTCACGGTATTTGAATTATCCCTCATGAACGAGCTTATTCAAGTGGGAAAAAATTCGCGATAATTATGGAACAACGAGTCCTTATTAGGTAGGTTTCGGGTTAGTATAAATGGAGGAAAGTACATATACAATCAATCATTAGCACATATACACTCGCCATAATCACAAGGCTGTGTACAATCGATCAGTCTTAACAAAATCACCATGTCATCATTCACAAAATCATCATCCACCATGAGCGGAAACTCTGGAGAAGCCGTTCATCGAGACAACGGGGAAAAATCTCGGAAGGAGCAAGAGCGCGCGGAAGAAGAAGAAGAAAAGCGCAGACAAGACTTGGAGCGTGAGGAGAGAAAACGTCAGAAGGCAGAGCAGCGGCGACTGGACAGGCACTTGATGCAGTATGCACTAGCTTTGCGTGAGCAGGCATCGTGGCGTGGAACTTTCAACCGGCCGAAGTAGTGCTAATCATAGATATGATCATTTGTTTATATAATAAGTATTAGGTATTTGTGTACATCAGTATTGAGTATATTGTGCATGTGAGTGTTTGTTTTTGAAAATAAAAAAAAAAACTTGTTCCCGATACATAGTTATTTCATTTCAAAATGCATGCCGACTTACAAATGTCACGACATACCAGTTTCCTTCATGATACTAGATATTTAGGTAGTTAGTTTAATAATGATGATAATATATTGTACTAGTTCTATCCACTAAGATGTTGTACAATCTACATCCATGCATAGATAACCGTGGTCACTACACTTTGTAACACGATAGAGGGGCACCGCGACATGCTATGCAGCGATAGGTAGGTACGGTGCAGTGTTTAGGTAAGGTATCTGTCATACCATAGTCCTAACATTACAGGAATCATGAAAAGTATACATATTTAGAATTATAGTCTAACCAAACCTGTAACACCTATACAATGACAAATCTTAAGTATAAGTTAGGTGTATACGTGTATGAAGCACACGTGTATGTCCCGGTAATTTTCTATGGTCACTCATCAGTTTTGATTTCGTTTTGAAATACACGCCGCCAGTCGGATACAGATCATAAAATGAATATAGCACGGGTTTTCCCGAATATTTCAAGACAGTGCCAACTAAACGTGGGTTGCCGTAATACGCTGGAGCTACTTACGTTCGGCCGGCAGCCTGTAATAATATTTCGATGAAGGTCCCGTCGTCTGATCATATTTACCTATCTTTTGAGTAGTGACACATAGTTTGTTCCATATTTAAACGATAGCGTGCCATGTGGTCATACGTATTATCGGTCCATAAGGAGTTACAGATGTAACGCCAATTGCCGCCGGTCTTTGTCATAATACTGTTTGCGGCTTACATGCAGTTATTCATAGATATAAAGTTAAGAAAAACCTTATTTAGACGTCTCATATTCCTGTATGGTCAGCTCCATACCTAAACGTCGCAGATACACGTAGTCAGAGGCGAATGCACACTCAGGCCTTGCTCAAGACATATGATAAGCATATGCCAAGCATAGTTTGTGATAACGGAGCTTTGCATCCCATGTGCACATAACGCTAATCATCACGCCTTGCAACTTATCTGCGTTAGTGATGTGACGTGCTATGCAGCGGCTAGTAGCACGTTACCTAGACGTTACATCTGGTGCAGTCCAAGCTTGACTTGATTGTATCTAACATAGAGTGGTCACGAGAGAAACTAAATTTCAACTTGAAGCAACGTCAGAGGGAATGATCTCAGTACCTTACCTGCACAACTCTCCATCATCCTACACTCATAGGGGTACAAGAAAAAAAAAGTAAACATATTATAAACACAAATATTTATTTTAATAAGCGAACGTCACATTGCAGCAGCATTGCTGCACTATTTAGCACTATTATCACTGATGTTGCGAGCCGAGTGCAGCAACATTTCTGTGTCCGTCCGGTCACCCGTCGAATAGTATTCGAGGATTTGCGGATCACCTTCATGCACTTTCTGGATGACCTCTCTAAAGATTTCTTGGGATTCTTTCAGCAGAATCGCCGGGACCATGTACTTGGTTATCCACGCAGAGACGTGCGCCGTGCAGAAATGATGAAAGTGCTGTGGGATCCTGCACTCACGTCCCGGTGGTACCACTACATTAGGCCTCTTGCCGCAGGAACAGGTGTCCCCGGCGACCGCCTTGCACTTCGAAAAGCGAATCTTCTTTTCAACAAACTCCAGTATAGTGGGCACCCTCACGAGATCCCTCTCACCTGGCGGCGGCCCCCAAAATAAGGGCATGAGCCAGTCCCAGTTCACCATCAGACGATCTTCTTCTGGCCTCGTCGGATCAAAGTTGTAGCGGACGGGGCATGGCTTCCCGTTAAGGAAAGTCAGGTCGTCCAGCTGTCGTTCCGCCTGAAGAAACTTCTTGTATTCTTTATTGAATTGCAGAATTTCGCCGGGGCTGAAAGGGGCCTCCTCGGGTATAGAAGGCCCGCGCGTCGTGAAGGTGTCCACCGGGAAACTGAGTATTCTGTCTTGGGACTGCATCTTGAGTTCTGGATGGATGTCACGGGACTCGTAAGTCTGTATGATGTTCTCTCGGTAATGTTGACCGTGTAGTGTCTAGCGACTGACTGCCCGCATAGCAATTTATACCACTCCAGTTGTTTATCGTACCGAAAAAAGAAAACAATATAGGGATAATATCGATTTGGAATTCCCCACAACCTCGCGTGCGGGTTATCGTTCGGCGCGGTAATTGGATCATTCCTAAAATAAACGAGTGAATATTAAAATATTCTTGGACCACGTCAGTCAAACTTTCATCCTTATGAAAATAGACGATTTACAATTCATCCTGCGCTCCCATACTGGGGCCCCGGGAGTCACTCACGTGTTCACATAGTCACTATAGATCGTATCACATACCTACGATAAAAATTACGCTACCAATTTGGGACATCGATAACAACGTTTAATTGCTGTACTCGATGCATTGTCTTAGCTCGCAACACCATAATATAAATGCCGGGCATTCATAGGGAAAACCAGGTCAATAGTTTGTAACTTTAGTATACAGGTAAAACATACCTATTAAGCACATACGGCATTGTGTGCGCGATAAGAGCGTGTCTTAACAACGACAATGATGCAGATCGGATGCAGTTTTAGTAGGGTGAAACAACTAGTATGTGACTCTTGACCGAATACTGATAACACAGAAGATATAAACAAAATAGACTGGGTTTCTCCAAAACGCGAAACTGTTAGGTTATCGGGCGACTTAGTGATAAGGTATTTAACTCGTGTAAAAGCAATGCTGAGACCACGTCAGCCGATATTTAGATACACGTCGCACTTAGGTATCATCCCACTTTAGTACTCCTGTTTGAAAAAGAACTACAATTATAGCACTAGTGGATCTTGTGAGTGCCCGCTATGAATGCTGCGCTGCAGTCCAGCGTCATGCTTACATTATGCAAAAGTGGCAAAGCGGTGCATGGCCTATGAGAGGCGGGTGACCGCTGCATGGCAACAAAGCAGATAATTCTACAAGAAGTATGTTTATTCTAGGCGTTCTAGGTATCGTTCCGTGAGAACGTGAGCTGTAGGTTTCTGGCAATTCGGCCCCAGCTTGGATGCTGATGCTGCGGCCCCAGCAATTCATGTTACCTGCTGCTTTGACCCATACTCATATCACTTTAGAGGCGGCACATACAAAAAAAGTCAAAATTTTCGGAAATGCATCTGACCCCTATGCATTATAGAATCTTCATCACTGGGTACGAAAATAGTACCCTTGCCTTACCTAGATGTTTAATTTTGAAGTTATAGACCGTACGCTACCGTGTCATTGACTGTAATTAGACTACACTTGTGTTGATGTTGAACGTATAGTCCCATTTTTCACCCAAAATAACAACCGTTTGATTAACAATCTATTTGGAAACAAATTATTGCAATCATTGTAAACTGTAAACTGACCATGTGAGATTATTGCTTTGACTTCGTCGACACAAGCATATTTTTTCCAAAGTAGTTGTGCTTGGGAAATACGCTTGAATATCAGATTTAAATTAGAATCTAGGCGTGACAAGATTATTTTTACGTGTGTCCCCAAATTGAAGTTCTCAATATCCGCTATCTACGAGGCTTTTCACGACCTTTTCTAATAATAGTGGTGTGAACTAAACGACCGGATTTCAGAACGAATTAGACACAATGACTTGGGAAATGATTCGTTCGCAACCATACGTTTAGGATGTGCTATTTTTATGTGTGAATCCTGCTTAGAACAATAACTAAAGCAGAAACTGCCCCGCGAACACAGGCTTTGAAACTCCCTATTTGACATTTGAGATAATCATTTGATGTGTCAGTCAGTTTGACATTCGGTGCTTGCAAGGTTGGACGGTGATTCTGGCAGTGGCACGAAAAAATTACGAAGTAGGTTGCAGCCGTGCAGGGAACAGGTCTTGTCTTTGGTATCCTGTTTTATCACAGATAATAGTAGTTTATGAAACTGGCACACAAAAAGGTTATTAAAAATACAAGTGTCAGTTTAAAACACGAGTCGAATTCCTAGTTAGGTATGTATAGTTTCATACACTACTTTATCTAAACTCATGCCTACTAACCTGTTTTCATAATTTTTATAAATTTGTGATTATTCTTGTACGAGCTTGTTCTGAAAGTGTTCGTAATTTCCGTCGTTATTTCCAGAATGTCAGGTAGCGTCAAATATCATTCATCACCATCCCTGCTGCAGTAATTTTAGGGCAAAATAATTATTTTGACCCATAAAACTATTGTAAGCAATAAATATAAATTTCCTCGAAAACTATGGCGCAACAAACAGTTCATCCATTGACAGACCGAGTACCAAGGCGCCGTAAGCCATAGACAATACCTGGCCGAAAATAAATATTAAATGTTAACCTCGTTACTATTTTGTATGTATTGGAAAACATTATATAACAACCTCATTGGTATTTGTTATTAAACCTCTGACATGGCTGTATGGGCTAAGTTCCCTTTGCCTTCCTAGTTAGTATCACATGTACTGTAATCTCAGAAAAAGTTTTTTTACCTCATTATGTTGTTCGGAGACCTATGTATACTACAATTAAATTTTTTAATTTTTTAGAGACGTTCATGATACATATTTTTCATTATGCCAGTAGTTTTGAGTTCGTAATGAGGATTTTACGACATGAGGTTAGATAAATCTTTTTATGATGTCGGGTGAGGTTCTGCAATTATGTTTTGATCGAAGGTTTTCACGACATTTATTTTTTCTATCATTTCGTTTAAATATACAAATAGCTAGGTTGAATAAATAGAAAAACTTGTATTAATTAAATAGGTCAATTTCATGATGGACTCGCGCACTGAAGTTTACATTTCGTTTACAGGATAATGAAAATTATACGTATACAAGATTATAAAAGTCTCTCTAAATAAAAAATATAAAAAACTGTAAAGTGTGAGTAGCACTAACGCTCTGAAGGGTTCTGTAGCGTTATATTGATAATCAGTACAGAAAGAAAAGTTACGGACTTTAAAAAAAATTATAATACAATATAAAAGCTTATAATTACCTACAAAATGTATACAAAGAAACTGCAAAATTAAGTTGGTCAATTATTTTTCCACATAGAATTGGAAATTTATGATTTTAGAATTTATTCTTTCACCAAAGGGAGGTCTTGCTTCGTACCAAATTCCAAGATTGTTCTCACCGGGATTACTCTATAGGTTTTGTTTGATGACAATCAGTCAGTGGGCGGGATTTTTGAGAAAACAAAAACATTATATTTTATACTAGCTTTTGCCCGCGGCTCTGCCCGCGTGTTATTCGGTTAAGCGACATGCTTTTTTCCGGGATAAAAAGTAGTCTATGTCTTAAGTTAGGGCATAAGCTATATTCATTCTAAATTTCATCCAAATCCGTCCAGCCGTTTCAGCGTGAAAGAGTAACAAACATACACACACACACACACACACAAACTTTCGCATTTATAATATTAGTGTGATGTGATTAGTGTGATAGTGGGCTGTATGTCTTAAACATATTTTTTTGCAAAAAGGAGGAATCTGAAAGCTTGTGATAGTGGGAAATGCGTTTTTAATTCCTATGGTGAATAGGCCATTTCAAATTGTCGCGAACTTTTGAATGTTGCAATGTGAAATAGCTCATGCATCATAGGAGTTAAAAGCGCATATTCCATTAATATGAACTTTAGGTTTCCTTCTTCGTGTAAAAAAATACTTTCGTACATGTTATTCTATCTCACGAAGCCCGTTTGTTTATGATTGTAGTAGTGACGTGAGTGTTTGACGCGTTTTATGGCGCTCCCGAGGTTACGCACACTACAAAAAAACCGGACAGGTGAGTCGGACTCGCTCACCGAGGGTTCCGTACAATTTTATAAATATTTATAAATATTTTATGAAATTTATTTAATTACATTTTTTATGATTTAATAAATAAATATAGTTTTCAAATTTTTCCCTATACTACGTATAAGACGGTAATGTTTGGCAAATTTCATAGTTCTAGGTCAACGGGAAATACCCCGTAAATTTTGATTCCCTTGAGAGTGTCGAAATATACGTTTTTTGCGGCATAAACGGCCGTATCTTCTTTTTACGTTGACTTGGAGGTTTGATTTTTTCATTGATTTTTATTTCAACTCGATACCTCCACGCTTTTTCGAGATAAGGGATCTTGACAGACAGACGGATCGACGGACGGACAGACGGAAATACAACAAAGTGATCCTATTAAGGTTCAGTTTTTTCTTTTCGAGGTACAGAACCCTAAAAAGTGCGTGTAGCCACTGGTATATAAGAATAATACCATAGCTAAACAGACTTCGTGAGAAATAATATCTATATTCGGTATTAATTTAAACTTGACACTCAAACCGTACCTGACACACGGACAGACAGACGAACAACAAACGGATCCTATAACTATGAGGGTTTCGTTTTTCATGACGTGGTTCAGAAATCTAGATCAAATGAGATTCGGGTGGCCACAGTTGTACCAACTTATTTATCGATAGGTATATTATGCAAATACATATACATCCTTTATGCAAGGGATTGTAGAATGTAATCAAATTCAACATGGTTTTGCAGGCGTGTATACACATGATATCTATTATTGTTATAATATTTAAAAGTAGGATTGTATAATATCATTGTAAGATGTACGTACATGTACAAGGTCTACTGAGAAATGTTGCGACTTCGAAAACTATAAATAATCGTATTTATTTAATGACGTCTCACTACGTCTTATGACAACCTTAATAATAAATTTTATTGATATTCAAAAACACTAGGATAAAACGAACTTAGCCGACAAAACACGAAGTTGCAATATTTCTCACTATGTACCATAGACTTAGATATACTAGTATATTTTAAGTCCTGATCAGTACCATGATCTGTACAACGTTTTATGCATGGTATAATGTTTTATGTATGTAGGATTTGCGACCTAATTTCTATTATTTGTCATTAATGGTTTTCAAGTATGACACAGTACTACAATAGTCTATGAATTTCTTGACAGTTGCAATCACGATAATTACAAGCAAATTCTTCAATAATGTAGTCTTTTGAAAAGGAAGGGCGCTTTGCAGTGCCCAACCCCATGCAGTGCTTAGAGGTATTGAAATTTACGTTATATTTACATTTATAAACAGACATCGAACACATAGCTCCACTAGCTAACTATTCCTAAAACTTTACGCTCAAATACTGTAAAGTTTACATAGTAGTGTAAACTCATATATATAAACCTATAAACAAACTTTAAGCGAGCTTTAAGCTTGCATTCAAGGCAGTAATTTAGCCTTAATCAGTATGACTTCAATTACATGTTTTATAATGGAAAACCAATAAAATCTGATTGTGTTGTTAGTATATTTTATCGTTAAGATGCATTTCTAACCTATCAGTGTACGTTGCACGTTGCTAACAAATAATAAAATAAATGGATGTTTCGCACATATCAGGACAAAAAGCTTGGCGAAATTAGACCGGGTACATAGAGTTTTATGGATCGTTGGTTCCAAGTAATGTTGATCTTTTGTTACTGTACGCAGAATAAGTTTGTGTTTTAAATATATACGGGACCCTCAGGGCAGGAGTCTTATTTGCACTTCGCCGGTTTTTGTGGTACGAAAACCTAAAAATCAGTTTGCAGCTTCCCAGAAATATGAGTTCAAATCGCTGTGGAAACTCAGATTATTTATCTATTGTTTCCCACATTACAGAAGGCTCATAAAATACAATAGAGGAATGACAAAAGAATGTCTGATATCAAAGTAAAAGGATTTCTTCAGCACCCGTTCTTTTGCGAAATGTGATTATACTTTTTTGTTTTATCTATAGGTTAAAGAGATGGTGGAAAAAATGGTCTTCAAATCAACTACAAGCATTTTCCTAGCGGCTGTTTGCACGGTATTAGTAGTTACATCAGCCAGTAATGATAAAATAGAGAAGTGTGCCCCTTTATGTAGTCCATCCATAATCGCACATCGTGGAGCCTCTGGGTACGTACCAGAACACACGCTGGGGGCTTATGCGTTAGCCATCACTATGGGTGCTGACTACGTGGAACCAGACCTGGTGATGACCAAAGACAAATACTTGGTTGCTCGTCACGAAAATAACCTTCGATTCACTACTGACGTCGAAGAACATCCAGAATTTGCTGTTCGATACAGAACACAAACAATTGATGACAGAATATTCACTGGCTGGTTCACAGAAGATTTCACCCTTGCGGAACTGAAGACTCTTCGTGCCATTGAGCGCATTCCAACAACAAGACCAGGCAGTGCTAGAATGGACAAAGCTTTTGAAATACCTACCCTACAAGAAATCATAGATTTAGTGAAAAATATGCAAATATGTCAGAAAAGGGTCATTGGTATTATTCCCGAAATCAAACACTCTACCCACTTTCAGCGCTTGGGCTTAGCGATGGAGCAAACTTTAGTTGACACACTTCACCAAAACGGTTACGAAGGTGCCAAAGCGCCTGTATTTATCCAGTCGTTTGAGGTCAATAATCTGAAGCAGTTGAAGAACATGACTGGCCTAAATTTGCTTCAATTGATGTTTACTAACAAAACTTTCCAGCCGTTCGACCAGGTTGAGTTGGGGTCTAGTCTAACCTTTGGGGATATGGCGACTCCAGCGGGGCTGCTAGAAGTAGCCAAGTACGCGTCTGCTGTTGGACCTGAAAAGGAATATATCATACCTCGTGATGAGCATGACAGGTTAGGAGCGGCGACAAGTTTTGTAGCGGACGCTCATGGAGCTGGTTTGAAGGTATATCCTTGGACATTTCGAGCTGAGAACAAGTATCTTCCGGCCGAATTCCGCAGCGAGGATCCTTCACCCCACGAAACCGGCAACTTCAGTGGTGAGTTGCAGGCCTTCCTTGGCACTGGTATTGATGGTTTGTTTTCTGATCATCCGGAAGTTCCTCTTCGAATACGCGAATTAAAATTATATTCCTTACCAAACTCTAAGCGATCGTGCGTCTGTGTATAAGCACTCTAAATGCCAGCGATCGCTTGGTGCTATAGGAATGCAGAAGTGTATGCAGTTTGGAAAGGGATTTAAGTTAGGACTATTAGTTACAAATTGTCATGTTAAGTACAGGTAATTGAATAAATTTATTTCATGTGATTTTGAATTGTTCCTTTAGTTTTTACTTTAGTTTAAAAATATTCGTAATTTGATAAGAAAAATCCATAGATAAATTGGCCGCTCAGTGTAAAATTGTTGATACATTGGACAAAAGAAACAATATTTACACATTCTATAGTCCAACATGGCTACTAGTTCCTATAAAAATTTCAAAGTGAAGTCCTAAAAGCACCAAATTTTTTCCACTTTTGGGAAAAAAATATTATCCAGTACAGCCCGCGGCACAAAAGTCTAGCGGTGAACGAAAATAGCTGCGCATGGGTACAATTGGGGAGCCAATCGGCGCTTATGCATGAGTATGTACGCACGCCCCGCGCGCCGCTTCCTCCGCCACGACACCTTATGTTTTACTTCTGCTTCTGCGCATTAACGGTCACCGCTAGACTTTTATGCCGCAGGCTGTAACCGTGTTTGTTATATTACTGAATTTTTGCCGAAAGAGAGCCGAAAGCCGGCCTTAATTAAGGTATCAATTATGGATGATCGGCAAAGTTCAAAAGTAGATTTTCTTTAACTGCAAAGGAAAAAAATGGTGTAAAAAAAGGTTAATAAAATTGTAATCTTATCGAAATATTGAATATATTAATGAGAATAAACGAAAAATTTGAATAATAAATGTACATAAGGACACATTATAATTTGACCCTATACAGAAGTTAAGGGCACTCTATTCGCCCCAACTCCCATATTAGCGCAGTTCGCTGATAATATCCTTATTTATAGGTACTTGCTTATTATTTTTTCTTTTTCAACATATCCTTTACGATATCCATAACTTGAACTTAAAACATTTATCAAAATCAAATACACACAAAAGTCACAAGCGTATCAAAGTCCTGAATTTTACACATATTTTGATGAATGTTTATGTACCGAAATGTCCTAGAAGCCATACAACAAATCAAATAATTTTAGGTTCACACTATAGTTTATCTTATATTATTCAAAAATATTTTTGTTTCATTTCGATTTTTGGGATATTTATCCTGAAATCATAGGAAAACATAAAACCATTTTCGAGTTTTTTCGAAACATGAATTTTGTCTCGCGTTAGCCTGCCTCTCACAGCGTGTTCGGTTAGTTCCGTACGAGCTCGAGAAATGAATAATCGAGTCACTCAATAACAGTCAGTCGGTGCTCTATAATCTGAACTTGAATGTAGAATAAAATAGCAAGCATAGCGACCCCGTGCTCGACTGACTTCAAGCCACCGACTACAAGGCTCTTAAAATAGTTATGTCGTTGGCTTTGAGAGATTTTTTCTGTCAAATCAACAGATCATTTTATACAAAACAGTGAACTACGGAAACATTCGGATAAATAATACTGGGACTTAATTTCATTACTATGGAACAGGAAAGCTACGTTTATCGGCAAAACGAAAAAAAGGTGTAGAAAAGGGTAATAAAATTAACAAGTGAGTATAAACATGTATTGTATATTAAATTAACATAGAGCTCCTAAAAAAAAGGTCTAAAATTTTGAGCCTTTCTTCCTAATGATCGAGCTTTTGATGCGAATACCTAAACCACAGATAATATGCCTAAACATTTGTTAACGCTCATCAAATTGAATTTCAGGCGACCAAAGCATTGTAAGGCCGATATTGAAACCTTTAGATCAAAATATAAACAGGTAAATATTTATTAGGTAAATACGCAGATAAAGTCTACAATAAAATTTAAATCTAATATTTATACTCAAGGGATTCAAAAGCAACTGAATGTGCAACAACTATTTTAAATTGCAGTTTTGATAACAGATGGATATTTTTACAGGTTTTGTTTTATTTAATTAGATTTGCGCTATTTTAGTTTGATGTTTCTCAATTTGTCGTAGGGGTCACCAAGGAATAACTGAAGCTCAAATGTCAGAAAATAATAAAAACTTTCTAATTAACTATAATGAAAATGATCACCCCACTTCAAGCTCCAACAAAAATACACAGGTAAAAGAAGACTCCATTAAAAACATTACCTCGGAACCTACATATGAGGATATTAATAGGTAACATTTTTCTTTTGGTATAGTTTTTCGTATCTTTCAAGTATTTAGTCATTTTCAACGTAATTTAATTGATTTGGATTGTATTAATTGAATTAAAATCTATGGGTTTAAAATTCTACATTGTAATATTCTATTGTTTTACGCTATCATTCAATGTCATATCTCATACTACATAAAAAACCTTCTACTTCATTCCCCCTCTTTGATATTTGTTGGCAATTTTTGTTCCTATACATCAATATCAAATGATATTCGTTCTAGCTCAATTAACCACGAAAAAAAGTGCTTGAAGTTGGATGCATAAATTACGAAGAAAATATTTTCAGTTGATACATCGTCATCAAACTTTGAAAAGGACTGAAAAGGAAAATGAAAAACAAAAACATGACATTAGAAGGAAGAGTAATCGTCGATATCAAGTATTTCATCGACAGCTTTTTGAATTTAAACCACGCATATGATTCCTGTCCTCGAAATTTGTACCCTCGGACATGAGTCCTGCAGACGCAATTCAAAAGGGATTGATCACATTTTGTAAGGTGATGACTCAAGGCATAGAACTGAAACCAGAGCATAACTATTATTAACAGGTCCAAGGTCAACTTCATGTGACGCAAAGAGCTTATTGCTATTTCATTGTTTGGAGTTCACATGGGTTGCTTTACCAAAAAATCAAGAAAAAATGCAAACACCTCTGAAAATCTTTTACATGCAGTGTGTTCCTAGTGTGTCCTTATTTACCTAGAATTATGACTGCAAGAGAACGTATTACAATTATAGTATGTTCGAGTTATCATGATATGGGTGGCAGTTCAAAGTTGACAGTTATAGTTATGTGCCTTAAAGGAATAGAATCGATTTTTTTAAGTATCGAAAACGTTAACAAGGATTATCAAATCGATTTTTTATTTGATTATCCAAACTACTTTTTGTTAATTTCTAAATTAATTAAATTAAACGAACCAATAACTCACAAGCTTGAGAGGTCAAAGATTTTTTTTTTGTTTTTCTCGGCACTTCACTAAAAACAAACAACAATAACAAAACAAAAATCAACAAAAACTCTAACAAACGTCAAAACAAATAGCATGTAAACCAACCGCAACTAAAACACAAACCGCATACGAGATGAACTCATACTGACGCGATCCTATAAGATGTCTGCACCGATTCATCGACGTATTTTCGATTATGTAGTGTCAGTACCTATGGGTTAACTTTCCAATGCACGCATCAAGTAGCAAAAAGACATTATTCTTTTCTGAATCTTTTTTCTTAAATTTAACGAATACACTGTGATTATTGTTTCGATTTATAGATAAATAATTTATTGTATTTTTGCAATAATTATTTACATTTTTTCTAAAACCTAATATTTTCTTTTGTGCCTGGGTGTATGTAGTATGGTGTGAGTAGTATAAGTGAAACGGAAAATTGCGAACTGTCACCCATATCATGATAATTCGAACATACTATAGTTAATTTAAAGTAGAAATTTAAGAAAAAAAGTCATCATAACATCACATTTTTCATAGTTATCCTTGTAATTACTCTAATGTCTGCACTTGTTGGAATTTACACAAAATGGTTACAAAAAATTACTGTATATCCCATAACTACGTTTTCTTAACTAAATATCCGACCGGCTCCACATAAGAAATTGTCAAGGTATTACCTAAAACATAAAAAAAATGTTTTTCAACATTCCGACTTTAATATGTGCAATAATATTTTTTGTTTTACTTTTCTTTAAATTTTGTATTTGTATTTTGTATTTGTATTTTGTATCTTTGAGCATATCTAGCTTTTTAGAGTATTTTGAAAACTTTTCCAGCGAAACCTATGTAGATTACGACTTAAGTAGTAAACTTAAAAAAACACAACATCAATCAGCTCATTGTTACTTTTTTAAGACTCATATTTACCTATTACACCTATTGACAGAAATAACATTTTCATAACTCTTTGATATAATTAATAAATAAATTAAATAAATATCTTGTAGATTAATTTATTGTTGATTAAAAATAGGTATACTACATAACGTTTACTACTATACTACGCCTTACCGTTTAAAAAAGTAAATTATATGTATATACTTTACATAACATATTTTATATAAATCTTACATAAATTACCTTTCATAAATCTTTTTCAATTTACTTCACTTTTCCTTATGTCAGCGGTCAAAACATATATGGGAAGTACATAATTAAGTTGACGGCCTGTATAGGTAGTTCTATAGAGAAGAAGAGCACAAAGTACATGGTTTTGGAAACGCAAACTGGTGATAGCATTTGATTATAGGAACAACAATAAAATCACAAAAAAAATTAGGTGTTTCATACAAAAGATAAATTACCTACTTACCCGCCCAAAATGTACTGAGTATATTGGCTCTATAGTAAAAATTGTTCGTTAGAGGAAATATTTTTATTTTATTTATTACATATTTAGTTATTAAAGCCAATAGGAGTTAGAAGAGTACTAACATGTAAATATCCATTTAGTTACTCGTTTGACCACAGAGTAACCCTCCGAAATATTTTACATATTATAGTATCCTTCATTCGTCCGTTTGATACTATTATATTGTACTCTTAGACAAAGACAATTAAGAGATCATTAATTTTTAATTAATCAATCAAGAGCACTAATAACGAAGGTACGAGAGGATGCACTGATCTGAGCCCAAGCTGTGGGTACATGATGAACAAGTGCGGGGCGCGCGGGGAGGGCGCGCTCGTGCCGGCCGCGAGTTACCGAAACAGCTATAACAATTGTAAAAATCCAAATCTCGCGCGCGAAAGATTTACCGTCTAGCCTTAAATCCAAAATAAGTGCATGTAGCTGGTGTACGCTGAGTCAATAAACAACTTCAGATACAAAACCTTCGCTTCGCTCGAGGCTGTGCTGCTTCGCTACGTTCGCTATCTTCACCAGAGTTGTCATATGGACTAAGTAAAAGTCCGAAATAAAACCGCAAATTTATAAAAAGTCCTAAATCATTAAATAGTACTGATTCAACCGTGAGCTAGTCCGCGGACAACGGATTTTTGCGGCTTTAGAAATAGTCCATGCAGTTGTGTGTGTTTAACGAAATGATTATGAATGGTTTCATGACCAAGTCCAAGTCCTATTTACAGTGCCACGAGCTTGTCTGACCCTATAAGCCAAACTAAAATGACCTCTATGTTCAAGAAGCGACAGTCCTCGTCACCGGGTCAGATAAGTTTGCTGCATTATAAACGCCTTGACTTTGGAAATTTATTTAATCCATGTGACAGCTCTGATCTTTACACAGTGGGTTGTCAAAACCGAACGAAAATGCAATTGTTGTACAGTAACGAGTATGAAAAATTTCTTTCAGTGATTAGTTTGCACATTGAAGGCCTAGAAACATGTTACGAAAAGTAGTTTTCACCTTAGCTTCCCCACAAGCAAGTTGTTTCGCACCCAAGGTACCACTGGCACATACCCTTGGGAATACGGTGGAAAGTTTTCGTGTTGGACATTATATCCGAGACCATGAACATCCACACAGGGGCACGATCTTGCGTCACTATCTTATGGACTCGTAAACATATCAGGTACCTAGTTGGTCGTGCACTTTATAATTTGCCCGCCCTTCCATCAGCCTTTGAAATCAATCTCCAGCCAGGGCAACCATTTGAAAATAGAAAGCTGAAAGCACTTTCTAAGTATGTTGGTGTGAGTATTCGCAGTACTCTTGTGGATTACGTATGTACAATGTATATTAAAGCGGTAAAAGATTTTTAAAGTATGGCAGTCAGTCTTTCAAAACCAATTTTTCCCTGACAATAAGGAACCTCGAGAAGGTGGCGGACCAACAATCGAACTGTTTCTCAATGTTAGTTTCAATACTCTCAATATGATTGTCACGTCCATGATGGGTAGCGAACTGAAAGTAAGTGATCCTCACGGATTTCTCTGTTTCCCCTATTAACGTTTATTGTTGAAGTTTGTTTTCACAATAATGAGGAAACTTCTGCGGCTAATGTTCAAGAGATTTATTTCTTTACTAGATCTTCCCCGTGGCTTCGCCCGCTCTAAACAACAATTTTTCGGAAGCTTGAACTCAGGGTTGCCACCTCTTGTCCCTTTGGTTCCGGGAGATAGACCATCTGGAAATCTGGAAAAAAAAAGTAATTTTTAATAAATTTAATTGTCATTTCCAGAAAGCAAAACTGCACATACAATAAAATTTGAAGTATTTCAGATGGCCTACAAGGGAAAACCTACTATTGTAAAAAGAAAATACCTAAGTAATTTTTGTCTGTCTGTTCGCAAGCTCACGATTTATAAAAAACCGGCCAAGTGCGAGTCGGACTCGAAGGGTTCCGTACCATTATTTATAAAAACGGTAAAAAACGTTGTATAGGAACGACCCTTAAATATATATTTTAATTTAATTCAATTATTTATTCTCATATTAAATATATAACTAAATATTCTGTGAGTATTTCAAGCATCTACCTGTTGGCGTTATCAATATCGAGCAAAAACGAGCAAAACAATCACGTTTGTTGTATTATTTATTTTATTCTGTTTTTTAGTATTTGTTGTTATAGCGGCAACAAAAATATACATCATCTGTGAGAATTTCAACTGTCGGTTCATGAGATATAGCCTGGTGACTCACGGACAGACAGACGGACAGCGGAGTCTTGGTAATAGGGTCTCGTTGGTTATCTGTTCCGCCCTTAAAATACTGAACGGATTTTCACTACTGTGTAGGTAGCTTAATGTCCTGGAAGTAACTTAGGATATGTTTCACCATTTTATGATGCTTGAAAAATAAGTACACACCAGTAGGTACATTTTACAATTTTCTAGAATGATCAACTAAATGCCGCTATTTGAGTCAAGCACTTATAGTCCAGACGGAAGAAATCGCAGGCAAAGGGTAGTATTATAGGAAGGTTTGGTCATATTTGAAGAGGGGCCGTCCATATATTACGTCATTCTAAATTAGGGGGGGGGGTTGGTCTGCGGATGACGGTAAATGATAGATGGGGGGGGGGGTGTTCCGAAATTGACGTCATGGATGAATCGAGCCAAAACGAATATCGGGAGGATACGGAGATATTACCCGTGATCCAGAATTTAAAAGAATGGGTGAAAACTCCGTGGGAGTTATCCAGAGAAAAGTAAAAAATAAGTAGTTATATTATATCAATGATTATTGCCAAAGTAAAAATAATAAAAGGTGATTCTATAACCAAGTGTTTTAATCATATAATACCCTATTTTTCTCAAATCTGCAATGTTTTATTTTGTCAAACTAGTAATGACGTCAATTTTGGGAGAAGGGGGGGGGGGGTCATTAAGAAATGACGATAGGATGATTATAGGGGGGGGGGGGGGTCTAAAATCTGAAAAAATCGATGACGTAATTTATGGACGGCCCCAGAGATCATTCAGTCAATGGCTTAGAACAACTTTTGTTATGGAACAATCCTTAAACGGTGAAAATAAAAATCCCTGTTTTGTACAGCTTGAAAATGAGGTCGTTTTCTCGTGGCTATTAACTATTTTGTTCTACTACTACTACGATTTTTTCTCTAGCTAAAACAAAGGAAACAGTTCTATGTCCCAAATAAAAAATACATGTTTTGTTATTTTTGTCATGATTCATCATTAAAAATATATCGACCGTCAAAAGACGCACTAAATACTTCGATGACAGAGACGACACTCTACGAAGCCGAAGTTAAATAGCCTTATGTGCATTATTTACCGCCGGGAATATGCACGGTCTACTGTTAGTCACATATCGCGTCGCGTAGGCTGGCTATTCATTCTAAATTTAAGAACTAATAAAAATATGAAAAAAAACTATAAATCTCTCTTTAATTATTCTGATTCATAGATTTCAATAAAGCTAGGGGGTTCACTTTAAACCTGTATAAAAATGCAATACCTACTCGGTCGAAACGTATAGACGGGCTGATTTTTAAGGTTCCGTACCCGAAGGGGACCATATTATATTCAATAGTAGAAGTTATTCTATACCGTTGAATGAATAAGCTCTTGAAAATTTCAAATAAGACCCCTTTCTGTTCTAGTCAAGTGCGAGCAGAACTATTGCTCTGATGATTCCGTACATATCGTTTAAAACACAAACTTATTCCACGAGCAGTATGGATGTCCAACCTAATTGAAACTTACGATTTACTAAACTCTATGTGTATCAAAAGGCTCTAATTAAGATGGTCTGACGCGTATATTTCTTCTAAAATAATTGGTAATAGGTAATTTTCAGTGTTTTTCTAGACGCGTGCTATAATACATAATTGTTAACAGAATTTTAAGTTTCTGAGTCAACTGGAAGAACCCCGTAGGGTTTCATGGTAAGCAAACTTTTATGAAATTGATTACGTGAAGGACAACAACTTCAGCACTATGGAGCTGTAGACTTCTTTAGGAGATAATAGGTCTTTACCTATGAAATTGCCTATTTGTATGGAGAATTTAAAGAAAACTCAGTTTTCAGTACAAACGTTTTTCTATTTATTTTAGGAATGAAAAATACAAATTTTACAAAGCAAATTGTATATGAATGAGACAACATTAAGCTAACAGAAACTATGTTTTTTTTTTAAATTGTCACTTAAATGTCATTAAGAATCTTATCATGAAAACGGATGCAACTTAGGACGAACTATCCTTAAAGGCTTAGTTTTAGTAATCAAACTGAAAATAAAAACTAAATTTAATACGGAGATATTAAACCTTGAAACCAACTTTCAAACAAAAAACAAATAATGGAAATATTGGTTTATAGGAATGATGAAATCATGAATCATGAAACTTCATAATATATCATTATTATAGTTTAAGCTTGATATCTCTAACGAGACCCGAGAAAAATGGTCTTGGACGGACAGAAAGACAGACGGACAACAAAGTGATCCTATAAGGTTGCCGTTTTTTCATTTTGAGGTACGAAACCAAAAATTTAGTATTTATTTACATAAGTAAATAGGTATTATATTACCTGACATACTTAAATAGTTTCATTTGGTACGTGAAGATACTCAAATTTGCTGGCAGGTTACATAACCCTAAATATTGTTAAGGAATACAGAGTTTTTCCTCGAAACTGAAAGAATTTTGTAGGCAAAACAAATTGGTTCCGCCATTTTCCTTGATTGACCGAAGTTTTTTATGCTAAAGGTTGTAAATTGCGTTGGCAGTCTTCTCATAAACTTTGATTGAAAATGTAAGTGATCTATCTACCTCTATATACTAAACTTATTTGTATTTTTAGGGTTCATGAACGAAAAAATAGGACGAAAGTTTTTTTGAATTTCTGAGTTTTTATCAGTTTCTTTTTCTTTCAAATTATTTCCTCAGCATTTTGGCAAAAGTTATTTACGCGTTTTCGTTTCGTTTTTTGTGTAATCGTCTATACCAATAAGAAGTGTAGAGTCTGTAAATTTAATATTTTTGCGAAATTTTAAATGAAACGCGTTATTAGTATTGTACTTAGGCTTAAACTAGAATTTTAGATTTTTTGTCTGTCTGTCTGTCTGTATGTATGCATGTATGTATGTAATTCCGTTTTGACTCGAGAACCACTAAACGAATTTGGATGCGGTTTGTTTGATTGACCCTGGTCAACATATAGGCTAAGGGGTGTTCATAAAATACCACCCAAGCTAAAAACGGGTCAGACGGGAGATAGATTTCATAAAATTATTATTTGAAAAGATGTTTGTAGATAAAGTATTGTGTCAAATTGTGACATTAATGGCCATTGGGACACGAAAAGCTTCGCTTCGTTTCGTTATCAAGCGCTCGTGTCCCGATGTCTCTTTTTTATTATGTAACAGTGGCAAAATATACAATTATAACAACGCTATTTTTAATTTTCGTTGAATTGTCTTTTTTACAAAACTTTGTGTACAAAAAAGAAGGAATTTCAAAATAGAATTCGGTAACGTAGTTCCGAGTCTTCTTAAATAAGACCCAAAAGTTGTGCAAAATTCAGGTGGGTCGAGGGTTTGTTTTCAAAATTAAGTACCTTTGAGATTTCGTTTTTAATTTATGGCTTGAATATACAGGATAGCTCGTTGGGACGGGCAGTATGGGAAAAATCTGAATTATAAGAGGGCTATACAATACAATACATGCCGGTGACCTGGAAAGTCGAAACTGGTGGCTGGGCTGGCTTTAATTAGACGTTATATAAGTAAAAAAATATAAAAAATATATGCTAACCTACAGAATATCTGAAATGATGTGCCTCGATTAGAATTTTAAATTTTTATCAAAATCTTTAACAAATCAAATACAAAACCTAGGTCTAATTTAAAACGAATATCCGGTTTAATTAATTAAATTTGCAAAGAAACACATTGAAACTTACTCAAATTGAAGATATTAAAACAACAGATGATTACACTTGATTATTAAAAAAAAATAGTTATGCTTATGATAATTATTAATAGTATCATATAGATATCGGATAGATATCGAGACAAGATAGGTAACTTGCTCGTGAAAACTGGTAGAAAACGGCTTTTAACAGAGATGAGACCTAGCTAGATCGATTTTTTGCCCCCGAAACCCCTGTAGGTACTCCAAGTCTTGTCAAAATGTCGACATCCGTTTTAAAGGATCCAATTACAAATATGCAAATATTTTTAATATATAAGAAATTAACGCTGTATAGACAGTTCATTAACACATCGGATGTCCCGGAAAATACGAAAACTCTGACAACAATAATTGGTGAAATGTATACCTATGTAATGTTTGCCCCGTAACTAAATTGGCGTCCTTATTAAACTGTTACCGACAAAAAAGGTCAAAATATTAGGTATTCTTAAATATGGACTGTTTGGATTAGGTAAAGAGAAGATAATGAGCAAAAAAAAACATGTCGGGAATTTTTTCTTTAGATGACAAGATATTATTATCATAATTCGGTGAATCAAAGATTGGAGCCTCGGGACAAGATATAAAAGATTGTATAAGTCTTCTCCTATAAGTAGGTATAAAAAGGAACTTCAATTTTTTTGTCCATCTATTTGTACGTATGTTCGTTTATAACTATAAAAACCAATTGATGCTGGTTTCGCTGTAAAGCCTAGCCAGAAAAATAAAAACCTCACCATGTTGCGGAAAACTAATAAAACTAATTTATTCTACTGGCAACTTTAAAACGTCATTTTGTCTATTGCTGTCAAAGTATAGGGCTACAAACTTATCTGACCCGGTGACGAGGACTGTCGTTTCTTGAATATAGAGGTCATTTTAGTTTGGCTTACAGGGTCAGAAAAGCTCATTGGACTTTATGGTGTTGTTATTTTGTATGTAAGTGTGTCTGCTGTCAAAGTGTGGATCTTTACGTCGGTCGTTGTGTCGTATTGTTTTGTATGGGGTGCGTGAATATGTGGCGCTCCTATATTATTCTGGTCAGGTTTTAATCGAGTGATTTTTTTTTCAGGAAAAGAGGACCGTTTTAGTTTATTTATCATTACGCTATAATGAAGGAGCTGAGTAGTAACCATTTTATGTTGAATGTGAAGTGTGTGTCTTGAGATCTTTGAGGGTTTTGATGAAGTTTTCATGTTTACCTTGGGGAGAGTAGAGGAACCTGTTAGGTTTACAAAGATTAATAATTGCGCATATTAAGCAATTGAGTAGTACTTTTGAGAAGTCTTTACATCTTTACATAGATAATGACCTTTTACCGTGATTCTTTTTCATATTTTTATAATACGTGGTGGCAATACGAAATACTAAAATGTGTGAAAATTTTATATTTGATACCGTAGCACAATTTTAGAAAACTTTTGACTTATAATGTTTTTAATTAACCTGGTACTTTTATTTAAAATAAACTAATAAACTTGAACTTCTTTGACTTTTATTTTAACAATACAAAATTTTCTATAATACAGTCTTTATTTTATAGAGCTAATTCCAATACTTTGGAAGTTATTGAGGTTTTTGTTACAGACCCGCTTTCTTTGCGGCCCAGTGTATTTGCCAATATGTACCTACTTATTTCGAACACAATATCTATAGGTACAGTAGACAAAAGTAGATATCCTTGAAGTAGTTTTGCAATAACAAAACTATTTCATATCTCAATAGGACAAAGTTTCCCGATTAATAAAGACGAGGATAGAACGAACCTAACTAATATAATAAATATCTCTAACGAACGCGAATGAACAATATCACATACATAGTCTGGCAAACGATCGTAGTCTGCGGTCAAATCGGTCGTAGAAAAAAAGTCAAGCAAATTTTTAATTTTTGTACACAAATCATTAATAAACCGAGTGATATTAATAGGACTCTTTTGCCCCACTGGGTACGGAATCCTAAAAACTACAATAACCCACATCGAGAAGGCATTCTGCCAATTGTAGATGACAAATTCCTTTCCAAATGATGTAATATAATACATAAGCATTGTTATGTATATTTTTTAAATAAAAATAAAAATAGTACATTACTGCTAAGACCAGGAAGTAAGCAACCCTGGACGAGTAAGTGAAAATTCCGAGGCTAGGATAGCTAATTAATGGTCGAAGGAAGTATAGTGCTTTTCTCAAAAATAAAATGAGACATTTTCATGTTTTTCATGATAATGTGTTATATCAAATAAATTAAACTAACTAGCTAATATAATACTAAAAGTTACTTGCTCATATTTGGGCAATTAGTCATGTTTATTGTAATTGATCCCTTCAGCAAAGCATAAGTCGAGTACAATCTATATCAGAGCCCTCTTCTGAACTCATATTGTAATTTATTTGCACAAAACACTTTCAACTAAAATATACAGCAACAAATTACCGCTATTATGCATTTTTTTTAAATATTGTTAGCTAGGCGGAAGTATTTAACGCCATACAGCCTTCTTGAAATTGTAATTAATTTTATTTTTCTTTTTAAATAGGCCGCTTAAAACCAGATGATTGCCAAACCCCTAAGTCTCTTAAAAAGATAGACATGGCTAGTTTTAAAAGGAAAACATAATGGTATGTAATGGATTTTCAAACGAATTTCCTGGACAGATTCAGATTTCCTGGACACTTTAAATAGCTCGCCAGGATATAGTACATTATTGCTAAGACCAGGAAATAAGCAATCTTGGACGAGTAAGTTAAAAGTCCAAGCCCGTAGGGCGAGAAGTTTTATATACGAGGCCAGGATTGCTAATTCAAGGTCAAAGCAAGTTTGCTTTTGTCAAAAATAAAATGAGACATTTTCATGTTTTTCATGATAATGAGTTACCTATATCAAACATAATAAACTGACTAGGAAATATCAAAAGTTACTAACTTGCTCATTATTTGGGCGATTATTGTTTCTATTTGGTTTCTTCAGCAAAGCATTAGTGGAGTAAAATCTATATCAGAGCCCGCTTCTAAACTCATTTTGTAATTTATTTGCACAAAATACTTTCAACTAAAATTTATATCAACATAACATAACATAACTTTTTTTTATTATTGCCAGCTGGGCAAAGGTATTTACCGCCATACAGCTTTCTAGCCTTCTTCATGGACAACGCCATCTAGAGGAACTAAGAGAAAAAAAACAACGAGAAAAACCTCCTTAGTCTCTTATAAACATAGACACGGATAGTTTTAAAAAGAAAAGTTAATGAAATATACTCTGTGAACATATGGTATGTATTGGATTTTCATACGAATTTCCTGGACAGTTTCTCAGATTTCCTGGACAATTAGCTCGCCAGGATGAAGTATTTTAATGGTAATATTACAACGTATTTTTGAGAAAAAAAAATTTCTGGTTGTTCTTAATAGTAATAATATTAATGGTAACATTACAATGTATTTTTGAGAAAAAGTTATTTACACTAAACTAGAAATAGGAAAATGATATAAATTCTATACATCAGGGCGGTAAACGTGTTGAAATAACCATGCCCGACTCGTCGTTACACCATTTTGTCACACCAGTGTGTCGGCGAGCCGGCGCGGTGCGTGTCTCTTCAAGCGAGAAATGTAACAGAGATGAGATAGAATATCGTATGCTGCTTCAGAGATACTTATTTATTTGCAGGGTTCTGTTCCTAAATGGGAACCTTACTAACTTAACATATAAGTACGGTTAAAACAGCGAAAAATCACCAAATCACTATGAAACTTTTTCAGCAGTCAATAACTGCACTAGAAAATTGGTAACTTTTTGTGCTGGGGAATAACGAAAAAGATGAAACACGATCAAAACTTGCGTTTACTTTCATTTGGCGCCAAAGCTTGCAATACAACTAAAAACACACTTCACTGCAAGTGATCTGCGTAGTAACGTAACGTTGACGGTTACTTTGCTGCGTGACCCCACCCCGCGTGCATTTATCCTTGAACTAGACTTTCGCGCCATTTTGATTAGTTACTAATATCATTCGTCGTCATTCGACTTGTACAATTAGTGGATTACTAATTTCTTAGTCGAATTGAGATATTAGTAGTCGGTTTGTATTCGACTTACCAAATAATTCGCAGTCGCGCATCGCTAGAGCACATACCGAGTCTTCAGTAAGAATTTGGCTGCATAAATTAAAGTCACTTTATATGCTACCTACCGGCCAAACTCGATTTTGGAAATTGTTCGCTATAATGACCTGCATGTACTGGGTATAAGGTGTAAAATACAAACAACCTTTTCCTGATTGATTATAGCCGAATATATTGTTGAGTTTCAGTAACACTTCGATATCGCGATCTATGAACAAGGAGCGCCATCTACCTTTGTTCTGGTACAATTAAAACTAAGACAACATTAACAGTAGTGGGGTTCGTAAACTGAAATTTTATTTAATGAGATTTTATTTATTTTGGAAACCCTTTAGCGTAGAAGAAAGCGAGTAGTTTATGACAGAAGGTTAGGTATGGCAAGTAGCGCCGGTGGGTACGACCGAACGACCCTTCGTTTGCCTTGGTTCAAAAATATCCTACTAATAGGCATTACTTTTAGACTTAAATTTGCTTACATGATGTGCAAGGCAGATGCACCAAACTATACTCAATGTGGGTAGTGGAAGACGTGTATCACATTTTGATGAATGTGTGTGCGAAACGAGGCTCAAAGGAGACTAATAAATTACCACTCAATATTCGAACTGGGCGGATGTAACACCGCTTTGGCTTTCCCTTATTTGTACGAGGCCAAGGTGTTGCTTAAGGCTAAATTAGACACTCGATATGTGTCAATGTCAATTATCGACTGCCGTTGATTTTGTGGCAGGCTGGATCATAGAAATCTTCTTCCATGGGCTGGACAGATACACCGGCGACGTGACATTCGATGAGGCGGTATGGTTAAAAACCGGCCAAGTGCGTGTCGGGCCACGCGCTGTGTAGGGTTCCGTAGTTGTCCGGTACATTTTATCAGTTGGTCTACTAATACAGTTCGCGCCAAACTTCTAGTCCCATACATTTAGAAGAACGGCCCATACATTGACCTGTTTAGAGGGAATTAAAAGTTTGGCGCGACCTGTACTCGTAAACCTGTAAAGCCTACTTAGCTGTGATAGTTTTCCCTTTAAATTATTATATATGTCACCGGCAATCTGTATAATTCAGGTATTGGTATAGGTTTAAGTTTTTATTGCGAAATCCATCGCTTTGTTATACTCTAAATATTATTATTAGAGTCCATTACAAACCAGAAAAGATAAATTAGAAACAAATTTATTATTATTATAGTATTTTATTTATAGTATGTGGAGGTACCACCATCTTACTCGCAAATCCTCCTGAAGTTATTCAGGAGAGAGTAAGAGAACAGCTCTCAGGCAAAACCAGGCGGCCCACCATTGCCTGGGACCGATGAATGGCGGTTTATCCATCCCCAATTGCCAAGCCTTATAAAAAACAGACTAGTGACGGGCAGCGGCGTCACTGGTGCAAGGGTTTCGGCACCGCGCTCACCAACCCGCCTGCCCAGCGTGTGTGAGTATGGGCATTTCTTCCAGGAGGACCGCCAAGAGTGGCGAAATCCTGGAAAGGCCTATGTCCAGCAGTGGACGAAACAGGCTGATGGATGGATGATGGATGGATAGTATTTTACTAGCGCTTTTTGGCATTGTATACATTACCTAGATATTGTATACAATACCAGATTATACAGATTGCCGGTAACATATATACTAACTTCTGTGAATTTTTTCACATATCTATGAACAACCCTTTAGTAGTCAGCAGGGGAGGGGGGGGGGGGACACTCCACTCTAACAAAAATTTGCACTTTAAAGCTTAATTTTTCGCCAACGGATCCCTAAATGGTCGACTGTTTCATAAAATGTTCAATTCTATGATCTGGTCACGAAACCTATATAAGGTGATTTTTTTAAGAATTCATACCTAATACTCGATAAGTAAATTTTCTGCGAAATACGCAAATTAATACAAAGACTTCCTATACTAATTGAGTGGAGGTTGTCTTGAACAAGTATAGGAGCACAAAAATATTTTTTGTATTTCGCAAACGGGGTCATTGAACCTTGGTCTTGAAGACTTACCGAGTTTTCAGTATGAATTTGGTTACATAAATGAAAGTCACATTTAAGTTAATCTACGTAACGTACAACCCTGTGGATCTAAATTTTCCTTTCTTCGGTACGAGAAGCCCATCATGCGGGAGAGTTCAGGATGCAAACCTAACTCTGCCGGGTTGTAAATATCGTTCAAATAACGTGGTGCGGTTGAATAATAAATGTTCCCATGTCCGAGCATCATCAATATCACTTTAAGACAAAGCAATCCTTGAAGAACCAATTATACATTTTAACTTTTATACTGTAGTACTTAAAGTCGATTATTGAATGATAGTTTTCGATGTGGTACTCGTGCGTTTTACTTGCAGAATAACCAAGATAATAAAACCCATGCTAACCACTCTTATCCGAGAGAGTTAGAGATTGTTTTAGATAAGCTCAAAGGTATTAGAGACTTGGGTGAAAAAGAGGTACATTTTGGCCTGAAATAAGAGCTTCTCTGCTGTGCAGGGTATCAAACTCCCAAAAAAAAAACTCCTAGCCATAACCAAAATACCCCTATAATACCCTACAAAAGAAATACTATCTAAACGTTTAAAAACGTCTTTATAAACACAATATTCAGTAGGTCGAAAAAAAAATTGATTCATCTGAAGCACTTTTTTTTTGCCTGTAAATAAACTTGACATTTTACTTTCAATGGGTTAATTGATTCAAGAACCGCAGTTCCTTTGCAGGGAGAATCGGACCATTATATTCTTAATGCTTTGTAGATAAATAATACTGATAGTTAAAACAATAAGAAATTTAAATATTGCAGCGACCACAGCGCCATCTGTTTCTTAAGAACAAGGCGTGAAATCACATAACGCCCTCGTGAGCGCCAGTATGTGCATTACAAGCTAGTTAGATCAAATAGTTGCAAAAATATTCGGTGGACAAGTATGGTGGAAAAATTCAACGGTCTAGGTAAATACCTCCGTGGTGCAATTGGTAGCGCGCTTGTCTGGGAAACAAGAGGTCACAGGTTCGAATCCTGACCCGAGGAATTTTTTCAAATTCTTGTGTTTACATTTGTTTCTGATTTATCTTTTCTGGTTTGTAATGCACTCTAATAATAATATTTAAATTTAAAAAGCCCTGTCTAGCTGTCCCAGGATATTTCATTAGGTGTAACTTTATTCAAATCGTCAAATAAATTATTAAAATTTTATAATATTCATAAAATAGCCCCCTAATTATTTATATTATTAATTTACCCCTAAAAATATAAGGCCCCTACAAGAATCCTATTCCACATATTTTACACCTAAATTTAGGGGAAAGCCCCTAAGTTGGGACCCCTGGTGTTGTGTGCTTTGTTTAATGAATATTGGTTTAGAGTTAGACGTGAAACTATGCGTTACACATTAACACGCTCTACTAAATTTCTTCGGATTTGTTTTGTTAGTAAATTTTGCAAAATAGGTAAATAAATATTGTATCACAATTGGTGTTTTCTATAAAGTGGCAAACGTGCGTTCAGTCACAATAAATATATACAATATAATAAATATACTGTGGTACAGTCGTCTAAAAAACAGGGTACCTATTTAAAAACAATTTTTATCGTCACGGCATTGATTTAACCCTCATAGCAAAGATTGAAAACAGTACCGATATCCGATTAATTCACCGAAATAAATAGCGATAGCCCTTATGGCACCCTTTTGAATTCTGAACCTTTATTTCACCGTTTTCCCGTTTTGGTACCAATATAATAATAATAATAACAATAAATTCTTTATTTCAGGCAAAACATGACAAAATATGCAATACGATGACAAGGGCCCATATACAAATACCTTACAGACTAACATACATACAAAATAGAACTAAGACTAACACTACATAGCCTATTTTTGAGAGATTTTAGTCCTCGTCGCTTCTCTGAAGCGTCGAGATACGATCCCCTCAGGCCAGAAGTAAATACTGAGGAAACTGCTAGCGTGAGCAGTGGACACACGGAGTTTGAAAGACAAAAAATCTCTTTTTGTTTTAGATCCGTGCGGCACTATCCCTCCAATGCGACCTGTGAACATTTTCTTAATGTGACGCATCAGATGTTCTAACGTCACACTTTTGTGCACTCTAGAGAGGTAGATCTGTGTTATAGGCTCTGCAGCCTCCAGGTGACATGAAGCTGCAGGGGAAGTACCGCGCTTATTGCGGTTGTGACAGCGGCAGCGCTTCTTCTCTACTAGGGTAAAGCCGTCGCTATCAATTGGAGGGCGTTGAACGGGAGCAGACACGGCGGCGGGCTCCGATACCATTTTTTGTATCGAGCTGTTAGTCACCTCCGGGCGTGGGGGTGGTAACTGCTTGCGGCGACGGGAACACCGGGATACATGGGCAAACGATTCCTTTTGTAGGTTGGATGCTGGTAGAGCAGGCGTAAGCAGCACATTTGGCAATTTTACACCCTTAGACGATGTCATGGATTCAATGACCTGTGCTGAATCCATGTCAGTTGCGGCGAGGCGACGTTATTTTGCTTATCGGCAATTAAAATAAAGACGATTCCATGCGATGGGTATAAGAGGGTTGTTAAGTGAGGGGGTGAGACGAGAGTACGCTGCGCCGCTCGTTCAATCGGTTATAATCGGTTATGCCGTTACTCTTTTGCAAGGCGGCGGCGACACAAAGTAAACCCAAATTCCCAACCGGTTATAAGCGGTTAAATTTCTGTGTACATTGTTTTTCGGTATGACGACATTTCGGTGAATGAAGGTATCGTAATTTATGGTTATGGGTTATTCAATCCCGGCCTTATAGTTATAGCACTAGAAAGAATAAACAATAATCAAACAATAGGAAATGGACATAGGTATCTAAGGTGACTTTCGTTTATATAGCCAATTCATTCTGGAGACTCGGTATGTGGGCAGGACCAAGGTTCAATGACCCTTCTGTGAAATATGCAAAATGTAATTTTGACTTACCCGCCATCAATCGGTCCAAGGCATTGGTGGGCCACCCAAATAACTTCAGGGGGGTTTTCACTTGACTCTAACAAAAATTAGCACTTTAAGTACTGAATCTCGGTGCAAAATGCACATCATAATATTGTTTTCCTTACTTTTGAATAAGAAGTATGCAAAAATTGCGTTTTAAAGCAATTAGCGGAAATTGATTACTATGAGTAGGGTTCTCGCATTAACATTGTGTTATTTAATGCCTTACATTTTGATTACAACGTTAAATACGCTTTAAAGTTTGTTAATCGAATGCAATCCTAATGTAAATCATAAAATGATAGAATGTGAATGTAAAACTAATAAATTACTAATAAATTTCCGCTAATTGCTTTAAAACGCAATTTTTGCATACTTTTTATTCAAAAGTAAGGAAAACAATATTATGATGTGCATTTTGCACTGGGATTCGGTTTAACCACCTTATAGCTTAATATTTGGCCAACGGATTATTAAATTTAAGAATGGTTTTCACAAACCCACAATTAAGTTTTTTTTCAAGATTTTATTTTATCGTTTTGTAGGCGTGTTTAATATGTATAATTGTATATAGGTATATACTCATGCCAAATTACAGCTTTTTAATACTGATAGTCTATGAGCTAAGCCGCGGACAGACGGATAGACGGACATGGCGAAACTAAAAAGTGTATGTCTAGTTCTAAATGCTACCACTATGGCAAGAAAAGTCCGAGTGGGAAGGAGTCGATAGGTTCACGGATAATGTTGTGTTTCAGACCTTCATCAAATAAATGCTTTCGGAGGGTGACCACGCGTGGATGTGGCCTGAAAAGTATCTTATTCATAAGTTTAGTAGTAAATTTCTCTTCTATATCTGTCTGTCCAACTTTTCTTAGCCTAATTTAAGATAACTGGGTAATAGAGTTTAAGGGCCATTTGCTGCATTGAACTGAATTTTATTGAGATAAATTTATTAAATATAGTTTATAATTGAAACTGGTGGTAGAGCTAATGCCGGGCTCGACTGTAGAGGTACCACCATCTTACTCGGAAATCCTCCCGAAGTTATTCGGGGGAGAGTAAGAGGACATATCTCAGGCAAAAAAACCATTGCGATGGCGGTATATCCATCCCCAATTGCCGGGCCTTATATAAATTAGACGGGTGACGGGCAGCGGCGTCACTGGTGCAAGGGTTTCGACACCGCGCTCAGCGTGTGTAAGTATGGGCATTTCTTCCAGGAGAACCGCCAAGAGTGGCGAAATCCTGGAAAGGCCTTAGTTCAGCAGTGGAAGAAACAGGCTGAAGAATGGATGGATGGATAATTGAAACGCATGATTTATTATCCATTCATCAGCCTATTTCGTCCACTGCTGGACATAGGCCTTTCCAGGATTTCGCCACTCTTGGTGGTCCTCCTGGAAAAAATGCCCATACTCACACACGCTGGGCAGGCGTATTGGTGAGCGCGGTGCCGAAACCCTCGCATCAGTGACGCCGCTGCCCCTCACCAGTCTGTTTTATATAAGGCTCGGCAATTGGGGATGGATAAACCGCCATCCATTGGTCCCAGGCAATGGTGGGCCGCCTGGTTTTGCCTAAGAGCTGTTCTCTTACTCTCCCCCGAATAACTTCGGGAGGATTTGCGAGTAAGATGGTGGTACCTCCACAGTCAAGCCCGGCATCAGCTCTACCAACTGTATATGATTTATTAGCGCAACGAAAAATAAATTTTAGATTTTCCTCTTTGGCTCTCTAGCCGCGAACGTACGTGCATGCTTCAATATTGAGAAGATTAGTTATCTCAATTGGAAAAAAATATTTACTTATTTTTAGGTGATACTGTTTTGCGACCATCCATGATACTGTATTGCGAGGGATGGTCGCAAGCTTGACCGGGTGAAGATCCATCCGAACATTCAGCAGTTCAGTAGATAATGGGTTCGTCCCCCCCTGCAAAATAAAACAGAAACATTTATATGAGAGCTTCAGTTAACATTGTTATGACACAGAGTGGGCGGGCCTTCGCCGTCTCTATTTGCGATACCTACCGTCTGTCTGTCTGTCTGTATGTCCGTCTGTCCGTCTGTCACCAGGCTGTATCTCATGAACCTTGATAGTTAGACAGTTGAAATTTTTACAGATGGTGTATTTCTATTGCCGCTATAACAAAAAATACTAAAACCGGCCAAGTGCGAGTCGAAACTGCACACTCCCATACAACAGACATGATTTTTTTGCCGTTTTTATAGATAATGGTACGGAACCCTTCGTGCGCGAGTCCGACTCGCACTTGGCCGGTTTTTAGTATCGCTATCGGCCTGCGCCTATAGTAGACCATGAGGGCATACGGTAACCTTAATTCATTGAGTTCTAGTATGACACAGTCACTGGTGGAAGCAGGATAAAAAGTAACTCTTGAAAAAGCTGCTCGACCTTGTGGAAACCTAGCAGGTTGTGTATACCTATAGTTATAGAAAAAATTGGATCTTTATTCATAATATCTCATAGAAGTACCAGCATTGAACTGTGGTCATAAGATAACACTCAATTGGTAGAGCTAGAAAAATATTTTTGGCTGAGATTCGACCCTAAAGTTAGGCTGACAGATTAAATTGACGTGCAAATTGTGTAAGCCAATCGTATTCAAATCGAATGGCTATTCGGCTAAGCAAATTAGTCCGTTTTCCAATTGAAATCGTACATTTTTTGGCTGTTAAATGAATATGATTGTCTTGTTTTGTTGTTGAAAACCAAAATCGTACAATTTCAATTGTCATACGGGCGAAATTGGTTAGCCGAATAGCCATATGACAATTGAATTTGAAAACGATTAGCTTACACAATTTCACCTCAGTTTAATCTGTCCGCCTAATTTTAGGGTCGCATTCAGGGGTAGATTTTAACTCATCGAGTACCAGAATGCAACCAACGTCATATTGTGGCCTTGACTAACCATATAGAAAATTCCTTAGTCTGACATAATTTGGCCTGGCTGTTTTTTCTGTCAGAACAATTTTTTGTGTTTTCATGACTGTAGATATGATAACCTGCCAGGTTTCGCTAAGGTCGGTCAGCTTTTTGAAGAGTTGCTTTTTGTTCTGCTTCCCACAGTGTGTCATGGTGGTACTCGATCATTTAAGGTTACCGTCTATGCTCTCATGGTCTATATTAGCTACATTGCTGCGCCGACGGAATCGGCACGGATAAATACGGAATTTTAACGCAACAAAGAGCATCTTACTACACAAACATGATTTATAAAAACAATAACAAAAGGCAAAAACAATGTGGAAAGTGGTGAATAAAGAAAGAAGAAAGAGTTTAGAGTCTTTACGGGTGTTGCTAAGCACTCGAACGGACAGAACTTCAAATGTGAAGGAGATGTGGTCGAGACTATGAATGCTCGGTTTGTAGATGCAGCATCGGCGTGCGGTGCACCGGCGGCCAACGTACAGGCCGCGTGTGCCGCGCTGGCTGCCGCGCAACCCGCTGCCGACCGCTCTCTCCGTCTCCGTCTCCTTACACCTAACGAGGTCCACCGCATCATCACGTCTCGTATCGCTCTCAAGCCCACACTAGACGTCTACGATATCTCGATAGAAACCTTGTACCTTGCTTCAGCGGAACTATCTCCCATACTGGTCGAGTTATTTAATAGCTGTATTCGGTTAGGAACATACCCAGGGTCGCTTAAGCAAAGTAAGATTGCCCCGCTTTTCAAGGGAAAAGGTAAGAGAGAAAATATCGACGATTACAGACCTGTAGTTGCGGTGGTTCCGACGGTATCCAAGGTGATGGAGAACGAGATCAGCACCCGGCTCACCGAGTACCTGGCATCGACGGAAGCGCTGTCGGACCGGCAGTACGCGTACCGTGCGGGTCGCGTCTTGTCAAAATGTCGACATCCGTTTTAAAGGATCCAATTACAAATATGCAAATATTTTTAATATATAAGAAATTAACGCTGTATAGACAGTTCATTAACACATCGGATGTCCCGGAAAATACGAAAACTCTGACAACAATAATTGGTGAAATGTATACCTATGTAATGTTTGCCCCGTAACTAAATTGGCGTCCTTATTAAACTGTTACCGACAAAAAAGGTCAAAATATTAGGTATTCTTAAATATGGACTGTTTGGATTAGGTAAAGAGAAGATAATGAGCAAAAAAAAACATGTCGGGAATTTTTCCTTTAGATGACAAGATATTATTATCATAATTCGGTGAATCAAAGATTGGAGCCTCGGGACAAGATATAAAAGATTGTATAAGTCTTCTCCTATAAGTAGGTATAAAAAGGAACTTCAATTTTTTTGTCCATCTATTTGTACGTATGTTCGTTTATAACTATAAAAACCAATTGATGCTGGTTTCGCTGTAAAGCCTAGCCAGAAAAATAAAAACCTCACCATGTTGCGGAAAACTAATAAAACTAATTTATTCTACTGGCAACTTTAAAACGTCATTTTGTCTATTGCTGTCAAAGTATAGGGCTACAAACTTATCTGACCCGGTGACGAGGACTGTCGTTTCTTGAATATAGAGGTCATTTTAGTTTGGCTTACAGGGTCAGAAAAGCTCATTGGACTTTATGGTGTTGTTATTTTGTATGTAAGTGTGTCTGCTGTCAAAGTGTGGATCTTTACGTCGGTCGTTGTGTCGTATTGTTTTGTATGGGGTGCGTGAATATGTGGCGCTCCTATATTATTCTGGTCAGGTTTTAATCGAGTGATTTTTTTTTCAGGAAAAGAGGACCGTTTTAGTTTATTTATCATTACGCTATAATGAAGGAGCTGAGTAGTAACCATTTTATGTTGAATGTGAAGTGTGTGTCTTGAGATCTTTGAGGGTTTTGATGAAGTTTTCATGTTTACCTTGGGGAGAGTAGAGGAACCTGTTAGGTTTACAAAGATTAATAATTGCGCATATTAAGCAATTGAGTAGTACTTTTGAGAAGTCTTTACATCTTTACATAGATAATGACCTTTTACCGTGATTCTTTTTCATATTTTTATAATACGTGGTGGCAATACGAAATACTAAAATGTGTGAAAATTTTATATTTGATACCGTAGCACAATTTTAGAAAACTTTTGACTTATAATGTTTTTAATTAACCTGGTACTTTTATTTAAAATAAACTAATAAACTTGAACTTCTTTGACTTTTATTTTAACAATACAAAATTTTCTATAATACAGTCTTTATTTTATAGAGCTAATTCCAATACTTTGGAAGTTATTGAGGTTTTTGTTACAGACCCGCTTTCTTTGCGGCCCAGTGTATTTGCCAATATGTACCTACTTATTTCGAACACAATATCTATAGGTACAGTAGACAAAAGTAGATATCCTTGAAGTAGTTTTGCAATAACAAAACTATTTCATATCTCAATAGGACAAAGTTTCCCGATTAATAAAGACGAGGATAGAACGAACCTAACTAATATAATAAATATCTCTAACGAACGCGAATGAACAATATCACATACATAGTCTGGCAAACGATCGTAGTCTGCGGTCAAATCGGTCGTAGAAAAAAAGTCAAGCAAATTTTTAATTTTTGTACACAAATCATTAATAAACCGAGTGATATTAATAGGACTCTTTTGCCCCACTGGGTACGGAATCCTAAAAACTACAATAACCCACATCGAGAAGGCATTCTGCCAATTGTAGATGACAAATTCCTTTCCAAATGATGTAATATAATACATAAGCATTGTTATGTATATTTTTTAAATAAAAATAAAAATAGTACATTACTGCTAAGACCAGGAAGTAAGCAACCCTGGACGAGTAAGTGAAAATTCCGAGGCTAGGATAGCTAATTAATGGTCGAAGGAAGTATAGTGCTTTTCTCAAAAATAAAATGAGACATTTTCATGTTTTTCATGATAATGTGTTATATCAAATAAATTAAACTAACTAGCTAATATAATACTAAAAGTTACTTGCTCATATTTGGGCAATTAGTCATGTTTATTGTAATTGATCCCTTCAGCAAAGCATAAGTCGAGTACAATCTATATCAGAGCCCTCTTCTGAACTCATATTGTAATTTATTTGCACAAAACACTTTCAACTAAAATATACAGCAACAAATTACCGCTATTATGCATTTTTTTTAAATATTGTTAGCTAGGCGGAAGTATTTAACGCCATACAGCCTTCTTGAAATTGTAATTAATTTTATTTTTCTTTTTAAATAGGCCGCTTAAAACCAGATGATTGCCAAACCCCTAAGTCTCTTAAAAAGATAGACATGGCTAGTTTTAAAAGGAAAACATAATGGTATGTAATGGATTTTCAAACGAATTTCCTGGACAGATTCAGATTTCCTGGACACTTTAAATAGCTCGCCAGGATATAGTACATTATTGCTAAGACCAGGAAATAAGCAATCTTGGACGAGTAAGTTAAAAGTCCAAGCCCGTAGGGCGAGAAGTTTTATATACGAGGCCAGGATTGCTAATTCAAGGTCAAAGCAAGTTTGCTTTTGTCAAAAATAAAATGAGACATTTTCATGTTTTTCATGATAATGAGTTACCTATATCAAACATAATAAACTGACTAGGAAATATCAAAAGTTACTAACTTGCTCATTATTTGGGCGATTATTGTTTCTATTTGGTTTCTTCAGCAAAGCATTAGTGGAGTAAAATCTATATCAGAGCCCGCTTCTAAACTCATTTTGTAATTTATTTGCACAAAATACTTTCAACTAAAATTTATATCAACATAACATAACATAACTTTTTTTTATTATTGCCAGCTGGGCAAAGGTATTTACCGCCATACAGCTTTCTAGCCTTCTTCATGGACAACGCCATCTAGAGGAACTAAGAGAAAAAAAACAACGAGAAAAACCTCCTTAGTCTCTTATAAACATAGACACGGATAGTTTTAAAAAGAAAAGTTAATGAAATATACTCTGTGAACATATGGTATGTATTGGATTTTCATACGAATTTCCTGGACAGTTTCTCAGATTTCCTGGACAATTAGCTCGCCAGGATGAAGTATTTTAATGGTAATATTACAACGTATTTTTGAGAAAAAAAAATTTCTGGTTGTTCTTAATAGTAATAATATTAATGGTAACATTACAATGTATTTTTGAGAAAAAGTTATTTACACTAAACTAGAAATAGGAAAATGATATAAATTCTATACATCAGGGCGGTAAACGTGTTGAAATAACCATGCCCGACTCGTCGTTACACCATTTTGTCACACCAGTGTGTCGGCGAGCCGGCGCGGTGCGTGTCTCTTCAAGCGAGAAATGTAACAGAGATGAGATAGAATATCGTATGCTGCTTCAGAGATACTTATTTATTTGCAGGGTTCTGTTCCTAAATGGGAACCTTACTAACTTAACATATAAGTACGGTTAAAACAGCGAAAAATCACCAAATCACTATGAAACTTTTTCAGCAGTCAATAACTGCACTAGAAAATTGGTAACTTTTTGTGCTGGGGAATAACGAAAAAGATGAAACACGATCAAAACTTGCGTTTACTTTCATTTGGCGCCAAAGCTTGCAATACAACTAAAAACACACTTCACTGCAAGTGATCTGCGTAGTAACGTAACGTTGACGGTTACTTTGCTGCGTGACCCCACCCCGCGTGCATTTATCCTTGAACTAGACTTTCGCGCCATTTTGATTAGTTACTAATATCATTCGTCGTCATTCGACTTGTACAATTAGTGGATTACTAATTTCTTAGTCGAATTGAGATATTAGTAGTCGGTTTGTATTCGACTTACCAAATAATTCGCAGTCGCGCATCGCTAGAGCACATACCGAGTCTTCAGTAAGAATTTGGCTGCATAAATTAAAGTCACTTTATATGCTACCTACCGGCCAAACTCGATTTTGGAAATTGTTCGCTATAATGACCTGCATGTACTGGGTATAAGGTGTAAAATACAAACAACCTTTTCCTGATTGATTATAGCCGAATATATTGTTGAGTTTCAGTAACACTTCGATATCGCGATCTATGAACAAGGAGCGCCATCTACCTTTGTTCTGGTACAATTAAAACTAAGACAACATTAACAGTAGTGGGGTTCGTAAACTGAAATTTTATTTAATGAGATTTTATTTATTTTGGAAACCCTTTAGCGTAGAAGAAAGCGAGTAGTTTATGACAGAAGGTTAGGTATGGCAAGTAGCGCCGGTGGGTACGACCGAACGACCCTTCGTTTGCCTTGGTTCAAAAATATCCTACTAATAGGCATTACTTTTAGACTTAAATTTGCTTACATGATGTGCAAGGCAGATGCACCAAACTATACTCAATGTGGGTAGTGGAAGACGTGTATCACATTTTGATGAATGTGTGTGCGAAACGAGGCTCAAAGGAGACTAATAAATTACCACTCAATATTCGAACTGGGCGGATGTAACACCGCTTTGGCTTTCCCTTATTTGTACGAGGCCAAGGTGTTGCTTAAGGCTAAATTAGACACTCGATATGTGTCAATGTCAATTATCGACTGCCGTTGATTTTGTGGCAGGCTGGATCATAGAAATCTTCTTCCATGGGCTGGACAGATACACCGGCGACGTGACATTCGATGAGGCGGTATGGTTAAAAACCGGCCAAGTGCGTGTCGGGCCACGCGCTGTGTAGGGTTCCGTAGTTGTCCGGTACATTTTATCAGTTGGTCTACTAATACAGTTCGCGCCAAACTTCTAGTCCCATACATTTAGAAGAACGGCCCATACATTGACCTGTTTAGAGGGAATTAAAAGTTTGGCGCGACCTGTACTCGTAAACCTGTAAAGCCTACTTAGCTGTGATAGTTTTCCCTTTAAATTATTATATATGTCACCGGCAATCTGTATAATTCAGGTATTGGTATAGGTTTAAGTTTTTATTGCGAAATCCATCGCTTTGTTATACTCTAAATATTATTATTAGAGTCCATTACAAACCAGAAAAGATAAATTAGAAACAAATTTATTATTATTATAGTATTTTATTTATAGTATGTGGAGGTACCACCATCTTACTCGCAAATCCTCCTGAAGTTATTCAGGAGAGAGTAAGAGAACAGCTCTCAGGCAAAACCAGGCGGCCCACCATTGCCTGGGACCGATGGATGGCGGTTTATCCATCCCCAATTGCCAAGCCTTATAAAAAACAGACTAGTGACGGGCAGCGGCGTCACTGGTGCAAGGGTTTCGGCACCGCGCTCACCAACCCGCCTGCCCAGCGTGTGTGAGTATGGGCATTTCTTCCAGGAGGACCGCCAAGAGTGGCGAAATCCTGGAAAGGCCTATGTCCAGCAGTGGACGAAACAGGCTGATGGATGGATGATGGATGGATAGTATTTTACTAGCGCTTTTTGGCATTGTATACATTACCTAGATATTGTATACAATACCAGATTATACAGATTGCCGGTAACATATATACTAACTTCTGTGAATTTTTTCACATATCTATGAACAACCCTTTAGTAGTCAGCAGGGGAGGGGGGGGGGGGACACTCCACTCTAACAAAAATTTGCACTTTAAAGCTTAATTTTTCGCCAACGGATCCCTAAATGGTCGACTGTTTCATAAAATGTTCAATTCTATGATCTGGTCACGAAACCTATATAAGGTGATTTTTTTAAGAATTCATACCTAATACTCGATAAGTAAATTTTCTGCGAAATACGCAAATTAATACAAAGACTTCCTATACTAATTGAGTGGAGGTTGTCTTGAACAAGTATAGGAGCACAAAAATATTTTTTGTATTTCGCAAACGGGGTCATTGAACCTTGGTCTTGAAGACTTACCGAGTTTTCAGTATGAATTTGGTTACATAAATGAAAGTCACATTTAAGTTAATCTACGTAACGTACAACCCTGTGGATCTAAATTTTCCTTTCTTCGGTACGAGAAGCCCATCATGCGGGAGAGTTCAGGATGCAAACCTAACTCTGCCGGGTTGTAAATATCGTTCAAATAACGTGGTGCGGTTGAATAATAAATGTTCCCATGTCCGAGCATCATCAATATCACTTTAAGACAAAGCAATCCTTGAAGAACCAATTATACATTTTAACTTTTATACTGTAGTACTTAAAGTCGATTATTGAATGATAGTTTTCGATGTGGTACTCGTGCGTTTTACTTGCAGAATAACCAAGATAATAAAACCCATGCTAACCACTCTTATCCGAGAGAGTTAGAGATTGTTTTAGATAAGCTCAAAGGTATTAGAGACTTGGGTGAAAAAGAGGTACATTTTGGCCTGAAATAAGAGCTTCTCTGCTGTGCAGGGTATCAAACTCCCAAAAAAAAAACTCCTAGCCATAACCAAAATACCCCTATAATACCCTACAAAAGAAATACTATCTAAACGTTTAAAAACGTCTTTATAAACACAATATTCAGTAGGTCGAAAAAAAAATTGATTCATCTGAAGCACTTTTTTTTTGCCTGTAAATAAACTTGACATTTTACTTTCAATGGGTTAATTGATTCAAGAACCGCAGTTCCTTTGCAGGGAGAATCGGACCATTATATTCTTAATGCTTTGTAGATAAATAATACTGATAGTTAAAACAATAAGAAATTTAAATATTGCAGCGACCACAGCGCCATCTGTTTCTTAAGAACAAGGCGTGAAATCACATAACGCCCTCGTGAGCGCCAGTATGTGCATTACAAGCTAGTTAGATCAAATAGTTGCAAAAATATTCGGTGGACAAGTATGGTGGAAAAATTCAACGGTCTAGGTAAATACCTCCGTGGTGCAATTGGTAGCGCGCTTGTCTGGGAAACAAGAGGTCACAGGTTCGAATCCTGACCCGAGGAATTTTTTCAAATTCTTGTGTTTACATTTGTTTCTGATTTATCTTTTCTGGTTTGTAATGCACTCTAATAATAATATTTAAATTTAAAAAGCCCTGTCTAGCTGTCCCAGGATATTTCATTAGGTGTAACTTTATTCAAATCGTCAAATAAATTATTAAAATTTTATAATATTCATAAAATAGCCCCCTAATTATTTATATTATTAATTTACCCCTAAAAATATAAGGCCCCTACAAGAATCCTATTCCACATATTTTACACCTAAATTTAGGGGAAAGCCCCTAAGTTGGGACCCCTGGTGTTGTGTGCTTTGTTTAATGAATATTGGTTTAGAGTTAGACGTGAAACTATGCGTTACACATTAACACGCTCTACTAAATTTCTTCGGATTTGTTTTGTTAGTAAATTTTGCAAAATAGGTAAATAAATATTGTATCACAATTGGTGTTTTCTATAAAGTGGCAAACGTGCGTTCAGTCACAATAAATATATACAATATAATAAATATACTGTGGTACAGTCGTCTAAAAAACAGGGTACCTATTTAAAAACAATTTTTATCGTCACGGCATTGATTTAACCCTCATAGCAAAGATTGAAAACAGTACCGATATCCGATTAATTCACCGAAATAAATAGCGATAGCCCTTATGGCACCCTTTTGAATTCTGAACCTTTATTTCACCGTTTTCCCGTTTTGGTACCAATATAATAATAATAATAACAATAAATTCTTTATTTCAGGCAAAACATGACAAAATATGCAATACGATGACAAGGGCCCATATACAAATACCTTACAGACTAACATACATACAAAATAGAACTAAGACTAACACTACATAGCCTATTTTTGAGAGATTTTAGTCCTCGTCGCTTCTCTGAAGCGTCGAGATACGATCCCCTCAGGCCAGAAGTAAATACTGAGGAAACTGCTAGCGTGAGCAGTGGACACACGGAGTTTGAAAGACAAAAAATCTCTTTTTGTTTTAGATCCGTGCGGCACTATCCCTCCAATGCGACCTGTGAACATTTTCTTAATGTGACGCATCAGATGTTCTAACGTCACACTTTTGTGCACTCTAGAGAGGTAGATCTGTGTTATAGGCTCTGCAGCCTCCAGGTGACATGAAGCTGCAGGGGAAGTACCGCGCTTATTGCGGTTGTGACAGCGGCAGCGCTTCTTCTCTACTAGGGTAAAGCCGTCGCTATCAATTGGAGGGCGTTGAACGGGAGCAGACACGGCGGCGGGCTCCGATACCATTTTTTGTATCGAGCTGTTAGTCACCTCCGGGCGTGGGGGTGGTAACTGCTTGCGGCGACGGGAACACCGGGATACATGGGCAAACGATTCCTTTTGTAGGTTGGATGCTGGTAGAGCAGGCGTAAGCAGCACATTTGGCAATTTTACACCCTTAGACGATGTCATGGATTCAATGACCTGTGCTGAATCCATGTCAGTTGCGGCGAGGCGACGTTATTTTGCTTATCGGCAATTAAAATAAAGACGATTCCATGCGATGGGTATAAGAGGGTTGTTAAGTGAGGGGGTGAGACGAGAGTACGCTGCGCCGCTCGTTCAATCGGTTATAATCGGTTATGCCGTTACTCTTTTGCAAGGCGGCGGCGACACAAAGTAAACCCAAATTCCCAACCGGTTATAAGCGGTTAAATTTCTGTGTACATTGTTTTTCGGTATGACGACATTTCGGTGAATGAAGGTATCGTAATTTATGGTTATGGGTTATTCAATCCCGGCCTTATAGTTATAGCACTAGAAAGAATAAACAATAATCAAACAATAGGAAATGGACATAGGTATCTAAGGTGACTTTCGTTTATATAGCCAATTCATTCTGGAGACTCGGTATGTGGGCAGGACCAAGGTTCAATGACCCTTCTGTGAAATATGCAAAATGTAATTTTGACTTACCCGCCATCAATCGGTCCAAGGCATTGGTGGGCCACCCAAATAACTTCAGGGGGGTTTTCACTTGACTCTAACAAAAATTAGCACTTTAAGTACTGAATCTCGGTGCAAAATGCACATCATAATATTGTTTTCCTTACTTTTGAATAAGAAGTATGCAAAAATTGCGTTTTAAAGCAATTAGCGGAAATTGATTACTATGAGTAGGGTTCTCGCATTAACATTGTGTTATTTAATGCCTTACATTTTGATTACAACGTTAAATACGCTTTAAAGTTTGTTAATCGAATGCAATCCTAATGTAAATCATAAAATGATAGAATGTGAATGTAAAACTAATAAATTACTAATAAATTTCCGCTAATTGCTTTAAAACGCAATTTTTGCATACTTTTTATTCAAAAGTAAGGAAAACAATATTATGATGTGCATTTTGCACTGGGATTCGGTTTAACCACCTTATAGCTTAATATTTGGCCAACGGATTATTAAATTTAAGAATGGTTTTCACAAACCCACAATTAAGTTTTTTTTCAAGATTTTATTTTATCGTTTTGTAGGCGTGTTTAATATGTATAATTGTATATAGGTATATACTCATGCCAAATTACAGCTTTTTAATACTGATAGTCTATGAGCTAAGCCGCGGACAGACGGATAGACGGACATGGCGAAACTAAAAAGTGTATGTCTAGTTCTAAATGCTACCACTATGGCAAGAAAAGTCCGAGTGGGAAGGAGTCGATAGGTTCACGGATAATGTTGTGTTTCAGACCTTCATCAAATAAATGCTTTCGGAGGGTGACCACGCGTGGATGTGGCCTGAAAAGTATCTTATTCATAAGTTTAGTAGTAAATTTCTCTTCTATATCTGTCTGTCCAACTTTTCTTAGCCTAATTTAAGATAACTGGGTAATAGAGTTTAAGGGCCATTTGCTGCATTGAACTGAATTTTATTGAGATAAATTTATTAAATATAGTTTATAATTGAAACTGGTGGTAGAGCTAATGCCGGGCTCGACTGTAGAGGTACCACCATCTTACTCGGAAATCCTCCCGAAGTTATTCGGGGGAGAGTAAGAGGACATATCTCAGGCAAAAAAACCATTGCGATGGCGGTATATCCATCCCCAATTGCCGGGCCTTATATAAATTAGACGGGTGACGGGCAGCGGCGTCACTGGTGCAAGGGTTTCGACACCGCGCTCAGCGTGTGTAAGTATGGGCATTTCTTCCAGGAGAACCGCCAAGAGTGGCGAAATCCTGGAAAGGCCTTAGTTCAGCAGTGGAAGAAACAGGCTGAAGAATGGATGGATGGATAATTGAAACGCATGATTTATTATCCATTCATCAGCCTATTTCGTCCACTGCTGGACATAGGCCTTTCCAGGATTTCGCCACTCTTGGTGGTCCTCCTGGAAAAAATGCCCATACTCACACACGCTGGGCAGGCGTATTGGTGAGCGCGGTGCCGAAACCCTCGCATCAGTGACGCCGCTGCCCCTCACCAGTCTGTTTTATATAAGGCTCGGCAATTGGGGATGGATAAACCGCCATCCATTGGTCCCAGGCAATGGTGGGCCGCCTGGTTTTGCCTAAGAGCTGTTCTCTTACTCTCCCCCGAATAACTTCGGGAGGATTTGCGAGTAAGATGGTGGTACCTCCACAGTCAAGCCCGGCATCAGCTCTACCAACTGTATATGATTTATTAGCGCAACGAAAAATAAATTTTAGATTTTCCTCTTTGGCTCTCTAGCCGCGAACGTACGTGCATGCTTCAATATTGAGAAGATTAGTTATCTCAATTGGAAAAAAATATTTACTTATTTTTAGGTGATACTGTTTTGCGACCATCCATGATACTGTATTGCGAGGGATGGTCGCAAGCTTGACCGGGTGAAGATCCATCCGAACATTCAGCAGTTCAGTAGATAATGGGTTCGTCCCCCCCTGCAAAATAAAACAGAAACATTTATATGAGAGCTTCAGTTAACATTGTTATGACACAGAGTGGGCGGGCCTTCGCCGTCTCTATTTGCGATACCTACCGTCTGTCTGTCTGTCTGTATGTCCGTCTGTCCGTCTGTCACCAGGCTGTATCTCATGAACCTTGATAGTTAGACAGTTGAAATTTTTACAGATGGTGTATTTCTATTGCCGCTATAACAAAAAATACTAAAACCGGCCAAGTGCGAGTCGAAACTGCACACTCCCATACAACAGACATGATTTTTTTGCCGTTTTTATAGATAATGGTACGGAACCCTTCGTGCGCGAGTCCGACTCGCACTTGGCCGGTTTTTAGTATCGCTATCGGCCTGCGCCTATAGTAGACCATGAGGGCATACGGTAACCTTAATTCATTGAGTTCTAGTATGACACAGTCACTGGTGGAAGCAGGATAAAAAGTAACTCTTGAAAAAGCTGCTCGACCTTGTGGAAACCTAGCAGGTTGTGTATACCTATAGTTATAGAAAAAATTGGATCTTTATTCATAATATCTCATAGAAGTACCAGCATTGAACTGTGGTCATAAGATAACACTCAATTGGTAGAGCTAGAAAAATATTTTTGGCTGAGATTCGACCCTAAAGTTAGGCTGACAGATTAAATTGACGTGCAAATTGTGTAAGCCAATCGTATTCAAATCGAATGGCTATTCGGCTAAGCAAATTAGTCCGTTTTCCAATTGAAATCGTACATTTTTTGGCTGTTAAATGAATATGATTGTCTTGTTTTGTTGTTGAAAACCAAAATCGTACAATTTCAATTGTCATACGGGCGAAATTGGTTAGCCGAATAGCCATATGACAATTGAATTTGAAAACGATTAGCTTACACAATTTCACCTCAGTTTAATCTGTCCGCCTAATTTTAGGGTCGCATTCAGGGGTAGATTTTAACTCATCGAGTACCAGAATGCAACCAACGTCATATTGTGGCCTTGACTAACCATATAGAAAATTCCTTAGTCTGACATAATTTGGCCTGGCTGTTTTTTCTGTCAGAACAATTTTTTGTGTTTTCATGACTGTAGATATGATAACCTGCCAGGTTTCGCTAAGGTCGGTCAGCTTTTTGAAGAGTTGCTTTTTGTTCTGCTTCCCACAGTGTGTCATGGTGGTACTCGATCATTTAAGGTTACCGTCTATGCTCTCATGGTCTATATTAGCTACATTGCTGCGCCGACGGAATCGGCACGGATAAATACGGAATTTTAACGCAACAAAGAGCATCTTACTACACAAACATGATTTATAAAAACAATAACAAAAGGCAAAAACAATGTGGAAAGTGGTGAATAAAGAAAGAGGAAAGAGTTTAGAGTCTTTACGGGTGTTGCTAAGCACTCGAACGGACAGAACTTCAAATGTGAAGGAGATGTGGTCGAGACTATGAATGCTCGGTTTGTAGATGCAGCATCGGCGTGCGGTGCACCGGCGGCCAACGTACAGGCCGCGTGTGCCGCGCTGGCTGCCGCGCAACCCGCTGCCGACCGCTCTCTCCGTCTCCGTCTCCTTACACCTAACGAGGTCCACCGCATCATCACGTCTCGTATCGCTCTCAAGCCCACACTAGACGTCTACGATATCTCGATAGAAACCTTGTACCTTGCTTCAGCGGAACTATCTCCCATACTGGTCGAGTTATTTAATAGCTGTATTCGGTTAGGAACATACCCAGGGTCGCTTAAGCAAAGTAAGATTGCCCCGCTTTTCAAGGGAAAAGGTAAGAGAGAAAATATCGACGATTACAGACCTGTAGTTGCGGTGGTTCCGACGGTATCCAAGGTGATGGAGAACGAGATCAGCACCCGGCTCACCGAGTACCTGGCATCGACGGAAGCGCTGTCGGACCGGCAGTACGCGTACCGTGCGGGTCGGTCCACGACTGCGCTCGCGCGCGAGGTTGTCCGTCGCGAGCTCGAAGCTCGAGAACACAAGCTGCACGTTGCGGTGCTGTGCTGTGATCTTTAGATAAATAGATCGCAAGTTGTAGTAGGTGGTGGTGGCAAGATAAGATCGCAGCCGTTGACGACGTTTATGGGCGTGGCAGAGGGCTCGTCTGTATCCAATATTCTCTTCACACTCATACTGTATGATTTACCGGAAGCCATACAGACCAGCCATATAGTGATGTATGCAGACGATGTCGCTGTAGTCGTTATAGCCCCAAACGTAATACAGCTCGAAAAACGTCTAAACAAAACAGCACCGCAGCTGGCGCAGTGATTCCAAACGAATGGCCTTGTCCTTAATCTAAAAAAAACCAACTTCCTTCATTTTGACCTATCAGGTTAAAATTGAGCAAGTGAGGACAACGGCCTTTCTAGGCTTTGAGCTAGACCGCAGCCTCACATGGGCATCGCACTTTGACAAGCTGGCTGGCTGGCTGGCTGGGCAGCGCATGTTTTATACAGTACTACGCGACGCGGTTAGGACGTGTTACTTTGCGACCGTACACTCACTCCTTCAATACGGCACCGAGCTATGGGGACGCGCCGCAGACTGGGAGCGCTACTTCCGTATGCAAAAACGGGCCATCCAAGCAATCGTGCAGGTGTCGCAACGTACATCAGCCAAGCCCTACTTCAAAGAGCTGAATATTATGACGCTGCCCTCAATTGTGATTTTCCAGATTGCGGTCTATGCGCGTGCGAACCTGCACTTGTTTAAAAAACTGGCTGAAGTTACAGCCGCAACCACTTTGTAGTCGTTTAAATCCAGGCTGGAACATTGGCTTCTCGAGCGAACGTTTTACAGTGTGGACGAGCTGCTGATAGATTAAGTATAACTATTATTAGAATAGGAACTTTTTATTTTGTGACGTAAATATTGTAGGTAATCTGACATGTTTCATCTTTGCGACATTTAATTTTTTTTATTATTGAGATAACTATGTACTCGTATACTTTATTCTTGATTGTTAGCAAAAACACTTGTACACTAGTTTCATTTAATTTAATACAGTTTTCCAGCTGGTTTCGGAAATTAATCCATCTTCATATTAAGACATTAGGTCTTAATATTATTATCTACGGGCCATTAACGAACATCGTTTGATGTTTGGTTGGAAAACTGTATTAAATTAAATGAAACTAGTGTACAAGTGTTTTTGTTAACAACCAAGATGCTGTCTACGTTTCATCAAGTGCCGACAATCGCAAGTATAAATTATGTATACTTTATTCCTTATTTTAATTTATTGTGTTGTGTCCTGACGTATAATGATAATTATGAATAAAAATGTCTTATGTCTTGCGGCCTACATGGTAAGACTTTAGTTAAGACTTAAGACACTGGTGTCTGTTTGTATTGGACGTCTCAGGTGATGAGAGGACTGCGTATACCTTGTTCAGAAGATAGATAGCCCAGAGAAGTAATGTAGCCAGTATTCTGGGCACTCTACCGAGGGGTAGCTATCAGCCCTGTGTTCTATTTATAATTTTTAGTTCAGATTTGGATAATTTCCAAGTTTTATTCACTATACATTACTTACTGTATAAATATTTATCATTTATTAATATTCCGCTATTTAAATAATAAATTTTAAACAACAGTGTCCGATTAATTGTTTAGCGATAACCTCTAATTACTCTGAGCCGATAACATATTAATTTGGCAGACTATGGCAACGCTTTTGCCCTATCATCTCTATTCTCAGCTTTATCTCGCAATTTTATGGTTTTAAATCACAATACTCGTACATAAAAGGAGCTGAGGATTTTTAGTGACAGAAGTCCAAGACACCTTACTTAATACGAATGTCGGTGCGCGCAAAAGGCTAGCAGTGCATAAAAGATAATAAAATCACAGTCACAGTACAACATTTAGCAAATAAACGGCCAGCATTCACATAATGATAGACAAAATGGCCACTCCACTTCATTTAGGGGCAGAAACTGTGTCCATTTCTCCCTTTTATGAGATTTTCCTTATCACTAACTAATGATAAGAACGTCGTGTTTATCTTTTTAGTTGACAACTACACGTTAAAAGGGCAATGGGTCGTTGAATTACATGATACCTACAAAGAATTGTGTGAAATACGGTGAGTCAGAAAGCTAGTTTCAGCTTTGATTAAACTTAATCAAAAACTCTCAGTCAGTTTTCAGCCTTGCCAATGAAACTAGTTACTTCTGAAGAATAAAATCAGAGATTCAGAATGCTATTTCGATCGGAAAATTCTCATAAATAGCAGTCGACGAGGTTTTCGAATAAAACATGTCTCGTATTTATTTGCGGTCGCATAGCTTAATTTGATTTCTGAAATTCTATAGAGACACGTAATATTTATTTTATTTTATATAGGTATCTTGACCAAAATAGGATAAAAGATACGATTAATTAATTAATCAAGTACGTTTCGTAATATGCTCGAGCTGCATTTCCGATTAATCTTATAGCTTTCAATCGTTTCGAACATTAATCAATTATGCACTTATGTATATACATTTTGTTAACTGTTCGTTCTTTATGCATAAAAAACTGGTCAACTGCGAAAATTTTGTACTCAAACGGTGGCGTGCCTATGCGCCCTATATATCTAAAGGTACTATGTGTATGCGCCTTAAGTTAAGTTGGTCGTGAATAACTTCTCGTGGAATATGTTTGTGTTTTAAAACGGTATGCATGAAACCCTCAGGGTACGAGTCTAAATCGTACTTGACCAGTTTATTTGTTGAAAAGTAAAGTGTGGATATGAATGCTACTTTTTCGTTTCATTTTTGTCCTTCCTATATGGAATACATATAGGTAAAGTATTATTATGTATATTTTATAGAAATGTGGCTAAGTATTCCAGAAGCAATGTTAGTTTTTAATAATTATGCTAAAATATAAAGAAAGGACAAAACTTAGAAACTATGATAGAAATAAATTTTTATATTTTAAACACTTGGCGATTGATACATCGCAAGGAGACGAGGAGCTCTGAACCGGGACTCGAACCCGGGACCTCTCGCTTACCGGGCGGTTGCTCTACCAACTGAGCTATCCAGTTCTCAACATGACCTGCGAATTTACGCTTGTACTTTCCCATACCGCAACGATATATGTATAGATTGCTCACTTAGTAGTGAGCCTCTTGGCGCCTAGAGGGCGCTAGTGTATTCAAGACGAGTCCAAGACTATTATTGGCCTACCATCACCTGTTACAGCATCGGGTAGTGAAGAATACACATTACTCTTATCGAAACTATCTTAGAAATAAATTTCTATATTTTAAACACTTGGCGATTTATCCATCGCAAGGAGATAACAAATTAAATTTTATATCATTGCTAATATTAACTACTACTATCTATACATATCGTTGCGGTGTGAGAAAGCACAATGGGTAAATTCGCAGGTCGTGTTGAGAACTGGATAGCTCAGTTGGTAGAGCAACCGCCCGGTAAGCGAGAGGTCCCCGGGGGTTCGAGTCCCGGCTCAGAGCTCCTCACGTTAGATTTACTTTTCTGATTTTCTATCATTGACATACCAAACCATGGACCTCGGGTCTAGTATAAAATTTACCAAAAAAGTGTCCTTAGTGAAGTGTCAAAATATCAAGAAACAGAACATTTTAATTTGAATCGTATGTTATTGCTGCACGGCTTAATTTTGATTGACGTGTGATTGACACCCTTTTTAATTTTCAATGGTACTGACTCTCTTTTGGTTCAGACACTTTTGAGCACAGACCCGATGTCCACTTGGTAGTACGTTAATGTTTTCTACACCGCAATGATATAAAATTTAATTTACATAACTTATAATTTAGCAACCCGCAATATCTAGCAAAGTTCAAGTTATCCGCATGGACGACAACACCCGAAAAAACACATTCAGAGATTATTATTTCTATCGAGGTTTTATGCAAACATGGTTTCAAAAAACAAATCTCTATATTATTAAGATAAAATACAAATATTAGAATTTGATTAAAATTTTCCGTGTATTTCATGAAATACACAAAAAGAGAGCACCCCTATTTTATTTTCAAACGGGAGGCTACCCCGAAATGAAAAAATTAAATCGATTATTTATCGTTCGATCACATATCCATCACTCTCAGTTATCAATAACAGTCTTACTGAGTGCGTCAGGGATGAACGTATGCTCGAACGATAAACGATTGACCAAATCTTTTTTGGGGCCTCTACATCATAAAGGCGGCCAGATGGCGATAAAAAAATATATTTGTACAAGTATTTTAATAACCCACTCCGTATTTTTCGTCTGTTTGATGCGAAGCATTAATTTAATTGTTTTTCTTGTCATTGCCGCGATGTTTTTGTAAAAATCAGGGACATACACCAGTCCATATTGGCCATCTAAATGAAGACCTAAAATTTATTTGATTCAATTGTTTCTCCTTTGCGCGTTATTTTGATACTTAGATATTATGAATAACGATTCGGAGCGGGCTCGTAAGTTACAATGTTCAATCTACATTCTTATATAATCGACTTAACAGAATTCTCAAAATACAAAATACACAATGTCATACATGGAGTGTAAGAAATCTGTCAATTCCTGGCTGAAGCTAGGAGACTATGCTGAAACTGAAAATATACTAACATCTAACATCTTTTCTGGTTTGTAATGCACTCTAATAATAATATTTAGAGTATTCCAAAACGATGGATTTCGCAATAAAAACATAATCTTAGTTAATGAGAGCTGTGAATTTCTTAACAGTCTGAAGCAATACATATTGTAGCGACGACAGCGCCATCTGTTTCTTAAGAACAAGGCGTGAAATCACATAACGCCCTCGTGAGCGTTCAGAATGTACATTACAAGCTAGTTAGATTCAAAAGTTACAAAAATATTCGGTGGACAAGTATAGTCAAAAAATTCAACGGTCTAGGTAATAACCTCGGTGGCGCAATTGGTAGCGCACTTGTCTGGGAAACAAGAGGTCGCAAGTTCGAATCCTGGCCCGAGGAATTTTTTCAAATTCTTGTCTCTACATTTGTTTCTAATTTTTCTTTTTTAGTTTGTAATGCACTCTAATAATAATATTTAGAACATCTTATAAGTACCTAATCTCAGAATACTTAAGCAAATACAAAAAAATAGTACTTACACACATTTGTAAATGTTACCTAAACTAAAAATTAATAAAATCAAATAATTTAAACTTATTCATAAACTTAATTTAAACTTCAACTTAATCTAACTTAGACTTAATCTTAAATTTAACATCAATTTACATAAATCTTTAACTAACATTTTTTGCAAGCAAGTTACTGTATTAACTTTAGGAAGAGCGGTCTCGTCCTTAGACAGGTTTATATAAACTTAACAGGATAAGGCCTACGTACTATTTACCCAAAACTTGTTTTTATAAATAAACTATTTTGTATTGTATTTGTAATAAAATAGCTCGCAAAAGATAAACAATTCAATGAAATAAATTCTAGGCCTTTATTTAAACGGCCAATATGAAGTGGTGTATGTCCGTAGTTTTTCCAAAAACATCGCGATAAAGGCCAGAAAAATATTTAACATATTGTTTTTCATCAAAGTGGTCGTCGTCACGGACCGGGCTCTTAAGTTTTACTCTTAAAATATGAATTAATATGTTTTGATTTATTTATTATATAAACGATATGAAACCATTTATCACATAAGTGTAAAATACACACTTTGTTAGTTATTTAAAGCCCGGCTGCAATAGTAATAAAATCAATTTTTGCAAGTCAAGTTCTTATTTTACTTATTCTATGTTATGGATAATTTACTTATTGTACTAGATAGGACAAGATGTTGTTTGTAACTGACGACGTGGCATGAATAAGTCAAGGGAAAAAAAGACGAATCACTTTTGCAGGCGATAATAAAGCAAGAACGCAAATAAACAAAAATAAAAATGTTTTTGCAAAAATAAAAATGGAATCTTTGTAACTATTTTGTTAAAATTTATTCAAATTATTGAACTCACCCTTTTTATCGTCTTTGAACAAATAAACGTTTAAAAAAGTGAATCGTCTTTTTGGCTTTTGAGTTATTCACATCGTTTGCGATATTTACCTACCCCTCGACTAAGATTAAGAAAACTTAGGTCCTCTTGTTATAACCGAGAATACCGACTCGTGAATTAATAGTAGATTTCTGCTTATGATGTACCTGTTTATATAAAAAAAGACCAGGAAATAAGAAATCCTGGACGAGTAAGTTAGAAGTCCGAGCCCGTAGTCCGAGTCCGGCGCGTTTAACTCGGTCTGTCAATGGATGAACTGTTTGTTACGCCATAGTTTTCGAGGAAATGTATTTATTACTTACGGTGGTTTTATTGGTCAAAATAATTATTTTGCCCTAAAATTATTGACAGCAGGGATGGTGATGAATGACGCCATCTGACATTCTGGAAATAACGACGAAAATTACGAACACTTTCAAAACAAGCTTTACAAGAATAATCAAAAATGGCTGACGACAAATTTACAAAAATTATGAGAACAGGTTAGTAGGCATGAGTTTAGATAAAGTAGTGTATGCAACTATACATAACTAGGTATTAAAACACTCTTGTTCTATTAAAAAACTCGCCTTCGGCTCGTTTTTTAAACTGACCCTCGTGTTTTTAATATATGTTTTTAAATATTTTGATGTACCAGTTTCATAAACTACTATTAGAGTATTCTAAAGTGATGGATTTCGCAATAAAAACATAATCCTAAAACAATTTTGTATTGTTATAATGATTTTAGAAAAAAAAAGACATGATCTTACTAAGTTTCTTGCCCTTCTTCTTAGCAAGACTAATCGAATGGGCGGAGTTAGGCATGTATTTAAAGATGTAACGTATTAGAATTTAGTAAATAGTATCATATAGTATATTATATATTTTGCATACATTAAATATATACCTTTAATGTAGTTTATCTACGTGTATAAAAACTTATTAAGTATATGCAAACCCAAAACCTAAATTATTATATTGTATTTTCCTCTTTTAAATTTAAATATTTTACTTAATTAATATATCCTAACGTGCGATTAGTGTATGTATGTATGTACCTACATTGCAAAAATATAGTATTAATTGTATAATTATGTATATAAGGTGACTTTAATTTATATCGCCAAACATATACTGGAGGCTTGGCAAGTGATCAGTAACACGGATCGATAACACTTTTTGCTAATTTCGCAAAATAAAATCTTGACGTCCCATAGTAATTGACTCGGGGCTGGGCTTGCGTTTGTAAGGAACACGAAAATAATAATTTAGGAATTTCACAAAAAGGGTCATCGAACCTTATTACTGAGCCCTCACCGAGTTTTCAGTAATAATTCGGCTGCATAAACTAAAGTCACCTCCATCCATCCATCCAGTGACGCCGCTGCCCGTCACTAGTTTGATTTAAGTTTGATAAGGCCCGGCAATTGGGGATGGATATACCGCCATCCATCGGGCCCAGGCAATGGTGGGCCGCCTTTTTTTTTGCCTGAGAGCTGTCCTCTTACTCTCCCCCAAATAACTTCGGGAGGATTTCCGAGTAAGATGGTGGTACCTCCACAGTCGAGCCCGGCATTAGCTCTACCACCTAACTAGTCACCTTGTATAGACAAATATAATTTTAGAAATGTAAATTGTTTTACACAAGACGTCTGTTTTTCTCTTATCTGTTGGCATTTATCCAAATTACGAGTATACCCTCCAACGTCTAAGTTTGCTGAAACACGGGACATAACTTCAGGAGAAATATGTAGCTTTTACGTTATACCCTTTTTGATGTTTGCCAAAACCAATAAAAATATTGCTTGTGTCAGTTTTAATATCACTTTTATGTGTTCAGAGTTTCAGAGATACCAAGCGAAAGTTGTCTATGTTTTCTAAATACATTATACAGTATAATTACATTTTGTAGGTCTTTTCTAAATATTACAGTGTGCTTTGGTATACAAACTTTCTGAGTTTCTTTCAAAGAGTTTTTGAATGATCATACTTAGTCTGCCACATACCCAATCAATGTGAAACTTAGGTATATATGCATGTACCTTTACATATACATTATTTTTATCTTTATCTTTAATTCCTTATTGGAAAATTTCGCTTGATTGATTTTATTTTTGAAAATAGTCCTTTTTAAGTTTCCGTACCCGAAGAGTGCCAAACGGGACCCTATTACTAAGCCTCCGCTGTCTGTCCGTCCGTCTGTCACAACAGCGGTCTACAGCTTCAGCCGTGATAGGTAGACAGTTGAAATTTTTAAAGGTTACGTGTAACTATGGCCACTACCACAACAAATAATAAAAATGAAAAAAAAAAATGTTTTGTAACGTTATTTGTTTTATCTCTATTTTGAAGACGGCAATACATACAAGTTTCAAATTCTGTCACATTGTTGCACAAAGTCCAAAGAAAAACAACAAGTAATAAAGTTAGGGTTCCGTACCCAGAGGGTTCTGAATTGTTTGGCAAGCACTACCATTATAGTGCCTTATTTTTAATTTTGTCGCCCATGTTAATCTTGGTAGAGCATCTAGGTATATCGTTGATATGTATGTTTTTAGGGTTCCGTAACAGTGTTGTGTGATGGTACGGAACTCTTTGCGCGCGAGATGGACTCGCACTTGGCCAAATTATTTGAATTTGCTTCCTTTCGTCTTGGTCTTTATGTCTCATATTTTAAGTTCAATGCGAAGAACTTGTATTGAAATATTAAAGGTTCGTGTGGAGAGGAAAACAATTTGTGGGTTGATTTCATTTCTTAAGTAATAATTTAATGATTGCTAAACGTTCTAATCTGTTCATTGCAAACTTATCATTACCTACAAAATTAATGAAATAAAACTTGCAAAGTTATATTGGTCGAGTAAAAACTATAAACTTACATTATAAAGCGGCATTTTTTGTATTTGTTGCCTAAATAAGGTACAAAATAAACCGAAAACTTTTAAATTCTTTACTAGTGTAGTTTTTGAGATCGACCTCATAACAAGAACCAGCCACGTGCGAGTCGGACTCGCGCACGAAGGGTTCCGTACCATTATCTATACAAACGGCAAAAAACTCATGTCTGTTGTATGGGAGTACGCGAGTCCGACTCGCACTTGGCCGGTTTTAGTAATTTTTGTTATAGCGGCATCAGAAATACATCATCTGTGAAAATATCAACTGTCTAACTATCACGGTCCATGAGATATAGCCTGGTGACAGCGGAGTCTTAGTAATAGGGTCCCGTTGGTTACCCTTGGGTTCGGAACCCTAAAAATGGTCTAAAACTGACAACTTTGATGGCTCTTCAGTTTTTTTTTATTTTGAAGCTAAAAAATATATTTCTGCTCTACATTATAAGTTCTAGACAATCACCCCCCCTAGAAAGTAATTTACTATAATTTTTAATTCAATATTCGGTTTTGGGTTTTGACCGCGCATGACCGGTTTTTTTTAATTTTCGTGATATTGTTAGTTTAAAAGATTAAATTCAATTGTAACGGTATTATTAACTGATGTCACGCTAAAATTATATTTTTGATGGTCGTAGATAAAGTCAAAGTCGTAGTCAAAGTAATCCATTGTGACACGCGAGCACTCTTTTACGAAACTCACTTCATTTGTTTGGTAAACAAAGCATTCGTTTCCTATCTTGTCACATGAAATGTATAAAGTGTAAATATTTAGCTAAGTTATTATTTTAAGTAAAAGGTGGTAGAGCTGATGCCGGGCTCGACTGTGGAGGTACCATCATCTTACTCGCAAACCTCCCCGAAGTTATTCGGGGAAGAGTAAGAGAACAGCTCTCAGGCAAAACCAGGCGGCCCACCATTGCCTGGGACCGATGGATGGCGGTATATCCATCCCCAATTGCTGGACCTATATAACAGACTGGTGACGGGCAGCGGCGTCACTGGTGCAAGGGTTTCGGCACCGCGCTCACCAACCCGCCTGCCCAGCGTGTGTGAGTATGGGCATTCCTTCCAGGAGGACCGCCAAGAGTGGCGAAATCCTGGAAAGGCCTATGTCTAGCAGTGGACGAAACAAGCTGATGGATGGATGGATTATTTTAAGTAAATTGCAATACCTTACCTAGGTTAATCTTGTATGGCGCAAAAATTTACTTATAAGACCATTATGATGTACCAAGATTACGCAAATAAATCCTATTTCTATTTCACAGTTTAACAAAATACTATTTCTTTTACATTTTCTAACAGAACCGTTATATAAGGAAGCTTTGTATAACATCGATACCACATTCCATTCAGTCCTGTCCATAGGATAGTTCCATTTTCATGTAAATGTGTTGTCAGAAACCACAATGGACGGCGGAAGGCAGAAACTCTGTTTATCCCACGAACACCATGACAAGGCCTTTGTAGACAGAATTGAAGTGAAATATCGGTTTGATAGGAAATGTTGTCGACAAACGATTTCGAACTTTGAAAAACTTTGTAATTGAGGTGGGCGATATCGAAATCTACGTTCTGTCTTTCGTTACTCGTGTAAATACTCGTAGTACCAATGTAGGTAGTAAATTATACAATTTTTAATAAATAAATTTTAGGTAAAGCTCTAAAACAAGTATAAAATTTACAACGTTACAAATTGCAAGGTATAACTTGACCCATGTACAGCGAGAGTTTTCTTTGAAATCTAGGCCAAGGCAAGCTATTGCTTTGGTTGTAGTAGAAACAGATATTCCATCCCATGAAGTCTCTCTAGCTATAGTTGTAGTAGTGCGTGTACGTTCACGCACTTTTTTCTAGTGACGTTACCTTGGTAGCGCTACAAAACGTGCTAAAACGTGGCTAAAACACAAAACTTACATAACTATCTGCAAACGTCACTACTACAACCAAACGGACTTTGTGAGATAGAATATAGTGTATCGTAGTGTGACGATTTAAAGATTAATCTCGTATGATATTAAGCTCAGTATCAACATGTAACAGCTAAGTTCTAGTGAAAACCATTTAGTTATTCTTAAGGTCTAGTGGTATTTTGAAAAAATTACACATGTTTTTCCCACAGAGCAGTTTTTGTACGGTTAGTCATTATATGGTTAATGGGTCGTTGGTTATAAACGAACAAACGAACAAACCAACTTTAGATTTATTGTATGATTTGGTTACAAATGCGAAGAGATGGACTTCAGTTCTTTATTTTGTTATCTTCATTTTTCTTGGAAGCATTTATCTTTACCTTTCTCGGAAGAAAATTTATCAAAAATACCTAAAGCAGAGTTACGATGCGTTTTATCTTTAGTGTGACTTCCAAGAAGACCGTCCGATTCTTGAGATAATAAGTTTAATGTGGTCAAAGGTTTACTACTGGTCAATATTTATAACCCACCCCCTTTATTGTCTGACTTCAACATCTATCGCTATCGCTTTCAAATGTATCATGATTGGATAGAAATGACGTCACACATAATTTTTAGCCAATCACGATAGATTTAAAAGCGTGGCTGTTGAAGTTAGACAATAAGGCCCCCGGTCCATTAAAAAAAGGAATCATAAATGGCGCCTAACAAATCATTCGCTCTAGCTTATGGCTTATAAAATTTGATAACCCGTTTCTTTGTTGGCTTTCGTTATAGACTGAAGTTCAAGACCTCAATAGTTTAATACAGGTCTTTACAAAGTCACTCTCTGGTCTAAATGTAAAATTTTGGTGTAGGTACAATTTAAGGCAAGAAAAAAACTTTGTATGTAAATCTGTCCACACTGTCCAGCTTGATATCTTTAAAACAAAATCAGTATTGAAAACTTTGCCAAAATGGTGCCTTTTAAAATATCAGTACCAGATGATAGAGGTCTTGTACTTTGGTCTATAACGAAAAACAACCGAGAAAAGGATTATAAAATTTAATACTAAAACGGTGGTGTGCCTTTGCGTCAGAAATTTTGGTGCTTACCAAATAACCAATAGCAATAGCATTGTTTTCCTTACTTAAAAATACTTTTTAAAGCAATTCCCAAAAATTGCTGAATAAGAAAACAGGTTTTTATAAGAAAATTATGTCATTCTATACATTTCACTTTGATTGCATACGATTGCAATTTTAAATCAAATCGTAAACTTCGTTTATGTTTGTTATCAAAATGTAATGCAATCAAAATCGAATGAATTAAATAACATCTTATTATCTTTGTGAATAATAAGTTAATAGGTTATATTGTGGCGAAGTCCTGAAGTAGTGTGTGTTTGTTTGTTTGTATGTTTGAGGTAAACTTTATAACTACTGAACCGATTCTAAAAATTATTTCTTTTGCAAAAAGCTACAGAATTGCTGTAATACCATAAGCTATGTTTAGTTTAAAGAAAAGTAAGTTTTCAGTTTGAAAATTCAGTATTTGTGAACCATGTCGGGAGAAAAAACGCTGCTTAGCTGCTTTATCGGCGTGCCCTGACCAAATGGTTAGTTAATCGTGATAAAACCGGTTGTTTTTCCATACGAGGAAACTGTATCAGTTTAATCTGATTAAATATTTCCATCTACAACGATCCTGCAAACCTCTTGCTAATATTAAGCTTGAAGAATTGACTACAGCCAGGTTTAAGCACAGATACATTAAATACTATGATTTAAGCAATGATTTTTTCCCATCTGGGAAAACTATATCAGTTTAATCTGACTACAGATTCACATCTACAACGACCCGGACACACCTCTTGCTAATATTTAGCTTAAAAAGTGATTAAAGCCAGGTTTATGTATTGATTTTTTCCCATACGAGAAAACTGTATCAGTTTAATCTGACTACAGATTTCCATATACAACGATCCTGACACACTTTTTGGCACTTTGCTAAAACATAGTAACCAGGGTCTGATGATGGGACTAGAAGATGGGTACGGGATCTCCTCAACGGACAAAAGCAGACCCTTCGAGTTTGGACTTATTTGATTGGTCTTTATTAGTGCCTTGGTTAAACATGGTGTCCGTTGCATATAGTCGTTCAAAAAATCAAACGCGGGCGGAGCCGCCGGCAAAAGCTAGTTTGGTAATGAAAATCTTCCCCTTTTTATATTTCTGAATACCAAAATTATACCCACTCATGAATTGTGTTCTTCATGGTGTTTGAGAGTTTTTATCATAGTATATCCTAAGTCTATGGTTTTTATCATTTTTCCTAATGGTGAAAATGTATGGAAAAGCTGATGGTAGAGATACCTAATGTATCATTATTTTGAGGGTATTGGTATTGGAGCTACTATTTCGTTATATTTTAGAATTTCAGTGCACATGGAATATGGGCTAAAAAGATTTGGATCGCTTTTTCTCGCAAAAAGTTGTATCTTGGAAAAATTGCATGATTTATTAAAGTCCGGGGGGCAAATTAAGTTTTTCAGAATAATTAATCCAAATAAATGGTTTTGAACATACGAATGGCCGCCATCCTGAGAACTGTCGATGGCTAGAGTCCGCGCCACCACTGAAGTCCTGCGACGAAGTCTTTATCGGCTTTGGAATATGAACCTAAATGCCTTAATCAATCGGACTTCAGTGGTGGCGAGGACTCTATGGTTGTCTAATGAGTTGTCATTATGTCTTTGACAAGGAACCCTTATAGTTTCGCCATGTCCGTCTGTCCATGAGTACTAGAAAGCTGTAATTTGGCATATCAATCACGTCAACAAAATGGTAAAATAAAATAACGTAAAAAAAAAATGTGGGTCCCTCCGATACACGTATATTTTTTTTTCTCGTTTATCCCATAGTGTGTATCACTGGATAGATCGTTTAAAACATAGTGGTGTGTGAAAACCATTTTTCGATTTAGGGTTCCGTTGGCGAAATATTAAGCTTTGAAGTGTTAATTTTTGTTAGAGTCAAGCGTCCCCCCCGCCTGCCTGGCTAAATGGTTGTTTATAGATATATGAAAAAATTCACAGAAGTAGTATATATAATGAAGTTAAAAGGAAAACTATCACAGCTAAGCAGGCTTTACAGGTTTACGAGTACAGGTCGCGCCAAACTTTTGGCCCCCTCTAAACACGACATTGTATGGGCCGTTCTTCTAAATGTATGGGACTAGAAGTTTGGCGTTAGTTTGGTATTAGTAGACCAACTTATAAAATTTACTGGGCAACTACGGAACCCTACATTGCGCGTGGTCCGACACGCACTTGGCCGGTTTTACTTTATCGTTCCGATTCATGCTTATAATGTTTACGTACTTTACATGCAGTTCAGCTGTGTAACTTTGTACAAGCCGAGTAACTTTAAACAAATGTATGTAGATACAGAGCAGCTGCTGAGCATGTCACAAAAACGCAAATTTCTCGTTTCTCCATACTTTTACCCCTCAGCCACAACTTCTCAGCACCGCGCAAAGCTTGAAGTCGTGGCCGAGGGGACATTTATGGTTTTGATGTAGCTCTTATTTCGGCAGAATCCTTTACATTTAACTTGAGTTAGTGAACTGAACATCATGAATTCATGGGAACAACACAGCCAAGTTGAAGTACTGGACCTGCTATTCATCAGAGTGATGATGCAAATACTCATGGCTAAATTGGCTAATGTATCACCCGTTTACAAATATACTGGGTTTGTGTGGCTGCCACTGGAAACAGTAAAAAATTGATGGAAGAGTCTATCACTGTGAAACAAATCAGTAATGTGGTATGGTATCATGTTTACTCGGTGTGGTCCTTGATCTGAGGTAATGTTATTCTTATTTATTATTAAAGGCTAAGGATTTTAGTGTCAGATCAGAGTGTCTGCGTGATAACGCTGTCATTGAGCGGGATCGTAGGGCCCTGGCTGTGCGGTGCAACATGCTCGCACGCAGGTTTGCTCTAAGGATGTAAAAAATTGCTATTCAAGGCCTACTGTCAAAGTTTTTATCCATGCATGCAAAACATCATACGTTATCCTTAGAGTAAAATACAACAACGCTTTCGTATATTACTGAGACACCCGCGGTACTGCAGTGCGAAAGCCATGTTCACTGACGCCAGGGTTCCTGATGTTTTCGCGATACCGAGGCATCGAGCGGCGACATTTTGGCACCGGATGCGAACATCGAGCAATGAGTTGCTAAAAGCTGCCAGTGAGGGTATCTGGGAAATAGGTTTTATAAGCACTGGCTGCACATTCAGACGTGTGAGAACCAGAAATAGATCATATGCAACTTAGTTCTTCTACCGTAAAAAGTTGTGAGATCCATGTAAATCCAAGTCGGTTAATTTATTCAGTCCCTACTTAAGGGACCTTCTGTCTTAAGTGATTACAGAATTAGCTAACCTAACAACATCTTATAGTGACCATATCAGTATTCAAAATCTTTTATGTTTTAATTAAATAGATTGACTCGGCCATCGCATGAAAACACAATGTATTTCACAAGTAATACATATAATGTTAAATTAGATTATTTAGTGCGATTGCCAAGTCAATCTATTTATTTAAAATATAAAAGATTTTTAATGCTGATATGGTCACTATAAGATGTTGTTGGGTTAGCTAATCTATCTACACTATTATATGAAGAGGAAAGATTTGTTTGTTTGTATGTTTGAGGTAAACTTTGGGACTAGTGAACCGATTCTAAAAATTATTTCTTTTGTAAAACACTACACAATTATTGAGTAACATAGGCTATATATAAAAGTAAGGTTTCAGTTTGAAAATTCAGTATTTGTGAACCGTGTCGGGAGAAAAAACGCTGCTTAGCTGCTTTATCGGCGTGCCCTGACCAAATAGTTAGTTATACGTGATAAAACCGGTTGTTTTTCCATACGAGGAAACTGTATCAGTTTAATCTGACTAAAGATTTCTATCTTCAATGATCCTGACACACCTCTTGCTAATATTAAGCTTGAAAAATTGACTACAGCCAGGTTTAAGCATAGATACATCAAATACTGTGGTTTAAGTAATGATTTCTTCCCATATGGCAAAACAAATCAGTTTAATCTGGCTATAAATTTCCATCTGCAACGATCCTGACACACCTCTTGCTAATATTAAGCCTGAGAAAGTGACTACAGCCAGGTTTAAGCACAGATACATTAAATACTATGATTTAAGTAATGATATTTTCCCATACGGGAAAACTATATCAGTTTAACCTGACTATAGATTACATCTACAACGACCCGGACACACCTCTTGCTAATATTTAGCTTAAAAAGTGATTAAAGCCAGGTTTATGTATTGATTTTTTCCCATACGAGAAAACTGTATCAGTTTAATCTGACTACAGATTTCCATCTACAACGATACTGACACACTTCTTGGCGCTTTGCTAAAACATAGTAACCGGGGTCTGATGATTGGACTGGAAGATGGGTATGGGATCACCTCAACGGACAACAGCAGACCCTTCGAGTTTGGGCTTACTGATTGGTATTTATTAGCACTTTGGTAAAATATGGTAACCAGGGTATGATGATAGGACTGGAAGATGGGTACGGGCAAAAACTCTAAGGCACTTCTAGCAGACATAGAAGCTTCCAATTTGGAATACAATTAGTGTTTAGTGTATAAATCAAGGAAAAACTAAAATATTTAGCAATTTCGGTCCAGTGCTCTAGATACAAACAAAAATATATAACTTTGTAATTCCATATAAATATATAGGGTTACAAAGTTACATTTTCAGTTGTAAGTAGAAGATAGCGGAAAGGAAAAAAAGTAGGACTATCTACAAAAAGAAATGAGATGCCATCAAAAACAAAACAGGTAAAAAAAACAAGTCTCGTAACTTAGTTCTTCTACCGTAAAAAGTTGTGAGATCCATGTAAATCCAAGTCGGTTCATTTATTCAGTCCCTACTTAAAACTTTAAACCCAAAAAACAAAAAAATGCATGTCGCCCCCCTTATTTCCGAAACTGCTGCACCGAAAAATATGAAAAAATGTAAATTATATGTCATAACTGGCCAATCACAGGAAAACTATAGCTATTAAAAAAAAATAGATAACAAATGCGAAATATAAAAAAAATGTAGAATAAATAAAAATAATATTTTATAAAATACAATATGGCAATTATATTATAGATATTAAGAAGTTGATTATAAATACTTTTACCATATCCTATAATAAAGTGAGTCACACCTGTGATATTAATGCAGATAGTTTAGGTTGTTTTAAATTATTGTGTAGAAAAGCTCTATCTAAAGTTATATGATGTTTGTTAGTTTTAGTAGTTAGATATTAAGATAAAATTTAGAATTTGTAAATTATTAATGTAATTTTAGTAATTAAGAATTTAAGATATGTGTATAATTACATGTTATACGTCACTTATATAAAATGCATGCTGTGATTACCTTAATAAGTTAGAAGTTATTTATGTTCAATGTGTAGTGTTAAAATTAGCTTACTAACTACTGGTTTTCCTAATAAAGAAAATAAAATAAAATAAATAAAATAAATCTTTGAATAACCCCAAAAATTGCATGTCCCCCCCACTTATTTCCGAAACCGACGGAGCGAAAAATTAAAAAAAAAAATGGAGATTATAGGGCATAAGTGGCCAATTACAGGAAAAATATAGCAATAAAAAAAAAGAGAAATATTTAAAAAAATGTAAAATAAATATATATTTTTTTAAGTATACCTTATGGGTATCAAATTGTAGATACTCAGGAGCTGATTATAAATATATATACTTTTTTATATTTACTGGCACCGATTTCGAGAAATCTTTGAAAAACCACAAAAAATGCAAGTTCCCCCCCTTTATTTCCGAAACAAATGGACCGAAAATTATTTTAAGAAATCATGGTAATTTGGGATTACGTAAAGATTACAGAAAAAATATAGTGGGTGAGAAGTTCACGATAACAAAATGACAAAATGAAATTTTTCAATCCACGACTTATTTCGAGTACGGTATAAAAATATTTGAGTCTCTCTTTTGTGGTACAATCAATTCTATGTTTAGTTATCATAAACAGTTATGGGCAAGAGTTTAAATACCTTCTTCCTGACTGTTCCCAAGACTGTCGAATTACGGAACCCTAAGTATGCGGGTCTGACTCGCAGTTGACCGGTTTTTTAATTCGTTTATTCAACAAATAAATGCTGTCTTATATATACTTCACACAAGATCATCTATTAGATTGCTCCTGATCGTGCCTGTGACAGTAATTTTAAATTAGCAGCAGTATTTCAGTAAGTAAAACGCTTAAGGTTTAAAAACGCGGATTTGACCCTGCTTGGTCGGTCAGCACCAGAGTTCTGTGATTGTAGCTCAGTGATCGTTTCTGAGTATTTCTGACATTGTGATTACATTATTACGACTTATAGATATTAATTGTTATTAATGTTTCATATTATGTTTCTATTTACATAATTTACAAATTCTGAAGAAATAAGTTAAAGGTCAGTCGTAATCTGAACGATTTACCTATAATTATAATACAGGTCACAGAAACAATGATAACAAACGCCTATAAAAGCACATTTTGCGAAAGTATTGACATCTTGCATTCGAATATTTTCAACAGATATGTCGTGTTTGCCGTTTGTGGATACATATACGATGAAGTTTATAATATTCTTCGTAACATTACCCTCTGTAATATATTCACTCGAGGCAGTTGGTTGGGAAAATCAAAATGTAAAAATTAATTGTGACTACGATGAAATAATAGTTATCGACTCTGCTACGTGGAAATATGACCCAACAGCCTTGACCAACTACGCTGGTATAATGAATTGGAGGAACTTCTTGGCTCCGTTAACATACGTCGGTGTCCTGTGCTCATACGACAAAACAAGTGTTGTCCAAAATTTGTGCAAGAGTAAGCAGTCGTGTAGCTTCGTTGCCAGCAGAAAAAACATCGGTGATGAATGTAATTATTGGATGAAATTAAACATCGATTACCATTGCCATAAGTGTCAACACGAAAACCGTCTTCGGCGATACCTAGATAACCAAATACTAGCGGCAATGTGTCTGCAAAGGAGTGTTGAGCAGCTTAGAGCTCCTGGGAGCAGAACTAATGACCATGTTGGGGATGGCAATGTGCACTGTCCGAACCATGAGTTTTTGGACAAGCATGTGAATACCGTGTTTCCAAACACGGAGTATGGCGCTCGACAGTTTGCAGAACGTGTTCACCGAATGAGGTCAAGCGCTGTGACGTCGCAGACAAACACCAACACGGTCTTTAACGCACCTTTGATGAGCTACAATGAACGGGAAAGCCAGTATTGTGTTTTTTACAGGACCGCCCCAAAGTACAACTGTGTGCTTAATAACAACGCGTGGACATGCACATATGAGGGTGACGTCATCGCAGCACACAATAAGAACAATGGACACTACCATCCTGAACTGGACCATTATTACGCCACCCATGATCATCTGTTGGATTAGACGTGCGCCTCTGATCTTTCCATACATAACCTTCGTGGTTGTTTTTATATATATAATCAAAATATGCAACCAAATATAAATATGCACTGAAAAAATATATTTCTTCCCTAAAATAAGCTAATGTTCACAAAGAAATCGCCGTAAAAGCAAATTGTAGTTATTCTTCATTGAAGTATGAATTTACATATAAAAAAATCGCGTACAAGCCGTGATAAAGTTTGTATATTTGTTGATTTCTGTTCTTTAGGATGATCTTAAACAATTTTGAAGACGGGCCAGAGTGGTTCTATTAAAAATGACTGCCATTTTCCAAAAACATGTGTTATTTCAGCCTGATTTTCTTGCTATGACTAAAGAATTGAAAGCTCTAGAGGAAATATGTACAGGATAAAAAATTACTTTGTTTTTTAATGGTTTTTAGTGGTGAATCAAGGGTTTGCAAGAAAATGGCCTCACAATATGAAAGTTTGTTATGAGTAATTAATAAAATTATTTACGTTTTCATATTCTGTTTTATTCATTATATTGTGTAACCACAAACCTGCCTACTTTAACACAAGTTTTGTTAGTATGAGGTTGATGCCAGTGAAACTTTAGATACCATTTCAAATTTTTTTTTCTGGCTACTGTCACTTTTTGAAGCGCCATTTTGCCACATATCAATTTAATTTACGTTCAGGGGCAAAGGTAGTAAAATCGTCACACTAAAATAAATAAATTAAAAATAAAATTAGGAAAATAACATTGCTTTTAAAGTACCACCTGAAACATGACAAACAAATATATAAAACGTCACAAGACAACACAATAAACATAAATTGTACTTTAATATTATTAATTTGTATAAACTTGGCAAGGATAAATATTACTTCTTTATGAGGAATAGACAATAAATACGATATATTAGCAGGAAGGGATGTATTAAATTCTGAAAGAGAAGGAAAACAGGAGTACAATTATTGATAAGAGGACAATTGAAAAATATATGATCTAGAGATCCCTCCGCCAAACCACAGTCGCAAAGGAGCGAATCCCTTAACCGGAATCTAAGCAACCGAATGTGTGACCGAGCCTCATTCTAATGAGGACACTCGTGACTCGTTTGCTAAATTTATGATATTTATAAAACCAAGGACGGGGAGGTATTTGGGGCTGAATTTGACAGTTAAAATAATTGAAGCAATCCCATTCATCCTGCCACTCAACCGAAAGATTTTTTAGTTGGAATGGAGATAAGGTCCTGACAAAAGTTTTAGTAAAAGATGTTATCGCCCACTGAAATAGCATCCTTGCCAATCGATTAGCTTCCTCATTACCGACGATACCAGCATGCCCACTATGCTCAGGGATCCAAACCAAGGTAACCCGGGAATTATTGTTGGAACAAAACAAGAGTAGTTCCTTAATTTTACACAATATAAGGTTATGTACACAATTCTTAAAGGGATTTTGACTAATAGACTCTATGGAACTTATACTGTCAGAAAAAAATACTGAATTGTCAATGAGATTGTCAGTAATATAAATTAGAGCACTCAGGATAGCAAGACTCTCCTGAGAAAACTGTTGCTTCCGGGGGTAACTTATGTAGTCTTTTATACCCCGAGTTTAAATGAAAACAGGCAAAACCTTCACAGCCATCAATTTAGAGGCATCAGTAAAAAACAAGTTCGAGGAGAGCCACTTGGAATAAACAGACTGATTAAAAATAACATTGGCATTTGGTGTATCTTTGTGGATATGCAAGGTAACAGTGTCTGGAAGAAGACAAATAGCTTTGAAGGGAGTTTTATAAATGGGTGGACAATCTAACTGACAAAGATGAACTTCAATGTCATTAAGCCGGGATAGGCTTACGACTAGAAGATGTATACTTTTATGCATTCAATAATTATTTGTAGAGACTAGGTTGGAAAGCTGGACCAATTTAGAGAAAAGCGGATGGGAACTTGTTTGGGCAGCTCGGAACAGGAATCTGTCCGATAAGAACTGCCTTAGATGCAATGGCGACTCAACCGCCTCAACCTGCATAGCATGGATGGGTGAAGACCTCATAGCCGCCGTAATCACACGAAGAGCCTTAGCCTGCACAGCATCCAGCTTCTTTGTGTGCAAAAATGTGGCAAAATCCAAATGGCTTCTTATTAATGCATTACATAATAATTTTTGAGAGTATGGGTGGGCACCCCACCATGTACCTGACAAAGCTCTTAAAATGTTAATATTTTTCTCGCATTTCTTATAACATGATCGATTGGATTATTAATTTGGAGTCTAGCACTAGTCCCAGAAATTTAACATTATCCTGGACAGGAATAACGTGACCACACTCAAATGTTACATTAGGAGGATGTCTAGATCCGGTGAAAATGACACTAACACTTGTAGTAGGAAACAGGACCAAAACATGTTCACCCAACTAACTGTCCAACGAGGCTAAGGAGCTATTTAAATTGTCGGTTGCTTCATTAACATCTACGCTACTACTATACAGACAAATGTCATCAGCATATTGCAGCATACAACAATCAACACCCTCAATGGAAGAACCTATATCGAAAGTGTACAGATTAAATAAAATTGGACTCAAAACTGATCCCTGAGGCAAGCCTCTCCATACGTTTTTTGATGAAATAATTTGACCATCAAGTCTCAAATTAATTTTGCGATCAACGAGAAAGTTACAAATGAATAGCCTCGTAAGGCATAATGTGCTTGAAAAAGAACAAAATACATTATTCATTACGGCCCGGAATATTATTTATAAGTGTTGTTACTAAACACCCAATGTACTTCCCCGAGCACATATTTGAATTTCGTTGATATTTTGAATTTCGCGCTTGTCTAGCCATTTTGGCTCCTGGTTCCTGATTGGTGGATCTTTTAAGACCGGGTTTAATCAAAAAAGGTGAATGTCCAATCAAATCATATTTGTCAAATACCATTCAAAATGTCGGATATGGAGCGCTCACCGTCGTCACCGTCAAAGTATATGAAATCTCAAATATTTCATGCAATCTGGGACTAGTGAACCAAACAGATATGATAATTACTTAGTATGAATACTAATCTTTCATGAAATATATTTATTTTACATTATACTTATTGTGTGCTATGTTAATTTGGACCTAAATAAATATGTGGTTAAACAAGAACAATGGGCGTTACTTCAAATTTTCTACTGATTGATTATGTGTTTGCTGGAGAACTTAAATATAAGACCGATAAAGATAATTATTAGGGTTTGATTTTTTTTTTGGGCCGTAACCTTGTTATAACATTAAACAACATTAAGGAACACTTAATGCACGGCTTTAACTCACATTTGACCAAAAAGTGTTTTTTTTTACAAAAAAGCTTTTTTTTAAGATATCGCACCAAGTGGTGAAGATGTTGGTGACTTCGAAATACAGGCCTGTAAAAAAAGATAATCTAGAGGTCGAAACAAAAGGAACAGAAAGTGCTCATAAATTCATCAGAGCTCATGAAAAAATTGCTATTACAAAATAGCTTAACAATAAGCCAGTTACATAGCTATATTCAGAAGAGGCTAATAAAGAAACTGCAGACATATGCCAGTTATGGTGAAAATAGGAAAAAAGACTTTTTCTATTTATAGGCACAGGACAATACGGGAATATAATAGTAGTATAGCAGGAGTGGATTTCTGAGATCGTTTGCTTGCTATTTGCCCATAGAGATACCAAACGTTTTTCATACAACATGATCTATTTGTCAGTTTAAATTTCATAAAGAATTATGTTTTTATATCAAATAAAAACATTGTTTCATATATGCAATTAAAAACGCTAAAACAAATAAATCACTTCATATTTTTTGTATTTCTGTTTTAATTATTATTATAGTTTAGAAGAAGAACTTTTTTTCTTTTCCATGTGCTTTTAGTAAATATGTGTTCTCATGTTATATTTGATGACTCTTTAATTTTAAGTAATTTCTTGTTTTTAAAAAGGTCTTATTTTTGATTATTGGCTAATACAGCAAATTTTTTTTTCGAGACAAAAAATATGTTTTGTTTGATTTTACAAAGGGGTAATTATCTCAACATAAAAAGTATTCATTTTTTCAATAACAACACAATGTGCTTCAGAGAGAACAAATAAAAAATACCTATTAATAAAGTTGCGACCCAATGTCCTTCTGGGAGAACAAAATATTTTTAACTTTAACCATTGTTTTATTAATATTTATACATGATTTATATTATAAAAAATTACAGGCTTAGGAAAAGACATTAACATAGTTTTTAGGAGAAATTTATGTTTGTGTGGTAAGCACTACAATAAATATGTTCTCCGTGAAGAACAGTGGGTCGAAAATCATAAATTGTTAAAATAAGCTTGGGCCTTACGAGAGACGTTTACTACTATGTTACTACTATCAGCTATTGTGCCGGAAGATCAATGGATAATGATTGGAATGGTTGAAAAAGTCCGAGTACTTATTTAAAAAAGCACATATTTTTTATGTATATTCATGATTAAGAATAACAAAAACCAGTTAAGTGCGACTAGGACTTACTTAAAACTAGGGGGATTGCCTCGCTCCGCTTCAATCGGCTCCCCAAATTTATAATCATAAGCAACATAACACCATTGATAAAAGTATAAACCGCCTAACACGATCCTCCTCGCTCTACTAGTCGTCGCGTTCAATGTATTCTCGGTAACAGTGAAAGTAAAAGCAGAAAATTCTGAAACAAATATATTTTTCAGTGTAGTCTCCCAATACTCGTACCTCAATACATTTGTTAGATCTCGATATTAACTTTTGTATTTATAAATTTTTTTTTTTCCGGAAAATGGGCATCAGTTGCCGCCTTAAGCTCTTCATCGTCGGAAAATCGCTTTTCACGAAGATTTTTTTTTTATTTGGGAAAAGGAAATAGTCACTAGGAGCCAGGTTTCGGCTGTAGTTTGTATAATTTATTTTTTCATAGCCACAGTCTCGCACAGCAGTCTTGGCAATGGGCGCGGTGTGAACTGGCGCGTTGTCGTGAAGAAGCAACACACCCGCAGCTAATTTTCCACGACGTTTTTCTTTAATTGTCTGTCTCAAATGTTTTAACGTGGTGGCATATGGTATAGCGTTTATACTCTGACCTTTTTTGGTGTATTCTATAAGTAATATCCCCTTGGAATTCCAAAACATTGTGGCCATGAGTTTTCCGGCCGATGGACTCCTGTTTACTCTCATGATCATAATGATGAACCCACAATTCATCATCAGTAACAATCCGATCCAAAATGCTTGACGGATCATCACCACAGAGCTCCAAAAACTAACAGCGCCGTGCTCAATTTTCTTTAACATTGTTGAGTCAGTCATTCTTATTGTCTTGTACTCAGGATTTCTAGAATACTAATGATGATATCAGCATGAAATTTTGTAATTATACCCTATATTAGTGACATTAGATAATGAGATTATTAAATTACCCTCTTCATTACTTAATTACCCCGACACCGAGAATACATTGAACGCCCTGGTATTTTTAACTTTGATGAAAGATTTTCGGTTTCATACTTTACGATCTGCCCAATTAGATGCGCTCAAAATAACCGCTGATTAGATATTAGTGTCCCGTTTCTTTTTACACATTTTTATGAGTTTTTGACAAATAACGTTTACCAAATTGACAGAATTTCGTTTCTTAATACGTATATTTTGTATATGTTTTGGCCACTAGCTTAGAGAAACTCCATTACGAATCAGCGCGGTATTTAAATCAAAATAAAATAATAAAAACTATAACTTTTTTATGAAAACCTGGTACTTTATCAAAACCTGTTAATAGGTAAAATAATACAAGACTTTTATTACACTTTCCAAATCAGAAATTTTAAATAACTAGGTAATCTAACAAAACAAAAATCACATGGTTCGGTTACAATTTTTTGTATAATCTATACTAAGAATACGGTAGTGCAAAAGACGTGTCTGTACAATACACATTTTAATTTTAATTTTAAGTTAAATTTGTTATGTGTGAAGCCAAACCGACATCTGAATAACAAATTATTTGTTTTGAATTTTGTCTGTCTGTATGTATGGTTGGTTTAAAATTAGAGAACTATTCAACGGATTTGGATGCAATTTTATTTGTTATTATCGTATGTTCGATAACTACTCTAAATTAAAGATACCTATTTGTTAAGAATAGTAATACCGGAATGATGTAGGGTTGTAATGAGTCTACGCCAAATTCCACAATGTCAATCACTCACCTTGAACATCTCCAGTATGACTCCACCAGCTGGGGTTGGGTATGAAGCTTCTCCAAGGTCTGACGAAATGGTTGGCACTGCTAGGCTTATGTTCACAAATTGGGATCACACCAAGGTTAATCGATGCGCACGGCGCAGATATCGGTCGCAGACTGAAAGTTCATCCGCGGTGGCGCTGTTGCGCTAGCTCAAAGCTACCAGTCAAAGGTTCACTTCAATGTTTGTGAAAAACAAGGTAGAATAAGGCATATATCATACATAACCCCTCACCGAAATCATAGTATGATTTCTAGAAAAAATAAAAGATTAAGTATCTACAACTCCATAAAATAGAAGACTCTACATGGAGGATGAAGTTGAGACTCTAATTATTTATTAACAGAACTAAGGATAAATAACAATGAAAATAAACAATTTTGAATTCTAACTATTAGAGAGTAACCTAAATTAAAACTATTAGGAACTAGTCATTTATTGATTAGGAAGAGGACATAACTTATTAACTGGTCTACGGTAGAGACCCTTTGGTGTTCTCACTGTTACAACGCGGACAATGTTATCTGCACCAGGGTGAACACATTCTACACGTCCAACAGGCCATTGCAAAGATTTGGTAAAGTCAGATTTGATCAAACATAGATCATTTACTTTTATGTTTGGCGTCACTGTAAACCATTTTTGTCTTTGTTGGAGAGTATGAATATAATCATTAGACCATATTTTCCAAAATAATTGGGTCGATTTCTGTATGTATTGCCAACGAGACAATCTGTTGATCGTTAAGTCGTCTAAATTAATTTCTGGAACGGCCAGAAGATTTTGTCCAATCAAGAAGTGTCCTGCGGTTAAAACTTCAAACTCATCAGCTGAGTCTGATAAACTGCATAAAGGACGAGAGTTCATAACGGCCTCTATTTTACAAAATAAAGTCGTTATTTCTTCGAACGTCAAAGATTTGTCACCTATAGCACGAATGAGGTGGTACTTGGCAGATTTTATTCCTGCCTCCCAAAGCCCTGCTAGATTTGAACCTGTCGGAACATTGAATTTCCAATTTATTTGGCGCAAAGTGCAGCCATTTAGGATTTCATCACGGACAGATTCCTTTGTGAGAAATTGGTAAACTTCCTTTAGGTGTTTGCTAGAAGCTTTAAAGTTGGTAGCACAGTCAGAATATAGACAAGTCATTAATCCTCTACGAGCTACAAACCTATCTAGGGTAGCGAGAAAACAATCAGCTGTTAGATCAGTCAAGACTTCCAAGTGGACTGCTTTTGTTGAAAAGCATACAAACAAACAAAGGTATGCCTTATACACTTTAGCGTTTCTTCGGAGACTTTCCTTTATGTAGAAGGGCCCACCTAGGTCACAACCCACATGATTAAATACCTTTTCAGGTTGTAAGCGAGTTGTTGTTACAAGTTACTAGCGTAGCTGAGTTTGGGGACCCCTGGTAAATTTACTTTTTAAATTATGTGCAATGTACCAAAATTTGTATTATGTTTTATTTTTGTAATTTTATTATTCTTGCATTAAATTTATTTTCTTTCTTTCTTTTCTTTCTGTTGGAAGGTCACATTAAGCATTTTGAAAGAATGGATCGAATTATACTACGAGCACAAAGAATCCAATAGAATTTGCATAAAATACCTTGCAAAGACCGAGGTCCAACATGCAAATATTTTTTATGAACATATTCGATGATAAGTTTTGTAATGTGACACTTTTTTGGGAGCAAAAGTGGGTGTTTTGTTCCAAATGGTAGGGTCGATTGCGAGATTCTACCCCCCACCCTGAGAAAACCACGGGTGTCAATAAAAGGAGAACATTTCCTAAGGGATGGAACAAACTTTCCATTCTTCAGCATCTTAATTTCAGATGAAAAGTGGTTCTCTTGAACACATTTTATAATTGAGTCGTGAGCATTTTGAAGCTCTGAAGTTTTCAAAGGTCCTACACAACGATCCTCCGATTTAAGTTTAGAGTTTTTTATGAATCGAAGGCACCAAGCAAACACCCTTTGAATTTTGACAAAAGAAGAAAACTTCAAACATAAAGTTTCTAAGTCATTTTTTACTTCAAAGCTTTTATTTTGAGGTTTTGAATTGACCTTTTCATTATTCTGTGACATATCAGAACTTGAAGTCAGACAAAAAGTATCAACGTTTGGTTTTACTTCTGGAATATTTTCAGAATTTTTTATAAAAAATGTGCTGACTGGCCAATTTTCACGGTTACAATATAGCCAGTCCGGTCCGTGTAACCAAGTTGCAGCAAGCTCCACCAGTTGCTCAGGCATAACACCACGTGACGCAACATCTGCAGCATTATTGTTTCTGGTTACATGATACCATTTGTTAGGCGGAACCACACTAATAATATCAGCCACGCGACTTGACACAAAAGTTTTTAATTTATATGGTGGTATTTGAAGCCATGACAGAACAACACTTGAGTCGCTAAAGGCGATGATTTGTAAATTTAAATGTTTGAGGTTGTCTAAGACACATTTTACTAATTTTGAAAGCAGCACGGCGGCCATCAGCTCAATTCTAGGGATTGAAAGTGGTTTAATAGGCGCAACTTTAGATTTGCTCATTAGTAGTCTAACCTTAACATTTCCAATCGAGTCTGTACTCCGGAGGAAAAGACAACTTGCATATCCACGAGAACTTCCGTCACAGAATGCGATTAGCTGTATTTCTTTAAAACCGGTTATGAGTAGGTGACGCTCGATACGTAGTTCAGATAGCATGGGCAAACTAGTGATGAACCTCTGCCACTTGTCACGGACATCTGATGGTAATTGTTCATCCCAGTCAAGGCTAAGTTTCCACAAATCTTGCATGATACATTTTGCTACAAAAGTACAGGGAGCAATAAATCCAATTGGATCGAAGATGCTGGCCAAAAGTTTCAGAACCGATCGCTTTGTGGAAATTGCATCAGCTAGATTGTAATTAAATGCAAAACAATCTTGATTTGGAATGTATTTAAGACCAAGCACCTTAATAGCTGATGATAAGGTATCATCTTGAAAGCTTATATCAGATGTTTGTTGTGTCTGTACTCGGGTAAGTAACTCACAATGGTTACTTGACCATTTTCGCAACTCAAAACCACCTCTATTCAGAAGAAGATTGAGTTCATCCTGTAACGTACAGGCTTCAGCGAGCGTTTGTGTCGACCACAATAAGTCATCGATGTAAAATCCTTCCATTACAACAGGCGCGGCCCGCGGGAAAAATTCATGTTCATCATGAGCCAGCTGCTGTAAATTACGTACGGCAATGAAAGGTGCACTGCGTAAACCGTACGTATTTGTTTTAAGCTCATATATTTTTAGTGGTTTAGAAGGTGAGTCACGCCATAAAATATGTTGATAACTACGTTCACAGGGACGTATCCAGACTTGACGGTAGAATTTTGATATGTCAGCAGTAAAACAAACATCAAACAACCGAAAGTTTGAAATGATTTTAAATATATCTTGATGTAGTTTTTTACCCGTCAAAAGATGACAATTTAGACTATACGAATTACCATCTGTTTTTGCCGATCCGTCAAAAACGGCACGGACAGGCGTCGTTGTACTAGACAATCGCACGACAGCATGGTGAGGTATGACGTATTTAGATTTTTCGGAACCAGAATACACTTCCATGTGCCCTAATGACTCATACTCGTTCATGAAGTCAACATATGTCTTATATATTTCAGGCGTTTTTACAAGACGACGTTCCAACTGCAGAAAACGTTTCAATGCAGTTTGATAAGAATCCCCAAGCGACGCGCCCGAAGGTTGAAGTAACAACGGTGAAACATACCTACCAAATGAATCGCGATAGTGATTTTCTACGTATATTTTTTCTGCGATCTCATCGAGTGGATCTTGTGGAATTTCGCACGGCGCAGATTCCACCTCCCAAAAGGATTTCAAACGGTCATCGAGACACGTTTCAACAGCGTACGACGCTGAGCAATGATGTGTAGACGCTACCCTCATTACATTGCTGGATTGTTCGACCTCCAACTTTCCAGTGACAACGTACCCGAAAATGCTGCTCAATGCTGGAGGAATACAGTCAGCAAAAATAATCTTTTTTCCATCATAAATGTGAGGAAATACATCACCAGCTAAAATAATGTCAATTGGTGATGGTTTATAAAAGTTTGGGTCAGCTAAATTAAGACCACTATAATTTTGTAAAACCTTTTTAGGAATTTGAACAGTCGGAAGGTCTGAAGTGATTTTCGGCAAAACTACAGCGTCAATTTTGAAATTACACTTGCTACTATTGCGAGGTTTTATTTCACAAGTTACCATGCCGTTATTTTTTAATTGAACGCCACCTAATCCAAAAATGTTTAAAGGACATTTTGTTTGAGGCAATCCTAAGCGTTTTAAGCAATCAAGTGACAAGAAATTCGATTGTGCCGCAGAATCAATTAAAATACGACACGGTTGTTCATTTCCGAACGCATCCGTAACATCTACAATCGCAGTTCCCAAGATAACGGTATAGTTCTGCGTCGATGCGTGATGATTCAAGTTCAAGTTCACGGTGACGTCATCATCAGCTGAGCTCACGGACTCACTTGCATGCACCAGCGGCGGCGCCTGTGACTGCAAAACGCTTGCCGTCACGGGAAACGCTGACGACCTTTCACTTCCGATTGACTGATTAAAGTTTTGTTCCAGATGTAACAATGCGTGATGAGGTTTTTGACAAATGAAACACCTAAACTCACTGTTACAATCACTGGTAGAATGATTACCTTTTAAGCGCAGTTATGGCATAATTTTAACGCATTCGCACGGTCAATGCGCTGTAAAGTGTTCATTTTCCGGAAAGATTCACAACGGAAAATCATGTGATTTTCTGTGCAATGTGCACATGAAAACTTTTGACGCGCTGAAGAAGAAGCGTGTGAATAATTGTTTTTAATAGTATTTTTATTATAGTTTTTATTGTTATATTTCACTTTAGGTGCGTCCTGTTGCACAATTTCAGGCGTCGAATAATTTAAAACATTAATATGTTTTTCCACAAAAGCAATGATTTTTGAGAAGGTAGGTTCACCATTTTTCTCTAGTGTTTGTTCAAATAATCTTCTACTTTGAGGATCTAAGGCCCTTAAAGCGATGTGACAAAACACATAATCTGCCAAATCATTGATTTTTATTGACTGTATGGCCTTATAAGAATTGTCAAACGTTTCGAGAAATGTATTTAAATTTCCAGCTGACTCCAGAGTTAAGGGAACAAAGTTCAACATTTTCTTTAAATAAAGTCCGGCAAGCACTCTGTTGTCATGATACTTTTTAAGCAGAGAATTCCACACTAAATCATAATTGTCTGATGTCAAAGGAAGACTTGTAACAAGACTACGAGCAGGCCCGGAAGTACAGGAAATCAAATAGTGAAACTTGTCTATATTTGCGATGTCAGCCTGGCTGTGTACCAAAGAACAAAACGTTTCATAAAATGTTGTAAATTCTTCAATCTTACCGTCAAATTGCACTAATTCAATTTTCGGTAGGCGAGGACGCGGTTTTAAGTTAGTTTGTTCCATTTTAACGGAACTTTCAGAATTATCAATTTGTAATTTTGATTTTATAAGTTTTATTTGAAAGTATATTTCATCAAAGTTATTTAAGTCAATCGTTTTTAATGACGCATTTTCGTCCAAAATGCATTCATTTTCAAAGATGTCAAAAATAAGGTCATTGTATCTTTTTCGAATATTATCTATTTCTTCGACTTGAAGCAAAAACATGTCCGTCTGGTCAGGGTAGGTAGTAATCTTTTTACCGAGATCATGAATTGAAGTTATTTGTTGAAAATATCTTTGCTTCAATGCCGTTAATCTTTGCAATGCCTTAGTCGCACTTGCTATTGGGTCTTTAGGCGCCATTTTCTTGTTTACTTCGTTTATAACTGCGAGAACTTTCCAATATGGCGTAGTACAAAGGGACGAAAACCACGTTTTCTGTAGACTATTTATGAAGAAAACTTGATGAATTTAAAGTTTTTTACAGTTTTAAATAGGAATTATGATCCCTACAATCAGATTGTATGAGATAAGTACTTTTAAGCACTCAAAAAGATTTAAATAGATTTAAATCCATAGGATCTAGGGTTCGAAGGGCCAAAAATATGTTCGATAACTACTCTAAATTAAAGATACCTATTTGTTAAGAATAGTAATACCGGAATGATGTAGGGTTGTAATGAGTCTACGCCAAATTCCACAATGTCAATCACTCACCTTGAACATCTCCAGTATGACTCCACCAGCTGGGGTTGGGTATGAAGCTTCTCCAAGGTCTGACGAAATGGTTGGCACTGCTAGGCTTATGTTCACAAATTGGGATCACACCAAGGTTAATCGATGCGCACGGCGCAGATATCGGTCGCAGACTGAAAGTTCATCCGCGGTGGCGCTGTTGCGCTAGCTCAAAGCTACCAGTCAAAGGTTCACTTCAATGTTTGTGAAAAACAAGGTAGAATAAGGCATATATCATACATCGTAGTAACCCTGGTCAACTGGAAGTAACTAAGCGTATACCCATTGTACACTGTATTTTTATTATAAATTTTGATAATAATGTTCCAATTTAAAACAATTAAAATCAAAGTAAGTTAGCTACTTTTATGAGTGCGTCAAAAACACGCAACAGGAAGTTTAATTGGAACGGATTTATAGATTATTACAGAATCTATTAGATTTTTAAAACCATCAATTTTTATCAGTAATGTTAAAAGAAAAAAGCTTGCCCGGTTTCATATTATAAGCATGCTCGAAAAGAGAGATTACTGAAAAAAGGCTGTTTTGATTCGGATTTCTTGAAGCAAAAGAGAAAGACTTAGAGCAAGCGCACGTCTACTAGTGGAATCATTAAATTTAAAGTTTGATCGTCACGTTAGCCAGCAATTTTTAAAACAAATGCAAGCAGAGCAACAATGCAAACTAGCATGCTCACTCAGTCACTCATAAGGAAACGTGTCCTGCCTGACATATTCGAAAGCACGTCCCCTTACACGCGCGCCGTGCGGTAGCATGCTCATTTCTAGGAATGTCTATTAATACACAGCATTTTCTCGATAATACCAGAATAAAAGCATGTTTTCTTACTATAAATAGCATCTCTATTCCCGGCTTAACGCCAGATTCCCCGGGAATTCTCGCTTCGAGAAAACTCCCCTTTTTTCATTTCATTTATTGCCATATATCACGTATACAGATAAGGAGATGTTATAAAAATACAAGTTTCAATGTAATTTTACCAATGGGGTGTTTGCTACACCCTTGTTTGAAATTTTTAATATACATTTTCTATTTAAACGTATTTACAGCTTGAACTCTAATCGGTATTTTTTTGTTATGACACCCAAAATAATATAGTAATAGGATTGTGACGTCACTCAGCATAAAAGGCAAACAAGTATTCATATCACGACCAAAAAATACCACTTACATAAAACGTTCTGAAAGTTAGACCAACCGAAATAAGTCATTCGTTGACGTAAAAAGCTTTCTTATTTATGACCGAGACAGATATCACGTGTTCCTTAAAGGTAGAGATCATATCTCTGTTGCCAAAATGTGCGTAATTTTTCTTTCCACTTTTTTAAATCTTCTACAACAAATACATTGCCATACAATTTTCTTGGTTAGTTTTCTCACATTACGAATCCAGAAACGCTTTCCTAATTCGGACATAAGTGTTTGTGTTTCAGCGTGAGAAAGTGAAACGTGTTTACTGAAAATCAATCGTTTGATTTTGTCATTATCTCCAGTTCAAAGTAACGGAAATATAAAATCCGGTAAGTACATTTTACTCAATTGGAGTCTGGTATAGACGCGAATTAATCCTTTTTCATCTGTCACAGTGTTAATTGTCTTTGACATTTTACCTTTTTCTTTATACTCTTTTTGTAGTATATTTATACTCAAACTCCTTTTGTTCTTTAAATACTCTTTTCTGATTCTTGGACTCATCCTCAATAGCCATGCAACTAATCTTACTATTTGGTTATATTTACCAAAATAACATAGCTTAGAACTGCATGAAGACGACAAGTGTAACGAATTTGTGTCAGTAGCAGTTATCGCTACATTCTGTTTTTCATTCTCTATTTCTTCAAGAGAAAGTTTAGGTTCAGTGACATAGTCTCGTTTCTTCTCTATGTTCACTGCGTCTTCGTCAATCAGGATCTTACAAATATTTGATTTCGGCCATTGATATTCTTCCAGATATAACCATTGTGTTTCCACCATCATAATATATATAACCATCTGTTTCCAGAAGTTCTTTCGCATTGCACCCCCGAGATGCTAATTCAGCAGGGTTGTACCTCCCGGGTAAATGGTGCCAACTTTTAGGATCTGTGATCAATCATACATATTTCTTTGACTTGCTGACAAATGGTTTTTATTTTGCTTGTATTTGAATCCAAGCTAGCGTTGCAGTAGAATCGGTCCAACAATATACTTTATACTCTTTATATTGTGATAATAGCCCGGAGTCTTTTACTTCGCTGAAGAGTCTTGAAGCTGTTAGAGCACCCATCAACTATAGTCTGGGTAAAGTCATTTTTCGCTTTGTTGGAGCTACTCTGCTTATGGCTAATACTAATTGAACGTTAACTTTACCATCATGCACCATTCGTAGAAATATACATCCAGCTTATGATAACATACAAGCATCACTAAAAATGTGTAAGCTCATGTCACACTCTTCTATAGGTTTTTCTGTCAACGTTCTTGGGACTCGACACTGATTCAGATAATCGATTGTTTCAATCCAAATTTCAAACTCATTCTTCAAGCTAAACAATTCTTGTCGTGCTATTCAAAATGCAGACTCGTGCACCGCCCGCCCACCCGCATAAAACATACAACAAGCAAGCAATACGAGCAAAGCAATCTTAAATAACAAGCAAGAAAACTTATCGACACGTGTTTCGCCTCTGAACGAGGCATCCTTATTCTTCAAGTCTTCAGCGATCTCTTGGTCCCAACCAACATTTTGTAACCATGCTCTCTGTACTATAAGTTTTGGTATAATAGTAACAGGATAGACTAAGCATAGAGGATCGAAAATTTGGTGCGTCATGGATAATAAAATAAGTCACTTTTGGTTACGTTTTCAGTAGATTTTCTTTTCAAATCAACAATGCTGTGTAGTTAATCAGTCGAAGTGTCCCATATCATACCTAATACGGAAATGGATTCGGTTTCATTGTTTTTCTTAGGAGCTGTAACCCATCCTCTGAGAGCAATTTTTACAATTGTTTAGATTCTACTATAAAGTCTGAAGTTCGGCTTCTGTATCGAAACTGGTTGTACAGTTATCTACATAAAACGAATCTCTTAGCTTCTGTGCAGTTGCTTTATAGACCTTGGGGCATCTCTCCAGATGATAGTTGATAGTCGCTGCCAACAAAAATGGACTACATGTCACACCGAACACTACACGTGTTCTGTATGTAACCAAGTCTTTGCATGTCAATGGGTCCTCACGATCACTCATGATCCTTTTCAACTAACGATATTTGAAGGAAAGCCTTTTTGATGTCAGAAGTTACTCTCCAAGCGCATTTTTTGAACATTATCAAAAACTTCGGGATCATTTCTATTGGTTCATTCCTTTATCAATACAATTATTTAAAGTATTTTGATTGTAATCCTTAGCAGAAGCATCAGAGACGGGCTTAATCTTGACTACGCAATGGTGTGGTAGGTAGTGGCCAGAATTTTCGTTATCTTTATTCGCCTGTTCTATTATGCCTTCATCTAGCCATTCTTTGAAAACTTCATTATTATGCTACGAAGTTCTCAGTATCTTGTAATTTCTTCGTCATCTATTTTAAACGGTTTAGTGCAATAATTATTATAATTGCTTCCTAACACTGGAAATTCATCTTTCTACAGTAATGGAACCTCATACCGTCCTTCTTTATTAACTGATACATTTTCATTAAATTCCTTGATTATTTCTAACTCTACTGTTTCTCTTTGTTTGCTTTCCTACGGGTCTTTTAAACCTTATGTTTTTTAACTCCAGAGATCAGAAATGTCTTGTGAATGACAGCATATACTTATTGTATTGTTCGTAATAGAGCTATATGCAGCCTCAGTGAGACCTTGAACTGTCCATCGAAGTCTGGTCTTAATTGCAACCAAATTGTTTCCGAGTTGCTTAATAGTTCCGGTAATTATTGCACCCAAGTAGTCCAATCCTATTAAGATTCCTATATCTGTAATTTCTTTATCGGTGTCACTTAGACGAATGTTCATATCAGCAAGTTTATTAATTACATCATCGTTTCGTATTTTGGGCAAATAACAATTGATTATAGTTATTATTTATTTTAATAATTTGTATAACTTTACAGTATGAACTAAAGCTCTATTCAAATTCAATAAAAACTAAAAATAAACACTAAGCACGGTTAGTCTACGATATTTTTGTTATATGTAAAAATAAGAACCTGTCGCAAACCCAAGATGCACTAAATCAACACGTTCTTCGGGCTATATACCAGGGGTGTGGAAGCATTAAAACATGTGGTATACATACTAATAATAATGTAGTAAAAAGGTCGTGTTTGTACAATCTCAATTTTTGAGAAATTTTAAAGGAATTGTGTTAAGTTAATATTGTTGGTACTTAGGCCAAAATCACAATTTGTTTAATTTTTGTCTATCTCTCTGCATGTTTGTATGTTCCATTCTAACTCAAGAACAATTGAGCGGTTTTCTTTAGTATGATCATAGCGACCTAAGTCAACATATGAGCTATAAGGGATGTTCATAAAGTAACGCCCAACCCGAAAGCGGGGCAGAAATTGAATTCATACGGATGGAGCCGCGGGCAAAGGCTAGTATTAGATATGACAAAAGCCTACGATAAAGTCTCATATAAAATACTATTATCTAAACTTTATGGATCAGGAATTCGAGGTCCAGCTTTTTTGAGGTTTTCTTCTTATCTCGAAAATAGAAAACAAATTGTGCAAGTTTAATTTTTCAACAACGTATCAAATATGATAGAAAATGTTAGGCCTGAAGAAAGAAACTTAACATGTTCGATACCCCAAGGCAGCGTCGTTGGATGTATATTATTTCTTATCTACCTACATTAACGACTTACCTAGAGTGCTTAACAAAGAAACAACACTTACAGTTCTCTTCACACAGATGAAAATATTATTGCTTATAAAATGTGAAGACAACTCGAACGCAGAAATGTTGATGAAACAAAATCTTCTTACTGTTAAAAGCTTCTTAGACGATCACAACCTTAGCATAAATTATAAAAAAACTAAGACGATGCAATTCCGTCCATATCAGAAACCCAGCCTTAACATTAATTTAAAAATCGGAAATACAAAACTTGAATCTGTAAATCAATTTTGTATATTATGTATGTATGTACTAAGCACCTCAACTGGAAATGTCAAATCTAAAATATCGTAATTCAGCTATGCACTTGAAAATATTGAGAATAACACAAACACTGATACACCACTGTCAGCATATCACGCTTTTCTTAGCTCCTGGCTCCGGTATGGAGTGATGTTGTGGGGCATCAGCGTAGATGTTAATCAGCTATTTATACTCCAAAAACGTTGCATCCGAATCCATGCTTATGTAGACTCCAGGAACAAGTTATAAAGACTACTTTAGAAAATTCAACCTTCTAACCCTTCCATGTATTTACGAGTATATACATGATGAATGTATGAAGCATTTCAAACAAGTCAAAAACGCACACAATGATAATACCCAAAATAAAGAAAAATTACACCTACCAATGTCTCGAATAGTAATGGTAAATAGCAGCCCATACCACATGGCAATACAAATTTATAATAAAATACCCGCAGAAATACAAATCGAAGTAATAGAACACATTTTCTCTAAAAAGTTAAGAATATTTATAGTAAAAAAATGCTAGTAGATTTATCTTATTAATGTTAAGCATACATTGTTACAATAGTTAAGTTTTTAAGTTAGCTTTAAGTTGTGTTCCAAATTTTCAACGCCTATAAATAGGCATCTAAAGTTATAAGCGCCAATAAAACATTAAGATCTGTACACACTTAGATTGCAATAAATGTTTGAGTTTGAGAACTACTGAAATATTCATTTATAAATAAAAATTTACTCGTCAAAAAAGTACAAATATAGTTATTTTTCTAAAGATAAATAGTATCAATGATTTGAGATTTTTATGTTGGATACATTATAACATATGTATTTATACATGTCATTGAAATAATTAATTGAAATTTGTCAACTAATATTTGTCGTTTATTAAAATTACTCGTATATTTCATACAGTCAAAAAACTCTGCGGTAGTGTAACATGAACATGCCATACCGACCAATGTAGGTAGTTTTACTGGACGTGCATTTTATGTCGTCAGGGATAGCTTTATATATTTTAGGTACCAACGTAAACAGACGTTTATTTGATTTCACGAGTCTCCTGGCAGGTATGTACAGCCGATCACGTCGTCTTATATTTACGGTACCTACATCGCTGTTTTTACGGAACTGGGTTTTGTCGCGCATACTTTGCTATTGAGAGTATGTACAAGGAGGGGAGGGTTAGAATCTTATTAGTTTTGAACAATTCTTTTGCTGATTGGTCCTAAGGCACCCCCGCTATTACTCGTATTGCACGTTTTTGCAGATATAGTGCCCTTTCACGGTCTTCAGAGTTACCCCAGATGTCCACTTCATATGAGAGTATAGACTGAAGTAGCCAAAGTAGGCTTTTCTTAAGTAATCGGGGGACAAACTGGGTACGAGCCTGCACAAAGCAAAGCATGCTGAGGATAGGCGTTTACATGTAACATCAATGTGCGGTATCCATGTGAGACCAGCGTCGATGGTGAAGCCCAAGTTTTTGACTTGGTCCATTTGTGGCAACAGCAATCCGTTACACGTAACTTTCTTATTCCAATCTTAGTTTTATCGATGTATAAAAGCATACCGTTGGCGGAAAACCAGTCTGCTAAATTGGCCGTAACGCGAGATAGTCTGGACTGAAGCTTTTCATAATTATCATCAGCTACAATAACACAAGTGTCATCAGCAAATATAACGTAATCAGCGTCATGTCATTAACTATTTAAAAAAAGGTTATTTCCCATTATGGAACCCTGCGGAACAGCGCTATTTCCAATGTACTCAAGTTCGTACATCTGACGGATGCATGTACATTGCTGGCGATCGCTTAGAAATGCTGCTATTGTTTTATAGAAATAGCCCCTTACTTCGTGCTTTTGAAGCTTATCCAGAGAATGATTAGTATTACTCGGGGGTACGCAAGCTAATTGTGAACAACTCTGTTTTTGTGCTCCTCATATTTTAATTAAATAAACATATTAACACTTGAATAAATTACGAAAAAAAGTGACATTATAAATGTTATAGCACTAACCTGCACCTGGCACTATTAATTTCTCACAAAATCTCCCCACTTTGTTGTCATCACAAGTTAACCTATAAACTGCTCACATGGAGCCTTACACCGAGCTCAGCAAGAGAATGGAGGAAGTCTCTGAGATGATTCAGGCTCGCATGGGTCAGTATGAGAAGGATTTATTAAGACAGACTGCTTCAGTGTCCAGTGTTTCTGCCCTGACTAATCTGAAGTCCTTGACAGAAGACTACTTGGGATTCAAGGAATTTGTCGTGAAGACATTCTCTATTCTTTCACAACAGATAGAGGTTCTCAAGCATGGGCTGGACCGGCAAGCACTCACGTAGGAAAGTTCTTCTTATACATGGATTGCCTGAGCAGCGTCATGAAAACATTGCCGACCGAGTTCTTGATTTACTGGCACAGAAATTGAAGTTGCAGGTGACTGATTCGACTATCTTTGAGGCCTGTCATCGTCTGGGTACAAAGAAGGAGAAGGACAGACCCACTCTTGTTCGCTTTAGTACACTCAGGCTAAGAAACGATGTCTGGAATGCTAAAACCTCTCTTAAAGGTACCAGTATATCTATGTCTGAGTTCTTGACTATGCCTAGACATGAGGCATTTGTGGCAGGACGAAAACATTTCGGTATGAGTCGTTGCTGGTCAACAGATGGTGTTGTGATGGTCCTATGTCCAGATAAGAGCCGCCACAGGGTTGTGTCTATGGCTGAACTTCGGATGCTGATGGATAAGTTTCCCTTGTCTGCGGTTGCTGAAGCTCAAAAGAATGAGAAGAAGGTTGGTTCCAAGGATAACAAGGATATAAATCCCAGCAAGGCTACTAAAACTTCGCGCACAAGAAAACAGTGAACTTTGTGTTGTAATTTTTATGTTTAATTAAGCAGTTTTCTTGCAAGTTCGGTAGTTGAAACCTTGAACAATTAAGTTTCGGCAGAATATTTTTCTTCAACTGGTTTTAAGTAAAGGTAGCTAAGGTAATTTTATGTTTTTTTATGAATTTTTGATCACAATAATTATTTTCTTTTCTACCGACCGAGATTGACAGCTGATGTCAGCTAATGTCAAAAATCACAGAGTATTTCCTTGTTCCCTTGCGTTTCAATATCAATACTCGTGGTCACTGTAAGCTGCCAAAATATGACGTTTCTTTTAAGAAGACGGTGTTAGTTCTGCTTTTTGCCACGGTCTTGTAACTACTTTGTTTGCTATTTAGGTCTTCCTGTTTTTGTTTCTTATTACTGCTTATTATTTTTGTTTATGTTATTTTGCAGAACAGTTGTAAGATTATTATGTTTTTGTGAATTTATTGTAATGAAGTTAATAATGTCAGTTAATAGTGTCAGTGTCGCTCAAGGCCAACAATTATACCTCCACTAAAAAAAGATGACGGTACTTTCACTTCCAGCATCATGGAACAAACTGAAACACTTGCAGATGCTTTTCTTAACAATATGTCCCTCACCAACACCTGGAATGAAAATTCGGTCCTAAATGAAGTCGAACAATCAATAAAAGTAATAAATGCCCCTATTGAACTTGAGCTCAATGAACCGGCGAGACCACAAGAAGTTTGGAAGTCTATAAGAAATTTAAAATGTCGCAAATCACCCGGCGCAGACACCATACACAATGCTCTGATTAAAAACATGTCTCTAAAGGCAATAGTTTATCTTACCAGAATTTTTAATGGATGCTTATATCTTAACTATTTCCCGAAGATTTGGAAATTTGCTAAAGTTATAGGCATTAAGAAACCTGGCAAGAACGAGGATCTTCCGAGTAGTTATCGCCCTATAAGCTTGCTCCCAGCCTTTGGAAAACTGTTTGAAAGAGTAATTTATACTCGGTTATTAAAATCCACTAAGGATATTCTTAAAGGTGAACAATTTGGCTTCAGAAGCTGTCACTCCACAACTCAGCAACTGGCCAGGGTAGCAGAACACATTGTCCATCACCTTAATCTGAAAGAATCGACCGGAATGTTTCTTTTAGATATTGAAAAGGCATTTGACACAGTGTGGCATGACGGCCTCATTCACAAACTTTATAAAAGTGGCATTCCTATTCGATTGACTAAAATTCTCAAGTCCTACTTACTAAATCGTGAGTTTTCCGTACACATAGGTGACTCTACGAAATCTTCACTTCGCTCTGTTCCTGCAGGTGTGCCCCAAGGCTCCATTCTTGGTCCATACTTGTTCTTGTTATACGTAAATGATATGCCTGTCCAACCACGCACTCATTTAGCCTGCTTCGCTGATGACACAGCATCATTTACTTCCTCAAAAGATGTCGACCTGGTGGTAGATCGACTTCAGTTGTCACTAGAAAGTCTTCACATGTATTTTACAAAGTGGAAACTCAAGCTAAACGAGGCAAAGACTGAAGCTATCATATTTACCCGCCAACGTCAAGAACCTAAAAAGACACTTAAAATTGCTGAACACTCCATACCGTGGAACAAAACTGTACGATACCTTGGGTTTACGCTGGATAAGAAAGTTAATTGGACCAGTCATGTTACAAGCGCGTAGGAAAGGTGTTATTGCTCTAAACTCACTTGGGAAAATCTTAAATCGTAGAACACAGCTCAGTCCTAACACGAAATTGCGTATTTATACTACCCTAGTACGCCCATGCCTCACATATGCTGCTCCTGTATGGAGCAGTACTCGTAAATGCAATTACAAGTCATTGCAAGTCATCCAAAATAAAGCAGTAAAAATTGCATACAATACCCCGTTCAAAACAAATCTTCGCAAATTACACGTCAAAATAAAACTACCTTTTTTAAAAAATTATATCTTGAAAATCACTCGCAATTTCTTTATAAAAAATTCAATCAACTCAAATAGCTTAATTTCTTCAATTGGCAAAACAAAAGCGAACGACCTGCCATGTATCGACACGTATGGTACTTACAGACTGCCCCATCACTATTTGTTGTACTCGACCGACGACGTCACACGGGCCGCCTGCGATCCGTAGAACTGGTTATCATATACAGTAGCGGCCACTAACCACGGAGAATGGACTCGTGCGATAAGCAGCCGTTTCCCCTCTTTCGCCGTTGCTACATAGCCCTGCGCGGGTCGAGGCATATCGCACTATGCTCGTCACCGGCTAAAAAGAAATCTTGCTGATGGTTGTAGTTACAATTAATGTACCCTCACCCACAATTATTTTAATTATTATGTTCTTAATACGTTTATTTTGTATTTATAAGAACTAATTACTTAATGTTACTATCTATTTATTTATTTATTTATATATTTATACATATAGCTATAAAACGTGACTCACAACTGATGAGCTCGTACTTTTTATTAAATAAGTTTATGTTTAAGTTGATAGTATAATGTGAAATTGTAAATAGACTTATTTAAATACATATTTTATAAACTTTTAGAGGCGAAAACAGCCTGACAAAGTATAATTTATGATGATGTCGTATACATGTAGCTAAATTAAGAGCTATATGTAAGGTAAATGTATTTTTTATGCTATTAATAAAGAACTTTGAAAATCAAATCAATCAATAGTGTCAGTCAGCCTGAAATAAGGCGTTGAAAAAGTAGGTAGTTTAAATAGTGCTAGTTATTTTTTATTTCATTTTCATTGTTATTTTATTTTATTTATTATATATATTTTATTTATATTTTATTATGTCAGATAATATTCCGCTTAGCTTTGATTTTTTCTCTTGCTCTTCTTCAGATGAATATGAAAGTGCAACCAGTAAAGATGAAAATAAATCAATGTCAACCGATGCTGCTCCGCTCGATCTAAAACTGCATTCAGTTTTCCCAAATAAATCTCCAAATTTAAATTTAGTGCATATAAATGCCCAAAGCATTCATGCACACTTTACTGATTTTCTTACCTCTTTCAGCGATCAGGAGATAGACGGTATTTTTGTATCCGAATCCTGGCTTAGCCCCTCTCTTCCCTCAACGCTTTACCCACTTCATGGATTTCGGGTCTACAGAAATGACAGAACTGGTACCTCGGGCGGTGGTGTATGTCTTTATCTACGTAGCAACATACCTTGCAGGATCATTTGCCAAAGTGAATGTCCTGTACCTTATAAAAGTTCATTCGAGTATATTTTCTTAGAAATTACTTTACACCACTCCAAAATTATTCTCGGAGTAACTTATAGTCCTTCTTCTAGTGTTAACTACTTTAATACATTTGAATCCCTGTTAACAAATTTTAGACCTCTTTACGATCAAATTATTATTATGGGTGACTTAAATACGTGTCTCCTACTAAATAATTCCCGCACCAAAACTTTAGAATCTTTAATATCTTCCTTAGACCTTCATATTCTCCCCCTCTCCGCTACACATCATCCCCCTAATAGGCCGCCTTCTCTGTTAGATTTAATAATTGTTTCCAATCCAAAATTTGTGTGTTCTCATGGACAAATGACGGCCCCCTTCTCTTATCATGACTTAGTTCATTTGACATATAAATGTCGTCCCCCTAAACGACGCAGCAAGGTAATTTTGCAGCGTAATTTCAAAGGAATGGACGTTGAACGCCTCAGGGATGATCTTGGGAGACTGGACTGGTCGATTGTTTATAATGCAGAGACGGTGGATGAAAAAGTCGAGCTAGTTATTACTAATCTCACACAAATTTACGACGTTCATGCTCCTATCAGAGAGGTTAGAGTAAAACACTTTCCTGCTCCTTGGTTGACCCCACACATTCAAAATCATATGTCTAAACGTGATCGTGCCAAACATAAATGTAAAAAGTCCCGTACAGATGAAAATTTTCTCTGCTATAAAAATCTTCGGAATCGCTGTAACAGGTTGTGCAGGGATGCCAAAAGACTATATATACACTCATCAATTCAAGACCTCTCTCCTCCACAAGTGTGGAAATTTTTAAAATCTCTTGGTATTGGAAAATCCTCTGCTCCATTTCATAACACGTTCGATCTCAACTCCTTAAATAACCACTTTTCTAATCCTCCAGTTATACTTGATCACTTCACTAAAATTTCTTCTCTGTTTAGACTTTCTCAAAAAGACACACCTAAAGGTGACCCTTTCGTTTTCCACGAAATTACTGAATGCAATGTTAAGAAAAGCATTTTCTCTTTTACTACCAAGGCAGTGGGTAGCGATGGTCTGAGCAGAGACATGTTGTTTCCAATCGTGGATGACATTGTACCAATAATCACTCATATTTGTAACGTCTCTCTGGCTACCAATGTCTTCCCTTCTGCTTGGAAAAAAGCTCAGGTCATCCCTCTGCCTAAAACAACCAACCCCGTCTCTCTTTCTGAATTTCGACCAATCTCCATTCTTCCAATATTGTCCAAAATCATTGAACATGAAGTTCATAAACAGCTATATTCATTTCTCAATGAAAACAATATTTTAAGTAGTTAGGTTTCCGTCCTTTCCATAGTACAGTCAGTGCACTACCAAAAGTTACGGATGATATCAGATTTGCTATGGACCACAAACAACTGACTCTAATGACTTTGCTTGAATTTAGTAGTGCGTTCAACTCCGTTGACTTTGACATTTTACTTGGCATTCTTCGCTCCTATAATATATCTTCCCCCGCGCTCGCAAGGTTTGAATCTTACTTGCGTGGTCGTTTTCAGTCTGTCTATACTGACGTAGCCTCCTCGGACTGGTTAGATTTACGAGCTGGTGTGCCTCAAGGGGGAGTTCTCTCCCCCCTGCTTTTTTGCGTCTTCATTAATGAGATCACTCACAATCTTTCCTCACATTTTCACCTCTATGCGGACGATCTTCAGATTTACACACATTTTGATGCTATTACTGATCCACTTAATAAGAATGCCAAGCTTGTAAATGCAGAACGAGCAATTACTGCCATGAATACTGACTTAACTGCTACTCAGCTGTGGGCTCAAGAGTTTGGCTTATTGGTTAACCCTGTTAAATCACAAACCATTATTATTGGTAGTAAGCGGTTGAGAGATGGCCTTGATTTTGAGTTGCTGCCTAATGTCTCCTACAATAATGTCCCTATTCCATTTTCTGACAAGGTCAAGAATCTTGGCCTTATCATGGACTGTAACTTGTCTTGGCAAGCTCAAGTCAACGAAATTAGCAGGCGTATTCACTTTTCGTTCCATTCCCTAAAACGACTTCAATACTTCTTACCATTTAAAACAAAGGTTATGCTTGCGCAGACTCTGCTGTTACCTCTTCTTGACTATGCCGATGTCTGTTTTATGGATGCCACTGAAGAGCTAGTGAATAAGCTTGAACGCCTCCAAAACCTAGGTATTAGGTTTATCTTCAGCTTGCGCAAGTATGACCATGTGTCAGATTTAAGATGTCAATTAGGATGGCTTCCGATTCGTTTGCGAAGAAATTATCACATGCTAGCCTTATTGTTTAACGTACTGAACAATCCCTGTGCCCCTCAATACCTCCGTGATCGTTTTAAGCTTTTACCTTCCCGCACTAGACCTCAGAGAACTTGCGACACCAGGACCCTACATGTACCTTCCTGTAATACGGATTTCTACTCCAAATCCTTCACAGTTCAAGCAGCTCGATTGTGGAACAATCTGCCTAATAGTATTAGAGACAGCCCATCTGTATCGTCTTTTAAGAGAAAGCTTAAACAGCATTTTCTCCCCAAGAGCTAATATATATAATTTTTTTGTCTGACTACCCATTTAAACTTATTCATTTTGTTTGTTGGAATATTTGTATGTTTATTTAGTGTCTTTTGTTTAAAATATGATAGTTTATTCTAAGTATGTTCATTTAGAGTATTTATACGTACTGTTTATTTATTGTATATAACTATATGTGTAAAAGTATATGTATATTTGTATGTATTATTGCTACACATAAGTATGTATCTATAACTTAAATTTCTTTTTAGTTTTCTGTATTTAAAGTTGTGCACATTTATTTGCTCACCATTCTCACTACTTTTTCACCACATTAAAGGTTGGCTGGAAGAAATTTCTTTAGAAATAAGCTCGCCCTTGTACAAACTGTTGTTCCTGTATATATTTTGTTACTTAAGTTTTTTTTGTGCAATAAAGAATAAAGAAGAAGAAGATGATTAACAAGCTTGAAAGCGCGCGACAAGTCTCAGAACATAGCAGTAACTTGTCGCCCGCTCTCGTAGTGAGTCATCACCTTCGATATAACGTCACGCGCTGCATCTACAGTTGACCTATTTGGTTGATAAGCATAGTTTGCTTGAATGATATTTTTTGAGGGCTATAAACGAAAAATGGTGATGAGTTGAAAAATCCGTGGCTGAGTTAGTAAATTAGGGGCAATGTATAAATCAAAAAGACCAAGTAAAAATAATTGTTGAACATTACTTGACGCTTTCTTTAAAAGATTTAGTTGCCGTTGTCAAAAAGACGAATTAGTTTTTTAGAGGCTAACTAATTTTTTCTTTGCTTAGTTATAAAAAGAGAAAGTTGATCACGTGGCCAAAAAAATTTCTGTGGCTAGACTTGTAATTTCTCATAATATTTTAACTTATCGATATCAAATACTATCATATCACTAGACAATTGCCATGTCGACCTGTCGCCAACTACAAAATTCGCAATATTGACACAAGAAATGTTTTATTTGAATACATAAACATTTAACACATTTACGTAGTTGTGTAAACGGATTCGGTCTGTTACGTCCTTTTCCCTGAATGTCCATCTTCCGAATTCCTTAACCGTCCATTTCCTTTTACGTCAATTTCTTTGTACGTCCATTTCCTTGTACGTCCATTTCCTAAACGCAAGGCGAATAGTAACCGACTATTGTTTTTTTTTCATTAATCTGTAAGATGGATCTGGCCACCATTTGGATCGAAATCGATTGTTTCAGTGATAGTGAGAATTGAGAGGGTTAATAAGACGAACAAGTCAAATATGTATGCACTGTATCAAACAGATAAACTTTCCAAAATATTTTAAAAGACTTGGTCCATACCAGCAACATTATCGATTAATGTCATAATATAGATTGTTTTTTTTTTTGCAAAGTGTGCAGTTTTGATTCCCTGTCAAAGTAAGTCATTCCTCAAAAAGCTTTGAATGCAGTTTTTATATAAAAAAGATATGATCTTGCTAAGTTTCTTGCCCTTCTTCTTTGCAAGATTAATCGAATGGGCGGATTTAGGCATTATATCTATTTAAAGTTTATTTATCTATTAACTTATTTATTCATTGCATTATGTAGGTATGTATATACAATAATTTAATTTTTTACTTATGTTAGTACCTATACCTATATATATTTGGCTATATAGGAATTATATTTATTTAGGGTCTATTCAGTTTATTTATCAACTTCTTTATTAATTGCATTATGTAGGTATAATAATATTCTTATTCCAATAAGTCTTTATTTTATGCATGTGTATAACTTTAGTAGCCCAACATAAATATAGTTTTTTATATATTTCCCGTATCATATTTGTTTGATCATAAAATATTATTTTTATACAGATTAGATTTGACATGTAAAACATATACTTTATGTATCTATTTTACAAATAAAGATTTTGAATCTTTGAATCTTATTAAGTCCAAAATTGATGACGACAATCCTTTGAGCAAATTTCTCTATCTCTGATAGTTTAGATTTTTCCCATACTGCCCCTTATATTAGTTATATCTGAACGCCCGATTCTGTTTGTACTGGTTAGCTTTTGCTTACGACGACATAAGTCAACAACAACTGGCGTTTAGTTATTTATTTTGCAAACCCTTTATCTTAATTTTACTTGGAAGCTGATTTTCTTGGAAACAAATTTATCAAAAATACCTAAAGCAGAGTTATGCGTTTTATCTTTAGTATCACTTTCAAGAAGATCCCTCTGATTGGAGCTGGAAGCAGAAAAATAGCCACTGTACCTATATCCCACTGATCTGACAACCCAGCTAAGGACAGCATTTGCTTTGAGTTAACAAGGTGTCAATGCAAAGTAGGATGTAACTGTGTGTTAAAAGAAATTTAACATGTACCAAATTGTTCCACTGCGGTAGAAGCTGCAAAAAATTAAAATGATAATTAAATAGTTAATACTAGTTGTGAACCATGGAAAAGCAATTTTACGTTTTTATTCCTTTTAAGCATGTATGTATATAGGTACATACTTTAATAAATACATTATACATGAATATATACTTTTATCCGGTTAGTTATTAAGTAGTGGTAAAATAAGAGCTCACCGACATAGTTTTTTTTTGTTATTTATCCTGAATCGAATCCGGTAAAACTTATATTTTTATTTATTTGCATAAATTAGGCTTTCATAACGTATTTTTTGTTACTTTATAAAACCTTTTGTTTTTTTTTTGGTGGCGACGGAAACTTAAAAGTATCACATAAAATTTTCATATTTGTAAAAATTTTCATGAAACTACGTGATATATCACAAATTTTTATTCAAGATACAAATTCCACGTCCCTAATTTACCTGAAAAAGACACCCATCTTCATGTATTAGACCAACTCAGACAGTTTAAGTTTTTTAAATGACGCTTGGTGCAGTGCGTCTTTGACCCTCTCCCCCCTCAAATTGGAGAGGCTCCCAAAGGCTACCGATCTTTATCGGTAAATATTGGTCCGATAAACAACTGTTGTAGTTGGCATCCTTACTTCCGGAAAATTAAACTGGGTCGGCTAACAGAGCCTACTATTACGACTTATATAGATATAAATAAATTGTTATTTCCATCCATCCATCAGTCTGTTTCGTCTACTGCTGGACATAGGCCTTTCCAGGATTTCGCCACTCTTGGCGAAATCCTGGAAAGGCCTATGTTCTGGAAGAAATGCCCAAACTCACACACGATGGGCAGGCGGGTTGGTGAGCGCGGTGCCGAAACCCTTGCACCAGTGACGCCGCTGCCCGTCACCAGTCTGATTTATATAAGGCCCGGCAATTGGGGATGGATATACCACCATCCATCGGTCCCAGGCAATGGTGGGCCGCCTGGTTTTGCCTGAGAGCTGTTCTCTTACTCTCCCCCGAATAACTTCGGGAGGATTTCTGAGTAAGATGGTGGTACCTCCACAGTCGAGCCCAATTGTTATTTATGTTTCAGATTTATGTTCCTATTTACATGAAATACAAATTCCGGGGAAATAAGTTAGAGGTCAATAGCAATCTGAACGTCAGATAATTACAGGTCACAGAAACAATAATAATAAACGCCTATAAAAGCACATTTTGCGAAAGTATTGACATCTTGCATTCGAATATTTTCAACAGATATGTCGTGTTTGCCGTTTGTGGATACATATACGATGAAGTTTATAATATTTTTCGTAACATTACCCTCTGTAATATATTCACTCGAGGCAGTTGGTTGGGAAAATCAAAATGTAAAAATTAATTGTGACTACGATGAAATAATAGTTATCGACTCTGCTACGTGGAAATATGACCCAACAGCCGTGACCAACTACGCTGGTATAATGAATTGGAGGAACTTCTTGGCTCCGTTAACATACGTCGGTGTCCTGTGCTCATACGACAAAACAAGTGTTGTCCAAAATTTGTGCAAGAGTAAGCAGTCGTGTAGCTTCGTTGCCAGCAGAAAAAACATCGGTGATGAATGTAATTATTGGATGAAATTAAACATCGATTACCATTGCCATAAGTGTCAACACGAAAACCGTCTTCGGCGATACCTAGATAACCAAATACTAGCGGCAATGTGTCTGCAAAGGAGTGTTGAGCAGCTTAGAGCTCCTGGGAGCAGAACTAATGACCATATTGGGGATGGCAATGTGCACTGTCCGAACCATGAGTTTTTGGACAAGCATGTGAATACCGTGTTTCCAAACACGGAGTATGGCGCTCGACAGTTTGCAGAACGTGTTCACCGAATGAGGTCAAGCGCTGTGACGTCGCAGACAAACACCAACACGGTCTTTAACGCACCTTTGATGAGTTACAACGAACGGGAAAGCCAGTATTGTGTTTTTTACAGGACCGCCCCAAAGTACAACTGTGTGCTTAATAACAACGCGTGGACATGCACATATGAGGGTGACGTCATCGCAGCACACAGTAAATACAATGGACATTACCATTCTGAACTGGACCATTATTACGCCACCCATGATCATCTGTTGGATTAGACGTACGCCTCTGATCTTTCCATACATAACCATCGTGTTTGGTTTTTATATAATGTATATAATCAAAATATGTAACCAAATATATGTATTTAAAAATAATTTTCTGTCCAAAATTAAGTTAATATTCACAAAAATCGCCTTTAAAGCACATTGTAGTAAGTATATGAATTTCCATGTAAAAAAATCACCTACAAACCTTGATAAAGTTTGTATATATGCTGATTTCTGATCTTTAGGATGATCTTAAGCAATTTTTAAGAGGGAGGTTCTATTAAAAAAAGAAATAAAAAAAAAATCTTTGTATTTAATGGTTTTTAGTGTGACAATATGAAAGTTTGTTAAGAATTATTAATAAAATTATTTTCGTTTTAATTTTCTGTTTTATTCAATATATTTATATTGTGTAACCACAAACCTGTCTTCTTTAACACAAGTTTTGTAAGCATGACGTTGATGCCAGTGAAACTTTAGAGACCATTTCAAATGTTCCGTCATATTTTCAAGCTGTCATTTGGGATAGTGGAGCCCTTATGCGCTCTTTTCCTCCGATAGCAGGATCAAAAACATTTTGAAGATTACTTTCAGATGTGTTTTATGGGAAAAATCAAATAAGAGTTAAGAAAAACACTGGTACTACACATTGTGTGGGACTCTTATAAAGAAATTTCCATAAAAAATAAGATATGTGATGATTGGGGCCCTGGTGCTAGGGTCTAGCAGCTAGACTAAAAGTTGGACCAAATGTAAGACTGCCCAAAGAATTGTCAAATTTTCTGCGCAACTCACAAAACAAGCAGGAATTGTTTAGATATTGGAGTGAACAAGCTGTTGTGAACCTTGCAGGGACACAAAATTACATGTACATCACAGCAGGAGAATGATTGAATGAATGAATGAATTTATTTATTTCAGGCCAATGACCCATAAAGATTTATATACAATTATTATTATTACAATAAACACACATACTGACATAGAGGATTACAAAACCATTACGACAGCACAAATACATTTAAGGACATATAAAAATTGAATTAAAATTACAATTAAAAATTACAATAAGAATTAGAATTACAATGTCAATTTCAAATTAAATTCAAACAAGCACATTATTTTGGTGCTACCTTCCCCATATTTGGAACAGCGCCTGCCAATGTTTCATAAAGGAACCGTTCGACCTGCTGGCGATGGTGAGAAGGCTGTTTCCGCTGTCGCGCACCCTGCCCGCCATCGTAGTTGCTCGCCTGCGCATGGTGGTATAGAAGCAGTCAACGCGCACTGCAGCGAACATTCCCGACGCGCTGCAGAAGCGGGGCAGCCGCAACATTGCCCTCATCGCATTATTGTATTGAACGCGGAGAGTGTTGTAGGACTTCTGCGTGTATGATAACCACAGTTATTTTATAAGTTATTTTGTAGAATATTTTATAGAATATTATAAAGATTATAGTTATTTTATAGAATATTTTAGCCATGTGGGGCATTAAAATAACATGTCAGTAAGATGAAACCCCGAAGAAGCTGATATGAGGATAGTATAACACGTGATTCACGCATTGAAAGAAGGAGCAAAGACAGTATTTGTTCTTACTGTTGACTCTGGTGTGGTTGTTATTTTAGTTCACCAATTTTGCTGATACTCGTATTTTAGAACACTGTCAAGTGTTTATCAGTTTCGGAACAGGAAATCACAATGTTTTTTAAATCGCTAGGTATCATTAAAATAATTATATAAGGTGACTTTCGTTTATATAGCCAAATTCATTCTGGAGACTCGGTAAGTGGCCGGACCAAGGTTCAATGACCCTTTCTGTGAAATACGCAAAATAAAATGTAGACTTTCTAGTAGAGTCGTGGTTGTTCTTGAACAAGTATAGAGGCACAAAAAAATGTTTTATCTACTTCGGTTTCGTTACGTTCGAATTACAAAATTGACAGCGGTTTCATTATGATACCCATAACGACATCGGGTTGCATTATGCGAATCGTCATAAATTCTAAAACACAAGCAAAAACATTCTGAACATACAACCAGGTACCTATAATATTACTTCGAATTCGAGAAATTGTGAATGATGTTTTTAAAAATGGAACAAGTGTAGAACAAAAGTATCGTATACTATTTGGCTGTTGCGGCTACAAGATCTTTGCCTTATACCGAATAAATACTAAATAAAAAAAATGAAAAAAAGTGGACGCGGGAAAAATTATCTGAGTGAAATTTTATTCTAAATTTTATTAAAAATGTCTTCAAAATCAAGTGATATTTAAAATACTCCACCGGATGTAACAAAATGAGCAGTTGCGGCTACAAATAAGTGACTATCAGAAAAATCAAGACATGTACGTGGGACGCACTATAAGTTTCCGGAATGAATATGAAAAAATACTATTAAAGGTACAAAATTAATTTATTGTTTTTCAAAATAATCTCCCTTGGCGTCTATGCACTTTTTCATTCGATCAAACCAGTTTTGAAAACTTTTGTGCCACTCCCCTGTGGTGACCTCTGAAACGTGTTTTTCATACTCCTCGACAGCCTCTTCTGGTGATGAAAATCGTTGACCGCGTAATTGGTTCTTAATTTTTGGGAACAGAAAAAAGTCACAAGGTGCCAGGTCGGGACTGTATGCAGGATGACTCATGAGTTCTACATTTTTCGTCTTCAAAAAGTCGTTTGTCTGTCTGGCCGTGTGAGAACTAGCATTGTCGTGGTGCAGGATGATACGGCGTTTACGGTTATTTTTACGGAGTTCGTCAATAACTTCCGGCAAACAAATGGTCGTGTACCAGTCACTATTCACGGTACGACAATTCTCTAAAGCAACAGTAGCCACGTGTCCAGTTTTATTAAAAAAAGAAGCAATCATCCGCTTAGATGCACTTTTCACGCGCGCCACTTTGGTTGGTTTCGGCTCATCTTGAAAGACCCATACGCTCGATTGCTGCTTTGTTTTGGGATCGTAGCAATAAATCCATATTTCGTCACCTGTTACTATGTCCCACACCAAATTTGACGCACCTTCGTTGAATCTGGTAAGCATGGCACTGCACCAAGTGACGCGGTCCGTTTTTTGAGCCTCGGTCAAGTTGTGTGGGATCCACCGCGAGCACAGCTTTCTCACACCCAAATGTTTGTGTAGGATTGATTGTATTTGACTCATGCCTATTTCTAAGGATGCGCGAATTTCATGGTAGGTCACATGCCTGTCTGTTTCAATCATACGGCGCACAGCATCGATGTTTTTGTTGGTCACAGCGGTGGACGGCCGACCATCGCGAGATTCGTCACTGAGATTGATACGACCACGCTTGAATTCTGCAAACCAGCTATAAACAGTCGTCTTGCATGGTGATTCATTGCCAAAAGCTGTTTCAAGCCGAGCGATGCTCTGTTGAGCTGTCAAATTACACTTAAAATCGTAGAAAATCATACTACGAAAATTTTCCCGAGTTAAATCCATGTTGATGCAGACACACAATTTTTTAAATGGCGCCACAAGGTAAAAACAAAAGACAGTCAGATGAAACAATCTGCATTCTACAGCCAAAGAGTTCTATTTTCAAATGTTGCAATAAATTTTTAAATATTGTTTATGTAAGTGGCCAGTTCCGGAAACTTTTAGTGTTACCTATGTATATGAGAAATGTTATGAAGATTTCGTGATATGGCGGGAACGTAACAATATTCCAAGGACATCATTTTCTGAAAACGTCTTGTTTGTATATTTTGAGGAAATCTCAAAATACATTAAACGAAGTTAACATTAATGTACTGCAATGCATGTCTCCAGGCCCATCTACAACTTCAGCCTGTAATTCTGCAATTCCTGTTTATTTTAATAATTGTACAATACAAAACCTACATATAAATAAACAATAGTTGGTGTGTAGTTAAGTTCCTATTAAAAATACTTATTTGTCTATATCTGTGTTTTATTCCTTCCTTCGTAGATAAAATCTTGTATGCAACTGTACGTTATTGGTCTTTTAATAACTCGTGCCCACCTATTTCGGTACGCCCTACGCTTGTACCGAAAAATGGCACTCTTATTAAAAGAAAGTCCTTAACGTAACAGTTGCATAAATGGCTATTTCAACACATTTGCTTATAAAGTGGCCCTTATTGCATCGTTATTCATAATGCAGCATATTAAACACGCGTGCTTTTTACTTTACATTATCGCACTAGTGCTTTTACATTACAGTTTTTTTATCTTAGCAAAGAGTTTTGATGTCTTGAGAAATAGTAAAGTTTTTTCGAATAAATAAATTAATATAAATCTCTGTTAAAATATAATAAATAAATAACTTAATTTTATCAAATTATACGTTTTAATCAACTAATTAACTGATATTTTTGTTGTAAATACAAAAATATTTAGTTTGTTCATATTTAATATTTGGCTGTTGGGCAATATTTGGCTGTTTGGCGGATGTGTCAGTGCCTCTATTTCCATCTGCGCAAAAAACAAAAAATCTCCGCCGCCATTTTTCAAAGAAAATTGTCAGTTCATAGCTGTGGTTTCGATTATGTGGAAAAAAAAGACAGAGAAATTTTATTATTTTTCCTCGCAAGTGTGTTGAAAAACGTCGTATGAAACGCGTGAGCATTAGACATTACACTCTCGACTCCATTACGCCCTCGCCTTCGGCTCGGACTGCAATCCCACTTCGACCGTAATGTCCCACGCAGCCAACTTGTATCATCCATCCATCCAACAGCCTGTTTCGTCCACTGCTGGACATAGGCCTTTCCAGGATTTCGCCAATCTTGGCGGTCCTCCTGGAAGAAATGCCCATACTCACACACGCTGGGTAGGCGGGTTGGTGAGCGCGGTGCCGAAACCCTTGCACCAGTGACGCCGCTGGCCGTCACCAGTCTGTTTTATATAAGGCTCGGCAATTGGGGATGGATAAACCGACTCGTATCATAATGTACTATTTCGTATTTCGCAAACAGGGTCATTGAGCCATGGTCACGACTACTTACCGAGTCTCCAGTATCAATTTGGCTACATACACGAAAGTCAACTTATAAATATGAATTAGTACTCAGTAAGCCAGTGTTAGTGATACAAGTAGTGATTTTTGGAAATCAATGTCTTAAGCACAGCCAAAGTTTCATTCATGAAATTTGGGATTTAAGACAATTGAAGAGACCTTTGCATGCACGTAACGTTGTAACTTTGTAGGTCTAATAAATTTTAAGTTGCGGGTCCAAAGTTGCTTCAAATGGTTCGTGTGAAAAAAACGGTCCACAGGCCTAGGTTTTCCTTTTCCGAACTCACTTGGATACTCTGCCATCTAAAGAAATTAAGAAAAATGTTAACTAAGGCCGTCTTGCACCAATCAAACATAACTCGGGTTAACTAACTTTTCATGCTTTGTCCTTTTCACATCGAACCATACAGATAAGGACAAAGTATAAAAAGTAAGTTAACCCGAGTTAAGTTTGTTTGGTGCAAGTCAGCCTAACAAAAAGTGTCCCAAAAGAAACGAATTTCTGCTAATTTAATTTAACCTGTCCGATTAACGTGCATTTTTGCAAGTTTGCAAATTTTCCCGCCAATTTTATTTTTGGCTATATCTCCGGAACTAGTTGTCCAATTCTAACGCAGTTTTGTTTTTCTAAAACTAGATAAAATTTCCTACAAGAAAACATTTTTTTTTATCTTGGGGTAAGTTGAGGGGGGGGCTTTCTCCTTAAAAAAATCTTAGTTATATATATGAATATATGTATGTATACTATATATATATGTCTATTCAAATTTAATAATATTGTAAAAAAATATAAAGAATAATAAAAAAAAATTAAAAAAATATAACTCTATACATATATTAAAAAGAAAAAAGAAGATTTGGGCCTAAAATAACAATCCACAACTTTTTTTTATATTATTATAATATTTTATATTTTATTTTTTATTTTATTGCTCATCTTAATAGCTTTCGAAAAATACCCATATCACTGGGTTTATAATATATTAACTAACAATATTAATTTTTTATTTACAATTCGGCCTAGGCGTGACGATCGTCACGACTGTAATTCGGGTTTACGCTGAATAAGGAATTTCATGTTAGTTGTTTCACAGTAATCGTTTTGCGCTAACAAACAATACTGCAGCGCATTAATTCTAGATCCAAATAACATGCAAACTGGCAATAAAACTTGTTAGGACCCGTTTAGTGCAAGAAATATAGCCTCTGAAATTACAAATAATTTCAGTTTTGTGATACATAATTTTATATTTCTTGAACATGTTAGCCGCGTGTATGAGTCATAAAGAAAATACGATAATGCAACTTTTTATTTCCGTCTTTTACATTTCAAGGGCGTCCCATAAAAGTGGTAAAACGTAACTGCAACTTTGTACGGGCGTAACTTTACATTTTAGTTAATATTGACACAAAGCCATCAGTTTTACGTCTCTACAATGTTGTGTTGAACGTAATTTCTTTTCACTATTGTTTTTCTAAACATATTTAAATAAAAACAATTATACGAGTTCAATACAAATTGGTTTTTAAATTGGTGGACATTGAGTCTCAACCCTCAACTGATCGAGAGACTACCTACGACTGAGTTCTTTCAGCTTTTTAAGAACGTGTGTCACCAAATTTGATGAACATTGAACACACTAACGACTCTGTAGACAACCCTAATCACGACTAAGCGGACGGGCGTTCTTTCTCATGCTAATCCTGCCACGGAACATGATGACGTAGGTACACGTATAGTACATGTAAATTACTGGGCTATGATGTTACTACTATCAGCTATTGTGCCGGAAGATCAATGGATAATGGTTGAAAAAGTCCCAGTATTTACCAAAGCACATATTTTTTTGATGTATGTTCATGATTAATAATAACAAAAACTGGCTAAGTGCGAGTAGGACTCAAGCCCTGAGGGTTCCGTACCTTGTTTAAATGATTTGAATAAAATTACAAACTTATCAGTACCTAGAAAATGTATGAAATGAAACTGCAAAATTAAGTTGGTTAAGTTTTCGAGTACGTAACCCTAAACACACCTATGCACGTTCACATTTGCGAAGTATTCGAAAGTTGATTCTTTGTAATAAGTTTACATTATTATTTATATATAGGTACTTCATTAAATTGTATCAAAACTAAGTTAATGAAATAATGCTGTTCAATCTATCAATCAAAATCATTTATTTGTCGATACACAGGTAGAAAAGATATTACAATATTGATATGTCCCATTATGATCTGCCTAATGGCGTACAAAATTAAAGCTTTAAGCTTAAATTAAAATTAGATAACATTGCCATTATTACAATAATAGAAATTACATATTTAAATTATTACATCACAATTCTAAGTGTCAAAAGTAAGTAAATGTTAAATATCCATGTCGTTTAAATATTCTTTAATACAATAATAAGTTTTACCACTAAGAAATTCTTTTAACTTGATTTTGTACAAATATAAGTTTTCGGTATTTTTTAATTGGTTGGGAAGCTTATTAGAAATGCTTGTTGCCATCCCGAGAATACTTTTATTGTAGAATTCCGTCCTACGGGAAAAGGCTTTTAAGTTAGTAGGATATCGTTTACTGTTGTAATTTCTGAATAGGTGAATGTTGGTCTTCACAAATAATGAAACCTCATAAATATAGATACATGTAAACGTTAACAACTCGTGTTTTTTGAAGTGTGGTCTGCTGCTATCGGTGGGTTTTAAACAAAACATAGCCCTGATACACTTTTTTTGTTCTTTGAGAGCACGTAATCTGTCCGTGGAATTCCCCCAGAAAATGACTCCGTATCTAAGGGTGGAGACCACATATGCATGATTAAATGTTGTTTAGACTCGGTATAATTAATATGTTAAGAGTCAACTGAGCGGCTGTGGACCCCTGGCACTCAAGTCGCGGACCTCTAAGGGGCTATGGACCCCAGTTTAAGAAACCTTGCTCTAAGGGATAAGAGAGCCTATTGTATCCTTTCTGCTAAAATATTTTGTAAATTGTTTTATTTCGGTGCACAATAAAGAGCATTCATGTAATGTGATGCTAGGTTTATTGGAATGGGAGGTTTTCGAGGCACGAATTTAAACTGCGACTTTCAAATATAGTAGATGCCTTGACATTGAACCTTGGTTCTGACCACTTACCGAGTCTCCATTATCAATTTCGCTATTATATGTATGTAAAGTCACCTTTTAAGCTATAACTTGACGAATGAACCGCCATTGGACATCCACCTCAGTAAGAAATGAAAATTAAAACAAGTATACATATTCCAAAACAAAATTAGGGTGCAGATGATTAACATAAAGGCGCGTCAAGTTTTAAATTTATGTTTAAGGAAATTCTGTAGCGCTTCCTAAGAAAAAAGGTAAAATGGAGGAAGCTAAACGGGAAATTAGGTTGTTATGCCGAGATTACCTGCTTAATTATTTTTTTCTACGAAGGGCTTGCTTATAATATACGTATAATAAAAAAGTTTAATGTGTTTCTGTTATTTCGTAAGGTCAAATAACTTCTCCGCCTCTGTAGTCCTCTTACTGACATAGAACTCTTGGGCTCAATCCCCGCGGTGCACATTAAAGCGCTACTATCTACTTTGAAGACGAAGCTACTGTTTTGATAGATTAGTATAACATTTCTGAAACCTATTTCCAGATTCATATTGAACAGAAATGCAATTGAAAAGGGTAACAAACTATATATAGAAATAGAAACACAAGCATTCATTTTAAATTAGGTAAAACTATAGACATTCGGTACAAGGTACCTGCGTAGAAGGTGGGAGGGAGGGGAGAGGGGTGGAGGTGGTTGGGGGAGTCCCCCTCTGAAACCCTTTCAGTCCGGAAATGTATACTTTTTCGGTTACGTTTTTTTTTGTAAAATCACTTTTTATTACACTTCACTACAACAGCGACATAGAGTTACTTCTGTGGCTGCTCCGGTGCTGCAGAAAGTGCAGCCCCTTCGTGTATAAAAGCACAGGCACCCATGCTTACCTCCACAGCTTCAGCTTGATGGTTGCCACTGCAACCAGCCTTTGCCGCTACGGTTCACACTGTTATCACATTGTAGGCCTTTTAGACCACTATTTCTGCACTTGCAGCTACGGATGTATTCGTCTTTGCAAGCGCACACTATGAGGGGGAGTGATTTCTGGGGATCTGCAAGACGTGCTGTTGTAATTGGTCTCAGGTGCTTGCTAATCTTCTTCCACCCCCACTCGAGCGGATTCTCCTCCTCATTCAGCCACTGCTGCAACTGGTGGTAGGTTCTTAATGAATACTGCCTGGAAGCTGCTGAAATGGGGCAGCCAATTTGAACAATGAATGTATAGGCTGCTTTGCAATAGCCCGCAAGTAACATTGGTAGCGAAAACAATCTAGATCTTCAGTGTTCTTGGCTCCAAACATCGCAAGAAGAAATTTCTTTCCAGCGTCAGCCCACCAGGTGCAGCAGTGGCTGGCTGAATGAGGAGAAAAATCTGCTCGAGGAGACGTGAAAGAAGGTTGGCGAACACCTGTAACTAATTACAACAGCACGTCCTGCAGCTCCCCAGGAATTACTTTCCTTCATAGTGTGCGCTTGCAAAGACGAATGCATCCGTAACTGCGAGTGCAGAAAGAGTGGTCTAAACTGCTCAAACATATGCATTAATTAATCAGGACTAGGATGTAATAACAGGAACACGAACATCATAGACGAATATTTAGAAGAAGAGGGTGCTATATTTGAAGAGGACTGAATACTGATGACGATTGATGATGATTTACATTAAAATAAGCTCGCATTCAACATCGACATTTTTATTAATTTTATTAGTTTAGAGTGGGTTTCTCCGTACCACGGGTTTATATGGTTATATATATAAACGCAATTCTGTATAACAAAAATAGTTTCGTTGTGATAATTTCATATTTTTCTAAAAATCGAAAGAACCGAACAATTGCTACTTTACACCCTCCGTAACTCTGGAACCGTTCACTTTAGCACGATTATGCTTTTGATCATTTCTGTTTGAAATTTAATGTTAATTACTTTTGTCCTTGGCTTTTTTGCGCTAAGCCACATAGTTTTCGAAATATTTAAGAAAAGCTGAAAAAACCCAACTTCTCCTCCCCCTTCCCCCAAACCCGACGCTAAAAATAGTGTAACTTTTAGCCAAACAATGACACCTATTCTGTGTGACACAGAAAAATTTAGAGCGCCCTAAAAAGTCACAATTTTAGGACACACCGTAACAAATTGGTATTCTGAGTAGCAACCAACCTTAAATTTAAGTCACTTTTTAAAGGTTTCTAAGATTCTCTAAGTTGAATTCACAGAAAAGATAACTGATTTAATTTTTTTTTTATCTGTGGTTGACTAGAGCTGAACTTTCATCGATAATTACCGGTTTATGAATAAAAAATCCTTTTGGCTTAGAAATGTTTAGCTTAAATGATTTTTAACTATGAAAATAATAACAATTTACTTATATGTGGCTAATTATTAATAAAAATTCCAATTTGGAGTTGTTCTTTTGAAATTTTACAATTCATCATAATGTTTGTAGTCTCAGGCTAGTAAAATAAAAAAAAACAAGTCACAATTTTTTGGATTTTGAGGTTATTTACCTTGAATAAATTTTTATTCCAAATCTGTTTATGTATTACATAATTTCGACTGAACATTCACCAGTGGGGTCTCTTACCGAGCAGAACAAGAGATACATAGCACGGGAATGACCGTCAGCTGTCAAGATTAATGGTACCGAAAACAAACAGCAAACCAACAAAGTACTTATAGCGAAAACAGACTGAATATAACACCTCTTCACTACAAGCGTGACTGACAAACCATATGTATAGGGTGCTTAAACGAGGAAGACATAGAACATGTGCTGCTTCACTGTGCTGCCACCGGTGATAAGTATGAGACATAAAGCAGGGATCGCAACAAGGTCCACCTCACCTTTCTGGGACAGATTTTGGGTCAGCAAGCTGAAGCCGTTCAGCCCTATTTCAAGGAGATGTCCTCGCAGGGCTGGCCTACCACTACGAATTTAGAAGAATATCTAAGGTTACAAATTAGCCCTTGAAAATGTTAAAACGAAACCAAAATTTACAATAAACACAAAAATCCTTCATAGTGTTTCTATTTCCTTAAGTAGGACCATGGCTAGCAACAATAGTAGTGAGATGACGGGTCTAATTATTTTGGTGTGTTGTAATAAAGTTATACACTTCGGTCGGGGGGAGTTGTATAGAAGAGTATCCCTTACCTACATCTAACCTGCCCCTGCACCCACCCCGCAAATGATACCTCAGAAGAAGTAGAGACTGTTGTTTTGTTCTGAAGGACTTTCAGATTTATAAATTATCGTTTTGAGGTGCCTTACATGTTAATTGCAATGTTAATATGTTTTATATAATAATGTTTTTTTTTTCCTGTACTTCAGTGAGATATTAAATTTTCATTTAAAACGATACATGTTGTTTTTGAATTTAATATAAAATTTTTACCTATTGTAAGCATCTTTTATATTTTAAGGCAGGCGGACCCATGGGCACATCTAGTAAATATTTTAAAATTATACTCGTCTAGGTATTTTAGTATTTAAAGAAAATACAATGATTAATGATTTGTTGTAAATAGCACTCTCAATGCTCAATTGATTTGCTGTCAGAACTTCCTTAGAGAGCTAAGCTCACCGCTGTATTTCTTCAAATAAATCAAGGAGTTGGGAGATTAACACTATACCGCTTTAATAATATTAGTTTATTTTTGTGTCATACTATTTACTACCTTTGCAGCATTATTGGCTTACCGGTAGGACTAAAACATATAGTCCAATACTATGCGGGCCACTCTATTTCTATACCTAGGTAGCGTTCCAAATCACTTTTTCAAGATTAAAATATTGCTCGCTGTCAGATAAAAGTAGCTTGAGCTGGTTCCAAAACCTAAAAGTAGATGTTTTGGAAACAGCATCGAGCTACTTTTGTCTGACAGCGAACAATATATTAATCTTAAAAAGTGAATTGGAACGCTACCTTATTTGTCTTTTGTGCCCCCCCCCCCAAAATATATCGTGAATTCGCCCTTGAAAGCTTGGTATAGGTACCTAACCTTTTAAGAACAAGTAACAAATGAAAGTCATCATTTTGTAAAATAAAATTTTAATGATAAGTAAATCTAGAAATTTTCCCTTTTTTATTACCTACCTATTTACTGCTGCTGATTGATCAACACATGAAAAAAAGCATCAAATTTATATTCATTTAAATCATAGCAGTGTTTTCACACAAATTTCAGCTTAACTGCTGGATTATGAAATTAGTTAAGTTACTAGAACACACCTTTGATTATTCAGTTCCACCTAGAAACCAAATAAAAGTTACCAATACTGGGATAAAGGTGGAAAAAACTCGCATTTATACTTAGTAATATTTTAGAGCGCACCTACATAGGTGCGACCTAAAATTCTCTAAAATTAGAGCTGTCAAACTAATTTAAAGCTCTAAATTGTTGCTTCAGAATACCAAAAAACCTAAGTTGAATGCTTTAGAGCTGTCATCGTAAATGTGTCGTAAATTTAGTAACAATTTTAATGTGACGTTCGTAAACGCCAGCTTCAGAATACCAAAAAATTTTAGGTCGCGCTAACTCATTTTAGAGCACTTTTTATAAACGTCAGATTAGGACATGTTGCTTCAGAATAGGTCTCAAACTATATAGAACAACTTAGAGCTGGAATGATACTTTTACTTTGGATGTTGAGGTCTAGACTCAATTAACACTAGTGTTGATTGCACCATACTATTGTGGTATATTGAAAAGATTACACGTGTTTTTCTTCCTTTAAGTATTCCTTAGAGATTTTCGTTCTCCCGGGATACAAGCAACCGGGTGACAACTATCACACAGTGTAGTTTTTTTACGCTTAGTGATTAAATATTTATAAACTAACAGACAAACCAATTTTAGATTTATTGAGATGAAGCAGTGACTGGATGTAAGGTTAAGATTGAAGATGAGGAAGTGGAACAGGTTAAGGAATTTGTGTATCTGGGTTGTCTATTTTCACGCGATGGAAAGTGTGACGGTGACATTGAAAGAAGAAACGCGGTAAACAAAGTGAACGGAGCCCTGCACTCCTTTATGGGCAGCCAAAGTGTGACTGCAAAGGCACGATTGGCGGTTCATAATGGAGTGTTGGCTCCTACGCATAGTATGGTAGTGAATGTTGGTTTTGGCAAGATGAGCATCGAAGTAGAGTGAATACAGTGGAAATGCGGTTTTTACGGAGTATGTGTGGTGTAACATTGAATGATAGAGTGAAAAATATCAACATAAGGGATCGTTGCGGCCTAAAAGAAGATGTAGTGACTAGAATAGAAAAAGGAATGCTTGGGTGGATGAATGAAAGTAGATTGACGAAAGAAATTTATGCTGCACAAGTGGAAGGTAAAGCTCGACCGGGCCGCCCTAGAAGGACGTATGCCGACGAAATAGGCGACATACTGAAGAAGGGCAAAGTAAAAAGTACCCGGAATAGAAGAGCTTGTATGACTAGATTGATGGATGTAGAAGAAGCAAAAGAAGTGAGTCAGGATCCTAGCAGATAAATAATAATAATAAATAAATAAATTTCATTTATTTCGGATAACAGTGATCCATATTTGTTTCTTACATAGGTACATAAATCAAATAATTAATATAATATAAAATCAAATTACAAAAATAGAAATAGAATAAAATCAAAATTACAATAATAGAATCATACAATCAAAATAAAATAAAATAAAAATATCAATTTCAATACCTTTTCACCGGCACTGCTAATGCGATATGTGTATCACAGCAGTGCCGGAGAAAAGGGCATTCTAGTCTGTCTCCAATCATTTTCAGGACAACATTGGAACTGGCCGTAACTCTCCGCACAAAGAATGCGGCGCGCTTGCGCATAATGGTGGAGAAGCAGTCAGTGCGTGCCTCTGCGAACATGCCAGAGGCGCTGCAGAATCGGGGCAGCCTCAATAATATCCTGAATGCATTATTGTACAGGACGCGAAGGTCGCTGTAACTTCGCTTAGTGTAGTCTGCCCACAGGCTGCAGCTGTAGAGTCAGTACGCCCTAAAGAGTGTAATTTTGAATTCCTGTGAACATCGCGCAAACCTGCGGGCTACCATGTTAGCTCTTATTGACAGCGCCCTCCGCTCCCGCTCAATGTCCGCATTGTCCTTGAGGCCGGTAGTTAGTATGTGCCCTAGGTACTTAAACTGCTCAACATTTTTTAGAGGCATACCATTCAGCAGCACCGGTGGTAAATTACGGGGCCGTTTTATACCGGCCTCAAAGACCATGCTTTGGCTTTTCTTTACGTTATATGTTAACCCGTGACCACTTGCGTACTCCTCACAAGTCCGTACCAACCTCCTCAGGCCACAGATCGACGCGCTCAGCAGCACCATAAATAAGATACCACCATAGATAAAAATCTGTAGTATCTGCCTACCCCTCTGGGAGACAGGCACGAGTATATGTATGTATGTATTAAGAAATTTCCAGAAGCCATGAAAGCATAACCTTAATTTGAAAGTAACAAAATTGGAGTTTCCAAGTCACTAAATTTTTAATATTTTAAGTGAATCATTTTAGTATGCGCCTGTAGCAGACTTGATGACGAGAATCTTGTTTCAGGTTGCTAGCTTTAAAAGCTTTAAATTCCTGATAACGTGGCCAAAATAAATAGATTAACGTGAATTGTTGACGAGAATCTAGTTTCGGGTTGCTGGCTGTCCTGATAACGTGACCAAAATAAATAGATTATCGTAAATTATTTTAATGTGATAAATAGATTGAGGTGAATTTTAAGGAGATGTAAATATTAGACATTTCCCTTTTTATTTGAGTGTATTATGCACACAAACTTAATTATGTACTTCCTTCTAAGGGTTTGTTTGTTATGTAACTGTAAACATGTGATTACATTGCAAATATTCGAAATAAACATCATAATGAGACATGAGGGGTTCATGAGTACCATTATATTACAAAATATATTTTGTATATTTTCATTACCTACAGGCTAAAACCGAACTGACTAGACCTGTGTATAAGTGCGTGAGTGAGTGAGTGAGTGAATCGGGACTTTACTTTTTGTATATAAGATAGGTATTTATGAAAGATAAAATTGGTTTTCGTTTGATTTAAAAATAAGTATAAAAATTACCTATTTATAGCCATTTCACTATATCTAGATCTAGCCTAGGTTCCTAACGAGTTTAGAAGATCAATCACATCCGCCGTTAAAATAATAACTTAAAAAACTATTCATAAGATACGGATCAGTTAGAACCATTGATATAACAAAAGGTAGCTACGGTACGATCTTTTGTCGTCAACTGAAAAACGGACCTCTTTTTTTGGCAACCGCCACCGAACGACAGAGATAGAGCGACAAGCTTCGACAGTAGCGCTAGCGAGACAGGCTACATAAAACAGGCCCATTGGGTCTATATTTGCAGTGGCGCGCGCGAGAACCGGGGTACCGCATCTTCCTTTTGTTTTATCTAAGGTTAGAACCAAAAACCGTGTGGCAGCAAAGCGGAAGAGATTTTGTCGAACAATTTGCTTGCAATTAAACGTGAAAAAGGATTTTTAGCTTGTTTATCGGATTTAAGGTACACATAGACCCCTATTCTCATCCAGAAAATCTTAAATGTAGAGTTTTTTAAGCTTATTTCACCTTTATTCATTTGCGTTAAGGCCTATTTTGCAATAAAAAGTTTTAAGTCAAAAAACAAAGCAGCTCTAAATTTCATATTTGCTACACGAGAATAATTTCTTTATTTGGAAATTTTTCTGTTCCGATTATTATTCGTATTTTACGCTTTTTGATAAATATAATTTAAATATATGGTCTTTCGTTTAAATGGCTAAATTCATATTGGAGACTCGGTAAGTAAGATACTATTTGCTAAATACGAAAAATATTTTTTGTGCCTCTGTACTATTTCAAGAACAACCTTGACTGAATTAGTCTAAATATTATTTTTCGTCTTTCACAGAAAGGGTCATTGAACCTTGGTTCTGACCACTTACCGAGTGGTCGGTATAAATTTGGCTATATAAACGAAAGTCACCTAATATAACACGTCGAAAATATCTCGGCACCTCAAAATAATGCGTTTATGTCGCCTCCGCGTCGCACTTCACTCCGATCTCGATACTAACGGGGTGAAGTGCGACGCCGGGCTAAGGTAAGAAGGTGTCAGGATATTTCCGACAGGTTATATAAGTTATCTTTGAATGAATTAATGAATTGAATTTTCGGGAAAGTACGTAAGTTACAAAAGGTGTATTTTATTCATAAATAAATATATCGTCACGACATGAATCCCCGAGGAGGTGTCAGAGGTTTTCCGGGTATGAACTGTGAAATTCAAATCACAGTCCACACTCGGCACACCCGCGTTTCACCGACGATTATTACATCCCAACGTCCCAATTTTATTCATAAATACCCTTTAATTTGGCAGCGTTTGTTCTGTCGGCTCTTAAACAAAGCGTCCGTGTTCGACTACTATCTCATCTTTTTCGTTACTAAAATGAAATAATATTTTTCTTTCACCAAGACATTGTTACTGAAAAGTGGTCGCCAAAGTATTTAATTGTCAAAGATTTGTACCTGACTCTTTGTTTACTAATTTTTTGTCTTTAGGGATCCTACCCGAAGGGTGCCAACAGGACCCCATTCATTACTAAACCTAGCTCCCCTGTCTGTCCTTCCGTATGTCTGCATTTTTTCAACGTGAATTATTTCAGATCAATTTAAAGATGGTAATACATACAAGTTTTAGATTTGCACACATTATTGTACATACTCTAACTAAAGTAAGACAAATAATAGAATTAGGGTTCCGTACATACTCAGGGGGTGCTGAATGATAATTATGAGGCGGTACCAATTTAGTGCCTTGTTTTTTGTCGCTTTGATGTTGCTATAGAATCTATATCATTGTCGATATGTATTATCGAAGGATTCCGTACTCGTATTGTGTGGTGGTAGAAATTTACGATTTTGTCATTTCCAAATATCTTATAAAATGTTGAATAGTCCAGTAAATGAAAGATTAGAAGTTGTATAAAATATAGTAAAATTTGTTATATTTTTACCTACCTCTCTGCAAGTGTGTATTTATTTTACAAATTTCCAAAATAATTGACTAACTGCTCTGACCAATTTTGTTTTTAGCCATGGTCTGTTAAGGCGTAATATGTCCATCGCACAACGAAATAGATATATATATATATTTCATATCTGAAAAAGTGCGCGTCCGAGTAGGGTGGTGAATCAAGAAAAGGTTGGATAACGCTGTTTTACATAATGGCTTGATATGTTTACAACAGTCATTATTGTTATTTTTATTTTATAAATTTGGACAAACTACTGTTTTGAACTGAAAAAACTGCTTTCAATTTGCATTTTTTTTTCGATGTATTGATTTTTTCTCTATCACGTTTTGGGCTATGCTATCATCTTGGAAAAGGCCTCCTTCAAAGTACGTTTTTTTTTTCAGAACCTTATCAATTGTAGTATGTCAGTTCTACTGTTTTAATATCTAGTTTTATACTACCTATGTGAATTTAAGTTGTTAATTCAGAATGAATCCTTTACAGGAAGCCAAAATGTGACTGTAAAAGCACGACTGGTGGATCGTAATGTAGTGTTAGCTCCTGCACTTATGTATGGTAATGAATGTTGAGTATGGCAAGATAACCATCAAAGTAGAATAAATACAGTGGAAACTCGTTCCTTTATCATGGGCTGCCATTGAAATAGTGAAAAATACCAACATGCGGGATGGTTACGAATAGAAAAAGGAATACTTTGGTGGTTTGGAGAAATAGAGAGAACAAATGAAACTAGAGAAATAAAACAACAAAAATTTGGTATGCAAATAAAATAAAGGTCGACAGCCGCCCTAGAATAACGTATGCTGACAATATTGGAGATATACTGAAACATGTCAAAAGTACCCGAATGTTGAACAGACTATGACTAGATTGATGGAACAAGCAGAAATGGTTTGTCAGGATCGTAGCAGATAGAAATCTGTAGTCTCTGCCTACCCCTCTGGGAGTGAGTATATATACGTATGTTGTCTAACTGATATATTCTCAAATTTCACTCAGTGTTCATTTAATTTAATTTAGTTTATCTGAACTATTAATTGTTCAATCAACAAAGAAAATTGTAAAATATAAAGCCTGAGTAATATTTCAATTTGTTTGTATTACATAGTTTATCTTTATTGTAGTACAAAAACGTTATAAACGTTATTAATTACATACATAATATGAAAATATTATTTATGCTAGAAAAAACACCACTATGCTGCCACGGGTCGGTGCAAGCCACATCAACTAGAAATAAAGATAAACTTGCTGCTCCAGAATTGAGACTTCACAAGACAAGTACTTCCTTTGTTGGTCACAGTATTCGTTTTTATAAAGGAAATACTTGGTCTTTCAGACAATAAATTCAAAATTATGTTAGTAAAGAAATGTCTCTATAAGAAAGCTTACTATAGAATTAGTGAATGTTTGGAAGATAAAAAAGCATGCTGTTAGTTCATCTCAAACTTCATATATTGTATGTACCCACTTAAAATTATTATATTAGATAGGTTTAAAGGGTAAGGGTTGTTGCAATACAAAAATGTATATATTGTTTTCAAACTTATATTTTATAGATGGATATAATAAAATTTATTCCAACTGTAAGGCTGAGATTCAGAGTGCATTTTGAGTCCGAACTCAATCTTACAAACGTCACTCTAGCATGAGATCACGTCGCTTTTTGACGTTGGAAGATTGAGTTCAGACTCAAAATGCACTCTGAATCTCAGCCTAAGAGATGAGAGGAGAGATAGGCAACTATTTTACATATTATAAATTATTTAAATTGGAAAAATTAGATTATAAACATAGAAATAGGACAGGAGGACAAAGAAATAATGTATTAATTTTGTTTTGTTTTTAATATTATTTAACTCAACTTTTGGCCTGATTATCCGACTTTCTCTTGCCCTGTACCTTCTATCTCTTTACTAAAACACTGTCGTATATAAATATAATGATGATCGAAAAAAAGACATGATCTTGCTACGTTTCTTGCCCTTTTTCTTAACAAGACTAATCGAATGGGCGGAGTTAGGCATGTATGTAACGTATTAGTATTTAGTATATGGGTAGCTATTATTATTATTATCATTACGTATATACATAATTGTATACATTAAAAATATACCTTTATTTTAGTTAATGTACGTGTATTTACTTATCAAATATAAGCAAACCCAAAACCCATTTTAATATAATATTGTATTTCCTCTTTTAAATTTAATTATTTTTATAATTTAATTAATACTAACGTGTGATAAGTGTATTTATGTTCCTTTATTGCAGAAATAAAGTTTTCATTTAATTTTTTTTTGCATTATGTTAAGATAATATTTTTATTCCTATATTTCTCTATTTTATGCAGGTGTATAATTTTATTACATTTTAGTAGCATAACCTAAATATTTTTTGTATGTATTTCCCGTATTATTAATTTATTTTCATATTCTATTGTTTTTGTAAAGATTAACTTTGACCTGTAAAAAGTATACTTTATGTATATATCTTACAAAATAAATATTTTGATTTTGTTTTTTTATTTTTTTTTATAGATATGTACAATCGGGAAAAATAGGGGTAGGTAGAATTTTCACTGAGAGTACCTATGCAAAACAAGGCAAGTACCACAGCATAATTTCAAACTAACGAAATAGCAATTTAATCAAAATTTGGAACCAATCAAAATCAATATTAATTTAGCTATCCTATAATGTAATAACTAAGGCAGAGTTTGCACAGCGTGAATTGTGCTTTATCAAAACTCTTATTACATTGGAATAGAGAAGGAAATTCCTTAATCACAAAGTCACGTGGTTTTGGACCTCGTAGACTTATCTATTTGAAGGTTGCAGTGCGTTGCGTATTTGTATAGCCTGTTTATTTTCGTTACTCCAGTGGAGTGCTGAATTGCGGGAGTGTTTCGTTTGAGGATTCTCCTATACGAAGACCACACGGTATTGATTTAATGTAGAGACTAGATTAACGATAAAAAATTGAGGCTGTGACATACTCGAAGAACTGGTAAGTCTAAAAATACTAGTTGCTTATTTCCCTTTCGAGTGTAAACGGAACCATATAAATGAGTATTAACAGAAAGGCTTTAAGGAAGGTGGTCCAAAGCCGCTCTCCATACAAACTAGTCGGAACCAACAACCACGATAAAATCATTATAATTTCGTTGTGTTACTTTTTTCTACACGTTTCACCTATTCTATATCCACGAATAATCAGTTTTTACAAAAAAATGTACTAAAGTGCATTGGGGTAGTTCCGATGGTTTTTATAATTAGATGGCTAGAAGTCTATGATATATTTTTTATTCATATTGTTTTTCATGTACATCATGTCATCATATTCTTTATTCTCCATAACCTCCATGAAATGATTCATTTTGTATATTTATTCTTGTGTGAAACATGTTGCTGGTTTCTTCAATTTAGATTTTGAAACATGGAGTGATATTTTTTTTGGCGTTGAGGAAATTGCGATATATCCTGGGTTGATTACGAAACTGTTCAAAAATACTTCTTTTTGCATTGAGACCGAAGGTTTAGGTTTCTTTTTCGATCGTTATTACCGCTAACACAAAATATCATTAAATTTGTTGATAGTTTCAATAATATTATTTTTACAAATTTTTATTACGGAATTACCCCAGGAAAATACCATGGTTCTTAATATTCAAGTACTCATCTATTTACATAAGACAAGGAGAAAACAAGTGTGTTACGATAGCAGAGCAGAGAAGGATCACAAGCAGTAAATCAGGGTGGAACTGCGGATTCCTCTAGCATGTATATACCCATTTGGGGAATTACTCCAATGCACCTTATCGAGTTTTACTGTTTAAGCAATTGAAAGTCGCCCTTCACGTAGTAAGAGATCCCACGACACAGTGACATTCATTCGCAGCAGCAACCACTTTCTCCACTGTTTGAAAAATGCAGAAGAGTTTTTTTGTATATACAGAAATTGATGATCTTTCAAATGAGCTTTGTTTTTTTGAGGAGGTCGATCATACTAGATACCTAGGTACGAGGCGCCGCTTATCACGCTGCTGTCACTGATTAGGCCAATCAGGGGAGCTTGTAGCCCTGCATTATCGTATCCCCTGTTTCGAGGAACAAACTAAACTTGGGAGTCTTATCATACTAGAAATCGTTTTTATATTTTTTATTTTTTTATATAGCATCGCCATTTTGTGCTCCCCCATTAATAACGTGACTAAGTAATTATACATTCTGGTAGTTTTATCGAACAAGTTTTGTGTCGTGGGTTCTTAGACTACTATACATACAGACAAAAATTCTTAAAACTGTAGTTTTGGCCTCAGTAGTATAATACCCATGTTAAATTTTGCGAAAATATTCAATGTACAGACACGTTTTTTTACTACTTTAATAATAGTACAGATGTAGGTGGTAGAGCTGGTGCCGAGCTCGACTGTGGAGGCACCACCAACTTACTCACAAATCCCCCGAAGTTATTCATTAGAGAGTAAGGGGACAGCTCGCAGACAAGCACCAACCAGGTGGCCCACCATTGCCTGGGACAGCTTGATGGCGGTATATACATCCCCAATTGCTGGGCCTTATTAAAAAACGGACTGGTGACGGGCAGCGGCGTCACTGGTGCGAGAGTTTCGCCACCGTGCTCACCTACCCGCCTGCCCAGCGTGTATGAAGATGGGCATTTCTTTCAGGAGGATTGCCAAGAGTGGCGAAATCTTGGAAAGGCTTATATCCAGCAGTGGACGAAACAAGCTGATGGATGGAGATATTAGGTATATAATAATATAGGGATCCTACATAAGTTGTAACCGTGGATCTGCGTTCAAGTGCGGTTTGTAAATATGCAAGACTGCTTTGTTGTACATACACTAAGCACACGGGCATGCACGGAATTTTAGATAATATTCATACAGTACATTTAATAAACAGACGTAGCGTAGTCAGTAGAACGCCGGGCTGTTATTTGTTAGACACGTGATTGACCGTGCAGCAGCCCAATGGTCGGTCCATACGCCGCGTTGCGATTGCGTTGCGATTGCGTTGCGTCGTCGAAATTCATACAAAATTACGCTCCACGGTGCGTCGAAATGGCTATAGAATTTCGACGACGCAACACAAACGTAACGCACCGTGTGGACCGGCTCTAAGTGCGTTAAGTTAAAAAAACCGGACAATTGCGAGTCGGACTCGGCCACCGAGGGTTCCGTACAAATTAGTAAAAGTTTAAAAATAATCTACAAAAAGATTTGGTCACCCGTACAATTATGACCGCGCATACCGTTGCTTGACCTTGATTATTTTCGTCTGATTTAATTACAAATTTATCTATAGTTTTAAGATTGTTATCTATATTTTTAGTATAAGACGGTATTACTAGCCAATTTTAATAGTTCTAGGTCAACGGGAAATACCCTATAAATTTTGATTCCCTTGAGAGTGTCGAAATTTACGTTTTTTGCGGAATAAACGGCCGTATCTTTTTTTGACGTTAACTTAGAAGTTTAATTTTATCACAGCTTCAAGGAAATGTAGACTTAAGTATATGGTTTTAATTTCAACTTGATACCTCAACGCGTTCGCGAGATAAAGGGTCTTGACGGACAGATGGACAGACGGACAACAAAGTGATCTTATAAGGGTTCTGTTTTTTCCTTTTGAGGTACGGAACCCTAAAAACTGGAGTAGGACTCGTGCCCCGAGAGTTCCGTATGTATGTAAAACACAAACTAATTCCAAGAGCAGTATAAATGAAAAACTCAAGTTTACACTGGCGATCTATTAAATTATGTATCCAAAGGGTATAATTAAGTTGATTTTTAATTTCTTCTTAGAAATAGTTTATATTCAGTGTGCAGACACGACTTTTTACTACTTTATTTTTAGTATAAATTAGTATTGATAATTAATATCATAAAGAGGTAATAGTAGTTTTATGCTACGAGTGCTTAAAGGAGGCAATAGCTTATACGAGGAACGATTTGAAACACGAGCGATAAGCGAGTGTTTTAAACGTTACGAGTAAGGTATTGCCCTTACGCACGTGTATCATACTACTTTTTTCAATGCATAGTGTGAGTAAATAAATAAAGCGTAATTAAAGAAACAAACAAACAATAAATACCCCAAATGAACTTTAGGCGGGCATTCTTTTTCTTTTCACACAAGTTGCGTCGACTTAACGGAAAAAAGCGGCTTTCAGTTTGATGCGTTCGAAGGCTGCTTTCAGTCACACACAACATAAATTCGACTCCACCAGCTTATTTCAATAATGTAAACAACAATGGCTGGCCGAATTGTCTATTCTTTATAATATAAGAATGTTCTTAACAAGGCAGACCAATCGATAAAATTGTATTTTTTTAATAATGCACAGAGAATGCAAGTGGCCAGTATCATTTCGCGATTTCGCATAATAATTTTTTTTGTCAAGAAGTTTTTATTCATAATACGATTAAATAAGGTTACACACCAAGAAGTTTATTTTAACCAGATTTCAGTAATATGGTTGCCAGTTTTCCTTCAAAGTCTGCGTTACTTGGTAATAATGTGTTGGGTATGGCCTCGAAGATTTACAACAAAATACCGGCCAACATACGTGACATATATAATTTATTGACTTTCAAATTGAAATTTAAAACATTACTTCTCGACAAAGCGTATTATAGCATTAATGACTATCTAACAGATGAAGTTCGGTAATACGTTTGATGACAGCTGGATGGTACCCAAAGTGCCTTTGTACGAGTGACTTTGATTTGCATTTTTTGATCTCTTTTCTATTTGTTTAAATAAGTTGTTTAGTTCTAGTTATTGTATATATTTTCCATGCTATAATAGGCAGAACACGGCAGAACAATGATCTTATTATGTAACTTACCTTACCTGTGCTTCAGCAAATAAAGATATTTGATTTGATTCAGTATCCTTCTTGTTAGCTACCTATAAATTTAAACAGTGGTCCTATTGCATTAGGTTTTATTCCTGCTTCTAGATGTACTTTACCCCTTGATTTCAAATCTCAAGTCCCTTTTTAGTAGCAGCTCTGGTTTAGAAGATATTACCAGTTGTTGCTTTACAAAAAATTTACTAATATTTAGTTACCACCATTTGTTACACTTAATTAATTTTAACAGAACTTTCCTTTATATGATTTTCTTGCATGAGCTGACTTAGAAGTACTACCCTGAATGCTCCAGCAGTAATCAGCCATCATATTTGCATTCCAGTATCCCTGGTAACGCTCTTCCATACTGCGAATGTCCTGATGAAAGCGTTCCCCTTTTTCTTCACTTAAGTCGCCAAGATTTTCAGGAAAACGGTCTAAATGGCTAAAGAGGAAATGTAGCTTAATACTTGTGTTGCGTCCAAGTCGCTGAAAATGCAGCAATAGTTGCTCAATGTGTCGGGAGTAGTCGCTAGGCTTGTTATTTCCCAAAAAAATTTTTACTACCCAAACGAACTCATTCCATGCAGATTTTTCAGCTATTAATGTCTGACCTGTGGGCCATAAAAGTTTCAGCTTTTAACTTTTCAGTACTAGGAAGTTAGTTTATAGGAGGTACCTGTATCTCAAAAACACGAGCTGCTAGAAAATACCTGAGGTTAGATTTGTAATCAGAGACGTCAAATTAGTAAAAAACAATTGAAAAACTCAATGCAACAGAAAAAAGGTTTTGTTTACCAGTGATCAAAACAAAAGCGGCAGTAGCTCAGGGGTAGAACGCTGGCCTCTCAATCTTTGAGGTCCAGGTTCAATCCCCGGTCGGGGCATGCACCAATGAGTTTTTCGGAATTTATGTGCAGAGTATTTAAAACTAACTACTTGCTGAACGGTGAAGGAAAACATTGTGACGAAACCTGCATCCCCTAAAAAGCGTGTATTTGTGCCTGAAGGACGGCGATAGGGTTCACCACCCATCACATTGGGACGTAATAATCGTCGGTGAAACGCGGGTGTACCGGGTTCGGAGTGTGACTTGCATTTCACAGTTCACACCCAGAACACCTCTGACACCCCCTAGGGGATTCATGTCGTGACGATACTCATATTTTTATTTTTTATAAATTATATCAAAAGATTGGTTGTTTAAGTTTCATTAGAATTTTCAATTTGTAAAGTTACTACCTACTCAAAATGTCGTCTAATCAGCTTTCATTTCATTTCATCAATCAAACGTATCGTAGCCTATGAACGCATCGAACTGAAACCTACTCATTTTTGTCACGTCTATCTATCTAGTACACAAGATAAGACTGGCAACTGTTTTCGATAAATTAAAAAAAAAGAACATACCTCAGACATGGCTGTATGAGCTAAGTTCCATTTGCCTTCCCACTATGTAGAGTAACAAAACTAAAAAAATAAATTAAAAAAAATTAAATCATATAACACTTGTGCCGCAAAGTTGACTTTGACAACGGATTAGGCGCATATAAAACAAAACTTTACGAGCACTTGCAATGAAATAGTAGATTGTTATTGCGGGCGAGGGTGCATATTGATCACCCGTGTATAATACCCTACTTTTCATCACTAAGGCGAGGAAATAAAAAAACATACAAAATTATAACATGATGATTAACTGCACCTGTACCTACTTGTTTGTTTCACAGTAATTATAATTTATCCCAACAAGTTTCGGTTTACACTATTATCAAGGGTCTATTAAATAACTAACAACACTTTTTTACAGGATATAAAAATTAATTCGACGTGCAATCAATGATATATGTCGTTAATTAATTATCAAATTATGTTTGCAACAACGTTTTCTACAAGATAATTTTACGGCCATATTTTCATGTGACTTTCTTTTTTTTTGTGCAATCGCGTCTTACTGGACAGTGTGATTGTTTTAAAAATAAAACTAATTTAGTTGCTGTTTTAAGTCATTAACTTCTTTTTTAGATTTTATATAGCATATTTACATACAAGTCACATTTTTCCTTAACAATATATAAATAAAATACAGAATAACAAAATAAAAAGGAAATAGGCAGAACAGATACTTTTCATCGTCATTTGGCGAGACGAGTGATTGACTACATAGTTAGTGACTGTAAGGAACACTCGTTTGATTTTAAAATTTACTTACCCCCCTAGGTAGGTAAATCGCATTTACCTCCCGCATTTCGAGTTATATATGATTTGCTTTCAGAGCATTAGTGATGAAAAATGATTTATGAGTTTGTGAGTTTGGATGTAGGAGTTAATTTTTTAGGCACATGGTTACATCCGCACGGGTGAAACCGCAGGTAAAAGGCTGGTCTAGTTGATAAAACTAACGGATTCTTTTTTCTCGTTTTAAACTCAAATTCAAACTCAAAATATTTATTGTAACTAAGTGCACACAGATGTTACAATTTTATAAGAACTTAGCTACCCTTATCAGGTACAGCAACACTACTAATACTATTCTATTCTATTCTATTCAAATTATTTATTGCACACACAAAATTAATAATAACATTGAAACTTACAGTCTATGCAAATAGGCGAGCTTATCTCTTAAAGAGATTTCTACCAGCAAACCCTTGGTGATAAAAGCCATTAACTTAGATATATATTATGGTATGAGTACCACTAATGACAAAGGCATATTTAATATTGTTATATATACACAATTCTTTTTCACTGCTATAATATTTCACAGTGTCTTAAAATCTAATAATCTCTTACAAAGTTATATAGTAATAATTAAAAGGTAAGAGATCAGAAAGCCATATCACATTATTTTTCATCAGACAGAAAACTTTCTACTGTGTAGAAGCACTCTTCTACTAAATTATGCTTCAATCTTTTTATAAACGCGGATTCCTTTTGTGTGGTCTTTATAGTAGTTGGTAATTTATTAAATATTTTAACTGCCATATAATAAGGACTACAATTTAACTTTTTTATTCGCGACTGGGGCAAATATAATCTATCTTTGTGCCGGGTATTCATTGAATGCGTATCTTTAACTTGTAGAAATTGGTTCTTATTTTTAAAAACAAATATACTTATATCAAAAATATATATACAAGGTAATATTAATTCTTAATGAGTTATGTGATAAATTCAGTATAGTGTTGCCATGCATTTGTAGGTTTCTCTTATTAGTATTTATTTATCCAGTTCGGAGCATCTTTATTCCCTCTACGCTAAAGTATTTCAAGGAAACAGGGACGTGGGTTGATTCTGTTTAGTTTTGCTGTATGTAAACTGTAAATATAATCTGGGGTGCTCCGAATGCCAACTTTCACACGTTTCACCATGAAGGTTAATATTATCAGGAGTCGAAAATGTCACGTAAAACCCTGTCCCATGTTTTTTGGTTAATTGGGTTTGACGCTTATTTCTTAAAATTAACAGTCACCTATCACTACTAAGTAAATATTAGTTTTAATTACAATTTACGAACAAAATGGCGCAAAGGCGCCTTAGAAGTTTTATTTAATCAGGGTCTCCAGATTTTTTTTTTCGCAAATTTGGGGAACTTTTGTGGAAACGAAAAGCTGGGGGATTTTTTATTTAATTTAGGAAATAGGGAAAATACCGTTATTTCCACTATGTCCACTTTTGTTCACCCACACTGCTGTACAGAGGAATTTTTTGGGAAGAAAATTTTAAAATTAATGAATAAATGCGGTTAAAATTCATTCCTAGAATCGACGGCTTCATCAGGTTTTACTTTTATTTTTTTATTAAGTGTCTGATGTTGTAAACATTTTAATAAATACGTCATGATCTTTCATTTTAATTTTGAAAAATGTAAAATTTAGTACATTTTAATATAATTAAGTAATTGATAGTATTAAAATGTTTGGGAAAAAGTATCTGAATTTGTATGTGTTCGGGGATATTTAAAAAAAATAATTCATTCGCAGTTTAGCTTATTAAACCGCCTTATGGTAATCATATTTTTGACTTACCGCTGAGGCACCTGAATATGTGAAAGCCTCTCAGAATAGAGGAGTTCAGTTCTGAAAGCGCCGGTAGCGGAATATCGTAAATTCTCTCGCATGTTCCGATCCCGACTTAGTTTTATTACGTTCCCTCGCGGAATGGACGGAGCCTTAAGGTTATTCTTGTTAAAAACAGTTTTCCAACAAAATTTGAACTACGGCATACATTTGAACGAAATATGACAATGATAATCTTACATCTCTTAGAGGAATTAAACGAAAAATGCGATTGAATTCCACCAAACTACACTTTTTGTATGGAGTGGCTTTGCAGATCATGATTTTCTTGAAATTTAGAGCGACCTTAATTATGTTTTACGGTCTAATTAAATGAATGGATTGTTAATATAATTACAGAATTAGATTGTTCAAGCGTAGTAGATTATTGTAACATGTAATTTTGATTGTAATTAGGCTTTATTCAATACAAAAAATAGTGGTAAACTGGCGAGATTGATCAGAAAATTTCACGGATGTATTCTTTTTTTAACAGTTAATCTGAGACAAAGTAAAAATTGTGGTACATTATGTTCTAACAGATTTATATATCTGATCTGTTGGCATTTTTTTTAGAAAAGTAAATTTTTCTGTACACGGGGTGTAGGAGATTTATCACTACTAAAACACATATAAAGTAATATTTGCCAATGTGATACATTAATGTTCAGAATAAGACGAAGACTCCTCTTAAGGCCGTGGTCCCCTGACTCTTGATACTGACCTCATATTGCTTTTCGAATGTCTAGTTTCAACTAATATAAACATTGCAACCAATTTGGATTTGCGTTTAAACACTTCATAACGTTATAGGGTCCTGCAATAATAAGTGAAAATAATTCTGGGGTAGATCAATCTATGAAAAGAGGGTGTATTATTGACACAAGATCATCCCCTAAAATATTTTCACATATTATTGTAGGACTTTATGTATCTCACATTGCTTTAGATGATCTTCTGTTATCTCCACAAAAAAATAATTTTCAATATCTGAAGTTGAGAACTAAAGGTATTTCCAGAATATGGCCAAAAATATTTGATTGCATTAAATTTCCTTGTTAAAAATAAATCGCATACTTACCCCCAAATGAGTTCGTGCTGTGGACTCGGTGGATGTTCGGGGCCGGGGTTTGTGACCCTGTTTGTGAGGTACGAGAAATATTTTTTTGTGCCTAGATACTTGTTAAAGAACAACCTGGACTCAATTAGTGTGGATCTAAATTTTATTTCTCGTATATACCGCGGTTGAGGTCATTGAGCCTTGGTCCTGCAACTTACCGGGTCTCCGGCATGGGTTTGGCTGTATAGACGAGAGTCACCTTAAATATATAAATTTTTTACATATACTATTGTTTTTAGAGTTCCGTACAGCAAGAGGAAAAAACGGAGCCCTTTTAAGATCACTTTATTGTCCGTCTGTCTGTCCGTCCATGCGTCCGTCCGTCCTTCCGTCCGTGCATCCGTCCATCCGTCCGTCGGTCCGTCCGTCCGTCCGTCTGTCTGTCAAGTCAAAACCCTTTATCTCGGGAACGCGTGGATGTATCGAGTTGAAATTAAAACTATATACTCAAGTCTACAGTCCCTTGAAGCTGTGAGAAATCAAACTTCTTAGTTTTACGTAAAAAATAAACGGCCGTTTATGCCGCAAAAAATGTATATTTCGAAACTCTCAAGTGAATTAAAATTTATAGGGTATTTTCCATTGACCTAGAACTGTGAAATTTGGTGATTAATACTTTCTTATACAACAAACATAGGGAAAAATATAAAAACTCTACATTTATAATTAAATCATACAAAATATAGTCTTTAATGGAACCCTCGGTGGGCGAGTCCGACTCGCACTTATCCGGTTTTTTAGGTGAAACATGCGCTTTTTGAGAGCGCGCAATGCTTCGGTTTTCGTAACATGACTCGGTGTATACTATTTTAAACAATACTGAAATGTCGTAGAATGCAGTTCTACTTGAAGCAGAATGAGGTGCTCAATGTCAGGAGCTATACTCTCTAAAAATAAGCCTTCCAGACACAGACGGACAGACGAATTTTCGGTAAGATGAAACCTAAATACATACAGAATACTGAATGTTAATGATACTTGAATAAAGATAAAGCTTCTGTCCTCCAAACAAAAGGAAAAATCCTGAAAATGAGAATATAAAGCGGTCATGCGGGTCAGTTTCTTTCAAACAAATGTTTATTACTCCTGACTTACCCCAGTTTGTGGTGTCACCATTATCTATATCTATATCTACACAAAAGTACTTTGTGTCGTTTATTTGAAAAACATAATGGAAAGAAAATTTATGAAAGAAAGAACGAAAGAAAATAAATTTATTTGTCGCACAAAAAGGGCAAGGCTCAGCATATTGCTGTGAGTGTGAATCTGTACAGCGCTGTTTTTCAGCGTTTTCTCATTCTCACTGAACACTACACGTTTAAATTAAATTAATGTATGATTTATATCTGCTGACCAACTGTATGGATAATATATAACAAACATTTTGTTTATTTTTAGTGTTCCGTACCAAAACGGTGAAAAATGGGACCCTATAATAATACTAAGCCTCTGCTCGAGGGGGGCAGGGAGGGGGGGACGAGTAAGAAGCTGGTACCACCACATTCGAGTCCGACATCTGTTTTACCACTTGAATATGACATTTTACCTATTTGACATACAATAGGCTGTATGTTAATATTCGACTGCTATTTTCGCAACTTTGTAATAAATCACACCACAAGTTTGTCACACTTTTAGGTATATTCAATTTTTTCAATTCAATTCAATTTATTTATTTCAGTTGTAACACAGCGCACAAAACACCAAAAATGTCACAAAGGTGGATCTCACAAAAACACAATACAAGTAAAAAAAAAACACAGCAAATAATACAAGATATCGGTACATTATGAAATATAAGTATAGGTATATTATAATTTATCATTCATTCGTCGTTCTAGTATCCTCTTAAACGTATTCATCAAGCACGCTATCCCTGATACAAACAAGTCACACTGTGGTGCCTCGGTTAGCAGAGAGTTGAGCAGCGCCAGCGCACGCGGCACTGGTGATTCACCGTGTGAAACTGTGCGGGAGGCTGATGTCGCGAGAAGTTTGTGGTGGCGCGCTCGGGTGTCGTCGTGAGGTACAAACAACGTGACTATTTTACTAAGAAGATCCAGGCAGTCGATTTTGTGTCGAATCAAATTAATTGTAAATTTAATAAGGGTTAACGACCTTCTTAATTCAAGAGAATTAGCCTAACTGGCCCTCAAGAAATCGTGTAGGGTATAAAAAAGGGTAGAAAATGTATCGTCTTTTAAAGAGGCTTCTAAGAAATCTTTTTTGGACTTGTTCCAGCAAGAGAATGTATTTTTTCTCGTGTGGGTTCCAAACCACTGCATTCGTTTCAAGTATGCTACGGACTAGGGCAGCGTATAAGGTACGAGTAGCTTGGATGGACAAAGGTTCAGTATTACGAAGTACAAACCCAAGCCTCTGGTACGCAGTAGCGGTTACCTTCTGCACGTGAGGGCGGAACGTGATCTCCGGGTCGAACAGTACGCCGAGGTCCCGCACCTCCATGACCCGCGTCACTGGTGCATCCCCGAGCATGTACTGGTGCTGCACGGGAAAATGGGACCTGGTGAAGCTCATAACCTCACACTTACTGTGATTAAAAAGAAGTTTATTATTAATACTCCACTGAAGCACTGCGTCAACATCAAGCTGTAACTCAGTACAGTCATTAGGTGAACTAATAGTTTTAACTATCTTCACGTCGTCAGCAAACAACAGAACCCGGGAGCGTCGGACTACGTCAGCTAAGTCATTAATAAATAAAACAAACAGGAAAGGTCCTAAGTTTGATCCCTGACTTATTCCCGACCGCGTATGATAACTGTCAGATAGGTAAGGTCCGTACTTCACAAACTGTCTTCTACCTCCCAAGTAGCTAGAAAATAGTCTGAGAAGGCCAGGCACGAACCCCATTTCACCTAACTTTAATAAAAGGACATCATTATCAACGCGGTCGAAAGCTTTTTGGAAGTCAAGGTAGATGACATCAACCTGGTGCCCTGAGTCAAGTTCCTTTGACAGGAGATCAACTAACTCAACCAAATTAGTGGCCACTGACCGTTTAGGTAAGAATGCATGCTGTGCACTGGTTATGTAAGGCATACACTGTGGTAGAAGACGATCATGGATCACCATTTCGAAAACTTTAGCTATCGCACAGAGGTTCGCGACCGGCCTGTAGTTTTCCACCATCGTCTTGACTCCTTTTTTAGGTATAGGGGTGACCCTGGACTCCTTCCAAGTTTCTGGATACGCACCAGTAACAATTATCAAATTAAAAATGTACGTGATGGGGTTAATAAGTTCGTCTATGCATGCCTTTAGAACGTAAGCTGGCAACATGTCAGGACCAGCAGAGGTTGTCGGCTTTAACTTTTTAACGGCGCGTCGTATCTCATCAGAGCTGAGCGATGTGATAGCGACACGTCGTGCGCCGGCGGCGGAAGTCGTGGAGCTCGCAGGCTCGGGGTCGAGAATCGGCTGATCAGGTAAGAAAACGGACTGAAAGTGGGTGGCAAATGCAGCAGCAGCATCTGCACCGCGGTACTCGGAGTCACCTCGCGTCACCATGGTCTCAAGGCTAGCCCAACTACGTAGCGTATTAACATATTGCCAAAATTTGGTCGGATCCTTATTCAATTTAAAAGATATGTCCTTAGCGTAATTTTTGAATACTATATCAATATCACGTTTAATTTTGGCGCGAAGACGCTTAAATTCAGCATAGGCATAAGTGTCCTTACTTTTAATCCAAGCTTTGTGATATTGTACTTTTAATTCAATGTCACGGATGATTGCCCCCGTGTAGAATACTGGATAGGTACGACTACACGAAGGCTTCCGTATTTTCTTTGGAATACAGTGGTCAAATATTGTATACATATGGGAGTAGAATTTATCCAATACATCATTAACGTTATTTATCAATAATAGTTCATTCCAGTTTGCATCGCGAATAAGATAATACAGGGAATAAAAATCAGCATTACAAAAATTCCAATCTCTATAATCGTCTATATTGGATGGATTCATAAATTGTACCTGTTTGGCGAAATTATACTTGACTTTCACCAACAGTGGCGGGTGATGCAGATCGATCTTGGAGAGCTCATCACCGAGATCCATGCACTGCACTGACACTGCACCACAATCCGGGCCCGTCAACACCACATCTAACATTCTGTCGTTCATATTAGTCACGCAGTTATACTCTTCAAAATTACAGATAATTTTAAAACAATTAAAATAATAGTTGGTCGTATTTTCACTAGCACTGTTCATATTTAAGTCACCAAGTACAAGAACTTTATTACTTGATTGACGGGAACACAAACGTTCAACGCTGTTGAACCAGCGTGTGTATACGTCGTCCTTAGACTTTGGTGGTATATAAACAACGTTTATGTACACATAATGTTCATTTATCGCAAATCGCGCCCATAAGTCCTCGCCGGTGTCTGTCTCGTACTGTGGGAGACGCTCCAAGTTGATGGACGAGCGATACAGTAGCATCACCCCACCACCCGCCCCACCGCGATCCCTCCGCATGATGGACCAGTCCCCGCAGCAAACCTCGGCATCGTGGAACGAAGGATCCAGATTAGTCTCGGTTATGGCTATCAGATGGATGTTATCGTCTATAAGAAGAAGGTTGTTTCTCCAAATTAGTTATTTTGATCTTAGCCACCTTACGTTTTGATAGTAGGCAGTTAACTTAAAAAACTTAGATTTATTTATTTGAGTTCGAGTCTTCGGGCCGTGGTCTTTCGAGTCGAAATAACCAGCGTTCCACTGAAAACCCCGAAGGCCAAAATTCTCGAGAGAGGCATTCATCAATCATGACTTCCGGAACTCCTATCTTGAAGGAGCAGTAGTCTACGTTTCGCTTGGGTATAATTTTAGAAGCTGTGTACTGGCTATTTTCTTTTTTCTGCTTCAAATAGCTGACGACCGTTTCCTCGGTCGTGTCGGTTCTCGCGCCCCAGACATGTAGGTATTTTAGCCTATTCGCAGCGCACATGATAGTTCTGGCTACTCCACTGCCGCGGATTACATGCCGTTGATGACGGTTGGTAATCTTACGGGTTACGGTGGACCAGCCTTCCTCAGTCGGTGAATTCGAACTGCGATTTTTATTTACAGGTAAAGGGTCATTCGTATCCATAGTCTGCTCATTTTTAGCAGGCTGGGGTGAAGGTGATTTCTTCCCTGTTTTGTTTACAATGGCGCCGCCGCTAACGGCGCACACGGCGCTCTTATTAGCTCGTTTAGCCGCTGCACGAGTTTGCACGACCGATGACATTACGGCAGTTGGCTGTTTAGTTTTAGTCAATGTACTTTTCGGCTTATTCGAAGTTGATGCAGACTTCGATTCTGTTTCCGTCTCGCTCACACTCGCCGCCTCTGATGCCAACGTAGGAGCGACATCAATGGCACGTCGACGCGGAGATGCTTTCACACATGTCGGGCACTGTACACTTTGTTTACCCTCAAGCGATTTTATTATAAGCAAACTTAAATCCGAAATTTGCACTTTTAAGGCACTTATCTCATTATTTTGGGCACAAACTTTAGCTTCAAGACTTTTCAAGCTGTAAACGAGCTCAGCACTATCACTTTCCTGGGCGTTAGTTGCCATTTTTCAATTAAAATGATTAAGTTTGTCTCAGGTGGACATGTTACGTGTTTACGGAACGAAACGTCGCTGGACAACGATATAAGATATTTGTACACATGTTTGTAGCTTAAATTTAGCAAGGGTTAAAGTTGAAAAGAAAAAAAGCAGCTAAAATCCTTTTCCGCTACGCTTTGGGGCACAATATTATGAACTAGCTGCTAATACACCACTTTGCGCCTTAGTAAAATAATCTTTATCCCTTTTATAACTGCTACAGAACCCTGAATTCATGCACGAAAGTTCCTTTGTCAATTATAATTAACTTTGTACGGGACAAAACCACAGCAAAAAGCTTGTAATCGAAAACCGTAAAGGGTGGCAGGATTGAAAAGGTAAAAGTCATCGCGGATAAAATTCAACCTCGTTTCTTACAATAGACGTGGAAACACAATCCTTTTGAATGTGTTTTTTATCGTAGATCGCTTGGAATTACCGCGTTGAATTGCTATTTAGGGCATGCAATGGTTTCGTTGGGTGACCATAAAATAAATCAGTTGGGGACACAAAACGTACCTTTTAGTGGTTCCGTACTTTGTAATGAAACACGGAACCCTAAGCTTATTTTGTTTTCCGTCTGTTTGTCAGTCAGGTGATTTTGCGCTGCTTAAGTTTAATATTTTTTCAGCAAAGGGAGTGCATGGGTATATTTTCAACGCAAAGAGGTTCAATATAGAAGTAGCATTTAGGAAACTAGTATGTATTTTATTTTCAAAAGACCTAAATGATATAAAATTACCGCAATATTGTTCCACGATTTTTTCATTGTCTTATTTATTCTCAAGAGAACACAACTTTTCACTAAATATAGCGATAATAGGATGTAAATAGAACGCAGCCTTCGCCGCACGTAACACGCTACGTCCTACGTCCCTAACTCCCCATCGTGGACAGGGTCAGTTCGTGCCATGCATATTCAGCACCTATTTATAAGTACTATGTACTACATGTCTCGGCAATATCTGTCAATACTACACGTTTCTTTTGCTACGACGTGGCTAGCTACGATTCTATAATTCTGCCGCTTTGTAGACCCGCTACGCCGTTGTATTCACGCATTCACTACCAGCAATAGCTACGGTGCTACGGCGTAGCAAAAAATTGTCCGTTTTGTTGACTTACTACGTCGTAGGATGCATATGCATACACAATATAGATGTTATATGTCTACAACGTAGAAATAATTTCCTTTGTTAAAAACTTAGTAAAGTAATTTATTAGTAAATTATAAATTAGCTAAAACAATAATTATAAAACCTTATCTAATTTTTATCATCAAAAACGTGTTCTTAAAAAAATTTGCTTACCCTTTCTGAGAAGGGATTATTTAACATGTGAGAAACATCTAATCATCTGTACATACATGAAATAAACTCGGAAGTTGGTTTGCGTCCGTGTACAAGGGAAAAAAACCGGCCAAATGCGTGTTGGGTCATGCGCAGTGTAGGGTTCCGTAGTATTCCACTACATTTTATAAGTTGGTCTTCTAATACAGATCGTGCCAACCTTCTAGTCCATACATTTAGAAGAACGGCCCATACATTGTCGTGTTTAGAGGGGGCTAAAAGTTTGGCGTGACCTGTACTCGTAAACTCGATAGTTTTCCTTTTAAATTCATTATACATTATACTACTTTTGTGAATTTTTTCACATATCTATAAACAACTGTTTTGCCGGTAGAGGGGGGGACGTTTGACTGTAACAAAAATCAGCACTTTAAAGCTTAATATTTCGCTAACGGATCCCTAAATCGAAAAATGGTTTGACACACCCACAATATTTTTGAACGACCTATCTAATGAAACTATAAGAGAAAAAAAATCATCCCCAATATACGTTTAAGAGAGGTACCATAAAAAATATATATTTTCAAGATTTTATTCTTTATATTCTCATTCTTATTTCTCATGCCAAATTATAGCTTTCTAGTACTGACAGCCTCTGAGCTAAGCCGCGGACGGACGGACGGGCAGAAAGACATGGCGAAACTATAAGGGTTCTTTGTTGGACTACGGAACCATAAAAAATCGAAAGTAAGATTATGTTTTTAAAGCGAAATCCATCGCTTTGGAATAATATGAATATTTTCTTACGTAATATTTATAAAATATCATAAATTAATTTTGATAAAATATCATACGTAACTAATATGAGACCGCGTCGCTCCACCTGTCTCTTTCTAAAAAACAAATTGAGACGAATTCAATGTACTGTGCAAGACAGCAATAATGTGGTGATATTATGGGTTTGAGAGCATTGAAATTGACACGTTTCGCCTTCCCCTCACGTATTGACAGATGTTATTCGGACACACTGTATACCAAATCACTATTACCGGAACTATCAGACATATGGCTGAACTTTATTGCTAGGTATCAGAGACGATTGTTGATTAGCACATGCGTGTAAAAGCCTTGGTTAGTACATTCAGTCGATAGAAAAATGTATTATAGTTCTCAGTAGATAAAGAAAGCTTACGTTTGACCTTTTGTGTGTGGATAAACGGCTGAAAAACCTTGCTCTATTGGAAACATTATGATCGAATACATTTCGAATCCTTTTTGCTCACTAAACTGGATAAAATATAGAGCTTCGAATATTATTTGGGAGATTTAAATTTGTCACTGTTTTAAAGACATAAAAAAGTGTATATGTGAACACAAAGATTTTCTTTCAAATTCTTAGTCTTAAATAAAACTTAATTTAATTACCGTGAAACTGGATACCAATTTGCTTAACCTCCTGTCTTTGTATGTAGATTAGTTAATAATTTGGCCAAGTGCGAGTCGGACTCGCCCGCAAAGGATTCTGTACTACTACAATAAAAGTACGGAACCCTTAAAACCATGGTGAATAACAACAACATAGATGTCCTAGAAACATCAAGGCGAGACGAAACAAGGCGTTAAAATGGTAGCGCCTACAAACAATATTGCTACTGCTGAGTATGAAACCCTAATTATTGGGGTTCCGCGCCCAAAGGGCAAGACGGAGCCGTATTAATGTCGCTCTGCTGTCTGCCCGTCTGTCCGTCTAGAGTCAGACTTGAGCCGGCCTGATGCTTCCTTACGCTCGCGGAAGGTGTCTGATAGGGGGTTGGACTCGTAGTGGCATGTTAGTTTCGACTTTTAACTAAGTGGTTTGAACTGCAGGAGTGCGAGCACGTCGTCTGTCAGTATAGCGTGTGACCCGACGCTTGTCTCCGTGAGCAGTTAGCATTCCCTAGTAGGGTTACGAATGCGAACGGGTTATGCGGGGCATGTTAGTTGTCCTCAAGTTGTCCGATGAACACTGCTGGCGTATAGACGCGTGCACTCGTGTGGGCGATCGTGCGCTTTCAGTGGGAGCACTTCATCTCCGGCACTTCATCTGGAGATTGGAGCAGACAACCCGACGCTAGAGGTGTTGTCCGGGTCACCCGTCCGCGTAGGAGTTATTAAAAGCCGCAAGGTCTGGTCAAGGTCGAGTGGAACAAGGGTTTGGCGTGATTAAGTATTCGTGCATTTTCATTCCGCGAGGTGAGCGTGTGTGCAGCTTTGAATACCTCCTTGGATAATGAGGGAGCCAGCTTCTCTGACAGGTCCAGCAGCACATAGTTGAGTCAATCATGTCATATATTGTTTGACAGCGGAGGAGTAGCGCTTGGTCCTACTCGGGGCTATCTTGTTTTGACCCTTGATTAAGGCGTCATTGTTGCTGAGTACAGGTAGGCAGAGTACAATGGGTGCGATGTCGGGTGACCTGTGCCTATTGCGGTAAAACGTACTGGTGTTAGTTAACAATGGTCAATAACATCAGCGGTGCAATATGCTGCCTTTAAGTGGGAAAGAGATTACTTGAATTCATACTTGAATTTAAGTTTGAGTTTAAGTTACAGTCTCCATTCAATAACTTGGAGTTGGTATTAGCGGTTCACTATAACCTAAACTAAGTAGTAACGTAGCGTGTGGCTCTGTCCGTCCGTATGTCATGGGTCTCTAGCTTGCAGACGGAATGAGTTACAGATCTCAGGCCATGGTCGGACCTCCATACATTTGCAACCTTTTCTTGATAGGGACCTTTTATAGAGTACCTTTTATACTGAGTATTATTTTTCACAATTATTAGCTTTCTAAATCTGACCATTCTTGACTTATGTAATTTTGAAGATTTGTATGTAAACTTAAATATTTCAAAACACACCCGTGTGATTTTTTCCAAATTTTTACAAAAAGGTTTTTAATACGAAGACATATTTCTACAAATAAAAAAATTACCTCGTTGTCATAGAAAAGAAAGAATAAAATGGTATCAAATGGTATCAGTTTGACATTTTTTTTCTATGTATTGAGCTAGCGACACCAACAATTAAAAAATTTCATGCAAAGAACATTTCCTAAAAATTTTGAAAAAATCGCTCGTGTTTGTTTTGAAATATCGAAGTTTTTATAAAAATCTTCAAAACGACGTAATTCAAGAACGGTCAAACTTAGAAAGCTAATAATTGAGGATACCAACCAACCCCCTTTTTGTAATCTCTGCTCCCGTTCTAGTTTATTCAAGAAATATTTGAGTTTGGCCTATAACAATACATATACATTCACATAAAAGGGGATTTTCTCTATCTACTCGAACCGTTAACCTAATTCCCAACATTCCGTGCATAAAATCGAGTAAAATGCGGGGCAACTCCTGAGCTGACGCTGAGCTTGCTTTTTAAATAAAACAGAAACTCCTTTTTTGAAGCCACGTACACATGACATGGCGGCATAAGAGGTGAAATGACACTTGGTTTGTTCGATATAAATTGTGCCAACTTTCGACACGCCTTAGGGCGAAAGTTACTGCTTGGGACACCGGGTGCGTTCGTCTCACTCACTCGCACGACTCGTCCCGTAGTGATCTCTCCGTCGCTCGACTGAAAATCATGTTGCTAACGCGCTAAAATTAACCTAAATAATTAATTACACTTATCATAACTAAAATTCTTGAGAAATAATCAAGGGAAATATTTTTTTGTTATGATATATTTTATTCGACTAAGTTTCAATTTGTTTCTTTGCATACTTATTAATGATTTTGATGAAAATTTTAAATTCTAATCAAAGCACTTCATTCCAGATGTCCTGTAGTTTATCTTTTTTTTTTTTACTTTTATAACGTCTGATTAATGCCAGCCACCAATTTTGACTTTTTAGGTCACCGGCATGTATCGCCCTCTTAACGCACTATGATTGATCAAGCCAACACCACGCGGTGATAAAGTTAAAGAGTCCCTGATAAGTGGAAGTGAGTTGCTTATTGTAAAGTCTATGCAAAAACTGTGATTAGTTAGCGGATTGGATGGGCCGGTATTTCTTCTCACGGCAGTAAAAGAAAGCTATCAAGTGTGCACATGGAGTTTGTGTATTATAAAATATAATAATAATAATAAAAAAGTCATTTATTTCAGGCAAAAAACCCATACAACAATATTTACATTACAAAAAAATAAAATAGTACACTTCTATATAATAATACATCATTTACGGTTAATTTAGCGCTGAACGGAAAACCAGTGCTTGCACAACGGACTTGTGATATTGTCACATAGGCAAGATAATATGCTATCCTTAGAGCTACGAAGTCTCTCCCAACACGAAGCTAATCTTGACCTAATGATGACATAGAAGTCAGAGATTACGGCAGAAGCAAACATATGCGATGCACTACAGTATCGAGGTAATCGCATAAGTATACGGAAGGCGTTATTGTACTGAACTCGCAAGGTACTATAGGAGTGTCTGGTAAAATCAAACCTTTACTGACAAGTGTAAAAACTTTGACAGTAAGCTTTGAACAGTGTAATTTTAACGTCATCCGTACACTTCGCGAGTCTACGTGCGATCATGTTACAGCGCACTGCCAGGGCCCTGCGCTCCCTCTCCATGTCATCATTATCCAACAACCTCCCCGTGAGGATGTGTCCCAAATATCTAAACTTATATTATAGTTATATTATAGTATATTATAATATACTAAATAATATGTTCGATATGCATTTTATATCTAGTTGAACATTATGACAAAATACAAAATATACCTTGAGAAAATGCATAAATAAAATTATGGATAAGTACATGTGTTATAAATAAACATAATGCATAAATAAAAGTTATATAATCACATTTATTTTTGCGATCAATGTAATACGTTTTATTCGACATCCTTCTGTGATCAGTGGTTCGATTGTCTCGATCACTTATCTGGAGGACGCTTGTTCAAATTTCGTAGGAGCACATTTGCGTGACACCCTATGCTGGGATGTAGTAATCGTCGGTGTAACGTGAGTCTACAGTGTGGACTGTTACTCACATTCAAAAGTCCATACTTAAACACCTCTGAAATATCTGTCCTCTGACGGATTCAGGTCGTCATAGTGTATTTTTGGACAACTTATACGAATTTCCTAAATGTTTTCTAAATGTGGCGTCAAATTAATTATTATACTCACGCTTGCATACCAGACGGGTAGGCAGAAACCACAGATCTCTATCTGCTACGATTTTGATATACCTCTTCACGGTAAAGGGTTATATAAACAACATTTGACATGACTCATCTATTATTTATACGATGAGACGCGGCACCGTACACTTGCTCTCTTCCGCTTGTGTCCTTGGCCTAAGTTTTTAATACCCTTAGTTGGCGATTGTGGCAGCTGGTCCCATCGTTACGGGGCGATGGGGCCTTGTAAAAATGATGCTTTCGTAGATAACTTTACTTTGTCCGTTGGCTTAGGTCTTCACTACTTTGAATTTTTTTAGATTTGTAATAAAAAGAGTAAATATTATCATTCTTGAAATTTATCACTCACATTGGATTAACGTTACTTAGTAGTAGATATTTATACACATCGTCACGACATAAATCCCCGGGGGAGTGTCAAAGGCGTTTCCATGTCTGACTACGCTCGTAATCAGCCACGCTTCACCGAGGATTATTACGTCCCTATCGCCGTACGTCGGGCACAAATTGGTCCCAAAGCTTATGTGCTTTCTGAAACATGCAGACCGAACACAAATGAATTTGAAGCTGTCATAGGTTAATTGAGGCGATGAGAGCCAGAGTGGCCTATCTTTTCCAGACACAATTGATTATTAATTGCCCCGTTTTCGGTTTGGGCGTTACTTTATGAATACCAGCAACAAAATGTTTAAATTATTTATAAACTACCACGGGGTTTTATATATTCTAATTCAAGAAAAAAAGTTTTAATAAAGAAAATTCTATTTTCACTCACTCACTCACTTGTATTTTTCAAACACGTCAATTACACGAAACTTTGAGACGGATATGTACGACAGGTTGGACGATAAATTAAGTTATATGTCACCAATGAAGTGTACCCGAAATTCATGTGAGCTATACTCACGAAAATTGCAACTGATTATTAAACAAACTCAGAAGTAAAGGTCTTTTCTTGACAACAATTACTTTGCTTGTTAGTAACTTGTTCGCAGAAAAGTAACAATTTCAATAGAAACTTCCACGAAGTTTTTGAACAAGGTATTTTATAAGTTTGTTGAAATTCATAAAAACTTGACAAATAAACAGGAAATTATATACGGACAAAAATAACAGTAAACATTCATGTTGAATCCTCATAAAATAACCTGCTCCCACAGTCGCTGCTCTCTATATTTAGTGTGATGAGATTCTCTTATTGGTCAGGATTCAGGATTTAATTTTGGCATCGTAGTATAGTCGGTAAGACGTAAGGAGACAATTGCTGCTTGGAAACCGGGTGCGTGCGTCTCACTGACTCGTACGACTCATCCCGTATTGATATCTCCGTCGCTCGACGGGGAATCAAGTTGCTAACGCGCTAAAATATACCTAAATAATTAATTACAATTATCAGAACCAAAGTTCTTCAAAAATAATGAAAGGAAATAATTTTTTGTTATAATATCTTCAATTTAACAAGTTTCCATTCATTGAACCGGATATTCGTTTTAAATTAGACCTTTTAGTTCAATATTTTGATAAAAATTTAAAATTATTCATCATCATCATCATCATCATCATCATCATCATCATCATCATCTCGGATATTCTGTAGATTATCTTTTTTTTTCTTATTTTTATCGCGTCTGGTTAAAGCGAGCCGCTAATTTCGACTTTCAAGGTCATCTGCATATATTGCCCATTAAATGAGGTTTTTGGAATTTGTGTGCATAGTATCTTGCTAAACGGTAAAGGAAACATTCCATCCATCCATCAGCCTGTTTCGTCCACTGCTGGACATAGGCCTTTCCAAGATTTCGCCATTCTTGGCAGTCCTCCTGGAAGAAATGCCCATACTCGCACACGCTGGGCAGGCGGGTTGGTGAGCGCGGTACCGAAACCCTCGCACCAGTGACGCCGCTGCCCGTCACCAGTCTGGTTTATATAAGGCCCGGTAACTGGGGATGGATGTACCGCCATCTATCGGTCCCAGACAATGGTGGGCCGCCTGGTTTTGCCTGAGAGCTGTTCTCTTACTCTCCCCCGAATAACTTCGGGAGGATTTGCGAGTAAGATGGTGGTACCTCCACAGTCGAGCCCGGCATCAGCTCTACCACCTACAAACATTGTGAAACTATTAACTTGCATGCCCTATGAAGCGTGTATTTAGGCCCGAAGTAATGTTAAAATCGTCGGTGAAACGAGGAGGGTGAACGAGTGTTGACCGTTTGAGTGAAAGTCCACACTCGAAAACCTCTGCCACTTCTTCAGAGATATACATATGTCGTGATGATAATTTTTTTACAAAAGGATTCATAAATTCCCACACGTTTCTGTCTTCCTCAAACAATTAACCTAATTCAGCTGTACTTAGTAACATTGAGTTAAGCATAGCCTCGATGAATAATAAATTTAGCAGTTTCCGAAGTAATTACATGTGATGTGTAATCATGATAATATAGCATAATGTGATAAGTATATAATTACGTTATACGGAATGACTACAAGCAATGTAAGTATCTTCGTACATTATACAGAAAGTTGAATGGAAGGTCTTGTACCGAAGTTTGACCCGGTGTTATTTCCGCATGAATTCGTGATGTTCAATTCTTTAAATCAAGTTAAATGTAAATAATTTTGCTGAACTATAATGAAAACCTTACATTTCTAAAAATATCGAGAAACGAGATATTTGCTTTTTTATGGCATGCTTTGTACATTAATTTTAATTGCGTCCACTAGTTATAAATAGTAATATTTGGTTAGGGAGTATATATATTTATGATCTATTTAGTTTATTTATCAACTTATTTATTTATTGTACTATGTATATACAATATTCTCATTCCTATTTTTTATTTTATGCAGGTGTATAAGATTATTAGCCCAACTTAAATATAGATTTTTTTATATGTGTCCCGTATTATATTTGTTTCATCATATTCTTTTGTTTTTATAAAGATATCTAATCGTAAATAGACCAGAAGAAAGTATACTTTATGTTTCTATTTTACATAACAAACTATTTGATTTGATTTGTACCTATAAGTAAACGTTAATAGCATGAATCGGAACGCAAAACTTAAAAATATATTTTGACGGCGCATTCGCCAATCAGCAAAGCATAGCATAGTGTAGGCCGACCTCTTGCCCGCTGGACCGACGACCTGAACCCGTAGAGTCACAGTCGTGACGATCGTCACGCCTAGGCCGAATTGTAAATAAAAAAATATTATTGTTAGTTAATATATTATAAACCTAGTGATATGGGTATTTTCCGAAAGCTATTAAGATGAGCAATAAAATAAAAAATAAATAAAAAATATTATAATAATATAAAAAAAAGTTGTCGATTGTTATTTTAGGCCCAAATCTTCTTTTTTTTTTAATATATGTATAGAGTTATATTTTTTTTTATTTCTTTTATTATTCTTTATATTTTTTTACAATATTATAAAATTTGAATAGACATATATATATAGTATACATACATATATTCATATATATAACTAAGATTTTTTCAAGGAGAAAGCCCCCCCCCCCCTAACTTACGCCAAGAAAAAAAAAAGTTTTCTTGTAGGAAATTTTATCTAGTTTTAGAAAAACAAAATTGCATTAGAATTGGACAACTAGTTCCGGAGATATAGCCAAAAACAAAATTGGCGGGAAAATTTGCAAACTTGCAAAAATGCACGATGACCGGACAGGTGAAGGACGTTGTGGGTGGCGGCGAGATGAGGAGGACGGAGGACGACATGAGTGGCGAAATTTGGGAAAAGCAGTGGACGAACACGGGCTGATGGATGGATGGATTTGCTAATCATGGCCATCGTCAAGTCTCAGATGGTAAGATGGCAGTAATTCGTATGTTCAAAAGTTATTGAATAAATATTTCCGAAAAACTTACTTTTACCGGTCTTTAAAAAATCAAGCAACTTTCTTGCGCTTTGTATGTAGCACGTATTTTGATTTCTTGAACGTGCCATTAAAACGAAAAAATTGCGGGCTGCCAACTGCCATGATCATATCCTATTTTCTATCTTCAATATTTTCCTCTTTATCCCACTAATGGTGCCCTATGTATCTATTTATTGTTATGTACATAGCCTCATACTCATTATGTAAGCTAGGAGTTTGATTTATTACATTTCATGTGTGTTATGGCTCGCTCCGCTCGTCGTCGTACCCATTTTTTTACTTTTGGTCAAACATTTTCGATTTCATTATTTACGATCTGCCGAGGTAAATCATGGTATGCCAATTTTCTGACGACAATCACAAATACAAATTGACAATTCATATATTTTTTTAATAAAATAGTAGTATTAACCTATACATGTACATTTATATAAAGGACCAATTAGAATCTAATAGGTATAAAGGTTTCATGAGATTTGTTCCGCAAATAAGAACGTTTCCGTTTTTGTGATATTCAGATATATCAAAGGAACCTACTAAGAATAATCCCTGGAAAACAAAAAGTTGACCTGACTTCTTCTTTAAGAGTATAATCCAATTATTTCTGCGTCTTTGGTATTACAACTTAATAAAAAGTAAGCTTATTAAAAATTTTGGACCAAGAAAATTTTGAAGACGAAGTAATTATTAGGATTATTCGAATCTTTATTTTCTCCCTCTAGTTTTTAAAATTTTTAAAGTTACGAAGTTGAGAATTTGCATAAAAAGAAAATCCATAAAATAAAGTGCAATATAGTCTTTTAAGGGCGTATAATACCTCACTTCGCTTCGCATGATCCTCTTTTATACCAACAAATACTGCAACAATCATTCTGAAATTAATATATGATAAAGTTGAGGACTAATGCTACGTCCATGCTGATGTTAAAACTTGATTCCATTAAATTTTCTCTATAGAAAAAAATTACAAAGTTACCTTCGAACCGTACAATAAACCGATAGCATTCAATGAATACTTGAAATTAGATCTGAAACTTTGCATAATATAACTGATATCAGTTTAAAGCAGCTGCAGACTGTTCCATAAAAATGAAAAACCATCAGTGTAGCCGCGATTTCATAATAGCTGATGTTTTGTGCGTGCGCGGCATCTGATTAGAGTAGGATAGACAGTTAAAAAGCAGAAGCGTTAGAGCAGGACTGCGAATTGAGGTATTATGGGCCCTTATGATGGCAATCAGTGGTTCATTTTTTTTTTTGACATCGTTTGTTTCCTCATTAGCGTAAATAGGATTTGTAGTCGGAGAAGAGAGGGAGAGAGGGGGGCAGCCCCTGGCTCTAACTCATGAAGCCGTCAACAAGTATCTAGTTCTCAATTATGTGATCGTAATAAGATAAATAGAGATAACACTCCATAAAATGACAACAAATACAAACCAAAGAACAAAACAAATTACGTCTTAAATAAAGCAATAAATATTATTTATTTGACAACTGGAGTCTTTAATTTAATGATATTTATGATAATATATATTATTAGGATTAAAGAAATTTATTTAAAAAAAAAATATTTTACCCCACCAATTGCTCGTCAAGCTACATCAGCCTATTTTTCTCATATAAGGAATTTCATACAATTTTGGCTCGTCTTACTACATCAGCCTATTTTTCTCACGCGAAAGTATAAAAGCAATGTCATGTGGTTTGACGTGTTATTTGTCGGTGGTCTTTCGTATAGGCAAGGTCATTGTTTGTGTTACGAACTTCTTTGATTATTGTTCGTTTGGTTGATTGTTTTCGTATTTCGGTTATTCTGTAAAATTATTATTTGTAATAAACTCGGTTAAAATGTTGCTAATGTTCTTTTAAATTAAATACCACTTCTGTCGCTAAAATCAGAAGTGGGATTCGCCTGTGCCTACAATTTCTAATTTATTTCGAAAACAGTCAACCACGTGCTTGTGTCTTAATTATGCCGAGATCGTCAAGACGGAGAAGTAGGTCATCTGACGTAACCCCTCGTCGTAAGCGTAAAAGTTCAAGCGATCGTTCACGCCGACGACGTGAGTGCCTTGATTCCCGTGAAAGGGACGATTACAATTCAAACGCACGGTCTCGCTCCAACTCTCGTAAACGTTCTCGCCGTGACTCCCGAGTGCATTCTTGCCATGACTCCAGTGCGCGTTCTCGCCATAATTCGCGGGAAAAATCTAGCCGTAATCGTGATGGTTCAATAAAAAAAGTGCTAAATACAATTATCAATCGTCTTAATATTGTTGAACAGGGTTCTACAAATATATCACAAGCCTCGCTGCGCCCCGCTTGTCAAAGCACACCTCGGGAAAATGTCAGTGTAGCCTCAGTGGCACAAACATTGACAGAAATACTAAGTACGGTTAATCCAGTAAAATCCCACAACTATTATGTATCCAATTTCGACCCTGCCATACACGACATAGAGGTGTGGTGTGAGGAAGTTGGGCGCGCTAAGGTGGCCAATCATTGGGACGATTACGAATGTCTTTCGCGGGTATCTAATTGTTTAAAAGGTGATGCGAAAACCTGGCTCAATGAGTGGGTAACTAATGACCGATCCTGGACAAATTTTCAACTAGAATTCAAGCCGTTATGCCCTCGTAAGCTTGACTACGCTAATATTCTGTTTGAAGTAATGAACAGGACTTCCGATAAATATTCAACCTACGCTGAATATGCGCGTCGTTCGCTATTACGATTACGCATTATTAAAGGTTTAAGTAGTGAGCTTATGGTGCAAATTGTAGTACGAGGTATAACCGACACACAAGTGCGTGCAGCGGCCGCGAACGCAGACTTAACCCCTGACAATTTAGTTACCTTTTTGTCAATTTACGCGAAGCCTATCACCAAAATTGCCACACGAGTATTTACCTCCGATGTGACAAAAAAACGTAAAGTAGAACGATTTGAAAGCAAATGTTTCGTATGCAGTCAGGTTGGGCATAAAAGCTACAAATGTTTTAAAAGGCAAAAATTATCAGAGAAACCTTTAGAAGATATTTCAAAACGGACATGCACTATCTGTAAAAAGATAGGTCACAAGGAAAGTGAATGTTTCGCAAAATTACGTTCAGAATCACAAAACAATAATCAAAGAAGGGTTAACCTATGTAGCGAGATTTCATCTGACTTCAATGGTAGTGACGTTGTCGTTGCCGTTGTAGAAGGCATTCCAACTGACATTCTCATTGATAGTGGTGCGATTAATATCTCGTTGATTTCTTCGGATGTCGTAAAGTTATTTTCCTGCCCTCGGAAGGCTACTCATTGTGTTATAAAGGGAGTTAGTGATAGTGAAATTATTTCTCGAGAATACGTCACACTTACGATTGAGTTTTCGGATATCTCCCTCGAGGTGGATTTAATGGTTGTACCCTCTTCATGTATGAGCTCCCCAATTATAATTGGCACGGACGTTCTTAATAGGGATGGTATTGTTTACGTGCGCACCAAGGATAGACAATATCTGACGCATTCTTCAAATAATTTTTTTAATGTTAATGCGGTTCAATCTGATATACAAACACAAGTAAAAACGCCCCTACAAAGAACGGATCTCGACAAACTAATGTCTGTTATCAATGAGTTTTCGGAATATTTGATTTCTGGCACTGCCATGACCACAGTCAAAACGGGACAAATGCATATCAGGTTGACTAATGATACGCCGGTGGTGTACCACCCTTATCGGTTAGCCTATCAAGAAAAACTAAAAGTTAGAGAAATTATTAATGATTTGTTAGAGAAACAAATAATTAGGGAATCAGAATCCGAGTACGCCAGTCCAGTGCTTCTAGTGAAGAAAAAAGACGGCTCTGATAGACTATGCGTGGATTTTAGGGCCCTAAATAGAATCACTATAAAAGACAGATACCCCCTCCCTCTCATAGATGACCATATTGACCGTTTGGGGTCTTCCAAATTCTTTTCGTGCCTTGATATGGCATCAGGATTCCACCAAATTCCTATTGAAGAAAGCTCCGTTCATAAGACTGGTTTCGTGACGCCCGAGGGGCATTATGAATATCTAAAAATGCCATTCGGACTTTGTAATTCTCCGACAGTGTATCAAAGGATAATAAATAATACACTTCGGAGGCTGATTGAGGCCGGCCATGTTCTAGTTTACGTCGATGACGTACTCCTCATGTCCGAGACTATTCAAGATGACATAAATTTATTACGCGATGTCCTGAGAACATTAACTGAAGCCGGATTCTCAATCAATCTCAAAAAGTGTTCTTTTCTTACCACTGAGGTGGAATATCTCGGACGTATTATAGCTCAGGGTCAGGTTAGACCGAGCCCTCGCAAGATTGAGGCATTAATTAACACTCCAGCTCCAACTAACGTGAAGCAGGTTAGGCAGTTTCTCGGATTAGCTGGATATTTTCGACGCTATATAAAAGACTATGCGACGAAAACTGCAAGTATATCACGCTTGACAAAAAAAGGCATTACATTTTTGTGGGGACCAGAACAGGAATCCACTCGTCAAGAAATATTAAAAGAATTAACCAATGCACCGATACTCGCAATTTTCGATCCTCATCTGCCTACTGAGCTGCATACGGACGCAAGTAGCGCAGGCTACGGAGCTGTCTTAATGCAGACGCATGGTGATGGTAGCAAACGAGTGGTGACCTACTTTAGCAAGGTGACACAAGGTGCTGAAAGTAGGTACCACTCGTACGAATTGGAGACGTTGGCTGTAGTAAGGGCATTACAACACCTCAGACATTATCTAATCGGTATAGAGTTTAAAATCATCACTGATTGTAATGCTCTTAAGTCGACCGAGCGCAAGAAGGATTTGCTACCGCGAGTGGCGCGCTGGTGGATATACCTACAAGATTTTAATTTTATAATTGAGTACAGAAAAGGCGCGCTGATGTCACACGCCGACTACCTCAGCAGGAATCCTCAGCTAGCGCATGTGAACCATATTGAAAGACCACGAAACTGGGCTCAAATTGCCCAAAATTCTGACAATGAGACCCAGGACCTAATTCAAAAACTAAATGAAGGTAGCTTAGACCCACAGCGTTACGTCTGTCGAAATGATGTCCTTTACTATCGGTATTCGCCCACTGGTGAGGAATCTCGCCTTCTTTGTTATATTCCCAAAGGCCACCGACTAAGTTTGTTAAGGATTTTCCATGATGAACATGAACATATTGGGGCAGATAAAACCTTGGATCTCATTCTTAAACATTTTTGGTTCCCTGGACTTAAACATTTTGTAGACAAATATGTGTCACATTGCCTTACATGCATATCAAAAAAACGCGTTCCCAGAGCCCCACAACAACCGATCACATCTTGGGAAAAGCCCGACATTCCTTTTGACACCGTTCATGCAGATGTCTTAGGTCCGTTATCCGAGTCAAACGGGTACAAGTTTGTTCTTGTTCTTGTTGATTCATTCACAAAATTTTGCTTACTTAGTCCTATGTACAGACAGGACGCAAATGAACTGAAACGGGTTTTTAATAACGCGATCTCATTATTCGGTGTCCCTAAATTACTAATCTGTGACCGCGGACGTATGTTTGAGGCATCCAGCTTCGTAGACTTCATGAGCGAAATGGGTTGTAACATACATTACATAACACCTGAGATGCATCATGCAAATGGGCAAGCAGAGCGTTATATACGTACCGTCTTGAACATGATTCGCATCGAAACAGGTAACAAAAATGATTGTTGGTCTGAACTGTTGTGGAAACTGCAATTAGTTTTAAACATTACTAAACAGAAAACGACTAAGTGTTCAGCATTAAATTTATTAATTGGCACTGATTCGAGTACTCCTGTAATCCGTGCGTTGATCCGAGATGTGGCACTTGAAGATACTCATCCTAACCGTGAAGCTTGGCGTGAAATATGCAGAAATCGAGCAACTGAGCTGCTCAAAAAGAATCAACGTCAACAAGACTCGTATGTGAACCAGCAACGACGTTCTCCCAGGATATTCAAACTGAATGACCTGGTATTTGTCATCAAATACTCGCAATCTACGGGAAAATTAGACTCTGGAATGAGAGGCCCCTACCAAGTCACGAAGATCTTATCTAGTGACCGCTATGAACTTAAGTTGCTGAGTGGTGCTCGTGGTAAAATTACCCAGGCCGCAGCTCAGTACATGGTGCCGTGGAAAGGAGAATGGTGTCCAGATACATGCGCAGCTTTTTTTGAATGTGAGTAATTGTGTTTGTCATGTTACAGGTATATTTGCACGCCATCAATCGAGTGAGCACGCTTTCTTTATGACATGGAGTGTTCGTGTGATGAGAAGTCGCTGATTCGAGCCCAGGGTTGCGAAAATTTATGGGAGTTGTTTGCAAGCTGTTACCGTGATGCCTGTATCCTGAGAGAGCTTGTACTGGGACTCCGGGCACGCGCTGCGGTGCCTACGCTCTGCAGATATGTCAGCGTGCGTGCTACCAGACCTGTGCTGCGGTACTCGATCTGAGATTTTGGACATGCGCTGCGGTGCTTCTGTCTTGCAGACACGTTGTTATACGTGTGGTATGTCGTCGTGCGTGCTACCAGACCTGTGCTGCGGTACTCGATCTGAGATTTTGGACATGCGCTGCGGTGCCTCTGTCTTGCAGACACGTTGTTATACGTGTAGATGTTGAATGCGCTGCGGTGCATTGTTTAAACACAATATCTATCGTGTGAGGTTTATCGTACGGCCGTACTAGTATGATCATGCGTTTGGTTTTGTGAGAGATGAATTTCGTGATAGTTTTTTTTATTTTTAAACTAGTATGTTTGCGCAAAAGAGGGCCTCAAACGTGTGATGACTGAAAGACTAGGGAAAAATAAGCTTTAGCATCAGTTTCTTATACCGATTATTTATTGCAGGTGATCATGATGAGGTTACAGAGGCACCAACACTAACTGCAGACCAGAACTCGGATGGAGTTGAACTCGTCCCACCACCCGTCAACTTGGACGAAGGATTACCGGTTGACGATGCTGCCGCTGCTGAAGTGCCCGAGGACGGCGCACGGTCAGGAGAGGCCGTATTAGGATTAAAGAAATTTATTTAAAAAAAAAAATATTTTACCCCCACCAATTGCTCGTCAAGCTACATCAGCCTATTTTTCTCATATAAGGAATTTCATACAATTTTGGCTCGTCTTACTACATCAGCCTATTTTTCTCACGCGAAAGTATAAAAGCAATGTCATGTGGTTTGACGTGTTATTTGTCGGTGGTCTTTCGTATAGGCAAGGTCATTGTTTGTGTTACGAACTTCTTTGATTATTGTTCGTTTGGTTGATTGTTTTCGTATTTCGGTTATTCTGTAAAATTATTATTTGTAATAAACTCGGTTAAAATGTTGCTAATGTTCTTTTAAATTAAATACCACTTCTGTCGCTAAAAATATAAATTTAAAAAAATTTTAAAATGACTTGATATTATATTTCGACCCGCTTGTGGTCGTCTTCAATCGAATGAAATAAAGTATTTATTTACATCAATGACACCCATATTTCACAGAAGGTACTCAGAGGGGGCCGTGCCCTTACCTAGTTACGCCTATGTGTTTCCTCCATTTTGGGAAGTCTAAAAACAATGAAGTTATCGAATAAAATCGTCATTGTACTCACGTACTCTCTCTGACATTCGGGTGAAGGTCTCAGTAATGAAATCATGACATTATTGGAGATTCTGCCTTCTATAATTTGTGTACGGAACCCGAGAGACTCAGGCATAACTTGATATATGAAATAGACTGGGAGACAGCCGAAGGATTTTATACCGCACATCAAAAGTCGAAGTTTTGTTGTTATATTTGTGACGCCGCAGAGACGTCTGTTCCATTGTTTGAGTGAAATATTGCCATAGATACATATATGAGTCTTTTAATTGAGATGTGATCTTCATTAAAATTAGAGCGAGTTGACATCATGAATATTTAAAAACGGATAGGACTCACTTTTTTAACTGCGCAAGGAGGCATAGGTCGACCTTTCGATGAGATTATAACTTATCACATCATCATCAGGACTCTTCGGGAGTACTTTCGCGCACGGCGATCAGTCAAGTACTGGACTGATATGTGATGTGATCTGCTTGATGAGACGCTTAATGAATTAATATTTTAAATGTGTAACCTTAAATCTTTCGTATGTTTTTGGAAGTGTTGGACATATTCGGTTGCATAACTGAAATATAAACTAAATTTGGGTTGTAATCGTACATAGTTCATGCAGTTCCCAAACCTTTTGTGGGATCTAATTTGTTAACTTTATCTGACTTTGAGCCAACTTAGATATGATCAATATGAACAATATCTACACAAATAATATAATTTTGAGACCACAAAAACCTAAAAGTAAAGTAAAAAATTTTTATTCTTTTATATTTTTTTTATTATTCTTTTATATTTTTTATCTTTCATATAGTTATATATATACTACAAATGGATTATCAATATCGTTAAATATTCTGAAAAACCTTAAACAATATAAAAACCGGACAAGTGCGAGTCGGACTCTCCCAACGAGGGTTCCGTTAAAGACTATATATTTTATGATTTAATTACAAATATATAGTTTTCAGATCGTTCCCTATACTTGTAGTATACGACGGTTATACATGCCAAATTTCATGGTTATAGGTCAATGGAAAATACCCTATACATTTTTGATTCCCTAAACGGCCGTATTTTTTTACGTTAACTCAGAAGTTTGATTTTGTAACAGCTTCAAGGGACTGTAGACTTGAGTACCTATATAATTTTAATTTTAACTCGATACCTCCACGCGTTCCCAAGCTAAAGGGACAAGACAGACAGACATACAGGCAGACGGACGAACGGACACATGACAAAGTGATCCTATAAGGGCTCCGTTTTTTCCTCTTGAGGTACGGAATCCTAAAAAGTAATAATAGTAGTTACTACGTCAATATGTATCAACTTGCATTGTTTTGGTTAATTTTGGCACTTGTTTGGTCAAAACCGAAACTAGTATTTTCTGCTGAAACCAAATCTTCGGTCTACCACTATACCTGCCTGCGTTTTACTTACCAGCCTACACATTTTTTTGCATCTTCCTTGCAAGTCACACGGATCCGACACAAAACCCTAGAACATTTTCAACATAATCTCAGCAGCGTGTTTATTGGTTGCCAATTCTATGGGTTTAAATTAGTTTGTTTTCGTAGAACTACGTTTTAAAAATTTCCATTTAGATAAAACCCTAAAAAAGCAGCAAACCAATTTACTGGCAAAATCAATATTGTTTGCATATTTACATACATGATACATGAAGCCACTGTCTTGTTCACATCTGACTTGTTTACAAGCTCATCAATCATTTCTCATGAGCCATGAAAAGCTCAAATTAGGTAGAAAGTATAAACCACAAAAAGTAACCCATAACGCCTAGAGTTTAAACATCATAATCGTATGTCTTGATAAATCGATGAGAAGATTTCTAAAAGCCAGCTGCGATGAAAATAAGAAAATTTTTATATTGAGGGTTTGGATCGTAATTTGAGCTACAAGGAAGACATGATTTATCTAGATGATGGGAGGTGGTAAAGTTCAAAGTAAAGGAGCTTTTACCATTTATTTATGTAATTTTCTATTTTGTAGGAAATCAGTTTCGATACGACTACGTTAAACCGCATACACGTAAAGCCACGAGCAAAAAGCTAGTTACAGATTAAATTTGTTTTATTCTTCTCATGTAACAAACCGTAATCCCTGCTTACAAAGTACATATATATAATGTCCAAACTGTTCCAGAGAACAGAGCCTTTCTCAAAGCAGAACGTTCCGAATCTCGCATCAAAGGACTCACATGACGAGGGTCGGAGATAGCATCTGTTACGTGTAACAGAACGTACACGGTTTGTGTATAGATTTCACTTTTTCCATCATGCTGGGCATTAAAAGTATGATGGTATTGATCTAACATATAGGCCGCGTTGGTTCACGTTGCTTCAATGCTTCATGCTTCAATAGATGTTACATTTGACAAGTATGCAAGACTTGTTTATAATAAAGTTATTTGGACATTCTCCGTAACCATTTTAATGCTGCCCTAACGGTGCCATTTAATACTTTTTGGTTGGATATTATCACGTCGCTTAGTTTGTGTAGATATAATTAAAATCATTTCAATCTATTTACTTTCTGGGCGGTTATTCCGGCATTATTGCGCATGCGCAATATCAGTCATTCGATATTAAAGTTTGATTGATATATGCCATGCGAAGGAAATTGGAGTAACTAAACGACATCAAATATAAGCTATAGGATATTAGGAATGCTCAGTATAAGTTTTCAATAAAAAAAATCAATGCATATCTGTACAAAATCCCTTTTAAAGTCACCCGCAATCTGCCTTCGTAATCTTTACGCACGTGTCAGAATATCCACCCTGTGGATCAAAGTCAATTAAATTTCTGTGGATTTTGTAGCTGAGTCATTTAAAGATTCGAATTCAAATTCAATTCATGTTCAAATGATTTATTTTTAAGATGGAAATGGATACATAAACTACACTTTTCACGCGTATATAATAATCTTTAAATAACAATAGAACAAGTTGGATAAAAAGAATTATGCGGGGAAGTACAATAAAAATATTTAAAAGTAAGACTTACTTAAAATAAAATTATGTACTGATATAATAAAATATATTGAAAGGTAATTGAGAGACAGAAAACTTTCATCCAGCGTGATGGTTGTTGTATCATCGTTAAGCTAATGCTGTTCATTGAATGGTAGAAGGTTAATTAGTGAAAGTGTTTCACTTCGTTTACGGTTTTAAGAAGAAACTAAAAAGTGTACCTGACGTGTTGCCATTTTTAACTACGGCGTAAAACTTTTGAATGGTGCGCTTTGCAGGTTTTAAGATATGAAAGGTTGTCCAATTAAACGTTTTCATTAAAAACTGTGCTGTGACTAAAAGTCTTTATACGGTTTTAATTAAAATAACGTTAGGATATATAAAATGCATTAAAATTCACAAAATAACATATTTTTTAGGATTCGGCATTTAAAGGATAAAAATGTGGGGTTGCGTAGTTGTACAGTACATTTTATAAGTTGGTCTACTAATACAGATCGCGCCAAACTTTTAGCCCGCTCGGAAGTTGCTCTCCTGAAGAACCGCCCATACATTGTCGTGTTTGGAGGGGATTAAAAGTTTGGCGCGATCTGTACTCGTAAGCCTTTAAAGCCTATTGATAGTTTTCCCTTTAAATTCATTATGTATAACACTTCTGTGAATTTTTTCACATATCTATAAACAACCGTTAAGCCAGCAGGGGGGGACACTTGACTCTAAAAAAATGAGCACTTTAAAGCTTAATATTTTGCGAACGGATCCCTAAATCGAAAAATGGCTTTTACATACCCACAATGTTTTTGACCGACCTATCTAACGATACCCCACATTATGGGATAGACAAAAAGCATCCTAAATTTACGTGTACGGGAGGTAAACTTAAAAATATATATATAGGTAGGTATACATAATTTTATTTTACCGTTTTGCTGGCGTGATTAATATATTCCATCCATCCATCAGCCTGTTTCGTCCACTGCTGGACATAGGCCTTTCCAGGATTTTGCCATTCTTGGCGGTCCTCCTGGAAGAAATGCCCATACTCACCACACACGCTGGGTTGGTGAGCGCGGTGCTGAAACCCTTGCATCAGTGACGCCACTGCCCGTCACCAGTCTGTTTTAAATAAGGCCCGGCAATTAGGGATGGATATACCGCCATCCATCGGTCCCAGGCAATGGTGGGCAGCCTGGTTTTGCCTGAGAGCTGTTCTCTTACTCTCCCTCGAATAACTTCGGGAGGATTTGCGAGTAAGATGGTGGTACCTCCACAGTCGAGCCAGGCATCAGCTCTACCACCTATAATATATTACTCATACCAAATTACAGCTTTCAATACTAATAGTCTCTGAGCTAAGCCGCGGACAGACGGACGGTCGGACATGGCGAAACTATAAGGGTTCCTTGTCGGACTACGGAACCCTAAAAAGGAACCATTATGGTGTGACCTCACTTGGTCCGTATATCACAGCCTCATAAACTTTTTGTCGTTGAAGAAAAAGACGTGAGATTTGGTTATATTGTGGCGTAATTAAAAGGCTGTAGCCGGGTAAGCAATAAAAGATTATAAAGATGTTATAAAAGTCTTTTAAGCTTACGGACGTACAATATTATCGAAACTCGTTTTTATTTTATTAATTATATGGCAACAGTACTTTTTATATACAATTGGATTGTGTACCTTAAGATTAAAAAGGGAAACCTTGTAGGATTACTGCATTCGTCTGTCGAGACCCCTTTTCTCGGGCCCCGTGAGAGATACAAATGGAAACTAATACCTCTCACGGCCCCATGAAGTTGTTAAAAACTGAACACGAAAAAAGTTAATGCTCTTTTCATAATCAATTTCATACAAACTGTCTATAGGGTACCTCCAGTTGACTTAAAAACTTGAAAAACTTGACTGTTTTTTTTAGTTGCAGAAGAGTAAGAAGTGTTATAGTTAATAGCTAAGTGAAGGCTTTCAACAACTTACGTGAAAGACTTATAGGTCCATATAAGGCTAGATGCACAACTTCAAATGAGCATATCACATTGTATAACTTGGTTAATCGGTATAGTAAAAATCACATAGACAGTAGACTACAGGGCATTCATCTTAGAAATATAGAAGCAAAGTTATTAAATAAAAACGCAGGTAATTGTGGGCGCGTGTTTCTTGGTGGTTATAAGAGCCACGGCTGAGAGCGCGCTATTTTAAACTTAAAGGAAACGTCGTAGAGTTCAGTTATGATTGATTCAAAATTAGGTGCTCAATCTGACTTTATATGTAGCCTTAAATACTGAACACAGACCTAGCAAAAAAACAGATGAATTAGAAAGATGTGAAAGACGTCAGGACATAGAAAATACCTAGCTCTTCACTGCTCTACATCTGTCTATATTATATTTATATTATGCACTGTAGAATCTATTACATATATGAGATGTAATACGTCAAGCTCCAGTTATTGTTAATGCTCATGTGTGTACATTTGGGAAATCTTCTCGAAATTGAACTAGGTCCATATGTAATTAAATAATACCACATAGTAACATGGTTGCCAACCCTAACGGAACGTTTGATGCTACGTTGTTAGACAAGTGTATTTTATTTACTGTCTGACTTTTTTGAAAAATGTTTCATTAATTTTATTTATCTCATCATCATGACATTTTTTAATGAGTATTGTTAAAAAAATTATAATCTATTTGATCCTAGAACTATTCACTACATCACGTTCTCGTTTTTTATAAATTAAAACTTGAAAAACTGTCACAAAATCTTGGAAAACGAATCACTTTAGTCGTGGTTATCGTAAATATCCAATTAACCGAATATGGCAGTCTTGATCAAGTAAATTAAATTGGATTTGAGAATGCCCATGAAGTGTTCCGCCGCAAGACGGTGATCAAAATCTAAAATTCATGATATCGGCGGATGAATTTGATTATCATAGTTATTGGTTCCAATCTAAAGTTGAGTGGCGTGCCATATTCCCTTTATTGGCTATACTAAGGTCCAGTGTAAAATTAGTTTGGTCTATGGCAAAGTAGTTTTAGGGTACAATTAAATCATAATTATGTTTTTAACATTACTGATAGGTATATACTGCTATCCCTATTAAACTGCTACAACTGACCTGAATATTTTTATAGTCCATTACCAGAAATAATGGGCAGATTTAGGCATTATATCTATTTATAGTTTATTTATCAACTTATTGATTAATTGCATTGAGTAATAATACATTCATATTCCAATAAGTCTTAATTTTTTGCTTATGTATAACTTTATTAGCCCAACTTAAAGTATTTTTTTTTTTATTTCTCGTATTTTGTTTCATCATATAATATTGTTTTTATAAAGATTAGATATATATCTGTTTTACAAATAAACATTTTGAATTTGAATAAAAATATCAATTAAAAACAAGTTCTCCGGGAAATATAAATCTCGCTATGAATTAAACGACCTTAAATCGGGAAAATGATTTACTTACACCCATGTGAACTCTGATACGTTGTCGTTTGTCAAGATTTTCGTCCTATTTGTATTGGGCTCAACTGTTACAATATAAGACTTATAGAATAGAATATAATAGGATATTTCAGACCATTATAAATCCATATTGGTTAGTATTTTTCTGATACATATATCTAAGTTAGTAACAAAATATAAAAGTAATTTATCTACATTTTTGATTTGGAGCAAGATGGATAGCCACCCAGTGTTTGAAGATAGGGCTATCCAGCTTGTCTCTTAGTACAGAAAGGAGACTGTTGGCGCTGCCGCGAACGCGCGCCATCAGGGAGGCTACTCTTCTTCTTATAATGCTGTAAAAATCCTCAATCTGAGCCTCTGCAAACAAACCGGATGCACTACAGTATCGCGGCAGCCCCAACAGCATCCTAAATCCTATAATATATTGGACACAAGGCGTTGTAGGCTTTCTGTGAGTAATTGACACACTTATAAGACACTATACAACGACACATGGACGAACAGAAACGATAGAACGTTCAGTCTTTTTTACGGATAATTTAGCTGAAACATCACTTAGCTTAGTTTCTATTCTCATTGACTTATACATTCATGTCATGTTCATGTCAACTAAGTTAGGCAGCGTGAAGTTATTTCTAAGCTGCGCAGTATGGCCCATTTGTTGACGGTTCGAAAAGACTGCCACATCAGTATGTGTTAACGCAAATTTTCTTTTTTTTAAATTAGTTATCCTATTATTTAGTATATCATAAGTCTCGTATACCGGATGTTTCCTTGCAATTTTTGGAATTTTATTGTTGTCATGTCAGACATGAAATACGCTTTTTTCGGTCTGTTTAAAATTAATTAAGTGCTTTTTTAGTATTTTTACCTGTGAATATTTCGTTTGAATATGCGTAGTATAAGCAATAGAGTAGATACATAACCCTAAGCTAGCTGTTAATTGACATCCAGTAAATTTAAACGAAGCGCAATATGTTTGTTGCTGCTAATTTAACAAGGCTTAATCGAGCTTAATATACTTGTTGATCAATTGGTATCGAAAATTTAAAAACTGAGCGGTTCGTTAAATAACAAATACACATATTTTCCAGATTCATACATAGGTTTTTGTCACAGAAAGATATAAAATTTTATAATATTCATTTAGACGGGTCTACCGTGATGTATTTATTACCATTTGTTCGAGAAAAGGTAATAAAATACAAATCAAATCAAATCAAACCAAAATATTTATTTTGTAAAATAGATACATAAAGTATACTTTCTACAAGTCAAAGTTAATCTTTACAATAAATATCTTTAGAATAAAAAAATAATATGTATATACTAATAAAGGAAATACATACAAAAAATATTTAGGTTGGGCTACAATAATTAATTTATACACATACATAAAATAGAGAAATCTAGGAATAAAAATATTATATATAAATGATGCAACGAACAAAGAAGTTGGTAAATAAATACGGGAAACACATCCAAAAAATATTAAGGTTGGGCTACTAAAATGTAATAAAGTTATAAACCTGCATAAAGTAAAGAAATATAGGAATAAAAATATTATATACCTATAGACATAATGCCTAACCATCCGCACCATTCCATTAGTATTGCTAAGAAGAAGGGCAAGAAACTTAGCAAACATGAATTTTTTCATTTGTAATATAACGTTAATCTATACAATTTTCTTATACCTACTTAAGTAAAGGCAAATATAAAACCATAGGAATTATGTCCAAGAGAAAAAAAAAAAATTATCTTAGTCAATCCGTCTTACAGTGTCTATTACCTTTTACAGCAAAGTCAGTTTACATATTAATTAACTATAAAGGGCTTAAGATTAGCCTTTAGAGGAATCAAACATTTCGTATTAAAATTTGCTAATTATGACTTACAATTTTTATAAAGATTATTAAGCAAAGGATATATGAATATAATTTGCAATATTCCGTTAAACAATTCTTGTCGTGCTATTCAAAATGCAGACTCGTGCACCGCCCGCCCACCCGCATAAAAACATGCAACAAGCAAGCAATACGAGCAAAGCAATCTTAAATAACAAGCAAGTTTTCTTTCATTATGCCATATGACATAATGCTGTGAAAATAACTGAAATATACTAATCTAGCAGTATCTTCATCAGTAATCTGCCTTATGCGTCTAACAGCGTATGCGGCTGCACTAAGTCTACCACAGAGAGCTTCTATGTGGGGACCCCACTGAAGACGAGAGTCTATAGTAATACCCAAAAACTTAGTTTCGTTAACTGACTCCAGCTTGGACCCCTGCAAAAATAAACTGACATCTACTTGAATTACATTTGGTAAAGTAAACTTTATACAATTAGTTTTTTTTAAATTTTGAACTAAATTATTTGCAGTGAACCAATCAAGAATCAGAGAGAGAGTTGAATTCACGTCATCAAGAATATCGTTATGTCGATTCACTTTAAAAATAAGTGACGTGTCATCTGCGAATAGAACTATCTCAGATAAGTCTCTAACTAAGTAAGGTAATTTATGTATGAAGGTCATTTATGTATATTAAAAACAATAGGGGCCCCAATATACATCGCGGTAGACCCGTCTAAATAAATATTATTATGTTTACAAAACGCCAGAGTTAAAAGTTTTATAGATATAAAATTTGTATAATAACTACCAAACCAATGGTTTAAGAAGAGAGCTATGCTAAAATCGCCACTATTTTTGGGACGCCCTTTTCTGAACTTCTATAAAGTCGGAATTTGGAAAAATCTGTCTAGTACAGAAAAGAGAAGTAATTAAGGGCATAGGTGACCCGACATTGAGCACCTCATTTAACATCAAGTAGAAATGAACTCTGACGTTTCATTATTGTTTAAAATAATGCTCTAGGCCGTTGCAACATCGTAAATATTCTCACTCAAAAAAAAAAATACTGTCTTAGAGTTAAAATAAAAACAAGTTTTTTTTTTAAATTGTTAGATTTAACTATTCAAACCAGCGTTATATAAAAAAAGTTCCAAATCCCGAAATTGACACTAAAGAGAAAATTTATAAGTAGTCTAAAACAGAGTAAAATAGAGGGTTACAAAAAATGTTATTTGGAGGAAATAATCAATTGACGTGGTTTGTTTAAACTTACTTCATAAACATTAGAAGAACATAGGTAATTTTCTTGATAACTTTTTTGATTGAAAAACACTTGTACTTGTCCACTTATTTATATTATTTCCCTTACCGGTTTCGCTGTTAGGCTTCGGTAAGGGAAATAATATAAATAAGTGGACAAGTACAAGTGTTTTTTAATCAAAAATGTATCAAAAGTTCCACCAAGTGCCAACAATCACGAGCATCAACTCCTTCTTGATAACTATTATTGCAAAAAAAACAAAGTCGTTTTATTTCTATTTTGTCGTCTTCCCAATCAAATAGAGAAATATTTATGTAACTGTATTTAATTGAGTAATATCTTCTCCCTTATATAATATACTAGTGGATGCCTTGCAGCGTTACTTCCGTGGATTCTGTCGACGCAGGAATTCCCTGAAACCCTTTCCTTCGTACACAATGATCCTCCCAAAGGTAATTTATCTACCATGTATGAACTGATTAATGACCTGACTTCCATTGAGACGTCATTCAAGTGTCTTAATCATGATCGAGGCCCCAATCGGCAACGTTGCATAAATTATAAACTGAACATTCATGAATTGAATATAAGCGATGGTTTTGGAACGTGTAACTGCATTAATGTAGGAATTTGGATGAAAGTTCTTCATGTATGTTGAATAAAATTATAAGTTTTCAATTGACTGTAGAGAAGTTTGATATATTTATACAGATAAAATTGGTTATATTTAAATAAAATACGTTATTGCATCTTTAAACAAGTTTATATTTCGATTTTAAATTGGGCTTTTTGCAACGGCTGCGACAGCAACGAGAATTTTGGAGCTTATTTACGTTTATGGTTTAATAATAATAGGTTTATATCCAGATATACTGAATAAAAATAAGTTAAAATTTATAGTGAGATATATTTAAAGCCCTTTCCTGGGTCCGGCACCAGTCACGATCACAATTTATATAAACTCCATTACAAAGACAAACTAGTCAATAAGTCATTATTTATTTACATTTGGTTTAATAATAGCAATTTTTTGAAGCTAACTCCAATCGATATTGGCTAATCGTCCGTTCTCTGAGTGTTTTATCTTAATATCACGTAACTAATAACAGTTTATTTACGAATACAAGAGATACGCTTACCCGAATCAAATCAAGTCAACTTGATCTCTACTACCATTTATCTCCTAGACTTCTGTTAGAAATGTTCTACCTACATAAAATGGCATGAATACTAGGGATGCAACGAATAGCACCTAATTTAATGAGTATGAATAAGAATATCAAATTAATATTCGTCGAATATGAATAGGAATAATAAACAATTTTGATTAAAAAATATCCTTTTTTTGGCAAGGGCACTACCAGCCGCACTATCTTTATCTTACTCTAATAAACAAAATCAACATTTGCAAGTTTTTGGCGTCAATCTGCTCCTGTTCTCTGTTTCTACTTTGAATAGACTTCCGGAATCATAAATCAAGATTGTGCTGAGTAAAGTTATCCCTTTAAACTAACTACAGCATAATGCAAGCAAAATTTCCATGAACTTCCTCAATTAGCTGGGTTATACTAATGTAGCAAGGATACGACTAGGGAATCCCCGGTCAACACAAAGAAACGACGACGTCTCAACTTAACGAAAGAAATGAGAAAATTAAAATACCATATCTACACGATCCACCAATTTAAGGTTGCTCAACAAGCTATGGAGCGGGCTATCTCTGATGGATACAATCCGAAACGAGAAGATCCGTTGGAGATCGAAAGCGACCGACATAGCCTGTCGAATCAGTAAGTTGAAGTGGCAGTATTTGCCGCCGATATGATGACCGAAATGCGTTAGAATGGAGACCACGTACAGCAAAGCTTAGCGTAGGCCGACGTCGTGTCGTGCCCGCTAGACCCGGATGTTGCGGGTGGCGGCTGGATGAGGAGGACGGAGGACCGCCAAGAGTGACGAAATTTGGGATAGGCTTATGTCCAGCAGTGGGCGAACACAGGCTGATGTTTGGAGGAATGGATGACACGAATAGTCGTAATAATATTCTGCGAATACGAATTTTCGTTAAAAACCAATATTCGGTGAATACGAATATTAGTATTCGTATTTGTTGCATCCCTAATGAATACGCTCGACTAGTAGTGACTTAATTGACATGAATCAAATATTCTCGCCTGCCAATCCAACGTCCAAGGCGCAGTATGTCGGTTGCCTTGTGTTTTGAGTGCCTCATACAATAAAGGTGAAACTCAAACTGTAGATAAGTGGTACCAACAGATTTCAATGTGGAGATTTACAAAATGTTTTATTATCCTTGTGGTTGCGCAAATTCGAAATTAGTAAAGAAAAGATAACTTCCTATTTATTTAGCTAAACTTAAGTTTATGTACACAGCTTATAGCAAAAACTTAAATAAACTAACTATAAATAAAACAGAAGATTTCATAACAGAAACTAAATAACCCTAAAAAAACAAACCTGTACACACAACAATCACAAAAAAAAGATTGAATAGAAAAGCCTTTTCTTAATCTACCTTGTTTCATTGTCTTCTGGTTTAATCTTATCTGCTATAAGCACAGAATAAATACGTACTATAAGTCTGAATTCGCTTGCTTTAGGGTTCCGTACCTCAAAATTTAAAAAAAAAGTTATTTTCCCGGGTTATTCCCATCAGCTCACTGGTCCGTTGCGGAGTTGCTTTCTTAACTTATTTAAAATCATATTCTCAAACATTTGAAAAATAAAAACATGCAAATTAGCAGTCAGTAGAATTTCAGATATTGGTATTCTCATGAATGTTTTTACTTTTCAAATGTCTTAAGAATGTAATTTTAAATAAGTAAAAGCAACTCCGCAAGGGATCAGTGAGCCGATGGGAATAACTCTTTTTTCCGCTACATTACTACTTTATTTTTCCAAATTATGTATTTTTACAGAGCGAAACGGAAGAGAGCGACCGTCCGTATTCATTTGGTAGAGAAAGTCAGAAAGACTGGCTATAGGATTTTATAGAAAGATCGGCATACCTTGCCTAGTTGCCTAGTCTAGCTTACATTAAGAACGTAGATGAAAAAAATTAAGCCTAATTTTCAGTAGTTTTTTTTTTTATCGAGTTACGCCGGTAAACGTCAAACCGCACTAGAGCGGCGCAGCTAAAACAATGTTACTTCCAAAAATTTTCCAAACCGCATTGGAACTACGTGGCAGAGTTAGTTTCCCGAGAATATTTTGTCCGCGCCGCCCTGCTGTGCGAGATAGCAAGCGGCGGCGGAGGCGTCTTTTGAAAGTATACAAGGCCAGTACGCATCCATAGTAAAGTTACAAAGTATACTTCCAAATTTATTAGAAAAAAAAAATCTATAACGATGAAGTGAATTGTTTTGGAAACTATACAAGGCTAGAACCAACACGTACTGACACTGTATAGTTTTTAAAACCATTTATTTTTGACAACGGCGACTTTACTAATAAAACTAGGGACGTCGCCTCGCTCCGCTCCACTTCACTCGGCTCCTTATTTTTTCTTACATGTCAACCCAACACGCTCCTCCTCGCTTCGCTTGTCGTCGCACCTATTTTTTACTGAAAGTTTTTTCGCCCACTTACCATATTAATATCATGATGGTAACTAGTGCAGTATATTTTTCGTACATAATGTTAGCGTACGTATTGGGATATATACGCGATAAGTAACTAGCCTTGTATACTTTCAATAAACGCGCGGCGGAGGGGCGCAGTGAATAACCAATTTGATATACACAAATCATGTGACCAGTGACATTTGGTTAAAACAGCTTCTAGATTTAACGGTTCGGTTGTTAAGGGGTAACGTTTCGAGCTCAGTGCAAAGTGCATAACATAAGTTTGTTTACCTTATTTTAAAATAAAATGTATGAAATTAAATAGTTTTATCTTATTTTGCGACTATTGTTAAATAATTATCAGGGGTTTTTAGCAGAATTGCGTCATTTTAAGCATTACGTTGTAAATGAATGGGCATACAAACTTAAAACACGCTTTTAAGTTTGTATACCCATTCATTTACAACGTAATACATAAAAATACAAAATTTTAGTAGAATAGCCTAATTGACACTAAACAATGGTCGCCCAATGCCATATATCACATTTATTTAGTACTTTTTATGCAATAGTAAGAAAAACAATCATAAGTTGTGCATTTTGAACCGAGCTCGAAACGTTCCCCCTTAATGAACCGGCAACATCCAACTTACGATTAAAGGATGCCTAGCCAAATAGTTGAACGCAATGTTTAACCAAAGGGTCGAATGATGTCTTTTGGTTAAATTGTATTATATAGGACTGAAGTTTAGCTTGGTACTGGGCCTTAAGGTGAGGGCATTCGTGTTTTACCCGAAAATGCGTGTTTTTACTTACATTTCCGAGTCATTAAAATATAAATAAATAAAAACAAATTGATACATGTGCTTCTTCCTGTCTTTTTTCGAAATATAATGGGAATCTTTAAGCAATTTATTTAAATTCACTAAATTGAATTAATTTTGAATCATAAAGATAGTTATCATTTAAGAGAGTTTCATTTATTTTATAATTATTGTTTCTCAATAGAAAATGTATCGAGTGAAAGGATTCAGTATTGTCTAGATTTTTATGGCAACAGTATTTGTAAAATAGATTATTTCTAGTATATAAACAATGAAATGAAAACTAATAAAAATACACCTGTAAATCGCCCGTTTTCTGAGCGGCCCGATTCCAGTAAGCAGGATAGACGAGTGTAAAATTAAAGCATTGGAGCAGGACAGATTTCTCTAAATACCCTCATAAAAACATAACCTGATATTACCAGAATATCCACCTGAATACAATTATCTTTGAAACATAACACATTAATTCACCTGCTTAAGGCGACAACCCGAGACAATGTCCACCAAAATGTCTCAAATATCTTGTGACATATTATGTCGGAGCATTTAGAAGTTGTGTTATCCTGTTTCTTGTTAAACGAAACAGTAATCTAAGAAGTTGCTTTTACAGTCGAAAATTGCGTGGACAGGTTCAAAAATGTTATGAATATTTGTCTAGTCAAGTTTGTGGAGTCACGTCTTTTCGATTCATCAGGGGTTTTGATTGATCGTCTTTGGGGAAATACTGATGGGCCTGTACTTGGAGGGCTTAGGTTCGGTATAAGGTTTACATAAGTAACTAATCTTTGATTTAAATTGGTATCTTTTTTTAACGGAAACGTTGTAATTGGTTATTTGGGGACAAAACAAATTGAATTGTAAAAAAGTCCCTAAAATGCTGTGTTACCCCTGAATGGTTAGAAATTGGAATTATAATTTAAATTAAATTTATATAGTTGCGATATAGAAAATCAGAAAAGTAAATCTGGACATGAGGAGCTCCGAACCGGGATTCGAACTCGGGACCTCTCGCTTACCGAGCGATTGCTCAACCAACTGTATAAATACAATACAAATACAACAATAAAAAGATTTTAATTTTGGAATCCTTAACCGGCTGTTTTACTTACATTTTATTTATAATTAAAAATATTTACTTCGACGCAATAGTGAGTATTGCCTTAAAATATTTACAGCGATATTTCGGGTGTCAATTGTTCAATTATGAACAACTTTGTTGAAAAAAATAAATCCTTATTAAATACGCAACATCTTTTCACATTCACCCGTTGTGATTTTTAGGGTTCCGTAGTCAACAAGGAACCCTTATAGTTTCGCCATGTCCATCCGTCTGTGGCATGGGATAATAATGTCTATTAATGGATAATAATCACGTCAACAAAGTTGTAAAAAAAATAGAAAAACAAAATATATTATCTGCCCTACACCCAAAGTGGGGATGAAGTTAACGAGTAATAGTTGATTAATTGAAATAGGCGTTACTTTGCGAAGTAATAGTTGACCAAATTAATTTTGCAGTATGGTTCAAACATTTCATAATTTTGAAATTTTAATTCAAATTATTGAAGTCTTTGAATGATGAATGATACATTTGGTTTGTTGATGTATACTGGTGTTGATCTTTTCTTAGATTTTGCGGTGAATTCAGGATCAAGCTTTTGCTCTCAGTGTATCTTGATATTTTTGCAAGTCGCTTGGATGAAAAGTGTAATGTAGGTGTATTGGCTAAGAAGATATAAAAATAATTAGACCAAGTGCGAGTCAAACTCGCACACCAAGGGTTCCGTACCACCACAAAAAACGGGTAAGGAACCCTAAAAACATGATAGATAACAACAATATAAATGCCATAGCAACATCAAGCCTAAGGCGTCAAAAAAATCCGCAAAAAGCGTTAGCGCCTCTGTCAAATAATTCGGCATTCTTTGGGTACGGAACCCAAACTTTCATTATTTATTCTTTTACTTTAGAGTATTAATAACAATCTGTCCAAATTTGAAACTCTTCTGTATCTGAAACAAATAATCTTTAAATAAATAGCATTTTTCAAGGTTTCTTGTATTTCATAATTTTTAATTTTTATTATTTGTCTTGATTGACGCCATAGTAATACGTAATCTGTGAAAATTTCAACTGACTACCTCTTACGGCTCAAGCTGTAGACCCCTGTGACAGACGGACGGACAGACAGACAGACAGACACATAGACAGACAGACAGCAGAAGCTCAGTAATAGGGTCCCGTTTGGCACCTTTTGGGTACGGAACCCCGAAAAACAAATAAATGAAACTATTTAGACTGAACTTGTGTTTATTTATTTAAATTTTTCATACGGATCTCAGTATTTTGTATATATAATTTTCAACTATAATTATATACAGGATAGCGCGTTAAGATGGAACAGTATGACTAGATTGATGGATGTAGAAGAAGCAAAAGAGGTATGTGAGGATTGTAGCAGATGGAAATCTGTAGTCTCTGCCTACCCCTTCTGGGAGACAGGCGTGAGTTTATGTATCTATGTAGTATGGGGAAAATATAAACTATACGAGATAGAAAAATATGCTCAAAGAACTCTCGTCATCGATTTTGGAGAAAATAAAAACTGCATACAAGTAAAGAGTACTATGAATTCTAATAAAATACAAAAATAAAGCATTTCCATTGTTTTGACACAAAATTTTTCTTTACAGTGCTTGATTATTACTACAGATAGCGCGCGAGTTCATGCCCATTGGGGCCAGAGGCGACGCGCGGGGTCAGCTCGCCCCGCCTTCACCCACCTCGCCGCATTAGTCTGCAGTTGAGTCCAGTTGCCCTTGACGGTTGTGACGCTCGCTTATCGATACCGAAAATTAGTCGCTATTGAAAATAATAAAAGAAAAAAATACTAATGGAAAATACGATAGACAAATTCGTAATTGAAGTCAGCGACGGCGAAGATACTGATTCCGACTCTGCTCTGTCGGTTGTATTTGCATCTGATAGTGATTTTGCATTTAAAAAAATCTCTTTTAGCAATAAAAAGTAAGTACCTATCACATTTATTTTATTTCATAATTTGCAAAATTACCTTGAGTTACAGTAAACCAAATTGACAGCTGTTGACAAAATCGGTAGTAATTATCGACATTACCATAATTGATTAGGTCACAGCACTACCACATTCCTCAGGATGGACATGAACTCGCGCGCTATCTGTAGAAATAATTGATAGTAGATAATGCCATAATATTCTTTTTGCAAAATGAGCAGATTCGATTCCCGGCTTAGGTAAGTCATTTTTCAAAAAGCTTTAATTGAAGTTTTTATTGTATCCAAAATCGATGACGAGGGCCTTTGAGCAAATTTTTCTTTCTCTTTTAGTTTAGATTAACCCGATTTCAATGCACTCCCCTGTATTAATTTCAATTTGAAGGATAGTCAGATAACAAAGTGTTCCGTTTTTTTTTCATAATGAAGTACAGAACCCTGAAATCGAATACTACACTGCGCAAAAAGCTGATAGGTAAATAATTGATAACATAGTAAGCAAATGGAAAAGCATAAAATAAAGAACAATTTTCAGTAATACTTGAGTAGTACCGTACCCTCAAAACGAAAGTTTTGTTCCCCAATGACGCCCATCGATCACGCTGACAGGCTGTGGGTGTTCAGGAATTTCTTTTTCTTACTCACCGTATATTATCGGGTGTAAAAAGAAAGGTAATTTAACGCAAGCACGTAGTCTGTTAATCTTAGTTCATAATCAAGAACTTTCCGTAAGAAAATTTAACACAAAAAACACTCGACCTTAATTATTTTAAATAATTAACTATGACTTTTATTAAGTTATTAACAGTTATTAACAACGACTTAAAGTGTCTATAGGTCGTTGGTTATTAAATAGTAAGTTTTTGCAGTGGATACTTCTCTGTCCGCATCTTGCTCGCGCGTAAGCACTCGCGCGTAGTTGAAGTGCTAGGCTCCAATACATTGCGCCCACATGACTCGCGCGTTGGTTCGCGCGTTGGTTCGCGCGTAGGTACATGTGGACGCAATGTTTTGGAGCCTAGTACTTCGACTATGCGCGAGTGCTTACGCGCGAGCTCTCGCGCGTGTATCTGGACAAGGCCTTAAGGGTGTGTTATCCCATTTCGTCCCTTTTCAAATTCATTTTAAACCCATAAATGGTGATAATTAAATTTTGTAAAAAAGATATGTTATATTTCACTCTTTTATCTTGATGTTTCTTACATTTTCCTCGATCCAATTAAATCGCAAAGATATGTCTAAACTATGATCTAAATATCATTTAATTTGAGCTGTGTTAAGTTTTGAACAATAAAAGTTATGTTAAAATAAATGTCGTGAAAAATGTGATATAAAACAGCCATCATATGAATAACCGATCCCTCTAATTCCAAAATAATAAATAAAAACACCTCGAAACCGCGAGTTTTCTGAGCGGACCGCCTCCGCTGAGCAGGATATACTCGTACATGTGTAAAATGAAAGCGTTGGAGCAAGACAGATTCCTCTGGATAGCCTCGCCTTAAGGCAAGCGCGGCGGCGGGGAGGTGTGTCGCCGTGTGTATGTGTGTGTTTCCCCTGCAGGTAGGGTTCGTGGTGTGTCGCCTGCGGTGACTGATTGCACTGGACGTACCAGTGGGCGATGGGGTCGTCATGTCCCTACGCCTCGCAATGTTATTATTATTCTTATTAATCATTATATATTCCAAGCGCGTGTCCGACTTGCACTTGACCAATGTTTTAAGGGTTTCTCTTAAAATTGAATACCTTATTAGAAAGTATGTCTGTCCGTGGTATTAGAGCAAGGCTAGGCCAAATGTGCTGTAAGAGCAAGGCTAGGCCAAATGTGCTGTAAGGGAAAAGTCGGAAAAACTTGGGTCTTACTAGCAACACTATCCATCGACGCCATAATAAAGGCTGTTACAAATTTTGCGAAATGAGCAAGATTGATTCTCAGCTAAACATGTCATTTTTCAAAAATCTTTGATTGCCGTATTTGTTTTCTCCAAAATCAATGACGAGAGTCCATTGCGCTAATTTCTCTACCTCTTATATAGTAGATTTTCTTCATATTGCCCCATTTCAACGCGCTACCCTGTAAAGGCGGAACTTTGAGAATAAATTTCATCAAAATATTATAATAATAATATACTCTAATAAGAGTGCATTACATATTAGAAAAGATAAATTAAAAACAAATGTAAAGACAAGAATTTGAAAAAAATCCTCGGGGCAGGATTTGAGCCATTGACCTCTTGTTATCATGACAAGCACGCTACCAATTGCGCTAAATGTAACCAAAATATGCTGTCTTTCTATTCTTAATTGTTTTTTAAACTTCAAGCTTTTTATTCATTCTATTCAGTATTTCTTCATTTGTATACCGTATGAAGAGATCTTATATCTCTCCATGAAGTTTTTGATATGAAAATATGAATGAAATATTCAGTATAATACATATTAATATTATTAATACGTTCAACAGTGTCTAATATATTTTATACTATTTCAAAAATAATTTTATAATATTAAGAATCTTATCTAGCGATGTACTCGTATTTCACAATAAATAGTAAAGGACATAAAAAATCCTGACGCAAAATTCCAGATATCTGAAGTTAATTCCTTCCCGCACCTTCACTACGTGATTGTATGCAATTCAAGTTCCATCGAGGGTTTTATTTGGTATGAAGGATCTCTCATTATTGCTCGCCTTTATTTCATCGGTCTCCTATTACTGTAAGTATGGTTTATAATTTCCTCTGAGAGGGATTCGGTCAAATTAGCACGGACTCATTGACCTCTCATAAACAACTAGACTCACAATCACGCTCAAAAAGTGTCCGCGATGAATTTTGTCACCGCTATGGGGTGACAAATTCGAATGACGATTTCGTACAACTGACATTGCAACCTATGTTTACGACATAACGTCTTAATTTGGCTGAAGATTTTTGCTGCGTTGCTCGTCGCGCGTTCGGACACTTTCTGACGAACTTTTCTCAGAGACTGAGTGTCTTGTTGTTTATGAGAGGTCAATGCACGGACTAGAAGGATAATTGAGAAATCAATATGGCATGAAATTTTTCTGATTTGGGGTTCTACATACCGTTTTTGAGATCCGTCAAAAATAAGATTAGTGTACCCATTCTGTGTATTTGTTTAATTTTAAGTAAATATCTGAATTTTAGAGTTCCGTACCCAAAGGGTGTCAACGGGACCCTGTTACTAAGCCTCCACTGTTTGTCTGTCTGACTGTCACAGCGTGTAACAGCTTTAACCGTAATAGGTAGAAAGTTGAAATTTTCACGAGATCACGACAAATAAGAAAATATAGAAAAAGAAATTCGGGGTGGTCGCGAATTCCCCATACAATATATTTGGAAAAAGTTGCAATTTTAAACGTGACTAGATATGGTTTTTACTTATAGAGTAAAAATTTTAAAAGTCAGATTGTAGGACACACTCAGAGTAGCCTAAACTAAAACAAAAATTAATAAAAAGTGGGGTTTCGTACGCGACGCGACGGCGCCATTTTTTTTGTCACGCGCTACCATTTTAACGACTTGTTTTTTGTAGTTTTGATGTTGTTTTGGCATGTATAAATTGTTGTTATTTACCACAATGTTTTTAGGGTTCCGCACCCGTACTGTGGGGTGGTTCGGAACCCTTTGCACGCCAGTCCGACTCGCACTTAAAATACTGCTATCTCTATGAAATTATTCAGCCTAGCTACAGGGCCTGTCCTTTTGTCTATCCATGTATTCGTTGCACGATTGATCTTTCTCTGGAAACCCGGAAAAATAAGGCGAATTCATTGATGTGGTTTATTATTCAAATAATGACACCTATTCTCGTGTAATGAATATTAGATTTAGAGCTGCCATAACCTAAAACTTTTCATTGCAAAATTAGCTTGTATTATTTTAGGTTTTTCAACTCTAAATTTAAGGTATGCTGCACGAGAATAGGTCACATTAAGCCTCTTTAATCTTAATAATGCTAAGTCAATAGCAGCTCCCACTTCACATTCGAAGGAACAGCTTACAACGGTTTAAACTTGAAAATTTAAACGCATTTAATTCATTTATGTCAACTCCTTGCGCTGCAGGGAAGTCTGAGAATAAATAAAGATTCTTGTTGCTTGTATCAAGTTGAAAGTAATGTGTAAAGTTGCATAATTTGATTGACAATTGCATGTATTCGATAACCAGGCAGTATTTTATACTCTTTTTTTTCCAAAAATGGACAAAACTTTCTTAGTTTCTAGCGGAAATTATATTTTCTAACAACATTAATTACCGTCTAGTTTTTGGTATGGCAAGTTATCTTAAATTGTAATATAAATACCTACTTATATAAAACCGTGATGAATTGATGATAATATTTTCAAAATAGACAACTTTGATGTCTCGCCTTTTGTAAATATTATATAATATTTATATTTAAATCGGCTTTACCTATGAAAAAATGTATGACGTTAGATTAATAAAATATCGTTACTATTGTAATCTATATACACAATACACTCACCCATTAAAGCCGTGACAGATATTTTGATAGCACCTTATATGTATATTGTTGGTAAATGTTTTTAGAGTTAAGTAAACGTATTGTGTGGTGGTACGGAACCCTTTGTGCGCGAGTCTGACTCACAGTTGGCCAAATTTTTATTTTTGACAGAGGGCCCAAGGTCTCAATTTCAAAAAAAGGGTAATAATCGTGGTAGACCCAAATATTTAAAAAAGTAAAGTTATATTCGTAACAAAAAGTGACAAAATCTGCAAATTTACATTAGCACAGGATTACTCTAACTAAATCTATTACTTTAAAGCGAAGACTTGTTGCTTCAAAATTTAGCAAACGAAATTGTGGCTTCAATTAAATTCACGACACGACTTTCAAAGTGGAAATTAAATCTTGAATATTCATTTTTACTAAAAGGAAGGCGATTCTGGCACATGTAAAAACATTACTTTGTCAGATTTTGGGTAATTTTGAAAAGGATTTTCTACAGATTTAAATTCGTTTTTTAAAGAAAGCGTTTCATTTATTCCAAAGCTTTTAGTTGATGAGATTCTGTCACTCCAATTTACATTACATATGGCATTTATCATACCATACACCAAAAGTTTAAGTAAAAAGGTCGACTGATATTGGGAGCGAAAAATAATGCCAGAATAACCACCCTGGGAGTAGAACAGAGGAAACCGCGTACTTCTGCATCCCCCGACAAAGTATGAAACCTCATTAAGCATGGCTCGGTGCATTATGAATTCATGGAAGTTGGCGTCTAGGTGCCACGGATATCATGCTGCTACGCCCTGATGAACCAAAAGAGCCTAAATTATAAAGTATTTTTTAAAAGATCAACTAAAAAATAGAATGTTTTGTTCTTAGACCCTCACTAAGTATTGATGATTGATTGAGCGTGCTTCGTGGTAAAACGTGACAAATGTCATACGTTTGTGATTAAAATTCTCATTTAATTTCAGTGACATTGTCTTGCTTGGTCCTTCCTTAATCATTATAAAGGATGATTTCATTTAACACAACTACTATAAAAGTTAGGTGAATGCCTAAACCCATAACTTTAGTAGACTAGACTGGTAAGCTTGTAGTTTAAAAATTTAATAGGGGGTGCTAAAAAAATAAACGCGTTTAAGGCAATTCGCGCAAAATCCTGAACCTTTCACAAGTGGTATCATAATATTTTAATAACATTTCATTGATAAACTTTAAAGCATGTTTACAATAATGAAAAATGTAGTACATTATATTGACATAACTTTTTAGGGTACCGTACCCAAAGGGCAACCAACGGGACCCTATTACTAAGGCTCCGCTGTCCGTCTGTCTGTCTGTCCGTTTGTCACCAGGCTGTATCTCATGAACCGTGATAGTTAGACAGTTGAAATTTTCACAGATGATGTATTTCTGTTGCCGCTATAACAACAAATACTAAAACCGGTCAAGTGCGAGTCGGACCCGCGCACTCCCATACAACAGACATGATTTTTTTTGCCGTTTTTATAGATGATGGTACGGAAGATGCATAAGATGCATCTATTGCATACTTTATATTCAAACATAAGAAAAATAATATTATGATGTGCATTTTGCAAAGAGATCTGATTAACTTCAGAGAGGAGGCTAGGACTAAGTCCGGAAGAGATGGATAAAAGATTTTTTAACTCAAAAGTAAAATGCAATACAATACTTGGTATACAAAACTAGTTTATTTAGGTTTTAAGTTATAAAGTTATGGTTCCTTTACAACAGACTGTTCCTAAATTATATTATATGTCCTTAAAACTTAAAATTTTCATAAAAATATAAATACCCGGAAAGTGAAACACCAAACAAAATTACCAGATAGTTAATATAACACCTTTTATTAAATACGAGTATCTTTATTTGAAGCGTTTTGTGAAATTCCTCCAATTTATTTTGGCCGATTTGATCGAGGTACTGCGATTTCCATTCACATTAAAAACCAGATTTTTCATTAAATTTAAATTTTTCATTTTTAATTTAATAAAACTCAGGAAATTTGAAAACTGCAAACATTTTGCTGTTATAAACCAAATCTCAAATCACCCAAACAAATCCCTAGTTTGAGAAAAAAAAACTGCTGTAGCCTGTACCGACTATATAGACTGCTACCATTAAATGAAACTACATATTCTACCGAACCTACTGAACCACTTTTCCCAAGAATCATACCCGCGGACACCCTTAGTTTAGGAAATAATTAAGTTCCAAACAAAAATGCGTGAACCCTAACGCACCGACATAGGGGCGGGTTTAGAGACAGCGTCGTCCGTGAAACCTGAAGCTGATTCACGGACAACGCTCTCTCTAAGCCCGCCCGCATGTCAGTACGTTCAAAAAAATGGTTCAGTAGGGTCGGTAGAATATGTAGTTTCATTTAATGGTAGCAGTCTATTTACACCAGGTACCTTTCCTTTTAAAATTTTCCAAAAATACTCAGTGTACAAACACGACTTTTTACTGTTTTATTATTAGTCAAGAATATAGAATTGAAAAAGATTACATAAGTTGGATTATTATAAATTAATTGTGACTAGCCTTTCAAAGACTGATGCTTACACTGTTTTTGCTCGAGGCGTAGTCGTAACATCATATAATTGTTCTTTGTGAGATGGAAAATGGTTTCTTGATGGAAGGCCGTATATCAGACGGGAAATAAATTGGCTGCAAGTGTCTTGGTCGCTAATTATTTTCATACAAAAATGTATTATAATTAGCGTACCCTTTATCTCCTTATTTGTTCATAGTGATAAAGTTTTATGTACTAAACTATATTATTTACCCCTTTAACTATACTAATGTCAAAAATAAATAAAATGGGATAATATGAAACTCAGATCATTCTTTATTATTCCAAAATTAAAGGGTTGGCTCATCCGATCGGTACGCACAAAAAGTTCGAAAATATATGCGACCTCTTTACGCCTGTTCGAGCAAAGTAATGGAAAAAACCTTCACGAGTTTCCCGTTCGTAAATAGATGCAATTATGCTGTTAGATGGGATTTTTATATTTATATAAGTAAACTTTTTGAAATAATTCTGACAATTTGGTTAATAATAATGTCACAAAATTATTCTGTTTACCACATACGAGTACTATAATTCACTTTTTAATAAGAAATGAATTTTAATGTTATTTTTCACCAAAAAAACAACGTGACGTGACGTGTAGATCGTCGGTACATCGTCAAATTGGGCATATCATGATCTGCCTCGCTCCGCTCCGCTTCGTTCGGCTCCCCAACAGGCTCCTCCTTGCTCGTCCTCGCACCTATTTTTGTCTTTTGGTAAAAGATTTTCGATTATATATTTTAACATCTGCTCACTACATGTACCATCGAAGATGTATTGTAATAGCAATAAGAGCGAAAAGTAGGTCAGCGGCCATTTCTTCGATAGTACATAGGGTAAGTCCAGGATAGATGCCCAAAATTTCAATTTTCACTTGTATTTCTTTTAATAAGAAGCATAGTGATTCTTTATTTATATAGATAGTTTCTAGGGTTCTTTGTGTGTGTTCATATGGTGTTAATTTTGTTAATTGGTTGTATTTTTTTGGGATAGACGCCTCAGGTGCGGTATTGAAACCCCATTGATGAAATAGAATGTTTTTTTTTTTCTTTAGTCCAGGTAAATATTTACTGTTGAACGCCAGATATTCACGAATATTTACGTGACGTCACAATCTTGCAAACAAGTTAGATGCTTAATAAAATATATATAAGAAACAATACTACGTGTGATACAAACATAACAGAATATCTACTTCTTTGAAAAATATACAAGCACTCAAAATCATCAAAAACGTACTAACAATACAAGACTGAACAAATAATAATAATAACATAAAAATAAAACACTATTCATACAGAAGATACTTGGTAAAGTACTGAATTATTTGGGTGAAACAGAAATTGGCACGAAACGTTTTATTTTTTTACGGGAGCCACGTTCGTGACTCTGGGATGTCGCCGATGCTCTGAGGTGGGAAAAGGGTGCGCTTTTATATGATTGTGTCACGGGTTTGTCCACTTTTCGGGAAGTGCGAGATTTTGACATTGGGGCAATTATCCCAATGCGGCATCTATCCTGGAATTACCCTAAATTTAAAAAAAGGTGTCAGAGGTTTTTCTATAGAAATTGTTAATTGTACACTGTCGATTTGGTACATCCCAACGTGACAAGGTAGTCCTAATGTCGTACTTTGGGCACAAACACACGCTTTTTTAGGATATGCAGGTTGCTATGAGTCAACCTACCATAATTCCATGAGTAAAATGCAATAAATTAGTTTATATTTATGAGTCGATTTATTCTTATATCTTTGTTCTATCAAAATTCACTTTTTTGGCTTCAAACTGTAGTCATATTATAACATCATACCAGGCCCCTCAGAAAGTATTGCGAGAAAAAGTTTTTAAATATGGGAGACTGGCCAGTTATAATGTTTTTCGAAAAAATGATTATTTATAAGTAAAAATAGGTATGTTCTAATTTCAAAATAACCCTCCACATTTTTTGCGAGCTAATTCAGAGTATTCATAAGTATTGTGTCTCGCTGAAATATGGATCTGCGCCGGGAACATTTTAGAGCTATGATTTTTTACGATTTCAAGTGTCACCTGAAACCGGATGAATAGTACGATAGACTTCAAATGGCGTACATGGATGAAGGCTTTTCCAAAGCAACCGTGTATCGTTGATATAACGAATTCAAGCGCGGTCGACCAACTTTGGGGGATGAAGAAAGAAGCGGTCGCCCTTTGACGGCTGTTACCGAAGAAAACGTGCTGGCAGTGAAAAATTTAACCCAAGACAACAGGCGAATTACATATCAGGAGATTCACCACATAATGAAGAATGGATTGGGAAGCGTTCACGAGATTCTACACAGCCATCTTCGCGTGAGGAGGATAGTATCACGCTGGGTGCCGCACAACCTCACCGATGCTCAGAAGCAGGCCCGGGTGGAATGGTGCCGTGATACACGTATGCTAAACAAATTTGAAGCAGGCTCGTCTCGGCGTGTTTACAACATCGTTACACACCTGTGAGTCCTGGATTTATGAATACGACCCAGAAACCAAGCACCAGTCGACTGTTTGGGTGTTTTAAAATGAACCAACGCCTACCAAAGTGAAGCGATCTAGAAGCGGGGAGAAGATTTTGATCGCTAGCTTTTTTAATTTGACTGGTCACTTGGTATCCATTCCCTTACGGGATCAAAGAAGCATCAATGCCGAATGGCATACTACCAAACGTTTGCCAGAAGTTTTCTCTGTTGTTAGCAACAAGCGACCAAACACAGGGCTCCGCGGGCTACTGCTCCACCACGACAATGCACCTGCGCACACCGCACTCAAAACGAGGGACTTCCTGGACAGCACGCCAGTCAAACTCCTGGGTCACCCTCCTTACAGCCCTGATCTAGCACCGTGTGACTTCTTTTTATTTCCAAAAATAAAAAATCAGCTCAAATAAATACAATTTTCGTCGCCGGAAGATGCGCTGGCTGCGTTCGAGCAGGCTGTAAACGAGGTGTCTGCGGCGGACTGGAAAAAGTATTTTGAAAACTGGTTTAGACGCATGAAACTTTGTATAGAGGCTGGTGGAGAGTACTTTGAAAAGATTTTAAGAAATGTACCTATAGAACAATTTTTTTTAGTTTCGCAAAACTTTCTGAGTGTCCCACGTACTTGCAAATTACAACTACGAGAGAAAATAATGGGATCTAAAATGAACAATTTATGTTGTATGAATCCCCAACGGGGTGTCAGATCAGATCAGATCAGGGTGAAATAAAAGTCACGGTCCACACTTGGTACACCCGCTTCTCATCGATGATAATTACGTCACAAACGTGATGGGTGGTGAGCACATTCCGCACCACGGAGTTTGAACCCATGACCTCTGAGTTAGGTAAGTGTTGTTACCACTCGGCTATAGAGGTCGTCGTCATCTGCAATGAACAATATTTTACGTTTAACTTAAAAATACACTGGAAAATCTAACACGACTTACATAAGGTAAAACGAGAAATGTAAGACAAAACATTAAACCAGCAGGAAATGTTTTTCCCGGGATGAGCAAGATAATTTAGGGAAAACGCAGGAAACGGGGCACAAATTCTAATTCCAATTTTCTACTGGACACATTAACATTCGTTCTGGGAGTCGACCTCATTCGCTTGGTATAATTAGTTCGTGCTTAAATCACTTCATTTTAATGTACTTATATCGTTACGATGTGAATTCCCGAGGGGCTGCCATAGGTGTTTTCAAGTGTGGACTATGAAATGCAAGTCACAGTCTTCACTCGAGCACCCACATTTCACTGACGATTTTCACGTCCAAGCGTGGTGTGTGAGCCATATCGCCGTACTTTGGGCACAAATTGGACCGGACAAGCACGCAGACCGAGCACAAATGTGTCCCTACAGGAATTGAACCCATGACTCACCTCTGGATTAATGGTTGAATTCTCAGTTACATCATTTTTCTTATGCACTAAGACTTCTTCTTTCTATTGACAAAAAAATATGCTATAATGTTTTTTTTTTTCAAGAGTACTTTATGGTCTTACCGTTTAGGCAAACAGTTAATCGATTCACAAACCTGGCTTGGGCGAAATCAACAAAATTTTGGTTTACCTACTGTTGCATAACACGCGACGCGACTTGTTTCAGAGAATTTATTTATAATTGTTATTTTTTTATCTCGTAATCTACACATTAAAGATAGACCAGTAAAAATTCGTGGCTGCAGATTGGATATTTATTCAAAATTTACTTCGTCTGTCTGTATGTATGCCCCGTTTTAACTCGAGACCTACTCAACGGATTTCAATTGTTATTATTATCATTTTAGTGACCGTGGTCATCATATAAGATTGAATAAACGCGGGTGACGCCGCGGTCGAAAGTCTAATGCACTCTAAAAATATTTATAGTTTCCAAAGCACTTACATAGCCTTCGCAATAAATCATATAATCTAAGAAACTCTTGTTTGAAAACGAGGTTCTTTTGTCCCAAAAAAATTCCTTGGGTAGAAAGCCCTCAGAGAATGGCATTTCCATGAGGACGTAGTAAATAGTATATTACACAACAAGTGAAAAAAAAGGGAATTTCTTTCGAGGCTCAAAGGTGGATCCCGAGAGGAGCGAAGGATTCTAAAGTTGAATCCCGAGCGCAGCGAGGGATTCTAGAGTAGAATCCTGAGCGGAGCGAGAGATCCAAGAGCTGAGATGGAATTTTTTTTTCACGAGTTATGTACTCTACTTTTCACCATTGACTATGAGAAAATAAACAGTACCATATTAACTATTTGAATCAAATTTTATTATACTTACAACCAATCGGTACATAGTAAATTAATAAGAGAACAAAACATAAGAATGACGGTTCTTTTTTTTTTTTTTTGTTTTTTTTCCAAGCTGCCAGGCAGTACGTTTGGTAAGATATTTTTTTATATTGTGCATTGACGCTTGTTCCAAATTTAAAATGCTTTATTCGGGCATTTTTTTGGAACATAAAATGTAGTGATTGCAAGATTTATAGTTTATAGCTTCTCGGGTGATTATGTTTTAAGATGGCTGTATGGTCACAGATACCTTTGCCATGCCTTTGCCTATCCAAAAAGTTTAAAAAGTTTCTTGTTCTCACTCAGTGAGGAAAAGAACGTTTTATTCACTGTTTTTGGTGAACCAACAACCCCTTTTCGAATAGTAATGGTGAAAAACCTATTTTCTTACGGGTGATTCCCGCGCAAAAGACTAGGCAACTCTTAATTGACTGGTCACGTGAAAATGCATTTTCAGGCAGCTTTATGTCGATCATCGGCATGTTCCAGTTAACTGAGTGGTCGCTGAAGCGTGACGGTTATACCAATTAACATGCTTCATACCCATTTATTTATTTCAAACGGCAATGGTACAGACTGTAGAACGCTAGCCTCTCAATATTGAAATTGGATCCCGGTCGGGCATAATGAGATTTTCAGAATTTATACGAGGGGTGGCTGATATAAAATCTCCTTTGTTAAAGAAAGTTTAAAAAATGTTACTGGCCACTATATTCTCGTATTCTTTGTTTATTCCTTTTTTAAAAATGATGACACTTATTTGTTTCTACGAGTTCAATTTTTTTTGGCGCGTCTTCGTTTTTATCAAGTTGCAATAAAATTAAAAATGGATAAAATTGAGTATCGCGCTGTGATTAAATTCCTCGGTAAAGAAGGGAATACGCCGACGCAGATCCGAGAGCGCATGTTTAAGGTGTTCGGAGATTCATGTCCTTCCGAATTTGTAATAAAGTTTTGGTCAAAGCAGTTTAAACAAGGCCGTGTGAGCTTAGAAGACGATCCCCGTAGTGGAAGGCCCATTTCTGCAGTTACCGCAGATAATGTGGAAAAAGTGAAGAAACTGATCCTTGCCGATCGGCGAATTAAGCAGTGGGAAATAGCTAGAGATGTTGGCATTAGCAAGGAACGAGTTCATGAAATAATTCATGAACATTTGGGAATGTCCAAGGTGAGCGCACGTTGGGTGCCTAAAATGTTGACCCCGTTTGATAAGCAAAGGCGTGTGGAATGTTGTCAGTCATTTTTAGACTTGGTAAAGGATAAAGAGGAAGAAACTATCTTGCGAATAGTGACCTGTGATGAAACTTGGATTCGTCAGTGGGATCCCGAAAGCAAACAAGAATCGATGCAATGGAAATTTAAAGGGGAAAAACCACCAAGGAAGTTTAAGGTCCGGCTGTCAGCGGGCAAACTAATGGCAACCATTTTTTGGGATGTTGAGGGGATTCTTATGATAGATTACCTGCCAAAAAACACCACGATGAATGCTGAATACTATGCGAACTTACTTGACCAGCTACGCAAAAAAATAAAAGAAGACAGGAGGGGCAAACTTAGCAAAGGCGTTTTGATTTTGCATGATAATGCACCCGCGCACACGGCCTTTAAGGCGCGGTCATCTCTGACAAAAAACGGCTTTACAGAGATCAACCACCCACCCTATAGTCCAGACCTGGCTCCCTCTGACTACTTCTTATTTAAAAATTTAAAGAAAAATTTGAGATTTTCAACAGACGAAGAGATGAAGGACGCTGTGAATGACTATTTTGACGATCAAAATAATAATTATTATTTTAATGGTATGCTGTCACTTATTGACAAATGTCGTAAGTGCATTTCAGTTGCAGGGGACTATATTGAAAAATAAAAAATAAATTATTAATCCATGTATTTTCTTTCATAGTCAGGTAGATTACTTTTCAGCCACCCCTCGTATGTATAGTATCTCAGACCAAATAAGTATATGTATTCTTACATAATATTTTCAAGCAGATTGTAAATTACAAAAGCGACGTGTGTAGTATCTTCACTTAGAATAACTTAACATATATGCAAGAATATAATGTGAAAAAGATTTTAACCTTTTTCCATACGTTTAACTCGTATTAAACTCGCATTCAGCATTGTAATGGCCAAAGCAAAGTTCTTTATTTCCCTCTCCGAACTTAAAGTACTTAAGAACTTTATGTCAAAAGCTTTACCCTGTTCTTCAAGTTTTCACATTAATAAAAACCCTTTTTTCTTCCTTTTAAACATGCATCAAAGTGTTTAAGTATGAATTATCTTCTTTGCTACAATCATTTCGTTAAGGGGGGGTTATCCCGATTTTGTCCCTTTTCAAATAAATTTTAAACCAATAAATAGCGATCAAAAATTTTTGTAAAAAATATATGTTATATTTCACTCTTTGATCTTGATATTTCGGCTGTTTGTAACACAATTACTTACATTTTCCTCGATCCATCAAAATCGCAAAGATAGGTCTGAACTATGATCTAAATATCATTTCATTTGAGCTATGTTATGTTTTAGACAATCAAACTTATACTAAAATAAACGTCTTAAAAATGTTAATATAAATCGGCCGTCATATTAAAAACCCATCCCTCTAATTAAAAAAATAATAAATAAAAACACCTAGAAACCGCTAGTTTTCTGAGCGGCGTGCTTCCGCTGAGCAGGATAAACTTGTGTAAAATGGAGCAGGACAGATTTCGCTGGATAACCTTGTCTTAACGAGTTCAAGGGGAACCGTTTGGATCTCAATGCAAAATGCACAACTTTGTTTGTTTGATTGTTTATCTTATTTTTTAATAAATTGTATGATATAAAATAGTTTCATCTTATTTTGCGACTGATGTTTTATAATTATTAGGGGTTTTAGCAGAATTGCGTCATTTTATGGATATAATTCGGGTTAAAAGCGTGTTTCAAGTTGTTGTGGACATTATTTTACAACGTAACGCATAAAACTACACAACTTTGGTAGAAAAGCCTAATTCACATTAAATCATGGCCACGAATAGCTATAAATAACATGTATTTAGTACTTTATGTACAATAATAAAAAAAAAACATTAAAAGTTGTGCATTTTGCACCGAGGTCAAAAAGTTCCCCCTTAAGTAATTTTTGACTGAAAATCCTCCTAATAAAATGAAAGTGAATTGATGCTTGTATCAAGTTACGAGTATTATATTATATAACTAATTTCATTGTCGATTTACCGTGCCTCTTATTTGATCTTCCAACCCTGTGATTAAGAATGCGAATGTGCGAATAAGATTTGTGCCCTGAGAGTTTCATACATACCGTTTAAAACACAAACTTATTGCACGAACAGTTAGGAAAGACCAAACTAACTTGATACCTACGATTTTTTAAACTCCATTTATCTAAAGGTTCAAAGGTAAGGCCAACGAGACGATTTAAAAAAGGTACACAATCGGACCTTTACTGAGTTATCTCCATTCTTATCTCTCGTACGCATTAATGGCGTCAATTGATCGACATAATGGCGTCAGTCGGTCGACGACAGCTGTCGTTGCGTGGATTGTGGTACAGGTGAGCAGTCAGTACCGCAGCTACCAACATAAGGTCGCCATTTTGAATTTTGTGAACAAGTTCTTCCCTGTTTGCATTGCGTTCGAAGTGATACGAATTCTTTCAATTCTTTTTTTTTGTTATTATTAAACCGTTACTATTAGTTTTTCTTGTTGATTTTACTGTTATTGTGAGTGGTTGTTGATTTTAATTATGGAGTCACAGCTTGGCAGACGACCTTTGAAAGATATCAATTCACCACACAAAAACGTCAAAAGGTAAGTAAGTCAACTTATTAATTCATTTTTCCGGATTTGAACTACTAATAAAACTTCGATTTTTAGGGTTCCGTACCCAAAGGGCAAACAGAGCCCTATTGCTGTCACTCTGTTGTCTGTCTGTCACGACACGGAAACGGAATGATTTTCAGATTATCTGCAGATTATGTTCGGAAATCTAAGAGAAGACTCGCCCTTGGCTGTTTTTTTATATTAACAAGTTAAATTTTCTATTCTTTACTATTTTTTATTTACAGCGGACGTATTTTAAAAATGTTTTGAACCCCTGAAAGTGTGTTTACCTTTTTTAAATCGTCCCGTTGGCCTTACTTTAATTAGGTTTATACCTATAGTTATATCTTCAAAAATATTCAGTAACTGTAATTTTATTTTAATTTTTTCCTACATGTGTATTATTAGACCTAATTATTGTGAACGGAATTTATAAAGTGAGTTAATTTGTAGGTATGTAAGTATGTAATTGTTTACCTAAAAGGCAATAACTTTCTTACGCGCCTGATTTTTTTATCAGCACTACGGGACCGTAGACTTCTGTGGGAGGTATTAGTTTCAACTTGATATCTCTAAAGGGGCCCGAGAAAAAGTGTCTTTACAGACGGATAGACGGACAACAAAGTGATCATATCTGTCATTTTGGGGTACCGCGACGTTTTAAAATACAAGTATTTTATACTAGAAGAAAAGTTGTTGCTTGCATTCGAAATTGAAAACCAGGGGTTGGAATAGGTAGTTGTTTAGTACCAAATGAAGTCAAATTCACTACGAAATCTTAATATGCATCTCTGGATTGTACCTACTCGTATGTTGAGTGTAAAACTAAAAACATCCAATTCCTGGCCTCCTCCCAATCTTCTCTTCTCTTCTTCTCCCAATAGCAGGCCTTTATTATTAATAGGTATGAATATAATATGGCGGATGAGGAACACACACCGTTTATATTTTCGCATAATCATTTCGTAATATTTATATCGAAATATACGTATCTTATTAAATTTTAAATCCCACAACCACAAAATTTTGCCTCTACTTAGGCAGCTAAAATCTCGTATCATATTTATATTATACATATATATTATTATCTCTATATTCTTCTTTGAACCTCGTACATTAATTAAACCTCTAAAATGTGATAAAATAAAACCAAAAATAAAGCATGTGAAACTAATGAATTTAGGTCATATCCATGTTATGATCTACGTATCTTCTTAAAGTCTATTCCATGACCCCCCCCCGCCCCCTCCGGTGATAACCCTACTTAAAAGCAACCCTTGGTGCTAAATGGTTCAGAACCCAGCTTAGTTCTACGGAATTCTCAAAGTACAACACAAATTGGCTTACATATCATCATCAATACTTTATTGCACAAAAATAAGTACAAAAGGGCGGACTTAATGCATAAAGCATTTTCTACCAGTCAACCCACAGATGGTACAAGATAAATAGGTAGGTGGGCGTGCAAGAAGAGTAAAAACTTGAAAATTACAAATTATAAAAAAATTATACAAATAAGCACATTTTGGGGTTCTTTTATACATGATTATTTCGGCTCTGTTCCCTGTTTTGTTTTGTATTTATTAAAATAATTATTTCATATAAAGGATAATTTTATTAACACTATACATACATACATAATTGAATCTGAGCCACGATCGTGCCTTAATCTAAGGTCGTGCTCTTTTGATTGTTTAAAGTTATTTGCATTTTAATGTTTCATAACATGGTTGCCTACATTATTTTAAGTAGGTAGTTATTGAAATAGGTATATAATGGTTATGGTTAAGTCTTATTTACGAGTAATGACAATCGTGTATTTTTTACTGTCCGAGGCTACACATATTGTAGCAACGACAGCGCCATCTGTTTATTAGAACAAGGCGTAAAATACGCATAAACGCCTTCATAGGCATTCAATATGTGCTGTGTATTACAAATAGTACATTAAGTATTAAGTAGAAGTACTGAAAAGTCTTGTAGATCTCGATAGAAAAGCTAGAAAAATCACTGGCCCATGATAGGCAGAGATGCGGTTTCGAGCCCCGCCTGATATTTGATTATAATCAATTTTGGGATCATAAAATGCACTATTAATAGTAGATTATGAAACTGGCACATAAAGAAGTTATTAAAAGACTCGTTATAGTAGTTATGTATACTATACATAATACATTGTATAGTTTCATACTCAACTTTATCTAATCTCATAACTAATAACCTGTTTTTATAATCTTGGTAAATTTGTCGTTAGCTATTTATAATTTTTCTTATAAAAGCTTGTCGTTATTTCCAGAATGTCAGGTAGAGTCAAATTATCATCACCATCACTACTGTCAGTAATTTTAGGGCAAAATAATTATTTTGACCCATAAAACCACAGTAAATAATAAATAAATTTCCCAACATCTATCCATTGACAGACTGAGTCCAACGCGCATGCGCCCTAGCGCGCGCGTCAGCCATAAACAATCCTGGCCAAAAATAAAGTTGAACTGTAACCTGCTTACTTGGAGAATATTATACTATAAAAACCTCATTGGTATTTGATATTAAACCTCAGACATGGCTGTATGGGCTAAGTAACCTTTGCCTTCCTAGTTAGTGTCACATGTACTCAAAGATATTATAATGGTATCATTAAACCGGGTGTAAATAGAGTGCGACCATTAAATGAAACCACATATTCTACCGACCCTACTGAACCACTTTTCCCAAGAGTCATACCCGCGGACACCCGTAGTTTAGGAAATAATTGAGTTCCAAACAAAAATGCGTGAACGCTCTCTCTAAACTCGCCTGTATGTCGGTGCGTCAAGGTTCACGCGCTTTTGTTTGGAACTCAATTATTTCCTAAACTAAGGCTGTCCGCAGGTATGATTCTTGGGAAAAGTGGGGCATCCTGGTAGGGTTGGTAGAATATGTGGTTTCATTTAATGGTCGCATTCTATTTACACCCGGTATATCTTTACATGTACTTTAATTTCAGAAAAAGTTATTTTATAGCATTACGTTGTTCGGAGACCTATAATATAATAATTATTTTTTTCTGTTTTGGAGACGTTCATGAAAAATTCTTTTCACTATGCAGGTACTTATGTAGTTTTGAGTTCATAATGAGGATTTTACGAAATGGGGTTAGATAAAATAATTAATGGAGTTACAGGTCCGGGCAGTAAATATTACACATCGTATCGTAGCGACATCTCTGTCGCACAAAGCATTAACAGTCTGATGGCAGAGACGACGCTCTAAAAAGCCGAAGCTAGCCGATGTGTTATATTTACTGCCAGATCCTGGAGGGTTATTCTCAGTTTGTCGAAGTTTTATCTGTTGAACTCCATACATCTTTAGTTCGAGTTTTAGAAATCTCGATTCGACTGTTTCTCCGGAATCGCCCCCCTGTACGTGAAACGTTTGAGAAACCCTGCCCTAGTGTAATGGACTTGTAATCATTGTATGTAGAAATCCAGACCTTTCAAGATTCAAGAACATGTTCAGAATTAATAAGACACAGCGTGTAAGCCCACGGCAGATTAAATGAAGTAACGTGATAAGGGTTGAGGGTTGCCAGACCAGCCCAGGCTAAAATTTATTGATGATCCCGTGTCAAGAGGAATTTTACAAGAAAATCCCGTGTAACTTGTCAGTGATAGCTTGAAGTCAAAAAATATTTTTTGCCGTTTTGTACTATTTACATAACGTATAAAATGTAAATCAATGAATGAAGCTATTCTTTGGCGCACAGTGGCTTTGCTATTGTAACTAAGAGAGTGGCAAATAATTAAGAAAGATTTAAATTTTAATGAAAAAAACCGGCCCAGTGTGAGTCAGACTCGCGCACGAAGGGTTCCATTACCATAAAAAAACGGAAAAAAATCATATCTGTTGTATGGAAGTACGCGGGTCCGACTTGCACTTGGCCGGTTTTAGTATTTGTTGTGATGAATAACAACACTTGTACTCGTTTCACAATAATTGTATAATATTAATCCCAACCGGTTTCGGTATTACACCATTATCAAGGGTGTTTAATAACTAACACATTGTGCAGGATATATCTGGGGGCACGGCAGTACCCCCGCCAAGTCGAGCTAAAAAGCGGCACGGCCGTACCATTCTTTTCTTGAAACAGTTCAAGCCAAGTTAATGTAACTTAAGACAGAAGGTCCCTTAGGTAGGGACTGAATAAATGAACCGACTTGGATTTACATGGATCTCACAACTTTTTAAGGTAGAAGAACTAAGTTGCGAGACTTAGTTTTTTTACAAGTTTTGTCTTTGATAGCATAGGTATTATTGGTACATTGGTTCGACGTGCAAACAATAAAATGCGTCGTTAATAATAATTAACACACATACACAAACTTTCGCATTCATGATATTAGTGTGATAGGGTGCATAATACTGTACAAAATTTAAGCTTTCTAAGCTAAGCTAGGTCTTATGTTAAAAAATAAAGATTATATCGAACGAACATAAGATCTGAATTATAACCGGCCGTAAATCCTGGAATTTACTGTCAAATGGTGTTAAAGTGGCAACCATGTTAGGCCTAAAATCAACCTATTCTATTAGGTATGTACCGCTTATTGGAATTAAATATGAATAATATAATGTAAATATGTAAATTTAATAAAACCCCTGATGACAATTTCACGCCAATAAAATACAATTAAATAGAGAACACACTCGTTCTGTCTTCAATTTCACGCTTTGGAGAGCTAACCTTATTTGGATCCTTCGGCTGAACCTTTTGGATAGAACTATTCCTACGTAGAGCTTTTATATACACAAAATTAGGTCTTGGTTGCATTTGTAGACGGTTCCTAAAATAATGTTTGTACCGTAGTACTAAACTCACATGAGCTATGCAATGGTGCAATAGAGTTTCGTCTTCAAAAAATTTCCGTACTTTTATCAAAGTTTTACAAAATTTCTTAGCTACTAAATATATATATATTGTAAGTATTTATGCAGTTTATCATAGAAAAATATACATATATATAAATATATGTACTAATTTAGTACGGTATGTTAGTATTTAGGGTGTTAGGTTAGGCATACTTTTAGGTTAATAAGTGTATGTATATTATCTTATTTATGAACATAACTCATTTATATTTCAGCGCCAATTTGTACATATTTTCTCCATTTGTGTTTTTGGTTGACTGGAAGAAAAAAAAAGTGTTTATTATTATTAATTTTTCTACCTAATTTAGTTAGGTTGTATTTGTTAGGTTCTTTATTTAAGATTATTTTTAGTTAAGTTTTGTAATGTTATTTAAGGTCTTAACACATTAATAGAATTTTAACAATAATTACTAAATCGGTTCAGTTGTTCGTTTTTGATGGAGAAACAAACAGACAGTGCCAAAACTTCACTCAAAAGCTAAACAAAATACGTTGTTTTAGTTTCATCAGTGAGCAGGGCCCGTCAAACTGACCTGTTCAAAACCCCATGCTCGCACGGCAGACGTACATTGTGAATATAAGACAATTATATTAGTTATCCATTTAGTCTGTAAACTTTATAGTTCGGCCTCTTTGAAAAGTTATATTTCAAAACAAATTATTCATATCCACAACTTTTTAGGAAGTTATGTATGGTTGCCCGCAGTGAAGTTGAACTATATCTTGTACCTCCTGTCGGGTGGACTGGGAGAAAATGCTTTTAGCATTTTAATACTGTCTATAATTTTGTGCAATAAAATAATTAAATACTGTAATTGAAGTTTAAATGTAATGAATGAATGAACGAATGAATGAATGACTGAATTAATGACTATATCGGTTGTATGTAGACAGGTATATTTTAATGAAACTACATAATCCACTAATCATACTTAAACTGAACCACTTTCCCAAAGAAACATATGTACCTACGAAAATAAAATATGTTCACATTTTCCTACTGATTTTGAAAACCTCCGAGTGATTTTAGTGTGGGCAGGTCAAATTTATTTGATTATGTTTCTTTGAGAAAGCTGTGAGAAGTGGTAGAGCCGGTGCCGGGCTCGATTGTAGAGGTACTGACCATCTTACTCGCAAACCTTCCGAAGTTATTCGAGGGAGCTTTCTCAAACAGGCACAACCTACCACCATGCCTGGAACCGATAAATGGCGGCATATCCATCCCCAATTGCCGGGCCTTATATGAAACAGGTTTTGATACCGCTCTCACCAACCCGCCTGCCCAGAGGGTGTGAGTATTGTTTATTTTATACATGTATTAATTTAAAAGTATTTCATATACAAAGTTTATTGAGAAATTAATCTAACATTTAACAAATATTTACAACCAAATTGACAAATAAATTAATTTATTTTCATCTGGATCAATTTTGATACAATCGTTCATTAGTCACTCTCGCAAAACACCATTACCAGAGAATAGAAAATATCCATTACATTCTCAGTTACATTCTCGAATTACAAACGTCATAAAATATATCACACTGTGGTGCAGATGACAACGAGCGTTGAGCGAAGCTCGTGCGCGCACTAGCGGTGATATAATGCGGGCGAATGTTTTTGAAATCGCATTTCTTCCAGGAGGACCGCCAAGAGTGGCGAAATCTTGGAAAGGCCTATGTCCAGTAGTGGACGAAACAGTCTGATGGATGGATGGGAAAGCTGTTAAGTATGGTGGCTGGATATGCTATAATTTAACAATTTTTAATAGCGGTTTATTTTTTTCTTTGACAGCCTGTAGAAAATCATATTGTATAGCATAATGGAAAATTTGATTATGTTGCGTAATTTATAATATCTTTAACTATAATAAGTTAAATAAAAAATAACCATTTTTATCATACTTCAAAGACACTGTCATCGTCAAATCATCAGTGAATTTTGTATCGTAAAAGTGGAGCCTTCCTAAAACTTACCTTCTGAAGAAACGAGATATTTTTTATCGGCTTATTACCCCTCGCAACTGGTATACATATTATTCACGCCGACAAAGTGTTAAAATAAACTCGAAAAATATTTTTTTTATGGTACGTTTACCCCCTGGTATAGGATTCCGTAGGAAAGGTTATTCAAAAATATCTAGGGTATGTCTAAACCATTTTACGATTCAGGGATCCTTTTACGAAAAATTAAGCAATAAAGTGCTGAGTTTTTAAGTCAAGTGTCTCCCCCCTACCGGCTAAACGGTTGTTTTATGTGGAAAAAATTCACGGCAATAGTGAATGTAACGAAGTTTAAAGGAAAACTATCACAGCTAATAAGGGTTTACAAGTTAACGAGTAAGGATCGACCAACTTAATTTTGCAGTTTTGTTTCATACACTTTGCAGGTAATGATAGGTTTGTAATTTTTATTTGTAATAATTTAAGTCTTTTAACTTATTTGAATGGTAGGGGACCCTCAGGGCACAAGTCCTACTTGCACTTGACCGGTTTTTTTTAGATATAAAAGAAGTAATGATGGGAAAAAATATTTAGGCAAATTTCCATCAAACGTTCAAATCTACCTAGCACTGACTATACGTATCACGGACGTCGCAACCTCAAAATTATCCACTTAGGGAAGCGTTATGCTTACACCATCGAGTGCTAGGAAGGTACACGGGAGGGAAATTAGTAAATATTTAGTATTATTGTGAAATAAACATGTGAAAGAAGAACAGGTGTCTGTAATCATGCGGTAAATACTGCGTAAAACAAAATAACAAGTAAAAATTATTTTTTGGTGCCGTCTGAGAGACGTACGTTGGTGGTTAGGGGTTGATCTGTAAGATGTATCCGAGCCACCGTCTGGAGTGTAACTCTCTGGTTAGGTAGGAATGATCATTAAGCAACACACTTGTAACCTATACTGTTTAATTGTATAACTTGGTTATTATAACCGTAATTTACAACACTACAATAATAATAATTCACAGTGATAGTTGAAGAGGTAATGCGAGCTGCCATCTTGCACCCGCTAGCCTGGTGTCAGCCGGAAACACGATATAGCGGGAGCGTGTAGACTAATACGAAGCAACACGAACGCTCATTGGTCGAACACGCCATCTCATTGGTCCATAGCGGTCACGTGGTATTGCCCGCTTACTGAATGTTGCGCGCGGAATCTGAACCGGAAATAGTGGCGCCAACAGGAGTGTGATCTATTATTTTGGAGATTATAAGAATTCGTAGGGTTAATAATAATAATTTAATCATAATAATATTTATTTCAGATACTTTTACCTCGCTACCAAGTGTCCATTATGAATTGGAGTGTATTAATGAGGGTCATCCTATATTTCTTTCGTTACCCTTCTTTTTCTACCTTGTCTGTTTTTATTCGTAATTCACTGAAATACCCCTTATCTTTTTTTCAGGCCGCAACATTCCTTGAAGGAATTCTTCAGAAAAGAATTCACCATCATCGTAAAACAAATTTCCTTATCATCTTGAAGAATGTGCTTCTTAACGAGTTGCCATAAAAGTTCAAGTTTTAGACTATAATTTAAGTTTCAAATTATGTTAACGACTGGAGAGTTGGACGGTAGGTGAAGTTTTAGTCAGACCTCAATACTTAGTCCATACTTTATAGGAAGTAGACATATTTTGCTACTTTTTGAAAATAATTCGTGGAGTTAAAGAATCTTAATCAGATTCACAAACACCACTCAGTCTTACACGAACTTTTAAACAGTCACCGTGAATTTTCATTTCATAGGCAATGATATTATACAAGATGTTGATTTAGTCCACAACTTGTGTCACAATATTGTTAGTATTAATGTACATGCAGCTTACTCCAAAAAACAGCGCACATAAAACCAATTGAAGGAGGAGATATGTCTTTTTTATTTGCCCTGAAATTCTCCTGGTTAATGGTCACCCCCGCGGGAAGCGCTAATTAATCTTCGGGCGCCTTACACCGCCGCAACGCCATTTCGCCAGTACTGAGTCAATTTCAATTGTCGCAAAAATATCCTGAAATGCAAAGAAAAAAAATCTTTTTTCGTTATCTTTATCTTGAAAGCAACCTATCCTGTGACGGAAGTTGCTGATAAAAAAAACATCTGTATAATACTCAATTGTTCATAAGTCATATTTTTTGTTAGTTTGAAGATCTGTTATCTATGGAAGTCTCCTAATACAGGTATTTCTTTTACTTAAAAGGAGACTCCATGACGTGTAAGTACTTGTAGGAATAAGTTAAGGAAATGTATTATTTTATATTATTATTTGGTATATTTTAATGCGACATATACTTTATATGCCAGTTTCCACATATCCGCATTAACGATCTAGTAGTTAGTAAGTATTCTCTGGTGAGCACGATATATTTTGTAGTCTTCACTTTTACTACTGTTGGGAAATATGACATGGCTTTAGTCTATACATAATTATTCCTTACATTATGTTATTTCAACTAACCTCATACAAATGGATTTCATGTATTTAGATATTAAGTTTATGGTATTTAGAAATTTACCATAAAATACAGGACAATATTAAATAACCTGGAGGTGTCAAATTAAAACTTGTGACCGCAAATATTGGAATACTGGCTATCTTGGTATCGCTCTTATACGAGTTTAATTACTTTTTGGGACACGCAGATTTACCTCTGTTATTTATTGTATAGCATCAACAAAAAACATTTGTGCATCTTCCTAAGTCAGGAATCGAAAGTGGAAGTTCTGATTCAAATCCAGATATAAAAATAATTCGTTTCATGTCAAAATATACTAAAACTGACAAAAGGGGCTCATCGAATTGGTCAGATATTAGAACAAGCCATTTTCCGAACTGCCGAGAAATCTCTCGAAAGTTATCCTTTGAAATGATTAGAGTTGGCAGTTGGAGGGTTTAATGTCTGTCGTTACGGTACCGACGTTGTGGGGTAGACAGGGATTACGTAGTGGGGTGTTAATACTTCTTTAAGTAGGTAGAAACTGAAACAAATGCGACCATTGCAATACTCCATTCGTTTCACGACTTACATTTTGACTGAAACTAGTTTTTGTCTGCGACTTCGTCCGCACTGACTCTTTAGTATATAACTTAATGTACAGCGCCATCTAGTTGTTAGGTGCATGATCGCCACATGAGAATATTTTTATACGGTTCCAACTAAAAACGAACGTAAAACGCGGCAAATGGATAAGGCTGTCCAAAATATAAATTTCCAGAGCCACAAAAATGGATACGTAGTATAGCTTGGCCATAACTGCTGTGCACTCTCTGAGGTATGCGCGGCGAGGCGGGGGGAGGAAAGGAACTAGCATGAGTTCACCTGAGATCGATATTGTCGGATTTTACGAGATTGGATTACAATATTTTTAAGGATATAAACTTTATACATTTATTAGGAAATATGATACTAGTATAAGGTAAGTGAAATAAGTAGCTAAGTACGTTATATTAACATTATAATTTTTATTTCAATATGTCGTGTTTTATTAAAAAACTAAACATATAATTCAAATCAGCATCGAAATCAAATATAAAAAGGTATAATTTTAATTTATCGTACTTAGTAACTTGAATGATGTAAACTCATGCTACCCTTTCTTTTCCTCCCCCCGCCTCGCCGCGCGGCGCAAGGGCGGTGCACAGCGGTAACGGTCAGGCTATAATAGTAATAATTTATTCACACAAGTAATCATGACATTACAAATTTTAGACACTGGCATAGTAAAAACAGAATAGTAGAACAACTCCCGCGCCGTGCGCGTGCGAGGCCGTTGCAAGGTTGTCAATTTACTTATCGGCGATGCGACGAACGGCGGCGGCGCGCGGCGTACTGTGGAGCGCTGCCGACCCTAGTCACACCGCCAGAAACCGTCTGAGATATTGTCGTTGTGTGCATGCTGTGGTTCGTACGTGCAGGCTCGCAGTGGCTCGCACAGATATAAGCCGCGCGGGCGACATCTCTGTGAAGATAGCTTACTATTCTGTTTATTGTGCACTAGTTCCCAACCTAAGTTTCCTTGTACGGCGAGAAATAGGATCAACCCAATAAGGTTAAGAAAGGAAACTGTTGTAAACTTAAGGCAACTCTATTTGCTCGGACTCCCATACCAGCGCAGTTCGCTGATCATATCCTTATTGATAGGTACTTGCTAATTATTTTTTTCTTTTTCAACATATCCCATACAATATCCATGACGGGAAACTAAAACATTTATCAAAATCAAATACATAAAAAAGTTACAAGCGTATGAGGTCCTGGTTTGTACACAGATTTTCATGAATGTTTATGTACCGTAATGTCCTAGAAGCGATACAACAAATCAAATAATTTTAGTTTCACAGCATAGTATATTTTATACTATTCAAAAATATTTTTATTTCATTTCGATTTTTGGGATATTTCTCCTGAAATCATAGGAACCACCAAAACCATTTTCGAGTTTTTTCAAAACATGAATGTTGTGTCGCGTTAGCTTGCCTCTCACACCGTGTTCGGTTAGTTCCGTACGAGCTCGGGAAATGAACGTTCGGGCCTACCAATAACAGTCAGTCAGTGCTCTATAATCCGAAGTTGAATGTAGAATGAAATAGCAAGCATAGCGATCCCATGCGCGACTGACTTCAAGCCGCCGACGACAGGCATCTTAAGTAACTTAAAGATAAAAAAAATGCTAAAGCTATATTAAGATCTAGAGCAGAATTATATTAAAAAAATATTATATATTCCACCAAGAACCATCAATCGAATCCATCCAATATTAAAAAAATGTTATTATTAATTAATGGTCTTCTTCTTCTTATCGTGTGGGCTGCAAGGCCTATCGACCCCAACAAGCCCTGGTGTCAGAGTTTTTAAACCGCCTTACGGCCTCTGACGTGGTTTATGTAACGACCACTCTACTAGAAAGTGGCCAGGACCAACGGCTTGACGTGCCTTCCGAAGCACGAAATCATCTTACTTCTCGGACAATCAGGTGATTCAAGCCTGCAATGTCCTAACCAAACTGAGAACAATCCACAAAGTGACTTTCCACTATGTGTGTCCCCCGTGGAAATTGAACCCACGACCTCCAGGTTGAGAGCCCAAGGCTCTCACCACTAGACCAAGGAGGTAAATTAATGGTAACGTTGCTACAGGTTGTGTGTGTGTGAGCGTTTGGGGTGTGTGCCACAAAAAACGATATGATTAACTTTGTTAAGCCAAAAAACCAGGGATCAATCAAAGTTTGAAAGAAACACCTTTTTTCGAAACAGGGTAACTTCTGAATAAATGAGATGAACAATACTCAAAGGAAACACTTTTTGCTAAAATTTATTCGAAACAATCTATTTAATTTATTATGTAAGCCCACAAGCAGTTTATGCGTTTACAATTCTGCAGAGTTCATTATTATTTATAATACTTACCATCGTTAAATTTAAATGGAAAATGGTTTAACCCGCTTACATAAATATCCTGCTTTCCATTCGGCTCTGTGAGTTTTGCAATTGTCATGGTTGTATACACATTGTGGCTTTATCGTAGAATTGATCATTTCATGGTGGGCTCAAACTTAATAGTAGTTCGCCCCGAACTATGAACTCGCGCTTTACAATTTCTCAAGACATCAAAACTCTTTGCTAAGATTTAAAAAATACCGTAATGTAAAAAACACTACTGCGATAACGTAAAGTAATAAATACTCGTGTTTAATATGCTGCATTATGACCATAAAAAAGCTGCAATAAGGGCCACTTTATAAGCAAAGTGTGTTGAAAACGTTATTTTCTATATTACTGTCCAAATACAAAATGATTACTATTGCTCTTTCTAAATATGAAAGGATAAAATTGGAACCCAATTTGGTGAGACACCGATTGTCTGTCCGTTCGTCCGGCTTCTATCAATCTGTCCTTCTATCAGTCCTTAAGTATGTCACAGCTACTGTCTTGTAAAATGCGGTCAGTTTGATTTTTTTTATACCAAGATTCGATGACCATTTTTGCGAAACACGAAAAATATTTTTTGTGCCCCTATCTTGTTCAAGAATAACCTAGACCCAAAAGTTTATTTATTTTGCGTATTTAACAGAAAGGGTTATTGATCCTTGGTCCTGGACACTTACCGAGTCTTCAGTATGAATTCAGCCGTATAAACGAAAGTCAACCGTATACCGGGTGTAAATAGACTGCTACCATTAAATAAAACCACATATTCTACCGACCCCACTGAACCACTTTTCCCAAGAATCTACACCTTTAGTTTAGGAAATAATTGAGTTCCAAACAGAAATACGTGAACCCTAACGCACCTACTTACGGGCGAGTTTAGAGAGAGCGTCGTCCTATAAACAGCTTCAGGTTTCATAGAAGACGCTCTCTCTAAACTCGCCCGTATGTCGGTGCGTTAAGGTTCACGCATTTTTGTCTAAAACTCAATTATTTCCTAAACTAAGGGTGTCCGCGGGTATGATTCTCGGGAAAAATGGTTCAGTAGGGTCGGTGGAATATGTGGTTTCATTTAATGGTAGCAGTCTATTTACACCCGGTATAATATGAGTTTCTAACTGTAAGAATTACAAAGCTAATTATAAAATATATAAAGGATTAACTTTTTAAGAGGGAGTGGACTATAGGGAGTAGCAAAATGCTCAATAATGCCCAAATTGATTTTCATCTAAATCGGCCCCGAGACTCCTTTGAGCATATACTTATTTTATTCATGCTAATACATATTTAATTAAGATTATAGGAACAAACAAAACTAGTGCAACAAACTAAGCAAAATAAAAAAATATAGATAAAAATAATTTCCTTTCAAAACTCTAACGTGGACGGCAAACTTCAATAATTTTTTTTCAAGTTAAGTATGGAAATACAGAACCCTCAGCGCGTAAGTCCACTCTAACTTGACCGGTTTTGTTTATCTTGATGGGTCGAGTTGCAACCTACCCACAGTTTATTTCATTTTTGTGACACACTTATTTGCTTTAGCATTAAGCAGAAAGGTTTTATTCATATTTTTACAGCTACAGGCGAAAAAAGCTGTTACAAAAGGGCTTTCGAGTCTATTTCCATAACTGTGTGGATGGGAAACACGAGAAAACACTCCTTTTAAATAAAAGATTTATGTAAACAATAAAACTCGTTTTTAAATTAGCAGTTTAAGTGTAATTAGATAAGCTTAAATTCCGTGCGGTCGAAGAAACAGTTTTATTTTGTCGATATATCTCATTTTGTCTGTCAATTTCACAAAATCGCATTTCGATAGATTCCTCGGATTCACACACCAAGATTGATTCCTAATACCAGGGTTGAACTGTTGAGCATTTTGAAAATACCATTTCTACACTTACTGTGAAATAATCCAAGTGTGAAAGTGATTCGTGACGGTCTCGTTTCAAAACAAACAACTTACTACTAATGTGGAGTTGATGCTTGTGATTGTTGGCACTTGGTGGAACATTTTATACATTTTTGATTGAAAAACACTTGTACTTGTCCACTTATTTATATTATTTCCCTTTGAAAAAAAAATGCTATAACAGCGAAACCGGTAAGGGAAATAATATAAATAAGTGGACAAGTACAAGTGTTTTTCAATCAAAAATATACTACTAATATTAATTTAATTAATTATTTTATCATTCTCAGAACAGAAAAATCAATCTATTTAGATTTTATTCCCCAAAAGAAAAATCTACTATTCGTAAAATTGTATATGCAACCTGACAAAATGAGAAACCTTACAGCCGAAATTACAGCCACCAACAAATACAGAGAAGTGGATCGAAGTTGCTCCATCCATCCATCCAGTAGCCTGTTTGTCTTTCCCAGATTTCGCCACTCTTGGCGGTCCTGTGTCCTCCTCAGCCAGCCGCCACCCACAACATCCTTCAGATCGTCGGTCCAGCGGGCACGAGGGCGAGGAAGTTGCTCAACGGTATTGTGGAATTAGAAAGTATAGATGGAAAGCTTATTCGGATAAAAAACAAACTCAGGGTCTAAGCATATAAATAATAATCGTTATTGTTAAAATAATGGGCAATATAAAATAATACCTATTTCTTATCTTGTTTCGGTATCTTATGACGTAGGTAAACTGACACCAGCCGCTCGGGCTATGAAGTGAAATTCATTTAAACAGCCAAGGTTTCAAACGGAATAGCAGGTTCTTCCATTAAAATTGAATTTCGATCAAAAATAAATGAGCGTAGATAAACTGCGGTGGTATCCCGACTACATCCAATTCCAATTCTGAATTCTGGCTTGGAAGCATTTTTTAATAAAGCTGGTTGTCCATCATATGCGAGGGAACTGAGTGGATAGCTAGGAAAAATACACCGATTAACCACCATCCAACGCACCTCTGGTGGACAATTAGTGGGTTCAAAGAAGAGGTCTTTTAACATACAAATCAAGCGAGGGAACGGGCGGTACAGTGTAGTGGAGTGAGGAACGAAAGTTGAGCGTTGTCTAAAACTACTCTATAAACGGCGTCTGATATCGTGTAAGAAAGGTTTATATCTCGCAATGTGCGATGAAGTTATATAGGTTGGTGCCGAAGAAACCAAACTGATTACTGGCATGGAACAAAAATGGTGAGGCTTCCTTGTGCAGCAGCTAGTTCGTGGAGGACGAATGCTTTTTTTACAGTACCCTCGCACCGCTTATCCCGCTTTGGTTGACCACCAGCATGAGACGAAGAAACGGAACGGTGAGCTAGGATCATCCGCCAACAGGATCGATCTGAGCTGCGCGGGATAGGAAGATGAAGTTTTATTGCTTGGTGATTTATTTTTCCTAGCCAACCACTCCGCTTCTTCGCAAAGCTCTGCTGGACACTCAGCCTTGAAGCTTCTACTAAATAACCATCACTTTTAGATACACGTGTAGCTCTTAGTCTATTAAAATACAGGTGATTGTTAAATGGCTTGAAAATCCAAACGAGCGGTTTTTAGAAACCATGCCAAAGCATGCTGTTCAGACATTTTACGGATTATTTTATATATAAAAAACTCGTAAAAATAAATAAAAAATAAACATAGTACCAAAAATTACAATATATTATGTAAATACAAAAGCAGGAATAGCAAGAATTCGACTCGAGGGTTCGAGGGATTTATACCGTTACTGTACTGGCATACTAAAATGTATATACCTATATTATATGTAAAAAAAAACACATTAGTGTTGTTGACTACATGCCAACTGCTTCACCGTTCTTTGTTTCTTATTCCCTTTCCAAAAAAACGGGTTGGATCTTATGACGTGACAGCAGTTTTTGAGATAAATATGAATATGGGGGGGTTTCTCGGGGCTTGAGCTCGAACTCTGTGCACAATATTTTTTTTTTGGAAATGCGATGTTTTTTTTTTAAATAATATAATACGTAAAAAAATGTCATAAAACGAAACGTGATATCGACACTTTGTTTGGTTTTGGTCTCAGAACAATAGTTTATTATACATTAGGTTTGGTCTCAGAACAACATCAACGGTTTTGGTCAAGTAATATCTGTCAGAATAGGTACTTACTAATAGGTGAAACGAAATGTTTATGAAACTACTTTGTTTTTATTCAAGTTAAAAATGAACTACATACACGTAAAGTAGGTCTAGGTCTGTAGGTCTAAAATCGAATCAGAGCACCCCGACTCTACACAGTCTTGTACCCCTAGAGAGTATATAAAAAGCCGGAGGCGCAGAGAAAGGGCAGACCAGCCTCAGCCGCTACGGCTAGCACGGTTGCCTAAACTTTGTTACACAAGGGTGAAGGGGCTGCACCACTCTGTGGGCTGCACTTTCCGCAGCGCCGAAGCAGTTGCAGAAGTCGCTGGGTTATTAATCCATTGAAATGTTAGAAAAAAGTGAGGTTATGAATTTACAAAAAAATATAAAACGTAAAACTAAATATTTCCTGGACAAAGGGGTAAGTAGGGGGACTTTCTCTCCCCCTATCTTCCTTCACTCCTTTACAACTCACTCACAGGTACTAGATGTCAAAAAACGACAAAAAGTAGGGTACGTAACAATAAAACATTATAAAAAACCTATTCATTTCCTGAGGGGGGGGGGGAATGTTTAAGGTGGGTGAAACCCCCCCTAAATCCACCCTCGTTACAATCCTCTTTGATGGTGTCACGATATAAGATTTTAACCAAAAACTCTCAGATACAAAATAAATATGCAATAAAAAAATAATTGTTACGGTATCCTCGATGACCAAATTCAATTCAACTTGACCTTTTATAATGAGTGCTGGGGAAAAAACAATATCCAGAGCCATAGCTTCTATAATAAAAAATATCCCGCACTATCTTATTCTCATATTTCCTAAAATTGGTAGTTACACATATAATACGAATAAATAATGACACTTTTGCACAAAATACTATTACCTTATCCTCTATTTAAATTTTAATAAGTAATTACAATGTGTTTTGTTAAAAGCCGATGTTTAAACATATATTATAAAACCGCAATTTTGCGCTGTGATTGGCCCAATTTATAATAACGCCGCTCAGATAACCAATCAGCGACTAATATATCTTCTTTTGCTTTGAGCTAGGCAAAGGTACCTCTGCTAGGCAGCCTCGAATGCTCCCGCAGAACAGGTTTAATAAAAATATATTACTAACAATTGGGCTGAACAATTATTCTGGCCTAAGCTTACAGGATCGAATAAAAAAAAAGAATTCCAGTTCATTTCTCTTTTTCCATGAAATTGAAGCTGAAAAATAATGTCACGCCAAGACGATATTCTTGTTTGATCGTAGATAAAGTACTGTGAACAACTGGACATAATTAACCATTGGGACAGCCTGTTAGGTTACGAAACAAGTACAACAAGTTCCAATGGCTCTTATTATGTCACAGTTCCACAAAATAACGATTTTGTTGAATCTTATGGTTTTAAAAATTAAGATTAATTAAAAGACAAGCCTCATACCAGAGTCGAAGAAAACATCTTCAGCCCCTTATATTGTAAACGACTTATCCTTGACATGAAATATATTTTCTTTACTCCAGATTACAATCGTATTGATAGAACACATATATTATTATGTTTCCTTTGTTGTCAAAAAAGTCACGTTCGTCGTCTTACGTTTATTTGTTGTTCATATAGGTAAAGTGAAATAATAATAATAATAATAACAATGTCGCACTTATCGTTCTCGGAATATCTACTTTTTATTTTACTGTTTATTGTTTCCGCCGACATACATTTTTAGAAACTTTGATTTTTTTTAAATTGTCTGTTTGGTACCATCTAACTAAAATAAAGTAGTAAAAAAGTACAGTACATTAAAAATGTTTTTAAGAAATTTTGAATGAAATGGTATTGTACTGGGGCAAAAACTAGTAGTCCACCTTATTTACTCGCCTGCCAAATTTCATGATATCCGGATCAACGATACTCGAGTTATCGTCGAACATACATACATACATACGTAATACATATATACATAATACATACATACATAATACATACATACATAATACATACATACATAATACATACATACATAATACATACATACATAATGTAATCGCGTCGCTCACTCGTTCAATAAGTTACTTGTGAATTTTTACTTCCTATCTGTCTGTATGATCCATTTTACTTCGGGAACCATGGATTTTAATACTGTTTCCTTTATTATCAACGTAATGACCCTGATCAACATAAAGGCTATAAAGGGTGTTGATAAAATAACCGCCAGGCTGAAAACTATCGATTTTAGTATTAATCTTAAAGACACTTCCACGCGAGCGAAACCGCGGTCAAAAGCTAGTTATACGTAAATATCAATCATTTACTTATTACATTAATGGTATATCTACTTGTATGTAGGTCAACACTTTAAAAGGTTTCCTTGCTCTTTAGTATTTAACAGCGGTTGTATATTTTAAAAGGGTGTTTTCAGCATTAAGTTTGAAATTGGTCGGAACGTTAATTTTATGTTCGCTTTTAAATATCTAATAAAGCCTCCCTCCAAATATTACATCATGCAAATTGATAATTTTAATTAAGCGGTTACTCCCAGCAAAACTGCAAGAAATTATTCTTGGTTTGAAGTATCTAGCAATACTTAAGTAAACAAATAAGCACTTCTGCCAAGAATATAATGTACACACTTAGCGTAACAGAAGCTTCTGAGGTCATTCCAACGTTGAGAAAAAAAAACCACAGATGGCGTAGGTTAAATGTTATTTATGGGTTAAAACCGAATAAACTTTATTAAACTGTGAAACGAAAATAATTTCATGCAGAAGATAAAGAAGAAAGAAACGCTGAGGAAACGGCTTAAGAAATCCTACCCGTCTCGTCTATTTAGTGAGATGGACACTAGTTCAGTCCTTCATACTCGTAAAAGCACAGTCCGCATCCTATCTCGCCGCTACCACCTGAAGAAGACTGTTAGAGCCACTCCGCACTGGATGGTTCAAGGATGAGATTCGCACTCTGACGATAGTAGAGAACCTATCTACTCCAGCCTCTATCAGCATCCCCGATGCACTGCAGTACCATCGCAGCCCCAAAGCGCCATTTGATATACCTGGTACATTTCAACCAAATTCCGGCCATATACGAGAATTTTACGCATCTGTGTGTGACATGCTTGCGCTTAGCTATCTTCGTAACGAATGGAAGGCGGTAAGAAAGAGTGATAGGGCAGTATGACCCTATAATATAATATAATTTAAGTTTTATGCCAAGTGTGTCCTTTTCAAAATTGTGAATATTATATATTTATAATTTTTTGATATAATAATGACAAATTTACAATGAAATGATGGCAAATAAAAATGACATGGTGACAATGAGTATTAAAAAGAGATAAAAAAAGGAATCTACCTATCTACTTACTTTTTTTTCATCTCTTTTTAATACTCATTGTAACCATGTCATTTTATTTGCCATCATTTATTTGTAAATATGTCATTATTATATCAACTGATGCCGGGTCCAGCAGGCCCCGAAATATATATTGAAATATTTTTCTTTTTTTTGTGTATATACTATATTATAATAAAAACAAAAAAAAACAAGCTATAAAAGTTAATAAACATTTATTTTATAATTTTTTTATATATTTATATTTATATATCCATATATAGTATGTTTTAACTCATAGATAGATGGTAAAACTCTTTATATTACCGAATCACTGACCCTAAAAGTTGGCAAACAACAAGCACAAGCTACTTGTGAAATTTTCTCTGTTCCTCATTAATTTGTTTTGCGCGTAATAATTACTGAAACTAGGGCAGAAGCTGAAGACATCGTTTGCGGTGGTAAACTAAAATTGAGGTTAGTTAGGTTTTCATAAATCAGTTAAGTCTCGGTTACTTTACGGCCTCTATTTTCAAATAAGGGCCTGCAGGCTTTTCGTGCTTTTGAAAATAAGATAATCATGGTTAACGTTCAATAGACCAATTGCAATACTGTCAACAATAAATAAAATTGTAGAAAAGGTTATAGTCGGACAAATTTCCGAATTTTTAAATAAACATAAAATAATTAATAGTTCACAACATGGCTTTCAGAAAAATAAGGGCACTAATTCTGTTTTGTTTGAGTTTACTGACGATGTTTACTCTTTATTAAATAAGAAACAACATGTGATCGCCTTATCTATCGATTTTAAGAAGGCGTTTGACACGCTGGACTACTGCACGTTATTACAAGCAATGGATGAATGTGGAGAGTAAGAGGTCCTGTAAAAGTATGGTTTCGGAATTACTTGGAGCATCGACGATTAAAAGTAAAGGTTTAATGAAACAACGAGTGACGATTATGACATACAACATGGTGTGCCAACCGGCTCTGTGTACGGTCCCGTTGGATACATAATGCACGTAAATAGTGTCAGCAATGTTGTCAAAAATTGTAAAACTTATATGTACGCGGACGATACGTGTATTGTGTATTCAGATACAGATGTGAATAATATAGAAAAATGTATTCAAGAGGATTTTGATAATATAGTCAAGTGGTCTCATGATAATGGCATTATTTTGAATACAGAGAAAACGAAATTTATGCATATTAGATCTCAACGAAGCCGAGAAAAGGAATTATCGTTTAATATCATCGGGCACTCATATGAGTGCTTCCATCAAAATAATGTTAATTGTCAATGTAAATGTTTACAAAAAGTAGATAAAATTAAATATTTGGGCCTTACAATAGAAAAAGATATGAATTGGAAATTACATATAAAAGAAATATGTGCAAAGCTTAGAATATTATTAGCTAAGTTCAGAAATCTTAAATATTTTGTGAATAGATCTTTATTATACTGTGTTCATCACGCACTTGTTGAATCAGTGATCAACTACGGGTTGGCTAGTTATGGTCGAACATTTCCCACATATTTAAATGAAATAAAAAGACTTCAGTTAAGGTTCCTTAAATGCATAGTGAGTAAAAATATTAAAAGTAAATGTAAAGGTGAATATGAAAACCTCTTCAAAATTTGTAGAATAATGCCGATAGATACGAGAGTAAAATATGAGATAGCCATAGAAATGTTTGGAAAACCAAATTTCTTAAAAATATCAAATTGTAGCTATCCTACCCGTAGTACCAAAGGAAACGAAACCAAATACCTAATACCTAAACATTGTAACTACTACGGATCCCGTATGGGTATCAGTATGTTACCTAGAATTTATAAAAGCTTCCCAACAGACTTCTGTGTTACTAATGTTAAAAAATCTGTCTTTAAGACCAAACTCAAGCGCCTTCTTTTATGTAAGACTTAAATCAAGAAAAAAATATTATTATTGTTAAATAAATATTGTACCATTTGTTTACTAAAAAGTGTTTAGTATAGTGTGGATATAAATGAAGTTAAATTAAGAGCTTGCCGACAAACCGCGATAGTGGTTTGGCAAAATTGTAATAATTTTAAGTATTTTTTTCTAGAACAATAAACAAATTCAATTCAATTCAATGAATAGGAACCGTCAACAAAACCGTAAAATTCTGCTATTTCGAATACTAGTCAAAACTTTTCTCTCAAAAATAACGTAGCGAGACAATTATTCATACCAAAGGATGCGATTCCTTTTCAAAATCCGAGTGTCTATAAAATACAATGCAGTTGTGGTAGTTCTTACATTGGACGAACAAAACGTACCAGGAAAGGTTCAAAGAACACATAGCAGCTGTAAAAACCGGCAGGTGCACAAATCAGTGATAGCAGAACATCTCTTGGAATCCGGGACCAACCACTGGATAGAACTGCATGACTCGAAAATTCTCTCCACCGATCGCCATTATTACTACCCAAGAATTGAAAATGAAAAATGAAAATGAAAATATTTATTGTTACCATCAATTTGAACAATACATTAGGCTACTTAACATATATTATACAATACAAAAACACAGTACTTTTCAATGTCATGTTACTCAGCACTAATGAAATGGCTACTGATGCCTAATATAGTAAAAACCGTAGTATAGGCATCAGTGCTTTTCCAGTTGTGCAGAATGAAATAAGTGTTTAATTATATTATAAATGTTGCGTACCGAACAAGTAGGCACCTAAGTATGTTTATAAAAAGTAGTGAACATCTTAACAAAGGCACATTGATTTTGACAATAATTTACCAAAATGTTGGTATACATTATAATTATTTTTGTTAAACAAGGACAAGCAGTAACAATAAATTCAAGAAGAAATAAGAGTATCCGAACAAAACACAAAACATTAGCTTTGACATAATCGGTAGAAACTAACATACAAGAACGTCGATTTTACTTTATTTATTATCTATGATGAACAAGGACATGCAATGAAAATAAATTCATTTATTTATTTTTTATTTATTTATTTAAATTTAAGAAGAAAATAAACCAATACCTACAAGACATTACACATATCGGTATGGCTGTTCTCTTTAAACACAAATTATGTTTGTCAAATACAGTAAGAATTTAAATAAAAACAAAAAATAAATAAATTAGGAATTGGTCTCGAAGAGCTTTTCCGTGCCTGCGTAGGAGAGGCCTAATAACCAGGTTGACAGCATTCTACTACAATTACTTTTGCAAGTAGGGAAAATAGTAAGTACCCTATTTGCCTTGTGCGTGAAGCGATTGAAATTAAGGAACATCCAAATAATTTCAATCGGGAAGATGGATTTAAATTGTCTCCAACATGGAACCCAGTTATCAAGAAATTTATGTTGCGTGTTTCATCACAAAGGGCATCTTCGGATATTGTAAGGATCTGGGGTCGGTTCGTGGCTCGTCATTTTTCGTAAACAAGCTAGTTGGGTGCGTTTCGTGCGTTTTCAATAATGTAGAAAAAAAAGCCTTCACCGTTGAGTGCGGTTCGGGCATCCAGTTATTATTACTGATTTCAATAGGTTCACTACGCCTCGCTGAATTTGCCAGTTTCACGTAGACCACGAGGCATGCAACTGTCTCGAATCGTCGCACAGACAGGTATTGATCTCAAAACATGGCAAAAAATATTACTTTTATAGCACACCGTGCGTAAAATGACCGCTTTACGCACGCTGCGCTTGCGTAAAGTCGGCATTTTCCCCACTTTTGCTATAAAATATTATACGATACTCGTGCGAGAAACTTTTTCTCGACTCGTGTGATTGTGATTAGAAACGTTTTCTGACGAGTGTGAGTTTGTGATTCTCACCTTCGGCTCGTGCCGCAAACTCACACTCGTCAGAAAACATTTCATCGCTCTCGTGTCGTAATGTACTATTATTTAAATGTATTTTTTTTGGAAAAGCGCACTTTATCCGCTAGCGTGGAAAGTGTTTTTAAAATTCGAATATATTTATTCAATAAAGGTTTCGTATAATAATGTTACATATTATACGTGGGACGCACTATAAGTTTCTGGAATGAATATGAAAAAATACTATTAAAGGTACAAAATTAATTTATTGTTTTTCAAAATAATCTCCCTTGGCGTCTATGCACTTTTTCATTCGATCAAACCAGTTTTGAAAACTTTTGTGCCACTCCCCTGTGGTGACCTCTGAAACGTGTTTTTCATACTCCTCGACAGCCTCTTCTGGTGATGAAAATCGTTGACCGCGTAATTGGTTCTTAATTTTTGGGAACAGAAAAAAGTCACAAGGTGCCAGGTCGGGACTGTATGCAGGATGACTCATGAGTTCTACATTTTTCGTCTTCAAAAAGTCGTTTGTCTGTCTGGCCGTGTGAGAACTAGCATTGTCGTGGTGCACGATGATACGGCGTTTACGGTTATTTTTACGGAGTTCGTCAATAACTTCCGGCAAACAAATGGTCGTGTACCAGTCACTATTCACGGTACGACGATTCTCTAAAGCAACAGTAGCCACGTGTCCAGTTTTATTAAAAAAAGAAGCAATCATCCGCTTAGATGCACTTTTCACGCGCGCCACATTGATAAGTTTTAGGGAAGCAAATAATAACACGTCCGTTAGGTTTCACATCTATATTGGAAGAGAGCGTTATCAACCTACCTACATATATATATCAGAATCCTTATTGTCTAATTACCCTACAAGTACACACCATTACCCTCACACTTAATCATTGCTATATGACTATATTAACTATTTAAACTTGCTCAATTTAATAACTAACAATCAGAAATGAATCATAAACAAAATACGTTCCAGGTTAGTAACCAACTACACAACACGCTTTACAACATCGTTTTTAACTAAATTAACTTATATACTAGAATAAATGCTTACACACAGTTGACACGGATTACTAGGTACCTATTTAATCAAATTCGAAACCGTAACGCTTAACTTGCTTTCTTTCCCTTTTTCCCGTTCGTCGCTGAAACACCACCGGCGGTGCAGCCTCAACCCTTTTCCCCTCCGACTGAGAAGCCTGGCTCGCGATCACCTCGGCTGATGAGGTTGACTCTATTTGCCGCGGTGACCGCGTCGCCGCCGCTGGCTCTGACTCGCCGACCGCGCCCCTCCCCGCACCCTGACCTCCGCCCTCCGCCTCACGACTTTCGCTGGGAGGGAAAACATCGAGTGCTGGCTTATGATTCGGACTGGTCACCTCATCCGTATTCAAATTATTTTCCTGGTTTGAGGAGGTCGAAGGGTATACACAAGACTTTCTTTTGATTTGATCAATGTGTCTATGAACAAAATCCCCCATATCCGTCGTTATTTGGTAATCAGATTTGCCCATTCGTTTAGTAATAACCCCATCAGGCCATTTACGGTTTGGTCCATAACTTCTAAAACAAACCGATTCACCTAAATCTACTTCCCTGGATACGTGCGTCGATCCCCTTATTTGCTTTTCCTGTTCCTGTTCAACTTTAGCGGAAACGTCTGGTTTTAAAAGGTCTAAACGTATACGCAACCTGCGACCTTGTAGCATTTGCGCCGGCGACTCCCCAGTAGTGCTATGTGGCGTATTATGATAATACAATAAAAACTGGAAAATGGCCTCCTCAATGTTACGTTTTTGTACGATAGCCTTTTAAATAACATTTTTTATTAACTTGACTGCCCCCTCCCCGCATCCATTTGATTGTGGATGATGGGGGGCCGCGTACATATGCCGAACCCCATTTGAAAGCAAGAAGTCATTGAACTGTTTACTCGCGAAAGGTTGCCCATTGTCACTGACTATCTGTTTCGGTAATCCCCAACGCGACCACGATTCTTGCAGCTTGGTTATTGCTTTATCCGCTGTTGTACTAGACATATTATAAAATTCAATCCATTTGGAACGAGCGTCTATTAGTATCAAAAACGTTTTACCCACGATAGGTCCCAAAAAATCTATATGCACCCGCTCGTAAGGGCGTGAAGGCCAGCGCCACGGCACGGGCGTGCTCTGTGGAGGAGCGGCCGCGACCGCCGCACATGTTTCGCATGCTTTACATTGCGCCTCGATAGCTTCATCAAGCCCTGGCCACCATACATAACTCCGTGCCATGGCCTTCGTCTTCACGATACCCATGTGAGGTTCGTGCAACTCCTGTAATACTTGGTGACGTCCCGCCTCGGGTATGACAACGCGGTGTCCCCACATAACACAACCGACTTCTAAATAAAGTTCGTTTTTCCTATGCAAGTAAGGTTCTAATTGCTTGATTGATACCGTGTCTGGCCACCCGTCTGTCACGTAATTAGCTACCCGCCCTAAGATCGGGTCTCGCGACGTCATTCGTTTTATCTCTCCGTTATCTATCAATAACGCGTTAGAGGCGAAATGTAAATACGATTGTTCTGGAATCTCACATTCCTTTTGATCACCTATTGGTAGCCTAGATAAGCCATCTGCCCAATTGTTGTTCGTGGTGACGTAACGTATTTTAAAATCATAAGCGGATAGTATTAATGCCCACCTTTGCATACGACTGGCCGCCATGTTTGGCACCCCAGTTAAAGGCCCAAATATGCTGACTAATGGTTTGTGATCTGTAACCAACAAAAAATGTCGACCGTATATATATTGATGGAACTTTCGCACGCTATAAATAATAGCTAAAGCTTCCCGATGAATTTGTGAGTAATTACGCTCCGCATTAGTTAACCTACGCGACACATATGCCACTGGGCGTTCGGTACCCTCCCTGTCAGGCTGGGTGAGTAAACCACCTACTCTTGTCGAGCTAGCATCACAGGTGAGAGTTAATGGTCGACTAGGATCATAATGTGCTAAAGCTTCGCTGCTCAACAGTAATTCTTTAATTTTTTTGAATGCTATTTCACATTCTCCTGACCACATCCAAGACGTTCCCCTTTTTAACAAGGAATATAACGGGCTAAGATGATCACTTATCTTTCTTACGAATTTTGCATAAAAATTTACCATCCCCAAAAAGGATCTTAGCTCTCCCACGTTTTTAGGCTCCGGCATTTTTGCTATAGCCACTACCTTACTAGGATCTGGGCGAATACCGCGTTTATCTATGATATATCCCAGATACGCTACCTCGCTAGCTAAAAAAAATACATTTGCTCTGTTTTAGTTTTAATCCGTATGATTGCAATCTATCTAAGACCCTTTCTAACGTCTTTAAATGACTATCTAAATCCTGATTAGCAATAAGGGCGTCATCCAGAAATGTTTTTACGTTTGGAATGTCTGCTAGCAGGTTAGACATGATTCTCTGAAAAATTCCGCTACTAGAGGATAGTCCATACACCAGTCTATTATAACGAAACAATCCCCTATGCGTATTGATCACCGTGTATCTTTTAGAGTCCTCTGTTAAGCAAATCTGATTGTACGCGTTTGCCAGATCAATCTTTGTAAAGAATCTACAGCCTGCCAGATCGGAAAAAAGGTCCTCGATCCTTGGAAGTGGGTAACGATTAACGCTCAAGACCGGGTTGAGGGTTACTTTAAAATCGGCACACACCCTAAGACCTCCATCTTTTTTATTTACCGGTACTAAAGGAGTTGCCCAGTCCGAACAGTCCACAGGTTCGATGACTCCCTCACGCAGCATGATATCCAGCTCCGCGTCGACGCGCTCTCGCAGGACGAAGGGCAGTGGCCGCGCACGGTGGAACACGGGCGTCGCGTCAGGCCGCACTCTTAGCGCCGCCTCTCCGCCAGTGAAACGCCCCAGACCGCCGTCGAAAACCCGTTTATATCTGTCGAGTAATGAAGATAACCCATTACCGACCGGTTCAGATTTGTTTACACACATCTCCATACTATCACATGTAGTCAACTTCGGTATGTTTACCGCTAACTCCGCTAACCAATGTCTACCAATCAATGAAGTTTCACCTTTATCGATAACATACAAATCTAAATATTTAGCTGTGTTATTATAACGCACTAAGGGTTTTATGATACCTAATGGCCTAATTTTGGAACCATCATAAAATTTGAATATAACATTTGTAGCTGTTAACTCCAAATCACTAAAATATTTTAAGTATGTACTATTGCTAACACAAGAGGACGCTGCTCCCGTGTCCAACTCCATTAAAATCTGATGACCGTTTACATTTATAGGTATGCTTACCGGTTTGTAATGGTTTAACGACATTTGATATACTGCTTCTTCCTCGCAATCCGTGTCATTAGCTTCAGTCAGTGACTGCTCCACATAAAGATTTCTCTGCTGACGGCTGCCACGCCCGCGGCCTCGACGGTAAGCACCACCATTTTGTCGCGCGGACGCGCCTTGGTTTGCCGCAACCCGTTCCGGGCAAACTCGACGCAAATGGCCCTTTTTGGAACACGCACTGCACACTGCATCCTTGTAACGACATTGTTTTATAAAATGGTTGGTCGCTCCACAAGCGTGACATGCTTGCGCATATGAAAATGAGGTACATGTACTTCCCTGTTGAGAGACCCCGGGAGTATGATTACGCGGTCGCGGCGCACTCATCGCCAGCCGATGCACCCCCGCTGCCGTCGCCTCCCCTCTCGTGCCTGCAGCTGACGCACTCGCGCCATCTCCGCTGCATGATGAAATCTCAACCTCCGCCGCGTTTTTCTCCGCTGCCTCTAATGAACCAGCCAACTTAACGGCCGCTGAAAATGATAAGTCCTCTTCCGCAAATAGACGTTGCCTAATAATGTCACTACGCACACCGCACACAAATTGATCTCTTAAATTCTCCGTTAAGATAGAACCGAATTCACAAGTACGCGCCAATTTCTTTAGCTCAGCCACATATTGAGATAACGATTCACCTGCGCCTTGCCGTCTGAGCCGAAACCTGTAACGCTCAGCCAGGATAGAACGCTTGGGACTCAGATGATTTTTCAGCAACGTAACCAGCTCTTCATATGTTAGTTTGGCTGGTTTCTTCGGGCTCGCCAAGTTTACCATCAAGTCGAAGCAATCTTCTCCGCATACCGCAATCAGCGTATCCACTTTCTCGGTGTCTTTGACACTATTTACCGCGAAATAACTGTCCAATCGCTCACAGTAATTGACCGAATTACCGGATTCTATGTTGAACTCCTTGATTTTTCCCAATGCCATTGTTGGATGATTCGACAATCAATATTATCAAAAATAAACTTGATTTGCACGCGATCACTATTTACCAAAGTCGCCACTGATAAGTTTTAGGGAAGAAAATAATAACACGTCCGTTAGGTTTCACATCTATATTGGAAGAGAGCGTTATCAACCTACCTACATATATATATCAGAATCCTTATTGTCTAATTACCCTAAAAGTACACACCAGTTTCGGCTCATCTTGAAAGACCCATACGCTCGATTGCTGCTTTGTTTTGGGATCGTAGCAATAAATCCATGTTTCGTCACCTGTTACTATGTCCCACACCAAATTTAACGCACCTTTGTTGAATCTGGTAAGCATGGCACTGCACCAAGTGACGCGGTCCGTTTTTTGAGCCTCGGTCAAGTTGTGTGGGATCCACCGCGAGCACAGCTTTCTCACACCCAAATGTTTGTGTAGGATTGATTGTATTTGACTCATGCCTATTTCTAAGGATGTGCGAATTTCATTTCATTTTTTTTAGGTCACATGCCTGTCTGTTTCAATCATACGGCGCACAGCATCGATGTTTTTGTTGGTCACAGCGGTGGACGGCCGACCATCGCGAGATTCGTCACTGAGATTGATACGACCACGCTTGAATTCTGCAAACTAGCTATAAACAGTCGTCTTGCATGGTGCTTCATTGCCAAAAGCTGTTTCAAGCCGAGCGATGCTCTGTTGAGCTGTCAAATTACACTTAAAATCGTAGAAAATCATACTACGAAAATTTTCCCGAGTTAAATCCATGTTGATGCAGACACACCATTTTTTAAATGGCGCCACAAGGTAAAAACAAAAGACAGTCAGATGAAACAAACTGCATTCTACAGCCAAAGAGTTCTATTTTCAAATGTTGCAATAAATTTTTAAATATTGTTTATGTAAGTGGCCAGTTCCGGAAACTTTTAGTGTTACCTATGTATATAAACTCATTGGTTTGGTAATAGTTTATATTCTCTGCAGCCAGTCTGATATACTTAAGATCAATACTTATTTCATGTCATAACAAAGAGAAGGAAATTTTAAAGTTTTTGTTAAATTTCAAACTTTAAAATTTCCTTCTCTTTGTTCAATTCACTTTCCTTCCATTAGTTTGGTTTGATTTTTGATAAAATCGAAAGAAATCATAAAATATGAGCGAGGCTGGCAGCGACGAAGATATAAATTTAACACCTACAGAATTCGTGCATGCGGTACATAATGCCAAATTGAGTTTTTTTCCGGAAAAATCGCTTGAAAAATACATAAAAAACAGGCCAAGTGCGTGTCGGGCCACGCGCAATGTACGGAACCCTACATCTAGTCAGTCTAAGTAGGTAGGCTGAAAGGGAAGTAACGACAAATCACCATCACGTCAGTCCCTTATAACTTACCGCTGATTATAAGGGTCTCCTTTCTCACGCCACTATTTGAAGGTAGAATAGAATACCTAGTGGGATAAAGGCTGTCATTTTTGTGTGGCGTTATTGTATATGTTAGCCCAACTTAAATATAGATTTTTTTATTGTATATTTCCCGTATTCTATTTGTTTTATCATATTATTATTGTTTTTATAAAGATTAGATATGACCTGTAAAACGTACACTTCATGTATCTATATTACAAAATAAACAATTTGAATTTGGCTTTAAAATATCAAATGTAACATTTCTATAGGTTAGTCCAAAGTTTTTTTCAGTTCTAAACAACTTAAAAACATTGTATTATAAATTTTTGTCAATGGTATTGTAATTGGTTTTTGCATGTTTGTTTGTATAAATCCTACTCTTTCCTTATGGTTCGACCAAAATAAAGGTTGCATACGAATGGAGATGAAAATTACTCCACTCACAGCTAATAAACTAACAGGGTAAAGTTAAAGCTTGTTGCAGTGCTGTTACACTCTGGTTCGATGAGTTTCGAAGCCTTTTCTATAGTGACCTAGCTTAAAGTTCTGCTTAACTTTCGCAAAAAAGTTTTTTTAGGGTTCCGTACCCAAAGGGTAACCTTTCACCAGGCTGTATCTCATGAACCGTAATACAGTTGAAATTTTCACAAGTAATATATTTCTGTTGCCGCTATAATATCAAATACTAAAACCGGCCAAGTGCGAGTCGGAACCGCGCACTCCCATACAACAGTCATGATTTTCTTGCCGTTTTAATAGATAATGGAATAGGACCCTTCGTGCGCGAGTCCGACTCGCACTTGGCCGGTTTTTTTACGTACAATGGGCTTAGCAATTACAGCGTCTGATGGAAAGCATCGATTAGATATAGGATGAAGCGCGATCGCCCAGAAACTGGGAGAGTGACAGCAGGCAAGGCGTTATTTTTGGTAAGTCGGTAAACCGGACGAATGACAGATACTATGCAAGTACCTGTAACAACTCTCCCGGTGTGGTTACTCATGACTTCATGCCGGAATATAACTTGCTTGGCTTTCACTAGTCCAGTAAATAAGCCGGAAAAGTGTCAAAGGTGGAAAAGTGGTAGGAAAAGCGCCGATTTAAATGAAATCTGTTTTTTCAGTGTGTTGTAGACTTCCAGGAACATTCATTCACATTAATCTTTGCATTTACCTGCCAAAATGAGAAAGTTAGGGGGGCTTATATCTATTAAACTGTCCCAAAAAGTATCTTATATATAATGTGACTTTCGTTTTTATAGCCAAATTCATACTGGAGACTCGGTTAGTGCTCAGGACCAAGGTTCATTAACCCTCCGTGCGAAATACGAAAAATATTTTTTGTGCCTATAAACTAGTACAACTATGACCTCTATTCAATAGGCTTGTACACAGGGTAAACAAAATGTTATTCTATTTAGTCCGTCATTTAGATTATCAAAAAATATTGGACACGTATTTTTTCTTTTGTCAATCAAACAAAAAATTACAGAGATAAAGCGCGTCAAAGTTCGGGAGTGGGGAAAAATGACGTCACTTCTAAGTAAAATAATACCTAGATGTGACGTTACGCGGAACTTCAGCGGGCTATATCTTCATCGTTTTTTGTTAAATTGAAAAAAGAAAAAATACGTGCCCAATATTTTCTGATAATACTGACGGACTAATTTTTTCTATTAATATTGGGAGTCTAAAATTTATTTAGCGTTGTTCACCGAAAAGGTCATTGAAGCTTGGTCCTGAACACTTACCAAGTCTCCAGAACGAATTTGGATAGATAAACTAAAATCGCATTATATTTTGTGGATTACACAGTGGCTTTTCAAAATTAGAAAATAATAATATATGCAAATATGTTTATACACGGCAGGTATGTTTCTTTGGTATAGTTTTGCAGTATAATCAGTAGATAACATGGTTTTATTTAAGGAATAAGAATATAATAACAATAACAATATTTTCAATGAAGTTGCTCGTAAAGTTTTCTTTTTTGTGTAACCAAATTATGCGGAAACCAACTCTTTATTTCACGCATTTATATTGAAATAAAACAGTACTGAAATCCTTTATTTAACGCGTGAAATAAAGTAGTTTTTTGAATTTTTTGACTCTATGGTGCATGGTGCAAGTCATAAAATTTAAAAAATTACAAAGATGCAAGGAGGTTTTGCTGTCCGAAAAAAAAACAATTATTTATAAGTATGCGCGCTCTAGCAATAATTAAATGATGATAAACACCATAACACATAAGATTCTTGATTATCTCATTTAAAAATACGTGTTTTGTTTCCGCAAACAAAAATATTTTTTATATTGTTGGATGTATGTATACTGTACCTTTGCCTGAAGAAAAAAAAACTGTATAAAATGCGCGCTCTGCAAAGAAAGCACGCCATTTTGTTGTAAATAGGCTTTGGTGAAATAAAATTACTTTAATTTTGTGGTTATACCTCTAGTAATCTCGTAAAATGACTTCTAATGAAGAAGTTATAGATTTAACTCCTACAAATATCGTCGAAGAAGCCCAAATAGCAAATGAAAATTCTTTGCCGCAAAAATCGAGAGATAAATACTTAGAAGAATACCAAAGATTTCTACAGTGGAAAATAGACAAAAACTGTTCCTTGTTTTCTGAGAACGTTCTGAATGGCATCAAGATATAAACCATCTTGATTGTGGTCTAAATTTTCAATGTTGAAGAGCACCATCAGCTGTAAAATGACATTAACCTACAAAATTACCACAAATTAATTGCCTTCTTGAAACGACAAAATCATGGATTTAAATCTAAAAAGTCAAAAGTGCTTTCTGCAAGCGATATAGAAAAATTGCTAAACAAAGCGCCAGATAGCAAGTACTTAGCAACAAAGGTAGGTATATTTTTTACTAACAACGACGGTCAGTATTCATACTACTTATTCATTAGATTACAAGTTAATTCTGAATTAATTTGTTACAGGTTGCTTTAATTTTTGGAATAACTGGAGCATGTAGACGAGAGGAACTTGCGAATATAAATGTGGATGATATTGAAAATCACGGCGAAACGTTACTAGTGAAAATTCCAAATACAAAGACCGAAATATCCAGATCCTTCACAATTCATGGGTAATTTTACAAAATTGTTAAAAAATACGAGTCTTTGCGTTCATCAAAATCAAAAAGCCAAAGATTCTTTCAAAACTTTCAAAATGGAAAATGTATTGCTCAATGCATAGGCGTAAATAAGTTTGGTGGAATGCCGAAAGAAATCGCTACATATCTTCGATTACCAGAGCCGGAATCATACACAGGTCACAGTTTCAGAAGGACATCCGCTACCTTACTTGCTGATTCGGGGGCAGAAAAAACTGAAACGGCATGGAGGGTGGAAGTCGAATACTGTAGCTGAAAATTACATTGAAGATTCTTTCGAGAATAAAAAAAACATTTGTAGCAAAATAACTCAATCAGTGAATTTAACTGAACACAGACCGTCTACTTCAGATGAAAATATGATCCCGAATAAATTGCAGCGCCATTCTTCCTCATTTCATACTGATTGGACAGAATCGCAACCCTCTACTTCAACTGGCCATACTTTAACGAGTGAATCACTCTCGTCTACAAGAAAACATCAGGAAGTATGTAACAATAACAGTATCGTAAGCCAAACCATTAAATTAGCAATTTTAACAATCGTTCAAACATTACTTTAAATTTCAACAATTAATTTGTTATTTATAATAAATTTTCTTTATTATACTTATTTTTTTGTTGTATTTCCTCGCAAAATGCATTGAAAAATGTTGTAGGATACTTGAGCGTAAAAGGTTTTTATCCGAATGCTTATTCGTATAAAACCTTACTTTCCGCACGTGTATCTTAAATAACTATTATTTAGACCAAAAAGTATGCATGTAAACAGTTTGCTTATAAACTAAAAGAAAAAAGCTTATATAATTATGTACTGTCAGTTAGTAGCATCTGCTGCTGAAAAAAAAAGATACTGTCTATTTACACCCGTATATAAGTGACTTTCGTTTATAATTATAGCCACATTCAGGAGTTTCGGTAACGGTTAGTAGTTTCGGTGGTTTCGTCGAGCGTGCATTTAATTAAATAGCATTACATTTGGTTACGCCCACAAAAAAGTTGTTGCGCTCATGACGACCGTCTTTAACTAGCCGAATAATTTTATTGATTCTTGATAGCAATTGATTTACAATAGATTTCCGGCACTTTACAGGTCAAGAAAGGCTAATTTAAAATAACACCTAGTTTTCAATAACAACTGAGGCAAAGAAAAGAACTGCTTTGCTAATTTCACCATGATTAAGTATATTGCTGATGGCTATATTCTATCTTATTCTGCATACTGTACCATGGCCAGCGTTGCTGCATAAAACAAAAAAGATGCGCTAAACCCTCGTAAAAGAGCTTTAGTTTTTTCGAAAAATCATTAAATTCCGCTTAGTTCCGCGGCAGTATTTATTGTTTAAATTCAAAACAATTTTTTTGTTGTACTGTGGGTAAAGTCACAGTACAGGTAACAACAGTAGTTTAACTGGGCGGTGTCCTTGAAATCAATACCTACAGCCAGCCGCTTGGCGCTTAAACACGCCCTAGGGCTGCGAACTGACTGTTGACGTATTTGATAATGCTATATTATTATTATAAAAGTTGTATTGAAGCAACCATACAATGCACAACATACTCTGTTATTTCGTGCCATAATTTACGAAAATGCGCGGGAGCGCGAGCGTCTCAGTGAAAACGTGCGTACGTAACTGTGGTGCGACCCGCGACTGTCGTAAACTGACGTGAACAGAGTTTTTTTTTTGGGGCTCGTTTCGGCCCGCTTGTATGGAGATAGAATACTATTACTTACTTATAATATGGTATAGGTAACAGCAGTAGTTGAACTAGGCGGTGTCCTTGAAATCAATCCCTACGGCCGCTCGGTGCCTAAACACGCGCTAAGGCTGCCAACTGACTGTTTACGTATTTGATAATGCTATATTATTATTATAAAAGTTGTAAGCAACCATACAATGCACAACATACTCTGTAATTTCGTGCCATAATTTACGAAAATGCGCGGGAGCGTCACAGTGACAACGTGCGTACGTAACTGCGGTGCGACCGTGACTGTCGTTAACCGAGTTGAACCCAGTTTAGGCGGGGGTTCATTTCGGGCCGTTTGTATGGAGATAAAATACAATTACTTATTTATACTATACGGCAGTCACAGTATAGGTAACAAACTATGATGATAGTAATTAAATGTTATATTCTTCAATATGTGATAAGGAAACAGTATTATGATTAAATATATTGAAGTTTTCTTGCCAATAACAGCACATACACATAATGATATCTCATTCATTATGCATCCCGAAAATCCCTAATGGTCTGCAGCATCTGTTCTTATAAATCGGGGAAAACATCCACAATACGACGTTATGATCTCTTATTCGATCTCCCTCGCGCGACGCGCTGTTCATCGAACGTGTTTCTGTACCGCTCCGTTATTTTAATTCATAAACTGTGTTTTAAAGTATGTGATAGTGTGTGTAGTTTCATCCTGAACTTAATATAAGCTCCATAAAAAAGGACAAGAATAAAACATCAAATACTATGCGAACAATTCGTCCAGAAAACAAAGAATAAACAAAAATATTCCGTAAGTGACAAGCCATTTTATCAACAGCGGTTATCGGTGACGCATGCACGTACCGGCCGGCTAACCTGTTCTACAAATGATGTCTGACTTCGTCACATCTATGACACTTACCCTATAAAGAACTGCCACATAGAGACCACCAATTTTAGGCGCCTTTAGTACTTGGCAAAATAGCGAGTGCGTAGAGTGTCCGCTTCTGAATCGTGAAACCCAGGTTCGATCCCAGGAGGCTATATCGAAAGAATAAACTTTTTTATTTTTATTGTTATTGTTAGTACAACATAGCAATAAAATAAGATGCCATTAAACCGCACACCTCCTTTTACGTTCTGTAGTAACTCACTAAAACGTGTGGATAAAGAAGTGTCGTCACCAACAAGAGGTGTAAACACTAATCACCAAACTATAATGCACTCTGAATCGGAACCAGCATTAAATCTAATCGAAAATCCAGACTTTGGCACCCAAAGAAAACGCAAGTTTAGTGGTGAGAACGAAAATAATGAAAACATGAGATCCTTCATGACCGAAATAAGGATGCTTTTTACAGCAAATGGGCTCGAAACTGAGAAAAAATTAGAAGATATTCGTCAATCTATCCAACAATCTTTTCATGATTCAATTAACGAGTTAAAGTCGCAAAATGAATCAATCACTGAGTCGATGAAATTAATATCACAACAATATGATGACATGACCACTAATGTACAAAAACTTGAAGCAGAGAAAAAAGAACAACAAAAATATATCAATACATTAGAGCAGAGAATCGACTATCTGGAACGTAAACACATTTCAACTTGTATTGAATTTCGCAACATACCAAAACAAATAGAGAAGGAATCAAAACAAGACCTTGTAGACATCGTGAAAAATGCTACCAGAGCTCTAAACGTACAAATAGAAAGCTCAGATATCAAAGAGATATATAGAACATATACAAAATCAGATACGAACAAACCAATAATACTTGAAGTATCAAATATGATTCTTAAGGAAAATATATTGACAGCACTGAAGGAATTTAATAAGAAAGAGAAACTAAATACAAGTCACCTGAACATCGCTGGATCACCTAAACCGGTCTTTGTATCAGAATGTCTAACTCCAAAAATGAAGAAAGTCTTCTATTTGGCTCGAGAATACGCAAAACAGAACGATTACAACTTCTGTTGGACTTCGTATGGAAGAGTATTTTTACGCAAATCCGAGGGTATGCCTCAGTTACGGATAGAGAACGAGCTGGATATTTTAAAATTAAGTCAGTCTAAGTGACTAGCTGCGATCAAATTACTTAAGTTTACTTTGCATGTATTAATTCTGCCGATATTAATCTTCTTTATTTTTGTACTTAATACCAGATCATATCTTATATTAAACAAAGCACACTCACTTTCACACTACACTCTTGTTAACATTTTAATGAACACTCAAACACACCACTTTTACATTCACAAAATCATTTACGTTTACCATATAACAAAATCTCATAGACGAAAGCTCCCTGTTTGCATTCTGTTACTTAGAATTTTTTCTCCAGGAACAATTAGAAGAGACACCAATTATATTTATAGCCGTTTTCGCGAATAAAATCAAAGATTTGTGTGATAAAATAGATAGTTTTACTGTATCAAAAGCTGTTAGTTGTATTCCAGAAGAATGTTCTTCTATGATCCAACAAGCTGAGCATCAACTTAAAGTTTTGTCACAAAACATAAGAAGTATAAATGCTAATATGGACGGCTTTCTTACTTTGCTAGCGAGGACCACCTTAGAACCAGATGTTATTGTACTTTCAGAATGCTGGCTCTCTACCATAGAATATCCGCCAAAACTTGCTAATTATACTTGCCATGCAACAACGAATCATACACTGCAAAATGATGGTGTCGTTGTGTACATTCAAAATAAGATAAGAGCCACAACAATTGAACCTGAATTTTTAAAAGGAAACTGCTTAGTAACTAAACTAGGAAATGAAACAGCAATCGTTTCAATATATCGTTCACCATCTTATAAACTAGTCCAAGACTTAAAAACATTTAGAAACTCACTTGATGCCGTACTATTATCACTTAAAAATTTCAACAACATTATTCTCGTAGGGGATATTAACATAAATATAAGAACTGATTTTATGGATAGCAATGGTTCACAATATCTTGATATGCTAGCATTGCATGGTCTCCTACCTGGACATACTTTTGGAACAAGAGAGGAGTCATGTCTGGATCACGTCATGATCAAATCAAAGCTTGAAGCAACTACTTTGGTAATAAGACATACTCTCACTGACCATGATTCATGTCTCTTGAACCTCGAACATTGCACTAATAATAAAACAATCAGAACGTTTGATAAAATCAACTATACGGCAATTACGCAAGACTTATCTGAGGTAGATTTTACAAACATCTTTGAAGAGACTGATTGCAACATGTCAGCAAATCTCTTTGTTGATGCACTGGCAAATATAATTAAAAATAATACAACACAAATAACCTTATCACGACGCAAGCCCAATTTAAAACCCTGGATCACCCCCGGACTGCTTCGATGCATGCGTAATAGAGATGTAATGCATCAAAAATCTAAAAAACAACCAGATAATGAAATTTTAAATGTAACATATAAAAGGTACAGAAATTACTGTAACAAATTATTAAAAAAAGTAAAACGAGAACATCAAAGACAAGAATTACAAAATGCTTCCGCTATTAACTTGAAGAAAACGTGGCAGGCTATTAATAACATCTCTAACTATAAGCCAAAAAAACATTTGTCCGATGACTTGCTTAAGGGACCATTGTCACCTATTGAGCAAGTTAATCTTGTCAATGACTACTTTGCTAGCGTAGGTAAAAACTTAGCTGACAAAATAACCCGTGACTCTAGACAAGAAGATCTCAACCTTCCCTCTGGTACTAATGTTAATGCTGATTCCTTGGTTTTACTTGACGTGGACGAAGACGAAATCCGGTTGATTGTGAATTCGCTTAAAATCAATTGTGCTATTGGTTGGGATGGGATTTCCATGGGAGTAATTAAACAAAATATTAATATTCTTCTAAAACCATTATGTCATATATGTAACTTAAGTTTAAGAAATGGAGTATTTCCAAACATTTTCAAACAGTCGATCATTCTACCGATCTACAAGGGTGGCGATAGAGAGTCTTTGATTAACTACCGTCCTATTTCTATTTTGCCAGCGTTGTCGAAGGTATTAGAGAAAGCTGTTAATAATAGATTAATCAACTACTTTGAATCCAGAAACTTATTATCTAGAAACCAGTTCGGTTTTCGTAGAGGACAGTCGACGGCTGATGCCGTGAACAATCTCACTGATAATATTTCACGAGGACTAGATTCTAGGAAGAAATGCCTTGCAATTTTCCTGGATCTAGCGAAGGCTTTTGACACGGTGTCAGTTCCGGCTCTCCTTGCAAAATTAGAGGCGATGGGTATTCGAGGTCTCCAACTTGATCTTTTAAGGGATTACTTGACAAATAGGTATCAGATGGTCAAAATTGGAAACCACATAAGTAATCCTTTGCCTGTGACTTTCGGAGTGCCTCAAGGCAGTATCCTCGGCCCAACTCTTTTCCTGGTATACATAAATGATTTGTGTGACATGAAAATTAGCCATGGTCAAGTTTTCTCTTATGCTGATGACACAGCATTGGTGTTCCGGGGAAAGAGTTGGGCGGAAGTCTTTGGTATTGCGCAAACAGGCTTTAACCTTGTTGTTAATTGGCTAAGAAATAACATATTGTCCCTAAACACTGGTAAAACAAAATATATGTGTTTCTCAATTCGCAACAATACGCAACCGTCTTTCCACACTCCTATAGCAGTTCATTCTTTGCAATGCTTGACTGAAGATAGTACTGATTGTTCTTGTCATCAACTTGAGGTAGTTAAAACTATTAAGTATCTAGGAGTAGTAATCGACAACTGCCTTACCTTTAGTAAACACATCAAGTTACTATCACAGCGTACCAGAAAATTAATGTCTGTTTTTAAAAACGTAAGGCACGTTGCAGGACAAAATATAATTAAAATGATATATTTTGCACTTTGCCATTCTATTTTACAATACTGCATAGTAGCATGGGGTGGCGCAGCTAAGACTCACCTCCTAGTTCTCGAAAGAGCTCAACGAGCTGTGCTTAAAGTAGCTACTTTCCGAAATTATCGATTTCCAACTGAAGACCTGTATAAAAATTGTAAAGTACTTACAGTTAGGCAGTTGTTCATCAAGCAATTAGTTTTGAATAAGCACACTAAATTACATTTTAATAAAATCGCCTATGAAAGCGAACGAAGAAAAGATAGAATATGTCATACGGAATCATTCACCACAGCTTTTTCACATCGATTTTCTTGTTATCTATATGACAAATTATATAACACTATAAGTAAAAAAATTGAACTGTATCCTCTAAATTACAATAATTGCAAACGTAAATTGACTGAATGGATTCAGAAATTGAATTACCATGAAACCGAGGCTTTGCTTGCCTCGCAAATCTAAGTATCTGCCTTAATTTTGTTATTCTTTTCTAAAGCACACTGCTCATACACAACACCCACATATTACATACAAGCACTACACTAAACATCCACACATCATTCAATAATACTCCCTCAACACCTACTAACATACTTATAACAAATTATACTGTTATATTAAATAGTGTTTCTATAGATTAGTACTTATATCTACTTGTATAATTATACAGCCTTGTTCATTATTTATAGCTTAGCGTAAGGGGATATTGATGTCTATCGTACAAGTTTTTAACTAAACTTAGCTTAGGCATCAATTGTCAATTTTTTTGATTATATAAGTGTCTATTCATCTAAGAAAATAGTTTGTACCTAACTCTTCTTTAGCTCAATAAACGATTTTTATTTATTTTATTTATTTATTTAGGGACTAAAATATGGCATGGTTTTGTTGGAAACTATTTTTCTTACATTTATTTTAGGACTCGGGTAAAATAGGGAAATCTTGTCTGTCTGCAACATAACTTAGACACCAGCTGAAACATTTTAATAGTAGGTTATATTTGTATATTACAGAGCGAAAAGAGAGTTCTTAGGGTTCCGTAGTCTGACAAAGAACCCTTATCGTTTCTCCATGTCCATCTGTCCGTGGCTTAGCTCAGAGACTAATAGTATTAGAAAGCTGTAATTTGGCATGGATATAAATATTAATTACGCCGACAAAACTGTAAAAACAAAACCTTGAAAAAAAATTTTTTTAGGTGTACCTCTCATATTGTAAAGTGGGGATGATTTTTTTTTCTCGTCTATCCCGTAGTGTACGTATCGTTGGATAGGTCGTTCAAAACATTGTGAGTGGTGAAAACTATTTTTCGATTTAGGGACCCATTGGCGAAATATTAAGCTTTTAAGTGAAAATAAAAAGAAGGATACTTTGAAGGATTCGAGCCATAATCTGAGGTATGGTCTTTAATTATTGTTTTAGTAAAAATCGTAAATAAGATTTGCCGTAAAGGTTACCGAGCTGATTATTGTTACTTTGACGCACCTTTGATTGACGGGACTCGTATTGCAACGTAAAACGTTAACATTTTCAACACCTTTAAAAATGGAAATCTTTAAACAAAACATTGTCTGTCGATCTGTCTAATTTAACAGAAGTTTATTACAGCCTGTTAAAAAATTGTTGAAATTGATATTGAAGAAACTATTTGTCTTTCGCCTGATTACACCAAACAAACAAAGTACAAAATCTGTTAAATCAAGTTTACCGCGTTTTTATTTCATGACTATATTACCTGAATTATCCTACTTGAACTTTTAAAGTTCATTAAGAATTCAATATTCATTTCAACACTTCTTTGACAGACTATGGTGACTTTAATTTATTATGACTTTAATTAAGACTCGGTAAGTGCTCAGTAACAAGGTTCGATGACCCTTTTTGTGAAATTCGTAAATTATTCTTTTCGTGTCCCTCACAAATGCAAGCCCAGCCCTTGAGGCAATTACTCTGGGACGTCAAGATTTTATTTTTCGAAATCAGCAAAAAGTGTTATCGATCCATGTTACTGATCACTTACCAAGCATCTAGTATGAGTTTGGCTGCATAAATAAAGTCACCTTATATTTATATCCAGATTCACTTTGGGCTCACGTAAACAACTTAGAGTTTTCGACGTCACATTTGTCATTATGTCAAATAAGGCGTCATTTAAAACAACCACCAACAAACCTGTAACTGATAAGTGACATACTCAAAGGACTTTTAATATTTCAGCAAGGCTTATATAAAAATATTTATTGCTTTTAAAAAAGCAACTCGACGTTCAAACGGCTAAGAAGCCTTTGTCTGGAGCTAAAAGTTTCAGTAAAATGGCAGGTACATATTACATCTAAAAATAAAGTGAAGCTTTATTACAGCTTAAAGTTTTTGATGGCTGGAAGTCTACGTACCGCTCGCGTCATTTATTTATTGATTGACCTTATTTTAAGTCGTAAGAAGGACCCAAGTTAATCGTCTTTAAGCTGTCATCCATCATTGGGGCACCCTTAGTCCGTGATAGATGTCCGTAAACTAGATAGTGGACATTCATTCGTCTTCATTCCGGTGACATGACCTTTCTTTGTTCCATTGCGCAATTTTGTTTATTTTATATTTATTGTAATGTGAGGACTCCGTGGTGAACAACAAAACCTTTACAGTAAGGCTTTAAACACCACCAGGGGACATTTATGGAGATAGTTGTCATAAAAAATGTTATTCTTGCTCTGTATTACCCTAATGAATTCGGCACCATCACAGAGTTTGAAACGAAGAAGACATATTTTAACAAAGTCAAAGACTTTCCTATCGTGGATTATATTTCGCAAAATGTTACTTTTTTCAACAAAGCTAGTTTTAAACGAAGCTCTCTTAGTTGAAGCAACCTAGAATAATTAGTTATGTACCCTTAAAAAAAGAACAAAGGAACTTTGTTAACTTGATTGGTATTGCTTCATTGACACAAATCGAAGACATTAAGTACGTAATATATTTTTATCTCTGAAATAATACTTTTTGAATAAGACACTTTTAATAAGTTCGTTGTTTCTTAGAATGCTTTAAAGTTACCCTAAAGGTATTACAGAAATGTGATATTAGAGCTTTAAGCTCGGTACACATTACAAAGAACAGTAAAATGTTTGGCTTCGTGGATAAAATAATTGAGATATCATTATTATTTAGCTCGCATACAACTCACAACTCGCTACTAACTTTGGAAATTACTGTGTATGTGTGTGTCACACTAATATTATAAATGCGAAAGTTTGTGTGTGTGTGTGTATGTTTGTTACTCTTTCATGCTGAAACGGCTAGACGGATTTGGATGAAATTTAGAATAGATATAGCTTATACCCTAACTTAACACATAGGCTACTTTTTATTCCATAAAAAAGCATGTCATTAAACTGAATAACACGCGAGCGGCGCCGTGGGCAAAAGCTAGTATTCAATAATTATCTGTGTAGCCCACAGACATATAATTATTTATACGTCTGTGGAGTAGCCGTACGAGCTTTCTTCCTCACTCATTCACACTCATGCAAAAATGCATATACTATTTGTCAGTGTTAGAAAGCGTAAGTTTTGGAACGCAAAAATAAGGAGCAGACCAATGATTTTGTTTTGAATTTGTTTTCAGCTCTACCGTTCGAGCCAGTTTAGAACGCGCACGTGAAGTTATCAGTCACCTGCGCCTGCGCAGTCAGGGGATATTCATTTATTACGTAGGACGTTATAGGGGTGGGAGTCAGAAAATATATTTATTGAACATGGGGAAGAGGAGGGTCTAGTTATTTCTTACGTAAGGTTATATGACATATTTTTCAGTGGAAAATCCTTTATCTGTAACAATTGAAATTATGTAAATATATTTGATTATAATACAATGATGCTATTCATATTTTCGCAAATAGTTTTTTAAAGTTAATTATCATTGTTGAATTTCCTGTTGTGAATCACGGGGTACAGATACAGATATACTTACACAATACAAAGTGTATTCAACAAAAGCAATAAAAAAAATCTGCTGTTTATACTTAACAAAAATAAAATAACTGCAGTAACAAAATTTTGTTTTTGGTAATTCTACATTTTTAATGCCTCGTAACCTTAATATTAAGAGAAGCTCTGTGCAAAATGCACATTATAAATGATTTTGTTTTCTTTACTTTAAATAAAAAGTATGCTATTCATAAATTATATTCTTAATTATTGGCAATAAATGCTTGAAGGTTATCATAAGGAAATTTTTTTTTTTAAATTTATGTTATTTTGATTAACATTAACATTATTAATTAAACATTAACAAACTCTTAAGTGTAAATAATTTTTTTTTAATTACCTTCATTCGTTCAATTTATATTTATGTATAAGAAAACACTTAATCAAAAGGTAAGTTTAGTAAAATTATATTTCGACCACTTGATGTGATCGGCGTCAGTTACATATGAATTGTAAAATAATATAATATAAAAAGGTAAAAATTGATAATTAATATTTATAAAAAGTGGTAACGAATAATATTTGATTTTAATGATTTTTTAAATTTAAAATATTTTTCTATTTTTGGACGTATGTTTCCTTGGAAAAGTTGTTCAGTATGGTCAGTAGATATGTGGTCCCACGCAAACATTAACACTCTGTATGTACAGTTAGTAAGGTTCCCGCCTGACCAGTTTCAAAACTTTGTTGCTTGCATGTGGCGATCTCAGCTAGCCCCGCCTTTTATTTTATTAATCAATGAGGGTTTATGAGAGACACTCTTTATGGCGTTTTCGGTTCCATCGATCTAGTCCATCAGTCACTTTATAGACCATTCATCATAACTTATCCATTGGAGTCATGTTGGCAACACTGCTTGTCAAGATTTTGCTGTCAAATTGTTGTTGAAAAATCTTTCAAAATTATTTGATAAATTATGTATTATATGCAAAAGAGATTGTGTTGAAGGTACGCCTTTTTGAAAGAGAAAATGCAAGCAAGTTAATAAAATAGGGATACCAGATTTAAACAGAAAGCCAATTTTATGGGCAAATAATAATTAGCTGTTTTGCAGGCATATCGGAAAAAAGCTTTCACATTAAGTCGCCTGGAAAAAATCGTCAAAAACGTAAAAAACGGGAGCTCGATGATTTAGAACAAACGTCGTCGAGCTAGAACAAGAAATAAAAAATACCGTTTAAGTACAGAGATACATGTATAGATATTCATACCATTAGATCATACGTATTGTTTGCGAAATACAAACCAATAAATAATAGATTTTTTCATTCTGTACATTTTATTTTAATTATAGAGTAGTCTAATTAATACATAAAAAGCGCAGTTAAATAAACATTAGAAACGTATAGTAGAGTGAATACTACGTGAGCCATTGGCAACATTATATGCAGTGCTACCATTTCCTAAGCCAGGAGACTTCTTATAGTGAATGGTCTGTAGTCAGACTATTTGTTAGAAGAAAACTAGCAGGGTGGGGCCTAGAAGAAGCTGCCGCGCCGCGAGCCACTGCACATCTGGCTCTTAAGGTGTTCAGGCGCGAACCTTGCTGACTGTGCATAGGTAAGCGATTCTTTTGTCTCGCTTTGTTCTCTGGAACATTTTTCTTGTTACAGAAATAAATTTTGCGTTCCTTTACTTCTGCCCCACAAACTATAAAGAACAAAAGGCTCCTTGCCGAAAGTAATTGGCGTGATATATACGTATAAGCTTTGCACTCCACGGAAACGTTTCTTACATGATTAAGCATTACCAGTTTACAATGGCCTGTTGACTACCTTGTCTTTGTTCCTTTTACCACCACGTAGAGTCGACATCCTCAGTTTCGAAGGTCAGGGTATGGTGGACGGTTGGTTTGTCGTCAAAGCTTGTTCCACATCAACTGTAATCTCTCAAATATCGCATAGAGACATCCATTCTTCGAGAAAACAATTGGGTAGCATAAAGGGATTTGTCTTAGTCGTTCCATAAGATTCAAGATGATATACGATGTATGAAATGTTAGTTGATGTATGAAATGTGAGAAGAAAATATTGAAGATTTGTTGTTATTTTCTGGGGTATAAACATTGACGTTATATGGCGGTGTGGTTAAACTTTTTTGCACATCACAGTTACGTCACCTTGCATTATTGAATAATCATTTTATACAGGTTTGTATCATTCATCTCCCGCAATGTTTGACCCCGGTACAATTTCTAGGAGAAGACATTTATTTTCATTCGTTCATAAATCATTCATTTCATTAAAACAACAAATTCCCAATCCGACAGTAGTATGGAAAAGGGCTGCGCCCATAATTTTATGGACAAAAAACATTGTAAATTGACAAATTCGTCAATACTGTCGGGAGAAAGGAAAAGAACTCTAATTTCATGTAGTTAAGAATCTACGCAGGTAAGATTGTAGGATAGCGGAATTCTCGTAGGACAGCATTTTGTATGGTCAGCGAAAATATGTACTATGCATAACATTTCAAAATAAATTGAGAATATCTGCATAGTACTTAGATTTTTTCAGTTCTAAACCTCATCGTAGAAAAACGGAAACCTTTTAGGATCGCTTTTTTGTGACTCTGCCTGTCGAGGCCCTTCTTCTATGGCAAGGCTTAACAACTCGGTATGATTATTGAATACAAAGGTGTAAAGCCTCGTACTTCTAGTTCAAGGCAATGAAAAGATACCACCTTTAAAAATCCTATCTCTGACTGGTCATCAAAACCTATAGGATGCTTTCGGTAACTTACCTATATAATCTTGAAATGGTGGTACGAAGGCAGCAATGGTCATGTTTTAGCAGAAATATACGGTAAGAAAATCATATTTTCTTATGACACAACCATCATAAATTATGTATGTACATACAATAACATCAGAAAAAATCATTGATTTCCAATTCTATGTGGAATAATGCTAGGACAACTAAAATTTATTAAAAAAAAAAATTGTGTTTAATTTATATAAGTAAATTTATTTGAGATAACGGTACAGAACCCTCTGGGAACGAATCTTACTCGTATTGAACCGGTTTTCACCTAAATAAATAATAAAAAATAAATAATTGTCAAACCTGGTTTTATTACCATAGTGTGCCATTTTCAAATAGAAATTTATTACTTTTAAGTCAAAATACTTTCAGTAAATTCTTCTATCCATTCTTTGATGTCACTTTTCATTCGTGAGGTCGGCGTTCTGTTGCCTTTTAAGGTGCTTGCGAGGTATAACCTTAAAAAAAATAGAGAGACTTCTTTACAAAAGCCAGAAAAAGAGATCTTTTTCTTCATAACATTTGACATGAAGGTGAGCTAACCTTTATTGGCAGGCGACGTTACAGACGACTGTGCGCAGAGTCCACGTTTCAAGTGCCTGAAGTCTCACGCATGCTTCTTTCTTTAAGTGGAATAGACAAAACGTAGCAAGTCAGAACCCAGGACACTATGTCTTATATTTAATATAATAGTAGTATCAGTAGGCAATTGGTAAATGCAGTTAAACTCAGGCGGGCCTGAATGGTACTGCACTTTTCTACGACACGGCTCATTTTTCTTTCGGGAAAAATCCCGAATTTAATACAGGTTATTATATATATACCAAAAGGTTGGTTCCAAGTTTGACTAAATTAGCTGTTTATATTATGTTTACATCATTCTGTTACACGTTGTATACGCAATCCTTCAGACTTGATGTTGAGGCCAGCTGATCTGGTGTGCGTTACGCCAGCGGTATGTTGGCGCTTTTCAGGATTTCAGCTTGACAGATAATTAGAGCGTCATCTCGTGTAATTGTGCCCGAAATAAAAAAATTGTGCTTCCAGCTGATACAAAGATATTCACGAAAAACAGATTCCGCTGGAGTAACGTTACGCCAGCGGCATGTTTTTTTTCTGTGGTCGTAGCTAAATACAAACTAGCTACTTAGGTAGATATAATTAGTGCCCAATAGTGCCCCAAAAATAAAATTAGTGCGTCGAGAGATTTCAGAGTTATTCAAGATACCGCTGGGGTAACGTTTAGCCAATTGCTGTATCTCTTAAACTGCATGACATACAACGACGATTTTTTTACCAAGGTGCGTCTTAATTTCTTCATTGTTGTTAGTTATCGCGAGTAAGACCCCAATACAAAGTTATTAAGATACTAAAAAAAAAAAAATAGTTGCTAATTTGTGCAAACTTATTTTTTTTATAATCGACACCGTTGGTAAATTATATCTTTTTTTCAAAAACCCAAACTCGACCTTTGCACTTCAATGAGAATACCTAGAAACTTACTAATTATGGTGGTTTGTACCTTTAACAACTCAAAGCACCTTGTGAAATTAGATGTTCCTATTTTAACTCCATAAAGAGTTATTCCATTTTTATTAAAATCTGGATACTCTATAATGTAACGCTTAAATACATGAGTTAGTATTAAGTGACGATATATTTGATTCTACTAATAATTAGTACAAACTAAATTTATATATATATATATATTAAATATTTATTATTAATATATAGTAATTTGTTATCTCCTTGCGATGGATAAATCGCCAAGTGTTTAAAAATATAGAAATTTATTTCCATCATAGTTTCAATAATTAGTACTTTTATCACATTATTTATTTCGACATAATCATTGTGTACATTTTTAACGGCTCGTCGTAATGTTTGTTTAATTTCCTGAATTTCTGTATCCCTTGAGAATGGTGTATTAACCGAAACCGGTCGGGATTAACGTGTAAACCTTAAAATTAAAAAGCAGTGAAACAAGTACAAGTGAATTTAATTGTGATGTTTTCCAAGTTTCACCAAGTGCCGACAATCGCAAGTATAAATTACATTATTTAACCTTAAAATTTCAGCTGAAAAATCCTCCCAACTACTGAAATATAAGGAAAAAACAACAGGAAAGCAATTCACACGATTGTGCAGTAAAAGGCACGCGTGAAGTTAGCTGGCACGTGTGCATTATTCCCCGTGCACGCCATTGTAAATGCACTATTTGTCATGTCATCTGACTTAGACCAACTTTGTGTTTAATGTGTTAGCGCGTTCTAATTATTCGTATAGGTTTGTTTATATTGACTGCCTAGTAGCCACCGAATCGGAGATTAACACTGGCTTTTTGGAAATAATAAGGAAACTATTTGTCAAATGACATGTCATGTCAATGACGCCACACTTTGAAAACTCATGTTATTGATTTTAGTTTCTCTGGAATGAAAACGATTCTTTGTAGTTTCTTTGAATAACCCAGTTAGGACGCAGTATGATGGTATCTTCAGCACAATTTTCCGAGTTCAGGGTCATAATTCAATTTCCTTATTACAAGCGGAAATGATCTGACATTGCTGCGGAATTAACTTTCCGCTTTGATTTATGTCCTCGCCTGTACTATCAGAGATAAGAAAAATGGTTAATGATACCAGATGTTTCGGAAATTAACGTTTCGTTTATTAGACATTTGATTCGACAAGAAAAAAAAGGTAAAAATCTGCCAGAATTTATGGAGCTGTAAAAGGTTACTGAAAGATTTACTACTATGAAGATAATATGTTTTTATGTATATTTATAATACCACTGAAAAAAAAAAACGTACGATCAGATGGATCACTCTGTTTTTTATGTTGACTGCTTTATTTGAGCAAAAAAACGCTCACGTATAAGCAATGCCTTTGTTTTTTCTTTCATTCCTTTCTTCTCATTCTGAAATTTACGACACACGCTAATGTTTTTGCGCATCAATGCGCTTTGCTGAACTAAAAGCGAATAAAAGAACGATATTATACAGTGCTCTCAATAGTTCCAGAACGTGACGTGTTTTCTAATAGAGATGTTCTGCTGGCCAGTTTTGTTTCAGAAATAAAAAGGCCAAGGCTGTACACATTTGTAAAATTTTTATGAAGCTATAGCTATATAGGTAAAGATGAGCAAAGACTAAAAGAGGTTTATCGAGAACCAGATTACATGCCCACCTACATTTTAAATTCCAGTTTGCTTGCCTTTACTATTTTTTATTATACCACTAAGAGCTTTGCTATAGAAAAGTGTTTGCTTATTTGAGTAATTCATTAATTCTGCGACAAAAATTCATTCCGACGAAAAAGGTACACAATTTAACAAAAATATTTAGCCACCTTTCCATTTGGCTGTCAGTACGTGAGAGATATCAGCAGTTTCGTACATTATTCAGGCTATACCGGCGATACCTTATATTAGACCAGTTGGTCCACCGGCCCTTATATTAACGAGACCTGCATATTTTACCTTGCCCACTAAGGTTGCTCCCAGTATGGATTTTGAGAGTAGCCCTCGGTTAAAAGAGAGGGCGCAAATGAAAACAGGTCTATAAAGAAAATTGTCTTGAGACAAGTAACCAAGCCCTTCTATAGTGTATTCAATCATTATATAAACTGTCAGATTGTCTTTCCTTTGAAGACTTTTTACAAGTTGTGTTTCATTTCAATCACCTTTGTAACGCGTATAGCCTAGGGCTAAAATGGCCCTTTTTTGTCGGCTCAGTGTTAATTTGTTTTATTTTGTATCTTGAGAATTCTGTTAGAATAAAATTCAATTAAAAAGGGATTACTTTTAGTACAGTTTTAGACTGAACCAGTACATGTATTTAGTAAGTATGTGTGAATATTATATCCTTTTGTCCTTTTGGTTAAGTATTCCTCTGTTCCTTTTAGACTAAGCACAAATATCATTACGCTTACCCTATGGTTATCACACTAATATTATAAATGCGAAAGTTTGTGTGTGTGCATGTTTGTTACTCTTTCACGCTGAAACGGCTAAATAGATTTGGATGAAATTTAGAGTGGATATAGCTTATACCCTAACTTTACACATAGGCTATTTTTTATCCCGGAAAAAGTATGTCAATGTCATAAATAACACGCGGGTGAAGCCGCGGGCAAAAGCTGGTAAGAAATAAATGTTTTTAGTACCAACAAAAACCGAATCAAAGGCCGTTTCGAACGCTACAAAATACGAATCCAGTGAGACAGAACTATTAACATAATAATGTTTATTAGCGAAACCAAGGAACAAGATACTGTTACAATAATTCAGCTCTGCCTTATAGGGTTTACAAACACTTTTTAAGGAAAAAAATTCGTTTTGGTTTCTGGAGTTTTAGCTGAGCATAGCATAGTTAACATATCATTTGTTATGAATACTTATCCATTTTTTTTATTGCCATGGCCTTTTTTTCATTTAAAAAGCATGAGGCTGGAACAATCGTCAATGCCTCTGAGTATTGACCTCTAAACAACAACTCTTAAGAAAGAGGAAGAAGAGCGAGAATTCACTGGTCGCGCAAAAGTCGCAGGTAGTAAAAAGGCGACAGAGGCGACAAATAATGATAAAATATCATAACATTTTAAAACTAAATTTAAAATCAATGTTTGTACATAATGATTTAAAATTTAAATACATTAATAAAACTTTAAAAAATTATACAACCCTTAACGAAGATATGATTAATTACATGTATGTATATTTTTCCCAGAATTGTCTAGTGGCTAGTTTGTCCAACAAATCGAACTAAATCCGCGTTTGTTCCCCGGCTTATTAATACGCGTAGATTTACGTGTCCTTTTTACAAAAGGCCCAGCATAGAAGTATGAAGAGGAACTAATCCGTTCCCTTGGCCACCGTTTTCGGGCACCGTCATAATGCTGAAGGTATATTAATGGAATAGGCAGCAGCGGAGGCTGTAACGATTTCCCGACGAACTGAAAGAAATCCTTTTAGAGTATTAGTATACTTCCATTGAAAATGTATGAGATTGTTACCAATCCAGGTACAGTGAACACTGTACATAAAATTCGGATAGTAAAGTGATACCTCAGAAAAGTTTACCTAATGTAAAATGCCTTTTGGCACTACCTAGACTTGTGATAAGATAAGTTGTACTTTTATATATAAATTAAATTCGATTTCAAGTGCCCCATAAGTTATAGTGAGCCATTTATTACGTAAAAGACAATAACTTTTTTGGGGTTCAGTTAGAAGCCTGATGTTTTGTTAGCATTATGGGGCCGCATACTTCTATAGGAAGTATTAGCTTCAACTTGATATCTCTCACGGGATCCGAGAAAAGGGGTCTTGACAGATGGACAGACGAGAGACGGACAGCAAAATGACCCTACAAGGGTTCCGTTTTCTAATTTTGAGATACGAAGCCCTGGAACCGAAGAAAAACAGTTAAAACACAAGTTGAACAAGCCACTATAAGGGAAACTAAAAAGATTTATTCGTAGTAATTTTGTTGAACGTAGTGCTTGCGGGACATTTATACGACGAGTTACGTCACTTTGAAATTAATTGGACGGCCAAGAATTTACTAAACTGTACAAATACTTGGCAAAGTTTGTTATTTATAGTACCTACTTTAGGTTTATACAGATGTGCAGAAAGGTATATAACAGTTAAACATTTAAAAAACATCTGCTGTTATGTTTCTTAACGTTTTATATACTGTTTGTATTTTATGAATTAACAACTTATAAATACAATGAAAAGAATACTGACATCCGCCACTTTAAAAAAAATAAGAGGTTGTACTTTGGACTGACATAACTATGGTTTCATGGTTTGCTGTGAAACTAGTCGCTTTGGAAACTCGAAATATTTTAAGAGTGCAATTCAAAATAGTAAACTCGATAAGAAAAAAATTCTCTGAAAAAAAATCTCAGTTGGGCCTGAACCAGTATATATATGTATAGATATCTGCCTTTCGCCAGCCAATATATCCAGTTTGTCCGCCGAGATCTACAAGACCTTCGAATTTTGCAACTACTTGATCTACCAGCTCCTAATGCACTTATTGAACGCTCACGAGGGCGTTTGTGCGTAAGTATGTCACGACTTGTTCTGACGAACAGCAAGAAAATTATATGTATACCTACTTATGGTGTCATGAAGAAACCAGGTATTATTCTAAAATACATGGTGTAAATAGACAAGTATACTTAAATAAAATAAAAAAAAATATGCTGACCATTTAGACAACATCTCCAAAGGAACATCTGAAAGAGAAAAAAAACTATTTTCTAATTATGAAACCTACTGTTAAATTTGTATGGACAGGTTATCATTTGAGAAAGTTGTTTAGTATATTGGTTTTGTTTTAAGATACCCGTTTAGTTACACCCGTATACATTGTCTTTCTACTCGTATATTTTTTTTCGTATTTATACATACGTATACTCACGCCTGCCTCCCAGAGGGGTAGGTAAAGAATACAGCAGTGGTGTGGATAGAACTTTTTGCTGGAAATGCAATTAGGTCAAGTTTGACGATAAAAATAACATGAAAACAATAAAAAACGAATTCGTTTTTTCTATTTTATGAAATCTTGTACTCTAGGGTAGGCGGGCAGTGCCTACCCTGGGGTCATACAAATAATGATTTGCCAAAGTGACATTTAAATTTTTTCTTATTCTCATTGCATTTCCAGCAAAAAATTCTATGCACGCCACTGGAATACAAATGTCCATCTGCCACGATCCTGACACACCTGTTTTGCTTCTTCTACATCCATCAAGTAATACGCTGCCAACTCATTGAGACTAAGTCGCCACCCTTCCTGGAGGTGCGGAGGATCTATCTATATATAATGTTTATATGAAACAGTTCCGTAACTGGCTGAGTGACAGACAACGCATAGCTTAAACCGGTGAAGATGGAACACATGTGTGTTCTTTAAGAGGTGTTGTAGCGGTGCAATAAGAAAGGATTTTTAGAAATTCACCCCACCTTATAAGGGAGTGAAACGGGGTGTAAACTTTTGTATCGAAAACGCGTTCTCAACGAGTACAACGGGATGTTTATATCCCAAATTCACGCGGAAGAAGTTGCGGGTATCCTCTAGTTTTCAAATAAAAACGTAATCACAATCCTCCAAGTTATTTGTTACCTGTAATATACTAGGTGACCTTTCGTTTAAGTAGCCAAATTCATACTGGAGTCAGGACCAGTAAGTGGTTAGGAACAAGGTTCTATGACCCTTTCTGTGAAATAATCAAAATTAAATTTAGACTTCCTATACTAATTCAGTCGAGGTTGTTCTTGAACAAGTCTATATTCACAAAAAATATCGTTCATATTTCACAAACAGGGTCATTGAACTTTGTCCTGAATACTGACCAAATCTCTGTAAAAACTGTTAAAATTAAAGGGGTCGCCTAGCTCCGCTTCAAAATCAAATCAAAATATTTATTTTGTAAAATAGATACATAAAGTAAAATTTGTACAGGTCAAAGTAAATAATATTTATAAAAATAATAAAATATGAAAAGAAAATACGGGAAACACATACAAAAAAATGTAGGTTGGGCTACTAAAATGTGATAAAATTATGCACCTGCATAAAATAAATAAATATTCATCCATCCATTAGCCTGTTTCGTTCACTGCTGGACATAGGTCTTTCCAGGATTTCGCCACTCTTGGCGGTCCTCCTGGAAGAAATGCCCATACTCACACACGCTGGGCTGGCGGGTTGGTGAGCGCGGTGCCGAAACCCTTGCACCAATGACGCCGCTGCCCGTCACCAGTCTGTTTTATATAAGGCTCGGCAATTGGGGATGGATAAACCGCCATCCATCGGTCCCAGGCAATGGTGGGCCGCCTGGTTTTGCCTGAGAGTTGTTCTCTTACTCTCCCCTGAATAACTTCGGGAGGATTTGCGAGTAAGATGGCGGTACCTCCACAGTTGAGCCCGGCATCAGCTTTACCACCTAGAAAATAAACCTTTAAAATAAAGAAATATAGGAATAAAAATATTATTCGTTCGGATTCCGAATTTATGATCACGATCAACCTAACATACGCTCTTCCTCTTGTCGTCTCGCCTATTTGATTATATTGACTTGCATTTCACAGTTCCCATCCGGAACACCTCTGATACCCCTTTGGGGATTCATGTCGTGAAGATATATTTATATTTAAAAGGATCATGGCAATTAGTGGCCCGCAATTTTCTCGTTTTAACGGCATGTTCAAGAAATCAAAGTACTTGCATTATGAAAAACGAAAAAAGTTTTTTCTTGAAAAAAATGCATGATTTTTAAAAATGCGAGAAAAAAGGAACTGTTTTGGAAAAATGTATCCAAGAAACAGCTTTGAACGTACAAATCAAGGATCGGTGACGCCTGTGTTGGCCACTGTGAAGCAAAATATCTTTTAAATTTTGCATTCAGATTCATGCTAACTATTATACATACTTATGCTAGTGTATGTACATGCAGTTAAGCTAGGTAACTTTGCTGAGTAATTTTGTAAAAATTCATGCACATGTCACAAAAAGCAAACATCTCGTTTCTCCATACTTTGAGACATTTATGATTCGTTTATTTCGGTAGAATCCCTTACATTTTTAATAATTTAATGAATTGAAGATCAATTTCATGGAAATAACACCGGCAGGGCTATTATGTAACTCAGTTTCGGTTGCTAGCTATAGTTGCTATTCACCAAAAACAGATACAAAATGAACTTCCAAAATAACCTTTAATGGGTAATGAACTATTTACGAATTGTGAAGTCATTTCAAGTGCAAACTTATCCTTATATAAGCGGATATGTATGTTTTAGACGATAGCAACTTGGTTTGGCAACTGTGGTTACGATACAGAATCAGGGGGCTGGTCAAGTTGCCATACTAGAACTGTCATTCACCTTTCTTATTTTGATACTTAATTCTAGCTAATATTTTAAAATAGTCACAAAATACGTCTCTTTATTTAAAAAAATGTTTTGTTCCAAATTTAAAAGCATTCCATTAAAAAGTTTTGCCTAGCAGTGATATCGTTGAATATTTATCTGACATTCAATAAATTCTACATACAAAACGCGAAATCCTCAATGAAAAGCACTTTAGCGTTTTGGATGTGGGTGGCTGGGCCTCACATTTGTCACGATGAGAAATGTTCCCGCGTCTGCCGAAATAAATGATTGGCTTCGTCTAATCTAGCTTGGGAGCAAATTTTCTTAGCTCATTTGGCCGTTTCAGGCTGAACGAGGATATTTAAAGGACCATGGTGTGCCGTTACCTGGTTCGATAATTGGTATTTTCCTTGCATCTTCGCTACCAAATTTCAGCATATTAACAGGCACCATTTATCACACTAATATTATAAATACGAAAGTTTGAGTTAGGGTGTGTGTGTGTGTGTATATTTGTTACTCTTTCACGCTTAAACGGCTCGACAGATTTGGATGAAATTTAGAATAGAAATAGCTTATACCCCAACTTAAGACATATGCTACTTTTTATCCCGGAAAATAGTATGTCGTTAAACCAAATAACGCGGGTGGAGCCGCGGGCAAAAGCTACTGTCTTATAACGGACTAGACATACAACCGCGGCGCCCGCATTTTTTTAAATGTCTGCCCGTTTTTGGCGTTATTTTATCAACACCCTTTGTATGCTTTATATTGACCAGGGTCACTACTATGATATTAAAGAAAACCGCATCCAAGTCCGTTGAGTTATTATCGAGTTAAAACGAAAAATACAAACATACAGATCGACAAAAATTCTAAAAAAACCGGCCAAATGCGTGTCGAGCCACGCGCAATGTAGTTTTCCGTAGTTACTCGGTACATTTTATAAGTTGGTCTACTAATACAGATCGCCCCAAACTTTTAGTTCCATACATTTAGAAGAACGGCCTATACATTGTCGTGTTTAGAGGGCGCTAAAAGTTTGGCGCGATCTGTACTCGTAAACTCGAGTTTTCCCTTTAAATTATATATACTACTTGTGTTAATTTTTTCACATATCTACAAACAACCGTTTAGCCGGCAGGGTAGGAGGGGGGGGGGGGGGGGGGGGGCGGGGGCTTGACTTTAACGAAAATTACCACTTTAAAGCTTAATATTTCGCCAACTGATCCCTAGATCGAAAAATGGTTTTGATGCAACCACAATGTTTTTGAATGACCTATCTAAAGATACTCAACACTATGGGAAATATGGGAAAAAATAATTCACCCTTCATTTAAGTGTATATAGGAGGTACCCTTAAAACATTTTTTTTTCATTTTTATATTTTACCGTTTTGTTGGTGTATACCATACCAAATTACAGCTTTCGAGTACTAATAGTCTCTGAGCTATGCCGCGGACAAATTGTATTTTTTGCTTCAGCACTACGCTAATAACTCACCTCATTTAAAATTTTGATAAAATATAGGTACAGGTTGAGATTTTGATAAGATGACGACTCATCATCAATGGCCTGGCAGCATTACTTTTTTACCACTGGCTGGCATTACTCACAGTTGTGTAAAATACAATTTTAATGCAAATGCTCGTAATGACCCATTTTATATGCATCAAAACTGTTAGCAATATCGTTCTTACCGCACTAGTGCTTTTTGTTTTTTTATTGCTTGAGAGAATGTTGGCAGTCTTTCCTTGTGTACCTCAGATACCTCACATGCCTTGATATTGTCCTGTTGTCAGTGGCAGGCGGTGTTATCTGACGATCAAACTGAACGCAGCCTACAAACGCATCAAACTCAACGCAGTGTATTTCCGTCAAGTTGGCAAATTGTGTGCAGAGAAAAAGAATGCTCGCATAAAGTTCATTTGGAGTATTTATTGTTTGCTTGTTTCTTTAATTGTGTTTCATTTATTTACTTACACTATGCATTGAAATACGTAGTATGATACACGTGGGTAAGGGCAATAACTTACTCGTAATAATTAAAGCACTCGCTTTGCTCGTGTTTCAAATCGTCCTCGTAAGCTATTGCCTCCTTACCGCACTTGTAGCATAAACTACTATAACTTCTGTTAAATATTTTTTATTACCTCTTGCCTTTATTCTTTATCACAGAATTTACCTCACCCTAATTTTTTGTATCACATAATAAACGTGTTTGCGTTTTTATAATATTCCTAAAACCAAAAAGGGTCTTTATCACAAACATAACATAATTTTAAACGCTGGATCGCGTTTATAGTCTTGGCGAGAGATCGGCATACAAATAGCTTTATTTTCATTCAAAAACAATATAGAGAAAGTGAGGGGAATTTTGAGGTGTTCTCTGGAATAACTTTATACATTTTTAGAGTTCTGTACCTCAAGAGGAAAAAAACGGAACCCTTATAGGATCACTTTGTTGTCCGCCCGTCTGTCTGTCAAGACTCTTTATCTCGGGAACACATAGAGCTATCGAGAGAAATTGAAACCAAGTCTATAGTTCCTTGAAGTTCTGGAAAAATCAACCTTCTATGTTTACGTAAAAAAAAGATACGGCCGTTTATGCCGCAAAAAACATATATTTCGACACTCTCAAGGGAATCAAAATGTATAGGGTATTTTCTGTTAACCTAGACCTATGAAATTTGGCAAGTAATACCGTCTTATACTACTTACTAACCTTGGCCTTGTCATTGACGAAAATCTTGATGGGAATGTTCATATCGCGAATGTTTCCCGGAAGTTGCATTCTCTTCTATGTCTTAAAAACGTTCTTCCTATTTCAACAAAAATTTCTCTTGCTAACTCTCTTCTTATTCCTTTAATTGATTACGCTGACGTGTGTTGCTTGGACCTTAAAGAGGAACTCCTTAACAAGCTTGATCGTTTGCTCAATACATGTATTCGCTTCATTTTCGGTCTTCGCAAATACGATCACGTGTCTGAGTTCCGTTCCAGGTTACACTGGCTTCCAGTTCGTGAGCGAAGGAATGTTAGAATTCTGTGTCTTCTTTTCTCTATTATTAATGACCCGTGTACTCCCCCTTACCTCAAATCTTTATTTCAACTTTTAGATAACACCCACTGTAAACTCCTCAGGTCCTCTAACAACCTTCCCTTGTCTTTTCCTTCTCACCGTTCTGGTTTTATGTCCGATTCTTTTGCCGTCACGGCTGTCCGTTTGTGGAACGATCTACCCGTTAAAATTAGAAATGCCCCGTCTCATCATGCGTTTAAATAGTCATTGCGCAGACATTATCTTAGCAAAATACAGTAAATCTGGTATCAACATAGCAATCTGAAATTATCACGACTAGTAATTTATTCTTGTATATTCTTGTATTTATTATTGTATTATATATATTTATACAATATTATATAATCACATTTATGTAGTAATTATTTTTATTTAATATTTAAAATAATATTAATGAAACATTAATAATTTATGTATTTAGTATTTACCTACAAATCTACCAACTATTTTATTTGTTTGTTCATTGGTGTTTTTTTTCTCACTTATTTTCATATCTTAAAGCCTTTCTGCACGCCTGCCTCTGTTCATTCCTTGTACTTTCTGTCGGATTGACTGGGAGAAAATGCTTTTTGCATTAAATCCGCCTGTTGTACATGTAACTTTTGTTTTGTGCAATAAAGTAATTAGAAAGAAAGAAATATAGGTAAAAATTTAAAAACTATACATTTCTAATTAAATCATAAAAAACATAGTCTTTAACGGAACCCTCGGTAGGCAAGTCCAACTCGCACTTGTCCGGTTTTTATTACTGTACAAGCTTTTTATGGCTGGGTCAGGTAAGTTAAAATACAGTCGTTGCGTTTTAGGGTTTCGTACGCGAAGAGTACCAAACGGGACCGTATTACTATGCCTCTGCTATTTGTCTGTCTGCTCGTCTGTCACGGGGGTCTATACTACAACAAAATCAGCCGAACTATAGACATTTTGCACCTTAATAAATTTAATTGCAAAAAAATAATTTCCCAGTGGTTGCTTTGGAAAAATTATGTTGAAACGGAAAATTTGCTTGCTATTCAAATTTAAATTTAAATAATAATCATAATTAGCTTTAACACAACTTTATTATCCCCCTCCTGCCTCCCTTTCCAACACTTATCGCTTCACGCAGACATAAATACTCCCACTCACACACTCACCCTCACACCACCGCCACACCCTCTCTCACACACCCCCTTACAGACCCTCTTACACACCCTCACTCACATTGTAATACTAACACTGCTTGCTGATGAATATAATAATTTTAATATTTTAATGTACCTTATTAATTCGTAGCGTTACATAATGAAATTTTATTCTTTTTTTGTTTAATTCTAAAATTTAATGTTGTGCACTTTATCTTGTAAAGTCTATAATGTTTACTTAAGCTAAGGTCAACGTAGGGAGGGTGCTGACACCTAAATCTCAAGATGCTCTCTTACCTTAGGTGTCAGAGCAACTACTCATTTTTGTATAACAGTTAGCTGATCACGTTTAACTAGATGCTTTTTTCCGGGATAAAAAGTAGCCTATGTGTTAAGTTAGGGTATATGCTATATCTATTCTAAATTTCATCCAAATCTGTTTAGCCGTTTTAGCGTGAAAGAATAACAAACATACACACACACACACACACACACACACACACACACAAACTTTCGCATTTATAATATTAGTGTGATAACGAGAGTATATTTAATTTATTATAAACGGTGCTATCCTTTGCGCAATGCAAGAACTCTGTTGTCATTACACATTTGTAATAATATAATAAAAAAATAAAAAAAATAATAATACATTTGATATAATACGTTTAATTACTCACCTTTGGGATTCGGTTGCTTTCACGAGCCGTTGCTGCAAACTTTGGGCTCAAGTTTTTAACATTATGAGAAAATTCTAATATTATGATAATTCGATGATATTATAATCGTTCAGGATCGTAACAGATGGAGTGCTTTTGGGTTAAAATTACGCCGACTTCCTTATTTCAATTGTATTTGATAAAAGCGAAAAGTGGGCTTGTGAACATTTTCCCGGACGTACGCGTAGTCTTTCCCTGCCTTGTTAGGACACAGCGTGAGTAAATTGGTGTAAAAAGATATAATTAAATTAAATAGTCTAGGAATATCTGTTCCCAAGGTGGTAGATATGATGTTACTCGTAAAACCCCAAATCTATTTTGAGTCACCTAAATGCTCAGTATGATCAGTAGGCCTACCATGAGTTTTGCTTACTCTTGTAAGAAATCCTCCAAAATTAAAGAAATACAAACCATTTAATATTTAATTTCGCTGTTTATAACACATTTTTTAGAAAACACTTAATAAAAGAAAATAACAAATGAACATATGTCATTCCTCTTTTTGCTTTATATTGAGACAAGCAAATGTCATTATCATAGATAATTAGAGCTAATCTACAAAATAAGTACTCCTTTGTACACGTTACCGTCTGCGTAAAATATTTTGTATGAGAAATGCTGGTTCCTGTAGTAAGCCGCTAGGGGCGCTGCACAATTTCTCATATAAATATTTTACGCAGACGTTAACGTGTATAGTAATCAAAACTCATGGTAGGCCTACTGTAGAGAATGTGGTTTTATTTAATGTTTCGCTTTTGTCACTTCGTTTTGAATTACAAAACTTCAACAAAACAGTAAACACAAAGGGCATTTATATATTTTATCTTATTTTGCAGTTTTGCATATTCCATTAAAATTTAAATAATAACAAAAACCGGCCAAGTGCGTGTCGGGCCACGCACAATGTTGGGTTCAGTTGCCCAGTACATTTTGTAAGTTAGTCTACTATTTAATACAGATCACGCCAAACTTCTAGTCCCATACATTTGGGAACGGCCCATATATTGTCGTGTTTAGAGGGGGCTAAAAGTTTGGCGCGACCTGTACTCGTAAACCTGTAAAGCCTACGTAGCTGTGATAGTTTTCCTTTTAGCTTCATTATACCGGGTGTAAATAGACTGCTACCATTAAATGAAACCACATATTCTAACAACTCTACTGAACCACTTTTCCCAAGGATCATACCCGCACCCACCCTTAATTTGGGAAATAATTGAGTACCAAACAAAAATGCGTGAACCCTAATGCACCGACATGCGGGCGAGTTTTGAAAGAGCGTCGTCCGTGAAACAGGTGTTTCGGTGCAGTGTTCTAAAATAGACCTTCCTCCTACGAGATAAAGTCTTTGAGTTACAGTTGAATATATTTTTCTCTGAAGATTTGTGCGGTTTTTTTTTCGAATAATTGTTCAGTATGATCGTAGAGTATATGGTTTTATTTAATGGTTTTTTCACATATCTATAAACAACCGTTTAGCCAGCAGGGGGGGGGACGCTTGACTTATTAAAATTAGCACTTTAAAGCTTAATATTTCGCCAACGGAACCCTAAATCGAAAAATGGCTTTCTTACCTCCACAATGTGTTTAAACGACCTATCCAACGATATCCAACACTATGGGATAGATGAGAAAAAAAAACATCCCCAATTTACGTGTAGGTATGGGAGGAAAAAAATGTTTTCGAGATTTTATTTTACCATTTTGTTGGCGTGATTAATATGTATTTGTATGTATACCCATGCCAAATTACAGCGTTCTAGTACTAATAGTCTCTGAGCTAAGCCGCGGACAGACGGACATGGCGAAACTATAAGGGTTCCTTGTCGGACTACGGAACCCTAAAAATCGGTCCTCCGAAACCGGAGTTGCCTCTTATTAAAGTTAACATTATTTGTGTCGTAATTACCTTCTCGTCGTTTCCATTTTTTATCTCGTCTGCCGTGGAAGTGTTTTAAAATTTATAACTGGAGAGCAAATTTCCTTCTTGTCTTGTATTTTTAATAAGTACCAACATTTGTAAATCATGATATAAAAACACAAAATTATATAAAAAAAGAGACGCAATCTTGCTAAGGTTCTTACCCTTCTTCTAAGCAAGACTAATTGAATGGGCGGAATTAGGCATATGTTTTATTTATTTATCGTATTTTTATTTATTTGTATATCATCTTTGTTTTACTTCTTACATACATTTTGATTGCATTTTTATTTATGCACGTGTATTATTAAAATAGATATAAGTAAGCCAAAGGTTTCCTTATATTTTTTCTTTAATTTACTTTAACTTTTCTATAGTGATTTGAGTTGTATATTTTACATTGTTAATAACTTAATACGTGTATTTATTATAACTATCTATAGTATTAATAAATATATTTCTATTTGTTCTATTTCAAATGTTTTCTGTTTCTAAACATGTTTAAATGTTGAAACTCCAAAAGTCACTCGACATATGCAAAACTCGCGAATCGGCTCAAAGAAAAAGCGAAATAAAATCCTTTGAAAATTTCTGTGATCAGGATGAACCAGAATTTGCCTATAAATTTGACTAATGTCGCAAGCAAATATTATTGGATGTAGTCTGAACTAGAAAAGAATGCTAACAATGTCAGCTTGCAACTTGCAACCAACAAAAATAGTATCATGTAATGACAAATTATTATCATCTTTTGCAGAGGCATTGTATACCACACGAAGACGAGTGGAACTACTAGAATACCAGATGGTGTGGAATGTAATAGGCCATTGATGATTTGGTATCATGAAGTACTTCCTTAAGTTGACCCTCCGCCAAAAATTCATTGATGTGATTTTTGTATTCTTCATAAAAATATTGATCGTTCTTTAAACGTCTCTCCAATTGGATGAAATGGGACAATGCTATGTTACAAGAACCACTAAATGTGTTTTTATATAATATTGTTCACACTGGTGATCTTTTGGAGATAAAACTTTGTTTGATACTATGACATTTTCAACAGCCCAAAACTTTTGAACTGTGTCATATAAGTTTTAATTAATGCCAATATGGTTGAAATTAATGTTGCTGACTGAGAAGATACCGTCTTTCCCATTAAAATTCAACCAAACACAGTGTTTATGGCGTATGCAAGGGGAACAATCCACAAATAAAAATACTTAAAAAAAAATAGAAAATAGGGTTCCACAGGCAGACGGCGCCAAATTGTTTGTCAGGCGATATACGTAATTTTTTTTGTACCCTTGATGTGGTTTATTCTAGTTCTTTATCATGTTTTTAGTGTTCTGCACATGTATTGTGGGGCGGTATGGAACACTTTGTGCGGGAATCTGACTCGGACTTCGCCAAATTATTTTAATTTTGACGGTTTCGAATTTTCAAGAAAAGAATACAATTACAGCAGCAGTACAAGAAATAGACATAAAAATATATATTAATTTATGCAATATACATGAGTACATTATAAACACTTATTACATGTCAATTAGAAAGTAAAAAAGAAAAAACAATTAAATAAAATACCTAATACACTTGCGGTAAAAAAATACAGGAATAATTGACTTTAATGTTTTCACGTGATCAATGTTAATACAATGATTCGGTATATAAATAAATACAGTTACACTAAATTAATTAATTCATAAGTATATGCCTAACTCCGCCCATTCGATTAGTCTTTCTAATCTATCTAAAATCATGTCTTATATATTTTTAGCATAATTTTTCCGTTTTTCACATGTAGTAGGTACCTATTATTGTTCCACGATTGGATTGGGATTCAAAAGTACCGTTTGCATAATAGTACCAATGAATTGATTACTTAGGTACTTAAGAACATCAAGTAAAATAATTATCAATATTTTGCGTTTTATGTACTTATTGATGTTTATAAAAGTTTTTTGATCAATAATATCGCTTTTCCAAAAAATTAAATGATTGCTGATTTTGTTGTCTGAACTGTTTGCTGAATCTATTTTCAACTGTTTTATAAATGATATCTTTAAATTTTATTTGAAAAATCTGTCATTATATGGCATTGATGATGAAGTTGATAAACCCATGAGTGATTGATCATCAAAACAAATGGCGAGATGACCATTTTTTTTAAATATCATTTTATTTTAATTCCACGAAATATTATTTTCGTAAAATGTTACATTTTCTTCACATTACAATTTTGCAGTACTGAAATTTTTTTACGTATTTTTGCACATCCTACCTTTGGTAACTGTTATTTCATCGCACCTCATTCGCAATCCAAACGTGGAACAATAATACTTATACTTTAGTTAAGTAAAGGGATAAAAATACAAAACAGGAGCAATTTATGTCTATATTCAATTTACAGCTTTGTCTACACGTCCCATATTAGTCTATCATCTTTTACAGTCAGTTTATCTATTAATTTACGTTAAGTCTTAAAAGGAATCGTATAAGAAAGAAGTGTTTCTGTGCAAATAGACTCATTACCGCTAAAGCTTTCACCCCACGGTATAATCCTAGTTAAAGGGTCAACAAAAGTGACCATTTCTTAGATTAAGGGGTGCAGAAAAGGTTCACTGAGTGGCTAGTTCTAATTCGAAGTTCTTAAGGATAATTAGTCTGTAACTCTCAAAGGGTCTACTAAAATTAGAACCTCTTACTAGAGGCTTTAACCTTCGAAAAGGTCAGATAGAGATGGCTTCTGTGTCTCTTTTTTGTACGGTGGAGTCGTGTTTAGGGTCATCACAAAAGATGCGTGCTCAAATAATGGCTTTCTAGGCTTTTTTTATTATTTATTTATTTATTTTCAGTCAGAAAAACACAACATTCTTTACAAATAATTCAGTACCATGAAATCATGTTTGGTCCTGGAGCCGACGACACAAAAGAATTAATTATAATCTAGATTCTAGGTAACGAAATAAAGGCACTTATAATAGTAATAGTATTAGCTATAAATATTTTTACGCACGCAGAGCTTGCGTAAAGTCGGCATTTTCCGCACTTTTGCTATAAAATATTATACGATACTCGTGCGAGAAACTTTTTCTCGACTTGTGTGATTGCAGCACTCACCTTCGGCTCGTGCCGCAAACTCACACTCGTCAGAAAGCGTTTCATCGCTCTCGTATCGTAATGTACTATTATACAACGTGAAATTTAAGTCATTTTGTTAACGAAAACTGGTGATAGTACTCGTCCATATGAACAATTTTGAAAAAATGTTTCATACATTTGGTTTTAGCAGGTATTTAACTTTTCTATGGAACAGCTGATATTTTTTTTCACGATTACAGGGTAGGATCCATAGTAAAAGTTGTTCATATGGACGAGTACTATCACCAGTTTTCGTCAATAAAATGACTTAAATTTCACGTTGCATACTGAAAAATGTTAACATTTATAAATTCAGACAGAAAACGTGTCTTGTTGAGATGTATAAAAAGTATATTGGAACAAGTTATTAATATTGTATTCTGATTCACATAATACAAATTGGAAAAGTTGTTACACAGTTATCTGAGGGTTTATACAATTACTAATAGCATAGACATAAGAACTATTCTCGAATACTTTATATGTTCAGCTGTAGTGTACAAACAACTTTTGGTTTGCGTTACGAGTGATGATTTTATTTTTTTGAACGTGTATTGATATTTTTAAACGGTATCGACAGTTTTAGGTTTGGTAGTTATTTTATCAACACTCCTTATTAGTATGCAAAATGACATTTCTTTATCTATACAAACAAATTAAAGGCTAAGTAAGTGATTAGTAACATGGATCAATAATTTTTTTGCGTAATTTGTAAAAAAAAAAAACTCTTTCCGTAGTATTGACTCGAGGCTAGGCTCGAGGTATCAATTAAGGTTCGATGACCCTTTTTGGGAAATTTGAAAATTATTACTTTCCCTTTACCTACAAACGCAAGCCCAGCCCTGAGTCAACTACTATGGGAGATCAATATTGTATTTTGCGAAATTAGCAAAAATACTGATCACTTACCAAGCCTGCAGTATGAATTTGGCTGCATAAATAAATAAATGTCACCCTAAATATTTCGACTCGCTTTCAATATCCGAGTAACGCTTACTAACTATGACCCCTTTTTTATTGGGGTTCCGTACACGAAGGGCAACACTGAGCCCTATTATTGTCGTTCTGCTGTCTGTCCGTTCGTCCGGGTATGTCACAGGTCTCTAGCTTGCAGACGGAATGAGTTATAGACCTGAAATTTGGATATATTATGTAGAATGTTGACCCAAAACCCAATATTGAATTAAAAATAAATTTAAATTATTTTTAGGGGTGGTCTCATACATGAAAAACGAACCAATTTTTTTTCTTGTCCCTGCTTGTGGTTTACCATTGTATAGAACTTATTAACTAGAGTAGATATATACATAATATTATTTTCATCTCCAAAAATAAGGAAATGGGGAGGTCATCAAAATTGTCAGTTTCACAATTTTTTACGGGGTCTATCTCTAAAGCTGAACTAGTTACGAATTTGCAATTTTTCGTACATCATAATGCACATTCTCATAATATATTATACTTCTTTTAAACAACAAATATTGAATACGTCGTTTTTTTTACAAAATTAGGTTTACAGTCAGTGACACAAGAGCGTACGGGGTGAAAATAAAAAATGGTGGACCAGGGGAAAGGGGGGATGCTACTAATGTATACAGCGGAGCAACGACTCTGATGCACAGTGCATGGTCTCGGGAAAAATATGATTGTTGAGTTCTATCTAGGTTTTGCTATGTAAAAGTGAGACCTAGTCTCAAGCCTAACCTTAGGTCTCTGTGAATATGAGCGCAAAAACTCTTGACTGTTAACCTGTAAGTGTACCTTCTTGTAGCATTGGTTGTAGGTAGCAACATCCATATCAGTAAATTCTTACAGCATTAGAACGGCCACCCGCGACGGCGATAACGCTCTTATCGCTGAACTTAAATGGTATTTATATTAATTTCCTCTCATTCAATTAAATATGTTATCGGGCTTAATTAACCGATCTCATCCTGTCCGTGGGGTTTATTGAAATATTAATAGTTCGGAAAAATGAAACAATACACCATTGTTCGATAAGGTTTGACGTCATACCTACGGTAAGGCATACCTATGGTAAGGCATACCTACGGTAAGGTGTACAGGTACACCTGCCGAGGTAATTAAGTGTTCATCACCTAACGATGGTGTGCATGGACGATTCAACAAAAACCCAAGTCTCTCGGGTTCGCTTGGTAAACTGCTTTGCGGACATGAGTGCACGCTGCAACGCTGTAGTGGGATAGCTTGTCGGAGCCGAACATCCGAAGAACATACAACATAGTCGAGTAAGACTGCAGGTCACGTAGCAAGACTGCGTGCATACTCAGCATGCCGGGGTGCTTGCAGTTAGAGTTGAAACAATCGTTGGTTGCATTTGTACCGTAACGAGCACGTACTGAAGCTTACCTATACTTTTTTCCATACGGAGCATGATTGTGCTAGCTAACAGAAGTTAACACAGTGTATGATATGACTCCCGTAATAAAATGTAAAACTGTATGCATTATCCTTATCAATTTTTTCCTTTTCAGCTGAAAATAACTGGGTATTGCCGATATATGCATGTATTACCCGTTGACATCATCGATATTGCGCCATTTTACCACAAAATACGTTTCTCTACCTAATTTGCTTATCAATTCTGTCGTTACTGCGGTACAGCATGATGTCACGGTATTTGAATTATCCCTCATGAACGAGCTTATTCAAGTGGGAAAAAATTCGCGATAATTATGGAACAACGAGTCCTTATTAGGTAGGTTTCGGGTTAGTATAAATGGAGGAAAGTACATATACAATCAATCATTAGCACATATACACTCGCCATAATCACAAGGCTGTGTACAATCGATCAGTCTTAACAAAATCACCATGTCATCATTCACAAAATCATCATCCACCATGAGCGGAAACTCTGGAGAAGCCGTTCATCGAGACAACGGGGAAAAATCTCGGAAGGAGCAAGAGCGCGCGGAAGAAGAAGAAGAAAAGCGCAGACAAGACTTGGAGCGTGAGGAGAGAAAACGTCAGAAGGCAGAGCAGCGGCGACTGGACAGGCACTTGATGCAGTATGCACTAGCTTTGCGTGAGCAGGCATCGTGGCGTGGAACTTTCAACCGGCCGAAGTAGTGCTAATCATAGATATGATCATTTGTTTATATAATAAGTATTAGGTATTTGTGTACATCAGTATTGAGTATATTGTGCATGTGAGTGTTTGTTTTTGAAAATAAAAAAAAAAACTTGTTCCCGATACATAGTTATTTCATTTCAAAATGCATGCCGACTTACAAATGTCACGACATACCAGTTTCCTTCATGATACTAGATATTTAGGTAGTTAGTTTAATAATGATGATAATATATTGTACTAGTTCTATCCACTAAGATGTTGTACAATCTACATCCATGCATAGATAACCGTGGTCACTACACTTTGTAACACGATAGAGGGGCACCGCGACATGCTATGCAGCGATAGGTAGGTACGGTGCAGTGTTTAGGTAAGGTATCTGTCATACCATAGTCCTAACATTACAGGAATCATGAAAAGTATACATATTTAGAATTATAGTCTAACCAAACCTGTAACACCTATACAATGACAAATCTTAAGTATAAGTGAGGTGTATACGTGTATGAAGCACACGTGTATGTCCCGGTAATTTTCTATGGTCACTCATCAGTTTTGATTTCGTTTTGAAATACACGCCGCCAGTCGGATACAGATCATAAAATGAATATAGCACGGGTTTTCCCGAATATTTCAAGACAGTGCCAACTAAACGTGGGTTGCCGTAATACGCTGGAGCTACTTACGTTCGGCCGGCAGCCTGTAATAATATTTCGATGAAGGTCCCGTCGTCTGATCATATTTACCTATCTTTTGAGTAGTGACACATAGTTTGTTCCATATTTAAACGATAGCGTGCCATGTGGTCATACGTATTATCGGTCCATAAGGAGTTACAGATGTAACGCCAATTGCCGCCGGTCTTTGTCATAATACTGTTTGCGGCTTACATGCAGTTATTCATAGATATAAAGTTAAGAAAAACCTTATTTAGACGTCTCATATTCCTGTATGGTCAGCTCCATACCTAAACGTCGCAGATACACGTAGTCAGAGGCGAATGCACACTCAGGCCTTGCTCAAGACATATGATAAGCATATGCCAAGCATAGTTTGTGATAACGGAGCTTTGCATCCCATGTGCACATAACGCTAATCATCACGCCTTGCAACTTATCTGCGTTAGTGATGTGACGTGCTATGCAGCGGCTAGTAGCACGTTACCTAGACGTTACATCTGGTGCAGTCCAAGCTTGACTTGATTGTATCTAACATAGAGTGGTCACGAGAGAAACTAAATTTCAACTTGAAGCAACGTCAGAGGGAATGATCTCAGTACCTTACCTGCACAACTCTCCATCATCCTACACTCATAGGGGTACAAGAAAAAAAAAGTAAACATATTATAAACACAAATATTTATTTTAATAAGCGAACGTCACATTGCAGCAGCATTGCTGCACTATTTAGCACTATTATCACTGATGTTGCGAGCCGAGTGCAGCAACATTTCTGTGTCCGTCCGGTCACCCGTCGAATAGTATTCGAGGATTTGCGGATCACCTTCATGCACTTTCTGGATGACCTCTCTAAAGATTTCTTGGGATTCTTTCAGCAGAATCGCCGGGACCATGTACTTGGTTATCCACGCAGAGACGTGCGCCGTGCAGAAATGATGAAAGTGCTGTGGGATCCTGCACTCACGTCCCGGTGGTACCACTACATTAGGCCTCTTGCCGCAGGAACAGGTGTCCCCGGCGACCGCCTTGCACTTCGAAAAGCGAATCTTCTTTTCAACAAACTCCAGTATAGTGGGCACCCTCACGAGATCCCTCTCACCTGGCGGCGGCCCCCAAAATAAGGGCATGAGCCAGTCCCAGTTCACCATCAGACGATCTTCTTCTGGCCTCGTCGGATCAAAGTTGTAGCGGACGGGGCATGGCTTCCCGTTAAGGAAAGTCAGGTCGTCCAGCTGTCGTTCCGCCTGAAGAAACTTCTTGTATTCTTTATTGAATTGCAGAATTTCGCCGGGGCTGAAAGGGGCCTCCTCGGGTATAGAAGGCCCGCGCGTCGTGAAGGTGTCCACCGGGAAACTGAGTATTCTGTCTTGGGACTGCATCTTGAGTTCTGGATGGATGTCACGGGACTCGTAAGTCTGTATGATGTTCTCTCGGTAATGTTGACCGTGTAGTGTCTAGCGACTGACTGCCCGCATAGCAATTTATACCACTCCAGTTGTTTATCGTACCGAAAAAAGAAAACAATATAGGGATAATATCGATTTGGAATTCCCCACAACCTCGCGTGCGGGTTATCGTTCGGCGCGGTAATTGGATCATTCCTAAAATAAACGAGTGAATACTAAAATATTCTTGGACCACGTCAGTCAAACTTTCATCCTTATGAAAATAGACGATTTACAATTCATCCTGCGCTCCCATACTGGGGCCCCGGGAGTCACTCACGTGTTCACATAGTCACTATAGATCGTATCACATACCTACGATAAAAATTACGCTACCAATTTGGGACATCAATAACAACGTTTAATTGCTGTACTCGATGCATTGTCTTAGCTCGCAACACCATAATATAAATGCCGGGCATTCATAGGGAAAACCAGGTCAAAAGTTTGTAACTTTAGTATACAGGTAAAACATACCTATTAAGCACATACGGCATTGTGTGCGCGATAAGAGCGTGTCTTAACAACGACAATGATGCAGATCGGATGCAGTTTTAGTAGGGTGAAACAACTAGTATGTGCTTCTTGACCGAATACTGATAACACAGAAGATATAAACAAAATAGACTGGGTTTCTCCAAAACGAGAAACTGTTAGGTTATCGGGCGACTTAGTGATAAGGTATTTAACTCGTGTAAAAGCAATGCTGAGACCACGTCAGCCGATATTTAGATACACGTCGCACTTAGGTATCATCCCACTTTAGTACTCCTGTTTGAAAAAGAACTACAATTATAGCACTAGTGGATCTTGTGAGTGCCCGCTATGAATGCTGCGCTGCAGTCCAGCGTCATGCTCACATTATGCAAAAGTGGCAAAGCGGTGCATGGCCTATGAGATGCGGGTGACCGCTGCATGGCAACAAAGCAGATAATTCTACAAGAAGTATGTTTATTCTAGGCGTTCTAGGTATCGTTCCGTGAGAACGTGAGCTGTAGGTTTCTGGCAATTCAGCCCCAGCTTGGATGCTGATGCTGCGGCCCCAGCAATTCATGTTACCTGCTGCTTTGACCCATACTCATATCACTTTAGAGGCGGCACATACGAAAAAAGTCAAAATTTTCGGAAATGCATCTGACCCCTATGCACTATAGAATCTTCATCACTGAATACGAAAATAGTACCCTTGCGTTACCTAGATGTTTAATTTTGAAGTTATAGACCGTACGCTACCGTGTCATTGACTGTACCTGCCCGAACACTCGACTAACTTAATTATTTTATGCCAGTTATCAATATTTTCTGTAATCTTTATTTTATTGTGTAATTGACATGTATCTTTATTAACTATAGTGAGCTCTCGGAAAATTTACATATTTATATTTTAATCTATTATTATCTTTATTATGACATGGCATTTAAGTTTTCGTTATTAATTTTAGTTTTACGACATTAATGTATTTTCAAATAAGGTTGTCACTTTAATTTGTATTTAGATGATGTCTCTGCTTGTGTAATAAATAATTATTGAATGTTAACTTAATATTTGTATGCTAGTTGGCAAAAAGCATTGATAATTAATTTATAATATAATATCGTCTATGTACATGCTTTTATAAACAAATAAATGAATTGATTGATTGATTGATTAATTTTGCAGTATTGTTTCGTACATTTTCTAGGAACTGATATCTTTATTATTTTTAATCAAACCATTTAAGTCTAATAACTTATTTAAATGGCACGGAACCCGCAGGGCGCGAGTCCTAGTTGCAGCACTTGTCCGGTTTTTCATTTATTTTCTTCGTTTCCTAACTTGGTTGAAAAAAGCTTTACGAAGATAGAGTAAAGCTGGAAGGTCGTATTTTGCAAACAGGATCATTGGACCTAGGTCCTGACCACCTACCGAGTCTTCAATATGAATTTGTCGATATAATCGAAAGTTACTTTAAATAGTCTATTTCTCAGGTCTTCATTCAAGTCGCGCGTTAACTGTACCTACATCATTTGTCACAAACAAATGAATATCACGTAAAAAACATTATTATAAGAAAGGTATAATCTAGGACAAAGGTGACTTGTGGGCATATTCTCATAACTTGTACCAAGGCTTAAGATAAACCCGGCTTATTTGGCCGCTTAAGCCGGGCAATATTACAAAGAGCACACATATAACTCAGCATTCAAAGGATTCCTGGCACCGGTGTTCCTCTGCGGCTGTCTTTGTAAAGTGATACACTTAAGAGCCCGGTCCGCAACGACGACAACTTTGATGAAAAACAATATATTAACTATTTTTCTTGCCTTTTTCGCGATGTTTTTGTAAAAACTAGGGACATACACCACTTCATATCGGCCGTCTAAATAAAGGCCTACAATTTATTTAATTGAATTGTTTCTCTTTTGCTAGTTATTTTATTACTTACTAGCCCACTCCGAATCGTTATTCATAATATCTAAGTATCAAAATAACGCCCAAAGGAGAAAAAATTTAATCAAATTTTCAGGTCTTCATTGAGATGGCCAATATGGACTGGTGTATGTCCCTGATTATATTTGAAATATTTTGAACGACCTATCCAACGACACCCAACACCATGGGATGGACTAGAAAAATAAATTCATCCGCACTTTCCGAGTAGAAAATAGTACATTTTGACGTACAAACGACGTTTTTTAATACACCTGCGAAAAATAAAATGAAATAATAAAATAAAAGCAATTTTGTTGCAAATCAAAACAAATACAAGTCGACAGACTTTAGACTTTTTTAATAAACCTGCTCAAAATATGAAAGATTACGTGCCTGTTTAGCGTGTGTAAAATGACATATTTCGCACTCGTGCTTTTTATTTTTACTACTAACGCCATCAAGGAGAAACCGGCCACATTATTTAGTAAGCATGTAAACTTTTTAAGATGAGTATTTTCAAACTTTAATGTTTTATTATTAAACATACTATGTATATTCAATTGTAAAAGATGTTTTAAAAATTCAAAACGATTTTAAACGTCATAATATCGTTCATCATATATCATATACGTCATATATTATTAAAAAGATTTTAGAAAGAGTCATTGGTCTTTGTAATACAGATTGGCGCCAACCAGACTACGTTTCTTCTGTCGACTTGTATCTGTTTTGATTTGCAACAAAATTACTTTTATTTTATTATTTCATGTAATTTTTTGCAGGTTTATTAAAAAACGTCGTTTGACTGCGTCTCGGCAAAAAGGTCAATCGTGACTCTAAATATCAATCTTTTCGCACTTGCATCAAAATGTACTATAATAATAAAATATAAAACTTTGAAAATACTCATCTTAAACAGTTTTTAGTGTATCTGGTAAAATAAAGGTTTACATGCTTACTAAATGATGTGGCCGGTTTCCCCTAGATAGCATCAGTAGAAAAACAAAAACCACGAGTGCGAAATATCTCATTTTACGCATGCTAAACAGGCACGTTATCTACCATATTTTGAGCACGTGTATTAAAAAAATATTTTTTCAAGGTATATTTCACTACTATACCCACCCATGCCAAATTACAGCTTTCTAGTACTAAGAGTCTCTGAGTTAAGCTGTGGACAGACAGACAGACAGACAGACGCACATGGCGAAACTAACTTGTTGACTACGGAACTCTAGAAATAGGATAGGCAGAGAGATGTGGGTTCGATCCCAGCCTGAGATTATTTTTCTCAGCGAAATTGTTTCTAATTGATACATTTAGATCTTGCAAAGCACTCTAAAAAAAATATTTTCCTAAGCGACAGCTTTCGCTATAAATCTTCGATAAAACTATCTAAATAGACTTATTACGGTACAAGTAATAAACAATAAATTTACATAAATATTAAATTTCCTAAAGAATGACTGATTTTTCACCTATCTTTGCAGTTTAAGGTTCTTCAAAATAATGACGTCATAGCATAAACCCTCCGATAGATGACAATTTAAAGCGACGTAATAACGGAATATTTCAGAAGCCATCACGATGGGGATTTAGCCAGGAACGTTTTAATGGATTACATTAATGCCTACGGATCTCCACTCGATGGTTTCTACTTTATACGAAAATCTTAAAATTATGCACTGCAAATTTTATATTAAATCTTGTTTTATAGTTGACTAGCCTTTGCCCGCGGCTCCTTTTGCGTTTATTCAATCTCTACCCCGTTTCTTGCTTGGGCGTTATTTTATCAACACGGGTATGTGTTGAACAGTGTTACTACGATCATAATAGTAAAGAAAACTGTATCCGAATAACGGAAGATATAGACAGACAGACTGAAAGACAGTGAGACAGACAGACCATAATTCTAAAATGGTAGTTTTGGCTTCAGTACAACACTAGTAACCAATTTAAGTTAAAACAACCACTAATAAAATCAACTCCTTTCTAAAAAAAGTTCATGATTCTTTCTGTCAATAGATGTCAGTGTTTTTTCGTTATACCTACATATAAGTACTATATGTATGTCATTTATATTTTCCATTCGCCTGATAACGACCTCACTGAGGGGTCGAAATATAGCACATAGTACTGTAATTTTCTTTGCTTTTATTGAAACACAATTTACTTTAAATTAAAAGCCAAAATCTGTTTTTTTTCATATGTTTATTATCTTATTTAAAACTTTGAAAATTTGTTTATATATCCCTGTTAGGTATAAATTAAGGTTTATTCCATATGTGAATCTGTAATCTTTCCCTACCTTTTTGGGAGATGGGCATGTTAGGCATGCCTTTATGTAGCTACGAAGGATGGAATTGTTCCAGCCTGCAAATTGTTATAAAGGTCAATAATCCTGTAACGTACTGGTTTATTTTGCATAAACACGAAAGTTTCTTGAAAAAATTATACAAATTACATTCACAACAAAACATAACTATCTGACGTAAATCACGGAGGTTTATCCGCAGACGGTGGGTAACTTTAGCTTACTATTGAATTTACAGAATGTAGTAGAAGTTACTATATTCTCCAGATAATTTTCAAGTTTTATCATATGATGTTCTTATTAACATACAAAGCATCTCTTTTGAAAGGCAATTTATGGTTTCTGGTAGTATAAATTCCCAATTCTTAGTGCCGAATACGTAATAACATACAAAGAAATTGAAGGTTTTGGTTAAGTGTAATATTGAAAATGTTTTTTTTATATCTATTTAGGAATTATTTTAAGAAGACTAATTTGTTGTTTGAATATAGTTTCTAAATAAGTTTTATGTGTTCTACCGTACCTACTTAGTCTATGACTAGTAATGGAATCAGCAAGTGCTATAATAATAATCTTAATAGGTATTTTATAATTGAGAATAGATAACTTTCATATAAGTTTTAAGCTCTATAAGTTTTTTAATTTTTGCACGCGGCTCCGCACGCGTTTATTCGATCTTTGCCCTGCTTTCGGCTTGGGCTTTTTCAATTAACACTACTTAAGACATAGGTCCTATAATTAATTGCATTTGTTTGGAGCGTGTCACGCTAGACATCTCCCGTAAGGATCGTGTGAAGGAACGTTGAGATTCCACAACGAACTCGAGTCGAAGATGTCTATAAACGAATCGCGAGACATAAGGGGCTAGATGCCCAACTTCAAATGAGCATATCACTTTGTGTAACATGGTTAATCGCTATAGTAAAAATAATATAGACAGTAAACTACGAGATATGGCTAATAGGCTGATCTTAGAAAAAACGCAAAATCTTTAAGTTCGCTCCATAGAAAAAAATTACGAAGTTACCTCTAAATTTCATGTTTTTTGAGTGTTAAAGGATCTTCCTTATACCATGAAGCCTTCAAATTTTTATTAAAAATAAGTTAACAAATGACATCGTCGGGTCGTATTAGAATATTTTAAAAATTGCATCTAGAAGCAGAGTTATTAAATAAAAACGCAGGTTTCTGTGGGCGCGTGTTTCTTGGTGGTCGTAACAGCCACGGCTGAGAGCGCGCTATTTTGTACTAAAAGGAAACGTCGTACAGTTCAGTTCTGATTGATGCAAAATGAGGTGCTCAATCTGACCTTATAATGGGCGGGACATCTGGCTAGACGATTCAATACTTTCAAGTAATCGGTAGCACAATGACAACATTATGAAACCACCATACGGGAAGATGGACGGTGGACTACGGCAGAAACAGAGTGGCGGCCGAGGCCAGGAAAGCGTTCAGTGGGTAGACCGATGACCCGATGGCGAGACGATATCTGTTGTTGAGCAATGGATAAGGCTGGCGATAGACCGACGAAAATGGCGTGGAAAAGAATAGGCCTACACCTACGCCAACAGTGGGTGGATGCGGGCTGATTGATTGATTACGTTTGTATTTCTATGTATGTACCTATAGATTGTAGGTATATCAAAATATCAGTACAACACCATCAGGAGTAAATATTATGCAATATATTAGTATGTAATATGCAGATTTGAGGACCAACTTATGAGAGATTCTACTTACCAAACGGAACTTTACCGATCTAACCAGCGCGCACGGAAATAATACTTCATCAAACAAAGTTTAGTTATCTCGAGTTCTTATTGATTTTTAGCGTTTCTATGATATTTATCTGTCTTTTTTGGGGTAACAAAGGGTAATACTTTTTACTGCTGGTGACCCCTGTGTGCTTACGTCTCACTCACTCGCACCACTCATCCCTTGATATCTCCGTCGTTCGAATAAAATAAACCAAAATAATATCTTTAATTTGACCAAGTTTGAAGTATTTCTTTGCATACTTAATCAATTGAATCTGATCTTAGTCTTAATTTAGACCGTATTTTGGTATTTATTTTGTTAAAGTTCTTGATAAAAAATCAAATTCTAATCAAGGTACTTCATCAATAGTTAATTGTGTATTTTCTTCAAATTTTTTATGCAAATAACAACTGTATTAAACCAGGTCACCAGCAATATGGCCCTCATAAAGTAGAACGAATGATTTCATATAGGTTGGGGAAAAACTCTTTTCGCAAATAGTATGTATGAACTTATAATAAAATCTCTTTGGCTATACCATTTGTATCTGGCTTGTTTTAGTATTATTAAAAAGTTTAAATTTTAAAAAAGATAATTCCAAATTCAAATTAGGTAAAATGTGTGATTTTCTTTTACAAATACAAATACAAAATACAAAAACATTTATTTTTCTCAAAGTACATTGATACACAAATAATACTAACATGTAGGTAAGTATACAAAAATATTCGCATATAAAGCACAAGACAAAGTACTATGACAAACTAGAAAATATTTAGAAGAATATAATATACATTTGAGCATTTGGTACAATTATATATTAGCAACAGACTACGCACTAAGTCAGACTTGTTACGCGCGAGTCTAATCTTTGATTGCCAGTAAAAGTTCACATGTGGGCCAATTTCTCATAGAGTATTTATTTATTATTTACTGTTAGTCTTTAAATAATTCAAGTCTAATGACATAAACCAAAACTTAAGTAACTAAAACAAAGTGAAATTAATATTATTTATTTTAGAAGACTCCTGCATGTGTGTAAATATAAGATATAATAAACATAAATATAAAATTATGTAATATATAATTTATTTATTTAAATTTTAACTGCACATACATAGTTTTTATATATAAGAAATAAATAAGGGAGTAGGTATATACTCGTAGGTATTAAAAGGGGGAAAAAGGACCTTAATTATTTTTGAATTTTTAGAATGGCTTCGGTGGCGTCATAATTTAAAGTCAGCAACCATTTTGTAATTTTAGTTTTTGCCTCCCATGTACTGCAGTTTTTGAGGTCACACGACTTGCATATTTTGTTTTTCTTATTGTTAAGATGAGTGAATCTAATGAAGAAATTTGATACATTATAAAATTTTACTACAAAAAAGGTAAAAACGCAACGAAATCCGCGAAAAAAATTTGTGATGTTTATAGACCTAGCGCAGTGTCTGTGAGAGTAGCACAAATTCGGTTTAAGCGTTTCCAATCCGGAAATTTTGATCAAAGATGCACCTCGCTCTGGCCGCCCTGTTACGGATAAAATGGATGCCATTTTTGAAAAATTGGAGCAAGATCAGCATATCAGTAATTACGATGTAGCTGAAGAACTGGGGATTGACCACAAAACAGTTTTGGCGCATTTGAGAAAAGCTGGGTACACGAAAAAGCTCGATATTTGGGTGCCTCATGAGCTCACTGAAAGAAACTTAATGAACCGTGTAATCATTTGTGATTCTTTATTACGACGTAATGAAACCGAACCATTTAACCATGAAAAACCGATAACTGGTGATGAAAAGTGTTCAATATTCATCGTGGCGGCTGCTGGACGACCGAGGGGGGAGCGGGGAGCACGGAGGGGGGCGACAGGGTGGATAAAACCACCGGCGCGGTGGACGCGCTCTCTTTTGCGTCTGCGACCTTGCGACATGACTACTGTACTTGTTGAACAGATCAATATAAGATCAAGCTGTATCTGGACGTTTTACTTATAATTATCCTAGTAAACTGCTAGTGCAAGAACTAGGCTCAACAAGTGGTCCTTCGAGAAAGAAACGCGGCTTTTGGACTCGTGGTGCAGGCAGACGCCGGGCGAACAAAGGCGGCCCACCGCGTGCAACCGCGTGCAACCGCGTGAGATTTTCATCGAGGCTTCATCCCAAGGCATCGGCTACCGGAAGATCATCCCGACGAAACTCATCACGGTCCTGTTTACGTCACGTTACGTACATCGAGATGCGGCAACATCGGACACGTGAAGATCGCCGGTAGAAAACCAGGGTCATCGGTGAAAACATCCAGCCAGAACCAGCAGCCAGTTACAGCAGGGAGCAGGGAAAGGCGTCGTATTTCTACACGGGAGGATTCAACGCTGCGAGGGCATTTTACGTATTGTGAGTCCGTTCCGATTTCCTTTGTCTACTGCCTACCACTTTGCATTCCTATTTAATCTATCATTTGTCCATTCCAGTCATCCATATTTTTTTCTTTTTTCTTATTTCCTTTATTGGAGGTAATTTCATATTTTTTCCATTTCAATCAGATTCATTTTAAAACTGCATCGTAGCAAAATCATTAGTAACACGAACGCTTACACAGGGTAGATAGAACACAACCGTTTTTATTTTTTTTATCAATTTGAAACTGACAGGTAGTTGAGTCATTTTCTTGGTCAATTATTCGTACTTATTCTCCATAATTTGCTAAAATCGTCAGTTATTTTGTACATTTAAGTGTATTTTACTTCCCCAGCGATGTAAGTGCAGTTATTTTTAACAAACACGAAAGGGAAAATAAGAAATATCGGGTAGGAATTGCATCCTCGAGTCCGGGGCTTTTTTGTATGAGGTTATTGCAATTACAATGACGTCCGAGGAGAAAACACTTCTTATCATTAAAAAGCGAGGGACTTTGAAAGCTAAGCTCACGAATTTCACAAATTTTTTAAACCCTCTGTTGACCAGTGATGACGTGTCCGTCGCGCAAACATTGGACCTCGAATCGCGCCTTAGCAAAATGGAAGCCTTATATGGTGAATTTGACACATTACAGACGGAGTTGGAGATCCTCTCTGCCTATCCCGACGAGCAGTACAAGGAACGAGAGCACTTTGAGTCCAAGTTCTACGAGGCCGTTGCCGGGGCACGAGAACTGCTCTTGAGAGATCGCGCCCGCCAGGGTCTTGCGGATTTGGAGGTTAGATCTGAAGCGAGTTCATCTTCCCAGCAGACGTGTAGAGCAGGTGGGAGTATTCATAATTGTAATTCAGGCTTACCAAAGATTAATATTCCGTCCTATGCGGGTGACTATCAGGATTGGTTAGAATTTAGGGATACCTTCATGTCATTAGTGCATAATAAACAAAACATCAATGCCATCGATAAATTTCACTATTTGCGTAGCTCCTTAAAAGGAGAAGCTGCTTTAGTTATAAAGGGCCTAGACTTCAAGAGTGAAAACTATGGCTTAGCCTGGAAAACACTTATTGAGCAATACAATAATGAACAATTGCTTGTAAACAATCATGTTCATGCTTTGTTTAGTATGGAAAACATACAAAAGGAGTCGAGTAAAGCTGTCCGGTTGCTAGTCGGCACAGCTAGGAAAAACTTAAGAGCGCTTTCAACTTTAAATGAACCTACTCAACATTGGGACACTCTTATTATTTATATCATGTCAAATAAGTTAGATGCAATTACAAGCAGTAAGTGGGAAGAACATAGAAACTCGAGCTCTAGTAACATAACTTTAGATGATTTTTTTTCATTCCTTACTACTAGAGCTAAAGTGTTAGAAAAGATTGAGCAGTCAAATAGTAAACAGAATAAAGCCTATCAAAATAATTCGCAAAATAGGTTTAGTAAAACTTTTCTAGTTGAAGGGCCATCGGGGCAAGCAGACATGAAATGTTCCCCCCCCCTCAACAAGATCTTTTGTCCTATGTGCAGGGCAGAACATTTTCTTTTTAGCTGTCAGTTATTTAGAAGCCTAGATATCAATTCTAGAATTCAGAAAGCTAAAGCGAGTAAAGTTTGTCTTAACTGTCTTCGTCCAGGACATTTTGAACGGAGATGCAAACTATTGCATTGTAAATATTGCCCGTCAAAGCACAATACATTATTGCATCAAGAATCTTCTAAGGAGGAAGTGCAACAGGGTACAAACAATGTTGCCTTGGCAGCCGATGGTGCATCAAACCAACCAACATTGAATAACTGTCACGTCTTACTTTCCACAGCTATGGTGCGAGTGCGTGATAGTAAGGGTGAGCTGCATACTGTGCAAATCTTGTTGGATAATGCCAGTACCGCTAACTTTGCAACTTATGGCCTCTGCTCAAAATTGAAGCTGCCTTTTCAGGATGCTCATACAACTGTAACAGGTATTAACAATCAAGTTTCCAGCAGCACACAGAGTTGTAACATTACTCTCATGTCTTCTTGTTCTGACTATGTGGTGAACTTGGACTGTTTCATTTTACCAGAAATAACGAAAGCATTACCAGCTTCATTCATTAATCAAAATGTGCAATTACCTGTAGGAATTCAGTTAGCAGATCCAACTTTCAATGTCCCGGGAACTGTAGATATCTTAGTCGGGGCAGAAATCTTTTGGAAGATCATTGGGTCAAATCAGATTAATTTAGGTAAAAATCAACCTAGGCTTTATGAGACTAAGTTAGGATGGCTTATATCTGGGGGCATATCTCAGTCAAATCAACCATCTAACAAAACTATCTGTCATTTCACTTTGGACCAACAGCTACATACTAGTGTCTCACGTTTTTGGGAGTTAGTAGCATACCAAGTATTCATGACCATTCTGATGAAGAGCGCATATGTGAAAAATCATTTGTTTCAAAAACAAGGCGAGCTGAAGATGGTCGTTTCATAGTTGAGGTTCCATTCAAAGAATCCCCAGACATGTTGGGTGAGTCATATCATATAGCAAAACTCCAATTTCTTTCGTTAGAAAGAAAACTTGAGAGAGATGCCGAACTTAAACAGAAATACCATGCGTTCATCAAAGAATACATCAGCTTAGGTCACATGTCTGAAGTTCACAGTGTTGACAAGACAATGAAGCAGTGTTGGTTACCTCATCATGGGGTTACCAACGAAGCCAGTAGCACAACCAATCTTAGGGTTGTTTTCAATGGATCGCAAAAAACATCTTCGAATAGGTCCTACAATTGCATACAAATGACAGGAGCAGTAGTTCAGGACGATCTGTTGTCCAATTTATTGCGTTTTCGACAACATAAGGTGGTAATTTCGGGTGACATAGAAAAATTTTATCGACAGATATTAGTATGCCTAACCCAACGCCCACTTCAACAAATTTTGTGGAGGTTTGACCCCAGTGAGCCACTTAGGTCTTATACTTTGAATACGGTGACATATGGTACCACGTCAGCTCTGTTTTTGGCAACTCGGTGCCTTCTACAATTATCACAAGAATGTTCAAATCCTAAAATAGCTAGGTCAATCGCTCATGATTTCTACATAGATGATTATATATCAGGGGGAGACACAGAATCAGAAACCATAGACTTATGTAAACAGGTTATTGAAACATTAACGTCAGCGCAACTTCACATGAGGAAGTGGCGGTCAAATTCAGAATTTGTTCTTAATTCAATAACAAGTGACAACACAACTTCAAATGTGTTGAATCTTAGCTCTCGGGAGCCTAGTAAAACATTAGGCTTAAAATGGGATTGTAGTAAGGACAATCTTTTATTTACAATAAATGAGTTCGGAGATCCTATAGCTAGCAAACGTAATGTCCTGTCCACAATTGCACAGGTTTTCGACCCTTTAGGTCTTGTAGGTCCCTGCATTGTTCAAGCAAAAATCATTTTGCAAAAGTTGTGGATAGGAAAATATTCATGGGATGAACAAATTCCCAAGGATTTACAGAAACTTTGGTCAGCCTTTCAGAAAACACTACCATATCTAAATCAAGTTTGTATTCCTAGACAGGTGGTGTTAGATTCACCTTGTACGATTGAACTACACCTATTTACAGACAGTTCAGAAAGTGCATTTGGAACGTGTGTATACCTTCGTTCCATTAGTAATGATGGTTCAGTCCTTGTTCGCCTCTTAGCGTCTAAAAATAAGATTGCACCAATAAAACATACTACGATTCCAAGGTTAGAACTCTGTGCTGGTGTGGCGGGAACAAGGTTGTTTACCAAGGTTGTTGATTCATTAACGCTTAAATTCAATAATTGTTTTTTTTGGTGTGACTCCACTGTTGTTTTGGGTTGGATCGCTTCCCAACCAAATAACTTGCCACTTTTTATAAAAAATAGAGTCACAGAAATACAGAATACTACAATGGATTGCAGTTGGAGGTATGTACCGTCAAAGAGCAACCCTGCTGATTTGGTATCCAGAGGCATGAGCGCTGAACAAATCAGGAACTGTACATTGTGGTGGTCAGGGCCTTCATTTTTATGTCAGGATGAATCGCAATGGCCAGTTGCTCCGAATAATAGTGTGCAGCTTATCCCTCTAACTGAAACATGTCTTGTTAGTGGCACAGAAACCTCGTATGATGAAGGTTATGAGCTTATAGAAAAAATTTCAAACCCATCTCAATTATTCAGAATTGTAGCACTTATTTTCAGATTCTACAACAATTGTAGAAACAAACTTAATAAGACAAAAGGAAAAACTTTATTAAGTTCAGAATTAAATGAGTCAAAATTTTTTGTTTTAAAAATTTGCCATATGAGGATGTTTCCTGACGAATACAAGTTATTAACGTCGGGGCAGCCTCTTCCTCGGAAAAGTAGATTGCTACCGCTATCTCCTTTCATCGACTCAGATAAACTTATGCGAGTAGGTGGAAGACTTAAACACTCTCATTACGGATATGACATGAAGCATCCAGTCATCCTATGTGGTGAGCATGATTTAACTAAGAGGTTAGTCCATATGATCCATCTTAACCTTTTACATGCGGGCCCTCAATTGTTACTTAGTTACATCAGGCTTAACTATTGGGTTATAGGAGGGAAGAATTTAGCAACAAGGATACTTCATGAATGTCTAAAATGCTGTAGATTTGCGGCGAGAACGGTACAGCCCATTATGGGAGATCTCCCAGAATCTAGATTAAACCTGGAATTCCCATTTTTAGAATCAGCTCTCGACTACGCAGGACCTGTCATGATAGTCAACCGCAAAGGTAGAGGAGCGTCTTTAATCAAATCCTATATATGCGTCTTTGTATGTATGGCAACAAAGGCGATTCATTTAGAACTCGTTACAGATTTAACTAAAGAATGTTTTATTGCAGCCTTAAACCGCTTTACTGCTCGTCGTGGAAAGAGCAGGACTATCCATTGTGACAATGGAACATCCTTTGTTGGCGGTTGCAATGAAATTGCCCGATGGGTACAGTCATCACAAAACACTACAGATTTTCAGGATCTAGGCATCCAGTTTAGATTTTCCCCAGTTTATTCCCCACATTTTAATTCACTTAGTGAATCGGCGGTCAAATCCGTAAAACATCATTTGAAACGAACCCTTAGCCTTGCTAATTTAACTTACGAAGAAATGAATACTTGTCTAATTCAAATAGAAGGAATCCTCAATTCCCGTCCTCTTACACCTTTGTCAGATAGTCCAGATGACCTTTACCCTTTGAGACCTGCCCATTTCCTAATCGGACGGCCATTAACGTATTTGCCTCATCCGCAGGTGGACCCTGAAGCTAACATCTGCAGACTACGACGATTTCAGAGAATAGAGTTCCTGAAGCAACATTTTTGGAAACGATTTTATTTAGAATATATTTCTCTACTTCAACAGAAAACAAAATGGTTCGCGAATCAAGGTCAGCTCAAGCCAAACACCCTAGTACTCGTCAAGGACAACAGATTACCTCCACTGATGTGGTTGCTCGGCAGAATTACCCAAGTATATCCAGGAAGGGATGGGATAATCCGGGTAGCGGATATCAAGACCAGGGGAGGCATGATACGACGAGCCTTCAACAACATTTGTCCCCTACCATTTCCTGAGAACCAGTGACGGCCCGGGAGCATGTTCAATATTCATCGTGGCGGCTGCTGGACGACCGAGGGGGGAGCGGGGAGCACGGAGGGGGGCGACAGGGTGGATAAAACCACCGGCGCGGTGGACGCGCTCTCTTTTGCGTCTGCGACCTTGCGACATGACTACTGTACTTGTTGAACAGATCAATATAAGATCAAGCTGTATCTGGACGTTTTACTTATAATTATCCTAGTAAACTGCTAGTGCAAGAACTAGGCTCAACAAAAGTGGATCACGTACGACAAGAACGTGCGAAAAAGGTCGTGGTCAAAGGTTGGTCAGGCTTCACAGACTCTGGCGAAACCCAGGTTATCTCGCAACAAGGTAATGCTGTGTGTATGGTGGGATTTGAAGGAAATTATTCATTATGAGCTGTTACCGCCAGGCAGGACCATCGATTCTGAACTCTACTGCGAACAACTGATGAGATTAAAGCAAGAAGTTGAGATAAAGCGGCTGGAATTAGTCAACAGAAGGGTTGTGGTTTTTCATCATGATAACGCTAGACCTCACACATCTTTAGCCACTCAGAAAAAATTAAGAGAGTTTGGCTGGGACGTATTAATGCATCCGCCGTATAGTCCTGACCTTGCACCTTCAGATTTCCAGTTGTTTCGGTCTCTTCAGAATTCTTTGGGCAGTGTCAGGTTAAAATCACGAGAGGACTGCAACTTGTCGCGGTTTTTTGATCAGAAGCCCCAGAATTTCTATAGCAATGGGATCATGTCCCTACCTACAAGATGGCAAAAAGTTATCGAACAAAATGGCACCTACATACTTTAGTTAAATGTAAATAAACTTTAATAAAAAATGTTTTGAATTTTCATATAAAATGCGAAGAAACGTTTTCCCCAACCTATTAGAATGTCCTTGTGAAATTATGCGTTTGTTCCGTTTCGATATGTCGTGGACAGATCATAGAATTGGGCAGATCGTAAAGTATGAAATCGAAAATCTTTCACCAAATGTCAAAAGCAGGTGCGACAGCGAGCAAAGCGAGGAGGAGCGTGTTAGGTTTACATTTACATTATTGTACTAGTCTTAACAAAAATATGATATGCCTAGGTAGATCATAATATACCCAATTATACAATTTGCCAACGATAGATACAAAATAAATGATTAAAATACATACATATAAGGTGACTTTTGTTTATCCAGCCAAATTCATATTGAAGACTCGGTAAGTGGTGAGGATCTAGGTTCAGTGACCATTTCTTTGAAATACGCAAAATACTTAGAGTAATGTATTAGGGAACTCTAAGGTAAAATAAAATTTAGACCTCCAATACTGATTGAGTCGAGGTTGTTCTTGAACAAGTATATAGGTAGAGGCACAAAAATATTCGTATTTCACGAACAGGGTCATTAAACCTTGGTCCTCACCACTAACCGAGTCTGATGAATATAAGTCATCTTGTATGTATTATCTATATGTTTAGAATATAAATAAATAAAGTATGGGTTAAGTACGCTAGCCCAGTAAGCTTATCATGACTTGAGTTGAGGCGTACATTGCAAAATAAAGTATTTATTCTCAGATGATTAATTGAAATAGGCGTTACCTTGCGGAAGTCCATCACTAAGTAAAGGATATATGAATATAATTTAGCAACTAGCAACACATCCCGAGGATGCCTCGTTCAGAGGCGAAACACGTGTCGATAAGTTTTCTTGCTTGTTATTTAAGATTGCTTTGCTCGTATTGCTTGCTTGTTGCATGTTTTTATGCGGGCGGGCGGGCGGTGCACGAGTCTGCATTTTGAATAGCACGACAAGAATTGTTTAGCGGAATATTGCAAATTATATTCATATATCCTTTACTTATTTATTCTCATTCTGACCATACCGAACAGCTTCCCCAAAGAAACGTACCTGGAGAAAAAAAAACATTTTGTTACTTGAAATTATTTTCTGAATGGATTTGTCTGTTGGCAGGAGCCTTGTCCGTTCAGGGTGCGCCAGGTGTATGGAGTAGTCAGTGGTTGCGTTTGGTATTTTCGTTGTTACAAGTGTGAGGTTCCTTTAATGCACTCTAAATTTTTCAGTCATTAGTTAGTATGTAGGTAAACAAAAACCGATGACGTCATTGGTAAATTTCTTTGCCAAAAATATTTGTCCAAGCTTATATTTTCAAGGTTCACGTTTGTTCACTTCACATTCATTTTCATAGGGTGACCATTCTATAAATTTCATTGTACAGATTGACACACGGTTTGTTATTTTGCCATTACATATGAGGAATTCAGAGGTAATAGGCGGTGGTGTCAGGATGCCGATCAACAAAGTCACATGCCACTTAGTCATTGATACGTTGATCTTGTAAATAATAGCACAGTCAGGTGGTTCACAATGTCTGTATTGGTAATCTAATGTTACACACTTGAAATACAACGCGATGCACTAGATAAAAGGCGATATTATGGGTATCGGACAAAATGAAATTACAATATAGCCTCACAGTGGGAACAGACAAGTTTCTTCACACTCTGTTACTTCGACCACGAAGTCTCGAAAATAAGTAACCAGAAAAATGTTCTTTTCAATCGGAAGTCGTGCGTAACTCTGCCAAGAACCAAGCACGGCAAAACATCATCTTTTTCGGAGAAATACGATTTTATTGTTATCTATCGTTTTTGTCAGCTCATCTGTTTTTATAAATATTTGTTTTAATCAATAACTACTGAACAGATACGCAATTTTTTTTACGGTAACATGGGAAATTCCGTTTCGAGGAAGGATGGTAATGCAGTAATTTACAGGAGCTGAGAAGTGACTCCTTAAGTCTGAATGTATATTGCTTAATATATTAAATTAAAGGCACTAAATAAATTTGAATGCGGTTTTCTTTAATAACTAGATAGAAAATATAGATGAAGATAAATAGTAGGAGAAGAGAAAGTAGGTCGCAAATGTCTGGCTATCGAAAGAATGACTGGAGAAATGTGGAAGATTGAAAATATATATACCACAAATTCTGAAGGGTTCAGGTGAATTTAATTTGATTTTTAAGTCCAGGGGTGGATTCGGACGTAAAGTGGAAGCCACATTTAAAAAAATGCTACATTATACATTTTTTTTTGTTTGGGGTTGACAACGTGTAGTGACCTTACTATTAGCGTTGCAAGCTAGTTTAAAAAAAACTCAGTCCATTTATTAATAGCCAGACTTTATAAAAAAACTAAATTTATTAGTAGTATAACTAGCAACGTGGCTACTCTACTCACATGTCCCTGCAGAGCTCTATCGAATTACCATCCCACCACAACCCTTTGATACATGACTTAATTCTTATTGCCACACAATAGAGACGATAATCAACAAACTTATGGATCTTGAGTTCTTAGTACAAAGAAGAAGTTGGGACAAACTGGAACATGCAAAAATGCTGCATGTTACATGCAACTGAATGTCTTGAGACTCGCAAATCGCTGCGACATTTTGTGGGACGAAATTGAATATTCTATACACGAGTAAACAATTTTTGTTACAATGCATGTTTGTTGTATTACATGGCTGGCCCAGTAGCGTGCTACACAGTAGGAACCATTCTTGAGCCTTTTGCTCTTTTGAGTCTATGGTGCCATTTTCGAATAAGACTTTGTTAGGTTGCGCGTCCTTTATGGTTTTTCATTTGCCGATTTTGTGGCGTTTCTACAGAGGTTAAGGTCCTACAGAGGGCAGCTATTAGTCAATATTTAGGCCAAGGATGATGATGACGATGATGATGATGATGATGATGATGATGATGATGATGATGATGATGATGATGATGATGATGATGATGATGTATCATGTACAAACGGAGAAAAATCCGCTAGCTCATTTATTATTGTGCATACCCGTACAAGGATTGGTTCCAACAGTTTCCAAAAATGACCTTTTTTAGAGTTCTCATTTGTTTTCGAAATTTTATTTAATACACGAATTCGTCTCTGTTGTTTCCAAAAAGCTAAGAGGTACAGTCAGCTTATGCAGTAAGTAATAATGTATTATAAAATATATTTTTCATCACTAATGCTCTGAAAGTAAGTCGTATACATATAACTAGAAATGCGGGAGGTAAATTCGATTTGCCAACCTAGGGAGGTAAGTAAATTTGAAAATCAAACGAGTGTCCCTTACATCCCTAATCATGTAGGAAATCACTCATCTCGCTAAATGACAATGGAAAATATATTTTCTGCCTATTTCCTTTTTATTTTGTTATTGTTTATTTAATTTATATATTATTATGTAAAAATATGACTTGCGTAAATATCCTAAATAAAACCTTAAAAAGTCATCCTTTATTAGTTAGTTAATTGTCATCCTGTTTTGACATACTTGAACAGCTTTTGTGACAAACTCGTACATTTATAAAACCTGAAAAATTAGTTTTATTTTTAAAACAATAACACTGGCCAGTAAGAGACGATTGCACAAAAAAGAGAAAAAGTAACATAAAAATAAAATGGCGACAGTAAAATTATCTTGTTGAAAACGTTGTTGCAAACATAATTTCATAATTGATTAACGACATATTTCATTAATTGCATGTAGAATAAATTTTTATATCCTGCAAAACGTTATTATAGATATAGACCCTTGACAATAGTGTAAAACCGAAACCGGTTGGGATAAATATAATTACTGTGAAACAAGTACTGGTGCAGTTAATCATCATATCATAAATTTGAAAGTTATTTTTATTTTCTCGCATTTTTTTATGCTGACTGTACCCTTGGAATTTTCGGAAACAAACGGGAAATGATTTCTCTGATAAAAATTATTTTGGAAACAAATGAGAATCAATGTATGGATTTTAAAATTTCAAGAGAACAATAGAAATGGAAACTGTGGGAACCGCCCGTACAAGGGTACAAGAGCTATAAGGGGATTAAAGGCAAATTATGCACTGGACAACGAAATGCGGCAGGTTGTTTTCAATTTGTTTGAACTTTGCAGGTTATCAACATATTTTTGTAGCTACTGTCTCCTGCACGTCACTGTACACCGTGGTATATATTCTTTCTACATTTGCATAAAGCTGACAATCGTACAAGAAAAAATAAATACTTTTTGTTTCTTTCAAGAAGGTAACCAACCATGTATATTTATACCTATATGTTGCTGCTGGTTTCCCGAAGAAACCAAATTTACGAAGTCTGAAAATGTAAAAAGAAGATGTAAAGACCATAATATGTGATCTAGTGGTTCGTACTATACAATACTAATAAAATAACTGTAATACCAGATTTCATTTAAAATTTCGCAAAAATATTAAATCGACTTTTTACTAGGTATTTATTATTATAGAATAATATATTATAGAATATAGAAGAACATATATATAAATGAAATCTGAATCTGTTATGAATTGCACCCTCGAACTAAGAGCACTAAATATCTCGGGTGCAATTGATAACTTAGCTCCCTTGTATAACAATCTACTATAAACATCTCAACAGTGCTGTAAGAGTTATTTGTTTTGGCACTTTATTTTAGTTTTTTTATATTATTTAGCTCAAATGGATCAAAACTGATGAGGGAGTGAAATAAAAAACAACGGACAAACGAACCGACTGACAACTAAGTCTAAACGTAAATTAGAACCTGAACACTATTTTTATTTTATAAGTAATTTGCATCTCCTTCTGCGATCAAAAATCTCCGAGTGTCAAAGTGTAGACATTTCTATCAAAGTGTCAAACAAAAACGAAATATTTATGATAATATTATTTTCTATCATTTAGGGTCTAGGATCGAAACAAAGTAAACTAGCTGAATTGCTACTAAAGGCAGCTTTGTCTCGACTGCATCCTCATTCAAAGAGGCCTACAGAGCAGATCTAACGTAAACAAAGTCGTGTGAGATGACTATGCAAATACGGGTAGAGCACTATTTGGTGCATTTACCCTACACTCAAAGACCTAGTGCTACCACGGCTTGTTTACCATTCAAATCGAATTATGGATTCGACTTTAGTCTTTAGGCTCTTGACATAAGGAAATCCACCTGTGTTCAGGGTAAATAGCAGTTGGTTTCTGCATCTCTTGTGTTTGTTCAAAGCGTGATGTTTGGTCAATATGAATTCCCTTTTATTCGTTATGAATTGAAGACTCCCCTGGGGGTTATTCGTTTCTTCATAGTTTAGCTTTCATAGCTACTAAGGAAATTGTGTTAGATGCTCAACGAAGTTATAGCCGCATAGAAAAAAACAATATCTGGCTGTTAAAAAAAACATTAAAGAAATTGACCTAAAGATAACAAAAATTAAAACGCATTTTTCAACTTTTTCTTCACGGCAAAAGGTACCTTAGTTATTTTTTTCGTGTATTTTAAAAAACTCTGTAATTCTTTAATTTTCTTTAAATTTTTATTACAATAAAAATTAAATAAAAACACAATTTTCAAAATATTTCGGCCTCTTCTATGAGGCCGTCATCAGTTGAATGACAGTTAAAATCTATTGTGTGACAGTTAAAGACCATTTACAGAAAAAAAAAAAAATAATAATAATGATATTTACAGAATTAATGTGTGATGATGATGATGATGATGATGATGATGATGATGATGATGATGATGATGATGATGATGATGATGATGATGATGATGATGATTATGATGATGATGAGTCAATCGGTCGAGTTATGTCTGTCAGTGTTGTCTGTTGAGTCCGGGTCCATAGTGTGCGCCAAGTGACCAGATGTATGATGTCTCCCAGGTCCTCAGTTCTATGTCGGTCAATGGTGGAGTAAATGACTTAATGATACGCACAGTGAAGCAGTCGTTAAAAAGTTGATTGTGGAGGCGAGTGTGAGTGGGGATGGGCAGGATGTTGTTTTGTGTAGTGCCTGAAGTGTGTCTGTGTTGGTTCATGCGGATGTGTAATGCGTTTTTAGTTTCACCTATGTAGAATGCCGGGCAATGTCGGCATTCTAATAGGTAAATGCAGTTATTTGTTTTGCAATTTGTGTTGGATTGTGTTCTGTATGTGTTTGTTGTGTGGTGTGTGTTGATGTGTGTGTCTGTATTGATTAGATATTATTTGATTATTCTATATTATTTAATTTCAAGCACTGTAATTCTTTAAACGATTTTAACGGATGACAGCATATCACTCAAAATTGAGGCAAACGCCTTTTATCATATCAGGATACTGATATTGATATGAAAATTGTCATGTACCCACCTGATCTTGGCCTCATCACCATAGAACTCCTCAACGGATGACAGCACATTACTCTAAATTTCGACAATAACTTTGTGTTAGAGTGATCATTATTATGTAATAATATACGTACGATAATGTTCTACTGCACTGTCAATTTTCAAGTAACACCTGCAACCACAGAAGCAAAATGTTCATTAGTAACATTGTCATAATACCAACTTGACTTTGTTTTTCATATGAATAGCGCGTTTATAATACCTACCCATATTTAACATTATCACGTCAACACTAAAAAACGCGAAATAAATGAACTTCTAAGAAAAAATTGTAACCGACGTCAAATTTTACAGCAGACATTCACTAAAAAGTTTAAAATAATGATATACTGACCAATGGTACCGAAATAACACTTTTTCCGACTTCTTTCCGTGCACAGATCTTGGAAAAAAATTACAATCCTTTTAAAAAAACGTCAATTTTCCAAGTATACTACTAGGTGGCGCTGTATACACGAGACACGTATTTGAAGCTAAGCGCAGGCAAAGTCGCAGAAACAAGCTACTTTTAGTATAAATACTGAAACCGTATTGATTCACGTGTCAAAAACTCAAAAACTACTGAACCGATTGATTTGTGGCATGAATATGAATAATATCAACAATTTCGCATAAACGGTTTAGTTTTGTGTAGGAAAGTAAATGAATTGATTTTTATGCACATTCTACAGCCTGTTTATTATTAAAAATAAAAAATTCAACTCAGACTCAGAAAAACTTAGCCCTCTGCCCACGTTTACCCCCTCATGATTAATTCAAACCTCGTTCCTAACATCTCGACTAAAAAGTGAGGCTAACCCTTACAATATTGTGTCTCTGAAAAGTAATAATAGATGTCGGAATACCTTTACAAACAGAAGTACCTATTCGTTCCTTCATTTCGCAATTCATTCATTCATATGGCTGACAAAAATATGTGTTCACTACATATAAAATAAGGTAGTTCTTATTCTGTTGCGTTATGGCTGTTATTTGTTTGAATTTGGAGAAAAGGTAAATTTGTCGATAAGTAACAATAGAACTGAAACTTAGATAAGGGAGAAATACAGAGATATCAAGTATATTTCAAATTAAAGTACATTATTTTATAGGAAAAACAAGTTTACAAAATCCTTCCTAGACTTGATTATTTCAACTTATTGTCTAACCATATTGAAAATTTCACGAATAACCCAGAATAGAAGTTATGAAGAAAGTCCTATTTTTTTTAAACACTAAGAATTTATAACTAAATTAATATAAAATTAAAACAAAATAATCCTAAAAACTGAAACAAACTGTTTTTCCTATAAAATAGACCAACATTAAGTTCATTTCATTTAATTCAGATACGTTATTATGCTTATATCTTTATGCAATCATTTATAGAAACATTGTTATCAATTTTATATTTACTGAGTTTATTATGAGAATATTACACATATTTTTATTAGAATATTATAATTATTACGATTTTTCATTTCTACATTTATTCATTTAATAAAATTTATTTATGCCTGAATGTATTAATATAATACATTGGCGGGCGGCATCTCACCCCAAACAGAACTATCCATGTACGTATTTATGAACTAAAATTATTAAATATTATTACAAGTTTTTTATTAATCTTTTATTTAGTTTTATAATTTTTAGGATAAATAAAAAAAACATTTAAGCATTTGTAACTTTAATAACATGACACTATCACACTTAATATTATAAATGCGAAAGTTTCTATGTTGTGTGTGTATGTTTGTTACTCTTTCACGCTGAAACGACTAAAGGGATTTGGATGAAACTTAGAATGTATATAGCTTATACCCTAACTTAACGCATAGGCTACTTTGTAAAAAAGCATATCGTCGAACTGAATATGCGCGGGCGGAGCCACGGGCAAAAGCTAGTAGTAAAATAATATTTATTCTTATTAGTAACAAAGGCACTCGATTTTGGTTTAAAGGGTTCCCTATCTGAATCCTTAGGGCGCCAGATGTATCCGCAATTGCCAGGTTTTTTTTTTGTTTATTGTTAAAGCAGATACGAAAAAACCAGCCAAGTACGTGTCGAGCCACGCGCATTGTAGGGTTCCGTAGTTGCCCGGTACAAATAAGTTGGTCTACTAATACAGACCGCGCCAAACTTCTGGTCCCATACATTCTCGGTAACCTGTAAAGCACACTGAGCTGTGATAGTTTTCCTTTTAAATTTATTATATATACTACTCCTCTGAATTTTTATCACATTCTACAACCGTTTAGCCGGCAGGAGGGGGGACGCTCCACACTAACTAAAATTTTCACTTTAAAGCTTAATATTTCGCCAACGGATCCTTAAATCGAAAAATGGTTGTCATACACCTACAATGTTTTAAAACGGCCTATCCAACGATACCCCACACAATGGGATAGACGAGAAAAAAAAAATCATCCCCAGTTTACGTGCATGAGAGGTACCCTTAAAAAAATATATATTTTTTATATTATTTATAATATAATTTTAAAAAATTCAAGATTTTATTTTACCATTTTGTTGGCGTAAGTGATATTTATATTCATGCCAAATTACAGCTTTCTAGTACTAATAGTCTCTGCGCTAAGCCGCGGACAGACGGACAGACGGACATGGTGAAACTATAAGGGTTCCTTGTCGGACTTCGGAACCCTATAAAAGCGCACCCGAGATTACAGGTTGTTTTGTTAATTTCACCGCGTTTTGCTTAGTCTATCCGCAAATGCATTGAGATTGCTTCGCCGAGTGCCGTTTTGCGACGCTTTACATAAATGAATGAGGATCGGGAACTCATAAAATGATCACTCTCTGTCGAATACTCGTAGTTACTGTCACACTGCGAGGATAGTTCGAGTTTTATTGTGGGTTAGAATGATGACATGAGAATAGCTTACTTCGCAAAAGTAAAGTTATATCAGAATAAAAGAAAGAAAAAATTATTTGTTTAAATATGAGTGCGAATACAGATCGCAGCTTCGGCCGCGTTCAGTGAATCTTTGCCCCGTTTCCGGCTTGGGCGTTATGAACACCCCTTACAGACTATGTGTTGAACATGGTTACTACAATGATAATTAAAAAACCGCATCCAAATCCGTTAAGTGGTTCTCGAGTTGAAACGGAACATACAGACAGATAGACAAAATTCTAAAAATTGTTGTTTCGGCCTCAGTACAGTACCAATAACCCGTTTCATTTAAAATTTCACGAAAATATTTTTTGTACAGACACGACATTTTACTACTTTATTATTAAATTAGTATAGATGTCACCGTCGGATAGTTCAGCCTCTTAGTTGCACGCCTAAGTCGTTGCGTTGGTGGTATCCTATTAGGTGCAAGCCACATAGAAGAGGCGCGGTGCGCTACCGTCGCGCTACCGGCGCGCTGGTTGCGCACTACCTCCGCGCCGGTTGCACGCTACCGGTGTGTAGATATTGGTGGTATTCAAGTGTTTGATTTTGATCTGACAAGATGTCTTCCTCTGTAGACGAAGGTGTGGGCGGTGCGCTTTCGGTGCACCCGCGGCGCAACCGTGGCGTGCCGTCTCTACGCCTGTCCAATGTTCTTTCATACAAAATGTAGGAGAGGGACGTGGTGTAAGACAGATGGAAGAGGTTCACTGAGGGCGCGCCCACACCCGCGCCGTTTCTATGTGGCTTGCACCTTAGATGGCTAGGCTTTTGGTTATCATTGTTTAACTTGTTGGCTGCCCAAAAACTAGCCTTTTCAAAACGGCTAAACCACAGTATGGCTAAACCACGTCGTTTAAATGTAGTTATTTTATTTGCCACTACAGCGCTAGCAGTCCTATAACAAATATGGCGGCAACAGCTGATAAAATGTTTGGTGATTTTAGCTCATAAGCTATATTTATATATACTTATTATTTTGGCTAAGAATAATTAAAATTTTATTAACAGAACTTCATCGTTTTAGTGTGCAATTTTCGAACACTTTTTTTAAGAATAATATTTTTATACACCATTTCAATTAAAATTTTGAATAAATATTGTACGTACCGACACGAATTTTTACAACTTTAATTATTAGTTTGGATAATCGTATTTTCAAACATTTTGAGCTACCATGGTGAAATCGTTTAACGACGTTTGTTTTTTTTTATTTAAAAAGGTAATAAAGCCGATTCTGATTTTTGTTCAAAGTAATACATATTCTGTTGTTAACACTCAGGAACTATTTTGGAAAGAAAAAAAAATAGTTTTCACAGCACTAAAACTAAAGCCTTTAGAATTGGCTTCACTGTATATTTTAGTGTTTAGCAATTTTAGTGTTCTAATCAACGAACATAATAATCATACTTATCTATAGGTCGTTGGTTTTAATGGCCTGTTAAGTAATTACGTATTTAGAAAAACATACATTTAATAATGGTAAAATAAAACGTTTTATGAAAAATATATTTAACAAAGCAGACACTACGCAATGAAACATGAAATTCCTAGCGTGCCTGAGGTAACGATTGTCTTGGGAACAATAAGGTGGGATTACAGATTTAAGAATCATTCAAACAAAGGAAACCAAAATCTAAATTCTAAATTCTAAATCTCTGCATCTGCGGTAATTAATGAATGGGCCGACTGGTCCAAGGAAAACTAATAATAAAATATCTGAGAATATGAATTTAGCGCAAAAACCTACCAAAACTAAATTTTATATGACAACAGCTCTTAAAAGGGGCGCCAAATGAACTCTGTTATAACTTCTAGCAGACAATTATTTTGTAAAAAAAACCCTCAAGTCTTGCTTACAAGGCAAGTGCTCTCCTAACTGAGCTACCGAGGTTCTCACTGGGACTGTCGAAACTTTTCTGATTTTCTATACCGCAGTGTTATAAATTTAATTTGGGACTGGTGAAGCTTTCCAACCTACTCATCTCTTTTGTTCGTCGGATAAGACGTAAAGACTAAATCCGTGCACAAAATGTTTGTTTTTCTACTTTAAATTGAATCTGCCTGAACGTTGTTGGCTTGTAGCGTACATAATAATTTGGAAAAAATAAATTATTTACGACGTACGGCGCTGAGACGTGGACTCTTCAAAGGGCTTGATCCTCCGGTTAAGGTCGCTAAACAAGCTATGGAGCGGGATATGCTTGGGATATCTCTGATGGATAAAATCTGATTTGAGGAAATCCGTTGGAGATCTAATGTGACCGGCAGAGCCTGCCGAATCAGTAAGTTGAAGTGGCAGTAGGCGGGCCATATTTGTCACCGACGTGATGGCCGTTGGGGCCGAAAGCGTAACGTGGGCCAACCTCGTGCCCGCTGGACCGACGATCTGAAGGACGTTGCGGGTGGCGGCTATATGAGGAGGACAAAGGACCGCCAAAGTGGCGTAATATTAGAAAGGCTTATGTCCAGCAGTGGATGATGACAGACTGATGGATGGATGAATGAAATGTTGGCTACAAGTGAATTGAAAAAAATGGTATTTTTTCCTTTTTTTCGTACAACTCTTCCCTTTTCCGGACTATAATTTTACACCATTTAATATTTCCTAAACTCCATCAGGGCCGAGCCTTTCGTTCCTAAAACTACTATGAATAATTATTAAAATAGGTATGTCAGGATCGTAGCAGATGGTATTCTGTAGTCTCTGCCTAACCTTCAGGGAGATAGGCGTAGGTATATGTATTTGTTAAATTCAAGTAAACCACAAAGTTTACTTACTTATGGTTCTATCATTGTCGATTGCTGACTTTATAACACAAAAAGACACAATCCTAATTAGTATGTCTTTTTATAATATAATTTTAATTTGTAATTTATAATTACCCATAATTAATCGAAAATAAACCTTGTAAACGTTGTTCTGTCTACTTTGCCGGACGCTCATTTACGAACAATAGCAGATTGTTCCTATCTTTTGTTCGTATTTTGTACTGACTTTTGTTTTAGTCGCTGTTATCTTTCTCTTATTGTCCGTTGATGTCATTTTCAGCTTTTTACCTTTTTGGCATACCCGTAGACTAGGTTACTTTGAGCCAAATTCAAACTAAATAGTTATTCACAGAGTAAGAAGAAGATACCATACTTTCATTAAACAAAAAAAATTGTTTGTTGGTTCCATACCAATGTCCATATTTAATAACTAATCGGACATTATAAAATATCTTCTTGTTTCGCAAAAATGGTAATTAGTCTTCGTTAGCTTATAAATAAAACTAGCTTTTGTCCGCGGCTTCGCTCACTCACACTCACGCGTTAGACAGACAGACAAAATTTCAAAAAGTTAAGTTTTGCCTTAGTACCCATTTTATTTAATTTTTCGCAAAAGTTTTCAATGTACAATTTTTGAACGATAATATGCTGTCTACAAAACAAAATTCTTTTTTTAGTTAGAATATCAAAGAAGTCTTTCCAGATGTGACTATATTTTTTTCTCTTTTTCCCCTTAAGTTATTTTATTTTAGACGAAATATTCCAAACTTGTACCTTATAGAGAAATAACGCAAAATAACGTTTGAGTATTTCGTGACAGGTAGCAAGGTTTTAAATAATAAATGGACAAGATTCTTCGAATTCGTTTCTATAAATTTAATAATCAATTTCTCAACAAATTATTTTCCTATTGCGACGCGAAATGTCATTTTCCGTGATTTTCGTGATCTTTCAGTTTTTTTTTCTCTTTGATTATGATATATTATATGTGTCCAATCAAAACTGAAAGATGCTTTCTTAGCTAATTAATTAAACCAATTTTATTTGTTTAATTGTTCACATGCACGAGCATGTTTGGCGAAGCCGACGCTTTCTATGGCTGAAGTAAGGCGATCTCACCACCCATCCCATCATGCTGTCGGTTAAACCTGCGTGGGTATTTGTTTCACAGAAGATTTATGTCGTAACTACATATAATTTAAATCTCATGTTTGGTGTCTAAATCACATAGTTTCAATAGCTACAGATTTGTTGATCAATTTTGATTCTTTCTTTTTGCGAGGTAATGATGTGTTAAGAATATTTTAAATTATTGTCCTTATCATTCAGATATGAAATTTTTCGTTTTTGCAAGTGGATATGGTATACTCGTATTTATTCATATCACAATTATCTTTAGGTTCAGTATATTTTACACATCACCATCACCACCCATTACGTTTGAGACGATATAATCGTCGGTGAAAAGCGGGTGTACCGAGTCATGAAGATGTTTTTTCTGTTTTTTGTGTTTACTTTTGAGTAAATTTTAAATTCATTGTCTTTATTTTCAAATAAATCGTCTCTTCGTAGGCGTAATTTAACGTGAAACCCACTTATAAAATTTCAGCATACTTTCCCTTCTAAGCTCACCGGCCAAGTAATGGGGTAAGTTAGGTCATAAAATGATTTAATGGCCGTTTCCTGGATCGGTCTCTTTATGGGTCCTTAAATTTTTAATTTATGACTGTACTCACTGGTTTACTTTGGGACATGTGACAGAGGGTTACAGGAATGAAAGTGTAGCCATGGTCACAGTACTGTCATAAAATGTTTTTATATCAAGCTTACTTTTATAATGGGTTCTTTTGTTTCCAACCTAAGACGAAATTTATACTCGTTGTTTCCAACACCGTTAAAAATAGTGGGTTTTTGTAGCCTTTGTTGAAGTGGCGTGCATAGAACTTTTTGCTGGAAAAGCAATGAGAAGGTCAAGACGTGACGATAAATACAAAAAGAAAAAAATAATCCTATTTGAAAAAAAAAATAATTGTTTGAAATCATGTACTCTAGGTTAGGCAGGCCCTTTCAAAGTAACATTAAAAAAATATTTTTTTTTGTTGTCTACCTTACTTTCTCATTGCATTTCCAGCAAAAAGTTCAATGCACGCCACGGCTTTGTGGTTAGTTAAGTCTTCATACCTATAGTACAAGCTTTTGTAATAAAAAATATATATATATAAATGAGACTGATCTTGCTAAGTTTCTTGGCCTTCTATTTATCAGGAGAAAGGACTTTGTTTTTTACATTTTTCCGAATTTTTAGCAGAGTTACGACTGGCGTGGTCGCTGGATGAATGTTTTGTAATGGCGGCTGAGTCAGTCGTACTTCTTATATAGTAGGACCGTGTAAATTTAAAATAATTATCTAGTAGGCTTTTTGCTATTGCCATTAATGAAAAGTAATGTATGCTCAGAAAAAAAAGTTTTATTTTCTAAATAACATTCGGTTTTCCGAAAAACCCTCGAATGTAGATAACATCCTTTCAATAAACAAGACCTGAAGTATAAATAATACCTCCTTCGGGAAAATACCTTTTGAGATAAGCACTTACGACAGCGCTACCCATGTCAGTTTTTATTACGAACCTATAGTTTGGCTTAGTTCCTTCACAGACATAAAGGGCTTCCAAGATCTTGGAATACTTTATTTTAGAAAAGTTATTTGTTACTTAAGATATACATAATAATATATATACCTTAAGTAACAAATATAATATACATATTATATATACATAATGACTTTTTGAACATCTTCCAAATTTATTTATTTTAAAATTTAGTGAAAATAATGAAATACGTGTTTTTTCTTTAAGTATCACCAAGTACTAAAATATTAAGATACGGCTATGCAAAGTTATCCCAAAAACAATTGCGTTTGTAGACACCATGCGCCGTGCGCACTACGCGGCTACGTTTGTAGACACAATGCGCCGCACGCGCTACGCGGCTACGCGCCTTCCGTTCGCAGTTCGTAGCTTAGTGTAGTGACAACGATGTACGAAAAATCTTGAGAAAAAAACATGTCGAGGTGAAAATTGTACCTACCTATTTTTTTTTAAATTGGCCTCTATGAATAACAAATAATGCTTAAAAAATTTGGATGATATTCGAAAAGTCATGCGGTATACAGTGAAATAAAATATAATAAACAATAAAATGTTTTCAAGAATATTTCGAGCCCTAACTGGGCCCGGCATCAGTTGAGTATTAAAAAATATTGACATTGACCATTAAAATATATACACATTTGGCATAGACAAAGTAAAGATCTTATTGATATTTAAATTTAATTTCTTGTACGTCTGTCTGTTTAAATAAATTTAACTATTTACATTTTAGTTTTGTCCATCTGTCTGTAAGTTCAAATAATATAAAAACATTTTATTTCTGGTATACCGGACAACTTTTGTTGCTTTTATCTTCGAAACTTTACATGAGGTTATGTCAAAGATTACTTTCTATTTGTATTGATGTCAGCAATACATTTTTATAAGAATTAACCGTGGCCGCAATACTGAAAAAGAATAAAAAATCTGAAGAGTCAATATGGACTAAAATCTTCAAATCCCTTAATAAAGGAACTTCGTTATAATATATATTTAATTCGTCAAAAAGAACGACCTTATCTGATGTTCTATACAATAGTGCAAAACCACACACTCACTCACAATTAATTTTCTGGAGCTATAAAGCATAAAAACACTATATATTTTTTGGGAATTTAGATTATAAGCTATATAGTTTCTTACATCTTAAAAGTGGGTGGAGCCGCAGGCAAAATGTTAGTTTTTTATACGAGTAGGTTTCTATGTAATTTTTAGTCTTATAAACTCTTTATTACGTAGCGGCACTTACGCAAACACCAAACCTCTTTGCTGTTAATTTGTTTTTTATGTCAATGTTTGTAAGTTTACCGGCATTTTACTGCTAGGCCTTGACATTAAATGGTTTTATTTTATGAGGTTATGGAAAGAAAGCGTTCAGTTTACGACCTAATATTTACTGACTTATTTATTGGGTCTTACATAAACAACTTTCTAGGTTTACTTTATGAGTAAAACACAAAATTTGTTCAAAGTGTACGAATTTAAAATATTTAATTTTATGAGAAAAAAAGTATGCCATTAATAATAGAATCCCGAGGTCCAGGAGTCTGGGTCCTGTCTATGTATATGTCGACGGCAGATCGTAGAATTGGGTATATCATGATCTGCCTAGGCATATCTTATTTCTGTTAAAATTAGAGGGGTCGCCCCGCTAAGCTCCGTTTCGCTCGGCTACCCTATGACACAATAGAGGTAACAACAGCAGTTTAACTAAGCGTTGCGTACGTAACTACAAAGCAACCACGACTGCCGTAAACCGAGTTGCACCGAGTTTTGGGGGGGTTCGTTTCGGCCCGCTTGTATGGAGATGGAATACTATTTGTTATTTATAGTGTGCCTATGATCACAACTGTCGTCGTACCAATCTAAACTCCCACATATTTAAATAATAGGTAACGGTTTCGTTCTGAAGGGCTACTGTTACTAAAGTAACATCTAAAGAAGATGAATAAGAAACAAATAGTTATAGTACTCACTCAGTGGTTTCATTTCTCCGATAGAATACTCTCTTCACAATAACTGTGCAAGTTCTACATGATGAGTACACGTTTTTCAACCGTTTCACAACAATACTTGGCGGTATCTGATTCCCAAAAAACCCTCGTTTTATCAAAAGAATAGTTTTTTACGGATGTCATCTTGCATCGGAAGGAGTAAGGTAAACATTCATTATAAAAAACTAAACTATTCTTTTAAACTCCAACAAGATAACTCTAATAATATTAGTTACATAAGTAGTTGCTTACACAAGCAACCTAAGTAACCTAACACGCTCCTCCTTGCTTCGCTTTTTAGGGTTCCGTAGTACCTGAAAGGTAAAAGGGACCTTTATGGTGAGACTCCATTGTCCATCCATCCGTCCGTCCGTATGTCACAGCCTCGTAACTTTAGCACCGTTAAAGATAAAGATTTGAAATTTGCCACGAAAATAGCATGAACTTGCATACATAATACGGTGTAAAAAAATGAAAAATTTTAAATTGTTTAAAATATTTCTAATAAAAAGAGAGAAAAATATCCTAAAAATACAATAGATATGGAAAACAAATTGTAAATATTAAAGAGCCGATTATAAAAATATATACTTTTACTATAATTTACTGTCACCGATTTCAAGAAATCTATGGAAAACCAAAAAAAAATGCATGCACCCCCCTTATTTCCGAAACGGGTAGACCGAAAAAAATAAAAAATTGAGATGATAGGCCATCAATGGCCATTTACAGGAACTATAGTGATTTAAAAAAAGTTGAACACAAATGAGAAATAAAAAAAAAATTTAAAATGAAATATGGGTATCAAATTGTAGATATTAAAAAGCTAATTATAATAATATATACTTTTATTACATTTTTGATTTACTTTTATTATATTTACTGGCATCTATTTCGAGAAATCTCTAAAAAACCAAAAAAAAACTTTCATAGAAAATCTACTGTCTAATGTTAATTTAAAATGTGGTACAATCAATTCTTTTTTAGTTATCATAAACAGTTATGGGCAAGATTTTAAATACCTTCTCCTTGCCTGTTTCCAAAACTGTCGAATTATGGAACCCTAGGTATGCGGGTCTGACCCGGCACATCAGTTTTGTTATTTGTTAGACATTTGGTAGGTATACTTGATTTTATAGAAACTGACTTGCATAAACATGCATAGGGTCAGAGATATATAAACCGTGTAATTGTTATGTGATATGTAATTAATGAATTCTCGTCACAGTACTACATACTATTTATAGAAACTGACTTGCATAAACATAAACATGCATAGGGTCAGAGATATATAAACCGTGTAATTGTTATGTTATTTATAAGTAATTAAGCAGTTTTCGTCACTGTATATACTATTTATAGAAACTGACTTGCATAAACATGCATAGGGTCAGAGATATATAATCCGTGTAATTGTTATGTTATTATAATTATAAGTAATAAATGAATTCTCGTCGCTGTATATACTATTTATTCATGTTAACTATTTAAATAGTTTATATATTTTATTATAAATTAAATTATTTCAACTATTCAGGTACTATTCTGATGATTAAAATTTTAAAATTATGGCACTACCTTCAATATTTTCCGTATTGCTAAAGTTTACCTTTGTACTATAATTGTATTTTGTGCAATAAATAAATTTATAATTAAATCATTCAAATTATCGGTACAAGATAAAAACGTGCACTTTGGAAGATTCAATTTCTCGACTTCTCGGTTTTTCTACGGTGTGACATAGCATTTACTTCCCTTTGCCTTCGCAAATTTTTATTGGAGGTTCATGCAGTTGATGAAAGACACTACATAAGTAACGTTTGATGGATTAGCCCAAATTGTTGTAAATTTAATGAAAACACTGATTGAACCAGCAAAGTTAAAAACTCACACAAACTTACTCGATGAATTAATTCAAAGCTATACACTTACACGCCGTACGGTCCGAAATAGAGTTACATCGCTCAAAGCCATGAATGATTTAAGGAGTGAGCGATGACTGGTTCGTAATTTGTGAGCTAGTAAACGATGTGAAGATAGCTCATGATTCGGACCACTTTAAAAAATATACCTCATAACCTCTTAACTTAACACAGAACACAATGCGTTATATTTTTTTATCGACTTCATTAACCCACAAACACATTCACAAATATGAATTCTTCCATTTTGACATGTTTCACAAGACTTTTCAAAATTTATGGACTGAAAATCATTTTTGACATTTCATTCCGTTCAACGCTCTCATCGCCTCACCTCTGTTGCGTGAGCCACAAAAGTCATACGAATGAATGAAGACATTTGCTTCACTCATGGATTATTTTTCATTCACCTCATTCATTTGTAATCGATTTTAGCGACGTAATTCTATTTCGGACCGTACAGATAGTGTCCACTTACGCTTGTGTTACTTTGTAGAGTATAGTTTGATGCACTTGCGTCATCTAAGATCTATATCTGTGTTTTGGACGTTATAGTCGTCGGTGAAAAATGGGTCTACCAAGTGTCGGCTGTGACTCGCATTTCACAATTCACACTTGATTCATGTCCCGACGATATGTGTTTATAATTATTAATTCTAAGATTTCTTAAAATAAGCAAGAAAATGGCTTCTCCCGATAAACCTTAGTGGAGCACTTAAACAAAATATTATTTAGTTTGCAGCTTTTGAGATTACCTTGAGAGAGGAATTATGAAGAGTAAAATTACCCCAACACTGAACCCCACATTCAGAAAATAATCTCGAGTTTTTTTCGTTCAAAATTTAATTTTAAACGTCAACTGCTCGCAATAATTATGATAATCTGTTCGCACGTCAAAATTTAAACTCTAACGTTGTTATTCAACGTAAATTGACGTTTTGATTTTATCCCTTGTTAATGCTTTTCACAAGCGAAGTTAATGAATAATTAGTTCAAATTACCAACTTCGTCAAATCTTCTCTTTTGTAATAAAGAGCATATTAATGGACCTTCGCTTAAAGCTGTTATTAAACATTTATTTTTTGCAGAAAGATTATTATACCTATTTGACTTACTTTTGCCCGCGGCTTCGATCGCGTGGAAGATTAATTTTTAATCAATATATCTTTTATTTGAGAGTTCTTACTCTAAGAAAGACTGTTTTTTGACATGGTTTTCAGCTTGGCGGTTATTTTATTTTATCAACACCTTTTATAGTTTATATATTGACCAGAGTCACTGCGATGATAATAAAGAAAACTGCATCCAAATTTAAGAATGGTTTTTCAGTAACAACGGCACAGACTGACCGAAAAAATTTTTTTTTGGTAAATGTCCTGCAGTAACTCACTTCATTTTATATTTCAAAAAAATATAAAATTTTCCTTGTAGAGACATTTTGTTAATTTTTGGAAGAGCACGATGTAAATCAATCAATAATAAATAATTATCAATACTAATAACGAGCCCAAATAGTTTTTTTAACCTAACTTTAATGATCTTAAGTCTATTAATAAGTCTTGCCTACTTATATGACAGAACCGACACTACTTTTTTCTAACTTTATTATTAGTATGGACATAGATACATAGATTTGCGATTTCAGACTTGTTTGTATGTCTCCCAGAAACCAAGTATACCTCTGTCATACAAACTTGAAGTAAATATATTCACTGACAATATGTTAAACACCAGTAAAAGCTTAGCGGTGGTTTAAGCGGATCAAGAAACTGAGATATTCTGAGATATTCTCGGAAAAGATATTCTGATCAGATATTTTATTTAATTTAGTGGTATATTTGCCCAAAAATTTCATATTCAAAATATTATATTTTGACTCGTTGTAGGGTCAGGATAAGTCGAAGTAATGATTGACACACCACGTACTGGGAATGAGTTCCTACCATAATAATAATAATTGTACAAACAAAAATGTTACGAACGAACTATTGCCGTCTCACACAAGGCGCACGTGCACATCTCGCGGCTGATAGAGACAGCAATAATATGATCAAATCCGGGGCCTAGCACAGCAGATCATATCGAGCTTTACCACTCGATACAGAATCTCTGTCCCTTTCGAGGGAGATTAACAGAGTGAGAGAGAGCACTGTATCACGCGCTATCGAGCTCGATATGGTTTGCTTTACACTCTCAAGCCTTACCCCTGGTGCACGATAATCGATTTTGAACTTCAGTATGTTGTCAGAAAGTCTACATTAAAACGCTTGCTTCGCGCGCTGCCGGCACGCAAAATCAGTGAATTTTCGAGGTTTTTCTGGATTTTACGAAAAAGTATTTGATGTAGAAGTTTTTTCACCTGACATCGGAAAATAAACTATTTGTAGAGTGGTGAATCAAGAAAAGGATGGAAATTGCTGTTTTTTTGTGAATAACATTTAATTAAATTCACACTTGTGCGTTCAAAAGAATTGGTTAATAGGTTTAAAACAGTCATTCATTACATAACTATTATATTTATTTTATTACTTTGGATTGACTATTGTTTTAAACTGATATAACAGCCTTCACTTTGCAATTTTTTTCGAACCCTATGTGACCCTATCTATTGTAGATTGCAGTGTCTTTCCAACGTAAACTTGCTCGCTAAGCTGTAGACTCATTTAGTTTTTCCGCTACATCATAGTCCGAACGCGTATTCGTTCATATGGACAGCCAAATTCATACTGGAGATTTGACCCTTTCTGTGAAATACTCAAACTAAATTCCAATACTAATTCAATCGAGGTTGTTGTCAAGTATAGAGGCACAATATGTTTTTTAATATTTCACAAACAAGGTCATTGAACCTTGGTCCTGAGTACTTACCGAGTCTCCGGTATGAATTTGTCTGCATAAACGAAAGTCATCTTATACACTATTGTTGTCTTTTCTTAGCAGATGCATCGGTAATTTAAACCAGAGATTCTAAAAGATATTTGCGCGCTGCACAAAGTTTTATCAAGTTCAGAAATAGCATGAACTTGACTTGAGTCTCAAAAAACAAGCATAACTCTTGTCCCTTATCCCACAAAACCTTTCTAAAATGGGCCTTCCGTCTCGCGATAAGCACCTCCTTGTCAACAAGACCTCGCTTCGGAATCCTTACTGAGTTTTTTTTGGGTTTCTTTATGAAATGAAACCCTTATAACTTTGTATTATATCTATTAGTGCATATTAATTATTATGACATGCAAAGAATATACATCTTCAAAAGAGGAAAATAATTTCGATATCAAATCGATACTAATATTATTCTTGAATATAATACAATTTATGAACTTGGAAATTTTCTCTTTTACCGCTCGTGTCCTGCCATCGAATGAGCGCTTACAATACGTGCTTAATGTGCTTTTTATAATTTTCTGATATTATTGTGCTTATTTAATGTATAATAATAATAATAAATTAATAATCAAGTGTCTGTAGATTGAATATTTGTGCGAAATTTTAAATGCAATAATTTTTTTGTATCGTACAGAGGTCAAAACTAAAATTTTCAAAATGTTTGTTTGGTTGTCTGTCTGTCTGTTTATATGTATGTATGTATGTTATGGTTTAACTCGAGTATCACTCAGCTGATTCGATGCGGTTTTTATTATCATTGTAGTGGCCCTGGTCAATATATAAGGCTTTATTGGTGTTCATAAAATAACCACCAAGACGAAAACTGTCGTTAATAGTTTTAGAAGATACATTGATTGAAAGACACTTTCACGCGAGTGAAGCCGTGAAAAATGGTCAGTTTTAATATAAAATGCTAGCGGACGCGTATGTTTTTTGCGTGGGTCCCGATTCTTTGTATGCCTTGAAAATTTCCACGTGAATTTCGACGTCCTATTATAAACTCGCAGTCAACATATTGCCAGGTCCAGATCGGTCAGTCTGTCGGGGTAGATATTCTTTCATATAATAGACTAGTTTTTGCCCGCGGCTTCACCTGCGTTTAATTAATAAGGCCGAGCCCCGTTTTTGAATGAAACTAGGTACATATTTATTGTTATCTGAATATTGCATAAAATTAAATTAATTATTTATAAAATTAATCATTAATCGTTTGCTCACGTGTCTTTAGCAACGACGAACGCTGACCCACGTTGCCAAACGAAATTACAAAACAAATACAAAATTATTTATTTAATTAACAAAAATCATAGACATTTACAGGTGGTTGGAGTCTCCTTTTAAGTAAAAGAATACCCGTAGTAGGAGACTCCGCTCTTCCTTAATGGACTGCAACTTATGATTCAACTAAATACAAATTCAAAAAAGGTTAGTGGTGTGTGAATTAGTGAAGGGTGGTGTGTGTAATTTCTTGATATCTTATGGTTCCCAACTAAACTGTTTCGGAATGAAAAGTTTTTCCAGAAAGCTAAATTAATTTACGGAGCCCGTGTATTATATAAGACGTAAGCTTTAGCGCCCTTTTTCTTTTCATCCACTTTACCGAAGAAAACCAGGCAATACATCTGTATTTTTTCGCATGGGTATTTTTTTATCGTTATCGCTTCCTTTCCATTGGTTCTCATTAGTTGAATGCCTAGGGTTCAGTTGAGAAAATTAAATTGGGGTTGAGGAAAAATAAATATCTCCAAGTAAGTAAATTAATTAGTATTAAAATATGTCTATATTGGAATTCTCATGCAACGAGTTTTGACGCTAGATTTAAAAAAGTAATGGGCCATGAGCTTAACATTCCTATCGCATTCGCTTCAAGCGTTTTTTAAGGCATTAAGACGACGTAGGTAGTAAAAACTGAGTTTTTGAACAATTAGTACTCCCAAAATAAAAAAGATACCGTTCTTAAATAAATACATGTAATAAATAAAGCTTTTTCCGTAGCGATGTTACAGCCCAAAACGTAATTTAAAAAAATGGCTCGATCGAAAAAAAATGCAAAGTAAAGGGTATTTTTTTAATTCAAACAAGCAGTATATCGAAATTAATAGAGTAAACATAACAATGATTACTGTTTTAAACATGTTAACTTATTATCTAAACGATAGCACAGCAATTTTTTTTTTTAAACGTACTTGTATAAATTTATATTTAATTTTATTTCTTGAAAAACAGCATTATCCACTCTCTTCTTGATTTACCGCTCTGCTCAGACACGCGCTTTTTCAGATATGCTTATCTCTCTTTCGTTGTGCGATCAACCTACTACGCCTTAAACGAAAGCCACAGGCTTAAGCGAATTCGTTTGCTGCGTTTTTTGGGTTTAGCGTGAAGCAACGAAGGTGCTGGGTTACGGCGGTGTCGGGCAGAGCAGTGCTAAAATTCAAAAGCGCTCAGTGCGATTCCACTATTGCGAATCGTGTTCACAATGTTGCGCGTTTTTTACGACGGTAAATTTAATTTTCCGCTTATGTAGCCGAGTGGTGGAGCGCTTTCCTGCTAACCCAGAGGTTGTGGGTTCAATTTCCGCAGTGCACATTAATTTGTTCTTCGGTCTGCGTGCTTTGGAAGGCATGTTAAGCTTTTGGTCCACTTGTGCCCGAAGTACGGCGATAGGGCTCTTCACCCATCACGTTTGGGACGTAATAATTGTCAGTGAAAAGCGGGTCTACCAAGAGTTGACTATGGCTTTCATTTCACAATTCACACTAGGAAACACCTCTGACACCCGCCCGGAGATGGTTGTCGTAGTGATATGTTTCTATTTATTTGTTTAAGCGATAAATTTAAATTGTAAACTAAATTTAATAGTGTGGAATTTAAGTAAATAGTGTAAGGCAAACGTGTGGTGTAATACTTTTTTTTTCAATTTATATTGCGGACTAGCTTGTGCCCGTGGCTTCACTCGCGTGGAAATATTTTTCAATCAATGTATCTTTAAAAACTATTATCGATAGTTTGCGCCTTGGCGGTTATTTTATCAACATCTATACGTTGACCAGAGTAATTATAATGACAATAAGGAAACCGCATCCAAGTCTGTTGAGTAGTTCTTGAGTTAGAACGGAATAAATAGACAGACTGACGGTCAAATAGAAAAATAAAAATATTCTGTCCTCAGTAAAATACCATTTAAAATTTCGCAAAAATATTCAATGTACGGACACGACTTTCACTTCTTTAATATTAGTAGATACAGAATATAGATGTTCACATTTTTCACTAATCCATTTAGTAACTACGATCATGAAATGCAAATTGATAAAAGCTTCGTTAAATGTTCATTTTTCGAGCGATAAAAACAAAATGTTTTGCGCAAAATAATCGCTCTAATCGAAGCGCGCCGTGCGACTGACGCCAATAAATTGTTTGTGAACGCTCCAATACTTCGCGTACTTTTCACTTTGCCGCTCAGAAAAGAAGCGCGTCGAGGAGACACACAGACGACGCCGACGCTCGTGCGAAGTCGCTCGTATGTTTTGTCGTCGCGTCCTGCAGCGCTACTTTGTGGCCTCGTAGATATTGGCTCATACATCGCTGACGCTTGAAGCGCAGAGCGAATTCACTTGGAGCGTCGTGGCGCGTGGTCTTCGGTTTAGGCCTCTATGGAATTCCAGCCACAAGGAAACTCAGTGTGCATGCGTCGCATAGAATTCCACAGCATGGTTTAGCATAGCGATAGTTCAATAGCCCACACATAAGATAGATAGATATCGTATTCTTTGAAAATTTCAAATTTCTACCTATTACGGTGAAGCCGTAGGTGACAGACGGACAGACAGACAGCGGAACATAATAGGGTCCCGTTTGGCACCCTACGGTTACGGAACCCTAAACATGTTTTGACAGTAGGACGCCATAAAAACCCGCAACTTTTAAAAATATATCACCTTGTGTGAGATAGTTATCCCAATTTTCTCGCAGAAACGTTAAAACTTTTGTCACCCTGGGTTCAACAAAGCCCATTAAATCTCTCAACCGGTACTAATAGACAATACGAACTCATTAACAGATTGGGCTAATTACTCCCCTCCCCCCGCTGGTCCCGTCACTGGGCGTGACCCATTTGATTAGGGCACAGTTTTAGGGTGGCTGCACACCCAGCTAAGCCCACAGACGTATAATAAAGTACCAGACCCAACATTAATAATAAACGCATAGAGTTGACGCGTGGCAATTTTAGCTCAGTGAACTTCGGGCTATTTTAAACATAAATATTGCTTGTTTTCCAACAAATTATATACTACAGATTAGTTTAGGAAGTAAAAAATATGTTCCAAGGATAAGCCAGCCAAAACTACCCATTTTTATACGTTTCTTCGTACCATGAAGCCTAAATGTAGCTTATTTTTTGTATGGAAACTTGCCACGCTATTTAATCCTTATGTTTGGTCTACTACTTAGTAATAATTATATGTCTGTGGCTAAGCCTATAGGGGATGGAAGCCCTTAGATGAGATTGAGCGCCAATCTTTCAATCTAAAAAGCGGAACTGAACACTACAAAAAACTGTGCTTTTAAACACAAGCTTCTGGTTCTTAAAAATAAGGTTCTAGTTTTTAAAACCAAAGAATTTTTGTGAAGACGCGTTTCTAACAAAGTGTCATTCGATTATTTTTGTGAACCAATAATGAACAAAATAAGATTAAATAATATATATATAATACAAAAAACCGTGTAATTTGTTATCGGCAATAACGAATTCTCGTATTTAAACATTGTTACGTGCAAGCTATCGTGAATAATCAAAACGGGATCCTATTACCTCCAAGCAATGAGATTTTTACAGAAATTCATTTTATTTTCACACAAATTCAAGTTTAGTTCGCAGAGTCGATCTTTAAATTTGAACCTACCAGTGCAGAAGTCGATTTTTGGATAATTTAAACCAATCAGTACAAAAATGGCTTTTTTTACACAAATTAATTTTCATTTTTGAAATTTTCATTTTTCATTCACTTTTGCATCAGCCCTGGCGCTGCAGCCTGCGGGAAGTGGAGCGCCTTAATTTGCTCTTGCGTAACAAAGTGCAGGCAACCGTGCGAGCCGCAGCGGCTGAGGCTGGTAGCGGCGACCATTTTTATTACGGCGGGCGGGAGCTGCCCTCCCCCCGCTCTTCCGGCTTTTCATCTCTAGGGATAGTAACCACAAGACTACATAGAGTCAGGGTGCACTGAGTCACTTTTAAAATTTTTAACCCACCAGGTACAGATGGTAGTTTTTACACCGGAATGATAGTGACCGATTTTCATCGAGTCTTCGGAAAATTAAAAATTTCATAATGGTGTCCGACAATAAAGAAAGTTACTATGAACCACAGTTTGGGCCCCTAGACCCAAACGCATTGTTCAGTACTCCAAGTTAGGGGGTAACTTTTTACCTCGGTACAAAATGCACGTCATAATATTATTTTCCTTACTATTGAATAAAGCAAGTTTTAAAGCAACTTACGGAAATAGTTTATTAATAATAAAGTCTTCACAAAAAAATACGTACTTTCATATATTATATTTTGTTTGCATTACATTAACAAACTTAAACGCGTATTTACAGATGTAATGTAATGCAGCTAAAATGCGACGCGTAAAACGCATTTATTGCAAACTTTCTATTCCAAAGTAAGGAAAACAATATTATGATGTGCATTTTGCACCGAGATCCTCCGTTACCACCTTAAGGCAGACGATATCAAAATCCAACCCAAGGGGGTTGTCAGTTCTGCTTTTCGCCACGTTCGTTTAGAACCTTGTCGTATTGTACATGACATTGTTGTCGCGCATTTTTGGGGCTTCAACAAGAAAGTAAAGTTAATTTCACGAAAGAAGTCCTGCAGATGCAAGAATATTTACTCATTGACAATAAGGACTTTGACTTCTTTCCAGAAAAGAACTTTATAGGAAGGATACATCGCAGGTGACAGCTAATTTTACAGCCGCCATCTTGGATGACCCAAGCTGCTTGACCTACTTTTCACCAGCTTTCCCACTGTTTGTTGCAGCCCTTACTTACACAGTACATTTGACAGCTAATCCTGGTTAGATAATACAACGCGGCTATTCATGGACGTTATCCAATGACTGATCTCTTCGACTTATCTACATCACTCACACCATCACGGTAATTTGAGCTTTGAGAGTAGGCGACAGGAATTGTTTTGAAACGCCTCGCCTTTACGTACGGGTTTGTGTAATCAATTTTACTGCATGATATGTTATCGTGGTAGTTTAAGGTATTTTTTTCGTGATAAAAATGTGGGTACCTGATAAATTACAGATAGATTTAAACTATATTTGGCAACGATGATCCTTTAAAATTAAAGAAGAGCAATAAAAAAATCTCCTTTCCCGTATAATCCCGAATAATATACCAAAAGAAGTAAATATTTAACGCATGCTCCACATTTTATTAAGAACACTATAGGCTTACGCTTCGCCACTAGTAACTACTTAATAGCGCGGGTCATGGAAATGAAAATGAAATGAAAATAAACGAAAATGAAAAAAAAATCGAAAGCATCGAAGAGACGTAGGGTGAAGGGCACTCGCCGAAGAAGTGGTGAAAGCGTTTGTCTTCCATGTGAATTACTGCCGCTACATTTATTATCATTTATCTTACATCAGTAATACCACAAATAACGAAAACAAAATAATTTAGACCCAAAACTTCTATAACTTTTGATGACACGTTTAAGGCCTTCTACATTTCAAGGGTTTTTGCTTCAACATGTTGTAATACTTATCTGATTAATTTGATTTAATTTATAACACGCAGATATGTTTTAATAGATCTTTATCTTTCTGTTGTAGAAACAATTACGTAATTGGATATGTATCACTCGATAGGTTTAATTTTTGAAAATGATGCCATTTTATGTGATAAATACGTTTTTAACTTTACCAGCTTGAGTTTTAGGTCTAAAATGGCTGCTATATCAAGAACACATAGTTCATTTTCAGATGTAAAGCTAGAAAATACCTGCAACAAATACATTTTTGTAAAATCCAGAAAAGCCTCGAAAATTCACTGATTATGCGTGCCGGCAGCGCGCGAAGTGAGCGTTCTAATGTAAACTTTCTGAAAATATACTCAAATTCAAAATCACGGAATAAGGTTATCGTGCCTCATGGGCCAGGCCTTAAAAAGAAAAGGAATAAAGTGTCGTTGCGCTTAATCTACCGAAACCATCCGTCACTGTTGCCAAGGCATTAAATCATTGAAAAAACAGTATAATACGCCATAACATTTCTACGCAATTTGATACAAGTAAAATGCAAAATATTTCTTCAAAACCTTCCACTTCAGGATTGCGTTGGAAAGATGACTGATTTTATAAAAGTATAGACTTATTGAAGTTTTTTTCTTTTATTTTCGAGATAATATACATGTATATAATTAGATATATAAATTCGTAAATATTATAAGTAGAATACTAATACTACATCAAAACCTACGTAAAAATATAAATTAAATAACGTGACTTTTGTTTATGTAGCCAAATTAATACTGGAGACCCGGTAAGTGATCCGGACCAAGGTTCGATAACTCTTTATGTGAAATAAAAAATAAAATTTAAGCTTCCTATACTAATGGACTCGGGGTCGGTCTTGAACTAGTTTCATTTTTTTTTCCTATTTTGCAAAAATGGTAATTGAACCTTTGTCCTGACCACTTACCATGTCTTCAGTATGAAAAAAACAAGGCTAAATTTAAAATATTTTTTCTTCTGTTCTATGTTTTTTCAGAGAATACGGAAAAGACCAAGTTACTCCTCATATCTTGTAGATATACACATATTTTTGTCTGATAAAAAAAATATTTTTTATCGTTTTACATCATTACAAAATGACTCAGTTTCATGGTATTTTGCAAAAGAGGAGCCTTAAGGCGCATAGGCATGCCTTGTTTTAGGACAAAATTTGCTAACCCGTTTCTCTGTTGTTTTTCGTATCGTTTACCCTTTCTTTTAAGTCCAAGTCGCTTACGACATGGAATACTCTATACTGCATTTATTTTTCATACTTTGACACCTTCATGGGGACAAACATCGTTACTATCACAATTTAACATTTCCGAACCGTCGTTAGGACATAAAACCTTGTAAAGTCGTTTGCAATAGAATCCAACAACAATCATGTAAACAAATATGGCGGACTGACATTGACAGCGTATTGTTTATGCCCATAGTGATGTCATAGTGTTCTAATTTAATTTTAATTAAATTTATTTTTCTAATTATTTTAATTTTAAGTCATAGACTATGGCCCATAGTAGGATAGGTACTAAAATAAAACTGACTAAATAGATTAAATATATAAGCCATAGACTATACATCTATTCAAATAATTAGTTACGAGGGCAATACAATATTAAAGTGCGTCTAATAATCACGGAGTAATCGTGACAATTTGGTTTGTTTACATGATTGTTGGATTCTATTGCAAACGAGTTTATATTTTTATCCCTGAAAACATTGTATGCGTATAATATTTAGGTTGCTCGCTGTCTAAAACAGCGAGTGCCTTTTAATCTATGGTCCCATTGACGCTTAAAATGAGGCGAGGTGGCGGCCAATCGTAAGAACTATTGTGAACAAAAAAAACGTTTGACTAAAATGTTTATTTAAATGCCTTGCTCTTTCCGGTGTTATCATAAAACCTTATGTCTCTTACCATAAACTCATCCGAAGATAAACTTTTCGCAAAAACTTTACGAGGATTGTGTTTGCACTTGGATCTCTCAAGGCGTAAAGCAACTCAGCATTGGAACTCCGAAAACACTGGAATGTTTGCTGACTCTTCAATAATTCATGTCTTTTTCGTGCGACGTAAAAACTGGCTTCAGACTACAACGAACAAAAATAGTCCAAATGAACTAATCGGGTTAAATAAGTTGGCGTGCAACAAGGCTACCTTTCGATAGTTACATTATTACTTAATCCAGTAATTCCTCCAATAATTAAACTTAATTATATTTGTATTCGGTTTGCGTACTTTGGAAAACACATTAAGGCTGAACCAATCGTAAATGCGCTTTAGGCTTGTGTAGTACAGTACCAGAGTAATAATAAGACATTATTATTGTGAAAGAGAAATAACTATTCGGTTTGGATCTTTTTATTCAGTCTTTTAGTACATTTTAGTCTGACAGTCGAGACAAGACAGAACGAAAGGTTAGTTAGGTTAGTCAATGACTTGTTCCGAGCTTATTATGAAGAAAGTTAGTTCTTTCTAAACAAACTTAGCAGTCAAATCATGCTACATTAAAATCGTTCACGAAAAATTAACAAAAGTTGACTTTTAATAAAACTTCATTGTCATATTTTATATAATAAACTATATTCAACATAACTCAATAAAATAATAATATACCTATAATTTGTAATTCGCGTTATGATTGATAAATCGAACTAAAAACACTTAAGACAACGTATGTGTAATCTAATACGTCTAATGTTAAGTGATTTGACATCGTAAAGTTTTTGCAATGATATATATAGGAAAAAAACGTACCGTGAGCAGAGTATGGCTTAAGCGACTCACGTACAGTCTGTCAAAAAAGTGTTGAAATGAATATTAAAGAAACTATTTTTCTTTCGCCTGATTGCACCAAACAAATAAGTACAAAATCTGTTAAATCGAGTTAACCGCGTTGTTATTTCATAATTATATTACCATAATTATACAACTTGAATGTTTAAAGTCCAATAAAGTTCATTAAAGTTTCATTTTCATTTTAACACTTGTTTAACAGACTTTACTAATAGTACTAAATTAACGAACCAGTACGTTTTGATGAATGTACGAGATCGGATCAAACTGTGCAGTGACCGAACAAGCATAAACTTAATGCGCTTGAGCATTGATCTCTAAACAACATTAAGACAGAGGGAGAAGAGCGGAAATTCACTGGCCACGCAAAGGTCAGAATAAAACTCAAAACCCTTTATGAAGGTATAATTTGATTAATTACATATTTTTTTTACAGAATTTTCTGGTGGCTACTTTAACTATACGCAATCCGCGTTTTCCCCCCCTCAAACTGTGTCTCCATATTTGTGCCGAAAGTACAGCAATAGGGCATACTCATCACCCACCACGCTGGAACTTTATAATGAACGGTGTAACGTAGATATACGGGTGTGGACTGTGTTTAGCAACTCGCAGATGATCAGTGAATACTATAATTTATTTATTTATTTATTATAGTTACTACGGACGAACCCAATTACAGCAATTATTTAATACTTATTATTAAATAAAAGTATAGTTTACATAATTAAACTTAACTTATGGCCATGCAATAACTAATAAACTTACAAACTAATTGACATTTGCTATCAAAGAACACGTCAGCAGACGGTTTGGACTCAATGAATGCGTTGAGAGTTTTCGTCATCTTACACATTGTTGAGGTGGCGTGAGCGAGCGTGCGGCTGATGGGTGCAGCAAACAGCTGCCGCTTCCGACACGAGCGCCATCGCACGCAATTGTCCGGTGCAAACAGCCTGAGGAGCCCAGTAAGCAACTCGGGACAGTCGATTTCTCCCCTCAAAATTTTTAGAGCAAAAATTAACTCGCAACTACTTCGCCTAGATTTCAAGGAGGTCATACCTAACATGCCGAGCAAGAAACTTGACGGGTAGAGAAGCGGATAATAGCCGAAAAATTTCTTGTACATAAACCTTAAAAAAGCTTTTTGCACCTTCTCAAGCATTAACGTGTAAGATGCTTCGTGAGGATTCCACACAGAACAGCTTTATTCTAGTTTTGACCGAACCAAAGCATAGAATACCAGCTTTATAGTCATAGGGTCTTTTAGATCCCTCATATTACGCAACACAAATCCAAGACGCTTAAAGGACTCAACAGCGATACGCCTGATATGTGAGTTTCGGATCGAATAAAACACCAAGGTCCTTGATGGATGTGGTACGTGGGATATCTTTTCCGTATGTTATTCAAAGTTTATTACGACCTTTCTTTTACTTGTGATGTTAATAGGCTTGATGAAGCAAACATGATTACGCGACGCACAGTGAAAAATTTCAGTCTGTTTCGGAACAAAAATCGATAACTTTTTTATTTCTACAGATAGAATGTTCAAATTTCTCACACAATAGTACATTATGATACAAGTGAGCTACTTTGGACATTACAGTCGAGGTGGGATTGCAGCCCGAGCCGAAGGCGAGGCGCAATGGAGCCGAGAGTGTAATGTTCAATGCTCACGAATACGACGTTTTTCAACGCACTTGCGAGGAAAAATAATAAAATTTCACTGTCTCATTTTTCCACATAATAAACCATTATTATTGACAATTTTCTATAAAAAATTGCGGCTGAGATTTTGTTTATTCGCGCGCAGTGAGAAAAAAAGGCACTGACGCACCCGCTAAACAGCATAATATTAACAAAGTGAATATTTATTTATGTACAACAAAAAATTGAATTAATTTGTTGATAAAAATAAATAATTTAATAAAATTAAATTATTATTTATTATTACTTAAAATGAGACAGTTTATTTACCTACCCCCAAAAAACTTTACTATTTCTCAAGACATCAAAACTCTATGCTAAGATTTAAAAAATACCATAATGTAAAAAAGCACTGGTGCGATAATGTGAAGTAAAAAGCACGCGTGTTTAATATGCTGCATTATGACTATCAAGACACTAAAAACGCTACAATAAGGGCCAGTTTATAAGCAATGTGTTGAAAAATAAGTAAACGGAGGCTTTTTATTTTTAAAGAAATAATTGCTATATTTAGCCTTTTATTGCCTTTAAACATTGAAATATGAAGAAAACAGATTTTTCAATATATTTCGGCCTCTTCGATGAGGCCGCCATCAGTCATAATCATAATCATAATCATAATCATATTATTTATTTGTACATTAAAGCCACACCTGGCACACAAATCATTTTATAAAACACACAGTAAAATCGATTCATAAAAATAAAATAAAAAGTAAATAAATCACATATTAATAGGTAAACCGAAATTATTAAATGTCTACATTTTAACAAGTAAATAGAATATATGTATATAAAAAAAATTAAAGCAATGAAGATGTCAAGTACAGGTAATAATGAAAATAATTATTATAAATAAACTACAGTTAAAATTATAGCAAGGTTTGTCTTGAGTCTTGACCTCGAGGTCGCCAACTGGCATCGGAGTAATTCACTTGGCACATATGTACACTGGCTCAATCTACCCTGATTTAGCCCGGTAGACCCCCACCACGGTGTGGCAGGGGGGGGGGGGGGGACTGCTCTCGAAGTGTTTAGTGTTAGTGTTTGATATGCAATTGTTCCACTATTTTCCACTGTGCGACGCCGACCGACGACGGTTCCGAGATTTGGCACAGTCAAAATAGTATTTGTCAGTAGGTCTATAGCTAACTATAGATAGAAAGCGCCTGACAGAGAGTTACAGGATACAAAGCCCAGAGAATACTTGTTTAATCTTCTTTGAAAGGGATTTGGTTTATAAATATCATACCAAAAACATAAAGGTGAAAAAGGGACCGAGTTCAGTACAAAGGCATTGCGGGATTGTTGGCATCACTAAAAAAACGAGATCTGATTTGGTGCCAAGGATCCTTTAGCCCTAATTTAATTAAAATTGGTAGGGTTTTTGCTATTGAATATGTAGAACTTAAAAAGTTTCCACAGCTAAAGTTTAAACGGTTTTATGCCATACATGGAAATAATTGACTATGAAAACTTGCCAAGTTCTATATCCAGTAGCAAGGCCTCTAACAAACTTTTTTTTTAAATAAAAATTACAAACTTGTGACAACTTATACGACCTACCTATAGATACGCAGCGGGCAAGAAGATTTTCGACCTTCAAAGTCATTGAAATTCTCTGGATGATCGCATTTTTTCCGACCTTTTGGGAGTTTAATTGGGTTTAGGATTTGTAGGAGATAGGTAACTTCACCGCATTATTCGTTTGAAAGTTTAATTTCTTTATACGGAGAAGAAATCGATCTCATTTGTTTTAATGGCTTTAATATAATTGAAAGTTGAACTTTTACAGTAAGGTGACGTTATAAATGTAAGATAAATGAATAAATTAATCGTGAGTGCTGATTGTGTAATAGCACCAAGTAAAACGAGAGACGATAAACTACACCAAAAACTTATAAGATAAAGTTATCGAGTCCCACTTTGTACTTGCTGGCGATATCTGCACGCACACAGTGTGATAGATATGCTACTAAAAGAGCATTCTGGGTTGCTCATTATGAGCAGAATTCTCAAAAAGGGCATGTTTACCGAACTGTACACATTTGCTTGTGATTTAGCATGCTTATATTAAGCATTTGCTAAATTTTGGCATGTGCGAAAAAATATCTAAGGCAGATTGCGGTTGATCTTAAAAGGGATATTGCATGGATAAGTATTGATTTTTTTGACTGAAAACTTATAGTGAAGTATATTCCTTATATCCATTATTTTTATTTGACGTGGTTTGGTAACTTTAATTTTCATCGAATGACGTTAATCACACTTAAAACAAATATCTAATGACTGATATTCCGAATGCGCAATAATGCCGGAATAGCCACCCCCACACGCTACTCGGTGTCAAAGGTATGCCCACGCGCGGAACTTTTGTCTTGCTTGCTGTCATCTGCGGTAGACCTGTTGTCTCACTCCCTCGCATAGAATGGCCCATGGGCCAGAACTCAGTACCCAATTTTTGTCCGGTACACCATTTCTATACATTAACTTCGGGGTGGTTTGCGAGTAAGATGGTGGTACCTCAAAAGCGAGCCCGGCACAAGCTCTGTTACACAGCTTAGGTAACATTTAAGTATCTGTACCCCAGCGTGCTTGATACTTATGTAAACTGTTAAACTTTATGAAAACGTCTACTATCTTAAAATGATACTTGAATGATGACAGCCTGCGTGGTGTACTGGTTTAACGTGTCGAGTCCATATTGTAAACCGGAGATCGCAGGTTTAAATGACAGTATCTGACACCCCTTCAACGACTACTATCGGAACTAACGGCTTTATGTGACCTTTCTTTGTCATTTATATATATACCTTAATTACATCGTCGTAAGATCTGCCATTAGGTAAGGTTTATGTGCGAATGACCCTTACGGCTGACCAAAATGTTTGCTTTACTTGATATCCAAGAACTTGCAGATTGTTCGTCCAAGGAGAAGCCACATAAGTCTTTCAATTTTTCATAACAGTTCAACAACGGGGATTTGCTGTGTTTCGCTGTTTTTGACAAAACCAAGTGCAAAATGAATCACATGGTGTTCGTTTTCGAGTATAGACTGTTAAATGCAAGTCACAGTCTACACTTGTTTCAACGAATATTTTTACATCTTTGCTTGATGGTTGGTAAGACCTGCCGCCGTATTTCGGGTACGAATAAGAACCCACAGCTAAAGGTGGCAATCACAAAACAGAAAATACTTTGTGTTCTGTGGTGGCAATACATGCTAGTGACTTTGAAAGTCGAAATTGGTGGCTGGTAAACAGAAGTTATAAAATAAAAAAATATATGTTAAACAACAGAATATCTGGAATGTTTTGATTAAAAATCACTTGTACTTGTGCACTTATTTATATTATTTTCTAAACCGGTTTCGCTATTATAGCATTATCAAAAGTTTTTTGGGTGTTTACGTACAATATATGAATCACTTGGAATGCGGTAGGACAAAAAATTCTATGACAGAAACATTGAGTATTTTCATTTCTTAATACTTATAACGTTGTCTAAGATATGCCATGAAAAACAAAATTTGTAAAGTTGTGAGATCCATGTAAAACCAATTCGGTTAATTTATTCAGTCCCTACTTAAGGGACCTTCTGTCTTAAGTTATTGCATAATTAACTAGCCTGGCAACATCTTAGAGTGACCGTATCAATATTAAAAATCTTTTATGTTTTAAATAAATAGATTGACTTGGCCATCGCATGAAAACACAATGCATCTCACTCATCTCAATGCATTTATTATTTTTAGATGTTTTCCGAAAGTAAATGGAAAATTTTAATATAAACAACAAACAGATTGCGATTGCTCATCAAATTAATATTTATTTCTAGCCAAGCATTTTGATGTATCAAAAATATTATTATCAGCAAAAAACTCTCAATATATTGTAAATAAGTAGAATGACAATTTTTCTGAATAAATTCTTGGTTTTGTATTTTTCGAAAACATATTTGTATGTTTTCGAATAAAAACGGGAGTAAATCAATAAAATAGAAATACATTTAAATTATTTTCTCTTTTAATCTTGAATATCCGATTTAAAAGGCACCATTATAATAGGCATACATACCGTCGTCTTAGAGTGATCACCTCGTAAGGGCCTTATGATGAATTGTATAGGAGGAACAAAAAACTGTCTTGTTCTCACCAAACTGAGCGGTACGAATCAATGAGGTTTTCCAACATATCAATAGATGGCGCTACGTGTCACAGAAATGCATCACAATCAAAGGGAAATAATGCAATACATTCTAATAAAATAATAAAACAATTTTCGTATAATTTGGCCATCCGAGGTTTTCACTCTAAGGCGACGGTATGTATACCTATTATAATTGTGCCTTTTAAATCGGATATTCAAGATTAAAAGAGAAAATAATTTAAATGTATTTCTATTTTATTGATTTATTCCCGTTTTTATTCAACGCTCACGCAAGTAAAATTTTAAGAAAAAATACAAATACATCGTCATGATATGAATCCTCGAGGTGGTGTGTCTGAGTATAGACTATGAAATGCAATTCACAATCTAAACTCGTTCACCCACGTTTCACCGATGAGTATCCCTGCCTGCATGATGGGTAACAAAGACGCAGACCAGATACAATATTCCCGTACGGAATCTGAACCCGCGCCCTCTGGATTAGTGGTCGAGTACCTTATTGTAGGTTGAAGTCATTATAAACTAACGAATTAGGAATTCCTATTATTTATTTAAAGATACGTGATTAAAACGATAAAAGAAATTGTTTGTAACATCTTAATAGTTTATTTTTAAAAATAAATATACAAATCGGATTATTTCTGATTCGGTTTCGGGCCTTTTCGTGTTTGACTGCTGGTAACATTAAATCTGTTACAATCATAGACCTAGGACAATGAAGATGATGATGTCTTATGTTAATCATAGTCGTAAAACCATTACGTTCAAATGATATTCACAACAAAACAATCGCTGCTCAGGCTTGCACTTCAGCCAGACTCTACATTACTTCCTTGCACCACTTCCTTTCTATGAGTTCGCATGAATACAAACAGTTTTTGTCGGCAACTTTAGTGTAATTTTTACTAAATGGTAAAAAGGATCTATACGATATTTACTGGGTAGATTCATACATAGTTTTAATCTTATTCTTCTTAAAATCGTTATCGTATTCTTCTTGTTCAGATTAAGTCAATACATAAATATCGAATCAAAATAATGTAAATTTTGGCTGTTGCTGTTGATGCAGTCAAACTTCAAACGTCAAACCAGAACCACTAGATAAAGACTTTGTTCTTTTTTTATTAAATAAATATTTGGCTCTTTCAAGCTTTTTATTGTTTTTATTTGTAATAGATGTATATAGATATATATAAAAAACACAGAAAAAATAAATTCAAGATATATTTCGGGCCCTACTGGGCCCGGCGTCAGTTGAAAAATAATTATACATGCAATGTCACTTACATATTTACAAAAAGAAAGAGGTTTATTTACAATACTAACCTACTTAATGTTACTAACATATTTACAGAAAGAAAGAGGTTTATTTACAATCAACTGAATTAATCTATTTATAAATTTTCTGAGAAAGTGGCACCATCCAGCAGCCGTGATGTGTTATTGGGTCAGTGTTGACGATTTAGTCCTGATCCGTAGTGCGCACCAAGTGACCATATAAACGAGGATTCCCATGTTCGGAGTTGAATTTCAGTTAATGGTGGGTTGAATGATTTAATGATTCGGACTGTAAAGCATTGATTAAATGTGAGGTTGTGTAGTCGTGTGTGTGTTGGTATGGGTAAGATATTATTTTGTATTTTTGAAATGTGTCTGTTTAGGGGAAACAAAAAACGCACTCCATATCAGATTAAACCAACACAGACACATTTCAAAAATACAAAATAATATCTTACCCATACCAACACACACACGACTACACAACCTCACATTTAATCAATGCTTTACAGTCCGAATCATTAAATCATTCAACCCACCATTAACTGAAATTCAACTCCGAACATGGGAATCCTCGTTTATATGGTCACTTGGTGCGCACTACGGATCAGGACTAAATCGTCAACACTGACCCAATAACACATCACGGCTGCTGGATGGTGCCACTTTCTCAGAAAATTTATAAATAGATTAATTCAGTTGATTGTAAATAAACCTCTTTCTTTCTGTAAATATGTTAGTAACATTAAGTAGGTTAGTATTGTAAATAAACCTCTTTCTTTTTGTAAATATGTAAGTGACATTGTATGTATAATTATTTTTCAACTGTTCTTTTTTTAATGTTTTTAATAGTCAAAACATTCTCTATGAATAAAAAGTTCGATTTAGCTTATTTCATGACGTCTCCACAACAAAACTTTGGAAAATTATAAAAAATTTACTACTGTTTAAAATAAAGATAGGTATATATTGTTAGATTTTTATAATTTTATTTATTATTGTTGCGATTCGATTGTTAAAATTATATTCGATTCTATTATTATCGGTTTACAAGTGCAACACTAGTGAAAGAAATGACGTGGGCGGGTGGATATAAAAGGGCGGACGGGACGGCCGCAGGACTCTTTTTGTTGGAAGCACGCATCAAGTGAAGTTGGTCCCTGTATTCAAGGAGAGAAATACAATAAGTATATCCACATCTTGTTGTTTCCTTATCTACGTCTTCTGATCCTGGGCAGTACGCTATAATATACATTGTTTGCTTATGTTAGCCAGATATTCGTAAAAACATATAAAACTAGTGTACTTTACATACACAATTGTCCCCTTAAGAGCCCGGTCCGCGATGACGACAACTTTGATGAAATATAATATGTTAAATGTTTTTCTGGCCTTTATCGCGATTTTTTTGAAAAAACGGGGGACATACAACTCTTCATATAAGCCGTCCAAATAAAGGCCTATAATTTATTTGATTGAATTGTTTCTCTTTTGCAAGTTATTTTATTACTTACGAGCCCGCCCCGAATCGTTGTTCATAATATCTAAGTATCAAAATAACGCGCAAAGGAGAAACAATTGAATCAAATAAATTTTAGGTCTTCATTTAGATGTGCAGTATGGACTGGTGTATGTCCCTGATTTTTACAAAAACATCGCGGCAATGACAAGAAAAATAATTAAAATAATGCTTCGCATCAAACCGACGAAAAATACGGAGCGGGTTCCTAACTTGTCTTTCGAAGCACGCAGACCGAACCTAAATGTGCTTTAGCCGGATTTGAACCCACTGTCTCCGGATCAGCAGTTTAGTTACTCGGACCACTACAACAGGCGGTCAAAATTATAAAAATTTACCTCATACTAATTAATAGTCATACCTCTAAATTGACCTTATACTCAAATCTCTAAATTACTCCCTTACACAAGTTTCCCTCCTAAACTGTTAAATCTGAATGTCATTTCAACTCAGTAACTGTTTCAATTCAAGCCGATTGAGTTAAGCCCAATTCGTCTAATATCTACGTCCCTATTTCATTCAAATTTGGTATACATATATTATATGTCACGGGTAGTGTTAGAAAAATGGTTAAAAATAAGTTTACCCAGATAAACTCGTTTTTTTTTCACTAAACCTCCTCGGATAAAGTCCTAAAATTTGGCGTTTACCCGTAAACATCTAATTGTATCCAATGTTGATTACGTAATGTAGGTTTTGCGTTATTCTTACCGCAATAAAGGATTCGCCTCGCTCCTCTCCGCTTCACCCGGCTCCTAAATTCATGAATCAAAAAGTATGACCACCAGCTAACTAACATGCGTCTGTTCGCTTCGCTCGACGTCACACCTACTTTTGACTATTTTTTATTTTAATTTTCATATTAATCGAACATCACCCAACAATTTATTGGGTCTCTACCAGTTAGATGTATACAAATTTTCATATTTTACGAAAAATTCAAATTCAAATTGTTTATTTGTAAAATAGATTTTTTATTTTTATTTTATCGTTTATTAGATTAGATACATAAAGTATACGTTTTACATGTCAAATCTAATCTGTATAAAAATAATATTTTATGATGAAACAAATATGATACGGGAAATATATAAAAAAAACTGTATTTAAGTTGGGGTACTAAAGTTATACACATGCATAAAATAAAAAGACTTATTGGAATAAGAATAATATTATACCTACATAATGCAATTAATAAATAAGTTGATGAATAGACCATAAATAAATATAATGCCTAGCCAAATATATACTAACATAAGTAAAAAAATTAAATATTGTACGAGTATATACATACCTACATAATGCAATGAATATATAAGTTAATAGATTAATAAACTATAAATAGTTATAATGCCTAAATCCGCCCATTCGATTAATCTTGCTAAGAAGAAGAGAAAGAAACTTAGCAAGATAAAGTCTTTTTTTATCAGTATTATTTTTCTCAATATGGCTTAATACTTAATAAAAGAGCTGATAATTCTAAAATTACCCGGGTAAACCTAGTTTTACGCATTCTTATAGCATTACCCGTGAAATAAACATCATTCAAAGCCAAAGGCTCAATTAAGACATCAACCAGTGTAATTCGTGTTAACAATGTATTTTGTTGTATAAGTATATGATTTTGTTTGTCTTAATCGTTGTTGTTCAACGTTGAAATGTTGTTTTTTCCAACGAGATGGCTGAAATAATACCTACTACAAGTATTTCTCTTAAGGTGGTAACGGTGATCTCGGTGCAAAATGCATATCATAGTATTGTTTTCCTTACTTTTGAATAAAAAGTTTGCAATAAATGCGTTTTGAGTTTGTTAATGTAATGCAAACAAAATGTGAAAATGTTTTTCATCTCAAAAAGTTAACACTTGCCACAATTATTTTATTTTATAATTTGCAAATTACCTTGAGTTACAAACTGGTTTGGTTTACGAAATTGATAGCTGTTGGAAAAATCGGTAGTAATTATCGACATTACCATAAATTGATTGGGTCACAGAACTACCGCATTCCTCAGGATGGACACTGGCGCGCTATCTGTACTCTATCATTTTTTATTTTATTTTTTTCACTTGGAATTGTAGGACCTTATATATTAGTTTCAACTTGACATCTCTATCGGGGCTTGAGAAAAAGGGCCTTGACAGACAGGCAGACAGACAAACGTATAACAAAGTTTTGTTATAAGGGTTCCGCCTTTTTATTTTGAGGAACGGAACCCTAAAAATTACGTAAAGCTGATGAAATATTATTTATCGTGGCATTTTCTTATAAACATATATCTTATTTTCCCAAAATTTGGACTTGTGCCCCTTTTCACTAGACCCACAGAATATGTTACCGGCAATCTGTATAATCCGGTATTCTATATAATACCTTGGCAATGTATATGTCGCAGTCATCTGGTTGAATCTGCTATTTGATTGAATGACTAGCGCGTCTATTGAATGACGACATTTAATTGAATGACTAAAGGACAACACGTCAAGTCGTTGAATGTAACGTTCAACATCTTGACTGAACGTCATTTAGCGAAGTCGTTGAATGGGATATAGCCAACTTTGTAATGTTTGGTTAGGGTGACCATGAGTTTGCAACTTAAAAGTTAACCTTACGATATTACTGTCGATTGCCGTAAGTTTCATCATTGGCCGCCAAAATTTTAGGTCGTCTATAGTGGGGTGCCATGTAGGGTGACCATAAAGATTAGGTTTGCTTATTAGGTAGGATGCTCATGAGAATTTTGGGAGAATTAAAAAATTACTGATTTATAAACTGCTAAGCTTAAAATAATAAAAGATTGTAGCATGATTTCCAATGCTCTACTTAATCTCATATTTTTGCTTCGTATAAAAAAGTGAAAAACATAGAAAAATTGATCATATTATTTCAGAAGTAATTTATTAAAATATGCGAGTCTCTGGGACTCCAAAAAGTTGTTAAATTAAGTCTTTGTCACCTAGTGAAATGAGGATTTAGATTTAAAAAAAAATACTTAAAATCACAGGATCAGTTTCATTTACAAATAACTATAAAGTAAATTTAATCGAAAAATATATAAACACAGTTCTATCTATGCGAGCTGTTTGACGCCATATTTGTTTTGGTGACTACTAGCGCCGCAGTGGAAAAAAATGAACAAAATTTGAATCACCTGACTGATTTTACGTCCGCTCTGTTCATAGGGCTGTGTTACAATCCGGTAACTAGTTAGACGTTGAGTGACGCTTGTTCAATCAACGTTCGGCCTAGTCATTCAATTGAATTTCGTCATTCAAGGAACGCACTAGTCATTCAATCGAATAGCAGATTCAACCAGATGACTGCGACATATAGAATACCCAAAACGTGTAGGTAATGTATGAAATATTATTTATTTTATACTTCTCGGTATTCTATACAGTACCGAATGCGCAGCCGGTAATGTGTATAAGAGACGAGAGCGGGGGCAGAAAATTTATAAGGGCATGTATTTTTAAATATACAAAACTTCGGGGGTCGCTTCGCTCCGCTCCACTTCGCTCGGCTCCCAATGTGAATTAACATGTCAACATTACACATTCCCCCTCGCTTCGCTCGTCGTCGCTACCTATTTTCGGACTTTAACTGACTTCGAGCTTTGACCATATAGCCATACCTAACCTTGTAACCTAACCTATCGGCTCTCTTCTGCGCTGTAGGACTTCCTAAAACAAATTTTGACTGTGAATATAATATTATCCCATTGATTAGTAATAACTTTACACTTTGCCGGTTGACCAGCAGGTACTCTATACAATCCCTGGGAATTGTATTCATTACCTAGGTAAAGTATGTAACAGACAATAATATTCATAATATTGCACGGATGCCCCAGGTATTCCATACATTGCCTTGGATTGTACAGATTGCCGGTGACATATAGAACGTGAAATTTAAGTCATTTTGCTAACGAAAACTGGTAATAGTACTCGTCCATATGAACAACTTTTACTATGGAGCCAACCTCAAAATAGTGAAAAAAAAAAAATGTGCAGTTCCATAGAAAAGTTAAATACCTACTCGACCCAAATGTATGAAACGGCTGATTTTTTTTTACAATTTCAGGGTTGGCTTCATAGTAAAAGTTGTTCATATGGGCGAGTACTATAACCAGTTTTCGTTAGCAAAATGACTTAAATTTCACGTTCTATATATCACCAGTTTCCGTTAATAAAATGACTTAAAATTTCACGTTGTGATTTGAGTCAGTATTAATTATAACAAACATTAAAATTTTATATATTTTAGCCCAAATATATTTACAAACATTAAAAAACATAACTATCTAGCAGCTCATCCCATACATATATGTAGGAAAAGTTTGATTTTGCTTTTTTATTTTGTAAATTTATATTTTATTATGTTTCAAATATTTTCTTCTCTTCAGCTGGTGACGGCCCCATACCGTGGAATAAATCGAATTTTAATGTTTGTTATAATTTGTTACTCACCCAAATAAGTAAATAAAGCTCAAGAAGAGTAAAATGTATCTTTATTCATATACGTATAGATAACAATACTTTAACTACTGTCTTAATTTGATAGAAAGTAAATTTCCTTCTACCGGCATCGACATTAAGTTCCATTTGAACTTGAGCTTCTTTTCGTTTTTGGTCAGTCGGTAGCGACGAAGAAGATGCACCAGTGATGTCTTCATTGAAACCATGGCGTAGTATCGTCCTGAATAATACAAATACATTAATAAAGTCTTCTTCTTTAAGAGCCATTCCACTAAATTACGGTTTTTGTATGGAATGTTTTGTGGATCGTAATTTTCTTGGAATTTGGATTGATAGTAATTATGTTTTACGGTCTAATTGCCAATTTAATTACAGAATTCTACTGGTTAAGGATCTTGTGATTAGATTCTTTCATGTCACAAGAATCTAATTTCAATTTTTAATTGTAAATGCTTTATTCGATATAAAAAATAATGTATTCAACAGTATTAAAATCTTTTTAACATGGTAAATTAGGGCTCGAAAAGTTAATTTTTGCAAAAAAATGTAAGCCGCCTCTTAAACTTAATAATAAAAAAAGTTAAATAATTAAACAAAAACCAGCCAAGTGCGTGTTGGGCCACGCGCAATGTAGGGTTCCGTAGTCGCCCGGTACATTTTATAAGTTGGTCTACTAATATAGACCGCGTCAAACTTCTAGTCCCATACATTAGAGAGGGGATCAAAAGTTTGGCGCGACCTGTAAAGCCTACTTAGTGGTGATGCGGTGATAGTTTTCCTTTTAAATTCATTATATATAACTACTTCTGTGAATTTTTTCACATTCCTATAAACAACCGTTTAGCCGGCAGGGGGGGGACGCTCCACTCTTAACTAAAATTTTCATTTTAAAGCTTAATATTTCGCCAACGGATCCCTAAATTCATAAATGGTTTTCACACACCCACAATGATTTTGAACGACCTATTTAACAATACCCCACACTAAGGGATAGACGAGAAAAAAATCATCCCCAGTTTACGTGTATGAGGGTACATTTAAAATTTTTTTTTTTCATAATTTTATTTTTTTATTTCTTAGGTGGTAGAGCTAATGCCGGGCTCGACTGTGGAGGTACCACCATCTTACTCGGAAATCCTCCCGAAGTTATTCGGGGGAGAGTAAGAGAACAGCTCTCGGGCAAAAAAACCAGGCGGCCCACCACTGCCTGGGATCGATGGATGGCGGTATATCCATCCCCAATTGCCGGGCCTTATATAAATTAGACTGGTTACGGGCAGTGGCGTCACTGGTGCAAGGGTTTCGGCACCGCGCTCACCAACCCGCCTGCCCAGCGTGTGTGAGTATGGGCATTTCTTCCAGGAGGACCGCCAACAGTGGCGAAATCCTGGAAAGGCCTATGTCCAGCAGTGGCGAAACAGGCTGATGGATAGATGGATGGATAATTTTATTTTACCATTTTGTCGGCGTGATTAATATTTATATCCATGTCAATTTACAGCTTTCTAGTAATAATAGTCTCTGGCTAAGCCGCAGACAGACGGACAGACGGACATGGCGAAACTATAAGAGTCCCTTGTCGGACTACGGAACCCTAAAAAACCGGGAAGTTCGAGTGCGTCTCGCGCTCCGCAGGCTCCAACATTCTTATAAATTAATAGATTTAAAAACAAAATAACCAAAATTACAATCATAATATTATACTTAATTTTATTTACTACAAATTTAAACTATCGTCGATAAAATATACGTTCTGTTTTATGATACAAATCTGCTCAAGTTGGTCACTAATCACTCCTTCCATAATTAAATTTGATTTAATTAGTATTTGTTGTTTAAATACAATATTATGGTACATAATATATATATAATCTAGTTTTTGAGACAGATAAAACCAGTTACAAAAATGGTCTAAAACTCAACTTTAACGGCCCCCCATTTCTTTATTTTTGAAGTTAACAAACAAAAATAATATTTGTACTCTACTGAAATTGAAATGAAATGAAATGTGACTTCCCACATGCCACGGTTAAGAAAGTAAAATTTATTTCTGGCAACTTTTTAAGGTTCCGCACACAGAGGGCAAAACGAAAAGTGTAAATATAAATTCAACCTGAAACACTACGTTCCCAAAAGGGTCGTCTTATTTCGAGAAATCGTTGACTTTTTACAATAATATCGAAAATTTGGCCAAATGCGAGTCGGACTCGCGCGCAAAGGGTTTCGTACCACCACATATTATGGGTATGTAACCCTAAAACATTATAGTACATAACAAATGACAGCCTTTAAGATCTTAACGCAATCTATTATCTATACGTATTTATTATAAATATTTATATAATATATTAAATATAAATACTTGGTTTATAAATAATTATGATAAAATGTATTATTATTATGTTATGTTATTATTTATTAATATATCTATATTTTTTTTATTGTAATGCATGCACTATTAATAATTAAATATAATATTGCCTCCACTTTACGACTTGCACTACTACCATAAGAAATAATATTGTATTTAAAGGACGGGAAAGCTACCCAGCCGTATTACAGTTTTACTAGCACGGAGGGTAGAAGTACTATTTTTTCTGAATGTTTTCTATGTAAACCAATGGATAAGTTACAAATTGTTTTAATTTTTAAGTTTAATTTATTTGGTTTTTTGAATAAATTGATTATTTATTTATTATAATGAATCTCGGTGCAAAAAAGGTGGACAACAAGCTACTCTTAGTAGGGATGGCAATTTTAAATCGATTAATCGGGGCCAAGAAAATCGATTTTATATCGATTTTTTGAAGTGATTCGATCTTTGAATCGAACCATGCAACCGCAGAATCGTGGACACGATTTTCGGCAGTTACACGGAAAATTTTGCTGACAAATCACACAATTATAAAGAGTACCAACATTTATGTAATTACGTTTCCGGCAAATATTTGATTTCAAAATTCAAAATTATAAGTTATGAAGAGCCTTACATTTGATGATGGGAAGTTATAATTGGACTAAAAATATTGTTATTTTACTCAAAATATTATATTAACATAATAATAAAGTCCTGTATGTGCATTTTGGCCATAAAACTTAAATAAATATTTTAATTAATGTTTTATTAATGAGAAAACAACTAACTTTTCTTACAATAACTCAGGAAAAATTAATGATTATGAATTTTTTACCTAGATTACCAACATAAATAATATTTAATTAACGCTAATTGTGTGAATTTCTGTTCCGATTTTGAATCGATATTTCTGTACAGATTTTTCATGGATCGATGTTTTTTTTACTACGATTTGAAATCGATCGTTTTTAGAAAGAATCGACATCCCGAACTCTTAGCGAACTCTACCTCGGGAAAAGCTGTCAAACGAGTCATCTTAGATGACGCTGTGGTTGTAATTTATTTATTTTTTGGTCGAGGCATTGGGTTTAACTTCATAAATTTTAATTTTTAATATTTTTCGTCATAGAGGATATAGTAACACGTATTCTGTGAAAATTTCAATTTTCTACCTATTATGGTTGAAGTCGTAGATCCCTGTGACAGACGGATGAACAGACAGCGGTGGCTTAGTAATAGGGTCCAATTTGGCACCATTCGGGTACGGAACCCAAAAAAAAAAACAATAAATTTAATTGACAGTTTTACCAATACATGAACGCCGCCCAAGGCTAAATGAAGCGAAGGCAGCTGGATTTTCAGGCAATGAGCCGTCGAGCCATCTCTCTGGCTTGAAGGATTGTGCGTCGTTGCCCCAACAGTCACTCTTGTTCGCTCCCGATATGAAGAAAGCAATTGCACTACCAGATGGTAGACAGAAATTATCTGTAAATAGGTATTGCTTATAAAAAAATGTTTAGCTATTATAAAACGGTGGTTTGAGGACGACTACGGTTTTCAAATTACGAAGTTTTTCATCTATGACTTTGAGCTGCTATTTATGTATCCAGGATAACAAAGTGAAACAAAATTGTAGCATTTATTATGGTTTTATTGCTATTGCATACGTTGAACCAATTTTCGTAGCGCTTTTTCCATTCGGATTGAGGTATCTCCAAAACGTGCATTTTGAATGCACCTACGGCCTCTTCACGGCTCGAAAAAGATTGACCACGGAATTTATTCCTCACGGTTGGTAGTAAATAGAAGTCGTTGAGGGCCAAGTCGGGGCTGTACAGCGGATGACCCGTTAATTCGATCTTTTGACCTTTCAAATACCGAGTTGTTTCAGCCGATGTGTGGCACCTAGCATTGTCATAATGAAGAAGGATTCTGCGTTGTCGGTTGTTCTTTCTTATTTCTTCAAAGATTTCTGGCAAACAAATGGTCGTGTACCATTCAAAATTAACCGTTTAATGATCCTCAAGTTTTACTGTAGCCACATGTCTATTTATACCAAAAAACTTTGCTTTTTGAACAAATGACTTTTGTTGGGTTCGGCTCATCTGTTGTTTATTTTCACTATCATACGCATATATCCAAGATTCGTCATCTGTGTAGATATTAAAGACAGCTTTTGACTCACCTTGATGTACCTTTAAAAAATTTTTACACCAATCGACATGAGCACGTTTTTGGTAAATTCTCAAGTTGTGCGGAATCCAACGTAAACATTTTTTTTCTTAAGCTAAATTTTCGTTTAATATTTTATATATACTCGTCATACTTATGCCCAGAGACGCTTCTGTCTCGCGATATGATACATGACGATCTTGCATTATTACCTCAATATTTTGAGGTACAACAACCGATTTAGGGCGACCTTCTTTAAATTCATCCGTGAGCATAGATCGCCCACGATTAAACTCACTAAACCAGTTATACACAGTAGTTTTCGATGGTACCTACTTCGTCCCTAAAAGTCGATGTGAGTTGATCGATGCACTTTTTGAGATAGCCCTAGCCAAAAATCGTAAAAAATCATAGCACAAAAATTTTCACGATTTAAATCCATAGTGGTGATAGACACGCAATTTTCAAAATGACGTCACAAAGGAAAAACAAATGACAGCTATATGATACAAATTGTATTCTTCAGCCAAAGAGTTCAATTTTTAAATGTAATAATTACTTCTTTGATATTGTTTTGTAACTGGCCAGTTCCGGATACATAAATAGCAGCCCTTGTATACCTTGAGCGCAAGCGCTGTACCACAGTAGATAATAATAATAATAATTTCGTTGCCGAACGAAATAACAGCTGCTCGACCCCCTCCCCGCTTAGTTACAGCTACAGACCGTTCATTATAACTTGTCCCCTGGAGTCATGTTGGCATCACTGCTTGTCAAGCTTTTGCTGACATTTTCTTGTCAGTCAGTTTTTTCAAAATTATTTAATCAATTATATATTATTATTGCCAAAGCCGTTGAACAATAGTGCAAAAGAGATTGTGTCGAAGGTACGCCTTTTGTGAAAGAGAAAATGTAAGCAATGCACCGTTATTCCTCTCAATCAGGTTCGATCTCGTGTCAGTGCCATGATGGGCTAGTAAAATAGGGATACCAGCTTTAAACATAAAGCCAATTTCATGGGAAAATTAATAATTAGCTATTCACTTACTTTTGTGGGCATATCAGAAAAAAGCGTTCACTGGAAAAAATCGTCAAAAACGTAAAAAAACGGGAGCTTGGCAATTTTAAACAAACGTCGTCGAGCTAGGACAAGAAATAAAAAATACCGTTTTAGTACAGACATACATGTATAGATATTCATACCTTTAGATCACACGTATTGTTTGCGAAATACAAATCAATCAATAATTAATAATTTTGATTTTGTACATTTAATTTTCATTTAAGAGTAGTCTAATTAATACATAAAAAACGCAGTTAAGTAAAATATTATGAATGTGTAGTAGGGTGAATGCTACGTGAGCCATTGGCAACATTATTATGCAGTGCTACCATTTCCTAAGCCAGGGGACTTCTTATAGTGAATGGTCTGTAGTACATAGCGCTTGCTGTCAAGGTATATATATTATTTTTGTATTTGTATACTTTTAATCGGTAAACAAGAACCTCTTTTTGTTACTCGGTCAATGTTCTTCCGAACGCTAGGCCTTGTTCAGATACACGCACGAGTGCTCATGCGCGAGGTCTCGCGCGAGTAAAACACTGCATCTGGACAAGCTTCTATAAGTAAATTAGAAAGCAACGTGATCATCTGAGCCCCGCGTGAAATGAAATATAGTCTCATGCTGGAACAGACCCAAAACAAGTATTTAAGGTTTTTGTATTTAAAATTATACGGAGTCTATCCGGGCTATCCGTTATTGTGTCCAACCTTATTTATGTATCACCAAAAGTAAGGTTATAAGAGATCTTTAGCTTTTTGACTGTATTTAAAATATTCAGAGGATTTTTGTGCAATCCAACGGTACTTGATACTATTAGACTGGTGGTTCCGTTTGGTGGGCATAGGCTGCGGCGCGGCGGCGCGAGGAGCGGTTGCTCTGCGTGCCCGGCATCAGGACCAACTTGCTGGCGGAAGCGCCACTCACTAGAGCTATAGCACAGTAGATATGCGGCAATAGGTTGCTCAATCAAATTTCAGAAAAGACGCACGTGTTCTTTGGGTGATTCACAAGGACTACCTTACAATTTTTATGTTTTCCTTATGGTTATGAGTAATTAATTGTGTATTGACTTTTTGTCCTCGGTTTTATTATTGTAGGGCCTGTCCGCACTGAGAATATTCACCGCACGATATTTATTCTCGCGAAATTTAATTTTTGATCGCCAGTGCGGATACTCGTATAAAATTCAATGTGTTACAGAATTGCGAGAAAAAAACCGCGCAGTGAAAATCCGCAGTGCGGACAGGCCCTAAGATAAACATACATGTAGGTACGTTTTTCGTTTTGTTTTAGTTTAGTTTTTGATATTTGTTATATGTAGGTATGCTGTACATTACATTTGTTACTACTATTGAATAAGGTCCAGTCTGTAATAATAGTGTCAGTTAGTTAATGAATAAATAACATACGTATTGTTCATCTATTATTGAGGTGTCTGTATCTTAATGTCGAAATTAAACAGTGGTCCCTGAATTTACCGTGTATAAACAGTTGACGTCTTACTGTCCTTATAAAGCATAAAAATGTTTCTACCTTGATAATAATTCCTGTTTACTTCTCTTGCTATGAGAGGAATTATAGGGTACACTCTCATTGTTTCTTTTACGACCGCTTCCATATAGACTAATTTTGTTAAGTGGCTGATATTGACATCGCAACCAAAGGTAGATTGGGCTAACACATCTTGAATCCTAAAATAGTAAAATATTATGAAATACACAAGACATGAATTTGGATTAGCTTTGAGGTTTTAAAACATTATAATTTAACACATACTGGTAAATCCAGCTAAAAAGAGTTACTTATGGTGATGAAGCCAGGATCAAGGTTTAGGTGACATTATTAACATTAACCTGCAATAAGCACATTAACACAAAATACTAAAAATATAAATATTGAAATAACTTCATTCCAACTCCAAAAATTGAGTGAACTATTGGATAACAAGCTTAAAACTATGCAAAAATCAATAGTTGCTGAATTTTCTGCTACAATTGAAGACAAGATTTCCTCTGCGTTACAGGAATTTAAGAAGGAAATAACAATGAAATTAACCAACATAAAAATAAAGCAAGAAGAGAACTTTAAAAATATATCTGAGATGGAAAAGCGAATTGAAATGTTACAGAAAGAGAAAGAAAACTTAAAGTATCAAGTGCAATTATTGTCAAACAAAACTAACCAAACCCAAATGAACACTAGTATTAAAAAACAATCAACATTTGTAATATGGCTGAATGAAACCTACGAAGAAGATGAATTTAACTTAAGCTGCAATATTATTAATATATTCTACAACCTTTATGATATAGATCTAACTGTAGAAGATTTGTCTCGAATGGGACGAAGGGGACACCGCAGACAACTGAAATTTGAACTTATGAGTAAGTGGATGACAAAATATCTACTATAAAAAGTTTTAGCTTAAAGAATACTGGACTAAACATATCGGAATACTACGAAGAAAAAGATAGCCTGAAGGCAAGAATGATACTACAGGGATTTAAGAATGTGTGTGTTAGAACCATTAGAAATACTAAAAACAAGAATAACCCTGATTTACTATACGAACAAACTAACTTTACCACTACCCCACTGTTACGCATGTTTTCGTCTCCCCATTTTCCCCACCAAACAACTAGTCAGGCCGGTGTATAAAAGGCGAGTTTTGGTCGGCGGCTCGTCACTAGCTGCTGAGCTGTCGGGCGAACAACATCAGTTGCTGCGGAGCGGCTGGGTGAGCAACACATCAGTTGCTGCGGAGAAGCCGAGCTAGCAACACATCCCGAGGATGCCTCGTTCAGAGGCGAAACACGTGTCGATAAGTTTTCTTGCTTGTTATTTAAGATTGATTTGCTTGTATTGCTTGCTTGTTGCATGTTTTTATGCGGGCGGGCGGGCGGTGCCGGAGTCTGCATTTTGAATAGCACGACAAGAATGGTTTAGCGGAATATTGCAAATTATATTCATATATCCTTTACATATAGGGATTTTTACAAACGGCAAGAAAAGAAGGAAGGCATGCTATTAACCGAAATAACAAACTGTTTATTGACGGAAAACTTATTAACCCAGAAAAAAACACGGAAACAGGAGATAAGCAGCAACATTCAAAAAAACAATAATGTAGAGAATTATACACTTCGGAAATTAAGAAAAACAATTTAAAATATTATTTCAAAACTTACAAAGCTTGAACAATAAACAACATACTCCTGAAACATTCGTATGAAACGAACCCTTTTGAAGCCATTTGTATAACACAATCTTGGCTATCGCCAGGTAAACGAGAACTGATCAACTTTCCTGGGTCCAAAGTAGCTTCATCATACTGCAGAGAAACTCGACGAGGAGGCGGCGTTTGTATGCTGCTTCAAGAACAATATGAAACCATAGATAGAGGAGATATCACAAATATGTCAATAGAGTATTTAATATAAATATATGTTACAGAATTACTTCAAAAAAATATTATTTTATTAACCAATTATTAGAATAGGAGAGATGAAGACATATTTTTTAAACAACTAAAACTAATTTTAAATTACGTCAATACTAAATACTTTAAAAGAAACATTATCATAGGTGGTGATTTTAATATCAATATATTAGAAAATACCGCAATAGCTAACAACTGTTTATTGTCAGAGTTTAATTTTACACAACATATTAAAGAACCAACACGTAATATAAATTGCTTGGACCTTAAATTTACAAATTTTCATACTAAAATATATAAACACTACGGCAGGAATTCGGTTTCTCAGATCATAAAGGTACAGTTTTATACCTGTCATTACCACAGTCTATCAATAAAAAAATGGTTTATAGAAAAAAGAATATAATAATAGTAAAAATATAGAAAAATTTAAACCAAACCTTAAACAAGTAAACTGGCTGAAATAAAAAATATAATAAATATCATAAAATCTCACCAAGATGTCAACAAAAAATATATTGAATTTAATAAAAATATGAAAAATATGCTAGACCAAAGCATTCCTAAACAAACTAGAAGTTAAGTATAAAAAATATTGGCGTAGTCAGCCTAGTGGTATAAGAAACTTTTGCGGACATAAAATATTTTTAAAAGCACTTACAAATAATTCAAATAATGAAATGCTAAAAGACCATTACATTCAATATGAAAAAACGCTTAAAACCCTATATAAATATATGTATATACTGTAGAGAAATAGGATATTTAGTCCATAACTTTATGTCTTCCTCTCTCCTACTTTGCCTTGCCCAACAGGGTCCACAACTTATACGATGTGTTTACATTAAAATAAACATTTTGTGGAATGCAGATAAACTTATTGAATATCGAATAAACACTTTTAACTCTGGCATCACTCAACGGATTTGGATGATGGTTTTTATTTTATTATCATTGCAGTGACCATGGTCAACACATAAGCTTTATGGGGTGTTCATAAAATAATGCCCAAGCCGAAAACGGGGCTAAGATTGAATAAACGCTTTTAACTTGGGAACCACAAAACGGATTTTGATGCAGTTTTCTTATATTATCATCATTGTAACCATAGTCAACACATAAGCTATAAAGGATTCATAAAATAATACCCAACCCGTAAACGGGGCAAAGATTCAAGAAACGCTTTTAACTCAAGAACCATTCATCGAATTTGGATGCGGTTTTTTCATTTTCATCTTAGTATCCTGGTCAACACATAGGCTACAAGGGGTGTTCATTAAATAACGCCCAAGCCGAAAACGGGGGCGAAGCTGCGGGAAAAGGCTAGTATAGTAACAAAATAGTGTATGGAGATGTAGTAGATTTAGACGAGTGTCTAATTACTAATTAGAACACCAGAAGGTAACCGACTTGTAATTACTCTTTTAAAGGCTTTATTTTTTAAATATAATCGATTTGAATGAAAACATTTAAACACTTACTCATTGTATACTCGATCTTGTACATCGGGGTATGACGCAAGAACAATCAGCACAAGTATCATTGTATTGGCAGTAGTGTCTGTTCCCGCCAAAATCATTGTATCAACTTCATCAGTAATTTCTTGGTCTGATAGTAGTCCCTCAGACTGAAGTTCTAGAAGATAATCTAAAAAACCTTTTATTGGACGACCTGTAAAGACATTTAATTACGTGTACATATATAATGCATACAGGATAGAACTTTGAGATGGGGCCTTATGGTGAAAATCTAAGCAATAAGATATAGAGAAAGGATCATGGCAGTTGGCGGCCCGCAATTTTCTCGTTTTAACGGCATGTTCAAGGAATGAAAGTATGTGCATTATATAAAGCGAAAAGAGTTGTATCTTGTAAAAAATTTATGGATTTTTTTTAAGTCCGAGGTAATAAGTGAGTTTTTGGAAAAAATAATCTAATAATAAATGGTTTTGAACGTACGATGTCTGCCATCTTACCACGTGATCTTTATCCACAGAGGTCACTATGTTTATCAAACACGATTCAGTAAAAAGGTATTATTTTGTAGTTATTATTATTAAAAAGTATTAACTTAAGAATTGAAAAGTATTAACTTAAGAATTGAAAAGTAAAATATCGTCCATCATTAATTAAGTAATCATTACGTTTAATGGGTATTTCTACCCATTTTTAAATAAAATGCGGTGCATTAATTGAGGTCCACAACCAAAAGATATCTTTTGACCAGCCTGAATGACAAACCCCTTACAGTCGTAAAACTAGTCCTAGATAAGCAAGTTCATAAATGCTTTGATCACATGGGAACCGTCTTCTGAGCTGCCAGGCATTTTATTTTTCAGCTACAAGGAAACGATATTGTGGGGTCCTACGAGTATCAAATAAAGCAGGTCAGATCATAGAGGATTGCACAAAACGAAAATTATTTCATAAGTAAACTATTATTGTGATTAAGCTAAAATAAAGTCATCAACAGCATATTTCTTATTTTAGGTTATACGTATGCAAAATGTTATTTTTTTAATTAATTTATTGTACCTTTGTACAAAGCGAATAAAAATTAGTAAAAATTATGACAAAATAATAAATATATCAGATACAGTGCTATTGTTGTCTAGTCAGGCAGGCAAGTTTTCAGTTTGATTACTAGGCAGCGACAAGTATAAATACCTCGGAATGATTTCTCGCCTGTAGTGTAAACAGCAAACGATCAATATATTACGTATTTTTAATCATACTAGTAGTCATTATTGGGTTAATAAATATGAATATGAATTAGTGTTTCGTTCACTGACATGAATAAACTGAGACTGAACCTAACACTTGTCATTTCCTAACCTAAACAAGCATGTCACAACTTTTAGATATTCATGGTTTTGATACAGCTTTTATTTCGGCAGAATCCTTTACATTTAACTTGATTTCATTAACTGAACATCACAGATTCATGGAAATAACACCGGGTCAAGTTTAGTACTAGACCTGCCATTCACCTTTGCTAAAAGGACACTCGTCATCGAATTTGGAGAAAATGAAAACTCTTTTTGAAAAATAAATCGCACCTGCTCATTATGAAACATTTTTGAAAAAAATTACAGCCTGAATTATCTTATGACATCATTCGATAGTGTTACTAAAGAACCAAGTACAGTCAATGACACGGTAGCGTACGGTCTATAACTTCAAAATTAAACATCTAGGTAAGGCAAGGGTACTATTTTCGTATTCAGTGATGAAGATTCTATAGTGCATAGGGGTCAGATGCATTTCCGAAAATTTTGACTTTTTTCGTATGTGCCGCCTCTAAAGTGATATGAGTATGGGTCAAAGCAGCAGGTAACATGAATTGCTGGGGCCGCAGCATCAGCATCCAAGCTGGGGCTGAATTGCCAGAAACCTACAGCTCACGTTCTCACGGAACGATACCTAGAACGCCTAGAATAAACATACTTCTTGTAGAATTATCTGCTTTGTTGCCATGCAGCGGTCACCCGCATCTCATAGGCCATGCACCGCTTTGCCACTTTTGCATAATGTAAGCATGACGCTGGACTGCAGCGCAGCATTCATAGCGGGCACTCACAAGATCCACTAGTGCTATAATTGTAGTTCTTTTTCAAACAGGAGTACTAAAGTGGGATGATACCTAAGTGCGACGTGTATCTAAATATCGGCTGACGTGGTCTCAGCATTGCTTTTACACGAGTTAAATACCTTATCACTAAGTCGCCCGATAACCTAACAGTTTCTCGTTTTGGAGAAACCCAGTCTATTTTGTTTATATCTTCTGTGTTATCAGTATTCGGTCAAGAAGCACATACTAGTTGTTTCACCCTACTAAAACTGCATCCGATCTGCATCATTGTCGTTGTTAAGACACGCTCTTATCGCGCACACAATGCCGTATGTGCTTAATAGGTATGTTTTACCTGTATACTAAAGTTACAAACTTTTGACCTGGTTTTCCCTATGAATGCCCGGCATTTATATTATGGTGTTGCGAGCTAAGACAATGCATCGAGTACAGCAATTAAACGTTGTTATTGATGTCCCAAATTGGTAGCGTAATTTTTATCGTAGGTATGTGATACGATCTATAGTGACTATGTGAACACGTGAGTGACTCCCGGGGCCCCAGTATGGGAGCGCAGGATGAATTGTAAATCGTCTATTTTCATAAGGATGAAAGTTTGACTGACGTGGTCCAAGAATATTTTAGTATTCACTCGTTTATTTTAGGAATGATCCAATTACCGCGCCGAACGATAACCCGCACGCGAGGTTGTGGGGAATTCCAAATCGATATTATCCCTATATTGTTTTCTTTTTTCGGTACGATAAACAACTGGAGTGGTATAAATTGCTATGCGGGCAGTCAGTCGCTAGACACTACATGGTCAACATTACCGCAAGAACATCATATAGACTTAGGAGTCCCGTGACATCCATCCAGAACTCAAGATGCAGTCCCAAGACAGAATACTCAGTTTCCCGGTGGACACCTTCACGAGGCGCGGGCCTTCTATACCCGAGGAGGCCCCTTTCAGCCCCGGCGAAATTCTGCAATTCAACAAAGCATACAAACAGTTTCTTCAGGCGGAACGACAGCTGGACGACCTGACTTTCCTTAACGGGAAGCCATGCCCCGTCCGCTACAACTTTGATCCGACGAGGCCAGAAGAAGATCGTCTGATGGTGAACTGGGACTGGCTCATGCCCTTATTTTGGGGGCCGCCGCCAGGTGAGAGGGATCTCGTGAGGGTGCCCACTATACTGGAGTTTGTTGAAAAGAAGATTCGCTTTTCGAAGTGCAAGGCGGTCGCCGGGGACACCTGTTCCTGCGGCAAGAGGCCTAATGTAGTGGTACCACCGGGACGTGAGTGCAGGATCCCACAGCACTTTCATCATTTCTGCACGGCGCACGTCTCTGCGTGGATAACCAAGTACATGGTCCCGGCGATTCTGCTGAAAGAATCCCAAGAAATCTTCAGAGAGGTCATCCAGAAAGTGCATGAAGGTGATCCGCAAATCCTCGAATACTATTCGACGGGTGACCGGACGGACACAGAAATGTTGCTGCACTCGGCTCGCAACATCAGTGATAATAGTGCTAAATAGTGCAGCAATGCTGCTGCAATGTGACGTTCGCTTATTAAAATAAATATTTGTGTTTATAATATGTTTACTTTTTTTTTCTTGTACCCCTATGAGTGTAGGATGATGGAGAGTTGTGCAGGTAAGGTACTGAGATCATTCCCTCTGACGTTGCTTCAAGTTGAAATTTAGTTTCTCTCGTGACCACTCTATGTTAGATACAATCAAGTCAAGCTTGGACTGCACCAGATGTAACGTCTAGGTAACGTGCTACTAGCCGCTGCATAGCACGTCACATCACTAACGCAGATAAGTTGCAAGGCGTGATGATTAGCGTTATGTGCACATGGGATGCAAAGCTCCGTTATCACAAACTATGCTTGGCATATGCTTATCATATGTCTTGAGCAAGGCCTGAGTGTGCATTCGCCTCTGACTACGTGTATCTGCGACGTTTAGGTATGGAGCTGACCATACAGGAATATGAGACGTCTAAATAAGGTTTTTCTTAACTTTATATCTATGAATAACTGCATGTAAGCCGCAAACAGTATTATGACAAAGACCGGCGGCAATTGGCGTTACATCTGTAACTCCTTATGGACCGATAATACGTATGACCACATGGCACGCTATCGTTTAAATATGGAACAAACTATGTGTCACTACTCAAAAGATAGGTAAATATGATCAGACGACGGGACCTTCATCGAAATATTATTACAGGCTGCCGGCCGAACGTAAGTAGCTCCAGCGTATTACGGCAACCCACGTTTAGTTGGCACTGTCTTGAAATATTCGGGAAAACCCGTGCTATATTCATTTTATGATCTGTATCCGACTGGCGGCGTGTATTTCAAAACGAAATCAAAACTGATGAGTGACCATAGAAAATTACCGGGACATACACGTGTGCTTCATACACGTATACACCTCACTTATACTTAAGATTTGTCATTGTATAGGTGTTACAGGTTTGGTTAGACTATAATTCTAAATATGTATACTTTTCATGATTCCTGTAATGTTAGGACTATGGTATGACAGATACCTTACCTAAACACTGCACCGTACCTACCTATCGCTGCATAGCATGTCGCGGTGCCCCTCTATCGTGTTACAAAGTGTAGTGACCACGGTTATCTATGCATGGATGTAGATTGTACAACATCTTAGTGGATAGAACTAGTACAATATATTATTATCATTATTAAACTAACTACCTAAATATCTAGTATCATGAAGGAAACTGGTATGTCGTGACATTTGTAAGTCGGCATGCATTTTGAAATGAAATAACTATGTATCGGGAACAAGTTTTTTTTTTTTATTTTCAAAAACAAACACTCACATGCACAATATACTCAATACTGATGTACACAAATACCTAATACTTATTATATAAACAAATGATCATATCTATGATTAGCACTACTTCGGCCGGTTGAAAGTTCCACGCCACGATGCCTGCTCACGCAAAGCTAGTGCATACTGCATCAAGTGCCTGTCCAGTCGCCGCTGCTCTGCCTTCTGACGTTTTCTCTCCTCACGCTCCAAGTCTTGTCTGCGCTTTTCTTCTTCTTCTTCCGCGCGCTCTTGCTCCTTCCGAGATTTTTCCCCGTTGTCTCGATGAACGGCTTCTCCAGAGTTTCCGCTCATGGTGGATGATGATTTTGTGAATGATGACATGGTGATTTTGTTAAGACTGATCGATTGTACACAGCCTTGTGATTATGGCGAGTGTATATGTGCTAATGATTGATTGTATATGTACTTTCCTCCATTTATACTAACCCGAAACCTACCTAATAAGGACTCGTTGTTCCATAATTATCGCGAATTTTTTCCCACTTGAATAAGCTCGTTCATGAGGGATAATTCAAATACCGTGACATCATGCTGTACCGCAGTAACGACAAAATTGATAAGCAAATTAGGTAGAGAAACGTATTTTGTGGTAAAATGGCGCAATATCGATGATGTCAACGGGTAATACATGCATATATCGGCAATACCCAGTTATTTTCAGCTGAAAAGGAAAAAATTAATAAGGATAATGCATACAGTTTTACATTTTATTACGGGAGTCATATCATACACTGTGTTAACTTCTGTTAGCTAGCACAATCATGCTCCGTATGGAAAAAAGTATAGGTATGCTTCAGTAGGTGCTCGTTACGGTACAAATGCAACCAACGATTGTTTCAACTCTAACTGCAAGCACCCCGGCATGCTGAGTATGCACGCAGTCTTGCTACGTGACCTGCAGTCTTACTCGACTATGTTCTATGTTCTTTGGATGTTCGGCTCCGACAAGCTATTCCACTACAGCGTTGCAGCTTGCACTCATGTCCGCAAAGCAGTTTACCAAGCGAACCCGAGAGACTTGGGTTTTTGTTGAATCGTCCATGCACACCATCGTTAGGTGATGAACACTTAATTACCTCGGCAGGTGTACCTGTACACCTTACCGTAGGTATGCCTTACCATAGGTATGCCTTACCGTAGGTATGACGTCAAACCTTATCGAACAATGGTGTATTGTTTCATTTTTCCGAACTATTAATATTTCAATAAACCCCACGGACAGGATGAGATCGGTTAATTAAGCCCGATAACATATTTAATTGAATGAGAGGAAATTAATATAAATACTATTTAAGTTCAGCGATAAGAGCGTTATCGCCGTCGCGGGTGGCCGTTCTAATGCTGTAAGAATTTACTGATATGGATGTTGCTACCTACAACCAATGCTACAACAAGGTGCACTTACAGGTTAACAGTAAAGAGTTTTTGCGCTCATATTCAGAGAGACCTAAGGTTAGGCTTGAGACTAGGTCTCACTTTTACATAGCAAAACCTAGATAGAACTCAACAATCATATTTTTCCCGAGACCATGCACTGTGCATCAGAGTCGTTGCTCCGCTGTATACATTAGTAGCATCCCCCCTTTCCCCTGGTCCACCATTCTTTATTTTCACCCCGTACGCTCTTGTGTCACTGACTGTAAGTCAATGTAAAACATCGTACTCTTTATTTTCTTGGAATATTCTAACTACTAAGTACTCTTAAAAGGTATCGAATTAGAAATTTATAATTTTAGGTTAAGTTATACGATAAAATTAAAATTAAAGTAAAGCCGATTCTAACGGCTTTAATTTTAGTTTGAGTGCTGTCAAAATAAATTTTCTTCATTCTAAAATAGTTTTTTCTTGTCAACAACAGAAACTCTATCACTTCGGAAAAATTTTAGTTTTGACACCACTAAAACTAAAATTAAAGCCTTCAGAGTTGACTTCAGTATAAACAGCGTTAGATTTTAAAAGGGGTGTGGAGGATCAAATTGAAAACGGAAATAGCGAAACATGCTCAAAGGAGTTTTGGGGCCAATTTTGATGAAAACCAAAACTGCATCATTAGAACTCCCGTATGCCGAGATGGGTGAGACTAGGATAGCTCTTGAACAATTGAAACACATAAAGGCGCCGGGTGAAGACGGCATCACAACTGAACTCCTGAAAGCTGGAGGTTCCGCTACACTCAGACAGCTACAAGATCTCTTTTGCCGTCATTCGTGTCGGGTCCCCGCCAAAGGAGTAGAACAGGAGCCTGGTCATTTTGTTCTTCAAAAAAGAGGACAAAATCCTGCATAAGAACTGTAGACCAATCGCGCTCTCCTGAGTCACACGTACAAACTGTTCTTAAGAGTTATGACGAATTGCTTCGCCCAACGATTTGACGACGTCCAACCTCCAGAGCACGCTTGGTTTCAAAAGGCTACAGCACATAGATCACATTTACATATTAGGGTAGATTATACAAAAAAACACAGAAATATTATCAGCTCTTATGTCCGCCGCTAGTGGACTACAAGAGAGCCTTCGACTCCACGGAAACTTGGTCTGTTCTGTAATCTTGGCAGCGATGCCAAGTTGTAACGGAACCGCCAGCTTTCAGGAGTTCGGTTGTGATGCCGTCTTCACCTGGTGCCTGGTTTTTCAACTGTTCAAGAGCTATCCTGATCTCACTCGTTTCGATATACGGGAGTTCATCAGTAGGGTGGTGGTTTAAAGGTCCACCTTTGTCGTCCTCATTGCGTGCAGTTGGCTTAGGAGTGTATGAAGAATGTGAGCCTGTGACAGACGAACGGATAGACAGCGGAGGCTTAGTAATAGGGTCCCATTAATGGGCACACTTAAGGTACGTAACCCTAAAAAATTACTTAACTTGTCCGCTATTTGATCTTACCAGGATTTTCGTTTTTTTCGCTTAAGCCTGCACTCATCTCGGCTTTTTTTGTACTTAACACCTGCAATCAAAAGATACAGTTAGTTTTCATCAAGTTAGCGTAGAGATTTTTATCTAGAAGTGCACGGAGAGCCATTAGATCTCCGATAGTACCTATAGTGGCTAACATTTTTATAGAATGGTTCGAGAAAAATGCCTTTAAAAAGGCAATGAATAAGCCACGTCACTGGTGGCGCTATGTGGATGACGTGTAGGCAGTGATTGAGAGAAGTGTATTTATTGGTGGAACTAACTGTCACTAGTTGCATCAATCTGATACACCCAAAGGTTTGTTTCACCATGGAAGAAGAGAGGGATAGAACGTTGTCGTTTCTGTACATGCTGGTCATACGAACACCGAATGGTAAACTGGAGCGTGATTACAAAAGCCTATTGATTTCGGCCATATACTTAGCCTAATCACTCGGGCTTTTAAAGTAGACACGTTGGACCAACATTGTGGCCCAAACCAACAGACCATTAGAGTTGTTCAATCGGTTTACTCCAACTACAAAAGTCCGAGTGATTCCGCTAACGTGTGTTTGTCTCTAACAGGGAATTTTAGTGCAGGTATGTTTATTCTAAAACCCACAGCGTTACGCAAAATTTTATACACTAAGCAAGAGTCGATTTGCACATCTTAAAACTCTTAAATAGTTGAGATAAGGATTCAACACGTTCGAAAACGTTCTGCGGATATGAAATACCATACGCGTGACAGAGATGATGATGCGCGCTGTTTATTACTTTCTTCAAATGTTATTAGTAGCACGTGTTTGTATTTATACGTAACATATATTTTATTTTTACACCTTACTATTCCGGTCCTATCCTATAACGATCCACACCACAAAATTATATAATATTGGACTGACGGACAGAAGAACAGACGGACAGACGGACATGGCGTAACTATAAGTGTTCCTTGTTGGACTACGGAAACCTAAAAAACGATTGCTCATGGAGTGAAAGAGATAAGAGTCCAACCGATCTCTATTGGAAGCTGAGTTCAAAGAGGTAAGAAAAGTTGAAATCGAATTCAGCCTGGACGCCCTTCTAATGAAGAAATAGCCAAAAGAGCTCACAAAAGGCCTTATAGTATAAGCCTAAATATTAATTTAGGACAACCTAGTCCATCTAAGTGAAAAATAAATTAATTACATTCGTATGTTTGATAGTAGATTTGTAATTTTTTTAATAAAAGTTTAAAATTATCTTTTAATTCATAATTTATGCAGACTTCTGTTGATGACTTACATTATATTCATAAACCTGCAGAAATATTTGTTTTATTTTCTTCCAATAAAACCGTCTACACCTGCCTCTCAGGGTTTTCTAGTGGCAGTATTATAAAACGCCGACCTTTATAAACACAATGTATAGAATATAGGAATATTATAAATTGAGGACGTTGTGGGTGTGGTTTGTGTTGCATGAGGAAGGCGGAGGACCACCAAGGGTGGCAAAATCTAGATGTCCTTTGGATACATGCTAATGGATGTATAGATGGATATCAAATACAAACTTTGTTACTGGCTTTAGTTTTATGGTCTAAACTTCTTTTGTTCGGATTCCGTTAGTTCAAACCTTAAAAAAATATGGTATTCCGTACCTATTAGGCAGGTATAAAAATGCGTAAAAAGGATATACATTTTGGGTACATAAAATAGTTTTGTTTTTTGCAAACCGCACTCCCGCTTACTATTATATAGTTTATCAAATCAAAATATTTATTTTGTAAAATAGATACATAAAGTATACTTTCTACAAGTCAAAGTTAATCTTTACAATATATATCTTTAGAAAAAAAAAATATATATACCTATACTAATAAGGAAAATAAAGAAATATTTAGGTTGGGCTACTAAAATGTAATTATACACCTGCATAAAATAGTAGAGAAATCTAGGAATAAAAATATTATATATAAATGATGCCTAACCATCCGCACCATTCGATCACTATTGCTAAGAAGAAGGGCAAGAAACTTAGCAAACATGATTTTTTTTTCATTTGTAACATAAACTTAAATCTATACTATTTTCTTATACCTACTTAAGTGAAGGCTCTTTACTTAAGTATGTATAAGAAAATTGTATAGATATAAAGTCTCTTTACTTAAGTAGGTATAAGAAAATTGTATAGATTGTATAGAAAAAGCTTATTGATTATCACCTGACCTACAATTTACACCACAGTGGCATAATTCAGTGCACTTTAATTTATTTTATAGCACACCGTGCGTAAAATGACCACTTTACGCACGCTGTGCTTGCGTAAAGTCGGCATTTTCCGCACTTTTGCTATAAAATATTGTACGATACTCGTGCGAGAAACTTTTTCTCGACTCGTGTGATTGCAGCGCTCACCTTCGGCTCGTGCCGCAAACTCACACTCGTCAGAAAACGTTTCATCGCTCTCGTATCGTAATGTACTATTTTTGATATTTGTATCTAACACCAGACCGTAACTTCCACTTGCACCGAATTAGCTCTAGACAAGCGGTAGCAGCTACGGGAGCAGTGGTCCACGTTGGTGTCCATTCGTTATGGAATCTGTTTTCCAACTCCAATCTGCTGGACTGGGAAGATTTTGAATGGCACCATGGGGCCACCCATACGTGCATTAGTAAAAGTGTGTGGGTATGTTTTTGGCGTTATTAAAGTCATACCTTAGTGACCGGATTCAAAAGGTAGCTTTTGCCCCCGGCTCCGCCTGCGTATTAAAGATTTCCTTGGAAATAAGGTAAACAATATGCCACACAATATACTGGGTGTAAATAGAGTGCGACCATTAAATGATACCACATATTCTACCGACCCTACTGAACCACTTTTCCCAAGGGTCATACCCACGGACATCCTTAGTTTAGGAAATAATTGAGTTCCAAACAAAAATGCGTGAACGCACCGACATATGGGAGAGTTTAGAGAGAGCGTCCTCCATGGAAACTGCAGCTGTTTGAGGTCAACGCTCTCTATAACCTCGCCCGTATGTCGGTGCGTTAGGGTTCACGCGTTTTTGTTTCGAACTCAATTATTTCCTAAACTAAGGCTGTCCGCGGGTATGACTCTTGGGAAAAGTGGTTCAGTAGGGTCGGTAGAATATGTGGTATCATTTAATGGTCGCACTCTATTTACACCCAGTATATTGTGTGGCATATTGTTTACCTTATTTCCAAGGAAATCTTTAATACGCAGGCGGAGCCGGGGGCAAAAGCTACCTTTTGAATCCGGTCACTAAGGTATGACTTTAATAACGCCAAAAACATACCCACACACTTTTACTAATGCACGTATGGGTGGCCCCATGGTGCCATTCAAAATCTTCCCAGTCCAGCAGAACGTGGACCACTGCTCCCGTAGCTGCTACCGCTTGTCTAGAGCTAATTCGGTGCGCTCCGCCCGCGTGTTATTCTGTTTCACGACATGTTTTTTTTTCGGGATAAAAAGTAACCTATGTGTTAAGTTGGGTTATAAGCTATATTTATTCTAAATTTCATCCAAATCTGTCTAGCCGTTTCAGCGTGAAAGAGTAATAAACATACACACACACAAACTTTCGCATTTATAATATTAGTGTGAAATGTGAAGAGATAACATAGCCTTGTCTTATATCACCACAAACGATTAAGGACTGCGCTAATTAGACACCTCATGTATGAAATAACAAAGCCTAGTCTTCATCTTGTCTTATTTCACCACAAACGATAACTACCGCGCTAATTAGACACCTGATTGTTCAATGATATTGGTCTATCCTACAGGAACCATGCATTTTTCCGGGATAAAAAGTAGCTTATGCGTTAAGTTAGGGTATAAGCTATATTCATTCTAAATTTCATCCAAATCCGCTTAGCAATTTCAACGTGAAAGAGTAACAAACATACACACACATACACATACACAAACTTTCGCATTTATAATATTAGTAGGATATTAATATACTTACGACATATAGTTTCCAAAGTAATATTTTTTAAATAGGGAATCATATCAAATTCACCATTGTTAAGCTCTTTTTCAATTTTTTCCACAAATCGTACTGACATTCTGTTGAAAATTTGTAAATATCCATCGATAATTTTTTGGTTGAACGTTGGGTTTAATAGTTTTCGATGTTGTCTCCATACTGAAGCTGAAAATATAATTATACTCGTATTACTAAAATTATTAATACGAGTATGATACTCGTATTTTTAAAGCAAGTAACTTTACCGTATGATCTAAACTATTAGCATTAAAAACTTTTCCGAAATTATTTAGGATGTTTCATATTACTCAAGATAGAAAGGGTCAAAAATTAATAAGACAGAAATAACATAAATAATATATGTATAACAACTACTAATGTAAAAAAAAACACTAGAAATGATTAGATCTGAAAATTGGTACAACTATTAATTGAGGTCATAAATATCATATAATATTATTCTAATTTTATTACTTTAGTCATTACAAACAAAAGTTAGTTTTTTCATCCAGATCTATTTATACTATAGGTTAAAACGAAATAAAATAACATCGTTGTATCTCTATACCATATGCGCTTTTTATCTCATTTATGCATTTGTGTTTAGGAGATTGTACTGAATACATTGACACCAATACCACCATATGAGATAACTTCTGCCAAAATTGTATTTAAGCTTCTGTTTGCTTTCCCAAATATTTGGTCTCAATTATAGTTGGCAGTCAAAAGTATTTCTTACGAGTAAAAAATAAAGTGGTAAAGCTAATGCCGGGCTTGGCTGTGGAGGTACCACCATCTTACTCGGAAATCCTCCTGTTTTTCATTTCGTGATACAGAATCCTAAAAACATAAACAACAAAAACTTTATTTTAAATTCAATAAAAAAACAATATTTCAATATGGACGCCCTAAGATGGCGGACTTAATTTCTTTTACCACCCTCTTGACATGTTTAGCAATATATTGACGACCAAAATTAAATCATTGATTCTAATAAATAAAATAGATTGTAACATTTTACGTTTGTTTTAAAAATTACCAAAAAACTTTACTCTAAAATCGATTACGATAGTCTTTTGAAAAAATAACACACACTAATTAAACACAACTGAAGCTAAATAACAACTGGAATTACTAACTGAACTCAGTGAACTCGCTGGAATGCCTAATTTGTCCGTATAATAATTTGAAAAATATCTCACCACTACTAACTAGAATCGTTACCGGGTTATATTCGCTCTATACAGTCGCACTTCACTAGTCACTACTAGAGTTGTCCTTTGGTTCACTAGAGTTTCCGCTTTGTCTCGTAGTTAACACTGAACTGAACTCTCGACCGCTATCTGTCCCGTTTTTATATACCGTACGCCGGCTTCGCAATCTGTCTAGAACCCTCTCACACATTATGGAACACACTTCAAGGATCCCAGCCTATATCCATCTCTCTCCCACTTCTTTCCAGTTCAAGTGACGCGATGTCGCTAGAACCCTCTCGCGCATTATGGAACGCGCGTCACGCTTCACGTCAGCGTCTAAAGTACTCCAGTTTGTATCCGTCCCTTTCCAACCTGAATGCTTACTCTCACTTCTTCGTCCGCGACTTTTCGAGCTCAATGGCGGAAACTTCTCGCATTGTCCAGTTGTGACCTTGGCCTGGAAGCGTCCACACGTCATCCGCGCTGAGATTATTTACGAACTTCCTTACGCGTTCCACGATGTGTGAGATTTTTGTTTCGTGCGCCGGTACTACGTAACAATATTTACTACACATAAGGCTCCGCGCTCTGCCTAATGATGACTGAATAAGGAAGCTCGTAGGTGGAGTGCGATTTTTTGGTCGCTACCAGAGTAGTAAGAAAGGGTTCTCTATCAAAAACATGACTGAATGGCACGTGCTAAATGGCTCCGTACAAAACAAATTTTCGGTAATTTTAGGTCAAATCTAGAAATAAATATTATTGACTCCAATAGATCTGCGCATTCCTGCAATGTTGGCGTTCCAAGTTTTCCAAATGTAATCAGAGCTCAGAAGGAATATTATATTAGTATATATAATATTTATGATATATTGTGTATTTTTATGTATAATGACATGCAGATTGTTTTGTATTTAGGTTACTAGTTTAATTAGTTTATTTAGATAATATAATCTTTACATCAACTACATCTTATTTTCTATTTAACATTATCTTCCAACCAAAAGTTGTCTAGAAGAAATCGCTTAAGCGATAAGACCGCCCACCTTACCCTTTCTGTTAAAATATTTTGTAATTTGTTTTATTATGGTGCACAATAAGGAGTATTTATGTAATGTTATGTTATATTAAGTTGGATAAGCACCTACCGATCTGCAATGTAGCAGTGTTTGCTGAATGATAGGTGAGCGTATCAGGTTGTATTACAGAGCAAGTATTAGCTGTATTGCAGTCATTTTCGTTTTTTTTAGAACAGGTTTCCTTACACATTCTTAAACTGTCTGTGGTGTAATCGTATTTATTAAAATTAATTTACATAGACGAGGCAGCTTTACAGAGGACATAAACTTGTCTATTCCGTGTCCGCCTTTGTATTTACGTCGCCAGGTAAAGTACTTACATTTAGCTGTAAAAATTCCTTGGTTGAGCCAACTTGCTAGAAATTTGTAAAGATACATCTTATCTTCAAATGTGTTCAACAATGTTTGCGCAATCTTTGGGTCTGTAACGACTGCAAAGTAAAAATTTCTGTAAATAATATTGTCAAATCGGAAAAATGAACCACTCATAATATCACTGTCAAAACCTGAAGGAAGTTATGGTTGGTGGCTGGATGGGGAGGACGAAGGACCGACAAGAGTTGCGAAAGATTGAAAAAGCCCATGCCCAATAATAGACGAACACAGGCTAATGGATAGATAGTGGTGGTTTGTTTGGTACAACCCAGAATCGGTGGATAATCACCTGTGTACGAGTGTAACGATCGTCCCACGTCAAACAACCTTATACATATGAAAAAATACCTTCTTGAACGACAGTCTATTAAGCGGAGCAATACGCTGTTGTGGGAAAGTGATAGATAACTGGAACTCGAATTTATTTGAGTTTGAATTCGCGTTACAGAGCGTCCTTTTAACTTATAGTTAGTACTGGTAATAGTTCCGTAGCTTGAGGGAATAAAAAATTGTATTATGTAGTACTACGCTGGGACTACATAATTCAATAGGAGTTGAGTATTTACCATTTTAAGAATATTCACGGTAGGCGGAGCAGGTGTTAAATCTGGTGCTGCAGATGGTAGAGCTGGTGCCAAGCTCGACTGTGGAGGTACCATCATCTTATTCGCAAACCCCCAAAGTTATTGGGGCGAGAGTAAGAGGACAGCTCTCAAACAGGCACAACCAGGCGGCCCACCATTGCCTGGGACTGACTGATTGCAGTATATCCATCCCGAATTAGCGAGCCTTATCTAAAACAGACTGGTGACGGGCAGCGGCGTCACTGGTGCGAGGGTTTTCGGCACGGCGCTCACTAACCCGCCTGTGCAGCGTGTGTGAGTATGGGCATTTCTTCCAGGGGGACCGCCAAGAGTGGCGAAATCGTGAAAAGGCCTGTATCAGCAGTGGACGAAACAGGCTGGTGGATTGATGGAGGCGGAGCATTGGGCTTTAATGTTAGTTAAATATATAACGAAAGTACCTTACCAAAAGTTAAAATGGGACCAAGCCATGCTTTCATAATTCCACCTCTGTTGATAACTTCCTTCTCAACGCTTTGCATATATTCCCATATATCTGAAATTCAGAAATGATATAAAATGAATAAGTATCCACTCCTTTTTGACGACACCTCACAGTAAAATCGAGAATTGGGTAAAATGAGTCTAATACCAAATATAGAGTATTTGGTATATTGAGTATATATATTAAGAACCCGCTTCGTCTGTTTGATGCGAAGCATTATTTTAATTATTTTTCTTGTCATTGCCGCGATGATTTTGTAAAAATCAGCAACATACACCAGTCTATATAGGCCATCTAAATGAAGACCTAAAATTTATTTGATTCAATTGTTTCTCCTTTGCGCGTTATTTTGATACTTAGATATTATGAATAACGATTTGGAGCGGGCTCGTAAGTAATAAAATAACTCGCAAAAGAGAAACAATTCAATCAAATAAATTATAGGCATTTATTTGGACGGCTTATAGTTAAGTGATTTAACCAAATGCCGGCAACATACACACTGGTGCCTTTATTCAAGGCTAAAGATCCATAAATTTTGGACCGGTTTCAATACTGTCAGTTTTGAGTTATTTGTTTGAAAAGGTCACTCTGAATCAACTGCTATCGCACTTTAATTTCAACAAACTCCTCCGCAGTCAAAAATTTGGATATTCTAGGGGGAGGTCTACCGCTGATGCTGGCGTTGCTCTAATTAAACATGTTTATTATACTTGGGAGGGGAAACAGGATTGTTGTGTTCTGTGACCTGTCCAAAGCATTTGATTGCGTTGGTCACAAAACCCTTCACGCAAATTGGAGTATTTCAGCATTAGTGGTGAATTTCTTTCCTTAATAAAATCGTATCTTCTTGATCGTATTCAGAAGGTAGACATAAGTGGTGATAAATCTTCGGGTTCCAAAGTTAAGATAGGTGTACCTCAATGCTCGATATTGAGACCTCTGATTTTTTTATATATTTTAACTACCTACCATACCTAGTGCAGAACTTGATTGACATAGTCCTACTCGTAGATGTTACATCACTAATTTTTAAAGAGAAAAGACAATACTATACTCTAGACGATGTAAATTGTTGTTTATCCCAAGTCTTAAACTGGTTCGCAGTAAATAATCTAGTGCTTAATGCAAAGAATACAAAATGTATTAAATTTACATTACCTAATGTAAAACATGAATAAATGTATATTTTACTCTTTTTGAGCCAATATTTATATTATAATATATTGAAAAACACAAATGTATTTATAATTCTCGATATATTTCGGCTGATGACGGCCCAATACCGTGTGCCAAAATTTATCGAGAATTTTAAATATACTAATGTAAAACAAGTAGATGTATGTAGATATATATCTGGATGGAACCAAGCTAGAACTGGTAAATGACACAACATTTCTTGGAATTACTGTAGACACTAAATATTGTTCACCTGCATTTGCTGTGAAAAGAATTATACAGTTAACAGATGTACGACTTACGTATTTTAGCTACTTTTATATTATTATGGCGTATTATATTCTTCTTTGGGGTAGAGGTGCTGACTGATATAGAAGCTGTTTTTATTCTTCAGAAAAGAGCTATTATGGCTATTTATGACTGAAAATGTCAGGAGTCGCTAAGAGAAAAATTCAAGGAATTAAAATATTTAAATAATTTAAAATTATTAATTCTAACTGTGACTGCCAATTTATGGATGAAAATATTATGTATGCTCGAAAAAACACCACTGTGCTACCACAGGTCGCTGCGAGCCAGACTATGGGTACTAGAAAATAAAGATAAACTTGCTGTTCAAGAATTGAGACTTCAAGACAAGTAGGTAGGTATTTCCTTTGTTGGTCACAATATTTGTTTTTTATATTAAAATACCAACAAAAATACTTATTTAAAAATCATATTAAGAAATATCTTCAAAGAAAGTTTACTATAGAATTAGTAAATATTTGGAAGATACAAATGCATGGTGTTAATTCTTCTGAAACTTCATTTAATGTTTGTACTTAATTATTGTAGATAGATTTAAGGGTTGTTGCAATACAAAAATGTTTATATTGTTTTCAAAATAATATTTCATAAATAGATAATATAACATTTATTCCGACTGTAAGTAACTTTATTACATTCTAGTACCAACCTTCATATTTTTTGTATGTATTTATCAACTAATTTGTTCATTGCATTATGTACATTATAATATATAATATTTTTATTCCTAGATTCCTCTATTTTATGCAGGTATATATTTTATTTCCCGTATTATTATATATTTTTTTATATTCTAAAGATATATATTGTTAAAATTAACTTTGACTTGTAGAAAGTATACTTTATGTATATATTTAGCAAAATTAATATTTTGATTGATTTGATTTGATTTGATTTGACAGATGATAGGAGTGATAGAACAGGAAGATAAAGAGATAATCTATTAATTTACTTGTTTTAAATATGATTTAATTAACTTTTGGCCTGGTTATCCGCCTTTCTCTTGTGTCTCTTGTGTACTTTCTATCTCTTTAATAAAACTCTGCTGTATTAATTTAATAATGATGGAAAAAAACACGATCTGGCTAAGTTTCTTGCCCTTCTTCTTTGAAAGATTAATCGAATGGATAGAGTTCGGCATGTATATACGTAACTTATTAGTATTTAATATATGGTTATGGATGCATGTGCACCTGGTCCAACTCACTCAAAATTTGAAAATTTGGGTTATGTAGATCGTTTGTTTACCGTTAGTTTACGATTGTTTCATTTAAATCATCGTTTGTTTGGTATCAGAAAGGTGATTTTTGAAAAATTATTTGGGTGCGGCTAGTTTCTTCAGAACCCGACACAAAGCATAAAATTTTTGTTTGGTGATTGATTCAAGTTCTGTACGGGTAGTTTACGTTTGTTTCAACAAAATTTGCGTTTTGTTGACACCGGAAGAGTAAAAACGATAACTTCGAAGATGGGTGCGGCCATCTACCCACAACCCGACCCAAATGCAAAGTCGTTTGTTTGACTCATGAAAATGGTATATTTATGTTTAATTTCGTTTGTTTACCAATAATTACCGTTTGTTTCATCTCCTACACATCTATCATATAATATATCATTATAATATACCTATAGATAAGGTCTATTTAGTTTTTTATCAACTTATTTATTCTCTGCATTATGTAAATATAATATTCTTTTATAGCACACCGTGCGTAAAATATTATACGAAACTCGTGCGAGAAACTTTTTCTCGACTCGTGTGATTGCTCTCGTATCGTAATGTACTAATTCTTACATTTCTTTATTTTATATAGTTGTTTATTTTTACTAGCCTAACTTCAATACCTATGTCCAGCAGTGGACGAACACGGACTGATGGATGGAACTTACTTATAGTTTTTTTTATAAATTTCCTATATTATATTTGTATCATCATCATATGATATATTGTTTTTATAAAGATAAGATTAGATGTAGGACCTGTAAAACATACCGGTTCAAAATGAACCCTATAGCTATAACAAAGAAAACTGTTCTATGTTCGAAATAAAAACTATATGTTTATTAAAAAAAAGATATCTACCGTCAAAGAAGCACTAATACTCCGGTGACACAGACACGCTCTACAAAACTTATGTGTACATAGCCTTTGTGCATTATTTACCGCTGGGAATATGTACGCTCTATTGGCAGTCACATGTCACGTCGCGTAGGTTAGCAATATTTTCTAATTTTGAAATCCAAAAAAAAAAAAAACTAATTCATAGAGTTCAATAAAGCTAGAAGGTTTATTTTCAACCATTTATACTTTATTTATCTATTTAACAAATAAACAATTTGAATTTAAATATTACCTTTAATGTATGTAGTTCATGTATGTATATTACCTTATTAAATATAAAGCAACATTAACCTACTACCAAGTGGACATCGGGTCTGTGCTCAAAAGTGTCTGAACCAAAAGAGAGTCAAAACCATTGAAAATTTTAAAAGGGTGTCAATCACACGCCAATCAAAATTAAACCGTGCAGCAATGACATACGATTCAAATTAAAACGTTTTGTTTCTTAATATTTTGACACTTCACTATGGACACTTTTTTGGTAAATTTTATACTAGACCCGAGGTCCTTGGTTTGGTATGTCAATGATAAGCAAACCCAAAACCTAATTTAGTATCTGTATTTTCCTTTTCTTCAATTTAAATATTTGAATTACTGAATAAGTCCTAACGTGAGATAAGTGTATTTATGTACGTATGTAAATTATAAAATAAAGTCCCATTTTTATGAATTAAGTTTTCTTGTCTTCTTATCCTATGGTGTACAGTAGAGACCACATCAAATACATGTGCAGTACGACATTAGCCCCTACAGATACGATAGGTACAAAGTCCGAAGTGTCCCACTCGATGCGGTCTTCCCTGTACCTGTACCATTGTATTATCGTATTCGTTACCTACGTGGAATTGCTCATACACAACGAGTCATAAATACATATACAGCACATCTGACAGTATTGTGTCAGCAGTACAGTTCATTTGATTGGGGCATTTAAGAACGGATGTTTCAAAATTCAAACCCAAATGAGCAAAATGGAATAGACAGACGGTTATCATACAATTAAATAAAATTTAATTTGGAGGTTATTTTACTCACATTCACCGTTTCCTACAATTTTGTGCGCATGTCCGATGATTGGCAAAGCGCCTGATAGTGTGGGGATGTTCGCTGTCAGTCGCTGCAGGCGCCATTGTCGCACAAACCACAATGCGCTCGCGCAACACAACAACAATACCACCAACATCTTGAATCAAATATACTGAACGCGACGGTTAAATCATTTCAGCTTTATATAACCAGTGCAAGTTTAAGTATTATTATTATTTAATTATCTATTAGTAAAAAACCGGTCAAGTGTGAGTAGGACGCCTGAGGGTTCCGTACAATTTAAATAAGTTACATTTACATTATTTGAAAAAAATTACAAACTTATGAAAATGTATGAAACAGAACCGCAATTAAAGCTGGCCGACTTTAACATGAAAGGTCTACTTAGCTGTGATAGTTTTCCTTTTAAATTTCGTTATATACCTATATACCACTACACTGAAACAAATGTTTATTTACCTTGTTGGATGGCGAGACAGTCTTTGGCCTAGGTATGCCCCTGCCCTCTTGTCACCCGAGGCATTGACCAGGCGTGACGCTTTCTCTAGTATGTACATAAGATAGTTTAAATATAATTCCTTGATGTGGTCATCATCTCCCATCTCAGGCTAGAATATATAAAGCATTCACCTAGGTAGTGCTTGCTAGTTTCCTCCTCGCCGCAGTGCGGCCAAGAGGGATCCTCCTGTACGTACATTCATTATTGAGCCTACAATGGCCAGACAGAATATAATTCGTGACACGGAAACAAAGCATCCATATTTTATTTACATGGCCTCTATAGACCCGGCGCGACTGTAATCTGCGCTTACCTTATGGTCAATAATATCTAACACATAATGGTCAGTTATAAAAAACGATTGATGCTGTATGTTGTCACTTCTTGATGGAAATTTTTTACAATAACAGATAAACATTGAAATTACTTGTACGTTGTTCCATTAGTATAGTTACATCCATTTATCGACATCTTCAGGCGATAACAATAAGGAAAAACATTAAATACAATTATATACGTTAATTATAAAATTACATGTTCGATGACTAAGAACAGAAAAAATAAAAGTTATAAAAACACATACAAATTAGCAGCCGACCAAATGGCGAGTCCACAAAAAAATATGGCCCGTTTTATGTGAAATTTATTGTCCGTGACGGTGTTAGGATTTGACTTTATCTCTTGCACGTCTCTGTGAATTAATTTGTAATCGACAACTAGCTTTTGGCCGCAGCTCCACCCGCGTGTTATTCGGTTTAACGACATGCTTTTTTCGAGATGAAAAGTAGCCTATGTGTTAAGTTAGAGCATAAACTATATCCATTCTAAATTTCATCAAAATTCGTTCAGCCGTTTCAGCGTGAAAGAGTAACAAACATACACACAAACTTTCGCATTTATAATATTAGTGTGATTGCGCTTGCGGCGATCAATTGCCAATCCCTTTTCGTCACATATCTACCAGTGTAAGTATCTATATATAGATCACCTGCCTACGCTGCGAATTGGGGACTAAGGGGTCATCTCGGCCACATAAAACACGGCCTCACATATAGTAGGTTTTTTTTATGTCGGAATCGGCTTAAGGTCTTATCTTCCAATGAATGGCATTGTTCTATTGTTAAGTTCCAACACTAATTAGCAGTACACAACGAAACGCATAAACAACAAAATATTTTATGTTTAATAGCAACTTTAACGCCTGAACAAAAATTCCGGCAACGCATTCCAGATACTTAGTACTTCTTGAAACTGAAAGCGGCAGCAAGGTACAGGTGTGATACAGGATGAAACGATTTAAGATTTTTACATAATTTTAAATGCATGTTATTAAAAAAAAGAGTATTTAAGTTTAATAAAGTTCATTTGTCTCTTTGAAACTTTAATTTAACACACATTTGTTGTTTATTAAATAATTATGTTTACTTATACTTATATAATTCCAATAAAACCAGTAAGTACCTACAAATACAAAAAAAAATGTATGGCTGCAATCTACGGTAATTATTGAAGTTACATTTAAAATGACATACAATACATTTTTGTACCTCTTATTCCCGCTAAATCAAAGTACATATATACAGCCGGGGTCGTTATCGAGCACACTTTTCACAAAAATCCAAATAGTAAGCAATCAAAATTCTATAAACGTAGGCCAGGGTCAAATTTATGAAATATCCAGAATAAAACACAGAGAAGGATACGATATTAAAGATCCGAAAGCCATTACTTAAACATTCTGTAACGGTAAAAAATATTTTTTATGCCTCTATACTTGCTCAAGAAGAGCCTCGACTCAATTAGTATAAGAAGTAAAAATTTTGTTTTGCGTATTTCACAGAAAGGGTCATTGTACTACCTACTGAGTCTCCAGTTTGAATTTGACTATATAAACGAAAGTCACCATAATTATGGGGTAATCTGTAGAATATTTGTGGCCGACATGATGGCCGTTGGAGCCGAAAGGCTTTAGAATGGAGACCACGTACAGCAAAGCGTAGTGTAGGCCCGCTGGACCGACGACCTGAAGGACGTTGCGGGGGGCGGCTGAATGAGGAGGACGGAGGACCGACATGAGTGGCGAAATTTGGGAAAGGCCTATGTCCAGCGGTGGACGAACACGGGCTGATGGATGGATGGAATCTGTAGAACTATTGAACCTATTTAAAAAATTCTTTCACTATTATAATGATTAATTACTCGTACATTATGTACTAAGACTTAGAGTGCGGTTATGAGTCCACAACAATCTACAATAAACACCTACGATTTGGTCACGATGCTCAGCAAATGTCAAAAATCATTGTGAAAAATTTACTGTCAAACGGATTGTGCGGCTAACTTCAGGCCACAACGAACAACCATGCAGACCCTTTCGTCAGGTTCCAACACTGACAGCAGGATAGCGTATATAATTTTCAACGCGTGCGACAGAGATGGCATTAGAACCCGTGTCGAGACCTTTAATTTATGAACGCACCTCTGAGGACTATGGGGGTTTGTTGAATCTGTTGTGGTTTTTCATCTGTCAAAAAAACGCGCGAAATTTATAGAAATCTTACGTTTTCGTAAAATATGAGAAATTTAATCATAGAGGATGAAAATGGAACTCCTTTTACTAACAAGTGCCGTAAGATATACGCGGGCTCATTCCGGTAAGTTAAGAAAGATTATCGTACCTATTTAATATATATAGCAGACGGGTTCAGTGCAGCCCCTTTGCCCTTGCATAACAAAGTGCAGGCACCCATGGTCGCCTCCATAGCTTTGGCCTCAACCACTATGGCTCACAGCACATCCTCCAAAACTAACATTATAAGGGAACGGCTGAGAAGGGAAGGGAATTTCTTGAGCTGAGCTTATTGCGCTTTCTATTTTAAAACAATTCGACAAAACTTTTCCCGAGTTCTCCGCTTCTTTTTCGAATTCCCCGACAGAAAATAAAACGTTAGTTTGACATTTCTATGGTCGGTCACGAAGTCCGTATGGATTTGTTTACGTAACCGACATTACAACGATAGCTGTACGTAAATATTGTATTAACCATACCCAATGTGCTGCCAATAAAAATTTCTCGATTCCCCGCGTCAGTGTTGTCAATTCTCCGAAATTCCCCGCTTCTATTGATTCATTCCCCGCAAATTCCCCGAAACTGTTAAATCCCTTTTTTTAACAATAGCTGCACTTTTTGGGGGGATTTTCCCCGCTATTGGCAGCCCCCATAGGCTATAGTTTGTTTTCGCCAATAAAAGAGTTGAGATCAAATAGGGTGTCGAGATTTATAGAGATTCTTTCAGCCATAATTGCACCAATATGCAACGTTCTTCAGTTGTTTTAAAAGTAAATTTGTTGGGGTCCTTTCTATTTAAATATAAAGAACTTTTCATAGTCAGTAATTTGCATGTGTGATGTGACGTAACTTTAAAACGTATGAAATGTTTTTAAAAGAAAAAAATAATTCTGTGACTCCGGTGAATAACGATTCAACTTAGAAAACTTTGCACGAGAGACGTAAAACCAATTTTTTGCATTAAAAAAATCACTTAAAAAAAATTAAACAGTTTTTGCAAACCATTCACATTTCGAACACAAAATCAAAGTGTCATGTAGATAATATTAAGTTCTATTACTATGTATCCGTTCAGCCCCTAGAGTACATATCATCTTGTTCAGAAGCTGAATTAAACCATTTGGCACTAAAAAATTATGCATTTTTAAGGCGCATAGGCATGCCACCGTTTAGGTACAAAACTTTCTCTGTTGTTTTTCGTTAAAGACTAAAGTTTAAAAACTCCATAGTTAGCTCTCGTGAGCGTTCAGTATGTGCATTACAAGCTAGTTAGATCAAATAGTTACAAAAGTATTCGGTGGATAAGTATGGTGGAAAAATTTAACGGTCTAGGTTAGTACCTCGGTAGCGCAATTGGTAGCGCGCTTCTCTGGGAAACAAGAGGTCGAATACTGGCCCGAGGAATTTTTTCAATTCTTGTCTTTAGATTTGTTTCCAATTTATCTTTTCTGGTTTGTAATGCACTCTATAAAAATATTTATCTTTCTAGTTTAATACAGGCATTTAAAAAGTCACTATCTGGCTGAAATATAACATTTTCGTTACGGTACAGTACTTACCATTAGCTGTAATATGTCCTTGATTGAGCCAAGATGTTAGAAATTTGTAAAAATACATCTCTTCTTCAAATGTGTTCTACAATCTTTGGATCTGTGACGACTGCAAAGTAAAAATTTCTTTGAATCATATGGCCAAATTGAAAAAATTACTTTACCATCGTGATAAACAACATTTCTTAAATTCCATTGTCAAAGCCTGAAGGACGTTGCGGTTGGCGGCTGGATGAGCAGGGGAGGACCATTAAGATTGGCGAAAGAATAAAAAAGCCTATGCTTAGCAATGGGCGAACACAGGCTGATGGATGAATGGATGGAACGGAAGGTGGAATTTTTTTCCTGTCGTCCTAATAAAGGCTTTCAAGAAGCCGTGATATTTATGTTATTTGCTTTCGCCTATTTGTTGTTACTCGTTTGACAACACCCAGGGGACACGTGCAGGGTATCGGTGGGTAAACTCGTGAGTAAGTGGTCAGGACTAAGACTCAGTAAGTGGTCAGTCAGGACCAAGGTTCGTGAGCGCGGTGCCGGAACTTACGCCGGCCGCTGCCCGTCACTAGTCTGTTTATTTAAGTACCGGCATTGGCCCCTTTTCCACTTACCGGCAATTCACCGGCACCGGCAATGGCAACGGCGACGGCACGGCTAAGGTGGTAAAAATGTATGAATTTACATTTTTACCACCTTAGCCGTGCCGTCGCCGTCACCGTTGCCGGTGCTGGTGCCGGTGCCGGTGAATTGCCGGTAAGTAGCAAAGGGGCCAATGCGGGAACGATATGCCGCCATCAAACGGTCCCAGGCTCGGTGAGCTACCTGGTTTGTGCCTGTCAGCAAGCTGTCCTCTTACTCTCCTCCGAATAACATCATGGGGGGTTTGCGAGTAAAATGGTGGTACCTCCACAGTCGAGCCCGGCATCAGCTCTACCACCTCGACTCTCTGTAAGTAAATCGAACTTAAACTGAAATAAATTCGAGTTCTAGTTATCACTTTCCCACAACTACGCATTGCACTACTTCATGGCTGACGTCCAAGGAGGTTTTTCAAAATTGTGTATACCTATGATTGTATCTGGGACTATACGCACTCGTATAATAATGATGATGCGCACGTGATTGGTGAACTTAAATATCAACTGCTGCCGCGCCAAGTAGAAGGTATGCCAGTTTGAATAATAACGATTTTGTTTTATTGAGATCAATAGTAGATATTTATTTCTAAGTTGAAGATATTGATTTGTCTGAAAATGATATCGAAAGAGAATGCCAAATGACTCTGCGAAATAGAGCTACTTTTTTACCCCCAAGCCGGTTCAAAGATTACATCATGGTGGCAGAAGGGCACATGATGACTGAACCGAAAACCTTCAAAGAGGCAATGTCTTGTAAAGACAGTGAGAAATGGCAAGAAGCCATTAATAGTGAGATTTCTTCGCTGAAAGATAACAAAACTTGGGAGTTAGTGGAACTACCAAAAGATCGAAAAGCCATTCCTTGTAAGTGGTTATTCAAACTAAAGACAAACCCTGATGGTACAATTGATAAGTACAAGGCACGGCTAGTCATAAAAGGGTATTCACAAAAAAAGGATATAGACTTTCATGAAACTTTCAGTCCTGTGGCGAGAAGCAGCACTATTAGAGCAGTTCTGAGCGTTGCTGCTAAGGAGAAGCTCAAGCTAGCACAATTCAACGTCTCTACTGCCTTCTTGTATGGCACGTTGGATGAAGAAAGGCCACCAGAAGGTTATACCACTGATAAAAAGCTTGTATTCAAGTTAAAGAAAAGCCTATACGGGCAGAAGCAAGCACCCCTCTGTTGGAACAGATGCATAACCGACTACATTGACAAGATCGTTTTTATGAGTCAGTCTGATCCTCGTCTCATTGTAAGAAAGCGAGGTAATAACAAAATAATCCTTGCATTATACGTCGACGATGGACTGATTGCATCAACGAACGAAAGAGAAGGAAAGCGTTTCCTAGAGGAAATAAGAGTGCGCTTCAAGATAACTGAGAAACCGGCAAGTTACTTTCTTGGGATGAAGATTAAAAGGTACTCCGATGGATCCATTCTGCTCGATCAGAAGGCGTACACAGCACGCGTCTTAGAGAAGTTTAGCATGGACAAATGCAAACCAGTGGTGACGCCGATTCTGAAAGCAGTTGATGTGAAAGAAGATGGAGATACTACGTCATCCTTTCCATATCATCATCATCATCATTTATTAACAAAACAGTGTTTACAATAAGACTTATATACTAACAGTGTGACAAAAACCAGTTTAGGTTTGACCGCACACCGCATTCACACAACATCACTCATTACGTAGGTACTTATAGATAAGGTGTTTACATTCTATACAATTCACAGCTAGCTTTTGTTTTTGTAGACACACTAGGTGATTATTTTTAATGCTTATTTACGAAGATATGGATTGTGAGAAGAAGTGTTTTAATTTGATTTTTATGTTGGTTTTTGTGATTTGATTTTGTATGTTCAGGGGAAGTTGGTTTATTAATGTAGGTACTTGATATTGAAGTAGTTGTTTTCCATATAAGTTATGGAATGGAGGAACTTGCAGTTTCTTAATTAATGCACTTCGTGTATGTTTTTGATTCTGATTCCGGATTATGTTTTGATAGTTTAGGTTAAAGAAATTGTCAATTAAAAGGCTATATTTTACTTGGTTATGTACGGGTATGATTTTAAAATGATGGAATAGTTTGTGATAGTTGTCCTGATGTTTGTTTTTAAGTTTCGGTGGAATGATGGATTTAAGGATCCTTAGTTGTAAAGAGTATATTGGATCAAGATGTGACTTACAGGTTCGGCCGTAAGAACTAAGCCCATAATAAATTATGGTTTCACCCAGGGCTTTATATAATTGCAGCAGTATAGAGTATGGAATTTTTTGTTTTACAAGTCGAAATTTAGCCAAGATTGCTCTTAATTTATCACATACATGGTTAATATGTTCAGTCCATTTGAGTCTATCGTCGAATATCAGCCCAAGATATTTTTGTTTACTGACGACTTCAACGGGTGAGCAACAACAGTTTTGACTGTCCTTCGTGTGAAGACATTTGTGGTTGTGTGCAATAAGTTTGAGGTTGACAGTTTGTCTATTCTGGCTTGAACTGATATACATTAATTTTGTCTTTTGTGCATTGAGGACAAGACCTACATCATGTGACCATTTGGCCAATAATGCGAAGTCAGTTTGTAGTTGTTCAAGGGCTGTGTTTATATCTTTGTTAGCTGCAATAAGGCATGTGTCATCGGCAAACTGATAGATCTCACAGTTTTTAACAAGATTTACCATATCATTCACGTAAGTTATATAGTGCAGAGGACCTAAGACCGATCCTTGCGCTGTGCCTTGAGATAACGTTATCTTTTTACTTAGCGAATCACAGATTTTTACCATATAAGACCTTTCGTCAAGATAGTCTTTGCACCATTTGCCAAGCGGTCCCCGAATACCACAGTCGTCTAGTTTTTCAATCAGGATATCGTGTTTTAAGGTATCAAATGCCTTACTGTAATCTATAAACAGTACTAAGATATGTTCTTTATTATTAAGATGTTTGTAAATATTATCCGTAAAACTTGAAAGAAGTTGTGTTGTGCTTTTAACGGTCTGGAATCCGTATTGTTTCTCTGTAATTATGTTATGTTTTTTATAGAATGAATGAATCTGTTTTGATATTGCTTTCTCTGCGATTTTATTTATAGTGTTTAAAATAGTTATTTGGCGATAATTGTCATAATCTTTTTGGCATCCATTTTTATGAATTGGCCTGACTATACCCGATTTAAGCTCTTGTGGATACTTCCCTTGTTTTATGCTTGTATTGACGAACTTTGATAGTATTCCTGCAATATCAATCTGAATAGTTTTTAGGTCTTTAGCACGTATATTGTCAGATCCTGGTGCTTTACGACTGCTCATTGTTTGTATTTCTGTGAGAATTGATTTAGCTGTTGTTGGTTGAAATCTACAGGTCACATTGGCTGGGGAAATATAATCTTTTTTCTCAAGGAGTTTGGTATCACATTTTGGTACTATATGACAAGCGGTCGGTGCTCTTGCATATCTGATGACAGGCACAAGGCCAGACATAGCCTTTGCAGTCAGTGTTGCATCGCGTAACTTAGATAATCCTTCGAAAGAAGACGTCTTAACCGTCAAGAGGATTATGCGTTACCTTAAAGGGACGATTGATAACGGAATCGTCTACAAACCAGTTAAGGATCTCAACCTAGAATGCTACAGTGATGCTTGTCACGGTGTTGATTTAAAGACAGGAAGATCAACCACAGGCATTTTATGCATGTATGCTGGAGGTGCAATAGCTTCGAATAGCAAAAGACAAAGTGTTGTCGCTATATCCTCCACCGAGGCTGAAAATCGCAAAATCGCTGCAAGTGAAACTGCTAGGGAGATCATTTCGTTGAGAAGAATATTGAAAGACATTACAGGTGAAGAATGTCCAGGATGTCTTTGTGTGGATAACGAATCTGCTATCAAGTTGGCAAAGAATCCACCAGAGTTCCATCAAAGATCTAAGCACATAAGACTTCGTTCGTTCTTCATAAGAGAATGTATACAGGATGGAAGCATAACCATCTGCCATGTGCCAGGAGCCAGGCAGATTGCAGACATGCTCACCAAACCACTTTATGGGCCCAGAACAGAAATGCTGAAGAAGATGGCAGGCATTACAAACAGAGGTGGATGTTAAGACTAATCAATGATTATTGTCTTTGTACTGCCTGCCAAGTGTCAAGCGTGTGACATTACGATAGAAAATTGGTGTTGTCATCAGAACTAAATAAAAATCTGTTTAGCATCCAAAGCCGTTGAATCTTTTCGTTAATACTTCCCGTTCTCAACTTTAACACTTCCAAAAGTCAAAGTTGGTTCTTCTTGTGTAAAAAGTGGTGTAAAATTTTCACAGACATATAATTATTACTAAGTAGCAGACCAAACTAATATTTTTAGAATTAGTTTTTAAACAATATTTTTAAGTGTTTTTTCTTCGGGTCTACCTCTTAGTGTAGGTTGTCGTTGGATAGGTCTTTCAAAAATATTGTGAGTATGTAAATGTTACTTTTCAATTTAGGGATCTATCTGCTAAATATTAAGATTTAAATTGCAATTAGACATGTCAGAAACACTCTGTTTAAAGTGTTGAAACCATAAACAAACATAAACTGACTCTTCCAAAAGTCAAAGTTGGTTCTTCTTGTGTAAAAAGTGGTGTAAAATTTTCACAGACATATAATTGTTACTAAGTAGCAGACCAAACGTATTGGATTAAATAGCGTGGCAAATTTCCATACAAAAAATAAACTACATTTAGGCTTCATGGTACGAAGAAACGTATAAAAATGGGTTGTTTTGGCTGGCTTATGCTTGGAACATATTTGTTAGGTCCTAAACTAATCTCTAGTTTATATATTTTTTAAATAAGCAATTTTTATATTTAAAAGGAGCCTGAAGTTCACTGAGCTAAAATTGCCACGCGTCGGCTCTATGCGTTTATTATTAAAGTTAAGTCTGCTACAATATTAGACGTCTGTGAAAATGTTACAAAAAACTTCCAAAAGAGGTCCTTAGTTTGCGTATTAAACAGGGACTACTGAAAAAAGCTTATTATAAAATCAATGATTATTCGGAAGATAAATAATGAAGCATGGTACACCATGTAAATTGTAATAATCTTTATCAAAATAGTAATAATAAATAATAGTAAAAATAAATAATAGTAAAATCTCAAAATGTTAATAAAATATGTATATATATAATAAAGCCCTTCAGAATGCTGAATAGCCAAACCGGTGGGGTATAATATATAATACAAATATTTATGTGGATAAGTACAAGAGTTTAAAATAAACATAATGTCTATAAATTTCCACCAAGTGCCAACAATCACAAGCATCAACTATGTTAAAATAGTAATTAATTTTTACCAATTTTACGAGTAATACTGTACGATTAATCTAAAAGTTTAAAATTAATAAATACTCGGTAATAGGTATAAACTGACTAAGTTGTTAAAAGTAATGGATAAAATGAGACGGGTATATTTTTATGTTTAAGTACTTTGTATTGTAGTATATGTATGACCCAAAAATAAAAATAAAACATGATCTTGCTAAGATTCTTGCCCTTCTTCTTAGCAAGACCACGGAGACTAATCGAATGGGCGGACGGTTAGAAATTATATTTATTTGTGGTTTATTTAGTAAAGTTTTCAACCTATTTATTCATTGCATTGTGTATATAATATTTTCATTCTCATTCTTCTTTATTTTACACAGGTAATTTAGTATATTTTAGTAGCCCAACTTAAATAAAATGTTTTTTATATTTCCCGTATAAAATTTATTTTTTATCATATTCTATTGTTTTAAAAGATTAATATTGACCTGAAAACGTGTACATTATGTACATATTTTACAAAATAAACAATTTGAATTTGACTCGACTACTACGCCTACTCGATAACTAAGTAGCTGAAAGACCTAAAGGGGATAATCGGTAACCCTCACTCATTGAATACCAGGATGACACAGTTGCTGGGGGAAGCATGACAAAAAGTTACTTGACCTTGGCAAAACCAGGCAGGTTGTGTACAGTCATGAAAAAAGTGGGTTTTTATATGAATAAATGTCAAAATATCATTGGTACCAGCACTGAACGATAACACCCGCTAAGCACAGCAAGAACAAAGATTCTGCCTAGAGTCGGCTTGGCTGGCAGTTCAGGCTATCCGACTGATTTCAGGGTCGCATTCGGGGTTAGTTTTTAACCCATCGTGTACCAGCATGCATCTAACATATTACTGTAGCCTTGACCAACCTATTATGAAATTACACTTTCGGACGTTTTTTCTATCCGAATAATTTTATTTGAAGAAAATTTGATAAAAACTTAGTTAGTATCCAGACTTCCGAATTTGACTCCTAATATTACCAACATTGTTTCTAACCATGGTCTAATTAAGCTGGATCTATTTCTGAACAGAAGGCTTGCATTCGGGGTTCAATTTTTGGGTGACGCACCCCGAAGGGCAGCACGCAGCCGTTCTTCACACAGACCGGCTCAGAGAGAGTAGATTTTGATCGCGTTTGATAATAGAATTTTAGATCACTGAAATAAAGCTTCTAAGCGCGTTAGGTCGGCTCTCAAACATTCTCATATAACAAAAGAAGTGAAACGTAAAAATAAACCTTATTTCATTGATCCAAAATATCAAAATCTGCTCTGCACTCCGAGCCGGTCTGTGTGACCGGACACTAATGTCGCTCTGCTGCCTGTCTGTCTGTCCGTCAGGGTACGTCACAGGTCTCTAGGTCAAAGATGGAATGAATCCAAATTTCAGGTCTGTAACTCATTCGTGTTGAATTAAGGTGGTAACGGATGATCTCGATGCAAAATGCACATCATAATATTGTTTTCCTTACTTTTGAATAAAAAGTTTGCAATGAATGCGTTTTATAGCAATTCGCTCAACCTGCTTGGTAATAGTGATCACATGAAAATTATTCAATTTTATGCGTTACGTTTTAGCTGCATTACATTACAATGTTAGCACGCTTTTAAGTTTGTTAATGTAATGCAAACAAAATGTAATACATTAAAGTACGTAATTTTTTTGTGAAGACTTTATTATGAATAAACTATTTCCGAAAGTTGCTATAAAACACATTTAATGCATACTTTTTATTAAAAAGTAAGGAAAACTATGTTATGATGTGCATTTTGTACCGAGGTAAATAGTAACCCCCTTAAAACAAAATTGAATTATTTTTAGGGGCAATAAAATTACTAATTGTACCCCGTCTCACAACACTGGTGCTTTTGGCAACTTTTTCACTGTAGCGTCGATCAGGCTCTGGAACTCACTACCACACACAATTCGTGACAGTTCAACTATAAGCATTTTCAAGAAGAGAACTAAAGAGCATTTTCTGTCATTATTCTGTTCCATATATGTATAAAAGTATATATTCATAAATTATGTAGTATTACATTAATATTTATTATTTTTATTTATTTTATAGATATGTATTGATATTATTTTATAAGTATTTTTATTTTTATTTTATTTCATATGTATTGCAATTAATTTATGTCGACCGTAGTATTATTATTATTTTTTCTTTTTTATTCATGTTTCTAAACAATTTTCTGTTTTGTTTGTGTGTACACTTTTGAAATACTCACTTTTGTTAATTGCTTCCATAATCAATGGTGCGCTGGTAAAATCTCTTTCAGAGATAAGCTCGCCTTTTGCATAATACTATTAGACTGCTGTTACATCGTATGCATTTATATATTGTGTGTAACAAATTGTTTTGTATTGAATTATTTATATTTTTCATTTATTTTAGATTTTCTTACTGATAAGAAACAAAGCAAAATAAAATTCCCACACATATTAATTTACAATAGGAATCTCAGCTACGGTGAGTAGTAATCTATCGTGAGAATTCATCAAACAATGGCATTCATTACATAATTTAAATAACAGGGATCTCGTATGAAATGTGAAACTTATCGGTTTAACTAAGCAGGTTGCATGATTCTGGTATTTTAATAAGAGTTTCTTGTACAATTTTCTTCTTAGAATAACGTTTGCATGATCATCAGTCTTAGATTGAATCGGATAGATACCACCCGGGAAAAGATTAGGCGAGATATGGTGTGTTATCGTTTCCTTTTGGGCTCTTTAGTGCGGCAATTTGGGCACACCTAAAGTAAGGCCAACAATACGAGATAAAGAATGTAAACACACTTTCAGGGGTTCAAAACATTTTTATTTAAATAAATTAATATACAAATTTTTAGCTCCCTACTCTAATCGTTGTTGTCTGTATTAGACGAAGATGATTCATCGGAAGAGCCTATTTATGACAAAACTATATTATATAATGTTATCAATCATGTCGTCAATAAATAAAAAATCAACAAGAAGAACCAACAATAAAAATCAACAAGAAAAACTAACAGCACCTAACGGATTAATAATTACAATAAACTTGAAAGAATACGTATTACTTCGAACGTAATGCAAACAGGTATGAACTTGTTTACAAAATATCGGACCAAATGCTGGTAACTGCTTACCTGTACCACACGACTCACACAACGACAGCTTTCGTCGACCAACTGACGCCATTATTGCATACGAGCGGTACGAGAGATAAGGATAGAGACAACTCAGTAACGGTCCGATTTTTTACGTATTTTATCTCGTCTCGTTGGCCTTACTCATCTTTATGCTTCTTCGCGAGATTTGTATAAGTTGTAAGTGCAACTAGTGATATCACTTCCTTTGTTGGAGTCACCTGGACAAGACTAGCCACAGAGAGAAAAACTTTGCATCGAATGGAGGAGACCTTTGCCCTAAAATGGGTATCCCACCAATCGAAAAAGACATGATAATATTTAATAATATTTAATTTAACGATTTTTTTTATGTCATAATTGTGTAATCATTAAATCAATTTATTATTATGATTTTTTCTGTACATTGTAAGTGTAATTTAAATTGGAAATTGCATGGGAAATTAATAAAGGCTATTATTATTATTATTATGTAGGTACACTTTTCAGTCTCGGGCCCATAGGGGCCCGGTCATTTGAAAGGCATTCATGGGGCCGAAACCAACATTGAAGAGGCCTTAGTACCATTTAATCTAAATGTGAGATGGCCGCATCCATGGAGGCCTCTCCCTCAATGTACCATTGGGATACACTAACGGACAGTCCCCCATAGTTGCCTAACTATTTCCAGGAAGGAAGTGACTTGGAGTGGGCTATGAGGATGGGATGCTAAATGGGCTGGATAACAGGGCTATGGAGTGAAGTAACGGACATCTGCCTCAAAAATCTCTCGCAAATTTAGGTGTGGCAGACGGTGACTCGCCGCCAGCTAGATGGGCCCACCAAGCAGTCACCGAATGGCGACAAGCAGGCAACATCGGTGCGGACGGCTAAAGGGTGTAGAGAGGTGTGCACCGGTTTCACCACCGCGAGTCACGAGTAGTGCGACTCGGAGCGGGTTTCCCCGTTATTACGCAGATTGAGCACTTCCAACCTTTCGAGCATATAGCTCTAACGCTTCACTCTGGCCGACCAACGAAGGCAAGCCAGAGGCGGGGACGAGATGTTGTTGTCCCCTGGAGACCTCAGGTCCGTGGTATCGCTACTCACCAACAGCTCGCCACAAGCTGCCCTGCGGTTAGCCAGGGTGTTGAGAGGTGTGGCCCCGGTTTCTGGATCACGGATAAAATTCGGTCAGCCGTTCCCCGCTATTACGCCATTAGACACTTCCACCCTCGAGCTGAGAAGCTCTAACGCTCCACTCTGGACAGCCAATGAAGGCAAGCCAGAGTCGGGGACGAAATGCTATCGTCCCCAGGAGTACTCGGGTCCGTGGTATCGCTACTCACCAACAGCTTGCCAAAGCTGCCTTGCGGTGACTGTTGCACTGTACGTACCAGAGGGCGAGGGGGTCGTAACACCCCGACGCCATCTAGACGCACCAGTGGGCGGTGGGGTCGTCACATCCCTACGCCGTTTATTATTATTATTATTATTGTTATTATGCTTCTTCACGAGATTTGTACAAATTGTAAGTGCAACTTTTACACAAATATTATGGTGGTATTCGCCATAACGTGCACATTTTAGTCGATGGATTGGTAGCAATTCATTGCAAACTTTTTATTCAAAAGTAAGGAAAACAATATTATGATGTGCATTTTGCATCGAGATCATCCGTTACCACCTTAATTCAACACGAATGAGTTACAGACCTGAAATTTGGATTCATTCCATCTTGGACCTAGAGACCTGTGACGTACCCTGACGGACAGACAGACAGGCAGCAGAGCGATATTAGTGTCCAGTCACACAGACCGGCTCGGAGTGCAGAGCAGATTTTGATATTTTGGATCAATGAAATAAGGTTTATTTTTACGTTTCACTTCTTTTGTTATATGAGAATGTTTGAGACCCGACCTAACGCGCTTAGAAGCTTTATTTCAATTATCTAAAATTCTATTATCAAACGCGATCAAAATCTACTCTCTCTGAGCCGGTCTGTGTGAAGAACGGCTGCGTGCTGCCCTTCGGGTGCGTCACCCAAAAATTGAACCCCGAATGCAAGCCTTCTGTTCAGAAATAGATCAGCTTAATTAGACCATGGTTAGAAACAATGTTGGTAATATTAGGGGTCAAATTCGGAAGTCTGGATACTAACTAAGTTTTTATCAAATTTTCTTCAAATAAAATTATTCGGATAGAAAAAACGTCCGAAAGTGTAAATTTCATAATAGGTTGGTCAAGGCTACAGTAATATGTTAGATGCATGCTGGTACACGATGGGTTAAAAACTAACCCCGAATGCGACCCTGAAATCAGTCGGATAGCCTGAACTGCCAGCCAAGCCGACTCTAGGCAGAATCTTTGTTCTTGCTGTGCTTAGCGGGTGTTATCGTTCAGTGCTGGTACCAATGATATTTTGACATTTATTCATATAAAAACCCACTTTTTTCATGACTGTACACAACCTGCCTGGTTTTGCCAAGGTCAAGTAACTTTTTGTCATGCTTCCCCCAGCAACTGTGTCATCCTGGTATTCAATGAGTGAGGGTTACCGATTATCCCCTTTAGGTCTTTCAGCTACTTAGTTATCGAGTAGGCGTAGTAGTCGAGTCAAATTCAAATTGTTTATTTTGTAAAATATGTACATAATGTACACGTTTTCAGGTCAATATTAATCTTTTAAAACAATAGAATATGATAAAAAATAAATTTTATACGGGAAATATAAAAAACATTTTATTTAAGTTGGGCTACTAAAATATACTAAATTACCTGTGTAAAATAAAGAAGAATGAGAATGAAAATATTATATACACAATGCAATGAATAAATAGGTTGAAAACTTTACTAAATAAACCACAAATAAATATAATTTCTAACCGTCCGCCCATTCGATTAGTCTCCGTGGTCTTGCTAAGAAGAAGGGCAAGAATCTTAGCAAGATCATGTTTTATTTTTATTTTTGGGTCATACATATACTACAATACAAAGTACTTAAACATAAAAATATACCCGTCTCATTTTATCCATTACTTTTAACAACTTAGTCAGTTTATACCTATTACCGAGTATTTATTAATTTTAAACTTTTAGATTAATCGTACAGTATTACTCGTAAAATTGGTAAAAATTAATTACTATTTTAACATAGTTGATGCTTGTGATTGTTGGCACTTGGTGGAAATTTGTAGAAATTATGTTTATTTTAAACTCTTGTACTTATCCACATAAATATTTGTATTATATATTATACCCCACCAGTTTGGCTATTCAGCATTCTGAAGGGCTTTATTATATATATACATATTTTATTAACATTTTGAGATTTTACTATTATTTATTATTACTATTTTGATAAAGATTATTACAATTTCATGGTGTACCATGCTTCATTATTTATCTTCCAAATAATCATTGATTTTATAATAAGCTTTTTTTAGTAGTCCCTTCAATTTAAATTTCAAAATTTCTTTATTTCCATAAAATATTATAAAACAAGTACTTGACAACTACAAATTCAAGTTGTCAGTCTAAAAAACCTTAAAATTATACAATTATTATAACCAGGCTACCTCCGCCTCCATACAATTTAACAACAGAAATAATACATGAAAACATTAAACTACGATAGACTACAAAAATTCACTAAATTTACCAGGCTTGCTTAGAAATTGTGCTCTCTTGTCGTTAATGAGACACACTTATTGCTATAAATAAATACTTAACACTAGAACTTAGTCACTAAAGAAATTACAAAGTAATTAATAATATGTACATACACGAATTAAACCTAAATAAATACCGACGGTATTTTAACACCAAGTAGACGGCAAAACAAATTTGAAGGTACCCACTAGTTAACAAAGCGCTTCGCATTGTTTTACTGCACACTTAGCAACACATAGTGATGGGGCAGGCGATAAGTTTTGTATCTATCGATATATGGTAAATCATGTTTACGCTTTTGACCTATGGAGGAAACCAGACAGTTTGAATGATGGGGATTCTTATCGCGATAGAACTTTGTGGACATTTTTAAAATGAATTCTGGTAAGGGAGGAAAATTTATAGCTTTGTGTAATTTTAATAGGTTAGTCTTAAAAGGGGTATTATAAGAAATTTTGAGAGCTTTGTTTTGTAAAATTTGGAGGTTACTATAATTAGTTTTGCATGTGCTGCTCCAAACAGGAGCGGCGTATGTAATACAGGGTCTGACTAAAGTAGAATATATGCTCATTTTGGTTCTAGAACTCAATTCACTTCGCTGATTTAAAATAGGACTAAGGGCGTTCATAGCTCTGAACCCCTTTAACCTTGTTGCCGTAACGTGCTTTGTCCAGTTTACCTTATCATCAAGTATTACGCCCAAGTATTTGACGCTTTTTTGCCAAGGTATTTGGTGACCGTTTAATTTGAGCAGCCTTGTAGGCATAGAGCGATGGCGGGTGAACATGATAGCTTCAGTTTTGTTGGAGTTTAATTTAAGTTTCCATTTAGTGAAATATGAATGGAGAAGGTCAATTGATAATTGAAGCCTATCAATGATAAGATCTGTGTCATTAGAAGATGACAGAGAGGCGGTGTCATCGGCAAAGTAGGCCAGTTGGGTCCTGGTTTGTTTAGGGATGTCATTTAGAAATATCAGAAAGAGGTATGGCCCAAGGATAGATCCTTGAGGTACTCCAGCAGGTATTAATTTTTTGGATGAGAAGAAGTCACCTCTATTCACACTAAAAGTCCGAGAGGTTAAGTAAGATTCAATATGCTTGACAAGTGAAAATGGGATTTCAGAGCAAACCAATTTATGGAGAAGGCCATCATGCCAGACCGTGTAAAACGCCTTCTCTATATCCAACAGAAACATACCGGTTGACTGTTTAAGATTCAGATGGTGCGCGATGTGTTCGGAAACTCTGGCCAACTGCTGAGTGGTTGAATGGGCACGACGGAAACCAAACTGCTCGTTAATGAGCAGATGGTTGGTGACTGAAACCAATCGCTTGTAGATAACCGACTCGAACAATTTTCCAAGAGCTGGAAGCAGACTAATAGGTCTGTAACTAGTGGGTATACTGTCATCTATTCCTGGTTTTTTTATTGCAATCACTTTAGCATGCTTCCAGACTGTAGGGAAATACGATAAAGATAAGCAAGCATTGAGTATGTTGCATAAAAATACTATTGCCTTTCGTGATAGGTTTTTTAACAGAGCATTGTGAATTTCGTCATACCCAGCTGATTTGCGTTTTTTGAAATTTTTAAGCAAATTAAATATCTCTTTCGGTTGTGTTGGGTTACGAAGCTTAATTGGGAAGTGATTATTAAGGACATCAATAGAAATCTGAACTGTATTGTCCGTATCGTCATCTTTCCAGTTGCTTGTTAGGCACATATTTTGATGAAAGGCATTCGCAAGCGTCTCACACTGGTCTTTAGTGTTAACTGTCATACTGTCATCGGCCTTCTTTAGTGGAGTATTATTTTTTACGCCTAATAATCCTTTTTATGTTTGGAGGAAGGGAATGAGGGGAAATGATTTTATTACAAACAGGTATATGCAGATTTCGAGCTTCAAGAATGCAGTTTGTGATATAGTCGACAGCTTCATCGATCTCATTGGTCGACTTATAAATGTCACAAGTAAGGAGTATTTTATCGTCGAGATAAGACCTATAAGCGTCCCAGTTAGCCTTGGCGTATTGAAAACTGATGCTAAAGAAAAGGGGTAAATGATTTGATGATAGCACAGGGATACAACGTACATCATTCACTGAGTCAATATTGGAAGTGAGAACTAGATCAAAATTAGTAGGTGAGTAATCTGGGCAATAGTGCACAAGAGATGGAGTAGGAGACGCGTGAATGAGATAGTCCTTTTCACACATGTGGTCAAATAGTAACCTACCGTGAGTATTAGTTGTATCTATGGGACTGTGCCAGAAGCCATGGTTTGCATTAAAATCTCCCATCATCACCACATGAGTACCAAGAGCGAAGAGAGCTTCGATATCAGTTAACACCAGAGGTAAGTTCGGTGATTGGTAAATCGAAAGTGTTACGTAGATTTTACCAGATACGTTTAGTTCTAAACCCACTGTGTTTGGAATGGCTATTTGAGAGTGCACGAGGTCGTTCCTGATGCACAACGCTACACCCTGACCTCGACCACTTAGGTGTTTGTCTTGGCGGTAAATATGATAACCCGGAACCACTAAAGGGATTTTATCAGACAGTTTGGTTTCGCTAAGTGAAATTATATCGACAGATAGTTCACTTACCGCCAGATCCAGAAATTCACTCATCTTACCACTCACGCCGTCAGCGTTCCATGAGAAAAATAGTAGCTCCTGCAACTTAGACATGGCTACCAAGATGATCCAGAATTAAGATCACTTTGTCCATCATAGAGGAACAATTCAGGAATTGGCTTTTGATTGATTTGATAATAACAAGGATGCTGAGCATTTCTTTGGTTACTAGATCGTATTGCTTTACATCTTTTAGTGCGGGATCATCGTGTTGGGGTTTCTCAAGTGTGATATTTGCCGCTACATTTGCCCAGGACAGTGGTTGGCCATCGATATTGCTCTTACGTGGCGCCGTTATCACGCGCGCCTGTTTCTTTCATAGTTCATCTCGTTTGCTCTGAAGTTTTTCCAGGTATTTAGTAGTCCCTGTTTAATACGCAAACTAAGGACCTCCTTTGGAAGTTTCTTGTAACACTTTAATATAGTAGCATACTAAACTTTAATAATAAACGCATAGAGCCGACGCGTGGCAATTTTAGCTCAGTGAACTTCAGGCTCTTTCAAATATAAAAATTGCTTATTTAAAAAAATATATAAACTAGAGATTTGTTTAGGACTTAACAAATATGTTCCAAGCATAAGCCAACCAAAACAACCCATTTTATACGTTTCTTCGTACCATGAAGCCTAAATGTAGTTTATTTTTTGTATGGAAACTTGCCACGCTATTTAATCCAAGTTTGGTCTGCTACTTAGTAATAATTATATGTCTGTGAAAATTTTATACCACTTTTTACACAAGAAGAACCAACTTTGACTTTTGGAAGAGTCAGTTTATGTTTGTTTATGGTTTCAACACTTTAAACAGAGTGTTTCTGACATGTCTAATTGCAATTTAAATCTTAATATTTAGCAGACAGATCCCTGAATTGAAAAGTAACATTTACATACTCACAATATTTTTGAAAGACCTATCCAACGACAACCTACACTAAGAGGTAGACCCGAAGAAAAAACACTTAAAAATATTTTTTCAACATATTATTTTACCAGTTTATCGACTCGTGCTATTACAGATTTCTAGTACCAAGAGTCTCTGAGCTAAGCCGCATACAGACAGACCGACGGACATGGCGAAACTATAATGGTCCCTTGTTGATAAGGGAACCCTAAAAATAAAAGTGTCATGTTGATAACATTAAGTACTATTACTTTCTATTTGTTAATTCTCTCCAAAACTTGCCAATCTTAGATACTTAACGTTTAGAAGCTGAATTAAATCATTTGGCAAATAAAAAAATGTATTAAATTTATATCGGCCATTAAACTCTCATAAACAACTAGACTAGACTCCCTAAGAAAAGTTCGTCAGAAAGTGTCCGAAAACGTGCGACGTGCATAGTAGCAAAAATGCTTCAACCAAAGTAAGACATTATGTCGTTAACATAAGATGCAATGTCAGTTGTACCAAATCGTAATTCGATTTTGTCAGCCCATAGCGGTGGCAAGATGCATCGCGGACACTTTTTGAGTGAGATTGTGAGTCTAGTTGTTTATGAGAGGTCAATGATTGCGGTATATAAAATCAGAAAAGTAAATCGGACGTGGGTAGCTCTGAAAAGGGATTCGAACCCGGGACCTCGCGCTAACCGGGTGATTGCTCCACCATTTTTAGGATTTCGTAGTCCGACAAGGAACCCTTATAGTTTCGCCATGTCCGTCTCTCCGTTCGTCCGTCCACGGCTGAGCTCAGAGACTATTTGTACTAGAAAGCTGTAATTTGGCATGATAATACATATTAATCATGCCGACAAAACGGTAAAACAAAATCATGAAAAAATGTTTTTAATGGTACCTCCCTTACACGTAAATGGGGGATGAATTTTTTTTCTCAGCTATCCCATAGTGTTGGGTATCGTTAGATAGGTTGTTCAAAACCATTGTGGGTTTCTGACAACCATTTTTGAAAATTTCAAATAGCTACCTATTACGGCTGAAGCTATAGACCCGCTTTGATAGATAGACGGACAAATAGACAGCGAAGGCTTAGTAATAGGGTCCCGTTTGGCTTTTTTCGTGTACGGAACTCTAATAATTACTTTTAAATTGCAATAGAAAGGAGAAACGGAGAAACTTAAAAGTAAATAAAAGTGTGATATTTTTCATAAAATTTGTCACCATTTGTTTCTAATAAAATATGAAAGTGGTGGTTCAGGCTGAAAAAATAAGAAGGAAATTTGATCTGAGGGCACGGCAAAGCCCCCGCCAAGTCGAGCTAAAAAGCGGCACGCCGTACCATCCTTTTCTCGAAGCAGTTCAGGCCATTTTTGACCCTCTATAACTTTCTTGTGGATAAAACTAGAAGCCTGAATTTTCAATCACCAAGCAGGCATTGTATAAATACGGTATATTTTAAATTTCATTCAATTTAAACCAGTAGTTTAGGAATTATAAAAAGACAAATTTTCTCAAATTTGTCACTCACTCACTCACTGACTGACTGACTGAGTGACCGATCATCAAAACTCTAAGGCACTTCTAGCAAACATAGAAGCTTCAAATTTGGAATACAATTAGTGTTTAGTGTATAAATCAAGGAAAAACTAAAATATTTTGCAATTTCGGTTGTAAGTCGAAGGTACCGGAAAGGGAAAAAAGTAGGACTATCTACAAAAAGAAATGAGATGCCATGAAAAACAAAAGTTGTAAAAAAAACAAGTCTTGCAACTTAGTTCTTGTATCGTAAAAAGTTGTGAGATCCATGTAAATCCAAGTTGATTAATTTATTCGGTCCCTACTTAAGGGAACATGGTCTTAAGTTATTAGATTAATTAGTTAACCTAACATCATCTTATAGTGACGATATCAATATTAAAAATCTTTTATGTTTTAAATAAATAGATTGACTTGGCAATCGCACTAAATAATCTTATTTTAATATTATATATTACTTGTGAGATACATTGTGTGTTCATGCGATAGCCGAGTCAATCTTTTTATTTAAAACGCTTAAGATTTTAAATATTGATATGGTCACTAAGATGTTGTAGGTTAGCTAATTATGTAATAACTTAAGACAGAAGGTCCCTTAAGTAGGGACTGAATAAATTCATCGACTTGGATTTACATGGATCTCACAACTTTTTACGGTAGAAGAACTAAGTTGCGAGACATGGTTTTTAGGGTTCCGCAGTCCGTCTGTCCGCGGCTTAGCGCAGAGACTACTAGTACTAGAAAGCTGTAATTTGGTATGAATATAAATATTAATCACGCCAACAAAATGATAAAATAAAATCTTGAAAAAAAATTTTTTTAAGTGTACCTCTCATACACGTAAACTGGGGATGAATTTTTTTTTCTCGTCTATCCCATAGTGTGGGTTATCGTTGGATAGGCCGTTCAAAAACATTGTGGTTGTGTGAAAGCCATCTTTCGATTTAGGGATCCGTTGGCGAAATATTAAGATTTAAGGTGAAAATAGTTAGAGTGGAGCGTCCCCCCCCTGCTGGCTAAACGGTTGTTTATAGAAATGTGAAAAAATTCTCAGAAATAGTATATATAATTAATTTAACTTTATTACATTTTAGTAGCCCAACCTTAATATTTTTTGTATTTATTTCCCGTTTTTATTTATGAACTTATTTCTTCATTGCATTATGTATATATAATGTTTGTTCTGTTGTTTCAGGTCAAGTAGACTGCCCTTATTTACTATCCAATCTGAACTTTTATTTCCCCAGCAGATCGCGGCGTCAAATACCCATTTTTTCTCTTCCTATTGTTGGAACAAACTACAGACAAAATAGTTACCTATGGCGAGTACAAAATTATATAAACACATTACATGATCTCGATATTTTCTTCCTCTCTGTGGCTAGAGCAAGAATGGTGCTAAGCGCTAAGTTTTTTAATATTTGATGTATTAATTTAATACTAACCTGTGGTATCATTGTATCCTAGCATTTTTTTGTGTTGTGTTTGAGAATTTAATTTAATGCTGTTTTCTTTTTTGAATAAGAAAGTTTAAAAATAACTTGTTTTTTTTATATTGATTATGTGTAAAGCTAAATTTCCTACCGTCAGTAAATTTTATTACTAATATTTTACGTAAGTGTTATTAAGTTATTATGTTACTAGTAGTGAAAACTTGTAATTGGCCGTAATTTGTTTTCTCTGTTTTTTAATTTAGTTATACTGTGCTGTAAGATTTCCTTAAATATAAATAAATAAATAGATAAATAAATAAATAATATTTTTATTCCTAGATTCCTCTATTTTATGCAGGTGTATATTTTATTTCCCGTATGATTATATATATTTTTATATTATAAATATATATTGTTAAAATTAACTTTGACTTGTAGAAAGTATACTTTATGTATCTATTTTGCAAAAATAAATATTTTGATTTTTTGATTGATTGATTTGATTTAGAAGGAAAACTATTACAACTAAGTAGGCTCTACAGGTTTACGAGTACAGGTCGCGCTAAACTTTTGGCCCCCTATAATGTAAGGGACCAGAAGTTTGGCGCGGTCTCTATTAGTAGACCAACTTATATGTACCGGGCAACTACGGAACCCTACATTGCGCGTGGCCCGACACGCACTTGGCCGGTTTTTTATTACAAGTTTTGTTTTTGATGGCATACCATTAAACTCGTACCAAGTGAAATTGTTTCATACAAAGTAGAGTTTTATAATATGACATTTCTCGTTGCGTTGATGGTGTGCACGAGAATGGAGTAGACTTTTTGTTGCTTATTATAATATTTTTTGTGTGCGAGTTCACTTTTTAATTAATAAATATTTGTCTAAATAATTTAAAAGCTTTTTAAGGTATTTTTCAAAACATACATTTATATTTAAAAACCGGCCAAGTGTGAGTCGGACTCGCCCACGAAGGGTTCCGTACCATTGTATATAAAAACAACAAAAAAATCATTTTCAATTCAAATATTAATTTTATATTAATTTAACTGTTTATTTTTAAAGTTACTATATAACTGAATATTCTGTGAATATTTCAAGCGTGTAGCTGTTGCCGTATCAATATCGGGCAAAAACGAGCAAAAAAATCACGTCTGTTGTATGGGAGCCCCCTTTAATATTAATTTTATTATGTATTTTTGTATTTCTTGTTATAGCGGCAACAGAAATACATCATCTGTGAAAATTTCAACTATCTAACTGTCACGGTTCATGAGATACAGCCTGGTGACAGACAGACGGACGGACAGTCTTAGCAATAGGGTCCCGTTGGTTATCCTTTGGGTACGGAACCCTAAAAACCAGCCAAGTACGAGTAGGATCGTGTAATGGATCGACCTTTACACTATAGTCCAGATTTCCACTAAAAATCATTTTCTAAATTCAAACTTATATTTGTTGAGACATAGACATATGAGGTATCAAGATTTTACATCACACTAATATTATAAACGCTAACGTTTGTGTGTGTGTTTGTGTCTGTGTGTATGTTTGTTACTCTTTCACGCTGAAACAGCTGGACGGATTTGGATAAAATTTAGAATGGATATAGCTTATACCCTAACTTAACAAATAGGCTACTTTTTATCCCGGAAATAGGCATGTCAACGAATAACAGGCGGGCGGGGCCGCGGGCAAAAGCTAGTAATATATAAGTCCCTATGCTCTGCCGTTCGGCGTACAAAACTACAAATGTTAATTTTAAAATTAGTTAAGCATTTACATTGAATGTTATAAACTAAATAAAGGCAATATTAACAGGCATCATTCAAATAATCAGCAATTGTATAGTACAATTTACCAACAAAAAAATCTTTTAAAAATACATTGTAATGTTACCATTACATACTGTAAAGACCTACCAGAAAATACTTCATCCTGGCGAGCATTTAAAAGTGTCCAGGAAATCTGAATAACTGTCCAAGAAATTCGTATGAAAATCCATTACATACCATATGTTAACAGAGTATATTTCGTATAGTCCGTGTCTATGTTCATAAGAGACTAAGGAGGTTTTTCTCGTTGTTTTCTTTCTTAGTTCTTAGCGTTCCTCTAGTATCGTTGTCCATGAAGAAGGCTGCATGGCGGTAAATTCCTTTTCCCAGCTGGCAATAATAAAAAAAAGTTGCGTAAAAGCGGGAATTTAAGTTGCTATAAATTTTAGTTGAGAGTATTTCGTGCAAATAAATTACAAAATGAGTTCAGAAGCGGGCTCTGATATAGATTGTACTCCACATAAACATGACTAATCGCCCAAATATGAGAAAGTAAGTAGCTTTTAATATTTCCTAGTCAGTTTATTTTATTTGATATAACTCATTATCATGAAAATGTCTCATTTTATTTTTGAGAATAGCACTATATGAACTTGCTTCGACCATGAATTAGCAATCCTGGTCTCGTATATAAAACTCCTCGTCCTACGGATCCAGAATTATTTCCTGGTAATGTACTATTACTATATTTTAAATACATCAATATTTTTAATTGTCCTGGTGGCATCAGGAGGCTTATTATAGATTTTGGAAGTGTTCTTTCGAAAAACAACAACGACATTATTTAAGCTTTGCCTCTCTTCGTTCAAAAAGCAATAGGTTTTTATTTCACACTTAGAACTCCTTAGAAAATTTCGTTTCGCGAACCCGTCGTTTTCAATTTATTAAAGTTAGTAGTGAACATCGCGCTTTCTGTTCTTGAAGTGCAATTCCGCGTTTTAAAACTTCCTTCTTCAAGCTAAGTGTCAAATTAAGTTTCTTTTTAATGGTACTACAGTGCCACCAACTTATCTGTTCAGTTGGATTATCCACCCATCTCTTTCTAGTGCGGTAGAAAAGAGTATATTAGAAAGAGACGGCGAATGATTTTACTGAACAGTAAAATTGGTGGCACTATAACTGCTTAAAAGCCTGTCCAACTAAGAGCTGTCATTCTAAAATTAAAAAGAATAAGAAGTTCTGCACCTATTTTGACCAAAATTGGATATTCTCTTTATGATTTTAATCAAACCATTTTGGACCCTATAACAAACCTCCGTTGTCTGTCTGTCTGTCCGTCGTCACAGATTCAGCCGTAATAGGTAGGCAGTTGAAATTTTCACAGAATATGTATTGCTATAGCCACTGCCACGACAAATCATAAAAATTTTAAAAATACATGAAATCCAAAGAGGGCCCCCACGAAACCTTGAAAAAATGCTATTTTTATCAAAGTTATTTGTTTCAGCTCTAGCTTACACACAAGTTTCAAATTAGGTCAAATTGTTGTACACACTCTAAAGTAAAGGAACAAATAATAAAAGTTTGGGTTCATACTCAAGGAATGCAAAATTACTTGACAAAAGGCGCTAATATTGGTAGCGGCTTTTTTGAAGCCTTTTTTCATTATTATGTTTTGAGGGTTCCGTACCCATTTTGTGTGATGGTACGGAACCCTTTGTGCGTGATTCTGACTCGCACTTGGCCAGATTATTCGATAAATGTCGCCAGTTTCCCACGATTTTTTGAATTGAATAATAATAAAGCATAATAATATACAATCATGTTACAATAACCTTTATATCTTATCCAATCGAATTCTGCAATTATATTGACAATCCATTCATTTAATTAGACGGTAAAAAACTTATTCAAAGAAAATTATGATCCACAAAGACAAAAAGCGTTATGTTGGTGGGATGGCTCTTAAATTTAATTAACATTGTAATCAGCACTGTGATTCTTCAAGAAACTAAATAAAATAAATAAATAAATATTTAAAAATAAATAATAAATCATATTCGATACAATTACTACTTAATCCTGAATGTTACTAAAAGTTTATTCAATTTTTATTATTTTATTAATTCCCAGCATCATGCAATAAGCTGGTTTTTCTACAAATTCCAATATTATATTATTAACTAATTAGAAAAATCTATATTCAATCATCGACATACACGGGGTTAGTTTTACAAGTGGGCGTGGCCAAATCAGATACTCGGGCCAATTTTGATGATACCAGAACAGCTTAATTAGATTTTTGAAAAAAAAAATTCCCTCTCCGGAAATTAATTGAAATCAACCATTTAAAAAAGAACACTGTACTGAACTCCGATAGTGTCGTTTACAAGGATCAAATTCCGGGACAGGAAGTAATGATGACATACGAAAAAGTCAAAGAAAGTGTTTTAAATTTTCATACATTACTCGTTCCATAACTATTTTTAGTGCTTATTTTTTCAACACACATTTGGACTCGACGATTTTACCAATATAATAATCTTGAGATGTTGAATGCAGTTTAATCCTTAAGACGCAGAATGTATTGGAATGAAATATGGCCATAACTTCAAACAAGTAATTAGTTAAGGTTTAAATAACTGTAAGAAAAATTAAATAGTATTTGCCTAAAAATTAACACTTTCCTTTAGATTGTCGTATGTAATTTCACTACTTCCCAGAATTTGATCCTCATGACGACACTATGGGGTGGTGAAGTAACAGTGTGTTTATTTTTTATTTTTAATATTCGGTTTTTTAAGGATGTAATGATGCTGTTTTGGTTTTCATCAAAATCGGCCCTGAGACTCCTTAGAGCATTTTTTGCTATTCCCTATAGTTTTAAATTTTGCCACCCACGCCCATTTGAAAAGCTAACCCTGGTTACCGAATACATATAGGTCTTGTACGAGTATGCAGGCTTGATTTTTATTGCTAAAAGTATTGACGTCTCATAAACAACAAGACTCACAATCTCGCTCAAAAAGTGTCCGCGATGAATCTTGTCACCGCTATGGCGTGACAATTTCGAATGACGATTGCGTACAACTGACATTTCATCTTGTTAACGATATAACGTCTTAATTTGGTTGAAGCATTTTTGCTATTATGCATGTCGCACGTTCACGCTGATTGTATATAGCTTTTGCTAAGGAGCAAAGGCCAAAGCAGCGAAAAAAAATCTGCTGCTTCATTATAAAATTACGTCCGTCCTTGACCAAAATTATATCGAACAACAGATTTTGTGACGCGATTTCAGAAATGTTGTTCGGATAGTAAAGAATACTCGTAGAATTAGTTAATACGGTTCTAGTATTGAGCGTCTTGGTTGTGGCGTGTTATCCGCCTAAACTTGGTCCAACACCTTATAATTTGCAATGGAATCGACGCTACTAACTTGGACCAACAACTTAGTTAGCCGTCCGTAGAGTTAATTTTGATAGTTCGATATATATATACACATCTCCTTGACTGAGTGCAAATTGCCTTTTATATAATATTATTAAAACTCATATGAGATACATAACATTCTAAATTATTATTAAATACCGCCTTTAACACTCACGTATTATTATTTTTGACTTTATGCCAACTGTTTCACCGAGACTTAGTGAAGGAGAAATTCACCATTCCTCGCAAAATACACGAAGCCATCGTCATCTTCAACTTCAACAGAGACCATGGTTGGCAGCTGGCTCCGTCTTGGAAACCGGTTCTCGACGGATCGAGAAACTTTATGACAGTGCCCAGTGACAGTGATGACTACTGATGACGTTGTGAGTTCGGTCTGTTTACCCACCTCTATCGATGACGCAGCTGACTGTCAGCGCCAGGGCCGCGCGCGCAGCTCGCCGATCGGCGGCTGCCAGTGGCCGTATGACAACGTCGGTGAAAGGCGCGTCGTCGTCTTAAGAACGACACTCGCCTTGAGAATGCCGAAATTGTCTCGGTGAAACAGTTGGCATACAGTCAACAATAATACTACGAGAGTGTTAAATCCGGTATTTAATAATAAATTAAGCCTTGCAAATTTACAATATCTTATTTATTGTTCTTTAAGCTCCTCGTCCTTTGATTAAACAGTGCCTAAATTCTAAATAATATACTTCAATTCAATTCACTTTATTATTCTTTCGACCTTATTATTTACGTCAATCATTTTATACAATAAATATTAAATTTTATCTTCTATAGTATGCTATACAGTAATTTAAATAATAAGATTTAATAAAAATAATTAAAACATTCACATAAATCTTCTAAATAAAACAGATTACTTATAAGTAACAGTGTCAAATTGATTCTACATTACAAATAAAAATATTCTTATCAGCCAAACCCTTGTTAATTGTATAATAGGTCTTTTCAATAAGTTGCTTCCTTATTGTATTAGAAAATGACTCGTGTTTCAAAGCACTTATGTCATTTGGAATCTTATTAAATAGTTTTATACCTTGACACAAGTACTCGTAACTTTTAGACATTTTAGCCAGTCTATGACTGGGAAGAGCCAACTTTTCCCTATTTCTGGTGTTGTGGCTGTGGAATAATAATGGCCCTAAAATAGAGCCCTGTGGGACTCCAAGCTTTATTTATTTTTGGTCTGTTCTGCATTCATTAAGTTTAGTCACTTGCTGCCTATCCGTTAGATGGGATTTAAACATTTCTACCTGACTTTATTGTCCTATCGTGCTTACTATCATTCTTCACATACAAACATAAACGCGAGATTAATTAATATGTGAGCCCCAAAAAAATAGCCATGCAAAAATATCGGTGGAAAGGTATCGAAAAGAATTATTGAAATCGTTGGAATTCGTTCGAAAATGAGCTGTCTGTCTGTTAGCCGAACAAAATCGTCGCGCCGTGAGCGCGCTGACGCGTTCGCCGGCTGACATCCCCTCCACGTCCGCTTTTGCCTTCTCCTCAGCTCATTTTCGAACGAAATCCAACGATTTCAACAATTTTTTTCGATACCTTCCCACCGATATTTTTCCATGGCTATTTTTTTGGGCTCACATATTAATTAATCTCGCGTCAGAAAAAAAGCCAATACAGCTGAGCCCATATGAAAATTATTATTATTTTGGTACTTTTAATTAACGCTGGCAACACCTTCCCAACACCCGATCGATTTAAAAATTTTTTTGGGTACACAGGGAGTACAGAGCAACTGTTTGAAAAAAATATTAAAGCCGCTGAGCCCACATTTTTTTTCTTTTTTTTCCCCACCCCACTACACCCGCACCCACCACCCGCGGCCTGCCAGCACGGAGATTATGGGAAAAGGTTGTTCAGGGAAGTAGCTAACGGAGTTTCAATTCAGCTGAAGCCACATGACCGATTTGGTCGCTAGCTCTTAGACTATTATAGAATGCCCAAAAAGCCAAAAAAATTAAAAAGATATCCGTGTTGTAATAGCCACAACAACGCAACAATTATGCAGGTGAAGGTATTGTTGTCGACAGACAAAAGGTAAATCGATTGTTTGTCTGTCCATCAATGTAGGTAACTGTAGCTGCCATTAGCGTGACTGGCCTCTACCAATTATTATAACTATTTAATGTGCTGTCGATTGTACCACGGGAAATGTAATTCTAAAAATTATACAGTTACGAGTACTAACATACCCGCATATTGTTCATTGTACAGAAACTTAATTTATACGGTAATAAAAACATCAATAATTTGGCCAAATGCGAGTCGGACTTGCGCACAGAGGGTTCCGTACCAGCACACAATACGAATACGAAACCCTAAGAACATACAATCAACAATATAGATGCTATACTTAACATTAAGGCGACAAAAAACGAGGCACTAAAATGGTACCACCTGACAAACCATTTAGCACCATCTGAGTACGGAACCTAATTTAATTATTTTGTTGATTTACTATAGAGTATGGACAATAATGTGTGTTTTTAAACTTGTATGTATTACCGACTTTAAGATACAGCTAAAACAAATAACGTAAAAAATGCTATTTTTTTGAGGTTTACTGTAGGGAGACCGCCCTTGAGTTTTTTTTTTGTTTTATTATTTGTCGTGGCTATGATAACACGTTTTTTGTGAAAATTTAATTTTTCTACCTATTACGGCTGAACCTGTAGACCCCTGTGACAGACGGACAGACAGACAGACAGCGGAGGACAGACAGCGGAGGCTTAGTAATAGGATCCCGTTTGGCACCTAAGGAAACCTAAGAAGTCCCAAATAAAAGATTTATCTAAAAGGAGGATGCTGAGATCCAATAGGAGTGCCAGCAGGTCTTTTTATGACTTTCTGTGCAGCAGATTTTCTTCTTATGACCGAGTCCATGAATAATTTTCAAAGGCAGTTGGACATCCTTGAACAGGAGTTGGATCTATTAGGTCGGGAGATCCCCCTGTTACTCGATATAGATGAGGACACGTCGACTACAGTTAGTGCAAGAAATCTTGCAGCAGCTTGAGTGGCTATGTCATCAGACGTTGACACGGGTTGGGACGCTCAGCTTGTAAATCAGATAGGCCCATATGAGTTAAGTTCGTGGTCAGTAATCTTGTTGAAAAGGTCTGATCAGTAAGACCAAACTTAAAGAGAGCGGGATTACTCAGTTGGAGTTTCTAGTAAACGCCGGCACAATATTTTTATAGCGATTCCACAATAGTTTGGAGTCACCAACGGTAGACGAAGAAAGGACCTTTGGCTTGAGGCTAGATAGAAGATGCACCGAGAGCCGTCTCTTGCCGATCTCAATAGCATAACAACAGATAGCGAAGTAGAAAACAAAAGAAAGCTATAAATATTGTGTAGCTTTTTCAAGTCACTTATCTTAATGTAGGTACTTATCTTATCGTATACCTATACGGAATAACTGCTGCCAAAAAACATAACTAAATGGTATAACTTTCGTGTTGGTTTAAAAAAAATGATTTGGTCCTTTCAGCACCAAAGGCGCCATTGCATTTTTCGTATATTCGCCTTTCGTTATCTCTTGGAAATTTAATATAAAGTTTATTGCATGGGCTTCCATTTACCTCACTATTAAATCACGATGTCAAAAGGCTTTATAGTAACCCTTAAATAGGCATGATAACAAAAAAAAAATTAGTCCGTCAGTTAGATATCAGAAAATATTGGACACGTATTTTTTATTTTTTCAATCAACAAAAAATGATGACGATATAGCCCGATGAAGTTCCGCGTGGCGTCACAATCTAAGTACAATTTTACTTAGAAGTGACGTCATTTACCCCCACTCCCAAACTTTGACGCGCTTTATCTCTGTCATTTTTTGTTTGATTGACAAAAGAAAAATTACGAGTTCAATATTTTTTGATAATCCAAATGACGGAATAGAGTAATATTTTGTTTACCCTGTCTACAAGCCTATTATACTTACTAGTTTATAAATAATAAAAATAAATTATTGTAAAAAGCAACCATGCATTGAAATTTATTTTCACTAAAATTTAAACATATTCAAATTAAAATTATTGGAGTTGATGCTTGTGATTGTTAGCACTTGGTGGAACTTTTGATACATTTTTGATTGAGAAACACTTGTACTTGTCCATTTATTTATATTTCAAAAAAACCTTTGATAATGCTATAACAGCGAAACTGGTAAGGGAAATAATATAAATAAGTGGACAAGTACAAGAGTTTCTCAAACAAAAAAAAAAAAATGAATTTTGGCAATCTCCCTATTGGTAATTTAATTAGCTTACACCGATTAGGCTTTCGCCCGCGACCAACCCGCGTTTATTTAATCTCTGCCCCGTTTTCTTGGATGTTATTTTATCAACAGCTTATATGTTGACCAGGGTCTCTAGGGTGAGGTAATAATAAAGAAAACCGCATTCAAATCCATGTCATGGTTCTCAAGTTAAAACGGAACATACATACAGATATACAGACAAAAACTCTAGGTAATAATATCTTATAAAATTCAATTTCCTTAGTTGAGCTGTGGTTTTGGAAATATTTTGTAAACTTTTAATTTCCCTAGATTTATTTTGTGCTCATGACGTCACATTGGTGATTTTGATGGCGCGTGTACGTACAGTGTCAGTCAATAGGTGTTCGTATAGACTACACTACATTACTCTCCAAAACCTCTATTATATGGGCGTATAGGGAACACAAGTTATCTTTATTATATCACCGTATAGCGTGATGGGTCATGTCTAATATGTCAAGATAAGCCCAACTTTTATTGCTGATGATAAAGCCAGAATTAGGGTGCGAAAGACGTAAATACAAGCATAAATCTGTGCGAATGTAAAAGTTTTTAGTATCTCCTCTATCGATACACGAGTTTATGGCGGTAAATAAAACTACTTCTATTGCTGACTGACTATTATAACTAGTTGGTTTATAAGATTTCGAGATGCTGATTGAAATAAAATAAAAATAAACTAGGGACTAAAGATAAACCATAAAAGAAGATTACTACACTGGAATGGAAATAAGTAATTTCGGGCGTATTTAGGATTTCTATTTTTTTCTGTTAATACCTTTATATAAGGTGAAATGAATTTAAACAGCCAAATTCATACCCATAACGCGGTAAGTAGTCGGTATCAAGGTTCGATGACTCTTTTTGGGAAATACGAATACCAAATCGTATAGTGTTTAATACTCGTATGCTAAGGGCCACGTTGCGGACAGAAGCATTGGTGACAATAACCAAGTCTTGGAAACCAAAAAAGTTTTTGATCCGGTTAAGGTGGTAACGGAGGGTCTCGGTGCAAAATTCACATCATAATATTGTTTTCCTTACTTTTGAATAAAAAGTATGCAGTTATTGCGTTTTATTACAATTCCAGCAAACTGCCTGTTAATAGAGCATTGGGTTCAGCGTATTAAACATCCCAATTCTTTATACGGGCTAATGCGTTGACTTGTCTATGGATATTTAATTTAATTTAATTTAATTTTTGTAAACTTTTGTGTAACTTAATTTTTGTATTGTTTGTCTTATAATTTTAATGTTTAAAATATGGATTTTTATCCGAAATAAATTATTTTGATTTGATTTGATTTGAATAGTTAGGTGATCACATGAAAATTATTCAATTTTATGCGTTACATTTTAGCTGCATGACGTTTCAACTGTAAACATGCTTTTAAGTTTGTTAATGTAATGCAAACAAAATGTAATACATTAAACTACGTAATTTTTTTGTATATTTCCAAAAATTGCTTTAAAACACATTTATTGCATACCTTTTATTCAAAAGTAAGGAAAACAATATTATGATGTGCATTTTGTACCGAAGTAAAAAGTTATCCCCTTGTTATCTCCCGCGGTAAGTAGAGTAACTTTTCTTTTCGGTTTCGTTCTACAGTAACAACAATTAACCTGTTTTAGGCAAATAAAGTTCGTAAAATATGTTTTGTTGAATAAACCGGTTTCGAACGGTTTTTGCAACAAATTGTCTGCGTAGTGTAGATGTGTAAAAACACGCGCGAGCGGGGCCGCTCCTCTACCCCGCATAACCGTCATTGTATCTCGCGGAATTAACCGTTTAATTTACGGTTTTCAATAACGCTCTTTTAACGCTCCGAACAAAATAATCGACAAACAATTATTATTAAACCGGTTCCAAGTACTGAAAATAACAAAAGGAGCAGGGAAAAAAAGGAAACCACTCCAGAAACGAGAAATTCTTGGCATTAGCGAGACTCAGATTTCTATAAAGCAGCTTGAAATCACATTTATTTCTCAAGTCCAGGAGATGAAAGCAGCAAAAGGGTGGTTCTATCTTTATCATCAAACATGAACTGTGGGTACAATCTGTTAATTCCCGCATTATTACTCTGAAGCTGAACACTAAGACTTTTTGTATGAATAATGAATATTGTTCAAATACATGGCCGCATAATAGCAAAAACGTTCAAGAAAGATGTAAAAAAGACATTCTAAAACCATTGCACAAGAGAGAAATCTAGCTTAAGTTTGTTCCACAGTGGGGACCACTTCAGAGATGTAGTTGGGAAATTTAAACTGGGCGATAGAAATGAGAGGCAAGAAGTTGATTTTTTGGATTGTTCTTATTTTAGTGACATTTAATTGAATTTTAAGGTGGATTCAGTTTTGCGCTAACAATTCCTTCACAATCATAAATACTTTAATATTCAAAATGGCCCTTGCTACATTTATTTCAAGGATAGCTTATGTTAATAGTAAGTTAAAGATATCAAAGAAAATAAAATAAAGGATTATAAAAATGAAAAAATTCTTACTGAGGTTTTTTAAGTTTTTCAAGAGATTTGGATGATTATTTTTAATTATAACCATCCGCACTTTGCCCTCATTCTGAATTACCAATCTAGTGTTTATCGCCAAACTCGTTCCGTACAAAGCTCTCTAGGAAATAATAAATTAACTATGTTGTTATATAAATAAAACTTTATCACTAGGAACATAATTATATACCCATATCATATAGGCCATATGTAGTAGGTATACCTAAACGATAGTTTAGAGCAAACGCGAAATGATCCCGGCCCTGTCACTGTCCCGGACATTGATGGATTAAAGATAGGATGGACGGACGAACATTATGACATATTTTATGTACTCTCTGAGTTATTGGAAATTATTTGAGGTTGCCTATCGCTCTAGCAAATTTATTAGGATAATTAAGTGAGTTTTAGTCTTTGTAGTTGACTCCTCAATAATTCCATTTTACGCACTGATTTGGTTGAACCGATGCATTAAAGTTTTTTCAATGCAAGTGCTCGTAAAGTTCTGTTTTATATGCGTCTAATCTGTTTTCAAAGTCAACTTTACCGCACAAGTGTTTTATTTTTTTTAATTTATTTTTTTAGTTTTGTTCCCCTACATAGTGGGAAGTCAAATGGAAATTAGCTTATACACCCATGTCTAAGCCAGGCTGAGGTACCTATGTTTTATTTTTTAAATTTATAGAAAACGGTTGCCAGTCTTATCTTGTGTACCATAGATAGACTTGACAGAAATGAGCGGTTTCAGTTTAATGCATTCGTAGGCTGCGTTCAATTTGATTAAATGAAATGAAAACTGTTTAGACTTTACAAACTGAAAGTTCTGATGAAACTTAATCAACCGATTCGAGCCTGATTTTAACTTTTAATTTTTTTCTGTTAAATATAGGTAACAAGAAGGATACTGGAATCTGGTTAAAATAAACTTTCTGGTAGGTAACCTCATTTAATCGTTATATGAATGAGAACTTTTTGATTATAATGCCAAAGGACAAAAAGTTTTAATGTGTGAGTTCGCAAAATGATACTGGCCACTTGCATTCTCTGTACATTATTAAAAAATATATAATGATCGGTCTTCCTTGTTTCTAAAAAATAGACAATTTCGGGCAGCCATTGTTGTTAACATTATTAAAATAAGCTGGTGGAGTCAAATTTATGTTATGTATGACTGAAAGCAACCTTCGAACGCATAAAACTGAAAGCAGCTTATTTCCGTAAAGTTGGCAACTTGCGTGTAAAGAAAAAGAATGCCCACCTAAAGTTAATTTGGAGTATTTATTGTTTGTTTGTTTCTTTTATTACGTTTAATTTATTTACTCACACTATGCATTGAAAAAAGGTAATATGAATATAAATATACCAGTAAATACAAATAAAAGGGCAATAGTTTACTCGTAACGTTTAAAACACTCGCTTATCGCTCGTGTTTCAAATCGTTCCTCGTATGAGCTATTGCCTCCTTTACGCACTTGTAGCATAAACAACTATAACACTACGTATTTTTATTTGAAGAGTAGCTTTTAGTAATGTCAAGTCGATACTTAGGATATGATTAATTTAAGGTCTTAAGAGTTGCAAAAGTACTGCCTGCCACGTAAGAAATAAAAGTTTTCTGCCTAGAAAAAAATGTTTTAATAACGTCTTAAAATAGCAATAAACTTTCATTCAAATTATAGTGAGAATGACATAATAAATGTTGTGATTACGGATAGGGCACTTGTTTAACTGTGCAAGAGGTGAAGCTAGTACCTACACGAACGAACGCCGTGGTAAAGCTAAAATTTTAACTTAAGTTATAAGCGACCGTCTTAAGCAAAAGTTAAAATTTTTGCTCGTCAAAGATGCTGTCTATGGAAACTGTGAATTAAAAATAATTAATTGTTATTTCTAGACATTTAAATGAGCAGAGTTTCAACAATGACTCTGGTTAGTAACCATCACTTTTAGAGTTTCGTACCCAAAGAGGAACACGGAACCCAATAAGTTTTATGGTTATAGATCTTAATCACCTTATTCACAAATAACACATTTATCACTTGTCCAAATATAAGACAAAACTTTTGATTAACCAACCTACCAGCACCCACGGAACAGACTACCCATCGTCTAGTCTGGGAGCTACTGATTTTTTTGTAAATGTTACCATGTGTGTGAAATAAATATTTTTGTATTTTTTTTTTTTTATTAATATGTCGCTTTGCTGTCTGTCCAACTGTGCGTCTGTCCGTCCGAGTATGTCACGGGTCTCGAGCTTGAAGACGGAGTGAGTCACAGATCTGAAATTTGGATATGTTTTGTAAAATGTTGACCCAAAACCAAATATTGAATTAAATATGACATTTAATTATTTTTGAGGGGCCTAGTAATTTTTTTTATAAATATAGCCTCTTCCAAGGCCATAACAGAGCCCAAAACGTGATAGAGAAAAATTCGCTGCATCGAAAAAAAAAAGATAAGTGAAGGCTGTTTTTTTCAATTTAAAAGAGTATTCCGCCCAAACTAATAATGTAAAAATAACAATAATTAATGTTTGTAAACATATAAAATCCAAGTATGTATCAAATTGAACATGTATAAATGTATTTGCAGAATATACATACAGTATGTAATTCCATCTAATAGTTAATGAACCCACGTATACTTCGCAATAATTTTATGATATTTCACACCTGCTATTACAAAAAAAAACTTTGTTCTACTTTGTAGTTCTTAGATAAATATTGATGTATATAAAAGATAAAAATATCCTTGACAGTTTGAGTGCAAAGCATGGGGCTATATTTTTCTAGCTTGTTGCTGGAGGTCACGGTAATCAAAAAGCTATTTGTATTATTTGTCTAAGCAATCAAAATCATAATGGTGTTGTCTGTTGTATAAAACGACATCATAAATACGGACAACCAAACTAGTGAAAATCCTGAGAAAAAGAAAATGGACCTTTAATCGCTAAGTACCTAAAATAGAAATTGTAGTCAAAATTACCCAGAGGTAGAATTCAGAAAACAGATAAAGACCTAAGGGTTTTTGCGATAAATCCATTAAAAGAAAATAAGATACGAATTTTGTTTCGGATGTTCCTACAGGAAATTCTTGCATTAAATTTATAAATGTACCAAAGTCAAGGCTCCTTTAAATCGAGCACCTCAATTTGTTGCCTGTAGGTGTTTCAACAAGAACTTGAATATAAAAAGGAAAGAAAAAAACATATTATTTTAATCGATTTCTTGTAATTTTTAATTGAAATAAAAACTTAATACTTACATTACACATGAAGTATTGGCTGCCAAGAAGTTGCGATTTAGCTTGTTTGTATTTCTGAAACTTGGTTTTTTTAAAAGTAAGGTCTACGCACACTGGCAGATCTCAAACAAGAAATTGAACGCCAAATTCGGGAAATCCAGCGGCCCTAACTCCGAAACGTTTTTCGGATTGTCGGTGGCCAGAAGTGAAATTTATTTAATGTCTAATGTAAGTAAAAAAGCTTTCTGTTTCATTGAAAAAATACAGTTTATAGAAAATTATGTTATTTCCTTATATTTTTGAAACTCAAGATCTTGAGACAACCTTTATGTGTTTATCTGCTCAGTAGCCCAATTATAAGCATGGATAAACTATCCAGTTATAATATGACGAATCATGATTAAAGTAGGTTAGCTCCAATTTTTAGTTTTGAAAGAGATCATCTTGTAATAACAAATGTTCTTTCAGACCATTATCTGATAATAAAACCAATCTTGCGATGCCATATCAAACCATAAACCTGAATACAGAGCAAAAGTTACATACATATACTCACGCCTGTCTCCCAGAGGGATAGGCAGAGATTACAGATTTCCATCTGCTACGATCCTGACATACCTCTTTTGCTTCTTCTACGTCCATCAATCTAGTCATACAAGTTAAGAGCAAAAGTTAGTCAACTATAAACACGTGTTAAAGTTGTTGCGCAGGATCATTTACAAAGTGATGCATAAAATAATACAACTTTGCTAGAAAATTTAAATTAAACATGAGACCCGTCACAACCACCTAAAGACGTGCCATATCAATCCATAGACCTGAATTCAGAGAAAAAGTTAGCTGGATAAGTTAGATTGTTTATCCTTTCACACAAATTGTGTTCCATTTTCAAACTTACCTTTGCATCCATTTATCCAAATCTAAGTTATGAAAAGGCATTTCAAAGAAAAGATATAAGACCATTTTCGCCTCCAGATTCCTTTGAGCTTGAAATACGGTGGAATTCTTATCAAAACGCAGGAAGGACAGTTAAAATGGAAAAGCTCAAGCTGCGGCGGACCGTGATATTGGATTTTGATATTATTTTATATACGCTTTTGTGTTGGTGACTGTACATAATAGTACAATAGAAATTGTGGCAGTAGAGAATATATTTTCAACTATACTCCTTTCCAGATAGGATTAGAAAATTCGAGATTTGATGTTAATAATTGAAATGTTCATCGGTTTTGCTTCCTTTGTATTAATTTTTCATGAATTATTTGGAATGTAGTATACGTGTTACGTAGCTTAATAAATTGAATGTTTATTTTGATAATACTGAACACTGCTCAGAAAGAGAAATATAAAACCAGCCAAGTGCGTGTCGGGCCACGGGCAATGTAGGGTTCCGTAGTTGCCCGGTACATATAAGTTGGTCTACTAATATAGACCGCGCCAAACTTCTGGTCCCATACATTATATGGGGACCAAAAAATTGGCGCGACCTGTACTCGTAAACCTGTAAAGCCTTCTTAGCTGTGATAGTTTTCCTTTTAAATTCATTATATATACTACCTCGGTGAATTTTTTCACATTTCTATAAAAAACCGTTTAGCCAGCAGGGGGGGGCTTAATATTTATATATATCTTAATATTTCGCCAACGAATCCCTAAATCGAAAAATGGTTTTTACACACCCACAATGTTTTTAAACGGCCTATCCAATGATACCCCACACTATGGGATAGACGAGAAAAAAAATCATCCCCAGTTTACGTGTATGAGAAGAACCCTTAAAAATTTTTTTTCCAGATTTTATTTTACTATTTTGTCGGCGTGATTAATATTTATATCCATGCCAAATTACATCTTTCTAGTATTAATAGTCTCTGCGCTAAGCCGCGGACAGACGGACATGGCGAAACTATAAGGGTTCCTTGTCGGACTACGGAAACCTAAAAAAGAAATTGTACATTTAAAAAAAAATTTCGTTCAGGAAGGGTATTAACTTTGTAAAGGATTTTTTTTCTTATTATTTTGGATGTGTGTTCATCATGAACAGTGGAATATGTGTTTTCATTTAATAATAATAAAATGTAATAAATCGTTACGATATGAATCCCCGAGGGGGTGTCAGAGGTGTTTCGGGTGTGAACTGTGAAATACAACTTTTACCGACAATTATTACGTCCCAACGTGACGGGTGGTGAGCCCTATCGCCGTTCTTCGGGCACAAATACACGCTTTTTAGGGCATACAGGAAGCATGCAGGTTTCCTCACGATATTTTCTTCACCGTTCAGCTAGTGGTAAGTATTAAATACTCTGCACATAAATTACGAAAAACTCATTGGTGCATGCCCCGGCCGGGGATCGAACCTGGATCTCAAAGATACATATAATTACATATTTGTACAAATACGAATTTTATTTTTCTCAAATGTTAGTAGGTACAAACAAAAAACTAGCCTATGGTTAACTTAAAAAAATCGAATGTAATGTTAACTTAAAATACACATTAAGTAAATGAAATATTATCCATATTAAAATTTTGTACAAACTAACTTGATACACGTCACTGAATAGAATATGCGTGCTCCCATGCTAGAATTCTCCGTTTCATGGGATGCAAAAAAGTGTTTTTTTGCCAGAAGGCGCCCACGCGTGCTAACTTAAATAAATTAAACTTTTACTTTAATTTAAATATGTTTTTATAAAATAAATATATATGTTATAATAAATAAATATTTAACAAAGTGTATCCGTATGTGCATGATTTTAAATAAGTATATATAAAATGCTAGCAACAACAAAAAGAAGGTATTAAATTTAAAAAAAAAATGTTGCTACTTTATATTAGTGACACCAAAAACGTTAAGACAATTTTAATAAATACAAAACAAAACAAAATAATAAGATGATTGTTTACTGAATGACATCCAAAAGACTTTCTACTTCCTCATACGATTTCGCTAGAAGCCAAGAACTCAACTCTCTTTTTAATTGGAGTTTTAATTTTTATTTGTCTGCTAACTTAATTTCTTTATAAATTTGGTTATGAATAAAAATAAATAAATAAAATAAAATAAAATAATTTTATTGCAGACAATATTACAGTCCATAGAGATGTTAGTAGGCCTTATAACTATGTTAGCAAAACCTATCATATTAAAATTAATTTAAATATTTACCCGTACAGCTCGACCCCGCCACCTGTACATGATTTTGTATCATGTGTCGCAGGATCGGGCAGTCAGGCTTCTCGCTAATGAGTTTGAGAATGGTGTTGGAGCTCCCGCGAATTCCGCGTAGAAGTGACGCGGTGCGCTTGCGCACTATCGCATGGAAGCCATCGGTGTGCGCCAGCGCAAACATTCCGGACGCACTACGGATGCAAAAACTTTTTGAAACGCTGTGCAAATTTACTACCCATTCTAGGGACGGAAAGTTTTCCTTCCAGTCTTGCTGACCTATTGCTTTGTGTACTAATGCTTGGAGCGTACATTTCTTAGGATGTGCTAGATGTTAAAATGATGTTTGATATAAATAATCTTCGTACACTTAATATGGCACTTTCTTTATGCAGAAGATATGTGTCATAACGAATACAATTTGTTTATGCATAAAATATTAACTTGTACACAATTTTAACTTATACATATATACTCGTAATGTGCTTCTTTTGTTCAACAAAGATTCTACCAAATTATATAAAGTAGCGGTTTTTATTTCAATGTTGGGGTAATTTCACTTAAATTTCACGGTTTTATAAAACTTTAGTCATCGGATTACGGTAGGGTAATTATTCATTTTTATCTTACCTGAAACAAAAGAAGCACATTATAACAATTAGGCCAAGTGTGAGTCAGACTCGCACACAAAGGGCTCCGTACCACTACATAATACCGGTACGGAACCCTAAAAACATGGTGAGTTACAACAATATAGATGTTATAGTAAAAATGAAGTCGATAAAAAACGAGCTGCTGAAATGATAGCGCCTGATGATTCGGTACCCACCGAGTACTGAACCCAAATTGTTTTGTATTTTTTGTTGTACTATATAGTATTTACTATAATCTGACCAAATTTGAAATTTGTGTGTATTACTGTCTTTAAGATAGGACTGAAACAAATAACAGAAAATTTCAAGGCTTTTTGTAAGGCTCTTTGGGTTTGGGGTAATATAGGTAAAATCGCGTATTTTGTAAAAAATTCAACTGGCTACCTCGTACGACGATCTCAGTAGACTCGTGCACTGGCATTTGACCGATTTCAACCGAAATCGTCGTACTTATGCGTCTATGTGTGCGTGCGCCCGGAATCGCTGGTTGTATGGAGCTGGTCTTATGTATGTATTTATTTTGTGACCAATGATTCATAAATGAGTCAGATTGCAGTATCATTTTATATTGCATTAACTTAGAAGCATGAAGTTTAAGCAGCTCTATGGGGTTATCAAGTATGAAGGGGTGATGGAGTCTTAATCAAAGCACAAAATAAATACAAACAGAAGGCCAGCTCCATACAACCAGCTATTCCGGGCGCACGCACACACAGACGCGTACGTACGACTATAGCCTAGCTATTTTAAGGTCAGACAGACACACTTATTATCCTAAAGGGTTCATGTTTTCATTCTAAGAGGGGAACTCTACGAATGTAAGTATTCAACGACATTTTAAAAATATTTTTTGCTTATTACGGAGCAGTGTCAGCACAAAACCCTTGAGCCAGCCTGTCTGTCCAAATCCCGCTGCTATTTTAAACCCTTTTGTATTATTTTAGTTTCCCGGCGCTCGTGGCGCTAGAGATAGCTTTGTGATCTAATTCCGCTTATAGCGCGGTTACTGTGAGCGACATTTTAGTCGCTTTGTAAGCCGTTCCTGCTAAAAGTTTTTACTTCCAAATATCATCGTTTACCTCACAAAATTTGTTTAAACTTAGCATTATTACGGCTAGAGGAAAAAACCGGTCAAGTGTGAGTCACACTCGTATACCTAGGGTTCGTAATTCGACAGTTTTGGGAATGTATATTTGGTAGTAGGTATACCTACGAGTACCTAGTTAATTGTAGATACTCTTGCATTTTGTAAACAAATCAAATATTGATATGTAATATGATAAAATTATCTAAATCCAATAGCGGTCCTTTGATTTTAAAAATTATTGAACAGTCAGTCATCGGAAAGTGCTCGGGAAATATTTTTTTCTGCATATCGTGAATTCTGTTAAAACTACGGGGGTCGCCTCGCTCCGCTCCGCTTCGCTCGGCTCCCTAATATATACTTACATGTCAACCTAACCGCTCCTCCTCGCTTCGCTCGTCGTCGCAACCTATTCCTGAAATAGCGGTCGAATAAAATTAAAACTAAGGAAGCCGCTATCGGCTAGTTAGTCACTTCCATACATATATTTCTTTTCGTGGAATCATAATATTTGTAGCAACAAAAGAGAGACACAGTATTTTTATATCGTACTCAAAAAAATAATATATAATATCAAATAAAATAATATAAAAACGTGGTATATTGAAAAAAGAGACTTTACAAATGACAAAGTAAAAAGCTTTAAAGTATCATTGCAAAATATTAAATGGGGCGAAGTATTATGCAAAGATAAAAACATAAACTTAAATTATAATTCATTTATTACGTTAATTAAAAAACATCTTGAGGAATAGATTCCAATCCAAAGAATTAAAATAAAAAACACCAAAAAGAAAGGCTGGCTAACAACCGGTTTAAAAAATCTTGCTATAATAAAAGAATATTAAGAATTATCCTAAATGAAACTAAAAGCGAAGTTATAAAAAAATATTACACCTTAACTAGTAGAATATTAAAAAGAGCGTTAAGTTAGCTAAACAGCAAGATTATATTAGACAAATGAAAAAGTCGGACAACAAAATTATTACTATGTGGAAGATTATTAATAATAAGACCGGAAAAACAAAAAGAAAGCAACACAAAAATATGAAACTAAAAATAGAAGATAAAATTTTGGAATGTCCTAAAATAATATCAGAAACTTTTAATGAATTCTTTGCGTTGATAGGTGAAAATAAATCTGTTAACCAAAATCAGGATCACTCCGTAATAAACCTCCCTACTAATTCCATGTTTCTTCGATCCGCGAACGAACAAGAAATTCAAAACATTATAAAATCAATAAAAAATAAACACAGTTATGGTATTGATGACATCCCACCGATATTAGTTAAACAATGTGCAGAGGAATTAACTGTACCCCTTACATTCCTCATTAATCAAAGTTTCGAACAAGGTCAATTCCCAGATTTACTCAAAATAGCTTTAATAAAACCCATCCATAAAAAAGATGACAAACTCTCACCAAATCACTACAGACCCATAGCAATGTTACCAACTTTCTCAAAAATTTTTGAAAAAGCCATGTGCAACCGGTTATACTACTTCTTAGAAAAACATAATATCCTCGATGATAGCCAAAATGGTTTCAGGAAAAACAGATCTACCTCATTAGCAGTATACAACTACATACAAATGGCACTTCAACAGATAAATGATAAAAAACGTGTTTTTGGTCTACTTTTGGATATGACGAAAGCTTATGATAAAGTGTCTTTTAATATATTACTAAATAAGTTATATGGATCAGGCATTCGAGGTCAAACATACGAATGGTTCAAGTCATACTTGCATCGACGGAAACAGATAGTACAAATAGAACATCTAGATCCGGAAAAGAGTGAGATAAGAATAGTACGTTCCGAAGAAAGAATTCTCTCAAATTCAATACCCCAAGGGAGCGTCTTAGGCTGTGTACTATTTTTACTTTATATAAATGATCTCCCAAAAATTCTAAATAAAAAAGTTGCTTTTCCAATTCTTTTCGCAGATGACGTTTCCATATTGATAAATTGTGATAAAGATTCTGATCCTAAAATTATAATAAATTAAAATCTTAAACTAATACAAAACTGGCTTCAAGATCACAACTTAGAAATAAACTTCAATAAAACAAAAATCATGCATTTCAGACCCTATAAAACACAACCATTTAATATTGATCTAAAATTTGAAAACACAGCTATTGAAAAAGTAGATACTTTTAACTTACTTGGTATTAATATAGACACGAACTTAAATTGGAAAAACCACATAAAAGTTACGAAAGCCAAATTATCTAGATTTACCTACGCCCTATTCGAGATCAATAATAGCACCAACACAGAAACAGCATTATCAGCTTACTACGCGTACGCATATTCGTGGCTTAAATACGGAGTAATATTATGGGGCAACAGCGTGGATGTTAATGATCTGTTTCTAACTCAAAAGAAATGCATCAGAATAATTGCCCGGATTGATAACATGACTAACTGTAAACCGTATTTCATAAAATATAACCTTTTAACTCTACCCGCAATTTATATTCACGACATATGTACATTCGTATTTACAAACCGTGAAATATTTTTACAAATAAAAGATACGCACAATATTAACACTCGTTACAAAAATAAACTACATTTACCACAATCAAGATTAACAATGCTGAATCACAGTCCATATTATATGGCAGTAAAAATATTTAACAAGTTACCAGAAAATATAAAAAATGAACCTAAGTTGACCAGCTACAGTAATAAACTCAAAACATATTTGATACAAAAATGCCCATACTCAATTGATGAGTATTTAACTCAGTCAAAATAAATAATTATATAAAATAAAAAAATAACATACGTAGGTATATAAATAATATACATGATAACTACATTAAATATTGAACAAAAAATATCGATGCTATATCCTGTTATTAAGTATTTAAGATGTGAGGAAGAATGTTAAAATTTACCTTATTTTTAAGCTTTTATATATTATGTATCTACCAGATATTTGCTGTGCCTAGAAAAAGGCAACTAAGTTGTAAGATCCTACTTTTATTTCCATCTTTTTGTACACTTGGTTTGCAATAAACGTTTGACTTTGACTTTTACTTTGAAATAAAATTCGTGGATAAAAATTTAATTTTGCAATATATGCAAGTGAATATAGTCAAACTATAGATTAATTATCTATATTTTACAATCAGCTCATTAATACCTTGAATTTCTTATAATAATACTCTTTATTACCTTTTGTATTGGATTTTTTTTTACACCATATTGTGTAGGCAAATAAATGGTATTTTTGTGGCAGATTTCAAGTCTTTATCTTTAACGGTGCTAAAGTTATGAGGTTATGAAGACACACGGACGGACGGACGGACAACGGAGTCTCGCCATAAAGGTGCCTTTTGTACCTTTTAGGTACTGCGGAACCCTAAAAAGACGCTATCGCGCTAATATTTTATTTAGTAGCGGAAAACTAGATCATATTTACGAGAATTATACATCATTCTTGACAGATAAACTAGATAATCCAAAAAAAATTATGCGTTTAGTGTCGTTTTTGAACACCCTAGACTCTTCTCCACAATGCGGGAATGTTCTGGAATTGTCCACAAATATTGGCACGGCATATAAGATATCAAGAGTCAGATCATTGGGAGAAAAAAGAGAAGAGCGGCGGTTACTCCACCGTCAAAAGCGTAGCTCCTCTGGTGCGTGCGTCTCACTCACTCGCATGACTCTTCCCGTATTTATCTCTCCGTCACTCGACGGGGAATCATGTCGCGAACGCACTAAAATATACTTAAATTGTGAATTACAATCATTATAACCAACATTCTTCAAAAATAACCAGAGGAAATAATTTTATCTTCAATTTAACTAAGTTTCAATTTGTGTCTTCTCATACTTCATAAATTAAACCGGATATTCGTTTTAAATCAGACCTTGATTTGGTGTTTGTTTAGTTAAAGATTTTGATGAAAATTTAAAATTTTAATCAAAGCCCATCATTCCAGATATTCAGTAGTTTGGAATATATTTTTTTCAATGTTTTTATGTATATAACGACTGATTAAATCCAGGCACTAATTTCGAGTTTCAAGGTCACCAGCAGGTATAGCCCTCTTAAGTTATAGATATTATAGAGGTTGCGAGTGTCAACAGAAAGTTCAGTTTAGTTTGCGATACAGCGAAGTATAACTAAGGAATACGTTAATGTGAAGCGATTGTTGTGATAGGTAAAGGTGTTGATCTGTGATCATCTGTGATTGTCTGAATAAAGTGTCAGTGTTATTGTGTAAATTGGTATAGATTTATTTATCCCGAACTCCAGCTCAAAACCAAAATCTTCACGATCCTAACGGGATGCCAATGGTGATTCCGAGTGTGGACTGTCACTAGAACTAATAACACTCGTATATACAATTTTTCTACTCAGTTCGATAAAATGTGACATTTAACGGCGTATCTTCGAAGTTATCGCAGTTAAAGTAATCCATCCATCCATCCATCAGCTCGTGTTCGCCCACTGCTGGATATAGGCCTTTCCCGAATTTCGTCACTCATGGCGGCCCTCCGTCCTCCTCATCCAGCCGCCCCACCCACTTCAGGTTGTCGGTCCAGCGGGCACGATGTCGGCCTACACTACGCTTTGCTGTACGTGGTTATTCTAAAGCTTTTCGGCTGCAACGGCCATTCTGCAGGCCATGTCGGTCACTTTTGATCTGCGATGGATCTCCTCATTTCTGAGGCTCTTACATAATTGATTTCAAGAAAGAAATCTGTGCTGTTTGATGAAGATCTTCAAATGTGACCTCAAAAACTTAATCTAAAAAAGACGTGGTACCTCGGTTATACAGAGAACTACCCTCGGACCTTTTCGAGTTTTCATGTTTGGATTATCCAGAATAAAATTATTGAAAAATTATTACACTTTCCATGAAATGTCAAATTCATACTGGAGACTCGGTATGTGGTCAGACCCAAGCTTCAATGACGATTACTCTGAAAAACGCAAAATTTAATTTAACCTTTCTATACTGAGTCACTCTCGGTTGTTCTTAAACAAGTATAGTGGCGCATTTTTTTTGTATTTTACAGAACAGTCATTGAAACTTTTGGTTCTGACTATTTACTAAGTCTCCGGTATATATACTGTATAAGAACTTAATCTCTCCGAATGAATAATTTTGTGTAAATTATACAATCCAATCCTCACGACATAAGTATGCCTAGTCTATATATAACATAGATTTAGTATATACCACTATATACCGTACTGTATAAGATCTTAGTCTCTCTAAATGAATAATTTTGTGTAAATTATACAATACAATCCTTATGCCATAAATATTGACTAGTCTATATATAACATAGATTTAGTATATACTACCATATTGTAAAAGAAATTCGTCTCTCTAAATGAATAATAATTTTGTGTTAATTTTGCAATACAATCTTCATGACATAAGTATGTCTAGACAATATTTAACATAGATTTATTATGAACTACCGTACTGTATAACAACTTAATTTCTCTGAATGAATAATTTTGTGTAAATTATACAATGCAATCCTCATGACATAAGCATTAAGTATGTCTTCTAGTCTATATATAATATAGAATTAGTATATTCTAATACTGTATCTATGATATATAACATTTCCTTAAATTGTTTTTACTAATATTAATTGAAGATTTTAATGTGGATTTCACAAAACATTAAAATCTATTAAAAATCACTATCTAAGTAAGTACAAGCTCTTATTAATTAGCAGCAGGAAATGTTTCAAACATAAAAGTTCAAACAAGTTCGATGCAACTTAGTAAGTGATTTGGGTGGAACAAGTACTATGAAATATACGTAAAGTTAGTGCTTAGCCAGACGGAAACTGCTATGAACAGTAACTAAGTTACAGCGGTGTAGGTTAACTAAGTGCAGGACAGTGCTTACATATTACTTAGTAGACTTTTAAGAACCATTTCACCAAATTACGCTTTTTGTATGGCGTGACTTTATAGATCGTAATTTACTCGGATTTTTTTATTGATGTTTATTATGTTTTACGGTGAATTAAATTATATAATTATCAATAAAATTGCAAAATCAAATTAGTAAAAGATTATACGTTATTTTGACATGAAATTTTGGTTGTAGTTCAGTAAAAAAATTTATCAGTAAATTCTCTTTTTTATCAGTAAATTCTGGTACATTATGTTTCCATATATGTCTGATGTTAGGGCAATTTTTTTGGAAAGGGTTTTGAACTTGCATGAAAGATTTAATTAAATATTTGAAGTTGAAAATATAAATATTTTTCTCAAAAATACATTGTAATATTACCATTACATACTGTAAAGACCTATCAGAAAATACTTCAACCTGGCGTGCTATTTAAAAGTGTCCAGGAAATCCGAATAACTGTCCAGGAAATTCGTATGAAAATCCATCACATACCATATGTTCACAGAGTACATTTCATATGTTTTCTTTTTAAAACTAACCGTGCCTATATTTTTAAGAGACTAAGGAGTTTGGCGATCATAAGGTTTTAAGCGCCCAATTTACAAAGAAAAATAAAATGAATAACAATTTCATGTTTAGAATGTAGAAATGTTTGCTATATTTTTATATGTTCGCTGGTTTATTTTATAAGAATTATTATATATTAAAATCTGTATTAAAAGATACAGTTTTATCTATAAAATAAAACTAGTTTCACCAACCAAATCTATCACTATAAACTTTCTAGTGACAGTCACGTGCTACAGTGCAGTCCATTGCAAATGCAGTGTTCTATTTCAAGAGATTTTAAGCAGACTTTTCATTGTATTATCCTGCAGAGGATATAAATTTCCTCCTTGTTTCTCCATTTCTTGAAACAGAATAGCTTCAGTAGTTGTAACTCAATAAAACAATTTTACAACTTGGAATGAGTATTGCCTCCACTGTGATGAAAAATAAAGTTGATATGGCGAATCTCTTTCGGAAAATATAAACAAAATAACTTTTTGGTACCACTTTAAAAAAGAGAGCGTTATGTAAATTTGTTATGCTAATGTCTATTTGGGTTTTGCTACTACGACAGTAAAAATTACTGTCAAATTACGTTCAAGTTTCAGATTATTTTTTCTGTTGTCGAATGATACGGCTTTGTCATAAACAAATATATTTAAAACACATGCATTGTATAACACACATAGATAAAAAAGTATTATTTGTCGTGCAAAGATAATGAAAAAAAAAAGCTGAGACACGAACGCAATTTGGCAAACGGCGAAACATGAAACACGGCGTCAATGACAAACGCCAATCCTCACCTAGAATATACAGATAAGGCCAATTTCAGAATAGCAAACGTGTAAAACTTTGGTCTTATATAAGACTAAGCAATATTAGCTGGCAAAACTCCAGACATAGGTAGTACTCGTCCATATGAAACAACTTTTTAAGCTAAGCGGAAATCGCTAAACGTTGCTTGTCATGTGAACAATTTATCGATGTTTGGAGTTTCGCCAACTTATATAATTTTTCATTACTAATGCTTCAAAAGTATTGAATTCGAAAAGCAGGATGGAAATCGAATGAGGCTCTTGCATTCACTAACTGGTAACTCAAGCTAAATGACAATGGTCTTTAACGTCAACCATAAAGGCGGCCGAGGAGTTAAGGCCAACGAGACGAGATAAAGAATGTAAATAAATCTTCATGGGTTAAAAAAAAATTTGAATAAATTATATTAAAAAAATTTACTCCCTATTCTAATTGTTGTCGTCTGTATTAGTCGTATCATCTTCTACAGTATTCTTTATATGATGGTCTCCCTCTACAAATCCTTCGTCCCGCTAACTTCAGCTTTCTGCTGACTTTTGTATATAGTCCTTTTGTATACACGTTATTAAGTTTATTAAATTAAATAATATAAAACTATAAAAGTAGCATAGTGTGTTGTATAGATACTTACTAGTGTTTTAATAATATTCAATACTTAATGTAACATATTTATTACGGTTTTATTAATGTTTGTTTTTCTCTGTGTTTAAATTGTGTACTTACTTAGTAATGTTTTTTGCATTTCGTTGTAGGTTAACGCTTGAGAACTCAAGTTAACCAAATTTTAACTTTAATCTTCCAGCGAGTCTATTCACTTAAAACTAGATATTGGCGGAATAAATGTGCGGAGACACATTATAGGAAGCCAGATAAAACGGCTTTGATTGATTGATTGAGTTTTTCATGACGTGGCAGGGCGGAGTTTTTTTAATGAAGAATGAATGAATTGTGATGAAGCATATAGTCATATAATAGTGTTCAACTCGAGTGTATGAAATCAGTTACACCCTCAAATTATGTTTCTAAATAACCTCGCTCGCTCATGCGTCTACATATCTCCGATGTAATTGATCACAAGGGAGGTATTTCTTGTATAACAGTGTACTATGGTTATATTTATAGTATAGCCTTATGGGGAAACCTTCATCAAACGTAATGGATTATTTGCGACAACAAAGAACATAGATTAACCCGATGTCACCACGGGGAACGTAACTAATAAAACTATGTACCTGAATACCTATATCTGAATACTGAAAATAAAGAAACGTACTAGGTACATAGTATCAAGGTTGAATCATTTGTTTGTAGTATATTTTTGTTTTTGTTTTTATGGGAAAATATATATTGAACTTAAGATACTTGTAGTAACACCACAAAAACCACGAAGGTTCGTCCGTGTTAACATCGTTACGACGTGAATTCCCATAGGCGTGACAGACAGAAGTGATTCCGGGTATGGACCATGACGCCAATTCCGGGGCAATCGAAAAAAACTCGATATCGAGAAATCAAGCGAGAATTCGTAAATCTCGCTTCAAAACATAAAAATGCTATTCTAGCGATCTCGCTTCGTCAATTTCCGACTGTAAATCTGTCGAAATTTCACAACTGGTCTCTAGCAGTCGAGATAGAAGTTTCGATCGCTTGTTGCAGCTACTAAAATTAGCAAATTTAAGTTTTTCATATTTTCTTTGTTTTATTTTTTGTAAATAAATTAATGTGACTTTGGCTACCTTTATTGACTTTGTTGTTATTTAATTTACGTAAGCAAATACTGATGATGCAGGGAAATATGGTTATAAGGGATGCCTTTTTGAAACTTTAGAAACGTGAAAACGAAAAGAAAATTATGGCAATTAAAAAAGATTGAACACAAATCAGAAAAATAAAAAAGGAAAATTGATATTACATAAAAATATTATTTTTATATAATATTTCTTTAAATTACCTAATAAATATTAAAATAGTTTTCAGTTATATTATATATTATTATATACTATATATAACCAAAAACAATTTTTATAATTATTATATACCATAAAAATATTATTATTTAATTTTTACTTTTTAAATTTTTTCTCATTTGCTTTCTATTTTATTTTTAATTTTCTTACAGTTTTCACGTAAAATCCTTGTACCTAAAATTTCAAAAGAGCAATAAATTCCTAAAAAAATAATACCCCAAATATTTTTATACAATACTTATTAATAATGATAGTATTTTTTGTACAATATAATTAATATAAAAATAGTTTTTGTTTATATGGTATATTATTAAATATTATGTTATACATATATAACCGAAAACTATTTAATATCAATTATATAATATTAAAAATTATCTGATTATTTCTTCACTTTTTTAAATTTGAATATACATTTATTTTTTACTTTCGAATTTTTTGATCACTTGTGTTCAATCTTTTGAATTGCTTTAATTTTCGATTAATTCTCACGTAAACTCCTAAAAAGAAAAAAATTATGAAAAAATTAAAATGATAAAAAAAATCTTTTTTTCACTTAGTTTTTTTTTTATTCATCATAAACAGTGATGAGTATGATTTTAACTACCATTTTAGTTTCCCCAAAACTGACGAAATACTAAATAATAATCTTAGGTCGGTGTGTCCGACTCGCACTTGACCGGTATATTTTTCTAATATACACACAAATTGTTCTTTTTAATTAAAAGTACTATTGTTATTGAATAACACGAAAATGCCTTAATTTGCAAGGCGTGAGTGGAGCGAGTTGTATTCTCGACAGAAATATTTCTCGAGTGTCACCTAGAATACAGTTTTAGACGATTGTCGAGAAAATGCATCGAGATTGAAGAGTGAACTTAATCTCGACAATCGAATTATTTCCATCGATCCCGGAATTGCCTTCCATGATATGGACAGGCGTATTTATTGCGTCCAATCCTGATGTATGGGCCCTATAGTTTGTATATATACTATGGTAATACGTTAGGACGTTAGTCATAGCTGTAAGGGAGAGTATTTTTTTGTAGGTGTGTATTTTATACCTTTAACTATTTATACATACTTCATCCTTCCTGCCTCATTCTAATTCCTAGTGTGTAAGCCATCTAGCATAGGTATAGTTTTAAATTTTGGTTATGAATCAGAGTTTAACAGAATACCAGCGCTGTGGCACTTACTGCTGCATTAAGCTGGGCTGAATCCTTTTTATTTACCACCATTATATAAGGTGACTTTAATTTATACAGCCAAATAACTCGGAGCTGGGCTTGCGTTTGTAAGAAACACGAAAAGAATAATTTAGGAATTTCACAAAAAGGGTCATCGAACCTTGTTACTGAGCAATTACCGAGTCTTCAGTAAGAATTTGGCTGCATAAATTAAAGGCACCATATACATATATAAGGTGTTTAATAAGGTGTTAATTTATGCAGCCAAATTCATACTGGAGGCTTGAATTTGATCAGTATCACGGATCGAAAAAACTTTTTGCTAATTTCGCAAAATAAAATCTGTCTGATGTTATTTTATAATCTTACAGTTTGTTACTTTTAATTGCTTGTGATTTTGTATGTCCGGGTATTATCTGAAATGGACGGAGAGCTAGTGACCAAATCGGTCATGTAGCTTCAGCTGTATTGAAACTCCGTTAGCTACTTCCCTGAACAACCTTTTCCCATAATCTCCGTGCTGGCAGGCCGCGGCCGGTGGGTGCGGGTGTAGTGGGGTGGGGAAAAAAATGAAAAAAAATGTGGGCTCAGCGGCTTTAATTTTTTTTTCAAACAGTTGCTCAGTACTCGTTATGCACCCAAAAAAATGTTTAAATCGATCGGGTGGTGGGAAGGGGTTGCCAGCGTTAATTAAAAGTACCAAAATAATAATAATTTTCATGTGGGCTCAGCTGTATTGGCTTTTTTTCTGACGCGAGATTAATTAATATGTGAGCCCCAAAAAAATAGCCATGCAAAAATATCGGTGGGAAGGTATCGAAAAAAATGGTTGAAATCGTTGAATTTCGTTCGAAAATGAGCTGAGAAGAAGGCAAAAGCGGGGTGTATATATAACTAGTATCTGCAACAATGCTCATCTGGACATTCCTTCACCGTTGAAACCTGAAGGAAATGGGTGGATTGAAGAAGAGTCAACGTACAACTTCGTTTGGTTCGAAGGTGACCAATTACCAAAGTTTACAACAGATGTCATAATTCAACCTGATGAAATCGATGAAGACGACGAAATAGAATCAGGTATGAGTGCAATATTAAACTAACAATCATTTGAATGAAATACGTACCTACAAGAAAATGTTGAAAAAAACAACGTTGACAATTCATATGAAATTAACACAATCACGATCCCAATAAAATAAAGTTCAATTCCAAAAAGCAATTAAAAAACCAACAGTAATTGAAAGTCCGAATAAAATGAACACTGCTAAAATTGTTATTCAATAAATACAATTAATATGTTTCAGAGGACCATCAATGTGAGAGCGACTCCGGAAGTGACAGCGATACCGATGAGTACGAATAGAAGGAACAGCTAACAATCAATCAAATATTGGACGTTAATTAAATCATACTTTACAATTTGTTTTGTATAAATATAAAAATGAATAAGATTAGGAATACAAATGAATTTTACATCAATACAATTTCTTTGCATAAATCAAAATGAATAAAAAAAGCAATCACAGTGAATTTTCTACGTGCAAACAATTTTTTCGCATATGAATAAAAATGAATAAGAAAAAAATAAAAATAAATTCATATTTTTCACAAATAAAAATGAATGAAAAAAAGGAATATTTTGAATTTTTTTATAATAAAGGAATACAAATAAATAGAATATCTTGAATAATAATAAGGAATAAAAAAGAGGAGTAAAAATTAATAGAATTTTGCGCATGAATAAAAATGAGAAAAAAAAGAAATAAAATTGAACAACATTTTTTCATAAATAAAAATGAAGAAGTAAAGAAATATAAATAAATAGAATATTTTTCGTAAATAATAATGGACAAAAAAAGGCATAGAAGCAGGGAATATTTTTTTGCACGAATAAAAATAAGTTAAATTTCTATGAAAATGCGTAGACGCACAGCTGAAGCAGCTGCTCGTTCGGAAACGTTCGGGTTTTCCCGTTCAACGGGTGCAAGAAGGACAGCGGCTACTCTCTGTTAGCCGAACAAAATCGACGCGCCGTGAGGGCGCTGACGCGTTCGCCAACTGGGAAGTCCACGTCCACTTTTGCCTTCTCCTCAGCTCATTTTTGAATGAAATCCAACGATTTCAACAATTTTTTTCTATACCTTCCCACCGATATTTTTGCATGGCTATTTTTTTGGGGCTCACATATTAATTAATCTCGCGTCAAAAAAAAAGCCAATACAGCTGAGCCCACATGAAAATTATTATTATTTTGGCACTTTTAATTAACGCTGGCAACCCCTTACCACCACCCGACCGATTTAAAATTTTTTTTTGGGTGCACAGGGAGTACAGAGCAACTGTTTGAAAAAAAAATTAAAGCCGCTGAGCCCACATTTTTTTTCATTTTTTTCCCCACCCCACTACACCCGCACCCACCGCCCGCGGCCTGCCAGCACGGATATTATGGGAAAAGGTTGATCAGGGAAGTAGCTAACGGAGTTTCAATACAGCTGAAGCCACATGACCGATTTGGTCGCTAGATCTTAGACTAAAATGAAGTGCTTTAGTCTTTCTTTCTTTCTTGAGTAAAAAGAATACGATATCTTGGAAAATAACAAGTGTACTTGCTCGTGATGTACCTTGTTGACTGGCGGGCAGCGGCATGCAGCCACGATGGTAGTGGCTTAGGGAATGCAAAACGTTTTTTTTTTCGTTATCCGACTCGCGTTTTGAAAAGAAATGTTGTTTGGAGATCATACCCACCGCGCCGGTTGCCAGTATTAATAGTTATTTAAGATACACGTGCGGAAAGTAAGTCGCTGCGCTCGTGTTTTCAATTTGGCACTTATTCGTATAAAAACCTTTTACGCTCAAGTATCTTACAAAATTTTTCAATGCATTTTGCGAGGAAATACAAGAAAAAAATAAGTATAATAAAGAAAATTTATAATAAATAAAATAACAAATAAATTGTTGAAATTGAAAGTAATGTTTGAACAATTGTTAAAATTGAATGTGCAGGTCTTGTCCGCTAATTTAATGGTTTGGCTTAGGTTACTGTTATTGTTACATACTTCCTGATGTTTTCTTGTAGACGAGAGTGATTCACTCGTTAAAGTATGGCCAGTTGAAGTAGAGGCTTGCGGTTCTGTCCAGTCAGTATGAAATGAGGCAGAATGGCGCTGCAATTTACTCGGGATCATATTTTCATTTGAAGTAGACGGTCTGTGTTCAGTTAAATTCACTGATTGAGTTATTTTGCTACATATGTTTTTTTTATTCTCGAAAGAATCTTCAATGTAATTTTCAGCTACCGTATTCGACTTCCATCCTCCATGCCGTTTTAGAGTGGTTATATCTGCCCCCGAATCAGCAAGTAAGGTAGCGGATGTCCTTCTGAAACTGTGACCTGTGTATGATTCCGGCTCTGGTAATCGAAGATATGTAGCGATTTCTTTCGGCATTCCACCAAACTTATTTACGCCTATGCATTGAGCAATACATTTTCCATTTTGAAAGTTTTGAAAGAATCTTTGGCTTTTGATTTTAATGAAAGCAAAGACTCGTATTTTTTAACAATTTTGTAAAATTACCCATGAATTGTGAAAGATCTGCATATTTCGGTCTTTGTATTTGGAATTTTCTCTAGTAACGTTTTGCCGTGATTTTCAATATCATCCACATTTATGTTCGCAAGTTCCTCTCGTCTACATGCTCCAGTTATTCCAAAAATTAAAGCAACCTGTAACAAATTAATTTAGAATTAACTTGTTAGTTAATGAATAAGTAGTATGGATACCGACCGTCGTTGTTAGTAAAAAATATACCTACCTTTGTTGCTAAGTACTTGCTATCTGGCGCTTCATTTAGGATTTTTTCTATATCGCTTGCAGAAAGCACTTTTGACTTTTTAGATTTAAATCCATCATTTTGTCGTTTCAAGAAGGCAATTAGTTTGTGGTAATTTTGTAGGTTTACGCCATTTTTACAGCTGATGGTGCTCTTCAACATTGAATATTTAGACCATAATGAAGATGGTTTATATCTTGATGCCAGTTCATTGAAGTATGCTAAAAGAACGTTCTCAGAAAACGAGGAACAGTTTTTGTCCATTTTCCACTGTAGAAATCTTTGGTATTCTTCTAAGTATTTATCTCTCGATTTTTGCGGCAAAGAATTTTCATTTGCTATTTGGGCTTCTTCGAAGATATTTGTGGGAGTTAAATCTATAACTTCTTCATTAGAACTCATTTTCCGAGATAACTATAGGTATAACCACAAAATTAAAGTAATTTTATTTCACCAAAGCCTATTTACAACAAAATGGCGTGCTTTCTTTGCAGAGCGCGCGTTTCATACAGTTGTTTTTTTTTCTTGAGGCAAAGGTACAGTATACATACAGCCAATAATGTGAAAAATATTTTTGTTTGCGGAAACAAAACACGTATTTTTAAATGAGATAATCAAAAATCTTATGTGTTATAGTGTTTATCATCATTTAATTATTGCTAGAGCGCGCATACTTATAAATAATTGTTTTTTTTTTCGGACAGCAAAACCTCCTTGCATCTTTGTAATTTTTTAAATTTTATGACTTGCACCATGCACCATAGAGTCAAAAAAATAAAAAATTACTTTATTTCACCCGTGAAATAAAGGATTTCAGTACTGTTTTATTTCACGCGTGAAATAAAGAGTCGGTTTCCGCATAATTTTGTTACACAAAAAAAGAAAACTTTACGAGTAACTGCATTGAAAATTATTTTTTTATTTAGCCCGATAGGAAATGTAGTGTCTAGAATAGAAAAAGTATTCTTTCGGAGGTTGGACATATGTATATAAGGTCCTAGGATTCAAAGTGAAAAAAATTTAACAGATGATAGAGTATCTCTAATAGAACTCATTTCACCGAAATAAAAATTTTTTGCGGTTCCTTTTTTACCTTTCTATAGAAATTTAGTCAGCTGATTGAATCACTTTGTACTGGGAAGCGAAAAAATTATTTGAGCAAAAAGTTAACGATACATGATCTATCCTAGAATTATTTTCACTTTATATATTTTGTAAATAGCCAAATTTACACTGGACTTCCCAAGGAGGTTGGTTGGAGTCGCGACGAATAAGTTGAATGCTCTAGGATCTTTAACCGCTAGACCCATTGGCTTTTATAAAGTGCAACGTATACGAGCGGATTCAGTAGTGGGATGGCTTTGCAGATTAAGGGACGACGTATAATCAAAAGAGGTTTTTAGGCCCCCTTTTACCCTTAGGAATTTATGTTGTGCGATTTTAGGCTTATATTCCCCCTCCACACACTCTAAACATCTGGTGTATTTTTAATTGAAAATTATATTCTCAAATTCTATGTTATTGAAAAATTCGCACAGAATCAAATTTGATTTAGAATTCTAAAAACCACATAAATTTGTAAAAAATGTAATGATGATATGTTTCTTCACTTTGCGAAAAAAAAAATGGCACGAGATAGAACCCAATCAAAACCGAAATGCTGTTTTTCGTTCTTGATGCCGTGGTCTGAAGAGGATACCTTAAAAGGTTTATCTGAATGGTTCATCGGTTCGGGTTGTAAAGCAATTCAGGTATCTCGGTCACATCTTAAGAGGCCGCTCCGTATTTTTCGTCTGTTTGATGCGAAGCATTATTTTAATTATTTTTCTTGTCAAATCAAGGACATACGCCAGGCCAAATTGGCCATCTAAATGAAGACCTAACATTAATTTGATTCAATTGTTTCTCCTTTGCGCGTTATTTTGATACTTAGATATTATGAATAACGATTCGGAGCGGGCAGCCCAGTTAACAAAAGTAATCAGGTTTAGTTGTATATCAGTGACAAGAGCAGTCGTATATCTATGATAGTAATGTTTCTATCATTGGAAAGTGGCCCCAGTTTTATGACTATTTAATTATATATAGTATGTATTTTAGCTCCGCTTATCACTATTTGGAAACATATCCGTGATGTCTTCATCGCTATATTACTCAATGATAACATAATTGCTACCACGACACTGATGCTAAGACATTTGTTGTTCTATTGGTGATTGTAAATCTGTTTTATTGTATACATTGTACTAGATGAAAAATAAAATAATATTGGTAGCTAAAGTGTTTATTATCTCGCCGCGTTAATTGGTAGCTAAAGTGTTTATTATGTCGCCGCCCATTGATTATCATGATTTAGCTCTTTAAGCTTATAAAGCTAAATGATGATTTAAATCACCAATATACAGCAACGACGTGTCAAGAGGTCACAGCTTTGCTGCTATATGACATTTATAACACTTTTTGTTGTTTATAAATTTTATTTTATCACTTCTTTGCTAGCTGGGAGGTAAGTAATAAAATAACTAGCAAAAGGGAAACAATTCAATCAAATCAATTCTAGGATAATTTTGGACGGCCAATATGAAGTGGTGTATGTCCCTAGTTTTTCCAAAAACATCGCGATAAAGGCCAGAAAAATATTTAACATATTGTTTTTGATCAAAGTTGTCGTCGTCGCGGACCGGGCTCTTAAATACTTACCTAAACGATGATAGTGACATCGAGGGAGAATGGAGGGCTCTGGCTGTTCGTTGTAATATGATCGCGCGCGAACTCGCTTAGTGCTCTAGGGATCTAAACTTCTTTTACATGGCAACTGTGGATAAACTATACCAAAAGAACATATAACATCCTTCAAGTACAGTATAATGACGCATTTAGCTCCCGCGCTATTGCAGCGCTAAGGCCATGTTCGCCGATGCTATAGAGTTTCCGATTTCTTCGCTATAATAAGACAGAGGATTTCTTTATTCTGAAGTAGAGTTAGAAGCTCTAAAAACTGTTTTAGTGCGAGTAGTGAGGGTTCTGTACCATTTAATCCGTCCAAGGCACTATTCAAATAAGTTTATAAATTTAAATGATTCGAATAAAAGTTATTAAATGTATAACCCACAGTATTTTCGAAAGATCCATCCAACGGTAACCCAAGCCATGGAGTAAACGCGAAAAAAAAATGATCCCCACTTTACGAGTCGGGGAGCCAAACAAAAAAAACCGCCCAAGTGCGAGTCGGACCATTATCTATAAAAACGGCAAAAAAATCACGTTTGTTGTATGGGAGTCCCCTTTAATTTTTTAGTATTTTTTGTTATAGCGGCAATAGAAATACATCGTCTGTGAAAATTTCAACTGTCTAACTATCACGGTTCATGAGATACAGCCTGCTGACAGACAATCAGACGGACAGCGGAGTTTTAGTAATAGGGTCCCGTTGGTTACCCTTTGGGTACGGAACCCTAAAAAATATAGAAATAGATTCCTAAAACACTGGCTGTACATGCACCAGACTGAAAATCATCCGCACTAGGCCAAATTATTATTTGAAAATAGGACTTGCACCATTAGGGTTGTAAGTATGTATACGTATAAGGCTCTCTTTTAAACGTTTTGGTGTACGTTGACGTTTTAAAATCAGATCTAAAATGTTTTCTGCAAGCGAGTTAAGAAGATTTATCAATATCTTATTAAGTAACTCTGAATTTGTCGTTTAGCTCACGTAAAGATTACTTAATACATTTACATCTATATTAGTACGAGTAATAAAGAGCCAAATCGTAACACAACAATAATAAAAAGTTGGCAAGCTGTAAAATGTATCAAACTCTGATAATAAACTTCATGTCTTCAGCAACAAATTTGCGCAATTTCCTCTCTGACCCACAAACATAATTGCTTATAAATATCATTTTCGTGCTAACAAATTATATAATCTTGCTGGCCAAGTATTAATTTTGCATACACATAAATATTAAGCTGAGCCAACAACAAATCATTTATTGCAGTCTAAGTGGGAACAGGTCATAAAGTAATTTAGTACTTAGAAGTAAGGTACCTTTAGGCGTAGCAACATGAATAGATTCTTATTCTTATTCTTATTCTTTATTGTACACAAAAAAAGGAGATTACAAATATTTGATACAATAATTTGAGTACAGCGGCGAGCTTATCTCTCAAAGAGATTTTTTATAGCAAACCGAATGAGTATAGGAGTGCTTTAAAAATAAATAGGTAACCATATGTGTACGTACTACATACTAAAATACTTACATAGGTGTATAAAATATATATAAATATATGAATATATCTAACATACATACTAATATAACTAACTCTAATATAAACTGACTCTATATAAACATGACATAACGATACATGATAATTGATAATACAGCAATAAATAATTAAACATATTTAGGATAGCTTAAGGATTTGCTGAATAGTATTCCTTTAGTTTCTTTTTAAAAGAGGAGATAGTGCGACAATCTCGGATTGTGTACGGAAGAGAATTCCACAGCCTGATGGCTCTAACAGTGAACGAATTTGCGAAAGCTCCGGTATTGTGAGAAGGCGTTTTAAGGAGTGTGACTGTGTGCGACCTGAGTGGTTTATTGATATCTCTGCTAAACAGGAAGTTGAAGCGCTCACGAAGATAATCCGGAGCTGTTGAACTCTTGAGGACATTGAAAAGGCAACACAACGTATGGAGATTTCTGCGCTTCCGAATAGGGAGCCATTTAAGTTCCGCGCGGTAGTATGAAACGTGGTCGTATTTGCGCAAGCCATACACGAATCTGATGCCCAGATTCTGCAACCTTTCCAATTTACCCAAGAGCTCTTCATTCGCGTCTATAAAACAAACGTCAGCGTAATCGATTAGGGGTAGAAGAAGAGACTGTGCGAGAGTGACTTTAGTTACGAAGGGGAGGAATTTCTGGAGGCGTTTGAGCGAATGGAAAGCAGCAAAGACACGTCGGCTAATCTCAGTAACGTGCGATGACCAAGATAAATTGCAGTCAAAGATAACCCCTAGATTTTTCACCGTTTTCATGTAGGCAATCGGGATGTTATTAAAAGAAATCTGTGGTACACTAAATGAACTAAGGGAATTGGTCATGTATCTAGTTCCAATGATAATGGCTTGAGATTTCTTTGGATTGACTAAAAGACCGTAAGATTTAGCCCAATCATGAATGTTATTTAGATCATGGTTCATAAAAGAAATGGCAGAGTTAATTTCATGAATAGATCTTATTTATGCAGGGTTAGTTTTTCAAGTAGGCCCACATGGCCAAATCCGAAACTATGGGGAATCGCGAAAAATGCTGAAAGGAGTCTTGGGGCTAATTTTGATGAAAACCAAAACTGCATACGGATCATGAGGATCAAATTCTAGGAAGTACCCTAAATTTTTTCTTCAATTTTCTATATTAACACTTTATCGGCGACATTAATATGTATACTCATACGAAATTACTGCTTTCTAGTTACGTACTAAGCCACAGACAGACACACGGATGGACATGGCGAAACTATAAGGGTTCCTCGTTGGCTAAGGAACCCAAAAAGGGGTTCAAAACGTTCAAACTTTCAGTGAAATTACCGTCAGTAGGTAGTGTTGTAAAAAAGATATTCAGCTTTAGTTCCAATTTTTTCCACCTAAACAAATGAGTTGGCGGCACTGTAGCCGAGGGGTGTGAGCGGGGCTGCCAATGAACTGACCAAATCTCATTTTGCATATTGAAACCGCCCCGGCTTAGTAAATACAACACAATCCTGTAGGCTGTAATCGTCAAATTCGCCATTATCTGTTTCCAGTACATAATAGTTTGTTAGCCATACCCTACGTGGTTCAATTTAATATCACCCCGTTAAATTAAAATAATAACTAGTTAACATTATTATTGTAGTTAGACGATAACGGCGTGTGAAGTAAAATTGAATTATTTCCATTTGCACAAAGCTTTTCCCCATTTGTTGTAATTCCCGTTCAAAAAACCGGGAAAAGTAGTAAAAAAGGTTGGCATGTTGTAAATCAACAGTGAAAGCAAGGGACATGAGGGATTTTTACTTTTTTACATCAACATTTCGACCTCTCGCGTTTTTGTCGAGAATGTTGTCCATGAAATGTTTGGGAATTCTTTTGGGCGGTGTCGCATTGTTTTGTTGGGACTTGTGTTATAAGATAACGTATGTTTTTGCGGAAGTATTTTTAGGGTTCCGTAGTCAAAATCAAAATCAGAATATTCATTTTGTGAAATAGATACGTAAAGTCAAAGTAAATCTTTACAAAAATAGAATATGACAAAAAAAAATATATATAAGGTGACTTTAATTTATGCAGCCAAATTCTTACTGAAGACTCGGTAAGTGCTCAGTAACAAGGTTCGATGATACTTTTTGTAAAATTTGTAAATTATTCTTTTCGTGTTCCTTACAAACGCAAGCCCAGCCCCGAGTCAATTACTATGGGACGTCAAGATTTTATTTTGCGAAATTAGCAAAAAGTGTTATCGATCCCTGTTACTGATCATTTACCAAGCCTCCAGTATGAGTTTAGCTGTATAAATTAAAGTCACCTTATATATATGAATAAAACTGAGAAGACACATGAAAATTGATTATTGTGAGATATATTTCGGGCCATTCGGGCCCGGCATCAGTCACACAGTGAAGTAATAAAATTAAACAGATGAGAAAAAAAAAATTATCTAACATCTAACCCTTATAGCTTCTGTTTGTGCGCGGCTTAGATCACAGAGACTCTACAAAAAAAAAAAAAAAAAAAAGGTATATACATATACATATTCTGAGACACGTGGTGCCATCCCACCGCATTGATTTAGACTTTAGAGTTGTTGTTTCTAGTTTTCTGTTGTGAAACGATGAAATGTGATGGCACCACGCATTGAATGCCGTTCGTGTCTATTTATTTGGAAAGAATAAGATTTTGACGGTAAAAACTGATTATTTAGTTGGTAATTTTAGATGTTAATATTGCTTGTTCAAGCCTGGTATGGTCCATAATGCTGTGATAATAACTAAAATATACCAATCTAGCAGGATCTTCATCAGCCTTATGCGTCTAACCTAACGGCGTATGCCGTTAATAAGGAACCCTTATAGCTTCGCCATGTCCGTTCGTCTGTCTGCCTGTTTGTGCGCGGCTTAGCTCACAGAGACTCTTACAATTACAACAAGAAAGCTGTAATTTGGTATGGGTATTCATATTAATAACGTCGAGAAAGTGGTGAAATATAACATTGAAAAATCTTATTTTCAGGGTACCTCCCTTACTGTTTTTTTGCGTCTACCTCATGTTGTGGGGTATCGTTGGGTTTGGAATTAAGATTTGTAAGAGTCAGAATTTAGGTGATTACTAAAAACCTTCTTAATAGTTTAAAACAAGTTAAATACATTCAAAATAATTACTATAATATTCATATACGCCAGCGAAGCCGCGGTCAGTAATAAAGGTACATAGTTGAAAAAATATATGAATTATCTGTTTGAATTTGAAAACTAAAAAAACAACAATCAATCCATCCATCAGCCTGTTTCGTCCACTGCTGGACATAGGCTTTTCCAGGATTTCGCCTCTTGGTAGTCGCCCTGGAAGAAATGCCCATACTCACACACGCTGGGCAGGCGGGTTGGTGAGTGCGGCACCAAAACCCTTGCACCAATGACGCCACCAGTCTGTTTTATATAAGGCCAGGCAATTGAGAAAAAACATCTTTGTACCTAAAAGTCTCCATTTTGTGCGAACACAATTTCATGCATTAAACTTTACCCTCGTTTTTAATGGCCCCTGAAAAAGGCAGCAACTTTGCTTCATAACAAGTTACCAACTAGTAACGTTATAATTAATGATATAACAAAATTACTATGGAGGTACGTTGTTTTCTGAAATGAGAAGGCAGTTTCTGAGCCGTATTACGTACCGTGACTGGCACTTTTGGCTTGCCTTTGTTATGTGAAGTCGCTTGTGGGTGGGGGGTTATTATTGACTTTTTTCGGTTTCAGAAGGCTACGTTATGTTATGACTTTTGATATGATATGACATACAAATCGTCAGTAGTTTATCAATATGGCTGTGTACAAAATAATGCCGCGCATCGTATGAAGCTTGTACGCGTGACTGAACTCATCGATGCATAGAAAAAGCCTTAGGTGTTTGTGACGTCACATCCAGGCTGATCTTTATATTGTTTAACGTGTTTGTACATTATCCATGCATATGTTGCAGTCAGTACTAAACTCGTACTAAACTTATCTAGTTAAATATAGGTAGTTATATATTAATTGACCGAAGGATATATACGAGTAATACATAGGTAACACTAAAAGTTTCCGGAACTGGCCACTTACATAAACAATATTTAAAAATTTATTGCAACATTTGAAAATAGAACTCTTTGGCTGTAGAATGCAGTTTGTTTCATCTGACTGTCTTTTGTTTTTACCTTGTGACGCCATTTAAAAAATTGTGTGTCTGCATCAACATGGATTTAACTCGGGAAAATTTTCGTAGTATGATTTTCTACGATTTTAAGTGTAATTTGACAGCTCAACAGAGCATCGCTCGGCTTGAAACAGCTTTTGGCAATGAAGCACCATGCAAGACGACTGTTTATAGCTGGTTTGCAGAATTTAAGCGTGGTCGTATCAATCTCAGTGATGAATCTCGCGATGGTCGGCCGTCCACCGCTGTGACCAACAAAAACATCGATGCTGTGCGCCGTATGATTGAAACAGACAGGCATGTGACCTACCATGAAATTCGCGCATCCTTAGAAATAGGCATGAGTCAAATACAATCAATCCTACACAAACATTTGGGTGTGAGAAAGCTGTGCTCGCGGTGGATCCCACACAACTTGACCGAGGCTCAAAAAACGGACCGCGTCACTTGGTGCAGTGCCATGCTTACCAGATTCAACGAAGGTGCGTCAAATTTGGTGTGGGACATAGTAACAGGTGACGAAACATGGATTTATTGCTACGATCCCAAAACAAAGCAGCAATCGAGCGTATGGGTCTTTCAAGATGAGCCGAAACCAACCAAAGTGGCGCGCGTGAAAAGTGCATCTAAGCGGATGATTGCTTCTTTTTTTAATAAAACTGGACACGTGGCTACTGTTGCTTTAGAGAATCGTCGTACCGTGAATAGTGACTGGTACACGACCATTTGTTTGCCGGAAGTTATTGACGAACTCCGTAAAAATAACCGTAAGCGCCGTATCATCCTGCACCACGACAATGCTAGTTCTCACACGGCCAGACAGACAAACGACTTTTTGAAGACGAAAAATGTAGAACTCATGAGTCATCCTGCATACAGTCCCGACCTGGCACCTTGTGACTTTTTTCTGTTCCCAAAAATTAAGAACCAATTACGCGGTCAACGATTTTCATCACCAGAAGAGGCTGTCGAGGAGTATGAAAAACACGTTTCAGAGGTCACCACAGGGGAGTGGCACAAAAGTTTTCAAAACTGGTTTGATCGAATGAAAAAGTGCATAGACGCCAAGGGAGATTATTTTGAAAAACAATAAATTAATTTTGTACCTTTAATAGTATTTTTTCATAGTCATTCCGGAAACTTATAGTGCGTCCCACGTATAATCATATTACTATAATAATATACCCGTTACATAATACACTGTTCTCTATTGGTCGATGGCATTGGTGGCAAGCCTTTAGCGGATAGTGCTTTAGCTTTATCCCTAGGGATATAATTATATCAAGGTTTTAACAATCTTACAAAACCATTCATTTTTAGTTTTGAATCGTAATAATGAAAAAATATTTCAATTTTGGTTTGTCTAGTGTTATTGTAAAAATAAGATTTATTCGGACATAAACGTATACTATTAAAAATTTGTGCTACTTTCATTGTGATCAAACCTATCAAGACGGCACAAATACCCAGGCTTTTTATATAGCAGCTAAACAGAAATACGTATGTGATACCTGAAAAAGGTCTTCCACGCCGGAAACTAAAAATAGATTTGAAGTAGACATGGGCAGGACACTTAGTTTCACAAGATGACAGAAAATAGACGAAGGCCATTACAGCATGGCAACAAAGAGAAGGATGGCGGTCAGTTGGTAAGACGAGCTTGATGTTAGGATCTAGAAAACAGCAGGATAGTGGATGAGATTAGCACAGAAATGCTAGGAAGTGGTCTTTACGCAGGAGTTGGCAGAAGTGGGTGAAATGAAAACGATTTAGGTTTAAAAATACACAGGTTAAGTTCACACCATAACATTTAAGTGGTTTTATAAACTAAACTGTGTACTGGTCAGTGGCGAAGGGTCCATATAACCATATAGATTCCCATCGGCTTGTTTAGGAAATGGCATCCATACTACATTTCTTTGTTCTGTGCTCTTCGCTTTGTCAAACATTTCCATAAATCTCAATACGACAAATACACTTGGCTGACAGGGAGTTGCAAACTACAAAAAAAAATGTTTTCCTTGGTTGCTTTTCTGAGCAAAGTGATTTTTTTGTCCGGCTTCCCTTTTTAACATGTTTACCCTTCGCCTAAATTTGATATTTGGTTATAAATGAACATGTCATTTCAACTGAAACCACATTATTTTATTGATCATGCTGAAGAGCTACACAAATATAAATCCAGAGCAAAATAAAGAATAAACTTTTACTTATGTACTACATTGTTAGATATTTAACTTATTATCGCTAAAGCACTAAATGGCTGTCCTGATCGTGCTTGGGTTCGTTACAGGTTTATGTTACCAGCCTATTTACACTCTGTATGGAATATTGAACTGTTATTACTTGGTTATTACCACAAACTTGCGAAACGAAATGCTACGCGCGGTTATCATATATCATGCTACGCGTGTACTTCGATCATGCTACGCTGGCTACGCCGTAGTACTGACTACACAGGATTAGCTTTTCTACTGGGCATAGATGGAAAAATTCGAAATTACAGGGATAAGTGAAAAATGCACAGATTTTTATTAAAACCATTTACTGTATCATCAGATGCAAAAAAAACATAGCCAAGAATCGAGGTCGCTGATTAAAAAAAAAACTCTCTGTATTGCACCATCCGATAGGAAGTACAGATAGCGCGCGAGTTCATGTCCATCCTGAGGAATGCGGTAGTGCTGTGACCTAACCAATTATGGTAATGTCGATAATTGCTACCGATTTTCTCTTACTTGCTTGTTTATTGCTAATAGAGAAAAATATTTTTTTAAATGCAATTTAGTCACTATCAGATGCAAAGACAACCGACAGAGCAGAGTCGGAATCAGTACCTTCGCCGTCGCTGACTTCAATTACAAATTTGTCGATCGTATTTTAGATAGTCGATAAAGGCGCGTCACAACCGTCAGGGACAACACTCGACTGTAGACTAATGCGGCGAGGTTTGTGAAGGCGGGGCGAGCTGCCCCCGCGCGTCGCTTCTGGCCGCGAAGAACATGAACTCACGCGCTATCTGTAATGTCAAACGGTAAAGTGAAGAAAAAGGCTTGATTTTTAGGTAAACATACTATAACATTTTTCTAACATTCATTAAGTTTTATATATAAGTAATAGAGTGTTCGAAATTAGGTCTATTATTCTAAAACAGAGACGATTCAGCGGCTCAAGGATTTTACCTATTCAACATCTCAAGATTATTTATTCCAATGCAAATAAAAGAGTACAATCATCGATACCAGACGTGTATTGAAAAGTAACACCAAGAGTAATAATAGTAACGGTACTGTGAAAATTTTAAAATTGACTATTTTTGCCTATTTGGTTATAGTTTTGTATTTGACCATCCAAGCCCACATAAGAAACTAAAACATATTTAACTCCTTTTAGCTATAATATTTTATAAAGATATATATTATATAAATAAAGGTTCTGTATGAAGGTGTGAATAGTCTATTCTACTTTTGAATGCATGCGGATTCAAACGAATGAAGCTGTGGAATTTCCCTACGGGTTTTTAGAAATGCAATTAAAAAGAGCAATATCTGGGGCTTTTTCTGTGTTCAGACTGGCGGATCGAAAATAAATAATAATTTTATTATTTTATGTCATTTGCTGCGCAAAATCACTAAAATTGAAACTTATTTCGAATACAGGAAATAGGCAATAATACTCGTAGATCAGTTCATTGAACGCTAGACACTAAATCACCCGATCCGGGTTAATCCCCACAATTGAGTTATTTCTGTAATATGTTCACCAATAATATTATTATAACTTACATAAGCTGACATCTAAATTATCGTATTCACGTATATTTATTGTTGACTATAACAGTTGGCATATTTTTCATAATTATTGTATTTAAATTGAAATTAAAAGGCGAATAAGGGAATATAAATAGTTATGCCAATAATGGCCAAACCCAAGGTAGGTAAAAATAAAAAAAATAAAAAAACGAAAATAACGTTAAATTTATATTTTGAAGTGGATACTACTTGTGTTGAGAACTTGTGTTGTCACTTCCGGAACCATTAAGTTTAACGGAGGATAATTTCATTTCTGGTCAGAGAATATTGTGTTTTTAGTAGTTAATTATTTGTTATTTATTATTCGCTGGTTATTTATTTATTATAGGTGGTAGAGCTGATGCCGGGCTCGACTGTGGAGGTACCACCATCTTACTCGCAAATCCTCCCGAAGTTACTCGGGGGAGGGTAAGAGAACAGCTCTCAGGCAAAACCAGGCGGCCCACCATTGCCTGGGACCGATGGATGGCGGTATATCCATCCCAAATTGCCAGGCCTTATATAAAACAGACTGGTGACGGGCAGCGGCCGCCTGCCCAGCGTGTGTGAGTATGGGCATTTCTTCCAGGAGGACCGCCAAGCATGGCGAAATCTTGGAAAGGCGTGTGTCCAGCAGTGAACGAAACAGGCTGATGGATGGATGGGATGGAGGCAATACAATTAAAAAAATACATCGTAAGCGAATGCGCTGCCATCACTGACCGTTATCATGATTTCTATAGCTGCCATTGATTTCTTCTTCTGTGATTGAGTAATGATTTAATAATTCGGTTTTATTCTGCAAATGTTAAGTATTTACTTACTCGTTGACATTGAATATAGAGTTGACAATTGATAATAAGGTTGATAGAGTAAATTAAAAAAATACTGAAACAATGTGCAAACCGACCTTTTAACTGCGCTGTGTTTGTTATCTCAAACGATCAATCCATAAAAAAAACTACATCTCACTTCTTATTCCACATCCGTACGTGTACCACATTCTGCTACCAAGAAATTTAACAAGTTATTAAAGTTTATATCCAGAGCCTTTATAGCACAACTTACCTAATAATGTCACTTGCTAGAAGAAAAACTGCAAAACCATAAATAGCACATTTTGATTCTAGTGAGAAATATCAACGCTTTCGCACGTGTATCAAACGAAACTTTTTAATACACCTGCGAAAAATAACATGAAACAACAAGTCGACAGAAGAAAACGCAGTGTCTGGTTGGCGCCAATCTACACTAACAAGACCAATGTGCCTTTCCAAAATATTTTAAATATTAAGTTCTAAGATAGATACAATAGAATATAAATTATTACGTCTAAAATCGTTTTGAAATTTTAAAACATTTTTTACTATTCAACATAAATAACATATTTAATAATAATATAAAAGTTTGAAAATACACATCCTTAACAGTTTTAGTGTTATATCTGTGTTTGGTGTATCCTGTTATAAATATAAATTCCTGTAACTTCCAGAAATACTAACAAAACGACAAGTAAAACAAGGTTTAAACACTGCTTACTAAATGATGTCACCGGTTTCCCGTAGATGGCGTTAGTTGTAAAAATATAAAACAGTAGTGCGAATGTAATTTTATGCACGCTTAACAGGCAAGTAAACTATCATATTTTGAGCCGGTGTATTAATAAAACATTATGATACAAGTGAGCTACGTTGGATATTACAGTCGAGGTGGGATTGCAATCCGAGCCGAAGGCGAGGGATGCTCACGCGTTGCATACCGACGTTTTTCAACACACTTGCGAGGGTAAAATTTCTTTTTCTTATTTTTCCACATAATCAAAACCACAGCTACGAATTGACAATTTTCTATGAAAAATGGCAGCGCAGATTTTGCTAATGTGCACGCAGATGGAAATACAGGCAGACGCAACTGCCAAACCGCGAAATATTAAATATAAACAAACTTAATATGTATTTATTTACAGCAAAATTAGAGTTAATTTGTTGATAAAAATTTAGATTATTTATTATATTTTAACGGAGACATTTGGTTTATTCGCAAAAAACACTATTTCTCAAGACATCAAAACTCTTTGCTAAGATTTTAAAAATACCGTAATTTAGAAAACACTAGTGTGATAATGTGAAATAAAAAGCACGCGTGTTAAAAACGCTGCAAAAAGGGCCACTTTATAAGCAAGTGCGTTAAAAAAACTGGCCAAGTGCAAGTCGGACTCACGCACGAAGGGTTCCGTACCATTCATTATCTATAAAAACGGGCAAAAAGATCATGTTTTTTGTATGGGAGCCCCCCCTTAAATATTAATTTTATTGAAATTTCATTATTTATTTTTAAAGTGAATATACAACTTAATATTCTGTGAATATTTCAAGCGTCTACTGTTGCCGTATCGAGCAAAAACGAGCAAAAAAATCACGTTTGTTGTATGGGAGCCCCCTTTAATATTTATTTTATTCTATTTTTTTAGTAGTTGTTCTTACAGCGGAAACAGAAATTCATCAGTCGTGAAAATTTCAACTATTTGACTATCACGGTTCATGAGATACAGCCTTAGTAATAGGGTCCCGTTGGTTACCCTTTGGGTACGGAACCCTGAAAATAGTATTTATTTGTGGCTGAATTCATAACACTTTTGCATGAAATAAATAAACGTCGAACTATTTGTTCAACACAAATAAATATTTCGATATTACGTAAATAAAAATAATGTATCTATAGGTATAGTATATCTTCAAATGCGCCATCATTGGCGTAGAAATAAAAGGTGACTTTGATTGATATAGCCAAATTCATACTGATATAAAATATAATAACTGCTGACGTCTTCTTTCTTTTATTATTTAATATATACAATTTTATCAATTAACAATTAAATAAAATCATATAATGGTGCTAGAGAGGGATGAAGCGGTGACTGAATGTAAGGTTAAGATTGAAGACGAGGAAGTAGAACAGGTTAAAGAATTTGTTTATCTGGGTCGTCTATTCACACGCGATGGAAAGTGTGACGGTGACATTGACAGAAGAGTGAATGCGGGAAACAAAGTGAACGGGGCCCTGCATTCCTTTATGGGCAGCCAAAGTGTGACTTCAAAGGCACGATTGGCGGTTCATAATGAAGTGTTGGCTCCTACGCTTATGTATGGTAGTGAATGTTGGGTCTGGCAAGATGAGCTTCGCAGTAGAGTGAATGCAGTGGAAATGCGTTCCTTACGGAGTATGTGTGGTTTGACATTGAATGATAGAGTGAAAAATATCGACATAAGGGATCGTTGTGGCCTGAAAGAAGATGTAGTGACTAGAATAGAAAAGGGAATGCTTCGTTGGTTTGGGCATATAGAGAGGATGAATGAAAGTAGAGTGACGAAAGGAATTTATGCTGCACAATTGGAAGGTAAAGCTCGACCGGGCCATCCTAGAAGGACGTATGCCGACCAAATAAGCGACATACTGAAGAAGGGCAAAGTGAAAAGTACCCGGAGTAGAAGAGCCTGTATGACTAGGTTGATGGATGTAGAAGAAGCAAAAGAGGTGTGTCAGGATCGTAGCAGATGGAAATCTGTAGTCTCTGCCTACCCCTATGAGAGACAGGCGTGACTATATGTATGTTTGTATGTATGTATGCATATAATAATCACTGTACAATAAAAATAATATGTATATAAATAATTATTTACAAGATATATTTCGGGTTTGATCTGGACCCGGCATCAGTTGAGTACCTATAAATAAATAAAATATATTTTAATTATACAATTCATACTGGAGACTCGGTAATGTTGATACTGTTGATTGTTGCCTCTAGGTATATTTATATGTAAGATGACTTTTATATATGCAGCCAAATTTCTACTAGAGGCTTGATAGTGATCAGTAACACGGATCGATAACACTTTTTGCTGATTTCGTAAAATTAAATGTTGACGTCCTATAGTGATCGACTCGGGGCTAGGCTTGCGTTTGTAAGGAACACGAAAAGAATATTTAACGAATTTAACATAAAGGGTCATCGAACCTTGCTACTGAGCACTTACCGAGTCTTCAGTATGAATTTGGCTGTGTAAATAAAAGTCACCTTATATATATTATGTTGCCTATGATTGGTTGATACTGTTGATTGTAAGTACTGTTGATTAAATAATATATTGTTTATAAATGATTTAACAAAATTTACAAATTACCAAACCGTATTATTTGCAGATGATATATCATTAATAATTACTGGTGAAAAAAAAACCTTGAATATGACACAAATGAAGCTATAAAATCCATGGTAAAATGGTTAGACGCAAATAAATTAGAGGTAAACTTATCATAAACAACATTCCTACAGTTTCAGAACTATAACAATACAAAAGAACCACTAAATATTAAATACGGAGACACACAAATTGGGGAATCAGAAACTGTTACTTTCTTAGGGATCACGTTAGACAGACATTTAAACTGGAAAGATCACGTTGACAAAGTCTGTAAGAAAATAAATAAATTCGTATTTGCACTTTATAGACTTCGAAATGTGGCAAGTGATGAAATAGCCCTTAATGCATATCATGGATACGTTGCTTCGGTATTAAGATATGGCTTAATTCTTTGGGGAAATTCTACCGATATTGCAAGAGCTTTTGTAGCACAAAAAAAATGCATTAGAGCAATATGTGGTGCAAAACCACTTGACTCATGTAAGCCCCTATTTAAAAAACTTAAGGTCCTTACCCTGCCATGCCTGTATATATTTGAAATGTGTAATTTTGTCAAACAGCATCCAAACTTATTTACAAAAAAAAGTGACGCGGATGGTTATAGATTGAGACAACCAGAAAATCTAGTGATTCCTAGACAGCGAAGCGCTCTTTTCTCTAAAAATTGTTATTCAATGGCTGTAAAAATGTATAATTTATTGCCAGAATATATGAAGACATTGCCGGAACCATTGTTTAGGAGAAAACTGTTTAGCTGGCTCATTGACAGAGGTTTTTACACTGTCAAAGAATTTATGAATTATAATAATTATAAGCATTAGGATAAAACTTAAATTGAAAAATGTATATAATAATACTATCCTGACATTAGTTCAATGAAATTGTTATGACATGCATGCCGAGATTATTAATAATTGTAAAGACATTGTAATTTAATTGTATTAAAGTATTTGTATACCTCCTGCAGGTGAAACATGCTGAACTGTTATTATATTTAACATCTTTTGTAAACCATGTTTGGAACAAATAAATATTTCTATTCTTCTATTCTATTCTAATAGTATATTTATAAAACTGGTAAATAAAGAGATTATTAAAATACCTAGTTATATTTTAATACCTCATCATCATCATCATCATCATCATTTATTAACAAAACAGTGTTTACAATAAGACTTATATACTAACAGTGTGACAAAAACCAGTTTAGGTTTGACCGCACACCGCATTCACACAACATCACTCATTACGTAGGTACTTATAGATAAGGTGCTTACATTCTATACAATTCACAGCTAGCTTTTGTTTGTGTAGACACACTAGGTGATTATTTTTAATGCTTATTTACGAAGATATGGATTGTGAGAAGAAGTGTTTTAATTTGATTTTTATGTTGGTTTTTGTGATTTGATTTTGTATGTTCAGGGGAAGTTGGTTTATTAATGTAGGTACTTGATATTGAAGTAGTTGTTTTCCATATAAGTTATGGAATGGAGGAACTTGCAGTTTCTTAATTAATGCACTTCGTGTATGTTTTTGATTCTGATTCCGGATTATGTTTTGATAGTTTAGGTTAAAGAAATTGTCAATTAAAAGGCTATATTTTACTTGGTTATGTACGGGTATGATTTTAAAATGATGGAATAGTTTGTGATAGTTGTCCTGATGTTTGTTTTTAAGTTTCGGTGGAACGATGGATTTAAGGATCCTTAGTTGTAAAGAGTATATTGGATCAAGATGTGACTTACAGGTTCGGCCGTAAGAACTAACCTAGTTTCATACATTTAGTACTTTATCTAAACTCATACAAAAGTTATCTACTTATTTTTCAATCCATAAAAACTAGGTAAAATTTAGTAGGTAGCGTTAGCTTTTCTTGATTTTGCTGTTATATAATTATTCGTCATTTTCTTTGCTCAGTATTACTCGACCATTTTTGTCAGACATTTATTATCCAGAATAAAACTTTAAACTAAAAGAAATACAGTAAATATCGAATTACTTATCTAAATCACGGCGTAAAAAATCTAGCAGTACACCGCTCACGCAAGCGTGTTAGGTTAGGTCACAAGGAGGTTTTATAGCTGTGAAGTTTCGCACCACCATGATAACTCCTTGGTCGGGCTGCAATCACGCACGCATGTGAGGTTCGTTCACAAGGAGGTTTCATAGCGGTGAGGTCTTGCACCGCCATGACACCACCTTGGTCGGGCTGCAATCACGCGCGCATGTGAGGTTCGTTCACAAGGAGGTTTCATAGTGGTGAGGTCTCGCACCGCCATGACACCTCCTTGGTCGGGCCGCCACGTATTGTTGATTTATTAGAATAATATATTAAGATTTGTATGTTATTAGCCGCTATTACCTATTTAAAAACCTCATTGGTATTAGACAGGTATTAGATATCAAAAACCTCAGACATAACTGAATGGACTAAATATTCTTTGCCTAATTGTACGGTAATATCAGAAAACATATTTTATTGCATTATCTTATTAAGAAAACTGTACAATAATAAGAAAAACGTATTTGAGAAATTCGCGAAATAGTAGCGTATGAAACTGGTTCATAAAAAGGTTATTAAAAATACGAGTGTCAGTTTATAGTATGTTCGATTTATTATGTTATGGGTGGCAGTTCAAAGTTGGCAGTTATAGTTATGTGCCCTAACGAAATAGAATCGATTTTTTTAAGTATCGAGAACGTTAACAAGGGCTATCAAATCGTTTTTTTTTATTGCTCTTTGATTATCCAAACTACTTTTTGTTAATTTCTAAATTAATTAAATTTAAACGAACCAATAACTCCCTAGCTTGAGAAATCAAATTTTTTTTTGTTTTCTTAGCTTTTTACCAAAAAACAAACAACAATAACAAAACAAAAATCAACAAAAACTGTAACAAACGTCAAAACAAATAGTACGTAAAGCAACCGCAACGAAAACACAAACCGTATACAAGATGCACTCATACTGACGCGATCCTATATGATGGCCGCACCGATTCATCGATGTATTTTCGATTATGTAGCGTCAGTCCCTATGGGTTAGCGTTCCGATCCACGCATCAAGTAGCAAAAACACATTATTCTTTTCTGAATCTTTTTTTGTTAAATTTAACGAATACACTGTGATTCGATTTATAGATAAATAATTTATTGTATTTTTGCAATAATGATATACATTCTTTCTAAAACCTAATATTTTCTTTTGCTCCTGGGTGTATGTAGTATGGTGCGAGTAGTATAGGTGAAGCGGAAAATTACGAACTGTCACCCATATCATGATAACTCGGACAACCTATAATGTTAATAGTACACGAGCATGTTTTAATACCTAGTTATGTATAGTTTCATACACTACTTTATCTTAACTCATGCCAATTAACCTGTTTTCATAATCTTGATAAAATTTGTCATTAGCCATTTTTTATTTTTCTTGTAAAAGCTCGTTTTAAAGCCTCGAAAAGGGTTCGTAATTAACGTCGTTATTTCCAGAATATCAGGTGGAGTCAAATTATCATCACCATCACTGCTGTTAGTAATTTTAGGGCAAAATAATACTTTTGATTTGACCCATAAAATCACAGTAAATTGTAATTTCCACATAAGCAACGGCACCAAAAGTTGCGTGCGCTGGCACCCATGGACAATGCAGGCCGAAAATAAAAGTCGACTTTATGTCTGCCGATAAACTATTTAACAGTTTGGCGGAATATTGTTACTGTACCTAATTACTTATGAAGAATAAAGTTTAAAAAAAATAAAGAATAAAAATGAAATTGTGACCTCCTTCGTCACGCCGTAATATTATTTAGTACGTGTTAGAGAATATTATAAAATAACTTCATTGGTATTTGATATTAAACCTCAGACATGGCTGCATGGGCTAAGTTCCCTTTGCCTTCCTAGTTAGTATCACATGTACTGTAATCTCAGTTTTTTTTAAAGCATTATATTGTTCGGAGACCTATACTTTTATTTTTTTGTATTTTAGAGACGTCCATGAAAAAAGTTTTTGCTATGCTAGTAGTTTTGAGTTCGTAATGAGGATTTTACGATATGAGGTTAGATAAAAAATATTTAACTATGCACTATTTTAAAGTTCATATCATGATTTTAAGATATAAAGAAACTTATTATAGAATTGTTAATAGGGACTTATATGACATATCACTTGCCATTTGCTACACCACTGATATCTTCTTGAAAGAACGTGTCGTGAATATACACTTTCATTTTATTTAAATTATTACTGCTCTGAGCCCAGGTACCATGGAAACGTCTTATATCGATAATAAGTACCGTTGTTGTGTTCTGAAAGAATATGTAGTGACTAGAAAAGAAAAAAAAAAGCATTGGTGTTTTGGGAATAGATAGATAGCATAGAAAAAATAAAAGTGACGAATAGGACTATTAGGGTGGTAAAACCAAATCTCGGTGCAAAATGCAGATCATAATAATTTTTTCCTTACTTTTGAATAAAAAGCATGCAAAAATTGCGTTTTAAAGAAATAAGCGGAAATTGATTACTAATAATAGGGTTCTCGCATTCAAATTATGTTATTTTATGCCTGACATTTCGATAACATTCGAATACAACGTTAAATACGCTTTTAAGTTTGTTAATGGAATGCAATCAAAATGTAAATAATAAAATGATAGAATTTAAATGTGAAAACTTAATTATTACCAAAAAAAATCCGTTTATTGTTTTAAAATGCAATTTTTGCATACTTTTAATTCAAAAGTAAGGAAAACAATATTATGATGTGCATTTCGCACCGAGAGTCTGCTTTACCACCTTAAGAGGATTGGTACTATAGAGCAGCCTGGCCATCGATAAACAAATTCTCGCTTTACTGAAGCAGCTCACTGGGCTTCTGTTGATATAGGCCTTTTATCTCTCACGCCAATTTTTCCAGTGGAACATTTTCCTATCTTTTTGACTGTTGATCTAAACAATCTTTCCAGTTATAGTGACCAATCTAACCGCCATAGTCGTTTCAATAACTAAACAATCCATAAAATAAGTATTTTACTAAAAAACATAAGTATGTGATACTTGTATTTATTGAAAGGTCACATATTTTATGGTCTATAACCCACTGTTATGTAAGGATATTTTATGGTTATGTCTTATCGATTATGCCATAAATACGTCCTTGACACTGCAATAAAATAGAATGCTGTGCAATAGTGGTGTTTATAAAAAAGGCTGTTTGTGTATGTATATCGTACATAACGTACTGGTTCCGTCAATATAAAAATATCATGCTTTAAACCATGTGTAGTTTCAGGCCTCGTTCATATTCGTCTTTTTCAAACAGTGCGAAATTCATTATCAGCATAATTTGTTCGCTGCATGGAAGAACACCCTGAGCGACAAAAATTAAAATTTTCCTTTTTTTTATCTCTGCTTATGAACAATTCCACATCTAATGCACTGACTCCTGAGTTATTTGAGTCAAATAAAGTAAAGGCACCAATAATTGACACGTTAAGGAAAAAACCTGCAAAGTTTGTTCATAGAAGCGACATTTTTTTAGTTATTAAAACAGTGTTTTGAGAGGTATTGCATCCGTTGTTACAGATACAGATAAAAGTAATATAAACTGACAAATGCACAGGCCAACGCTTTATTTTAAAAAAATAATTATCCTCTGTGCTGGCACCCCAAGCTGACATGAGAAGTTTTACCCAATTATTGACACGAATATAGTCCAATAGTTGATAGTTATACAAAGACATATATATTAATTAAACTAAGACTTATGTTTTTATTGCGAAATCCATTGCTTTGGAATACTCTAAATATTCATATTATGGTGCATTATAAACTATAAATTAGAAACAAATGTAAAACAAGAATTTGAAAAAATTCCTCGGGCCAGGATTGTAACCAGCGACCTCCTGTTATCCGAAGTACTTACCTAGACCATCAAATTTTTCCACCATACTTGTCCACCGAATATTTTTGTAACTATTTGATCTAATCAGCTTGTAAGGCACATACCGGACGCTCACGAGGGCGTTATGTGATTTCACGCCTTGTTCTTAAGAAACAGATGGCGCTGTTGTTGCTACAATATGTGTTGCTTCGGATAGTTAAGAAATTCACAGTTCTCATTAATTAACTAAGATTTATGTTTTTATTGCGAAATCCATCGCTTTGAAATACTCTAAATATTATTATTAGAGTGCATTACAAACTAGAAAAGATAAATTAGAAACAAATGTTAAAACAAGAATTTGAAAAAATTCCTCGGGCCAGGATTCGAACCTGCGACCACACATTCGAAATTGCGCCACCGAAGTACTTACTGTTGAATTTTTCCACCATACTTGTCCACTATTATTAAACTAGTGGTCAAGCAATTGTGCCTATATCTTAATATTGTATTTAAAAAAAAAATTCTATCGTAATTGTCGTATGTATCAGCCAGTTAATATTTTATCGAATTTATGTTTAGCATCAACATTGTCTGTCACTAATTACGTTTAAAAAACGTCAACTGCATCTCGCTCTACATATTTTTCAGCTTGAGGTTTAGAAATGACGCTTCGATTGTCTCTCCGGAACATTTCCGGAATAAACTCTTTATCTTTGAGAAAGGAGCGAGGGATCACTCCTTTGCTCTTGAATTGAACTGTTGCCATCTAGTAATCTGACTGTTAGTAGTAGTAACGATGCTTCCAACATGATCCCTATGTCTTTGATCTCCCAAACTCGTTTACAACTTCTCAGTGCTCTGAGCTCTTTCACATTGTCCATTCAAGCTGAATATTCTGCGCGTTCGGATTTGGCATTTTTTATTACTTTTATCAGCTCTAAAACAGATAATTTTATGGAAAAAACAAATACACTTTTTATTTCAGCGAAGCCATGGGTCTGTTCACAGGAAGATTTTAATTGTGTCCTAAGGCATTTCTTAGAGTCGTTTAAATAGAGTCGTATAAATTAGTATAACATTTATGGAACCTTTTTCTAGTATTAGTAGGAGGTACGCGATTGAAAAACTTTTACTCGATAAAAATAACTGTGAACGTGAGTCTCAAACACACTTTTTCTCATAGTTTGACGAATGGGAATTATGGACAGAACCTAAACATATTGACTCATTCCCACTAGTTCAACGGTAAACTACTGGTACTTTTTTTCCCAGTAGTTCAACTCTCTAGGTACATACCCATTTCAAAATTGAACTACTGGGACTTTTTTTCCCATTAGTTCAACTTAGTATATATCCATTTCAGAGTTAAACAACTGTTTTATTTTAATCGTTTTTATTAGATTGGTTTTAACTTTATCTAGATTTTGGCAATAGGAAATTTTGTAAGCTAATTTAGTTTTTATTTTATATAATAAGGTGACTTTAATTTATGCAGCCAAACTCTTATTGAAGACTCGGTAAGTGCTCAGTAACAAGGATCGATGACCCTTTTTGTGAAATTCGTAAATTAATCTTTTCGTGCTCCTTACAAGCGCAAGCCCAGCCCCGAGTCATTTACTATGGAACGTCAAGACTTTATTTTGCGAAATTAGCAAAACATTATCGATCTGTGTTACTGATCACTTACTAAGCCTCCAATATAAATTTGGCCGTAATAAAAGTCACCTTATATATAACAAAAACATGTTTTTTTCTTGTACTCCGAATCCGTCCCTCTCGTACAACGATTTTTTCAGTTTGGAGTGACTAACCTATGAAAATTCGATGCCTCACCTTATGGAGATATCGCACTTACAAAAGTCACTGTCACTCCATGCGGAACGACCGACAGTGCGAGAGGGACGGATTCTGAAAAATATAGCAAAAGGTCGGTTTTGAATTACTACAAAATAAACTCAAATAGCTGTCGAAATTTCAAACAAGCAAAATTGTAATATCATTAAAATCCATGTAACAAAATATCGTTGATTTCTGTATTGATCAATTAGTTATAGTGTTATTAGACACTTCCACGTGTCGGACACGAACAAAGCCACGGGCAAAAGCTAGTAAAGCATTATCGCAAAACAGGTCAATGTCCCTTACTTTAGGTGCAATAATATTCCTCTAACACCTCGTTCTAACTCAGTCCATTCAATTCGTCAAAAATACTGAAACAGACGGTCTATTTCACATTAGGGGCGTGCAACAGATCAAAGCTAGAACACAAAGACCCCAATTTGGGGTGTCAGGATAAACCCCTAATCACTTTGGGGTTTCCCCGCAAGTTTCAGGTTGCAGAACGTGTTACGTGTGATGAAAACGTTTTGTTATTTTATTTTATACTTGCACTACACTCAATCAACGCATAAACCTCTAATGATTCGTGCGAAAAAATATAAGGTGACTTTAATTTATCCTGCCAAATTACTCGGTAAGTGCTCAGTAACAAGGTTCGATGACCCTTTTTGTGAAATTCGTAAATTATTCTTTTCGTGTTATTTACAACCGCAAGCCCAGCCCCGAGTCAATTACTATGGGTCGTTATGATTTTATTTTGCAAAATTAGCAAAAAGTGTTATAGATCCGTGTTACTGATCACTTACCAAGTATGAGTTTAGCCGTATAAACAAAAGTCACCTTATAATATATTGTATAAGGTAACTTTTGTGCCATCAGCTTTTCTGGAATATTTTCTTATCATTCTCCTTAAAAATAAGGGTCATGTTTCCATAATAATATAACATTGACTACGTACAACAAAGCGTAGCGTTGGCCAACCTCGTGCCCGTTACCGACGATCAGAAGGAATTAAGTTGCTAGTGGCGGCTGGATGAGGAGAACTAAGGACCGCCAAGAGTGGCGTAATATTGGAAAGGCGTATGTCCAGCAGTAGATGATTACAGGCTGATGGGCGGATTATTTATTCACTATTATTAAGTCTTGCTTTTTCTAGACCGCCACCATCCTAAACACATTTTCGACATCAAGGTCATGTAATGGGTTAATCCGGGCACGCAGGTCAATGATTGATCTTGCACATATATACTATATATATTATAATATATACACTCACCGCACCGTTGCCTTTTTTGCGCCCCCTGGGTAGGGTTACCATCAGTTCGGTTTTATGTTTAATTTTCGCATTAAGATACTCAAAAATCCCTATAATCCTTGTTATTAAGCTATCATTGTATAACATGCGCTGGGCGTGGGATTAGATATTTATTCATTTTGTGACTAAAATGTTTGATAAAAACACATACAGCGCTTTATGCTCTTTTTTAGGGTTTCGTACCCGAAAAGTGTCGAACGGGACCCTATTACTAAGCTTCCCCTGTATGTCTGTCTGTCTATCTATCTGTCTGTCTATCCGTCAGTCACAGGGGTCTACAAGTTAACCCGTAATAGATAGAAAGTTGAAATTTTCACGAAATACGTGTTACTATGGCCACGGCAAATTAAAAAAAATGAAGACCCAAGGGAGGTCTCCATACATTTTTTTAACGTGTCTTGTTTCAGCTCTATCTTAAATACGGTAATACACACAAGTTTCAAATTTGCACAAATAATTGTGCATAACTTACTCTGAAGTAAAACAACAAATAATAAAATAAGGATTCTGCACTCAGAGGGCGTTGAATTGTTTGTCCGGCGCACAGTGAGCTGACATCGATTTTTTGTGGAATTAGTGATGAATAAAATACAACTTTACTTTTCAGATTTTTTGTTGATGCTAGCGTATTCTACTAACTACGACAATGATTTAATTCTTATAAATTTTCTTTCTAATATCTTTCTATTATCTATCTTAGCCAATAAACTACTTTGTTTATTTTTTTATACGGAGAAAAATACATTTAGTCAGTTTATTCGAAAGTCTCAAAGAGTCTTAACATGTGGATTAAAGATTCTAGTAGTCTGTATGTTAATCTATCACCGTACCCAGGGAGTGGCCTCGCAGATGCTCGCAATTGTGGCAATTTACTGACTAACTTAACAGTGTAGCTGGCTTCATACATTTTGTTCGGTAACATAACTTTGTCGCAGAAATTTTTGGAAATTTCTAGAAAATTTACTACTTACTCCATTCCACACCATCTAGCAGGTTGAATACTCCTATACTATATGAATTAAATCATTGTCATAATTATTAGAATACGCTAGCATCAACAAAAAATCTGAAAAGTAAAGTTGTTTTTATTCATCACTAATTCCACGAAAATTTGATTTCAGCACACTGTGTGGTGGCGGTACCATATTAGCGACTTGTTTTTTGTGGCCCTAATGTTTTTATAGCATCTATATTGTTGATATGTATGTTTTTAGGGTTCCGTGCCCATGTTGTGTGGTGTATCGGAACCTTTTGCGCGTGAGTCCGACTCACACTTGCCCAAATTGTTTTATAGCGCGGTGTACCTCTGTTTTTCCTAGTCAAAATAAAACCCAGCGTACATGTTTATAAATACTCGTATTCGTATGATTTTAGTATCATAAAGTGGAAAGATGTGTTTTAAATGTTTATTTTACAGAGTCCTTCATCGTTTTTATGAACATATTCTGTGGTACGAGGTAACCCAATCATGCTTGTTTATTGAATGTTGAAAATAAATAAAATCAGAGCAGAATTAACTGCCAAACATTTCGTTCGAGTACGCTTATCTTTGTTGGAGGCACTTTCTTTAGCAATTTTTTCAATTTATTACTGATCGGGTTGCACAGCCATTCTTGAAAACGGAAAATGACAGTATAGTAATAATATACTGTGGTATAGCGGCAGCGGTTTGTTGAGGCGCGCACGGATGGTTTTGATGCAATCTGGCGCAAGAAGTCGGCCTCACTGCTAGTAGAGTGCGGGAGAGCGGTAGCAGTATCCTCAAAGCAATTGCTGAGAGATACGATAGTCCTCTTGTTTGGAAACTAGTTTTAAGAACAAAATCTGTTTTAAGTATTTAGCATAGGCATGATGACTAAAAAAATGTATTACTCCGTCAGTTAGATTATCAGAAAATATTAGACACGCATTTTTTCTTTTTTCAATTAAATAAAAAATGATGAAGATATAGCCCGCTGAAGTTCCGCGTGACGTCACATCTAGGTACAATTTTACTTAGAAGTGACGTCATTTACCCCCACTCCCAAACTTTGACGCGCTTTATCTCTGTCATTTTTGTTTGATTGACAAACGAAAAAATACGTGTCCAATATTTTTTGATAATATAATTGACGGACTAAATAGAATAATATTTTGCTTACCCTGTGTATAGGTACAATCCAAATCAAATCAATCAAATCAAAATATTTATTTTTGCAAAATAGATACATTAAGTATACTTTCTACAAGTCAAAGTTAATTTACACAATATAATATGTCTTTAGAATATAAAAAAAATATATAATAATACGGGAAATAAAATATACACCTGCATTAATAAATGATAGTCGTAAGTTTTTAAATAAATAAATAAATAAAAAATAAATAAAATAGGGGAATCTAGGAATAAAAATATGATATATACATCCTATTGGTTTCTTAAATCTGTTTCATTTAAGTGTTAGTTTTAAGTAATTTAGATATCATTTTGAACATGGACGTGAAATTGTCTGAAATAAAATTACTATTATTATTATTACTATAGCATTAACCCGTTCAGTCATCGATTTTCGATACCAATTAAAAACAATAGGTGTAGAGCGCGGTCGTGCCTTTTGAAATTGGACGAGAAAAATATACAGTGGTGTAAACTTCATAATGTATATTGTATACAGGTCATACAAAAAACAAGCGGACGCCCCGCTGTGTTACTCGCGTGAATCCTGTTTCTCTCAAACACGTTGAAATTTTCGAAAATCCGTTCGTAGCGGATTTCTACGTCATACATGAACCCACAGTCTAAATTGGGTTTTCAGGTTGAGCCGTTTACTCTAAGCGATGATAGATCAGTCAGTCAGTCAGAGTATATACTTATATAGTAAAATTACATCTGTAAAATAATTTGGGCAAGTGCGAGTCGGTTTTGCGCACAAAGGGTTCCGTACCACCCCAAAATATGGGCGCGGAACCCTAAAAACCTTATGGTAAATAACAAAAATATTCATTCCAGAGCAACATCATATTTGGCGTCGTCTGCATCCGGAATCCTAATTTTTATAATTTTTTGTTTTACTATTATAATATGTCCTACAATTTGACTAAATTTAAAACTTGTATGTATTACTATAGTATAAATACTATGGTATTACCGTCTTTTAGTAAGAGCCAAAACCAATAACATTTAAATAATGCAACTTCTTCGAGGTTTATTGTATGGGGACCCACTTTATTTTTTTATTATTTATCTTGATAGAAGCCAAAGTAAGACGTATCCTGTGAAAATTTCAACTTCCTAGCTATTATCATAGTATGAGTAACAAATAGTATTCTATCTCCATACAAGCGGGCCGAAACGAACCACCGCCAAAACATGGTTCAACTCGGTTTACGAAAGTCGCGGTCGCACCGCAGTTACGTACGTGTTGTCTCTGTGACGTTCCCGCGCTTTTTCGTAAATTATGGCATGAAATTACAGAGTATATTGTGCATTGTATGGTTACTTTTATAATAATAATATAGCATTATCAAATACGGAAACAGTCAGTTGGCAGCCCTAGGGCGTGTTTAGGCGCCGAGCGGCCGTAGGTATTGATTTTAAGGACACCGCCTAGTTAAACTACTGTTGTTACCTATACTGTGCTATTAAGAAGCTATAGACCCCTGTGACAGACGAACAGACAGACAGACAGCGGAGGCTTATCCCGTTTGTCACCCTTCGTGTACGGAACCCTAAAAATGTAATCCACTTTATCAGAAGTCTACCATATTTCAAACCATTATTGATTTTCCATAATTACCATACATTTCCGTGAATTAATTAATGTGCCAGATGGGGCGGTTGTGTGCATCTGATTTGCAATGCTAACTTACTTGCCAATAACGGAATTGACACATTACGTAGCTTTGCAGTAACATAGTCTTTTATGCACTTGATAATGAAATGTACGCGAATTTAAAGTATTAAAATTTCATAAATCTTGATTTAAATTTCATTTTAGATTAATTATTAACATTTTTTTTAACAATATTTTCTTAAATCTTTCCTTGTTTGAAATCATAACTAAAGAAAAGTTAGATCTTGTTGAAATGCTTGTTATATACATGTTTACCCAAAATCAGGACAATAATGGGGGTAGACCTTTTATAATGAGTGTTATAATATGACCGCGGGCTTTTCACGTGAATGACAGAACTCCGTACACGCATGTTATAATATAAATAATATGGATATACCCCCGGGATCCCGGGATTCTAAAATTCTATTGATTACCTATTTACTTTATAGGTAGCGATATTGCGCTTTAATTTTTAGTTATTTCGGCGGAATAATAATAATAATTATTAATAACAATCAAATAAGGCCAAGAAATTTGCCGGGGTTTATACGTTGCTGCACGGAGAAAAATGACTTTTTAGCTCCATTATAAAATAGCATTACAGAAATTACGGTAAATTGTTTTTAAATTTGGTGATAATTGGAAAATATTATGCTGTAATTAAAACGTTTGAGGAAATAATCGAGTTTTATTTGTAGTTATATTATGATGATAGATCACCGTAAAATTGGTCACAGAAAATAAGATTATCATTTTCGTATTACATCATGCCTTCCCCATAAAAGAGGTCCGTCACACTACGGTATGCTTACTGTCCATAAAAGCTGTGACGGAGCGAATAATTCTATCTGCTTCCTATAAAGTCATAGTGACAGTGCGTCATATTAAACGCTAGCAGCAGCAACAGTAGATTCATCGTATTTTATTGCGATGTCCGTATGCTCCCTACTTTACGTGAATCATCATAATTTTAGGTGAATTCACTTAGTTTTATGATTACCAGTTTTCTCAGTGGGTCAAGTAACAAATTTATTTCCTTTTTGAATTGATAATGAAATGCGGATCCCGGAAATCAAGATCTCTTCCCGGAATAAGGGCATGTCCTCGTTAATGCTAGCATTCATGAATGGCACCACCTACGCCGACCACTTATGTAACATCTTTCTGAAATTTCAAGAATTTGTGTATAATTTATTCAACATCTTTCTTGTCATCACGGAGCACAATGACCTCAGATCTACAAAAAACTGAGGATGCATGCAATTCTTTGTGTATGTATAATAATAATAATATTTATTTTGGGTAAAAAGAACTTTAAAATATTATATAAAATATTACATATTATATTAATTGTATTAATTATATTATATTACATTCAAATTATAATCTTACGGCTAGTAAACATATTTTGCCTCGACTAAACTACGAAAAGTAGCCTGTATTTTAGGCATAAAATGAACTGAAACGTAATGAAAAACTAAAATAACAATTTATAACCTTAACAATTAAATAAACGGTTGATAAAAGTAGGAGTCATATAAGTAGAGTACAAAGCCTAAATATTAATTAAATATTACACTTAAAATATTTTTTTTAAACTAAAGCAGAACAATTACATTTAATTTACTATGTAACTTAATCTTATATATAAAATATATGATACGAGTATGTTGACTATTCTGTCTTTTTATTTAAGTTTTGTTAAAATATAAAACACTAAATCGAAAATAATTTCTAATTTCTTGCCAATCGCTAATGGCCTAAAATATACAAAGTGACTTATATTTATGCAGCCAAACTCATACTGGAGGCTTGATAAGTGATCAGTAACACGAATCGAAAACACTTTTTGCTAATTTCGCAAAAAAAATTTTGACATATAGTAATAGACTCGGGGCTGGGCTTGCGTTTGTATGGAACACGAAAAGAATAAATTACGAATTTCACTAAGAGGGTCATTGAACCTCGTTACTGAGCACTTACCGAGTCTTCAGTAAGAATTTGCCTGCATAAATTAAAGTCACCTTAAATATCACAATGATTTGAATTTAGCGTGTTTTAATTTAAACAAAATTATAATAACTTTAATAGAGGTATTTTAAAGTTATTTTATTAGTTAATTTTATTACAATATTTTGATGGTTACACACCTGATAGAAACGTTAAAAAAATCAATCCACAGACATGACTTTTTTACTACCAACTTAACAATTAGTGTAGATGATGCGTTATAGTTAGCCAGGAATTTATTAAGCTTATAAAAATGATATTCACGTCGAAAAGGCTCAAAGGCTACAAAATATGCATTAAATAATTTTTTTGAGCGCATTACGAACTAGAAAAAATCTATTAGAAAAAAAATTATGCACTACCTCTCAGGTAAAGTTAATTTTGGTCATTTTTTCCGGACCTATTTCAAATTCAACACGAAATTCTGACCACGTGCCTAACTTTCATACGAAAACACTCTAACATTTGAAACTAAAATAGCAAATGTTAATAACAAACTGTCTGAGTCTGTTTCTGCTAAGCATTTCGTGTGCCAACTTAATTGCTGTGCTAAAGTAGTTAGATTCTGTAAAATGACTTTCAGTTGCTAACTACGTTAAAAGTTTGGCTGTTTTAGTCAGAAAACAAAAAACTGTTTCAATTAATCTGGATTACTTGCTTTACCGTTTATGAAAACTGTTATTTGGCTGACTTACGTGTGTAATAGACAATTAAGTGTATGTCATAGGCTAGGCAATAATGTTACTTCCCGTCCAACACAAAAAGGCCAATATCAAATACTTTATTAGCTTTTGATAGAGGCGATTATCGGTGAGATCAGTGACCTATTTTTCTTAGACACGTAACTAACGTAACGTACTAGACGATTCGAAAACCGGTGGAAAACCGTTTTGATGAATAGCTTTCCAGCGGGTCTAGGAGCACAACTTCATCTCGTCTTCCTCAAACGACGAAAGAGACAAATGTTCTATACATTAAGGGAGTAAGGGAGACAAATAACACGTATCTTGCTCACTCGCGTAAGTTTGTTCCTTTTGTCGTTTGTCGAAGACGAGTGAGCCCCAAACGGCTTTACTTCCAGAGCCGCGTTTTAACGTAATTACTAATCTTTATAAGTAATAAGTATACTAATAATAAATTAATAAAAAAGTCATGTCTGTACATTAATAATTTTTTAATCACTAATGTTCTGAAAGTAAGTCATCTATAACTCGAAATGCGGGAGGTAAATTCGATTTACCTACCTAGGGAGGTAAGTAAATTTGAAAATCAAACGAGTATCCCTTACAGTCACTAACTATATAGTCAATCACTCGTCTCGCCAAATGACAATGGATAATATCTGTTCTCCCTATTTCCTTTTTATTTTGTTATTCTGTGTTATTCTGTTTATTTATATATTATTATGGAAAAATGTGACTTGCGTATATATGTAAATATACAATCTTAAAAAGACGATTATGTCTCATAAAAACTAAATTAGCTTTATTTTTAAAACCATCACACTGGCCAGTAAGACGCGATTGCACAAAAAAAAAGAAAAAGTCACAAATAAAATGGTGGCTGTAAAATTATCTTGTTGAAAACGTTGTTGCAAACATAAGTTCATAATTGCTTAACGACATATTTCATTGATTGTACGTCGAATTAATTTTTATCCTGCAAAAAAGTGTTACTTATTAGTTATTTAATAGACCCTTGATAATAGTGTTAAACCGAAACCGGTTGGGATAAATATAATTACTGTGAAACAAAGAAGTAGGTGAAATTAGAGATGAAAAGCACGGGTGTTAGTGATCAATTGCACCCTCGAACTACATGCACCCTCGCTCGCTTCGCTCGCTCGTGCGCCTTAATATCTCAGGTGCAATTGATCGCTTACCTCCCTTGGATAACAATCTACTATTGCGAAATTTTAAATGAAATGGGTTATTATTAGTATTGTACTGAGGCCGAAACCACAATTTTTTTGAATATTTTTCTGTCTGTCGTTAAGTATGTTCCGTTTTAACTCGAGAACCACTCAACGGATTTGGATACGGATTTTTTATTATCATCGAAGTGATCCTGGTCAACACATAGGTTATAATTATAAGTGGTATATAATAACGCCCAAGCCGAAAACGGGACAAATATTGAATAAATGCGGACGGAGTACACCTACAAAATTGGTTTGAAAACACATTTTTTTTTTAATTCAAATTACATACTTAAATCGATCTATTTATTGCAAAAAGCGGAGAAAAATAGCAGACTGATGTCTTTAAAACAACCGTATTGCACTGTTAAACTACGAAGACATTAAAAAGATACAACATTTTCTTGAAATATATAATTTAGGAATTAAAGCACAATTGCTACATCCCCTTTATTCGTATTTCGTAATTTATTGTATCTACCATTACTTATTACGATTATTATCCATTTCATATTCCAAAAGAACCTTGAAGAACAAACTTCAAAAGAAATTTGATATTAAACGACTCCTTTCAGACGCCTAAATGCGAGAATCAATTGGGAACCAGATGTAAAGATAATCCATCAAAAAGTTCAATCCGTGATCCATTTTATAAACCTGTCTCCATTTAACGTTCCTTTATGGGACAATTCGGTCTTAGGTAGATTGATACCTTTGACAATGGAATACTTATATTTTAGGATTCTGTACGTTCTACGAGATTTAGCACTTTGAAAACTTTCAAAGCCTACGAATCTGCCCGAGTACATTAGCAAGACATAATTGACTAAAACCTGTGATATCAGGAGCCTATAACTTGTAGAACCCTACATTTCTCAGAACATAATTCTATAACGTCCTACATATTCCTGTAAATACCTGACTAAGTCTTCATTGTCCTAGTACCCCATTGCAATAGATACATATTTTAGTGTTGTTAACTTGATGCTCTTTTTATAATTGTTTGTTGGTCCTAAAAAGAATATAAATAAATATAATTTAATAAACAAATTAAAATAACTAAATGAAGTAATAATAATAATTATAAAAAATAAAATCAAGATTTGTTAAATTATCTTGCTTGGCTTCAAATAATGTCCCGGTCGCTTGTTTTATTTTCTTACCCATCAAAAATATTGTTCAAATTCTTTTATAGCACAAACCTTTAAATCTAATGGCAAATAATAATTGAAATCCTTCCGTGAATAATGACGGCTATTATTCAATGACAGAACAGCTATGAGCCCAGAATTATGAAATGTAATTTGGAATGGCGATATAGGTTTTAAGCGCTATTATGCAATCACAGCCGAAATATTTTCACGATTTAAACAAAAGTGAAGGAAATTTTAGTTTTTTTTGAACTGTAACACCTAGCTTTACAATTCATAGATCATACGGCCCAGAATATTGAAAAAGATTATCAGATTTCAAGATTAGAGAAACATTTGTGGTGGAACAAGTAAGTTTGGCTGAAACTCACTAATATAGAACTGTGCCATTTTCATACTTGAGAAAATCTAGCTAAACAATGAATTAAGTATTTTTCTAGCTTAGTTAAGTAAATATTTTGATGCGAAAAAGTATCTAACTTGATAATTTTAAATGTGCTTATTGATTTTAAAATAATTAAAACAAAATATTTACTTTTTGATTTTGTCTAAAACAATTATAACACACTAAAGTTGTGATAAAAAACCGTTTTTTTAGGGGTTTGCTGTTCAAGATTCTAATTTCCCAATTTTAGTTCTAATTTGGCATACATCCAGATGATGTTAATGGACTCAGCCTAAAATATTGTTAAAACATTCCATAGTCACCTTACATTTTTAGGGTTCCGTACCTGAAGGGTGCCAAACGGGACCATATTACAAGCCTCCGCTGTCTGTCCGTCTGTCAAAGGGGTCTACAGCTTCAACCGTAATAGATTCAAAACTTAAATTTTCAAAGAATACGTGTTACTATGGCGTCAACCACAACAAATTATAAAAATTAAGGTCCATATTAACCATACCGCCATCTGAGATTGTTTGAGTACCTTTTTGCAATGAGGTTCATTGGTAAAATGGCAGATGCTAAAATCTTAAAGGCGATAATTTGTTATGTACCATATTTTTAGGGTTCCGTACCCGTAATATGTGGTGGTACGGAACCCTTTGTGCGCGAGTCCATTTCGCACTTGGCCAAATTATAGTGTTTGCATGAAGGTTTGCGCGTAATGGATGTCCTTTTGTTATGGCGTAGAACATACTACTACGACGCGACGTAACGCTTATACTTATGTTACTCGTAGCATCGAGACGTAGCACGCAAAATGGCTACGACGACGTAGTAAGCTTTCTTCGTTGCAACTTCAACTTTTTTTAATTAACATTTACGTCATGTACATTGTAGGTTCGTAGATGTTCTCGTTTGTATAATATATTATACGAGTCGGTGAATTCCGAAACTCTGTATGTATTCCACTACATAAGAACAATAACATATCTACATAGTGGTTTGAACAAACACTGGCGCCCTGCCAAGACAAGCTCCGCTTCAGCCTAAATGAAAACATAAATAAATAAATAGAACTCCAAAATCGATGCCAACCTTTTAGTATGTAACAAGGTACGCTGGTAAGGAAATTTTTTTGCTGCTAAATTGAAAGATACCTTATTACTTGTATCATCTAAATACAGGATGAAAATGAACTCTCTAGCTTTATTCAACTCTATAAATCAGAACCACTAATAGAACACAAACCGTTTTAGTCCCAGTCTACTCAACGACCTATAGAGCTCGTTGAGTCTACTTGAACAATCCGGCGCGGCGTTTGTATGTATGTAGGAATGTTTGTTCGACGATAACTCGAGTATCGTTGATCAATATGTCATGAAATTTGGCAGGCGAGTAAATAAGGCAAAAAGAATTTTCAAGTTCAAACATGAGTCAAATCGGTCAAGCGCAAATCGGGCGATCGCAAGTTCACATTTCGGGGCGAACTACTAGTGTAATTGCTCGTGGAATAAGTCTGTGTTTTAAACGGTTTTTCAAATTTCGAATATATTGCCAACCTACGCTACAAACATGTGACTGACAATAGACGTAGGTATTACCGGCGGTAAATAATGCCCATAGGCAATATACACATAGGTATTGTAGAGCGTCGCGTCGTCTCTGTCACCGGAGTATTAGTGCTTCCTTGGCGGTCGATATCATTTTTTTATCTTTGATTATGAATCATGACAAAAGAAAGAAAACATGTATATTTTATTTCGAACATGGAAGAAATAATACTCACACATGCTGGGCAAGCGGGTTGGTGATCCCGGTGCCGAGACCCTTGCACCAGTGACGCCACAGCCCGTCACTAGTCTGTTATACCGCCATCCATCGGTCCCTCAACAACATTACTATTAGTGTAACAAAGATATTATATATTACTAGCTTTTGCCCGCAGCTCCGCCCGCTTGTTATTCGGTTTAACGACATGCTTTTTTCCGGGATAAAAAGTAGCGTATGTGTTATGTTAAGGTATAAGCTTTATCCATTCTAAATTTCATCCAAATCCGTTCAGCCGTTTCAGCGTGAAATAGTAACAAACATACACACACACACACACAATTTTCACATTTATAATATTAATGTGATAGCATATATTCTTGTCAGTAATGATCACGCTATTATGGATATATTAGTGGAACAAAGTCAAGAAGTTACAATTTTTTTCTGCTATTGTTAAAATGTTCGCTTTTCAAAAGATATCTGGCAATCATAATAATATAACCATTTACTTATTCTATTTACGTATATTGTATTTAAAACAGAATTAAATAGACTTACAAAGTAAAGCCGGTAAAGCGCTTTTTCATAAATTTTTACATAAATTAAAAGATTATTAGGAGTACGAGTACTTACCGTGTTTGTTTTTTATATTTTCCCCATTTTCGGCAATTACACCTGCCATGGTCTCAGGATGACTGTTTGGTAATGACTGGTCGTTCTCTAATTAATGTTTATAGTGACCACGCACAAATATTATCATAAAAAATATTTATTAAAAGCTAAAAATGGTTTTCTTTAATTCCGAGCTTTATTTGGTCTTATTATGTTCCCCAACACCTACTTAAAGTTCCCCAATACCTTATGTTTGTTATTAGTATTACTCGTTCGTGTGATCTGCAATTACAATGGAATATTAAATTTTATTTATTTTCTTTTCCAATACGAACTAAACACGCAATTGAGGCTTTCCAAATTTTATTTTTTACAAACACGTCAAATGTTGACTTATTCTAAAAGCATGACCCAATTTCCAGTTGAAAAACAAAAATTCTGCGATTTCGCCAGCGACCTTGAATTCGTGGTGCAATTGGACGTAAACAATGGGACTAGATAAATAATGATGTCATAAATTATGTTTATGACCTTTTGTGCGATTTTTTCCATAGGCCATGAACCAAATAATTGCAAGCTGCGAGTATATCAAAATAATAAATTAAGTTGGTATTAAATCATTATTAAGGTGAGTGATGGCTCTTTCTGGAGTTATTTGTCTCAGGTGGCTTCCAAAAGTTGGATCGAATTTTAGCTGTGCCTGTTCGCCACGCTTATACAGTTGTCGCAGACGACATGTTTATGTAGTACAAGTTTTCATGGGGCCGTTTTTGCTGCGCATTTTATCTCGAAGCTTTTTTACTCGCAGGTTTTTATGAGTAATTTCTGTACCACTATCATCGCGTTGAATGCAAGAACTCTCTAAGAGTTAATTGAGCCACCTCAACCCACGTGTCACAATTAGGGTTGTCATAAAGAGGCTTTGCTGTACAACGATGTGCTTATGAAACGGGGTAATTGCTGCAACCCTATTTCTTTTTATAGGCAATTACTGTGAGCACATTCCTCCACGTGTTTTTTATTAGAACTTCTTTTCGAAGGTGGTTAGCTATTAACGGTCGTATACTAGCTTTAGAGTAAAACGTTACAACAGAAGTGCGTGTCATATACACCTATTGGGGTACAATTAAAGTGCTCACCAAATATAGTCGTAGACCGGAGTCTGTTAAAGTCTGAAAATAGGTAGCGACGACGAGCTAAGCGAGGAGGAGCGTGTTAGGTGGACATGTTTATACACATTGGGAGCCGAGCGAAGTGGAGCGGAGCGAGGTGACCCCCGATAGCATTGACTATACAAAGATTACTAAAATGAAGGTTCCTTCATTAAACACAATTCAGTGAGCATTTATCCGTTTTGAAAGTAATATATGTGCATTTTTGGTAGGCATTTAAACACAAGGTGGTAGAGCTCGACTGTGGAGGTACCACCATCTTACTCGCAAATCCTCCCGAAGTTATTCGGGGGAGAGTAAGAGGACAGCTCTCAGGCACAACCAGGTATATCCATCCCCAATTGCCGGGCCTTATATAAAACAGACTGGTGACGGGCAGCGGCGTCACCGGTGTAAGGGTTTCGGCACCGCGCTCACCAATCCGCTTGCCAAGCGTGTGTGAGTATGGGCATTTCTTCCAGGAGGACCGCCAAGAGTGGTGAAATCCTGGAAAGGCCTATATCCAGCAGTGGAAGAAACAGGCTGATGGATGGATGGATGGATTTAAACACAAGCCCATCTGTTATTGTGTTATATGGCAGCGAAATTCTCTCTCTGATAGATTTTAAGCTATATCATACAAATAAAATAAATTTGGAAATCATAATCTTACAATCTAAACTTTAATACGTCAATACTTTTGCTAACTATCAAATAGAATACATTATTCCAAAACTACACAGTAGAAATTATTACCCCAAACAACAAAGTTGGATTTATTATGCCCAAATTCCTATACTATCAAAATAATTATGTACCTTTACAAACATAATCGTTTCAACTACACAAAACAAACATACCGTGACGACATGAACCACCGAGGGGACGTCAGAGGTGTTTCCAAAAGTATGAACTGTGAAATGCAAGTCATAGTCCGCACTGGGTACATCCGCTTTTCACCAACGATTATTACGTCCCAAACGTGGGTGGTGAATCCAACCAACAGCGTGCCTTCTGAAGCACGCAGACCGTACACTTATTGTACACCGCGGGGATTGAACCCCATGACCTCTGAATTAGCAGGCAAGTGCTCTGCAGCTCAACAACAGACATTTTAAACTAAAAGTTATTAAAATATCAATAATATATAATAATAAAAAAATAATTTCGGTTAATTAAAATCTATAGTTTTAAATACAATAAGGTTTTCTTAATATTTAAAACTGAGTTTAAATTCTAACGCACATCTAAATGAATAATACATTTTAATAAGTTTAAATATTTAAGTAATTAATACCATTATTATTGATTATCGAAAGGACCGACATAGCCTGCCGAATCAGTAAGTTGAAGTGGCATTAGGCGGGCTATATCTTTCGCCGACGTGATGGCTGTTGAGGACGAAAGGCGTTTGAATGGAGACCACGTACAGTAAAGCGTAGCGTAGACTCACCTCGTGCCCGCTGGACCGACGATCTGAAGGAGGTTCCGGTTGGCGGCTGGATGAGGAGGACGGAGACCGCCAAGAGTGGCGTAATATTGGGAAGGCCTATGTCCAGCAGTAAACGCTGACAGGCTGATGGATGGATGGACTATTGATTTTATCTTTCGTATCCAGTTCAAGACAATGGGGCAATAATATTTTTCAGAAATGTTATCTATTATATTTATTCTACATATTGATTTTATTCCTTGTTTATAAAGTAAAGTAAGCAAAAACAGAGGAAAAGTGCCGATGTTACTAATTAAAAGTATATTTACATTAGTGAGGTTTCCAACGGTATCGAAACGCGATCGCTTCCCTGTTTTACAAGAAAATTCATGTAAACAGAATTTTTTTTCACTGAAATAATCTGCCCATTTACGCGAACCCTTAAAATTTAGGGAGAAACACGATAAAATTGAAGGCAATTTATTTTTGGTGTTACATTGTTTGTACTTGGTTTGTGTTACTGTCTTTGCTCGACCCAGTTTATATTGTTAGTAAATAATTACTACTGAACACTTTTAATTAGGTACATAATATCATTTAAAGAGCTATTTTAAGGGATCCGTGCCCCCCAAAAAAAAATTGAACCCTTATAGGATCACTTTTTTGCCCGTCTGTCTGTTTATCTATTCATCTCTCAAGACCCTTTTTCTCGGGCCGCTAGAAATATCAAATTCAAACTAACGATCCCTACAGAAATCAATAGTTTCATAGTGCTGTTAAAATCAGGCTTCTAAATCAACGTGAAAACGTTGCGCTTTACGTAATCAATTTCATACAAATTGGCTCACCATTAAAACTTATAGGTTACTTTCAGTTGACTCAGATACTTGAAATTTTGTTTCCAATAGGCATTTTTAGGGTTATGTACCTCAATAGAAAAAAACGTAGCCTTTATAGGATCACTTTGTTGTCCGTCTGTCCGTCCGTCTGTCTGTCAAGACCCTTTATCTCGGGAATGCGTAAAGGTATCGAGTTGAAATTAAAACCATATACTAAGGTCTACAGTCTCTTGAAGTTTTGAAAATATTAAACTTCTAAGTTAACGTGCAAAAAAGATAGGTAAGGCTGTTTATGCCGCAAAAAACGTACATTTCGACACTTGCAAGGGAATCAAAATTCATAGGGTATTTCGCGTTGACCTAGAACTATGAAATTTGATAAGTAATACCGTCTTGTACCACAAATATAGGGAAAAATCTGTAAACTATACATTTGTGATTAAATCATAAAATATATAGTCTTTAACGGAGCCCTCGGTGGGCGAGTCCGACTCGCACTTGTCCGGTTTTTTCCAGAATCCGTTCCTTATACTGCAGGTCTTTTCGCATGGAGTAATTAATCATTACTCATATAATTACTCTTAATTCCAGTGTGACATTGTAAAATCCGATATTTTATTATTGCCTATAGGTTAGGTAGTTTATAAATAACCTAACAAAAACCTGCCGTGAAATTATAAATTATCTGATTTTGCAATCTGACGGTGAAATTAGAAAACTTTCGAGGATTCTCCAAAATGAAAACTCTGAACCCGTTCGCTTAACGGGTCCTAAGGGCCCATTTAAGGTCACGAATTTAGTTGATTTACAACGTTAGCGCATTTACTGTATAACTGTTGTACTCGACATTGGCGTGTATGTTACAAACTGGCTAGTGTTCATGGCGTCATTGGCGTAACTAGGATTCTTAAGTGGGGGGGCTCTGCTCCTGGCTCGAACTTATGAAGCCATCAACAAGTATAATATATGTTCCCACTATGTGATTATCGTATTAAGATAATGGAACCCTCCTTACGACGAGATCACGCACAAACCATTAAACAAGACACTAAAACCGATTGTGAAGGCTTTAATTTTAGTTTTAGTGCTGTCAAAACTAAATTTTCGTCATTCCAACATAGTTCTTTAGTGTTAACTATACAGAAGCCATATTACTTTAGAAAAAAATAAGTTTTAACAGTACTTAAACTAAAATTAAAGCCTTCAGAATCGACTATAATAAATAACGCCTTAACCTCCTGAGACCTCACACGATAACATAGACTTTGGAAAAATCATACCAGAACTGACGCCTAGAGTCCTCATGTGAGCACATTACATAAATGGAGAGCGGGAGGGAGGGGATTTTTTTAGTTATTTTTCCGGGGACAACAGTTTTATAAACTTTCAGAAAATAGTAGTTTGTTTTGACATTTTTGAATTTTTTTTTTAATTAATTCGTCCGGGACTCAGGAGGTTAAACTTTTACGTTTTTACTATAATGTCACCTAAATTTCTAGGGGGCCAGATGGTTTACTAGGGGAGGTCGTGCCCCCTAGCTCCTACCTAGTTCCGCCTATGCATGTCATGAGGCCTCCTGAAACATACCGGTTGTAAATAGAAGACGGGTATCACAACTCAGTTGTGAGGGCGGCCAAATGTAATGCTGTTTCATTTCGCTATTACGTGCACGCTCCACGAAACTTGCGAAGGCAATACAATCGTCCTGATTGTGTCGCGGGCGCAAAAATTAAAACTTGTGTCAGGAGAAACATCTTGGCAAGATTGTAGACGTTTCCAAACATATTTTTGATTAACATTAATTTAGATAACATTTTAAATGCCCAACTAGTATTCATTTTTTGGTTTTATCTAAAACAACAAAAACATATTCGGTTACACTTTTCGATAAAAATCGTAAAATTTACGTTTTTTGACATACGAGGGTGCATTTTTATATTCGCGGAATGGGTAGGTAATTATAAATGAGGGTACTTTCCTTAGTCGTAACTGGTTAAGTAGCTCATTATTAGATAAATAGAATGTTTTTGACACTCGACACACATCCCATCCTCTGTCAATCACGGATTTTTTAACGATTGCACCTAATTCATTCACTGTAGTACAAGTCCAATACGTCACTGATACAAAGAAAAAAAAACGCACATCCAAAAGACAAGAAAAAAATAAGGCATAGACAACAATCGCGGGCTGCTTGCGGGAGAGTAAGAGAACAGCTCTCAGGCAAAACCAGGCGGCCCACCATTGTCTGGGATCGATGGATGGCGGTATATCCATCCCCAATTGCCAGGCCTTATATAAAACAGACTAGTGACGGGCAGCGGCGTCACTGGTGCAAGGGTTTCGGCACCGCCTTCACCAACCCGCCTGCCCAGCGTGTGTGAGTGTGGGCAATTCTTCCAGGAGGACCGCCAAGAGTGGCGAAATCCTGGAAAGGCCTATGTCTGATAGATGGATGGATGGATGGACACGTCACAAGTTTTTTCGTTTGTATTGAGGTTTGCGCTAGTTCTTAAGGCGGAACCTTTCGAGCTCGGTGCAAAATGCACAACTTATGATTGTTTTTATTATTATTGCATAAGAAGTACTAAATAAATCTGATTTATGGTATTTTGTGACCATTGTTTAGTGTCAATTAGGATTTTCTACCAAAATTTTGTAATTTTATGCATTACGTTTTAAATGAATAGGCATACAAACTTAGGAGCCTGTTTGAAAATGACGCAATTCTGCTAAAAACCCCTAACAATTATTCAACAATTGTCGCAACATAAGATGAAACTATTTTATTTCATACATTTTATTTTAAAATAAGATAAACAAAATTATGTTATGCACTTTGCACTGAACTCGAAACGTTCCCCCTTAAGGCGCATATACGTACATACTTTAAATTAGCAACGCGACGCGTGTCGGTACAAATATGAATGGCAGCGAGATTGAAATAATTAGCGCGATTTTGCGTAATAAATTCATATGGTTTTATAAACCTAAGAACAAATTGCATCGTTTATTTTAAAGGTTATAGTTTTATTAGCAACACATTTTTTCAGACTATTTTCTTGTACCGGTTCTGTGGAAACTTATTTTCAGTGTAGATTAATTCAATAAACGCTTGGAATGTCCTTCTTAAATCACATAATCTATACATACTTATGAACTTTCCCAAAAAAACCTAAACGAAAAAACGAACACAAACCTACCCACCCACTTATACAAATTTAACAGCAGGTTTCAAAATCAGTAAGTAAACGTGAAAATATTTTTCATTTCCACAGGCATGTTGATCAGGCTGATTTCGGGTTGACATGTGATTTGGGTAATCCAATGGGCAACTATCGAAGGTTGAAGTTAACCAATTAGTCGGGCTATATGTAAGGGAAGCAGGTATTTTGTGCAACAAAATCGTCATTCACATGTAGGAAGATTTAAGTTCAAGATAGATACCAAACAGTGGCGTGCATCTCATATAGCCAAATACGCAATGCCTACCCTGGGCTTGGCTTAGCTAACTAGACCACTACTATCTATTTAAATATAGGAAGGTACACACAACTATTTAAATATTATAATTAGGGAAACTTCACCCTTTCTTTGCAATACTTACCTGCCTGCAGCGCTCGCTACCGTGGCATCACTCATAGCTAAAATTCGATGCCAACTCTCTATGTGTGCATCTGTAACCATACTTCCATGACGTCAGCGGCTCGCGCTAAGCACGCACACATTCTCATTAAAATACGCAACGCCTGTTCGAAGCAACCTCGTCGAGTCAGACATTTTGGACTTTTTATCTACCTTTTATAGGGGCTAATTTCGTACTACTGCAAGCAAGTGACCGGCTTGATGGGGTCGAAGATTGTTGTTGCTAATATAATATTGTAAGAGGTAGGTACCGCACTAGTGTTTTTACACAACATTTCTTTTTAAATCTTAGCATAGAGTTTTGATGTCTTGAGAAATTGTAAGGTTTTTGCAAATAAATAAACTGTCTCAGTTAAAATATAGTAAATAATCATTTAATTTTACCAAATTACTCATTTTTAACAACAATTATCGTTTTTTGAAAAAAAGTATAGTGGGCCGAACTCTGAATTATTTTTGTTGTAAATACAAAAATATTCAGTTTGTTAATATTTAATAATTGACTGTTTGGCAGATGCGTCAGTGCCTTTATTTCCATCTACGCACGCATAAATAAAATCTCCGCCGCTATTTTTCAAAGAAAATTGTCAATTCATAGCTGTGGTTTCGATTATGTGGAAAAATAAGACAGTGAAATTTTATTATTTTGCCTCGCAAATGCGTTGAAAAACGTTGTATGAATCGCGTGAGCATTAGACATTACACCTTCGGCTCCATTACGCCCTCGCCTTCGGCTCGGCCTGCAATTCCGCCTCGACTCTAATGTCCAACGCAGCTCACTTGTATCATAATGTACTATTATTACTTATATACCTATGTGATCGGTTTCATCGTGCTTTGTTTTTGGAGGTATCTTAAAAATATGTCGGTTACAAAATAACAAAAAGTGGTAAATGAATACCCTGACTGGATGATCTATCAACGCCTAGACCCACAGTTTTCTCTGTGCCTAGACCAAACGATGGGACCTAGGAACATGTAATTTGGCCTGTAGTTTCCACGCAGTGGCATCCATGAAACTTTTGGTGCAAAAGCAATGAGAAGGTTAAGTTTGACAATAAAAGAAAAAACCGGACAAGTGCGAGTCGGACTCGCCCACCGAGGATTCCCTACAAATTAGTAAAAGTTTAAAAAAATCTACAAAAAACTTGGTAACCCGTTCAATTATGACCACGCATACCGTTGCATTACCATGATTTTTTATGATTTAATTACATATATTATATTATTGCAATATAATTACATATATTATAATTTATACTATTGTATAGTTTTAAGATTTTTTCCTTTACTTGTAGTATTAGACGGTATTACTTAGCTTGCCAAATTTCATGGTTGTAGGTCAACAGGTAATACCCTATAAATTTTGATTCCTTGATTGAGAGTGTCGAAATATACGGCATAAACGGCCGTATCGTTAATTTAGAAGTTTGGTTTTTTCACAGCTTCAAGGGACTGTAGACTTGAGTATATGGTTTTAATTTCAACTCGATACCTCCATGCGTTCCCGAGATAAAGGGTCCTGACAGACAGACAGACGGACAACAAAGTGTTCCTGTAAGAGTTTGTTTACTTTTGAAGTACGGAACCCTAAAAAGTTTGTACCAATGAAAATGTTATACTCTAGTGTAGGCAGTGTCTCGTATCTCAAAAACATACCATCCTCGGAATACCTTCTTCTAGCTAGATCATGCCGTAAAAAATAGCCAAAAGTAGATTAAAAAAAACGCTTTTAGGTGCCATAAAGATTTCGACGTTTAAAAAATAATATTCTTACAATAATTTAATTTAATTTAAATATACGTTTCAAAATTGATAAATATCCATCCGTCCATCCATCAGCCTGTGTTCGTCCACTGCTGGATATAAGCCTTTCCCAAATTTCGACACTCATAGCGGTCCTCCGTCCTCCTCATCCAGCCGCCACCCACAACGTCCTTCAGGTCGTCGGTCCAGCGGGAACAATGTCGGTCTACGCTACGCTTTGCTGTATACGTGGTCTCCATTCTAAAGCCTTTCAGTGCCAACGGCCATCATGTCGGCGACAAATATGGCCTGCCCACTGCCACTTCAACTTACTGTTTCTGCCGGCTATGTCGCTTACTTTCGATTTCCAACGGATCTCCACGTTTCAGATTCTATCCATCAGAGATACCGTAAGCATAACCCGCTCCGTAGCTCGCTGAGAGACCCTAAATCGGTGGATCGGTTGTGATAAATATAACGTATTTTATTTGTACTTATATAAGTATAACTATAGTTATAAATATATGTATTGAGCAAAGTGCAAATAAGTTAAATAAATATATGCCGAACCAGTGATTGATGCAAGCGTGACCTATCCTCTTTAGCAACCTGACAAGTGCGACCTCATCGGGGAATGGCAGGTAAGAAGATTAGCCGTGACGTCACTCGACCAATTAATCTCTTTAAAATAAATTCTTAGAGTATCAAGAAGAGCGGAGTCTTCTAAGACAGGTTATAAAAGGGGTTTCCAAAAACTCGTTAAAAATGTATGATTGGACTTTGATCTCGCAATAGGTCCATCGCACAAAGAAAGAGATAAACATATCTGAAAAAGTGCGCGTTCGAGTAGTGCGGTGAATCAAAAAAAGGTTGGATATTGCTGCTTTTTATATGCTTTAGATAGGTAATACGTTTGAATGTTAACAACAGTCATTATTATGATATATTTTTACTTTATTAATTTGGATGGACCACTGTTTTGACCTGCAAAAACAGCCATCACACTGCAATTTTTTTCGATGCAGTGAATATTTCTGTATCATGTTTTGGGCTATGCCATCTTAGAAAAGGCCTCCTTTATGACAAGTTTTTTTTTTCAGAATCCAGTCTTTTATAGTATGGGAGTACTACTGTTTTAAAATCTAATTTTAACTGCCTATGTCTCCTTAATCTTTGAGGGTAATTCGCACGAAAAGGCGAAGACTTATAACATTAGTGCCTGTCCACACGGCGCGTTGTGTTCGTGTTGAGTCGTCGAAATTCTATTGTAACTTCTTAGTAATTTCGACGCACCATGAGGCTTTGACGTATTTTTGTATGAAATTCGACGACGCAACGCAAACGCAACGCGACGCGTGGACAGGCCGTTAGCTAGACATCTAGAAAAACTGCGTTGCACACACGGATGTAATTTATTTTCAGGTCCGTCGTCGCACAATGGTTGCACACGTTCGATTCTATTTACATTTTTGGCAGAAAAGTCTCAAAGCCACAGATGTGTATTCTAATTGTTACGAACGATATTTTTATTATATTTCAAGGCCATCATCAGTCGAGTCGCTCCATATCAAAGTATCAACAATACTTCCTCCTTATATAAATAAAGCTTAGAAAAGGTAATAACTGAGATGAAATAAATGTATACAGTCAAATTCACACTAAAGGCTTGGTAAGTAATCAGTACCACGGATCAATACCACTGTTTTTGCTAATTTTGCAAAATAAATGTTGACGTCTCATAGTATAGTCCATTCAGAATTAGCTGGCGTATTTCCACTTGAGACCGTCATTAGCAATAACAATAGGATTAAGTCGTGGCGGGTGAATTCGCCTGAACGAAACAATGAACACTTGTAATACACGTGCGGCAGGCGGTGTTTCAAACGTTTTTGATACTTTCCTTATGTTATCTTCCCTTTAATAATCTAAGGAAAAAGAAAAACCACTCAGTTGTTTTTTAAACTTCGAAGAGTTTAGTTCACTGGAAAATATCAACACTGGTTGGCTTGCAACAAAACAGATAGGGCCGAAACGGCTCCTTTAAAAATGGATGGGCTGTATGAGTTATTGTTTGGTTTATTACCCCAATTGTATGTGTTCAAGTGGAATGACGCCAGTTAATTCTGAATGGACTATAATTGACTCACGACTGAGCTTGCGTTTGTAAGGAACAAGAAAAAAATAATGTACGAATTTGTCAAAAAGAGTTGTCTTACCTTGATACCGAGTCTTCAGTATCAATTTGGCTGGATAAATAAATGTAACCTATTCATATATTATTTATTGTCATTTATGTGTAGGTTTACTTGTCAATAAAGTTTAACACCATCTTCTACCACTCGTATTGTGTATATTGTGTGAAGTGAAAATCAGTATGCACATAACGATCAATATTAAAGTAAACCCCGATAGGAAAGTAAGAAACAACAGTAACTGTACGACTTATTGGCCATTAAACAAGAAATACAAGACAACAGAAAAGCTATTGCTAAGCCAATTACCCACTCCGAGTTTCTCAAGAACAAGCAAGTCGTATAAACATGTTTAAAACGTTTATACTCGTACAACAAACGGGGAGGCACATTTGACGATGTTTGACTCGTTTTACTGGAGCGTTTCATTGTGGCTTCATTCCTTTAGAGTGTTTCCTTTTTCTCCAGAAATATTTTTCATATCGTATAAAAATGATGGCTTTAAAATTAACCCTGATTATTTTAGGGTGTAACATTGAAGTACTTACTCGCAAATTCTCCCGAAGTTATTCGGGGGAGAGTAAGAGAACAGCTCTCAGGCAAAACCAGGCGGTCCACCATTGCCTGGGACCGATGGATGGCGGTTTATCCATCCCCAATTTCCGAGCCTTATATAAAAAAGACTGGTGACGGGCAGCGGCGTCACTGGTGCAAGGGTTTCGGCACCGCGCTCTCCAACCCGCCTGCCCAGCGTGTGTGAGTATGGGCATTTCTTCCAGGAGGACCACCAAGAGTGGCGAAATCCTGTAAAGGCCTATGTCCAGCAGTGGACGAAACAGGCTGATGGATGGATGGATTGAAGTACAAAAAAAGTCGGAAGGAGTTTCGGCAACCAAAAACTGAAGCACCCATAGTAAGCCTACTCGCACATTCACATCATTGTAAGCCTAATTCCATAGTGAATCCCCTAACACACTTGTTAACCGCCGCCATTGTTATGTCTCAGTTGTTGCCTAGCGCCGACTTTGACCTTTTTTTATTCGTCTATGGGGTATACTTATAATAGTACATTTTGATGCAAGTACGAAAAGGTTGATATTTAGTCACGATTGACTTTGAAAAAACAGTCGGGACGAGAAATATCAACACTTTCACACGTGTATCAAACGACGTTTTTAATACACCTGCGAAAAATTACATGAAATAATATAATAAAAGCAATTTTGTTGCAAATCAAAACAGATACAAGGCGACTAAAAAACACTCAGTCTGAGATTCAGAGTGCATTTTGAGTCCGAACTCGATCTCATAAACGTCAAAAAGAGATGTGATCTCATACTAGAGTGACGTTTGTAAGATTGAGTTCCTCTTGAGTTTGGACTCAAAATGCACTCTGAATCTCAGCCTCAGTCTGGTTGGCGTCAATCTGTACCACAAAGACATTTGTCTCTGTCTAAAATATTTTTAATAATAATTTCCATGGTAGTTAAAATAGATAATTATCACTGCGTCTATTTGTATTTATACTCAACTGATGCCGGGTCCAGATCGGACCCGAAATATATCCTTTGAATAATTATTTATATACATATTATTTTTATTGTATAGTGATAATTATATACAATCAATAATAAAAGAAAGAAGCTGTCAGCAGTTATTATATTTTATATCATAGTTAAAATAGAATATAAATTATGCCGTCTAAAATCGTTTTGAATTTTTAAAACATCTTTTACAATTTAACATACCTACATAATATATTTAATAATAAAATATAAAAGTTTAAAAATACTCACCTTATTATAGAGTATCTGATAAAACAAAGTTTACATGCTTACTAAATGATGTGGCCGGTTTCCCCTAGATGGCGTCAGTAGGTAGTAAAAACAATAAGCACTAGTGCGAAATATACCACTTTACGCACGCTAAGCAGGCACGTAATCTATCATATTTTGAGCAGGTGTATTAAAAACACATTTTCGATAAGCAATCAATGAAAATTATTATTTTGAATAGTTGGAAAATGTCACTTGCAAACATAATTTAAGGTTATTTTTATCAACGATAGTCTTACTAAAATAACTTAAGACGGTTAAAGCTGGATATATCATTATTACTCTGTGTCCAATACTGCGATATAACGAAAAACAACAGAGAAAAGGTCTATCAAATTTTGTACTAACACGATGGCATACCTATGCCAATGCTCCTTAACGCTTTTTTTAGGGTTCCGTAGTCCGACAAGGAACCCTAATAGTTTCGCCATGTCCGTCTATCCACGGCTTACCTCAGAGACTATTAGTACTAGAAATCTGTAGTTTGGTATGGATATATATTAATCACGCCGACAAAACGGTAAAATAAAACCTCAAAAATTTTTTTTTGGTGTATCTCCTGTACACGTAAATTGGGGATGAATTGTTTTTTCTCGTCTATCCCGTAGTGTGGGGTATCGTTGGATAGGTCGTTCAAAAACATAAATGTGTGTTTTTATATGCTAATTATTTTTAGGGTCAAGTGTAAGGTCTAGCCTTGCGGCTAAACGGATTGTTTATGAATATGAGGAAAAATTCACAGAAGAATACTCGTACTGGGCAATACGACAATACGAAACCCTACACTGCGCATGGCCCGACACGCACTTAGCCGGTTTTTTTTTAAATTTGGGATGGATGAAAGAAGCCGATGTTTAAAATATTATCATTATAGTAGTTGCACATACAAAATCTGTATATATTGCATATAATAGTGTAAACCTATGTTCTTTGCTCTTCGCTGTATATGTCAGTTCATTCATCTACAGTCAGTGACACAAGAGCGTACGGGGTGAAAATAAAAAATGGTGGACCAGGGGAAAGGGGGGATGCTACTAATGTATACAGCGGAGCAACGACTCTGATGCACAGTGCATGGTCTCGGGAAAAATATGATTGTTGAGTTCTATCTAGGTTTTGCTATGTAAAAGTGAGACCTAGTCTCAAGCCTAACCTTAGGTCTCTGTGAATATGAGCGCAAAAACTCTTGACTGTTAACCTGTAAGTGCACCTTGTTGTAGCATTGGTTGTAGGTAGCAACATCCATATCAGTAAATTCTTACAGCATTAGAACGGCCACCCGCGACGGCGATAACGCTCTTATCGCTGAACTTAAATGGTATTTATATTAATTTCCTCTCATTCAATTAAATATGTTATCGGGCTTAATTAACCGATCTCATCCTGTCCGTGGGGTTTATTGAAATATTAATAGTTCGGAAAAATGAAACAATACACCATTGTTCGATAAGGTTTGACGTCATACCTACGGTAAGGCATACCTATGGTAAGGCATACCTACTGTAAGGTGTACAGGTACACCTGCCGAGGTAATTAAGTGTTCATCACCTAACGATGGTGTGCATGGACGATTCAACAAAAACCCAAGTCTCTCGGGTTCGCTTGGTAAACTCCTTTGCGGACATGAGTGCACGCTGCAACGCTGTAGTGGAATAGCTTGTCGGAGCCGAACATCCGAAGAACATACAACATAGTCAAGTAAGACTGCAGGTCACGTAGCAAGACTGCGTGCATACTCAGCATGCCGGGGTGCTTGCAGTTAGAGTTGAAACAATCGTTGGTTGCATTTGTACCGTAACGAGCACATACTGAAGCTTACCTATACTTTTTTCCATACGGAGCATGATTGTGCTAGCTAACAGGAGTTAACACAGTGTATGATATCACTCCCGTAATAAAATATAAAACTGTATGCATTATCCTTATCAATTTTTTCCTTTTCAGCTGAAAATAACTGGGTATTGCCGATATATGCATGTATTACCCGTTGACATCATCGATATTGCGCCATTTTACCACAAAATACGTTTCTCTACCTAATTTGCTTATCAATTCTGTCGTTACTGCGGTACACCATGATGTCACGGTATTTGAATTATCCCTCATTATAACGAGCTTATTCAAGTGGGAAAAAATTCGCGATAATTATGGAACAACGAGTCCTTGTTAGGTAGTTTTCGGGTTAGTATAAATGGAGGAAAGTACATATACAATCAATCATTAGCACATATACACTCGCCATAATCACAAGGCTGTGTACAATCGATCAGTCTTAACAAAATCACCATGTCATCATTCACAAAATCATCATCCACCATGAGCGGAAACTCTGGAGAAGCCGTTCATCGAGACAACGGGGAAAAATCTCGGAAGGAGCAAGAGCGCGCGGAAGAAGAAGAAGAAAAGCGCAGACAAGACTTGGAGCGTGAGGAGAGAAAACGTCAGAAGGCAGAGCAGCGGCGACTGGACAGGCACTTGATGCAGTATGCACTAGCTTTGCGTGAGCAGGCATCGTGGCGTGGAACTCTCAACCGGCCGAAATAGTGCTAGTCATAGATATGATCATTTGTTTATATAATAAGTATTAGGTATTTGTGTACATCAGTATTAAGTATATTGTGTATGTGAGTGTTTGTTTTTGAAAATAAAAAAAAAAACTTGTTCCCGATACATAGTTATTTCATTTCAAAATGCATGCCGACTTACAAATGTCACGACATACCAGTTTCCTTCATGATACTAGATATTTAGGTAGTTAGTTTAATAATGATAATAATATATTGTACTAGTTCTATCCACTAAGATGTTGTACAATCTACATCCATGCATAGATAACCGTGGTCACTACACTTTGTAACACGATAGAGGGGCACCGCGACATGCTATGCAGCGATAGGTAGGTACGGTGCAGTGTTTAGGTAAGGTATCTGTCATACCATAGTCCTAACATTACAGGAATCATGAAAAGTATACATATTTAGAATGATGTTTTGTACATCGTTATAGTCTAACCAAACCTGAAAGCTATACAATGACAAATCTTAAGTATAAGTGAGGTGTATACATGTATGAAGCACACGTGTATGTCCCGGTAATTTTCTATGGTCACTCATCAGTTTTGATTTCGTTTCGAAATACACGCCGCCAGTCGGATACAGATCATAAAATGAATATAGCACGGGTTTTCCCGAATATTTCAAGACAGTGCCAACTAAACGTGGGTTGCCGTAATACGCTGGAGCTACTTACGTTCGGCCGGCAGCCTGTAATAATATTTCGATGAAGGTCCCGTCGTCTGATCATATTTACCTATCTTTTGAGTAGTGACACATAGTTTGTTCCATATTTAAACGATAGCGTGCCATGTGGTCATACGTATTATCGGTCCATAAGGAGTTACAGATGTAACGCCAATTGCCGCCGGTCTTTGTCATAATACTGTTTGCGGCTTACATGCAGTTATTCATAGATATAAAGTTAAGAAAAACCTTATTTAGACGTCTCATATTCCTGTATGGTCAGCTCCATACCTAAACGTCGCAGATACACGTAGTCAGAGGCGAATGCACACTCAGGCCTTGCTCAAGACATATGATAAGCATATGCCAAGCATAGTTTGTGATAACGAAGCTTTGCATCCCATGTGCACATAACGCTAATCATCACGCCTTGCAACTTATCTGCGTTAGTGATGTGACGTGCTATGCAGCGGCTAGTAGCACGTTACCTAGACGTTACATCTGGTGCAGTCCAAGCTTGACTTGATTGTATCTAACATAGAGTGGTCACGAGAGAAACTAAATTTCAACTTGAAGCAACGTCAGAGGGAATGATCTCAGTACCTTACCTGCACAACTCTCCATCATCCTACACTCATAGGGGTACAAGAAAAAAAAAGTAAACATATTATAAACACAAATATTTATTTTAATAAGCGAACGTCACATTGCAGCAGCATTGCTGCACTATTTAGCACTATTATCACTGATGTTGCGAGCCGAGTGCAGCAACATTTCTGTGTCCGTCCGGTCACCCGTCGAATAGTATTCGAGGATTTGCGGATCACCTTCATGCACTTTCTGGATGACCTCTCTAAAGATTTCTTGGGATTCTTTCAGCAGAATCGCCGGGACCATGTACTTGGTTATCCACGCAGAGACGTGCGCCGTGCAGAAATGATGAAAGTGCTGTGGGATCCTGCACTCACGTCCCGGTGGTACCACTACATTAGGCCTCTTGCCGCAGGAACAGGTGTCCCCGGCGACCGCCTTGCACTTCGAAAAGCGAATCTTCTTTTCAACAAACTCCAGTATAGTGGGCACCCTCACGAGATCCCTCTCACCTGGCGGCGGCCCCCAAAATAAGGGCATGAGCCAGTCCCAGTTCACCATCAGACGATCTTCTTCTGGCCTCGTCGGATCAAAGTTGTAGCGGACGGGGCATGGCTTCCCGTTAAGGAAAGTCAGGTCGTCCAGCTGTCGTTCCGCCTGAAGAAACTGTTTGTATGCTTTATTGAATTGCAGAATTTCGCCGGGGCTGAAAGGGGCCTCCTCGGGTATAGAAGGCCCGCGCCTCGTGATGGTGTCCACCGGGAAACTGAGTATTCTGTCTTGGGACTGCATCTTGAGTTCTGGATGGATGTCACGGGACTCCTAAGTCTATATGATGTTCTTGCGGTAATGTTGACCGTGTAGTGTCTAGCGACTGACTGCCCGCATAGCAATTTATACCACTCCAGTTGTTTATCGTACCGAAAAAAGAAAACAATATAGGGATAATATCAATTTGGAATTCCCACAACCTCGCGTGCGGGTTATCGTTCGGCGCGGTAATTGGATCATTCCTAAAATAAACGAGTGAATATTAAAATATTCTTGGACCACGTCAGTCAAACTTTCATCCTTATGAAAATAGACGATTTACAATTCATCCTGCGCTCCCATACTGGGGCCCCGGGAGTCACTTACGTGTTCACATAGTCACTATAGATCGTATCTCATACCTACGATAAAAATTACGCTACCAATTTCGGACATCGATAACAACGTTTAATTGCTGTACTCGATGCATTGTCTTAGCTCGCAACACCATAATATAAATGCCGGGCATTCACAGGGAAAACCAGTTCGAAAGTTTGTACCTTTAGTATACAGGTAAAACATATCTATTAAGCACATACGGCATTGTGTGCGCGATAAGAGCGTGTCTTAACAACAACAATGATGCAGATCGGATGCAGTTTTAGTAGGGTGAAACAACTAGTATGTGCTTCTTGACCGAATACTGATAACACAGAAGATATAAACAAAATAGACTGGGTTTCTCCAAAACGAGAAACTGTTAGGTTATCGGGCGACTTAGTGATAAGGTATTTAACTCGTGTAAAAGCAATGCTGAGACCACGTCAGCCGATATTTAGATACACGTCGCACTTAGGTATCATCCCACTTTAGTACTCCTAGCTGTTTGAAAAAGAACTACAATTATAGCACTAGTGGATCTTGTGAGTGCCCGCTATGAATGCTGCGCTGCAAGTCCAGCGTCATGCTTACATTATGCAAAAGTGGCAAAGCGGTGCATGGCCTATGAGATGCGGGTGACCGCTGCATGGCAACAAAGCAGATAATTCTACAAGAAGTATGTTTATTCTAGGCGTTCTAGGTATCGTTCCGTGAGAACGTGAGCTGTAGGTTTCTGGCAATTCGGCCCCAGCTTGGATGCTGATGCTGCGGCCCCAGCAATTCATGTTACCTGCTGCTTTGACCCATACTCATATCACTTTAGAGGCGGCACATACAAAAAAAGTCAAAATTTTCGGAAATGCATCTGACCCCTATGCACTATAGAATCTTCATCACTGAATACGAAAATAGTACCCTTGCGTTACCTAGATGTTGAATTTTGAAGTTATAGACCGTACGCTACCGTGTCATTGACTGTATCTCTATTTCCGCATGTACAAAATAACAGAGGATCCCATAAAAATACATGATGAATGATTTCGAATTCCGATAATGGTAAGAAAATATGAAGTATAATAGTATCAAGTAAATAATAATATTATTCTGTTAGTTCGATGGCAGCTTCGGTGCTCTATTTGCATTGCTTTTCAGAAAGATAACATGACTATAAAAACATACTCCGATCTATGCCTTTGTGCCATTTAATCATGGGAATATTAAACTTACAATGAAAATAAATCACCCAGAAAAGGTTTACAAGAGTTTTTTGCTTCTAAGAACAGATTTCTTAAATTAAGACGAATTGCCTAAGGTGCATGCCACACAAAAGCGGCGCGGCGCACATCGAGCGCAAAGGCGTCATTCAAATTTCCTACAAAACGCATGGAAATAAAGTCGCAATTTGAACACAACCAATGGTATGTTTAGGGCGGTATCGGGCGTGGAACGGGTGTATGTACTATACCTCAAATTGCGACTTTATTACCATGCGTTTTGTAAGAAATTTGAATGACACCCGCGCGCTCGATGCGTTTCTGTGTGGCTTGCACCTTAGAGAATATTGACGTTGTTTCAACAAAAAATATATCTTGAAGTTGTGTTTTTGTACCAAGAAAAATATATGTAATGCAATAAACAAATTATTTATTTCCAGAAGAAATTTATCATTACAATTCGTGGTAGGTATTTTCTGTTCTTAAATATTAAACTTTAATTTCTTAATACAAAGCAAATTTTTTGAATCAAAATCATATCTTGACCAAAGATTCTATAATATTGATTTGAGAGAATTTATTGTCTTGATTCAAAATCATTCCAGTTCTTTGAACTAAAAATTTATCTTATTGTCAAAAAGTTGAGATCCAACTTTCATAAAAAAAACTAAAGCTGTTTTTTTCCTTTCGTCCACGGCTCTGCACGCGTTTCTTCAATTTCTGTCCCGTTTTCCGCTGGGGCGTTATTTTATCAACACTTTTTATAGCCTATAAGATGACCAGGAATAAAAAAATGCATCCAAATCCGTTCAAATTAATGAGTCAAAACGGAACTTATGTACAGACAGTCAGACAGACCAAAGTAGTTTTGGCTTCAGTGCAATACTAATAATCCATTTCATTTTAAATTTTGAAATAATATTCAATGTACAGATATGATTTCTTTACTAATTTATTATTAGTGTAGATATTACTAAATATTATGAACAACTGAAATATTTTGTGAATCTGCCCTGCCTTGTTTTAAGAAATCCTTTTCAATAGGGCAAAGCTTAATGGCTTTACCAGTTCAAGATATCTTAAAGTGGATAGCCAGTAAACTTGATCCTTGCCGCCGAGCGACACAGGAAATGTTTTAAGACGATTAACACACATTCTGAAGTTCAACGGTTTTAATAATTTTGTTGTAAATGGTGTATCAGCTACGCACATCTGATTATACGTTTTTATTATTTACGATCCCACAATTCAAAGTGAAAAAAATTTAAGAGGTGATAGAGTATCCCAAATAGACCACGTTCCACCGAAAAAAAATTATTTGCGCGAACTTTTTTTTTATCTTTTCAAAGGAATTTAGTCAGCTGATTGAAGAACCACTTTGTACTGGGAAGCGAAAAAAATATTTGTCAAAAAGTTTTTTTTTCGTCTTGAATGTGGTCAGTTATGCATAATCGACTCTAGAATTATTTTCACTTATTATTGTAGGACTTTATATATGGTTTATACTGAAATCTATTGCTTTAGATATTTTTAATCTTATTAGAATGCATTAAACACCAGAAAAGATCAATTAGAATTAAATTTCAAGTTAGACAATATTTAAACAAAATACCGGCCATGTACGAGTCGGACTCGCGCACGAAGGGTTCCGTACCATTATCTATAAAAATGACAAAAAAATCATGTCTTTTGTATTGGAGTGTGCAGGTCTAACTCGCACTTTGCCAGTTTTAGTATTTGTTGTTATAGCGGTAACAGAAATACATCATCTGTGAAAATTTCAACTGTCTAACTATCACGGTTCATGAGATACAGCCTGGTGACAGACGGACGGACGGACGGACAGCGGAGCTTTAGTAATAGGGTCCCGTTGGCTACCCTTTGGGTACGGAACCCTAAAAACGGCAAAAAAATCATGTCTGTTGTATGGGAGTGCGCAGGTCCGACTCGCACTTGGCCGGTTTTAGTATTTGTTAATATAGCGGCAACAGAAATACATCATCTGTGAAAATTTCAACTGTCTAACTATCCCTGTTAGTAATAGGGTCCCGTTGGTTCGAACCTGCTTTCAGTAGGCCTACCATGAGTTTTTATTACTATACACGTTACCGTCTGCGTAAAATATTTTGTATAAGGAATGCTGGTTCCTGGAGTAAGCCGCTAGGGGCGCTGCACAATTTCTCATATATAGTACATTACGATACGAGAGCGAGAAAGAGTTTCTCGCACGAGTATCGTATAATATTTTATAGCAAAAGAAAGGAAAATGCCGACTTTACGCAAGCACACCGTGCGTAAAGTGGTCATTTTACGCACGGTGTGCTATAAAATATTTTACGCAGACGTTAACGTGTATAGTAAGCAAAACTCATGGTAGGCTTACAGGACCTTATCGAGGTAAGTATTTACTTATTCCAGACCGTTCAATTTTCATTTATTTACATTATATGTAGTGCAGAAAAACTTTGAATCATATCGGAAAACTGTTTTTCAATGCAAGGGCTCGTAAAGTTCTGTCTTGTGTGCGTCCAATCCGTTGTCAAAGTCACCTTTACCGCACGAGTGTTTAATGAGTTCATTTTTTTTATTTGTTTTTCTTTTGTTCCCCTACATAGTGGGAAGGCAAAGGAAACTTAGCCCATACAGCCACGTCTGATATATATATTTTTTATTGAACATAGTTGCCAGTCTTACTTGTGTACCATAGATAGATTTGACAGAAATTAGCTGGTTTTAGTTTGATGCGTTTGCAGGCTGCATTCAGTTTGATCGTGGGATGACAACGCATACCACTGACAGCAGGTTAGGTATGTTTTGTACGTGGACTATAAGTTTCCGGAATGAATATGAAAAAATACTATTAAAGGTACAAAATTAATTTATTGTTTTTCAAAATAATCTCCCTTGGCGTCTATGCACTTTTTCATTCGATCAAACCAGTTTTGAAAACTTTTGTGCCACTCCCCTGTGGTGACCTCTGAAACGTGTTTTTCATACTCCTCGACAGCCTCTTCTGGTGATGAAAATCGTTGACCGCGTAATTGGTTCTTAATTTTTGGGAACAGAAAAAAGTCACAAGGTGCCAGGTCGGGACTGTATGCAGGATGACTCATGAGTTCTACATTTTTCGTCTTCGAAAAGTCGTTTGTCTGTCTGGCCGTGTGAGAACTAGCATTGTCGTGGTGCAGGATGATACGGCGTTTACGGTTATTTTTACGGAGTTCGTCAATAACTTCCGGCAAACAAATGGTCGTGTACCAGTCACTATTCACGGTACGACGATTCTCTAAAGCAACAGTAGCCACGTGTCCAGTTTTATTAAAAAAAGAAGCAATCATCCGCTTAGATGCACTTTTCACGCGCGCCACTTTGGTTGGTTTCGGCTCATCTTGAAAGACCCATACGCTCGATTGCTGCTTTGTTTTGGGATCGTAGCAATAAATCCATGTTTTGTCACCTGTTACTATGTCCCACACCAAATTTGACGCACCTTCGTTGAATCTGGTAAGCATGGCACTGCACCAAGTGATGCGGTCCGTTTTTTGAGCCTCGGTCAAGTTGTGTGGGATCCACCGCGAGCACAGCTTTCTCACACCCAAATGTTTGTGTAGGATTGATTGTATTTGACTCATGCCTATTTCTAAGGATGCGCGAATTTCATGGTAGGTCACATGCCTGTCTGTTTCAATCATACGGCGCACAGCATCGATGTTTTTGTTGGTCACAGCGGTGGACGGCCGACCATCGCGAGATTCGTCACTGAGATTGATACGACCACGCTTGAATTCTGCAAACCAGCTATAAACAGTCATCTTGCATGGTGCTTCATTGCCAAAAGCTGTTTCAAGCCGAGCGATGCTCTGTTGAGCTGTCAAATTACACTTAAAATCGTAGAAAATCATACTACGAAAAATTTTCCCGAGTTAAATCCATGTTGATGCAGACATACAATTTTTTAAATGGCGCCACAAGGTAAAAACAAAAGACAGTCAGATGAAACAAACTGCATTCTACAGCCAAAGAGTTCTATTTTCAAATGTTGCAATAAATTTTTAAATATTGTTTATGTAAGTGGCCAGTTCCGGAAACTTTTAGTGTTACCTATGTATGATTGAATGCATCAAACTGAAAGCAGCTAATTTCCGTCAAGTCCTTCTATTATCTATACAATATAAAGACTGCCAATTTTCTCTAAATAAAAAAAATTATCTTATATGCCCATACAAATAAATATTTAAATAAGTAAATATTTAAAAGTAAGAAAAAGTGAAAGAGAAAATTTATTTATGCAGGTATGTTTCGTTGATAAAAATGCAGTATGATCAGTAGAATATTTGGTTTCCTTTAATTTTACTTCTCCATTTATTCTCGGTTAAATCCATAAAATAATGAGTATGAGTATCGAGTACAGTATTAATGTATCGAGTACATTTTCGATGTATCGATACTTTTGTTTCGATACCATATCCCTCCCTACACAGATCCGTCAATTTGGCAAGATGAGAGCAAAAAGAAAAGCCCGCCTAAAATTTATTTGGAGTTTGAAATTTGTTGTTTGTTTTTTAAGAAATATGTGGAATTTTGTCGATGAATAGATGTACTTGCAGAAGCTATAATTGCAAATGATAGCCTCTTGCCACCAATATCAAAAGAGAAATACCTTAACGCTTACAAAAATTTTCTCCAATGGAAAAATTATAAAAATGCCGCATCATTTTCAGAAAACGTTCTCATGGCATACTTCTGGGAACTGGCAAAGAAATATCAACCGTCTTCATTGTGGTTTATTTATTCAATGTTGAAGAGCACCATCAAGTATGAGAATGATATAGACATAAAAACATACTCAAAATTGACGGCATTTTTGAAACGGCAAAGCGTGGGCTTTAAGTCTAAGAAATCAAAAGTATTGTCAGCAAGCGCTGTTAAAAATTTTCTAAATAATGCTCCAGATTACAAATATTTAGCAGCGAAGGTAACATTTATTTAGTCTATGCTTAATTTGTTTGGTATCTACAATAATATACATAAACTAGCCTTACGCCCGTGCCTCTGCCCACGTTTCTTCAATCTCTGTCCCGTTTTCGGCTTGAGCGTTATTTTATGATTATTCCTTATAGCCTATATGTGGACCAAGTTTACTACGATAATAATTTTAAAAAACATTCAAATCCGTTGACTGGTTCTCGATTTATAACGGAACATACATACAACCGTTTGTATACAAAAATTCTAATAAGTAACGGTGGTTTTGGTTTCAGTACAACATTAATAAATAACCCAAACCGATTAAAATTTTGAGAAAATATTCAATGTCCAGACACTACGGAGGTCCTTTGTTTTTCAGAAAATTAGTTTAAATTATAAATTAAGCGGGGACTCTTGAGAAAAGCATATTATAAAATCAATGACTATTTGGACGATAATCATGCTTGGTGTCATGAAAATATTGATCCTAGCCATAATACTACTGTTCGTTAATTTTCTAACTGATTTGTGTTTTTCAAATCGTTTGTTTTTATGTGGACTAATATTTTTATTTTGTTTTTTATTATTATTTAGTCATTTCTTTTTACATATTATAACTTAAACTTAGCATTTATTAGTTGATAATCTGACTATAAAAAAAGATAAACTATATGAGACAGGTAGATGATGTTTTGCTTAGTATATTAACTTACTACCTCATTAGACAGGTAGACTAAGATGTATTTTATTTTTCCCTCATGACACAATATCCTTCTGTCTTTTATATTTTTATCCTTTAGTTATTAAAGTTTATTACATTGTTTTGTATAAGTTTATGTAAGTTAAAAAGACTGTAATAGTATTAAGCCATATTGAAAAAAAAAACTGATAAAAAAGACATGATCTTGCTAAGTTTCATGCCCTTCTTCTTAGCAAGATTAATCGAATGGGCGGATTTAGGCATTAAATCTATTTATAGTTTATTTATCTATTAACTTATTTATTCATTGCATTATGTAGGTATATACAATATTTTAATTTTTTACTTAAGTTACTATATATTTGGTTAGGCATTATATTTATTTATGGTCTATTCAGTTTATTTATCAACTTATTTATTAATTGCATTATGTATATTAATATTATTATTCCAATAAGTCTTTATTTTATGCATGTGTATAACTTTAGTGGCCCAACTTAAATATAGTTTTTTTATATATATTTCCCGTAAGTATCATATTTGTTTCATTATAAAATATTATTTTTATACAGATTAGATTTGACATGTAAAACGTATACTTTATGTATCTATTTTACAAATAAACATTTTGAATCTTTGAATATACTTTATTATTAGTATATAAGAATAGATATGAGGCAAATTTGAAAGTTACTAAGGAAGATTTTGTTCACAGGTAGCACTTATTTTCGGCATTACTGGAGCCTGTAGACAAGAGGAACTAGCTAACATTATAGTTGATGCTTGTGATTGTTGGCACTTGGTGGAAATTAATACACATTATGTTTATTTATAACTCATGTACTTATCCACAATATACTTATATTAAATATTATACCCAACCGGTTTCGCTATTCAGCATTCTCAAGGGCTTAACTACAATACTTATTAATTACATTTTCAGAATCTACAAATAAAATACGTGCAATAAAATAACAATATTAACAAAGTGATTTGGGGAATACCAAATAAAATATGGCCGATAAACAATGGAAGGTAGTTGAAACAACGTTGTGAAGTGATGTTTGCAAATTATTACGAAAACGTATTGTAATACCAGCGTTGTACAAACAGTTGGAATTGTGATGGTTAGGTGATGGGGATGTCATAAATAAAAAATATACACATTATGGTAGAAGAGAAAACCATGAATATGCTGAATAGCGAAACCGGTTCGGTATAATATTTAATATAAGTATATTGTGGATAAGTACATGAGTTATAAATAAACATAATGTGTATTAATTTCCACCAAGTGCCAACAATCACAAGCATCAATAAACATCATAAATAAACATAATAGCTAACATTATCAGTACCGTTCGAGTCTTTGATGCGTTCGCACACGTAATCTGCTCCCAGTATTTCAGTGGCTCTCAATCTTGTTACTGAGTGAGGTGCTATCTATATGTCTACAAAAATGGTCAAGTGTGGTACTTGTGAATCCGAAGTTGTGAATGGACCTCGCTGTTCAACGTGTAATCAGGTCTTTCACTTTCACTGCGTGCCTATTACCGAGAAAGGATTCAAGAAGCTTGGGGACCGAAAGCTTACATGGAGGTGCAAGAAGTGTAAACAAGGCGGCGAGGACGCTGGTGAGTCGGACCAATCCGATGAAGCTGTCACTGCAAATCGAGGCACAGACTCCCAATCTCTGAATTCAGAATCGTACTCTCATATAATGGCTGAGTTCAAAGCACTTAACTCAAAACTCGAACCTCTCCAAATATTAATGGATGATGTAAAGAACTTAAAAAACGACTTTGCAGAATATAAATCAACTGCTCGAGAAGTCAACAAGGTCCTTGAGGATTTCTCTGTTAGGATGCAGAATGTAGAAACTAGGCTAGCCAAGTTTGAAACTACGCAGGCGCTAGTCGCCCCACTCCAAGCAAAGGTGGAAAAGCTGGAGAATGAACTTAATGACAAAGAACAGTGGTCGCGATTGAACAACATCGAGCTGAAGGGAGTTCCTTATAAAAGTGGTGAAAATTTGTTTGAAGTGATTATGGGTATCGGTAAAATCATCAAATATCCGGTTTCCAAGCAGCAGTTAGACTTCATTGCTAGAGTACCATCCCGAGATCCTGAGAAGTGCAAACCGATCATCGCGTGCTTTATAAATCGATACGCTAAAGAAGACTTTGTAGCGGCAGCAAGATCTTACATGAAGAAGACTGCAATAATTCCCACTGACTTGAACTTGAGTGGAAATCAAAGCATCTTTGTTAATGATCATTTAACTGTGCAAAACAAATCACTGCTCAGTACAGTTAAAGTGACTGCAAGGGAACGGGGGTTCCAGTTCATCTGGGTCAAACATTGCAAAATAATGGTCAGGCAAAACCCCACATCCCCAGTTATAACAATGCGAAACTTAAAGGATCTCTCCAAATTAGCGTAAATATTTCATTTGTAATTTTACTCGTCTTTATTCTTGTTAATAGTGATTTTTCAAAGCTATGTTTGAGAACCGTTATGCATGTCGAAAGTCTTTGTTTGAGGTGCTCGGCCAGTTACAATGTAAAAAATATTGTGCTTCTCTGTTCTGTAATTGATAGCTCTAATTTAAATCTTTATCCAAATGGACTAAAGTCTATTCTTGCCTATTGTCTTTTATCGCTCACTATTCACCACTTGAGGGTATCGTCAACAATAGACGCTCGGTCTTGGGTGGCTATACTGACTCATATCTGTGCTCACACTAATGAAGTTGTTTACTTAAATAAATTAGAACTAAAAATTAAAATTGAACTTTCTGACTTATACTCATTAGGACTATTCTATTATAATAACTTACGGCTATTAAGTCATAGGGTTACCTATTTCTCATGGATTGCACCTTTGCTTTTCCACTTGTGGTTTAAAATACGGGTGTATTCGTGTCGAGTTTATGACAATTTGTTATTGCTTATCATTTACATTCAAATGTAATAACTTACAAATATACTATCAGAATGTCCGTGGATTGCGTACCAAGACAAGTACGTTCTTAAGGAGTTTATATTTAAATGATTATGACATTGTTTCGGTGACTGAGACTTGGCTACTTGATAGTATATCAAACACTGAATTATTTGACGATCGGTACTTGGTCTGGAGACGGGACCGTGATTATGCGAAAACAGGCCAGGTATACGGTGGAGGAGTTTTATTGGCGGTGAAACGTACCTTCCATGCAGTGGAAAGACCTGAATGGCGGTCTTCCGCGGAGGACCTCTGGGTTACATTGACTCTCAAACACGACAAACCAAGAGTTTCATATAAAGTTCATATCTGTACCATATATCTTTGCGAAGAAACTGAAGGTCACTCGTTTCAGTCTCAACTAGCAAATTTCTCACAGAGACTAACAGAAATTATTTTTTGTCATCCACTTGACAAATTCATAATTTTAGGCGACTTCAATATGAGTGATATTTCATGGAATCCACTTCCCGACTCCTCTGATCTCGTACCTGTTACTTCTTTAAATAGTGACTATTTACTAAACTTTATAGATGTGCTTAGCACCTGCAATCTTGGTCAGTTCAATGGTGAAGTTAATTTTATGAATAGAATTTTGGATTTGGTTTTATGCAATGGTTCTGTCGATGTAAAATCTTGTGGTGATCCATTTTTGCCCGAGGATAAGTACCATAAATCCCTTTGTATCCAAGCTATTTTTACCGATATACATACTCTTGAAGAGCAACCTAGGCTAAAATACGTATACGATCGTGGTGACTACTCATCTATAATGTCTGAGTTGAACCTCGTGAATTGGCGTGACCTGCTCACATGTGGCTCGCTCGATGGCGCTGTGGCCATTTTTTATGATAAACTTTACGCGCTGCGTGACACATATATACCAACCAAAAAAGTAAAAAATGACTCTTATCCACTCTGGTTTAATTCAGCACTAATTAAAGTACTACGCGAAAAGAGCAAATACCACCTTAAATTTAAAACTTATCATAACCAAAATGATTATCAATCTTTCTCATTGTTACGCAAACGAGCGAAGGCCTTAGAGCGGGAGTGTTTCGATATCTATATATCTAAAATCGAAGAATCTATAAGGAACAACCCTAAATCTTTCTGGTCTTACATTAAAAGTAAAAAACAGACTAATAGTTTCCCTAAAGTAATGAAATTTCAGAATGAATCTGCGGAGTCTGGTCCTGATATATCTAATCTTTTTGCTAGATATTTCCAATCTACCTTCCAACGACCCAATGATCTGAATACGATGCAAAATGAAGTAACAGAAAGTTCAAATGCCTGTCATATATCATCGATAGAGATTGAGACTGAAGTGATACATAAATATCTCAAATCTATTGATCTAACGAAATCTGGTGGACCAGATCATATTCCGCCGATTTTTATTATAAAATGCGCCGACAGTCTCGCTCTACCGCTCTCAATACTGTTTAAACGGTCACTATCTGAAGGAATAGTCCCCAAAGTATGGAAGGAGGCATTTGTTACTCCAGTTCATAAAAAGGGTAATAAAGCTGATGTGGAAAATTATCGACCAATCTCCAAATTATGTCTTTTCGCTAAAATATTGGAACGCCTGGTGTACAATCAGATTTATGCTGCCTTGAATTCCTCATTCAATGAAAATCAACATGGCTTTCTGAAAAAACGTTCTACAGTCTCGAATCTGGTGACAGCTACCGAATTCATAACTAAGTGCATGGATGAACGTGTACAAGTTGACGTAATTTACACGGATTATAGCAAATGCTTTGATCGCATTGATCACAATATTCTCCTAAAAAAACTTTTCCCGGCTGGAATACACGGTGATTTACTCAGATGGTTTTCATCGTACATAGATAACCGGAACCAGGCTGTAGTACTCAATGGATTTACATCTGCTTGGACTCAGATTCCCTCTGGCGTGCCTCAGGGATCTTTGCTTGGTCCTTTGCTTTTTATAATTTTTATCCAAGATATTAATAATTGTTTTATTAACTCCGATAAAATTTTATTATTTGCTGATGATATGAAAATTTTAAAGAAAATTAGCTCAATGGATGATATTTACAAACTTCAGGCTGACCTCGTTAGATTTGATGAGTACTGTACCACTAATAAGCTTAACTTAAATGTATCTAAGTGCTATTACATATCTTTTTCCAGAAAGCATTCTGACCTTGACATTGGTTATTCAATGAAGGGTCACAGTATCAAAAAAGTAAATACTATTAAAGATTTAGGCGTGATCTATGATTCTAAACTCATATTTGATGAGCATATCAATCACATTGTTTGCAAGGCCTCCAAAGCTTTAGGATTTATAATGCGAACTTCTAGTGACTTCAAAAATATTAAATCTATAAAAATACTATATTGCGCTTTTGTCCGTAGTCACCTGGAATACGCATCGCAAGTTTGGAATCCTCAATATAATAAATACATTTCTCGTATTGAAGGTATACAGAAGAGATTCCTGAAATTTCTTGATTATAAGGCGCATCAATATTCCCTTGACTATGATCATCGATGTAGGAGATATCATTTCCTACCTTTGGCCGTAAGGCGTAATATATCTGACGTTTGCTTCCTCATGAATATCGCCAATGGATCAGTCGATAGCCCGAATCTTCTATCATTAATTAACCTACGAATTTATAAAAAGAGCACGAGACAGCACAATCTTCTTTATATTCACCCATGCAATACTAATTACAGACAGAATGCATTTATTTCAAGAGCAAGTAACCTGTTTAATAATAACTCTACTGATTTAGATATGTTTTGTATGAGCACCTCATCAGTTAAAAGAGCCTTGACAATCAAACATTTTAATTAGTTTTTTAAAATCAAGTCTGATACTTCTATTTATTTTGCATCTTATAAATACTAATAATTTAACCTAATGTTATATTTACTTGAGTTTGCTAAATGTATAGTTTAATGAATGGCTGACGCCATCATGACTCTTCTTCTTTTATACAAGTGTTAAATCTATCTGGTGGAGATTTTTTATCGGCATTTAGTTGTTTAAGAACACTTCTATTGTTATAATTTTGCTGTAAATCTTCCTAAAAGAAAATAAATAAATAAATAAAAAAATTACTTTGAATAATATTGAAAATCACGGTGAAACACTTTTGGTAAAAATTCCGAAGAAAAAGACTAAAATTCCAAGGTCATTTACAATTCACGGCCAGTTCTACAAAATAGTCAAAAAATATGAATCTTTGCGTTCGACTAAGGGAAAACACAAACGGTTTTTCAAAACTATTAGAATGGAAAGTGTACGGCTCAGTGTATTGGCATAAATAAGTTCGGTGGAATGCCAAAAGAAATAGCCACGTATCTAGGACTTCCAGAGCCAAAAACATATACAGGTCACAGTTTCAGACGAACTTCTGCGACATTGCACGCCAATTCGGGAGCAGATATTACAACGCTTAAGCGACATGGAGGTTGGAGGTCGGATACAGTAGCAGAAAGTTATATTGAAGACTCAATAGAAAACAAAAAGAAGATATGTGCTCAAATATCTGAATCAGTAAATTTAAATTCTAGCTTTGAAATTGGGCCGCGTCAGTCTACCTCACGTGAAAATATAGATATTGAAACCGAACCGCACCCTAGTACCTCATTACAAAACACCGCGAAGGAAAGGACTAATGTATCGGAAACGATTAATAGTAACTGAAGTCCAACATTCAAATTAGCGGGTAGAAGTATTACCCTAAACGTACAAAACTGTACTAATGTTACTTTTAATTTTAATAATTAAATTGTTTTTTTTAAATATTTGTTTTATTTCCTCACACTATGCCTTGAAAAACGTAGTATGATACATGTGCGTAAGGGCAATAACTTAACTCGTAACGTTTAAAACACTCGCTACGCTCGTGTTTCAAACCGTTCCTCGTAAGCTATTGCCAACTTTACGCACTCCTAGCATAAACTACTATTAATCATGTTTTTTTATATCTAAAATATTGAATGCGCCAATACTATTTTGAGAGTTTTTCTCGAAATTCTTGTTTTTTTTCTTAAGTTACTATAATATAATTTCCTTATGATTCAATGCAATCTTTACTTTTTCTAGGAATTTTAATATTTGAAATCGGAATGCCGAACACTGGTTTTGCCCAATTTAGGGATGCCGACTCTTAAGATAACTTCTAGCTGACAATTAAAACCCCTTTCAAATACGTGACGTTATTGTCAAGTATTAAACGAATTTATAACTTTACACTGCTAAACACAAAAACCTTTTCATGTAACAGTAAAATTCTCATGAAAACCCATTCAGCAGGGAGCATTAAAGACCTCATGTGCTTGGAGACCTGTCAAAATATAAGGTGAAATTTATTTATGCAGCCAAGCTCACACTGGAGGCTTGGTATTAGATATTTTGCAGGTTGTGTAGAACCGTAACGTAGACTAGACTTATTTTGTAGTCTTGTTCTAGTTAATTAAGGAACAAAAAACCCCAATGTTGGGGTTGAATTTATTATATGTAGTGATAAAGTTACTAGTTCTTATCACACTATCTCACTAATTATAAATGCGAAAGTTTGTGTGTGTGTATTTTTGTTACTCTTTCACGCTGAAACGGCTGAACGGATTTGGATGAAATTTAGAATGGATATAGCTTATACCCTAACTTAACACATAAGCTACTTTTTATCCCGGAAAAAAGCATGTCGTTAAACCGAATTACACGCGGGCGCGCCGCGGGAAAAAGCTAGTTATACAATATAATTAAAATATTTATATTTCTTTTCAGTAAGAATCAAGCAGATATTGCTCTTGTGAACTCACTCAATGAACACGAAAAAAGATCAATGTGATCTATAACCTCATTAAGAATTCGCGCAGCGCGCTGAAGTGGGGCTTCCCTTCCCCATGGAGGTTCCTCCTCGTTCTCAGCAGCCCGAACAGCCCGCCGTACGTTAACAGAAGTATCGGTTATAGTAACTACTAGCCTCAATCATAAGCCCATCACTTGGTGATGTTGAGGTCGCGTGCTTGGCTGAGGCCAGGAGTGCATGGACTGACAAGTCCGAGAACTAACCTCCCGATGACTCTGAAAGAAGAGAAAGAGGAGAAAGCTTTCTTGCGTACTTCTTCTTCTTGCGTGCGTCTTGAAAAGTGAGATCTTATGTAAAAGGTACTCCAAGGTCTCTTACCGCCTCCACTCTCACCATGTCACTCCCATCTACATTGTTCAAGTGCTGTAGTGGAGCATGTGCGTGGCTGAACGTCATCGTAACGCACTTGTCCACGTTGAAATCTAACCAAAGTATTTGCGCGACTCCATTCCACCACCATGCCTATATCTTGTTGCAATTTCTGATGCTCACAGCCATCCTTGATACCCAATCTTCAGGGTGTAGAATACCTCACTTCGCTTCGCATGATCCTGTTTTATACCAACAAATACTGCAACAACCACTCTGAAATTGATATACGGTAAAGTTGAGGACTAATGCTATGTTGAAGGTTTTATAGCAATAACACCACTGGCAGCCTGCGGCCTAATTTATGATACTCTGACAGAGTGACTTTTTGTAAGATGTCTGCTTACTGATTTTCTCCAAAGTCCATTGTTTACGTTATCTTCATAAATATACTTGATTATACTATATGGTGGTTATTGATTCTAAGTGCGCACTCTGCATTGGAGCTGGACTCCTTCATAGGTTATGGGAACCCTAAAAATTGAATTGCTCAACGAGCAAAATTTTGACACTTGGAAGATTCAAGTAAAAGCTTTATTAGTAAAAAATCAAGTATGGAAATACGTAGATGGATCCATATCAAAACCCACCGCCAGTGAAGAAACAGCGAGCACATGGTCCGATAAGGATGAGATGGCTATGTCTGACCTTATTATGGCGATGAGTCCAAGTGAGTTGAAACATACTCGAGGGTGCGCAACCTCGCACGAGATATGGAAGAAATTGGAAGCCGTATATGCATCTAAAGGCCCCGTAAGGAAAGCAAGTTTGCTGAAGAAATTGACATTGAGCCGTATGAAAGAAGGCGATGATGTACGAAAGCATTTAAGTGATTTCTTTGAGGCAGCGAATATGTTAAATGATATGGGTGGTACTACACACGATGACATGCTGTCGATCTTGCTATTGAATAGCCTACCGGCGAGTTACGAAGGCTTTAAATGCGCAATGGAGTGCAGAGACGAGTTACCGAATATAGAGGTTCTAAAACTAAAAATATTAGAAAAAGCGAATAGCTCGAGTTCGAACAAAACTGTGAACATTGAGGGAGCTATGTACGCAAAGCACCGAGGACCGAAAAAGAACTCGAAACCTGATGAACAGAAAGTTGGACCTAGTAAATTTGTGTTTAAATGTTTTAAATGTCACAAAATGGGACATAAAGCTTCGGAATGCAAGATGAAGCGAAATAATAATGAGTCGAGATGTGCACAAGAGCTAAAAAAGGAAGAGGACAGTACTTTTGATATTATTTTTAATTGTACAAACTCTGTTAATTCTTTAAAATCTCTAGAGGATGATTGGATCCTTGATAGTGGATGTACATCACACTTGTGTAATGATAGGGACAAATTTACTAACAATTTCAATGTTTTGCAGGATAAACTGAAACTAGCATCAAATCTGTCAACTGATATCAGGGGCAAAGGTGACGTAAAATTGTCAGCATCAGATAAAAGGCATATAACATTCCAAAATACATTGTACGTACCAGATCTTCGTAGCAATTTGATATCTGTGGCCAAAATTACGGATAACGGGTATGAAATTAACTTTACTAAAGATAGAGCCTGTATAAATGATGTGGCGGGTAGAACCGTGATGACAGCAGAACGTAAAGGGGATCTTTACCATGTAAGAAAATTGAACGAACAAGCTTATTTTGTTCTTAATTCAACTGATATTCTTGCTTGGCATGAACGTATGGGACACTTAAATGGTAGAGATCTTTCAAAATTACTGAACCGTTACGGCTATAGTGTAAAAGAGGCAGATTTACGCGAGATTTACAACTGCTATATATGTGCTAAGGGGAAAATGAGTTCGTTACCATTTCCAAGGTCGAGTGGACCGTGTAATGAAAAATTACGAATTATACACTCAGACGTAGTAGGTCCGATGAAAACGCAATCAATAGGTGGTGCGAAATATTTTGTAACATTTATCGATGACAGTTCTCGATGGTGTGAAGTTTATTTACTTGGGAACAAAAGTGCAGTGTTGAGTGCATTCAAATTATATAAAAATTACGCTGAAAAGTTGACAGGGAAGAAAATAAAATTTCTTCAGAGTGACAACGGCGGGGAATATTGCAATCACGAATTTGATGAATTTCTCAAGAGTGAAGGTATTCAAAGAAGGTTGACAGTGCCACATACACCTCAAATGAATGGCGTTAGTGAAAGCATGAATAGAACCTTGCTGGAAATGGCCAGGTGCATGTTATTATCCTCTGGTCTATCTGTAGGCTTTTGGGCGGACGCAGTTGTGACTGCATTGTACGTACGAAACCGCTGTCCGACCAGTAGCTTGAAAGGTGACATTCCATTCGAGAAATGGACCGGTACTGCTGTGAACCTTGAAAATATTCAAAGCTTTGGAACTAAAGCATATGTATTGGATAAGACGCCAGGGAAGGATAAATTTGATGCACGTGCCAGAGAGGGAATCCTTGTCAGATACCCTAGATCGAGCAAAGGATATCGTATCTGGATACCCACTGAACATAAGGTGATAGAAGCTCGAGATGTTAAATTTCAAACGGAATTGAGAAAATTAAAGAGCGAGAAAAGCGTTCAACCTTCAGTTGAAGAAACTCAACCAAAAGATGGCCCACAAATTCAAGAGTTGGAGTTTGACACACCCAATGAAATTATACAGAGGCCGTTCACAGGTGCTGGAGACAACACTGATGAGCGCGAACACTCGGCAGGAGGAGAGCACTCAGACAAAGGTGAACATTTCGGTGATGGAGAGAGTTCTAACTATAAAATAGGTCTGAACGAGGTTGAACCAACTGTTGAGAGACCAGTTAAACAGGTAAATTTAAGACGAGCTCCTGGAAGACCGAAGTTTATTAAGGGGGAGCGCGGTCGTCCTAAGAAGGTTTATCAAATGGTAGAAACACATGAAGAAGAGATGGAACGACAAATCGAAGATGATGGAGAGTTTTTCTCTGCAGTGGCTGAAATATCATTAAAACAAGCTTTGTCAAGTGATGATCATGAGGGATGGCAAGAGGCAATTCTGTCTGAGATTCGAAGTTTAATCAAAAATGAGACATGGGATATTGTAAAGAAGCCTAAAGACCGAGACATTATTGGTTGTCGCTACGTGTTAACGACAAAATTGAATGTTGACATGACTACAAAGAAGAAGGCACGGTTAGTAGCAAAAGGTTTTAGTCAACGTTATGGTGTTGACTACCACCAGACGTATACCCCAGTTGCAAGACTTGAGACAATCAGACTGCTAATGGCACTTGCTGTAGAGCTGAACCTTGAGATTCATCAGCTTGATATAAACACAGCATACTTAAATGGTCAGCTTGATGAAGACGTATACATGCAAATACCGGAGGTACTTACAGAGAGCCTTATTGAGCTAACCCAGAGAGAAGATAAGACTTCGGCAGTTGGGAAGCGTGCTAGACAAATGTTACTTGACCTCAAGGCAGGGGGAGACTGTTGCTTATTGAAAAGATCTTTATATGGTTTAAAGCAAGCAGGGCGACAGTGGTATTTGAAATTGGATGAAAAACTTCGAAAGATGAACCTAATTCCAACCGTAAATGAACCATGTCTTTATCACCAGCGTAGAGAAGATGGATCAATTTTAATAGTTGTCATTTATGTGGATGACATCTTGGTGGCTTCACAGGATATCAAGTGGATAGAGCAATTTAAAAAGGATCTAACTAAGGAATTTGAGCTTAAAGATTTTGGACCAGCGAAATACTGTCTTGGTATTGAAATTGAGAAGAAAGATGGTGAAATAAGCTTGTCACAGAAGAAGTACATAATGGATACACTAAAGAAGTTTGGCATGGAAGAAAGCAAAACAGTATCCACTCCATTTGAAGTTGGCCTAAACTTTGCAGCATCAAAAGAAGAGAGCCAGGACAATGTTGGCAAAGAACAGGAACTATGGCCATATCGTGAACTGATAGGGACTTTGATGTACCTAAGCGTGGGTACTAGACCTGATATTAGCAATACAGTTTCAAAATTGGCGCAATTTATGACATGCCCTAAACATGTACATTGGATTTCGGCCAAAAGAGTTCTTAGATATCTAAAGAAAACTATAGACTATAGTCTTACTTTTAAAAGAACAGAGCAAACGTTAATAGGATACTCAGATGCAGATTGGGGGAATTGCTTAGTAGATAGGCGTTCGTATTCCGGCTATGCTTTTGTTTTGGGAGGAGCAGCTATTGCTTGGCGATCTCAAAAGCAGAGAACTGTAACCACATCCTCTACAGAAGCTGAATATATCAGTACCAGCGAGGCAATAAAGGAAGCTCTTTACCTGAGTAGTTTATTAAAGGAGATAGGTCTATTGGAACTATCAAAAACTACTATCTATGTTGACAATCAGGGGGCGATTTACCTTGCTGAGGATCATGTCTATCATGCTCGTACTAAGCATATACGAGGGGTGGCTGAAAAGTAATCTACCTGACTATGAAAGAAAATACATGGATTAATAATTTATTTTTTATTTTTCAATATAGTCCCCTGCAACTGAAATGCACTTACGACATTTGTCAATAAGTGACAGCATACCATTAAAATAATAATTATTATTTTGTTCGTCAAAATAGTCATTCACAGCGTCCTTCATCTCTTCGTCTGTTGAAAATCTGCGCCCTCTCAAATTTTTCTTTAAATTTTTAAATAAGAAGTAGTCAGAGGGAGCCAGGTCTGGACTATAGGGTGGGTGGTTGATCTCTGTAAAGCCGTTTTTTGTCAGAGATGACCGCGCCTTAAAGGCCGTGTGCGCGGGTGCATTATCATGCAAAATCAAAACGCCTTTGCTAAGTTTGCCCCTCCTGTCTTCTTTTATTTTTTTGCGTAGCTGGTCAAGTAAGTTCGCATAGTATTCAGCATTCATCGTGGTGTTTTTGGCAGGTAATCTATCATAAGAATCCCCTCAACATCCCAAAAAATGGTTGCCATTAGTTTGCCCGCTGACAGCCGGACCTTAAACTTCCTTGGTGGTTTTTCCCCTTTAAATTTCCATTGCATCGATTCTTGTTTGCTTTCGGGATCCCACTGACGAATCCAAGTTTCATCACAGGTCACTATTCGCAAGATAGTTTCTTCCTCTTTATCCTTTACCAAGTCTAAAAATGACTGACAACATTCCACACGCCTTTGCTTATCAAACGGGGTCAACATTTTAGGCACCCAACGTGCGCTCACCTTGGACATTCCCAAATGTTCATGAATTATTTCATGAACTCGTTCCTTGCTAATGCCAACATCTCTAGCTATTTCCCACTGCTTAATTCGCCGATCGGCAAGGATCAGTTTCTTCACTTTTTCCACATTATCTGCGGTAACTGCAGAAATGGGCCTTCCACTACGGGGATCGTCTTCTAAGCTCACACGGCCTTGTTTAAACTGCTTTGACCAAAACTTTATTACAAATTCGGAAGGACATGAATCTCCGAACACCTTAAACATGCGCTCTCGGATCTGCGTCGGCGTATTCCCTTCTTTACCGAGGAATTTAATCACAGCGCGATACTCAATTTTATCCATTTTTAATTTTATTGCAACTTGATAAAAACGAAGACGCGCCAAAAAAAAATTGAACTCGTAGAAACAAATAAGTGTCATAATTTTTAAAAAAGGAATAAACAAAGAATACGAGAATATAGTGGCCAGTAACATTTTTTAAACTTTCTTTAACAAAGGAGATTTTATATCAGCCACCCCTCGTAGATATAAAGCACCATTTTATAAGGGACGTACTCAGGGACCAAATTTTAAAATTGAAATACGTGTCGACAGATTTTATGCTAGCTGACGTTTTAACGAAAGCGTTGCCTATGTGCAAGCACTACAAGTGCATAAGTGGCCAAGGGCTGCAGTTGTGAATTGAGGGGGCGTGTTGAAGGTTTTATAGCAATAACACCACTGGCAGCCTGCGGCCTAATTTATGATACTCTGACAGAGTGACTTTTTGTAAGATGTCTGCTTACTGATTTTCTCCAAAGTCCATTGTTTACGTTATCTTCATAAATATACTTGATTATACTATATGGTGGTTATTGATTCTAAGTGCGCACTCTGCATTGGAGCTAGACTCCTTCATATGCTATGTCCATGCTCTTGTGATAACTTCATTCCATTAAATTTTCTCGATAGAAAAAAATACAAAGTTACCTCCAAACTGTACAATAAACCATAGCATTCAATGAATACTTGAAATTAGATCTGAAACTTTGCATAATATAACTGATATTAGTATAAAGTAGCTGCAGACTGTTAAAAATAAATAAACCATCAGTGTAACTGATATTTTAGCGTGCGCGGCATCTGAGGCTAAGCAAATTAGCCCGTCTGACAATTGAAATCGTACATTTTTGGCTGTCAAATGAATTCAGTAGTCTTGTTTTGTTCTTGACAACCTAAAATGTACGATTTCAAATGGACTTAATATTTACTATACCGAATAGCCATATGACAATCGAATTTGCACCTCTGATTAGAGTAGGATGGACAGTTTAAAAGCAGATGCGTTAGAGCAGGACTGCGAATTGAGGTATTATGGGCCCTTAACCTTAAGATCGTCTGCAAATAGCAAGCAAACGGCGTTCTTGGCAACATCTGGAAGGTCATTTACCATTATTAGAAACTCGAGCGGTCCTAAATGGCTTACGCCAGGATAAACAAAATAATATTTCGATACGCAAATATAATCTACCAAATGGAACTCATAAAAATAACGAGGTTTTCGCCGTCTATCTGAGAAAACTGTCAATCTTTAAGCCGTAGAGAGTAGGGATTGAATAATTAAGGTTTCCCCAATCAACCTTTATTGGTGGAGTCCCTTGGTAATTCTGATCAATACATCCGGAGGCAGTCCCTTTTACGTCAAGAGAGCTGATTGATAAAATATGCAAAATGTTGAGTTTTTTATACAATTCATTTTAATGTGTTTTAAGTTATCCTGTAAAATTCTTTAATGTTTTATTTATAAATATAAATTTCAGAATACGTTTCCAATATGCAGCTATAAATTCTTGGCGTTGGCTATCGGTATTTCGCTCTAGTACAAAGTTTCCAGTTGGATATGTTACAGCCAAACCCGATTTTAGAACAAACTAGTTTTGCCTAGGCCATGAACACCAGCTATACCAATTGGTCAGGTGTCGTTAACGGGGCACAATTTTCTGCAGTGAAGTATTTCTGGGTAGAAAATATCTAGGAAGATTATGTATGGCGGTCGCTCCACTACGTTCCTTGACTCACCAACCGGCTCTTAAATATATCTGAAAATTTCAAAGAACTATAGTTGGCCTAGGCAAAGCTAGTTTCTTGTAAAATCGGGTTTGGCTGTAACATATCCAACTGGAAACTTTGTACAAAAACACAACAATTTTGTAAACACAAAATATGTATTTTACTTACCTATATTTTATGGCTACTGCCACGAACCGAAAAGCGTTAGAATTGAGACCACGTACAACAAAGCGTAGCGTAGGCTGACCTCGTGTCGTAGCCCGGGAGGTACCGTTGCAGATACAAAAGTCATAGTAATCCGGCAGATACTGACATTGATCGTAGATCTCACATGACTGATATGTGAATCGACCGTCAGCTGCTCAAGTAGCGGCGGGTTTGGGTGTTAGAGGTTGCGGAAGTGGTAAAAAAAAAGTAATATTACGCCGGCTGAAACTTTTCTCACAGATAGTTGACATCATACTGAGCTGAAAAAAAATCGTCAGCTGACGCACCGGCGGTGGGTGTGGATGTGAGAGGTTGCGAAAGTGGTAAAAAAAAAGAAAAATGTTACAGTACGCCGGCTGAAACTTTTCTAACAGATAGTTGACATCATACCGAGCTGAAAAAAATCATCAGCTGGCGCGCCTGCTGTGGGTCTAGATGTAAGAGGTTGCGAAAGTGGTAAAAAAACAACTAACGAATCCACGATGTAGCTGACGATTTTTTTTCAACTCACTATGATGTCCATTATCTGTAAAAAATGTTTCAGCCGGCGTACTATTCCTTTTTTTACCACTTTCGCAGCCTGTCACAACCACACCCACCGCGGGAGCGTCAGTTGACGCTTGGTTTTGTTATTAGCCATTCTAGATCTATTGAAAAAGATTTTTTTTATTTTATTTTAAGGTATATACAACAGATTACAGCCAAAAATTGCTTATAAAAACAATAATTATTTGGACAAGGCTACTTTCCAAAACGAATACACACAACATGCACAATTAAAAACTAAGGTTAAACATTCATTTAGTACTTAACTATTATACAAACAAAATATAAAATTTAAATTACACGAAAAATTAAATTTTAGTAACCTTTTTCATAAAGTGAGCACAATGTTTTTTTTAAATAAACTATAGTTGTTTGAAAAAATATCAAAGTTATCGCTATGTCTCTTTAACGCGTCATACGATCTGCACATTCTTGCTAATGGTGTATTATAACTATAAGTAATGTTGCTCTTATAAGTGTGAAGCCTAAAAATGCGCGGGGCACGCTCTCAAATTTTTGCGTTAAAATGTATCATGTTTAAGAGCTTAGTACAATCTATGTGAGAGTTGATGATCTTGAAAGGGTAATCAATCATAAGGAAATCAATCGGCGTAAAGTCACTACCTAAAATGCAACGCTACCGCCGGGCTATCCGTTGTACTGACGATCTGTAGGAGTTTGCGGGTGGCGGCTGGATGAGGAGGACCACCAAGAGTGGGGAAATATTGGAAAGGCCAATGTCCAACAGTGGACGAACACAGGCTGATGGATGTTTCCCGCTACAAAACAAAAGAGGCAGCGGGTTGTACAACCGTATATAATTTAAGTGGGTACTTCTTAAGTCACCTCATTTTCTCAATCAAAGGGGAAGAAAATTAATGGGGGCCATATAGTAATACTTTATTCACTGCCATAGATATTATCATCATATTAACGCTGTCAACTAATGCGAAGATGAAGTCAGTAAGCTTATCCTAAATCCTAAAGTTCTTTTCACGAAAGAACTCCCCTGTTATAGTACACTGAAAGGTGCAGGGAAAGAACAGGGAATGTCCATCTGAGTACATTTCGAGAAAAACGCATGTAAACCTTTGAATGTGTATACATATTTTTAATGATACTAGAAATACAATTGAAAGTTTACATACTTAAACAAATTTCTACTTAATCACACTAATATTATAAATGCGAAAGTTTGTGTGTGAGGTGGGCTTCACCCATAAACGAGGTCGCGAATTGATCATCAGACCCGAATTTGTGATCGAGATCAAATTCGAGGTCCGCCTCGAATTCGCAGATCAAAAATTCGAATAGGTATTCGGAAAGCCCACGTTCTGATTGGTTACCTCACAAAATTTCAGACCAATCACGAAGAGGACCTCGTTCACATAGTGAAATGTCTAACACTCGGAGTGTGAGTGAAGGTCACTTGTGTATGTAGTTCCAGTGTGTTGCCACCACGTGGCGCCACCATTCAAAAATGTGTTAAACGGTTGCCAGCCTGTTTAGAGGACCTAGCATGTCCTCGAATGCATAATTTTACAACTAGTGTTTCCTTGCAATTTTATCCGTCAATTTGGACGCATGAGTAAAATATTTTACCTAATACTAAGATAAAAAAACAAACAACAAATTAGATGTCGAAGCTGGTTAAATGATATTCTTTGTAGTAAACCTGTTGGGACATTATAAGAAAAATCACGACAAAGTATAGCAATAATATTAGGGTTATGTATAAAATTTTTGAAAAGCTGATTTTATATAAGTCAACGAAAATAAAAAACTTTTTAACTTTTGGGATTGCTCCCACAGAACATCTGCAATAAGTAAATTACTGACAATAAGGCCGAACAAAGATCCTTGCCTAAGCTTTAATTACAGGATCTAAATAAAAAATAATTTCGCCAAGTGCAAGTCGGACTCGCGCACAAATGGTTCCGTACCACCACACAATACGATTACAGAACCCTAATAACATGGTAAATAACAACAATATAGATGTCGTAGCAACATCAAAGCGATACAAAACAAGCTGCTAAAATGGTAGCGCGCGACAAACAATTTGGCTCCGTTAAGTAAAGAACCCAAATTGTATAACAATCTGCCCAAATTTGAAATCTTTAAGGTAGAGCTGAAACAATAACATTGAAAAATGCTATTTTTCCAAATTGATATGCAGGTTGAACTAAACGATGACCCCTGGAGGAAAAGTACCTTAAATATGAATGATAGCAAATTTTACTTACAGGAACCTTTATTTTATTTTTTAAGTTAAGGAAAACTACATTCAAAGAATAATTTTTTTTTTCTTGTAAAGATGTTGAATTTTGGAAGAATTTGGTTCATAAGTTTACAGACGGACGAAAGGACGGACAGACAGCGGAGGCTTAGTAATAGGGTCCCGTCACATTTTTTTGGGTTTATCTTGGGATACATATTTTTATAATATACTCGTATTACTTGTCTTGGAAGCTACAGTGACCCGTATTTTGTCAAAATTTCAATTTTCTTCTTATTATGGTTCTAGCTGCAGACCTCAGACCCCTATGACCGACGGAATGACAAACAGACAGACAGGTGTCCCGTTGCCTCGATGTCAGCCTCGAAATTGAGAAGACCTCTGATATGGGCGGGAAAGTATATGTTAATAAGAAATTCTAATCAAAGGTTAGGTGTGTTACATATAAAATAAGCTACCGAATTTGAGGTCGGCCTCGAACATGGGACATGGGTGACATGGGTGTATATTATAAAGTGTTGAGTTTTAAGAAATCCTAATCAGTGATTAAGTGTGTTAGAAAGACAATAAGCTACCGAATTAGAGGCTGGCCTCGAAAATTGGAAGACCTCAGATATGGGTGTGGAGTATGTGTTAACAAGTGTTAAGCTGTAAGAAATTCAAATCAAAGGTCAGGTGTGTTACAAAAACAATAAGCTACCGAATTACAGGTCTTGAAAATGGGAGGACCTCAGACATGGGTGTGTATATTAAAAAGTGTTTTCTGTTTCAATAAATCCTAGTCAGAGGTCAGGTGTGTGAATCAGCCAATAATCACCCGAAATAGAGGTCGGCCTCGAAAATGGGAGGACCTCAGACATGGGTGTGTAATGTTAAAAAGTGTTAAGTGTTAATAATTCCTAATCAGAGGTCAGGTGTGTTAATCAGCCAATAATCACCCGAAATAGAGGTTGGCCTCGAAAATGGGAGGACTTCAGATATCGGGTCATTTGGTCAAGTTTTATTATGGAGATTGTTAAGAAGTTACTGAGTGTAAAACAGCTTCGAATCTATTGGGCTGTTCGTAGTGACAAATGCATTTCAATGATAAGATCGCACTGTCGGTATGAACCCTATTTCATAGGGCCCTCGTATCAGGGTGTACCTGCACAGTGCTCTAAAACGGGTCAGGCCCAACAAGGGTGTGTGTGTGTGTGTGTGTGTGTTTGTTACTCTTTCACGCTGAAACGGCTGAACGGATTAGGATGAAATTTAGAATGGATATAGCTTATACCCTAACTTAACACATAGGCTACTTTTTATCCCGGAAAAAAACATTTCGTTAAACCGAATAACACGCGGGCGGAACCGCGGGCAAAAGCTAGTATGAAATATATTTTCTTATATTATCACTAATTTATTACTTTGAAAATACAAAAAAGTTTAAATAGAATTTGCGATTTTTTCACTTTCAGGGCAATGAAAAATCGTCTTCCCGTTTGTTTCACATTCAGGCCAATCGAAAATCTTACTTTTTATTGCGATCCCTTATTGTATTTCAGGTTTTTGTGATTGAAAACTGGACTTTAATAGAAAAACAATGTTTTTACAATAAAAAACACAAAGTTGGAAAAATGTGACATCTTTCCCTGCACCCTTCTTATAGTTAAGTACTAAATACGAAAATGCTATGATCTGCGGGACTTATTTCTGAACAGGTCCCCCGTACGAGATGCGATTATATGAGTATCCGTTTAAAAAAACTTAAAATATTCCACTTCTACCACAAGTGCACAATGAGAAGAACCCTCCCGCTTGTTTGTTACGATATTCTGATTTTATAGTCGTGCCCTGATGTGCGGGATGTGAACCCATTGTAATGGATTAATGAGATTAGGTGTAGGGCTGAGGCGGGTCGGCAAACTGGGACCTAGGCCCTTAGAGCCTAGTAGCCTTTGTATGTCCCTGTCAAGATTAAGCATCTTAATGTAAAATAGAGAAAAGCTTTACTGATGGTAATGACTTTGTAGTAGATTTATGTCTGAGACGCCAGGTTGCCACATATAAGGTGCTCTAAAAATATCTGGCACGGCTGCAATGGAAGAGTGTATTGTGTATATTGATTACAATAGTAACGATATTTTATTACGATAGGTTATAAGGTGTAGAATAGCAACCACCTGGGATCAATTGAGCAGATCTGGAAACGCAATTCTGAATACCGTTTATGATGATTTATCTAGTCCAATTTTTAGACATTGGCTTGATTTACAGAAGCCTTAACTGTAAATAAAGCAGCTGGCAATGTAATTTCTCAATTTTTTTTATATTGTTTTATTGTAAGTAAATTGTGTTAATGTGACAATTTTTAATGTTTACTATTTTATTGTATGGGTGCATTTGCCTGAAATAAATGGATATTATTATTATTATTATTAATCTAACGTCATACATTTTTTCATACAGAAAAAATGTTCATATAAGTTAGAATCGATTTAATTGTATGAAACAATCCCGTAATAACACAAAAAAGTTGGAAAGAGATAGAATTTATTTTCATTGACTAAACGACACATCGCGTGTAGTTTATGAACCACATTATGCAGAATAAGGTAGATACATATTTATTTATTTACTTTATTTTCTCAAATGTCTACTCTGGGGTACAAAATTTCTTCACTATTGTAACCGATTATATACACAGTACTGTTTCCCATTGAAGCTGTGGCAGATATTTTTAGAGCATCTTAAATAACACTAGTGTCACCATGTTGTACAAAAAAATATTCGCATCTCCTATTTCGCTACATTCGTATTTGATTGAAATATATGTACATGACTTCGATTCCCGAGGGAGTGTCACTCACGTTTCACGTGATGGCTCTACTTTATAAATACCAGTACCAGGCCCCTCAGAAAGTATTACAAAAAAAAGTTTTTTATATGGGAAACTAGCCAGTAACAATGTTTTTCTAAAATATGATTGTTTATAAGTAAAAGTAGGTATGTTCTAATTTCTAAATTTCCATCCACATTTTTTGCGAGCTAATTCAAAGTATTGTGTCTCGCTGAAATATGTATCTGCGCCGGGAACATTTTAGAGCTATGATTTTTTACGATTTTAAGTGTCGCCTGAAACCGGATGAATCGTACGATAGACTTCAAATGGTATTCATGGATGAAGGCCCTTCCAAGGCAACCGTGTATCGTTGGTATAACGAATTCAAGCGCGGTCGACCAACTTTGGGGGATGAAGAAAGAAGCGGTCGCCCTTTGACTGCTGTTGCCGAGGAAAACGTGCTGGCAGTGAAAAATTTAATCCAAGACAATAAGCGAATTACATATCAGGAGATTCAACACATATTGAAGATTGGATCGGGAACCGTTCACGACATTCTACACAGCCATCTTCGCGTGAGGAGGATAGTATCACGCTGGGTGCCGCACAACCTCACCGATGCTCAGAAGCAGGCCCGGGTGGAATGGTGCCGTGATATGCTAAACAAATTTGAAGCAGGCTCTTCTCGGCGTGTTTACGACATCGTTACAGGTGATGAGTCCTGGATGTATCAATACGACTCAGAAACCAAGCGCCAGGCGACTGTTTGGGTGTTTCAAAATAAACCAACGCCTACCAAAGTGAAGCGATCTAGAAGCGGGGGCAAGATTTTGATCGCTAGCTTTTTTAATTTGACTGGTCACTTGCTATCAATTCCCTTACGGGATCAAAGAAACATCAATGCCGAATGGTATACTACCAAATGTTTGCCAGAAGTTTTCTCTGTTGTTAGCAACAAGCGACCAAACACAGGGCTCCGCGGGCTACTGCTCCACCACGACAATGCACCTGCGCACACCGCACTCAAAACGAGGGACTTCCTGGACAGCACGCCAGTCAACTCCTGGGTCACCCTCCTTACAGCCCTGATCTAGCACCGTGTGACTTCTTTATATTTCCAAAAATAAAAAATCAGCTCAAAGGAATACAATTTTACAATACCATCCAACTATTTCAGATGCTTAAATAAAACAGGGATAATATGCTTTATTTTGTACATAAACATGACAATTTCAGTAATGGATTTTATGTTTGCAATTAATAGCTGATTGTATCACTCGTGTTGGTAAAATAACGACGCACACACAATATACAGTAATGGTCAAAAGGCTTGTGCACAAAATATCACCATCCAATTTCACCACCATTATCATTATTGCCTCTCATTACAAATACAATAATTATTTGTTTGATCAGATTTATATTGTGCATAACACAATAACGGTCAATTAGCATATTGCCGGCGATTCAACTATGGCCTTTGTCTACGTGAAGAATCTCCCACTGAAATTATTTCAGGAAAATATCCGTAGAGCGATTCCAAAGATTACCCCGTCTATATAAGGTATAGCCAAACTCATACTGGAGGCTTGGTAAGTGACCAGTAACACGGATCGATGACCCTTTTTGTGAAATTCGTAAATTATTCTTTTCGTGTTCCTTACAAACGCCTTCCCAGCCCCTTGGGATGTCAAGGTTTTATTTTGCGAAATTAGCAAAAAGTGTTATCCTGCAGTATGAGTTTGGCTGTTTAAATTAAAGTCACCTTATATACAAGCAATAAACAAAATAAAATATGAGTGTAGGATAATCATGAGTGAGCCTCGGGTAATTTTCTTTTCGCTGTTCCTCTCTCATTTTATTCAAGCAATATATTCATTTTTTAATATGCACTTTTTATACATGCTCGCTTGACAATGCATATTTGGGCCACTTTACTATACTAAAAAAAAGAAATATAACATATTGTAGGAGTAAACACTTTGATTCTGACAAAAACAACTAAGTTCTTATAAAGGTTTATAATGTTTGGAATGTGAATGAAACAGATTGTAATTTTGCTCAAGAACCGGATTAAATCAATTCGGATCAAAGCAAAACATTCTGTAACACTATGTCTATTGAACATTTTCAGAAAACCTACTTCGTGCAGAAAAATATACTGTATAACATGTTTTTTATGTCACAGTAACAAGGACGATTATCCTGTACTCTACCTGAGTACACAAATAAGCAGTCACGTAATATGGTTCGATGGTTTCCAATAGTAGTATTTTGGACCTCTACCGCAATTTCACGCCTCATTCTGAATGATTAAATCGATCGATTAAATGCTGTACTAATACTGTAGCAAAAAGACCACTCATTGGATTTTGATAAAATAACATAAATCTTATATAAAAACGTTGTGGGCGAAAATATTTCAAGAAAAATTATAATCACTAGTCTATTGCTCGTGGTTTCGCTCGCACTTTAGTGTAGACCTAATACCATTTTTCTCCAATTTGGTTTACTAAAATTGTTACTAGGCAGCTCGTATTCTACTAATAATAGAAAATATTAAACTTATTGTACGTTGTTCCACTTATATTCTTGTCAGAACAGTCACGCTACCGGTTTCGTCGATTTATTAACATCATCAGGGGAAAAGTGCAGTGCGGAACCCTAAGTACTCAAACTTAAGTCGCACTTGGTTTTGTTCGTGTAAATATTTAAGTAGCGTACGACGTTCATGATTAACTTAGAGACAACACACAGCCTAAACCGATGAAGATATAAACTTTTTTTTTTCTTTATTGGTGCACTAAGAAACATACTTTTTTTTGTTTACCCTTTAAGGGGGTAAAACGAGGTGTAAACTTTTATATCGAAAATGCGTTTCCTACTGTTATAACGGGCTGTTTATATCCCAAATCCACGCGGGCGAAGTCACGAGCTTTTTCTAGTAAAATAGTGTCGTTATTTACAATATTTTTTTTGGGTTCCGTACCCGTATTGAGTGGTGATACGGAACCCTTTGTGCACGAGTCCAACTCGCACTTAACCAAATTATTTAGAACTGGAAACTCCAGATAGGCGAGTATTAATTTCATTCCAGTGCTTGATTGATAAGCTCAGAAACAAAAACCTTTGGGAGCGATTCCGTTTTAAAATATGAGTTAATTCCAAACAAGGTTTAAAAATATTTAGAATTTTTTCATCCGCAAAGCTCTGTAATCTTTTAAAAGAATAAACCGCAATGTAAGCTGAGAAACAAGGGATAAGGATTAATTTGTCTTTTTCCCCCTTCTTTTTTTATAATTTTTGTGTACAAGCAGAATAGGGTGAATTTACGAGATGCGTTTTTGATCGTAATAAATAGGTTTTAGTGATGTATCTTTATAAATTCGACCATACAAGTATGTCGATTTGGGTCGAAATAGAGCTGTTTAAGTAGGATATTTTTTAATCTTTAATTTTCTTTCCACGCCATTTTGAAATAAGAATTCATAATAGACCAGTAGCAGTAAGGTTCGAACTTTTGATATTATTAAAGTGATTTATCTTTGTCCTTTGAATTAACTTCATATATTTATAGCTAAGTTTAAAAAGTTAGAAATCTTAGAACCTTGCTGTAGGTATAATTTAGGTATTTGCAATTATTGTATTTATAAGCGTCATTACAGAATTAAAGTTAAAAGTTTAGATTGTATCTGACATAAGACATGCGTATCTTGTTGTTATTAATTTATTAGAAAGATTGCATACATGCAACATAGGTAAACTGAAAATTGCAGAATATTCTTTCAATATAGTATTAAAGTGAGTAAAGTTTATTTCAATCACATGGTATTATTTATCTTGACCTATTATAAAAAGTTTAGAAATTTATTTAGTATGCTTTTCGATTTAATTTAATTTCTTGTCATATTTTGAGTAATATGAAATTAGAGTTCAGAAGTTGACAGCCACGTGATCATAATAAAATACCCGATCATCGTTGAAAAGGTTAGAAAAATTAGAATCTGGATTTATAAGAAAACATGATGTGTCTGATCGCGGCATACAAACTCACGCGCGGGGGGCACGCTATACTGGCTGCGTGCCGATCGTCGATAAAAAAATGCCGCGCGGGGCCGAAGGGCGAGGTGGCGGGGTGAAGGGCCTTCTACTGACCCACGGATGGATTTAGTTCGCTCGGTGCGAGCCGAGAACGACGAGATGGAAAACATGTTTCATTTGAAGGCTTCAAGGAGAAGAATCTGCATCGAAGGTGCAGATTGATTTGTATTGATAGTACTAAAAGTATAGCTGCACATAAAAGCAAGAACGTGGTAGAAGAAAGTACAACAAGAGAACCATGCAATACCTTCGATTTTGCCAATTGTTGTATATTTTGCAACGAAGTCGCGGTTTTGTGATTTTATAAAAGCTCTAGGAAAATATCCAATTGATATTAGAATCACTGTCCGCCAAATCACCAAGACGCAAATAAAAAATTTACATTGCAACAACACACGATGATAATTGGAGCCATCATGTGAGTTACTTGATTTTATTAAATCACCGTTGTACCTTATATTATTGTTTAATGGCGTAACTATACCATCTGAGGCCCGTGGCAAATTCATAGATGGGTCCCCCAATAAAAATCTTCAAGTTGTAATTGAATTTTAAGATACCCAACAGTATACTAATAATATTGCATGCATTTTTGTTGAATATCAAATAAATTTAATTAATGAGTAGCAAATAAAGCCCTCCGTATTTAAAAATAGAAATCCAAAGTCCGCGAGCGCAGAGCGCCACGAAAAAAGTACTGCGCGGGAATTCCCCGAGCGTCACTAGCTCGCCCGCGAGCCCGCGCCCCACAAAAGTAGCACGACAAAAAATTTAGCAACCAATGGATAAAATTGATCGAAGTCCTTTTCTTACGAATGCGTAATTTTCGTAATTTTGCTGGCATACCCGAGTGTGAACGTAGTTGTTCCTGGGCGCTGGTGCCTTATCAGCTGTGAAAGTGCAGCCACTTAAACAAAAAAATGGTAGTGTACTCGCCCGGTAAGCGGTACCGGGTTTGAATCCCGGTTCAGAGCTCCTCACACCCAGATTGCGTTTTTATACCGCCAATTTCTATAATTCGCCAAGTGTTGAAAATATAGAAATTAATTTATTATTCCAATATAAATATAAATATTATATAGGACTAGGGCTTGCATTCGCATATTCGAATAATTGAAAAAAGAAACGAATATCGAAGAATTATTCGAATATTCGAATAATTTAAATAATAAACTTGTCCGAATATTTTAATTTTTATATTAAAAACTGTGGATATTCGGATATTCGACCGATAACCTGAACTGCAATCTCAGAACTCTGATTTGCACAAATTCTATTATTGTCAAAATATTCCATTAAGATTATAATAGTCAAACTTATTGTTCTTAAATTTATAACTAGGATTTTGTTTTGATTCAGAGAAATTAGACTCATAATAAACTGCTCTTGAACAGCTGAAAAACAACAAGGCGCCGGGCGAGGACGGCATCACATTTGAACTCCTGAAAGCTGGAGGTTACCCTATACTCGGACAGCTACAGGACCTCTTTAATGCCGTCATTCGCACAGGTACCACGCCAAAGGAGTGGAGCAAGAGTCTGGTCATTTTGTTCTTCAAAAAAGGGGACAAAATCCTACTTAAGAACTATAGACCAATTGCGCTCCTGAGCCACACCTACAAGCTGTTCTCAAGAGTTATCACGAATCGTCTCGCCCAACGATTCGACGACTTCCAACCTCCAGAGCAGGCTGGGTTTCGAAAAGGCTACAGCACCGTGGACCACATTCACACGCTAAGGCAGGTTATACAGAAAACTCAAGAGTATAATCAGCCCTTATGTCTAGCGTTTGTGGACTACGAGAAAGCCTTCGACTCCATCGAAACTTGGTCTGTTCTGCAGTCCTTGCAGCGTTTCCAAGTTGACTGGCGTTATGTGGAGTTGTTGAAGTGTCTGTATGACTCCGCTACGATGTCCGTCCAAGTACAGGGTGTACAAAAAAGACCGATACATCTTCAGCGCGGCGTGAGACAGGGAGATGTTATTTCTCCAAAACTGTTTACCGCCGCGCTGGAGGACGTCTTTAAAACACTAGACTGGAATGGACGAGGCATAAACGTAAACGGAGAGTACATTTCACATCTTCGCTTTGCCAATGACATCGTCATAATGGCGGAAACGCTGCAGGAACTAGAGGAAATTATGCGCGGCCTTGGCGATTCTTCGAGACGAGTGGGCCCGCGGATGAATTTGGATCAGACTAAGGTCATGTCCAACTGTCACGTCATCCAAGGGCCAATAACCGTCGACAATGTCAGCATCGAAATTGTTCAAAAATATGTTTATCTGGGTCAAGTCATGCAGCTGGATAAAAACAACTTCGACGCCGAGGCTGACAGAAGAATATGCTTGGGTTGGGCAGCATTCGGAAAGTTGCGTCACATATTTACGTCGACAATACCGCAGTGCTTAAAGGCTAAGGTGTTCAACCAGTGCGTCCTTCCTGTGATGACGTATGGCGCTGAGACGTGGTCTCTTACAAAGGGTCTGATCCACCGGTTTAAGGTCGCTCAGCGAGCTATGGAGCGGGCTATGCTTGGGGTATCTCTGATGGATAGAATCCGAAATGAGGAGATCCGTCGGAGATCTAAAGTAACCGACATAGCCTGCAGAATCAGTAAGTTGAAGTGACAGTGGGCAGGCCATATTTGTCGCCGACATGATGGCCGTTGGGGCCGAAAGGCTTTAGATTGGAGACCACATACAGCAAAGCGTAGTGTAGGACAACCTCGTGCCCGCTGGACCGACGACCTGAAGGACGTTGCGGGGGGCGGCTGGATGAGGAGGAAGGAGGACCGACATGAGTGGCGAAATTTGGGAAAGGCCTATGTTCAGCAGTGGACGAACACGGGCTGATGGATGGATGGATGGAAACTCATAATACGACATTGAATGAAGACATTAGAATAATATCCGAAAAAAAGAGGTATATTCAAATTTAAAAAAAATTCGAACAGTTGCAATTCGAATACTAAAAATTTTCGAATAGTTGAAAATCGAATAACGTGGATGCTCTCACAAGATGTCTTGGACATCTGTCGCTCTTTTTATAGGCAGTTAACTGAGCAGACATTCAATAATTATCATGGTAAAATTTAATTTTCTTAAGTGGTAGCACTTTCACAGCTCATAGGGATACGTCCCTATATAATACATTTAATACAAAAAATATACTTTATGAACAAGAACCAAAAGACCAAATAACTGGCTGTTATTGCCATTTAATGTAGAATTAATGATCTGATTTTCATTTTTACATAAAACATAAACAATTGCGTAAAATCTTACAATTTAACCTTGTTTCATCGCAATATCACTCGGATGACGAATTTATTTGTTTATTTCAGGTTCTGCTCCGTATATCCAATGTCGATCTTTTGAAAAAAAAGCAGTTTATCATAGTCATTGCTATAAGAAATTTTGTCATCCTCGATAGAGCAGCTGGATTGAAGCGAGGACGAACTCAATCAGCGCAGAATGACATGGCAATAGATCGTGTTTACAACTTTTTGGAGACAAATAACGAGGGTAGCCAGTTCTCTTTAGCTGATATAAGAAATGCTTTATCAGGTGTGGAACTTGATAAAGCATTTCTTACCAAGTAATAAAATACAACTTAAAGCAAAGGTATGGAGATAATATAATTATCACTTCTGGAAAGCCATCTGTGATTTGGTTTTTACAAAACTGTGTCCATAGGATTCAAAGTAGTTGGTACAAAGCTAGAAACAAAAATGATATTGCAGAAAATAGATATAGTTTTCATGTGCTTTATTTTGGATCTTTGTTTTATGTATAACAAATAAAACAAATATGTTGATTTTTATAGCGATGTTGTTATAGTTTCAAATATTTGAAAGGCATTTAGAGCTTATTATAACGTTTAAAGCATGGTATATTACTTGGTTCCCTAATTTTTATAAGGTTTATCCTAACACTCACGTAAGTTTAAATATTGGTAATTTGATGATAATGAAACTGATGAGTTCTCAATGATTAGGTTTTCTAAAACCTAAATACATAATAAGATGAGTTTTTTTGGGCCAACCTCAATTCGTTCTTTATTTTGGATCTTTTTTTGTGTAACAAATAAATCAAATATGTTGATTTTTATGGTGGTATTCTGAAGTTGCAAAGTTTATATATTTGAAAGGCATTTGAAATTATTTCTAAAATTTTTAAAGCATGGAATAATATTTGGTTTCTTATTTTTGGTTTTAGTTTATCCTAACAATGTAACCAATTTTGAATGCCTTAACTTAAGGTTTAGTGCTGTCAAAACTAAAATTATTCCAATGTGATGTAGCTTGTTCTTTACACTGAAGGACTATTTTCAATAAAGAAAATTTGGTTTTGACAGCACTTAAACTAAAATTTAAGCCTTCGAAATCGGCTTTACTACCTAAATACTTACAAATATTTGTAATTTGAAAATAATGAGATGGAGTCAGTTTTTTATGCAGACATGTTAGGCCAACCGCAATTTGTGCTTTATTTTGGATCTTTGTTTTTTTTTGTTTAACAAATATGTTGATTTTTATGGCCGTGTTTTTTTTTATGGCATAATACTTAGTTTCTTATTCATAAAAAAATTGTCCTGATACTACCTAAATACTTACAAATATTTTTAATTTGAAAATAATGAGACTGACGACATAGTTCAGTTTTTTAAGACTTTCTTGTACTTCATTTTAAATCTTTGTTTTTTTGCGTAGCAAATAACACTTCTGATTTTATAATGGTGTTTTTTTTAATTGCAAAGTTTATAGGTATATTTAGTTTGAAAGGAATTCGAATCTTGGATTCGACTGATGCCGGCCCCATAGTGGGCCGAAATATATTTCGAAAATTGATATTTTTTTATTATTAATACAAGTTAAAGGAATCTTACAAGTATGGTTTAATAGTTGGTTCCTCATTGAAAAGGTTTATTGTGACACTACCTAAGTAGAAAAGTTTAGTTTCATACAAACATACACATGTTAGACGTGTTTTTTTTGGCCAACCTCAATTTTTAGGTACTTTATTTTGAATATTTGTTTTTGTGTAAAAAATAAAACAAATAATGATATGTTGATTTTTACAGTGGTATTGTTTTAGTTTCGAAAAGTATATATTTTAAATACCTATGTGTTTTAATTTAAGACAAATTGAAATATGAAAATAAAGTCTGTTTAAAAAAATTTGGTATTTTATTTGGTCCACTCCTACATCATTCAAAACTTTTAGAATACCTTAAATTACTTTGGGTACTGATTCTGCAACATATTAAGCTTTCGTGTTGGTTTTTGTATTGTTATATCATAGAGCTGGCAGGCTGATGAATGGATGGATATCAAAGGGACTGCACTGACTCCTAGATAATATATGTATGATTCAGGGAGAAAGATGTGCGTAAATAGCTATTTCAGTACCATCATAACTATTTGAACCTTTTTGGTGAATGCCTGCATTTAAAGTCAGTTATAATTTTTTTTGTAAGCACGCTGTTAATTTAAACTGACACATGGGGTATTATGACAATATTTAGGTAGCATCCTGCAATTAGCACCCTGCCTGACAAAAAGTGATTATCTCAATCGTTAGTTTTGTGCTGCATGTCGTAATGTAATTATTATTCGAATAATACCCAAAAACAAATCATATTCGAATACTAAAAATTTTCGAATAGTTGAAAGTCGAATATTCAAATTCTAAAAATTTTCAAATAGTTGAAAGTCGAATATTACAATATTATAAATTTTCGAATAGTTGAAAGTCGAATATTCGAATACAAAAATTTTTCGAATAAGTAGTTGCAAGTCGAATATTCGGATACTAAAAGTATTCAAATATTTGCAAACCCTACTCGCGTGGTAGGTAGCAGTAAAAGTAAAATTTACAGCTCTTTGCTATGGCCGGTATTGAGGTACCTCAACTGAAAATACCGGTTTGCACCTTTACATGGTGCAACTCAACATTTTTTTGGCTGTCTATACTTTCGCTCGCATGCCGCGTCTCATGATTAGAATGTCTGTAACGTCAACAAAGTAATGGTATCGTAAATTCTTTTAAACTTTATTTATTATAATTATACGGCAACAAAAATACACACTCTGTAAAAGTTTCAACTGTCTACGTATTACGGTTCATGCGATACAACCCGCTGACCGACAGACAGACAGACAGACCTTTGGGTACGGAATCCTAAAAATGAACTGTAACATTTTATTTATTGACCTTACTCTTGCCTGCCCTAACTCCGCTAGTCGCGGCCGCCGCGCCGGCACGAGCGTCGACGATCGGCACGTGGCCTAGCGTCCCCGGCCCCGCGCTTCACCCCGCGCGTGAGTTTGTATGCCGCGATCAGACACATCATGTTTTCCTATAAATCCAGATTCTAATTTTTCTAACCTTTTCAACGATGATCGGGTATTTTATTATGATCACGTGGCTGTCAACTTCTGAACTCTAATTTCATATTACTCAAAATATGACAAGAAATTAAATTAAATCGAAAAGCATACTAAATAAATTTCTAAACTTTTTATAATAGGTCAAGATAAATAATACCATGTGATTGAAATAAACTTTACTCACTTTAATACTATATTGAAAGAATATTCTGTAATTTTCAGTTTACCTATGTTGCATGTATGCAATCTTTCTAATAAATTAATAACAACAAGATACGCATGTCTTATGTCAGATACAATCTAAACTTTTAACTTTAATTCTGTAATGACGCTTATAAATACAATAATTGCAAATACCTAAATTATACCTACAGCAAGGTTCTAAGATTTCTAACTTTTTAAACTAAGCTTCAAATAAGCATAACCTAATCCACGGTCCAATAACTAAGCACTCTAATAATATTAAAATTTACATCGCAATTTAAACGTCCGGCTATCGGTGTATAAGTGAAGGTTATGAATTTAAATAAATTCGAAACAATATGTCGCAAGGCCATGCACCAACGTAGTTTTTGACATTTTCAATGCATATTATTTTTGGTCCCGGATTAAGTGCTTAAAATTAGCTAAACGCACACTTACAAGTATGTACCATCCATCCATCCATCAGCCCGTGTTCGTCCACTGCTGGACATAGGCCTTCCCCAAATTTCGCCACTCATGTCGGTCCTCCGTCCTCCTCATCCAGCCGCCCGCGCCCCCCGCAACGTCCTTCAGGTCGTCGGTCCAGCGGGCACGAGGTCGGCCTACACTACGCTTTGCTGTACGTGGTCTCCATTCTAAAGCCTTTCGGCCCCAACGGCCATCATGTCGGCGACAATTATCGAGTACGAGTGCGATGAATTCTGTATGCCTTTTGTGCCTACGGCCTGTCTGCACGGCGAGTTGCGTTTGCGTTGCGCCGTCGAATGTCATACAAAAATATGCCAAAAGCCACGCGGTGCGTCAAAATTACTATAGAATTTCAACGACGCAACGTAAACGCAACGTGCCTTGTGGACAGGCTCTAAGGTATGGCTATACGTCCAGTCTCTATAACGTTGTTGTAACGTAAAAAATCTTCAGTAAAACATTGAGGTTGTTCGCTTACTGTTCCCTTGAGACTCCACGGTCGGAAATACCTGTGACACTCCTTTGGGATACACATCCTGTACCCTTAGCATGAAAATACCACGGTTACATTAAAATTGCTTTCACGTTCGATTTTGTACAGCATCTGAGAACGTAAACTATAACGTAACCGTGATGTTTTCATGCTAAAGCTGCTGATATTATAAGGTACTCGTAAATGGTGTAAGCTTCGCATTAGTAACAAGTTTATAGATTAACTACAAATTGCTTGTACGGCTTGACTGACGAAGTTGAGCTATAAAGACATAAATGGAGTTAAGATGCCCTCTCTGTGGTCTAGTAGTTTGAGTATTCAAACACACATTTGGATGTCGCGGGTTCAAATCCTGTAGGGATTCATTTGTGTTCGGCCTGCGTGCTTTGGAAGGTTAATTTTCGGTGATAGGATTACGCTAGGACGTAATAATCGTCGGTCATACATGGGTGTACGTGACTATGCTGACTTGTATTTCACAGGATTCAAGTCGTAAATATGTACGTCATCGTAAGATTGTACGATCCGATAGTTTATAATTTAACCAGTGAGATTATAATTTAACGGTAGGTTTTTGTTAGGTAGTTTATAAATTAAACTAACCTAACCTTACCTAGTGAAATTATATGGATTTTACAATTTCAGAATGACATATACGGGTTGAAAATGAACCTTCTAGATATAACAAAGGAAACTGTTGTATGTTCGAAATTAAAAAATACATAACATATTTTGTTACTTTTGCCATGATTCATAATTAAAAAAAAGATATCGACTGGCAAAAGAAACATTAATACTCCGTTGACAGAGACGACCGAAACTCTACAAAACTTATGTGCATTATTTACCGCCGGTAATATGTACGTTCTATTGTCAGTCGCATGTAACGTCGAGTAGGTTGGCCATTCATTCGAAATTCGGGAACCAAAAAATGCTTTTTTTACGGTTTTTTACGTTTTATTATTAGCGATTATGATTCATAAATTTCAATAAAGGGTTCATCTTCAACCTGTAAGGTGGCTTTTGTTTATGCAGCCAAATTGATACGAGTAAGTGGTCAGGACCAGAAGGTCTTATTTAAGGTTTATTTGAAATACGAAAAATAGTACATTTTGATGCTAGTGCGAAAAGGTTGATATTTAGAGTCACGATTGACTTTTTTTGACATTCGGGACGAGAAATGTCAACACTTTCGAACGTGTATCAAACGACGTTTTTAATACACCTGCGAAAAATAACATGAAATAATAAAATAAAAGCAAATTTGTTGCAAATCAAAACAGATACAAGTCGACAGAAGAAAACGCAGTCTGGTTGGCGCCAATCAGTACTACGCAGAGACCAATGTCTCTTTCTAAAATCTTTTAGTAATGTACTTAAAATAGAATAAAAATTATGACGTATAAAACTGTTTGGAATTTTTAAAACATCTTTTATAATTAACATACATAATATATTTAATAATAAAATATAAAAGTTTGAAAAACCTCATCTTAAACAGTTTTTAGAGTATCCGGTAAAACAAAGGTTTACATGCTTACAAAATGATGTACCCGGTTTCCCCTAGATGGCGTCAGTAGTAAAAATAAAAAGCACGAGTGCGAAGTATGTCATTTTACGCACACTAAACAGGTACGTAATCTATCATATTTTGAGCAGGTGTTTTAAAAAAAAGTATTTTGTGCCCCTCTTGTTCAGGAACAACCTCGACTCATTTAGTATAGAAACTCTAAATTTATGTTATTTTGCGTATTTCACAGAAACCTTGGTCATTGAACCTTGGTCCTGACCTGACCACTTACCGAGTTTCCATTATGAATTTGGCAATATAAACGAAAATCACCATATATTTATTGTGATCTTCCATGCTCGTAGCAAAGATGGTGATGGGAAATGGGGGTTAAAAAGGTGATGAAAATGGCATGCAGGTTAAGCCTGCTGCAAGTGTAAATAAACAAAACGATATGTGATACTTTTAAGGGTTCCGTACAGGAAGTGTGCCAAATGGGACCTTCTTACTAAGCCTTCGCTGTCTGTCTGTATGTCCGTCTGTCCGTCTGTCACAGCTTAAACCATAATAAGTAGAAAAATGATCTTTTTACAGAATACGTGTCATTATAGCTTCCATGTCCAGCAGTGGACGAACGCGGGCTGATGGATAGATGGATGGATAGCTTCCATGACGACAAATAATAAAATGTACAAAAAAATGGGGTCACCATACAAGAAACCACGAAAAAGTAGCATTATTTAAACGTTATCGGTTTTGGCACACGAGTTTTAATTTTAATCAGATCGTAGGACATACTCCTAAATAAAATAAAAAAAATAAAAAAGTTGGGTTCCGTACGCAGACGGTGCCAATTTTTTTTTCAGGCGCCACCCCTTTTTGGCTTGCGTTTGCGCTGACTTGATGTCACTTTGGCGTTTATAATTTACCATGTTTTTAGAGTTCAGCACCCGTATTGTGGGATGGTACGGAACCCTTTGTGCGCCAGTCCGATTCGCACATGGCTAATTTATTTATATATGTTTTCGTTCTAAGTACATACACAGTACAAGATACAAGATGGTGTATCAGTAAATGCGAGCAAGCGATGGCTCGCAAGGGCCGAGCGTGTTTATTTGCATAATCCTTGCTAAAGGGATTGCGGCTTTTGCTCTTGAGAGCGGGGCGTGTGCAGCGTAATATAATTCACTAGTATTCTCTTTTTTGTACTGTGTATGATTATAGAATAAAATAAATACATTTATCTACGCTCATATCATAAAATCCAGATTATAAATTGAACAATAGTACACAATGACGTAATTTTTTCACGAACATATCTACGTTAGAGCTTTAGTTTCCTTTTGCATGAGATTATATAAAGTAGTGTATGAAACTGCACATAACTAGGTGTGTTGTTACACTTGTGTGTTATTTTTTTAAAACATGTCTTTTTAGGTATACCTTAACAGTTAAAATTAGAAACATACTCAGGTCTACAGTCAATTGAAGCTATGAAAAAATCAAACTTCCAAGTTAACGTAAAAAAAGATACGGCCGTTTATGCCGCAAAAAAACGTGTATTTCGACACTCTCAAGGGAATCAAAATTTAAAGGGTATTTTTCGTTGACCTAGGTCTATGAAATTTGGCAAGTAATACCGTATTATACTACAAGTACAGGTTAAAATCTGAAAACTATACATTTGTAATTTAATCATAACTTTAATTAATTAAATTTCATAAAATATTTATAATATGTACCAACAAATTTGTACGGAACCGTCGGTGGGCGAGTGTTTTAACTCACTCGTATTTTAATGACGTGTTTTAACGTCCTTGGTTTGTTTTTCTCGCTAAAATTTAAATTACGATATTAGCAAAAAAATGTTTTTATTCACACAGAAAATGATGCAGTCTAAACACAAATTTTCCAAAAAGGGTGTTTTATTGGACGTAAAAGTTATAAATTTAATGCGGTATTTTTTCATCTCAATGGCTAATAGAACATTGATAAGGAAAAGTACAAAAAGTCGGTCGGTATTAAGCAACGTTTTCCCACAATCCGTTTACGTATTTATAGACAATTTGTGTACTTCTGATGCCTTTTTATCACAATTTCCTTCTAATTATGAAGGTGTATTTTTAACAGGTTTTTGATGAGGTTTCTACTGTATTTAATAGAATAAAGTACCCCTTCCCCGAACTTACCGAATCTTTTATGTACACATACACCAGTTACAACAAAAGGTGCAGCTTGTGTTATGCTATGAATTTTGTTTTAAAAACGATAATCTAAATTTTGTAGTGGATAGCATGCAAACCTTGAATCACTATTTCAGGTTTTTGATTATTCAACAACTTGTAAAATTTCAACTAGTCGACCTTAACAATATAAAATTTCATATAAAAACAAAACAATTAAATTATTTTCCAAAATTAGTTTTTTTTGCTTTTCCTAAAATACAGGTTGAAAATGGACCCCCTAGCTTTATTGAAATTAATCTATGAATCAGAATCACTAAAAGAAAAAAAAAAAGACGTAAAATTTTTTTTGTTTCTTATTTTTTTTATTGTTTCACAAATTTCGAATGAATGGCCAAACGTAACGCGACATGTGACTAACAATAGACATTACGTATTCCCGACGGTAAATAATGCACATAGGTTTCGTAGAACGTCGTCTCTATCACCTGAGTTTTAGTGCTTCTTTTGACGGTCGATATTTTCTTTTTAAATTATGAATAATGACAAAAGTCAACACATACATTTTTTATTTCGAACATAAAATAGTTTCCTTTGATATAGCTAGGGGGTTCACTTTCAGCCTGTATTGTGTTTTGGCTTTTACCGCATCAGACTCGAATGGTCGATAAAGGCTTAGCCACACCGAACGCTTTTCGTACGCGTAGCAGCAGCGTAGCAGATTGTCGGCAGGCCCGCGCAAGTTGTAATACAAGGAACTCTTTGAAACACGACACATCAAACGCGTAATGTGTGCACCAAGCAGCGCGGCGCGGGTGGAGGTGGCCCCGCGTTCCTTGTGTTACTATGGCCGCCATAGTTACCCGTCACACCGAGCGGCAGTAACGTGGCGACGCGGTTGCGAGCGGTTGTATTTTTGTACAAAAACTTCACGCGAACTAATGAATAAAAGCAGTTTTTATTTATGAAGTGCTTGAATATCTATATTTTTCTTCTGATTTATACATATTGTGCTTAGTTTTAAGTTGTAGTTTTAAGATAATTTCAAATGCAAAATGTTTTTGCTTATGAATAAATGATGATGATGATGATATTGATGTTGCAACTGAAAAAAAAATATACTTTGTAAGAAAAAACACATGTTTATACGACCGAGGCGATAAATATTATGGGAATACAAATTATAAGTTACGATTGTTGAAAAAAATTCCCAGATCGCAAGAGTCTCTAAATTCTAAATTCTAAATTCGTAGCGGGGGCGATGAGTCCTGCACTGACTCTCCGTGAACGTGAGTATTGTGCACTTCCCCCCGGTCGGCTAGCCCAGCCAGGACAACTCCTTAAAATAGAGCCGAACGGCTTCAGCCTGCCGACACAAAATCTGGTCCAGAGAAGGGGAGATGGAGCTCATTGCGATCCCTGCTTTACGTCTCATGTCATCAGTGGCGGGGCAGTGAAGCAGCACATGCTCCACCGTCTCATCTGCGTCTAAGCACCCTCGACATAGGGGGCTGTCAGTCACGCCTGTAGTGAAAAGGTGTTTGTTCAGGTTGCAATGTCCGGTAATGATGCCTACCATATCCCGGATATCAGGCCGTTTAAGTTTCATAAGGTACCTTGTTAATTTGCTGTTTGTTTGCGGTACCATTAGTCTTGACAGCCGGCAGTCAGTCCGTGCTGTCCAGCTCCTGTTCTGCTCGGTGATAGTGTATCTCCTAAGCTCTCTCCTGATAGCTTCTGCTGATGGTCGACACAGACTATTTCCCTGCTTCGATACCTTCATGCTAGTTGCTAGTTTGGCAAGGGAGTCTGCTTGTTCGTTGCCTTCGTCATTGCTATGTGCTCTGGTCCATGTTAACTTTACCTTGCACATTGCTGATAGGTTCTGCAGTTCTGCATGGCAGTCTGCTACGATTTTAGATCTACTTACAGATTTGCTTAGCGATGAGAGCGAAGCTGCACTGTCTGTTATTATCATAATCTCTAGTATGTCGCAAGGTCTACTTATGCAAATAGCATTAGCTGCCTTGGCCGCTAGGAGTATACCTACCATTTCGGTTTGAAAAACCGTTGTTATGTTGTTAAGAGGCATTGATTTACTGAGTCCTAACTCTGGAGAAATGTAACTGCAGCCGCTGCCATCTTTGTTTTTTGATCCGTCTGTATAAAAAGTTACTGACTTTTGGTTAAAGGTCGTATTTTTTTCTAAAGATAAGTCATACCTCCTATCTAATAAATAGGTTTTCGGTGTTCTATCTGTCCCATTGGCCGCCTCCGGTACGACTTCGAGAGCTCGATCAAGGATGCGGCAGTGGTTGGTTTTTAGAGCATTACCTTTCCATTGGCCTGTAGATTTTACCCGAAGGGCCGCGACCATCGCCTCTTGTTGTATGTGCAAGTGTGGCGATGTAAGCCCGAGCATTATGTCCAGCGCCGCAGAGGGTGTTGATCTCATACATCCGCTGATCAGAGTGCACGCTAGTCTTTGGATTTGTTGGAGTTTAATTTCTACCGTGGCCAGCTCCGTCCTTGGCCACCATACCAAGGCACCATACGTTAGCACCGGTCTTACCACCACAGTGTAGAGCCATCTGCAGAGCTTTGGTGTGAGTCCCCAGTCCTTACCAACAGCTCGTCTGCATTGCCACAGAGTATTAGTTGCCTTCTTTGTTACGTGTTCCACCTGCCTCCCCCACAGTAGTTTTTCGTCGAGCCAGACACCAAGGTATTTGACCTCCTTACTAAGAGACAGTTGGGTTCCAAATAATTTCGGAAGTTTTAGTTTTGCGATTTTCGTTTTCTTTGTGAATAAGATTAACTCTGTTTTTTGTGGGTTCACAGATAACCGATGCTTATCACACCACGCCTCGACTTTACGTAAAGCTTGCTGCATTTTACTGCACAGCGTTCCTTCAAATAGACCCGATATCATAATAACCAGATCATCCGCATAGCCCACAGTAACAAAGCCATCCTTATTTAACTCTACCAGGAGATCGTTGATGACCGCTACCCATAAGAGTGGTGATAGCACACCTCCCTGAGGGCATCCCCTAGTCACCCGGCAGCAGGTTTTTTCAGATGTCTCAATGTAAGCTGCACGCTGGCTCAGCATGTTTGTTACCCATTTGATTACCAGATCGTGTACGCCATGTGCATTGAGCCCGTGCACTATGCTGGGAAAAGTGGTTTTGTCGAAGGCTCCTTCTATGTCAATGAAGGTCGCCAGGCACGACTGTTTTGCCTCAGTCGCTGATTCAGCCTTATGCACTACCTGGTGTAAAGCAGTCTCTGTGGATTTGCCTGGTAGATACGCGTGTTGGTTTTGGTGAGGTGGTCGATCTCTGAGCGGTCCCTCTCTAATGTGTCTATCGCAAAGTCTCTCTAAAGTTTTAAGTGGAAATGGTGAGAGGCTGATAGGTCTGTATGCTTTGGGCTGTGTGTAGTCTTCCTTCCCAGGTTTGGGAAGAAAGACCACTCTTACCTCTCTCCACGAGATGGGTACATATTTATATGCTAGGCAGCTTCTAAATATTGCCATAAGATGGTTCATTATCTGCTCGAGGCACCATTGTAGCAGAGCAGGAAAGATGCCATCTCCTCCGGGTGACTTGTACGGAAGGAACGTACTCACCGCCCATTTCAGTCTTTCCTCTGTCACTATGGATCCCGCTAGCTCACAGTCCTCTTCCGTGGGACACGGAGATGGTGAGGCCGTCCATTCAGAGTTTTCATTTACCTGGCAGCCCGGAAAGTGGGTTTGTAGTAGCAAGGTATGCTGTTCTTGCTCATTTGCAGTATAGTTACCGTCTGACTTCCTTAAAGTTCCAAGTTTCATGTGATTGTCTCCCGCTAAGATTTTTCTCAGCCGGGAAGTTTCGCTCTGTGTCTGTACGCTGTTGCAGAAATTGCTCCAGGATTCACTTTGTTTATAACGTACCTCTTTGTTGAACGCGAGGCGTGCTTTTTTGTAGTCATCCCAGTCTTCATTGAGCTTGGTGTTCATTGCTCTATTAAAGTGGTGCCGCATTTTTTTCCTTAGTTTGGAAAGTTCCTTGCTCCACCACCCATGTTTTTTCTCGTCAAACCTACTTTTTTCCGTGAGAAGTTGGCATGAAGACTCGTAACTGTCAATTACACATTTCGTGATAGCGGTGACTCGGTTTTCTACGTCCTCTACGGTGAGTCTCGTTGTGCTTGTGAGTTCGGGCAGTGCCGAAACCTTGTTCTGAACCAATGCGGTAAATTTGGCCTTATTTGTTTTCCTTGGATTCCTATATTTCCTAGGTTCTTGCTTGCCTACCTTTAGTACATTTGACGATTGTAGACCTAACAATGGCGACAAGCTTAATAACTGAGTTTATCAGCGAATGGCATGTTGCTGGAAATGAAATATCTGGATCTGACCACAGACGCATAAGAGTCTCGGTCTTTATTATTTATTGTTCACAAACAATTTATTAATGATACATGATTAATTTAGAAAGTATGTGCAGAGGTGAGCTTATCTCTAGAAAGAGATTTCTCACAGCAAACCTTAGTGAGAAAGGGAAATTGTACTAAAATAAATAATCATATATAAGGCGACTTTTATTTATACAGCCAAACTCATACTGGAGGCTTGGTAAATGATCGGTAACACGGATCGATACCAATTTTTGCTAATTTCGCAAATAAATTAAATCTCGATATCCCATAGTAATTTACTCGGGGCTGCGCTCGCGTTTGTATGGAACACGAAAATAATTTATGAATTCCACAAAAAAGGTCATCGAACCTAGTTACTGAGCATTGCAGAGTCTTCAGTAAGAATTTGGTTGCATAAATTAAAGTCACCTTATAATGTACTATAAAAGATATGATATACATACATATTTTACAAATCAACAAGTAAATTCAATAAATAAATATATATCCTGGTGTCAACTGCCGCACTCGAACCGCGCTAGCGCGCTACTTTGATCGCGTTTCTAACGCGGGTACGCGTTCAAAGTTTGATTAGTTCAAACAGCTACGCGTCCGAAACGCGTCCAATCCGCTGTCCGCCGTGCTGCTGCTGCTACGCGCTGCTTCAGCGCCGCGCACGCTACGCGTTAGGTGTGGCGAAGCCTTAGTGTTCGTTTTTAAAATCTTCGAAAATCTAATATCGTCTTTCAAAGAAGAGGTACTATTCTCATTGACCTTCATTCGCGAAAACACATAAATCTCTATTGAAATGGCACAAGAAACTGCCAAAAACAATCCGAGCCAGTATATAAACTTATATGACAAATGTGCAATTTCTGTTGCAAGCACTGGAGAGCCATTAATTTCGTGCACACTTTGCCATTGCATTTACGGCCTTAAATATTTACTATTACGATCAGTTCTGTTTGTACTTAGAGTTTTTCTTTTCAGCGTGACAATAAAAAATATTGTGACTAGCAAAGCAAACAATGTAGAAGCATCTTTTACCCAAAACAAAATAAACTTTAAGTTTAGAAGAATAATACTGACTTTCCTTTGTCTGAGTGCTTATGAATATTGTTGTCTTTGCGGCACATGAAGTTAAATTGCAGAAGTTTGTTTCCGTTGAAAATATAGAACTATTTTCATGCATTCATCTGTTCAGCTCTGACAACTTACTCATGAGGCGCATAGGCACTCAGACTAAAGAGCCCAACATAGGCACACCACCGTTTTAATACAAAATTTGAGAACCCGTTTCTCTGTTATTTTTCGTTATAGACTAAAGTTCAAGACCTATATCATTTACAAAGTCATAATTTGACTGAAACGTAAAGTTTTGGTATAGGTACAATTTAAGGCAAGAAAATCACTTTGTATGTAAATCTGTCCAGCTCGATATTTTTAAAACAAAATCAATATTCAAAATTTTGCCCTATAAAATATCAGTACAATGAAAAACAACCGAGAAACGGGTCGTCAAGTTTTGTACTAAAACGGAGGCGTGGCTATGCGCGTTAAGGTGGTTTAACCGAATCCTGGTGCAAAATGCAGATCATAATATTGTTTTTATTACTTTTGAATAAAAAGTATGCAAAAATTGCGTTTTAAAGTAATTCGCGGAAATTGATTACTAACCGTATGGTTCTCGCATTAAAATTACGTTATTTTATGCCTTACATTCGATTACAACGTTAAATACGCTTTATTAGTTTGTTAATAGAATGCAATCAAAATGTAAATCATAAAATGATAGAATTTGAATGTAAAACCCTAATTATTATAATTTATGCATACTTTTTACTCAAAAGTAAGGAAAACAATATTATGATGTGCATTTTGCGCCGGGATTCGGTTTATCCACCTTAAGTTGTGAAAACATGCTGCCAGGCATTAAAAAACACTCGAAATGCTTATTGGAAGACGGAAGAGTGGTAGGGTCAGATGGCTACTACTAAAGTTTGATTTTAAATACACAGACTACAAGGTAATTACATTATTGGCGTCGTTTAATCGTGTAATTCACAACCCTTATTCTCGTAGCCCTGGAGAATTAAAAAATAAACATGTTGACAATCAGTTTCCAAACATTTGTTGATCGATGCAAGATACAATTAGGCACATGGGCCATTTCAAAAATAATACACCCCTATCATTGAAAGGAAAAATAAATAAGTGTTGATTAGGTTTAAAATTCCCTTACCTTCTAAATTTAATACATTTCAAGGTTCATAAAAAATATTTTGTAAATAATGCTATATTTGTTTTTTGTTTGTATTTTTATTCATAGTTTCGTAACAAAATAGACGTAAAAAAATCAGGGCCCTGTCTTAGAAATTTCGAATTATTTAAATAAAGTATAAACAGTATATATTTGCCATTATGTTTTCCTCTTTCAACTTGTACAGACATCACCTTTCAACTCTTGTATACTCTTATGTCATTTATTTAATTTAATTGTATTCGACTGATGACGACTCCACTGAAGGAGTCGAAATATTTCGTTAATTTTTGTATTTTTTTAGTAACTGTGTTTTAAATATAATAAAACTACAATAATTTAAGGCCAATACTGGTAAAGTAAAAATATATTTATTTCCATTATAGATAAATAATTTTTCATTTTCAGTAATTACAAAAGAGATAAAATATTTTTTTATTTAGCAAATCCACTTACTACTATCATTACAGGTAATTTACCTAATGCGACAGCGAAGTTACAAAAGAGATACTTAATACTATTCAGCTTTATATTACGTACGTACGTTAAACGTGGTGGCGGAGAGAGTAGATTTGTTTTGCTGCTCACTGAGTGAGTTCACGGAGGCCACTCTTTATGTATTATGTTATATATAAGTAAATAAACCTAGTAAATTTCGTAACTTAACTCGACTAATCTCAAAGCTGCCGCTCAGTGGACGTAACATATTCCTAAGTAGTGTTGTTTCAGCCTAAATTATTTCACATTTTTCAGCAAGTTGCTTTAGTAATGACCGTTACAAAAGTAGACATGTCTCAAAGATGTGAAATCGTGGGACAAGCTTCAAAATTGTTTTTTTAGAGAAATATTCATTACTAAAATAAATCATTAAGATAAAATAAAACTCAAGATACTATTTTGTTTAACAACAAAAAAAACTTATGTAGAAGAAAAATGTATTAAAACGCAGTCAGCAGTTAAAAATTTCGCCGATGGGACAGTATGAAACCGTCACTTTCAGTATTTTCAATAATCGATAAATCCATTATATGTAACTGGTTCTCAGATATCTCTTATTTAAGTAAAAAATAAGAGACTTCCGTTGCTAATATAGCCTGGAAATAGAAAAAAAATATATATGCATGGGACACCCAAAAAAGGCAAGGGGTGCATTATTTTTGAAAATACCCACATATGAAACAGTTGAAAACGCATGCTGCTATTGCACAGGTCCAAATAGTTTTAATCCATTGCAGTTAATTTCCAATCGAATAAATCGTTACGTGGCCGACCACTAAATTAACGAATGTATTATGCACAATTAAGTAAGGTAAATGCTATTTTTGTTAATAAATTATACTATTTGCGGCCACCATTCATTTATTTTATAAAATGAAAAAGGAATTCATTACGGGCTTAAAAACGGGCCATAATTTTACGGCGAAACAAGACCTTTTTATGTAGAAAGAGACTACACCAAAGTACCTATACTGCAAACTTTCCGCACATCAGTCTCCGAAGCGAAGAAGCTAATAGTCCCAATACAGTTGAGTTGTTGACTCAACTCGAGTAGAATATTAAAATAAAAAAACAAGCGAAGAGCATTTTTCCCGCGGAATGACGTCACGTTCCGTATAAATGGAACCTTTACAGCTTTGCCACAAACCGTCAAATGTGCCAACAAACGTAGACGACATCGAGTAACTAACTCAGAGAAAGAGAAAACGCTGGGTGGTCCGATTTCATAACCAGTCAGTGATTTTGCATTAGTATATGCATTTTATTTTTATCCCATTTACCAGGATCGCTCTATTACCAAGTGGTGTTGGCTTAGCCAATCAGAGTGCGTTACAAAGTTAGCAGACTTTATTTTGAACCAACCGAGTATCATTCCGCCTCTTTGAGGTGAGTTGCTCGATGGTAGACCACAATGAATTTTATCTCTTTGTTTAGACAGTTATGACTACTGCAGATAGGTGAAATGTGTGTAAGAATTGTATAAGTGAATAAAAATTTTAAGTTAATAATTATAGGAAACAGGGTTTCGAATACATAAATATGTACAAAGGCGGATTTATTACCAGAAGCGATTTCTTCCTGCCCACCTTTAAGTGGTAATATAAAATAAAATAGTTTAAAAAGGGCTAGCAATAACAAAATAAATCGAATGTAAAAATTCTGAAGTGTATAGCTTTATAATTGTATTAAAAAATTGTGCTATTAACCCGTTCAGTTATCGAGTTTACAAGAGACATGAAATAAAAACGAGTTATAATACAGAATGTTGTAGAGTTGATGCCGGGCTCGACTATTAAAGGTAGTAAATGTTACAATGCAAACCCCCAGAAGTTATTCGGGGGAGAGTAAGAGGACGCACTGGGCTCTCCAACCTGGCTGCCAAGCGTGTGTGAGTGGGCATATCTTCCGGAAGGACCGCCAAGAGTGGAGAAATTTTGGAAAAGCCCATGTCCGTTACTAGACAAACCAGGCTGATGGATGGATTGAAAGAATTTAGCAACTTAGGGCGCAGTACTGCATACATTAAATAAAAGTTTCATTTTGGATGAAAGGCCAAGAGCCAAGTAATGGCAGACATTTAAAATGATAACCTCGATAATTTAACCTCTGACGTGTAAAAAAGATCGCGCTATTTAAATTTGAGTGCTGGCCCCTCAATCTTGAAACCCAGTTTATATCCCCGGTCGTGCTTGCACTAATGAGTAGAATAGTTCTAAATTGATGTGCATAGTAGGTATTTGTGTTTTACCACTTGCTGAACGGTACAAAACACCGTGGGGAAACCATCATGCCCTAAAAAGCGTGTATTTGTGCCTGAAGTACTGCGATACTGTTCACCACCCATCACGTTGGGACATTATAACCGTCGGTGCAATACGGGTGTACCGAGTGTAGACTGTAACTTGCATTTTCACAGTTTGCACTAGGGAACACCTCTGACACCCTCTCGGGCATTCCTGTTGTGACGATATTTACGTTCAGTGCTAAAACTCACTGAAAGCTCAATTTCTATTGATCAAACTGAATAAATTCACCTAATAGCGGGTACCTGTGTGAATACAAACTTTATTATTTTAATAAAAAAAGGAATTATACAAAATTGGTGTATCAAAAACCTGTTACGGTTGACACGTGCGTGCGTCATTAGAGTATAAAAAATGGCATTAAAAGAATTAATATCTAGAGAAGCGCTTTTAAAAATAAACCGATAAAATAAATTGAATAAACATACTGACGTGAAGTAGTAAAATATAAGTACAAAATAATGCTTGTTGCAATAATGCCATGGCAGAAGCGTCGAATGAAGTAATCACGGCGAAACAAAGATAGATGAAAGAGAGAGATATACGATTTTCGGTGACGGCATTAAGTTTGGCACTCATCTGGGGGTACGGCAGTGCCCCCCGCCAAGACGAGCCAAAGGAAGAATAAAATCGGCAGAAAATTATGTTAAATCTGTTCCCGTTATCACGGTTTGATAGAATTTTTCAAATTCCACTTGCAGTCTGGGTAGAGCTTTGAAACCCCTGTCATGACCACTTTAGGTTTTAACGACGAAAGACTTTACTATTCCGCTTCGCTTATGTCCCTGGCTTTACCTGTGGATTGGTACATGTAGGTATACAATACATACTAATTGTATTCATACAACACAACGGCGAGTGCGTATGGCCGCACGACTGGTGGAAATTAAACCTCTTTCGTTGGGCAATAATTTCATTTCGTGGGCGTTGACTCGATCCATTACTGTAATGAACTCTGGATGATGATTAAAAATGACGTAACCATTTTTGCAAGGGATATTTGTTTTATGCAAATGGAAAATGTGATTAATATCATATCTGGGTCGTAGACTGAAATGACTTGAAAATTTTACCTCGGAAGCTTTGATGTCTTCGTTACTAATTTAGTACTTAATTTAATTTGATATTCAGCCACTATTGCTTGTCAGAAGGCCGGTTTAATTTAGGCGTATCGTATGTAGATACGGGCCATTACGTTACGGCCGCTAAAGCTTGGAATTGTTGTTTATGTTTAGAAGGTTTCAATTTATCTGAATAGGACAGGATTTTTTGTAAAACCACAAAAGCAATTTTCATCTGCCTTTAAGTAAGTACTACTATAAACATAGGTGTACACTTTAAACAACATATGTGTTTTTGACCGAAGTTCCTTGATAAGGCCTACTGCCAACCACGTTGGGACGTTAGAATTGTCGGTGAAAAGGGGATGCTCGGTCGGTAGGACCTTCAATATTGAGACCACAGTTCAAATCGTGCCCGTCCAGCAAGTACCAATGAGTATTTTAGAATTTGTGTGCATAGTATTTGTTTACTAACCTCTTGCTAAGAGTTTTAAAAAAAAAACAGTGAGATAAAAAGAAGGAAGGGAAGAAAAATAAAGAAACTAATTTAACAAAAGGTCGTGGGCTCAGCAAATGCTGTCGGATAATAAGTAATGATCGTAACAGCGCTGATTTTCAGGGCATCCGTAAAATGAAATAATTTTGTTGATACACATGCAGAAGCAGAGGAGTTTTCTACAAAAAGCATCTACATAAAAAGTACAAAAACAAAGCTCTGCGCTCATACTTATTCTGTCTTAAAGCGATAAATAAACAAGTAATAAAATTAAACAATACCTTTCACTGTATCTGGTTGCAAGTTGTGATTTTTCTTATTATTTGCAACGACATGATTATTTGAGATAAACCTGAGTGACCTATTGCGCTATACAATTTTCATAACTACCTACATATATCTAAGTTGCTGAATACCTTGGGCAGTCTACCGGTAAAGAATTTTCATTTAGTCAAGCCGAGCAGGAATGCCTTTAAGGTCACTAGTTCAGTACACTTTCAGCCTTTGTTGTTTGTACCTATGTATAGTTTACTTTGTGGAAATAAATTAATACCGTTTAGACGAATGGAAATATCAAAAAAGAAGAAGAAGAGCTTGTATGAATAGATTAATGGAGATGGAAGAGGCGAAAGAGGTGTGCCAAGATCGCAGTAGATGGCGGTCTGTTGTCTTGCCTACCCCTCTAGGAGATATTGATGAGTAAGTATATGTACTAGCTTTTGCCTGTGGCTTCGTCCGCGTTGATTTTGTTATTGGATAGTCCTATCGAGTTTGTTGATATTTTTCAGACCAATAATTTTATAGTACGTGATGACTTTTGGTTATTACAAAATTATTGTATATGTCTGTTCCTATTTGAACGTTCCTAGGGAACTGCCCGTCCCTTGGAACAAACTATAGATAGGCTATGTCCAAGGTAAATAGTCTAACAACTACAGCAGTAAAAATAATCGCACCAAATACATTAATGTGAAAAAGGGGCCGAGTTCAGTACAAAGACAGTACATGACTCTCCAAGACATCCCTTAGTTAAGTAATTTCCGAACGAAACATTTTCTTGTTTTCTAAATTGACCCTCTACTAAAGCTTTTTGGTAAGGCCGAAGACCTAGCCGCGTTTCTGAATGAAATTATTTCATGATCCTTTATTTTATCTCAGAGTAAGTTTCGGAACGAAGTTTTTTGGATAACTCTTTTCATCTCCTTGTGAAGTGATGTCCGAACGAAACTTTTTCTTGTTTTCTAAATTGACCCTCTGCTAAAGCTTTTTGGCGAGGTCGATGGCCGAGCCGCGTTTCTGAATGAAATTATTTCATGATCCTTTATTTGATCCTCAGAGTAAGTTTCGGAACGAAGTTTTTTTGTAACTCTTTCTTACTCTTGTAAAGTATTTTCCGGACGAAACTATTTATTGTATTCAATTGATCTTAAAGTATCTTTGGTGAGGCTGGCTCGGCTACCCACGTTTTTACTTGATCAACATTATTACTTGATCTCTTATTTGATTCTCAGGTGAAATGGTTAAATATTTTTGGCGAGGCTGAAAGCCTAGCCGCGTTTTCAAACGAAATATTTAGTATAATAATTTTATTGCTACTTGTATGTCTTAACGTCTTATAAAGTATCTTCAGCTAGGCCGAAGGAGTTTCACTTTTATTACCTTTAATATTTGTAGCACCTTCTGTTCATGTTGATACATTTTGTTGTTCAAGTGAGCAATCTTGTAAAATGAAGTTTATTTACAAATTACTGCCTGTTACCTGATTTAGCCCCACGGTTAAATTTTGTAATATGATTCCACGTTTATTGTGAGATGTGACAACGTCATCTAAAAAGATGAAGAGAATATTGTCACTCTAAGTTTAACGTAGATGTCGTAAAAGCGACTAATTTTAGATACAAAAAGGTCGGCCAACAATCAATGTTTCTGTTGTATTGAGGGTCATAAGATCATCGGACCTTGGTCCATTCTGCAAAGATGACGTAAGAACCTATTTACTGGTGGAATGCCTCGGCCGTGGCTTATCACCAAATCACCACCCTCATGACGTCACCATGCCGCCAAGCGACCCGTTGTGTTCCGGCATGACATCAGGAGAAGCTGTACCGGGGGAGTGGTTCAGGCAGTAGCGTAAACGTCTAACAGTCCCTCGTCCGTTACAAAGTTCCGTAGATTTTTGCGAAAGTCTCTCGAATTACTGATTCACGCCTCGCCTGCTATCACTCTCCCAGTTTCTGGACGAGCGACTTTATTCTATCTCTTACCATCATTGTATGAAAAAAAAGGTGTAATTATTTTTTGATAACTATTCATGTTTTTCGGTCTTGGTGGGTATATACCTGATCACAAAAAACAGTTTCGAAAGTAAGTAGCGGATTCCGCAAATGATTAGTTACTCACTAAATCGCAAGCATGCCTCGGACGCGATTGCGCAGCGCGGTGACACGGCCGAGCTAAAACGTCCGCACTAATGCTACGAGATATAGCCTTTATGTTAATCTATGAGATAGTACAAGTTTCGAGTCGATACATGAAGTGGTTTTCGAGATCTTTGGTAACAAACCTACAATCTTTCGCTATTAAATATTAATTTATTCATTGGAGTAGGATAGGAAGTGGGATAGGATAGGATTTGTTATCTGTACGGGTTTTTTGTGTTTTGACAATAAATCATTTATTTTTCTTCTATATAAATCAATAACATTGCTTTAAGCTATAATTTTATTTATTTATTAAGAAACTTACACTATCATTACAGACTGGACCTACATCAATAGTAAAGTAACACATAAAACATATACGTACACATCAAATACCAAAAAAACAATTAAAACAATTAATTACCCACAAACCTAATGAAAACGTAAATTTTGTAAAGTTATATAATTAAAACAATAGACGGAAGTCATCAACACAAACAAGTTTCCGAGTTAGAAAGATTGATCCATCCACACAACAGCGTTTTCATAAACATTTAGGAAAAGTTAAGTATTTCCGTAACCAATATTTATATAAGAACAAGGTAATATTTAAGCAGGTGTGTATTTACCTGAATTTGTGATATAAAAGCCCTCGTCGAAAAGATAAAGCGTTCAAATGGGGCTAAGAAATGTAAGCATGTATGGCATTATGCTCATAGCTTATTAGAAAGTTACTATTGTACACCATAACTTAAGATTGATCATATCTTTGCCGTATTTTTCTTCTGAATTTCGTTTAAGTTTCAGGGTAATCTAACTTGGCTAATATTCACACTAGCCTTTTCCCGCGGCTCCACCCGCTTTTTTTATCTTTGCCCTGTTTTCGGGGTGGAAGTTATTTCATGAACACCCCTTATAGCCTATGTGTTGACTAGGGTCACCACGATGATAATATAAAAAAAACCGCATCAAAATCCGTGGAGTGGTTCTCGAGTTAAAACGGAACATACATACATACAGACAGACAGAAAAAATTCAAAAAATGGTAGCTTTGGCTTCAGTACAACACTAATAACCCATGTAAATTAAAATTTAAAAAAAAAACAAAGTACAAATAACGAATTTTTACTACTTTATTAGATTTAATCAGATTTAATTTTTGGCATGACTCTGTTTTCAGTATTCAAACTATGGTACGAATGGGTCTTTTTTGAGTAACAAAAGCTTTTCCAATATTTTATTAGTAACCTTTTCCCGGAATTTTAAACGTTAACTAAGTCTTGTGATGTATCTCACACAGCCATTATATCTGCCCACTGTTAGTTTAGGCCTCTCCTTTTTCACGCCACCTCTTTGCAAACATGTTTCTAGGTAATATATGTAGGTCAATCTGAGAACATGACTCATGTCACTCACTCAAACAGATAGCGCGCGAGTTCATGTCCATCCTGAGGAATGCGGTAGTGCTGTGACCTAATCAGTTATGGTAATGTCGATAATTACTACCGATTTTGTCAACAGCTGTCAGTTTGGTTTATTGTAACTCAATGTTATTTTGAAAACTATGAAATAAAATAAATGTGATATTATACTTACTTGTTTATTCCATCCATCCATCAGCCTGTTTCGTCCACTGCTGAACATAGGCATTTCCAGGATTTCGCCACTCTTGGCGGTCCTCCTGGAAGAAATTCCCATACTCACACACGCTGGGCAGGCGGGTTGGTGAGTGCGGTGCCAAAACCCTTGCACTAGTGACGCCGCTGCCCGTCACCAGTCTGTTTTATATAAAGCCCGGCAATTGGGGATGGATATACCACCATCCATCGGTCCCAGGCAATGGTGAGAGCTGTTCTCTTACTCTCCCCCGAATAACTTCAGGGGCGGTTTGCGAGTAAGATGGTGGTACCTCCACAGTCGAGCCTAGCATCAGCTCCACTACTGGTTTATTGCTAACAGAAAAAAATATTTTTTGAAAAGGCAATTTAATCCCTATCAGAAGCAAACTCAACCGACAGAGCAGAGTCGGAATCAGTATCTTTGCCGTCGCTGAGTTCAATCACGAATTTGTCGATCGTATTTTGCATTAGTCCGTCTTCGGTATCGATAAGCGCGCGTCGCAACCGTCAAGGACAACACTCGACTGCAGACTAATGCGGCGAGGTGGGTGAAGGTGGGGCGAGCTGCCACCAGCGTCGCCTCTGGCCCCGATGGACATGAACTCGCGCGCTTTTCTTCCTGATTGCTTTTTGAATTATATTTTTGATTTGAATAAATATGATCGTTTATTGAACCAAAGATAAGTTAGGTACAAACCATCTTACTCAACTTATAAAACACATTCTAAAATAAAATATATTAAATATATAAAATAAATTATTAATTTAATTGATAAATTAATGCCTTACAAGCACATTCACCCCTCTAGAAGACAGAAAATTAAGTGAAAACATTCACTTGCTACGAAAAAAAACACACACTCAGCACAAAAAACACGAAAACTACAACTAAAAACAGGTTCCAAGAAAGGGCCAACTCAGCAAATGCTGTCAGTTGCATGCAACCAACTTACAGCGCTGGTTTCCAGTTTGTATAGTATTATGCAATGTTTACAATAATCTATGCACGAAGATAGCAAATTTATGTACATTTATTAATAATTAATCAGATATAATTGAAATATTTTTACACATTGCTTAAAAGATAAATACATTGTCAAATAGGGTTGGATAAATTTTTACTTTAATTTGCACTATAACATTAAAAACAAACACGTTCATATTTAATATAATATGAATTATATAAACCTTAAAAAAAGCAACAATTAGATTTATTATTATTATATTAAAGAATAGGAAACAGAAAAGAAAACATTGCCCACTGATCTCTGTTTGTGACGATTAGTCCAGTCAAAGTTATAATATTTGTATGGAGTAGTTGAATGAAATAGACACTTGGTGAAAGTTAAATAGTAGCAAATTCAAATTCGAAGAATCTCTGATAAGTGTTTGAATAAACCAGTTTAATAAGGCCATCTCTAAGAACAATATTGGTGAGATGACGAGTCTTTATTTTGATAAACTATTATAAGCAATACGCACTTACAGATGGAGAGGAGTGGTATTAATATGGTAATACTATTATTTCAAAACTATTTTGGTGCACTTTAAAGCAACCTCAAACATTAATTGGACTAGATCCTCTATACCTACCTATTTTCACATCCATCCATTGTGTCCTACCCAGTTCTTTATTCTCGAAGCTTGACTCCCCTCTCCAGTGCCTAGCCAGTTTGGTCGGCTCGTCCGTCTTGTTCGGTCAAATTTTACTTTACACTTTCCTCCCATATATTTTTTTTATCTATTTTTTATCATCCATCCTATGTAGTACATGCCCAAACAGCTGAACTATTTTATTTTTTGTTCTAGTCACCACGACTTCCTTAGAGCCACACAAAACGAGCCCTAACGAACTCCGTTCTTTATTTAGAGAACTGACGTTGCTACATTATACACGAGTGTATACTTGAATTTAAATATGGTGTTCCCTCTTACTTACGTAAAATTAAAACGAAACCAATTAAAACAATGCAATTCTACGACCTTGCGCAAGTATAGTTAGACATGCAACCCAAGCCAACGCCATTTTAAATAAACAGCTTAATCTATACTAACATTAAAACGCCCAACCGTTTAGCTTCTTTCAGCTTTAATCAACTGGTACAATACCTGATCTTGGAGTCTTATTAGTGCAAATAAACAGAGATCTAATTTTACTCAGAATGTCTATATTTTAGCCTCTACGAATACTTGCGCAGAGCGAGTTTTATTCGTAGCTAGCCAGTATCTCGTAGACCTTAGCACGGGCCGCTACGTCCGCTACGCGACGCACTATATTACGTGTACATTCTATAACCATAAATTGTAAACTGTATAAAAATATATAACCGTGTTTTGTTGCAAAACTGTGAATATTGTGACCTATTCTGCGTTCTAGTGCAGTTTGTTTCTTTGTACAGTTGATTGTAAATTTATTTGTGTGGCTTCTTTGAAAACTATCAAGTTGGTAAGGTTAGTGTCACTTCTTTAATTTGTAATAAGATTAACGTTTAGCATTGCTTCAGATATAGTTTTATGTAGAATGAATAGACGACAAACCTATTTTTTTACAGATATATTAATTTTTATTACAATATTCTTTCATAAAAGTTGTGAATCGCGTAGATTTTATAGAATGTAAATAATGAATGGATGGATGGATGTAAATATTAGACTACAAATGAAGTCAACTACAAATTAAAAAAATATTATTATTTTTATACATCGAACATGATTAAATAAAAAGACCACGTCCCCAAACAGCAATAAAAACGAAGTCATGTTTTCTTTGAATTAGGAACTCCCTTTTCCAATAAAGTTTTTTGCGGTTTGAATGGGTAAATTCAGTGAATCTTCCCAATAAAAGTAGTTCGAGGTTTGGGACGCAATGTGGGTTGGGCACATTTTGATATTCCCTGGAGTCCTTTTCACAAAAAATGGCTCGATGACGGAGCTTTACTCTACGTTTTTTACCGCGTGACTGTATTAAGGTTTACAATAGAATTCTTAAACATTTTTTAAAATTTAGAATATATGATGTAATATTTTGTGAAGTACATCGTTTACAAACTCAAAGTATTACGGTTAAGATGGAAAACTAACCAGCAACCAAATTCTAAAATAAATGCACATAAATTTCAAAAGTTTTATTCAGCTATGATAGTTTAGGAATTGTATTAGTTTTAGTTTGATCAATGTATGGTATCAAAGTATAAATTTACGTTTATATGTATTTGATCGGAATAATAACATTTTTGAAATGATTTCAATAGGCGGCATAAGACGTCTGATATCGTTTTCTTACTCCAACCGTTAAATAAATACTTCACTCCTGAAACAAAATACTCCGCATTTACAAATTACTTAAGGCTGACTTTCCGGGATCTCGGCTGTTCGATTCACCCTAGCTGGAAGGAAGTTTGTTTATTTTATTGTACTGGACTTCGAAATGAAATGGTTCTTGTGATTTTTCCCACTACGTGCACGTTTGTCTTGCTGAGAAACAACAATGCCTTCTTTTTAACCCACGATCAAAAAAGAGGGGTTATTTGTTTCGCACGTACGTATGTTGGTATGTTTGTTTGTTTTGTGCCTAGAACTCCTAAACCAAGTGTCCGATTTCAAAGAGTTTTTTTTTTTCATACGACAGAATACTTATCTGAGGCTAACATAGTTATAATTACACTAGCTTTAAAGAGAACCAAGTAGGTAGTAAATATAAAAATGAATTAAGTCGGAGCAAAAGTTGGCGTTTGAGATCATTTAGAAGTTATTCCTGGACTTAACTGGCATTAGGAGAAAAAAAAATAGGAGGAAGAGGGAATAAAGCTCAACCTGTGCCATTAAAACACAGATTTAAAAGAAAGTTTTTATTTATTGGAGAGTATATCCAAAGTGTAAGTCCGCGAAGGGCGAGCTCCACGTAGGGTGAATCCTGAAGCGTCAATTTATTTCATTTTAATCTTATATCTTTTTTGAAGTCGATAAAATACCTATGTTGAAAACCAGATAACAGACATAAATTTACTCCAGCCTGTCTCCCAGATGCATAGGGACAGATTTCAGGTCTCCATTCACTACAATCGCAATCCTGACACGTAATTTTAGTCTTTCCACAGTTGTCTATCATGTCACAGAAGCGAAATTGGTTGAGGTACTTAGTCTAAGACCATATGACACGGGACTCGGTAAGCGCACGTACCCCCTCTACCGAAGTACATGAACAATTTCTTCATGTAAGTTTATGTGTTTGGGTTGCAGCTTTTGATTTTGTGTGATATATCAATTTTCCGCAAGAGTGTGCTTGAGTGAGTAAATGTGTGCTGTGCGTGTTTACCTCCCCTCCCGTGGAAAACGGCAGAATAATTTCAGTACTAAGAGTCGCGCTTTGCCAGGTCCCAAGTTAAATGGTCTAAGTATTTAGTGCATGCAATATTTCCCATCGCGATGATAATAATGATGAGTTTCCCGTTGTCATTCAAAAATATAAAAAAGCCATTTTCGTCCTAGTGAAATTCATATAATTAAATGACATAAGATTATAAATGAGTGTGTTGTTTTATCTGTATTGTGTTTGTTTTATCTGTATTGTGTTTGTTTCAGGTATATTCAGCTTTTTTTTCCGTGGTCGTTCTTATTGTTTTTTTAAATTAATTATTTGCTGTCTACTTGATATTGGCAGAAAACGGTGGCATAAAGCAAGCCAATGACCAAATTAGGTGGTAGAGCTGATGCCGGGCTCAACTGTGGAGGTACCACCATTTTACTCGCAAATCCTCCCGAAGTTATTCGGAGAAGAGTAAGAAAACAGCTCTGATGCAAAAAAAAGGCGGCCCACCATTGCCTGGGACCGATGGATGGCGGTATATCCATCCCCAATTGCCGGGCCTTATATAAAACAGACTGGTGACGGGCAGCGGCGTCACTGGTGTAAAGGTTTCGGCATCGCACTCACCAACCCGCCTGCCCAGCGTGTGTGAGTAAGGGCATTTCTTCCAGGAGGACCGCCAAGAGAGGCAAAATCCTGGAAAGGCTTATGTCCAACAGTGGACGAAACAGGCTAATGGATGGATGGACGGGCCAAATGATAAAAAAAAAACAATCACTGAAGATTATGAATTATGCGTGCAACTTTTAATGAAAGGAAATGTTTTAAATAACCTTAATACAAAAGCAATTTTTTACTTTTCAATAGACTTGTTTAAAAAGTGGCCCTCTTTGCAGCGTTTTTAGGGTCATAAATGCAGCATATTAAACACGCGTGTTTTTACTTTACATTATCGCACTAGCGTTTTTTACATTACAGTATTTTAAAATCTTATTACGTTATAGTATTTTTTTAAATCTTAGCAAATAGTTTTGATGTCTTGAAAAAAGTTTTTGCGAATAAATAAACTGTCTCAGTTATAATATAATAAATAATCATTTAATCAACAATATAAGAGTAAACAAGTAATAGAAATGGGGTGACTAAATAATAGTAATAGAAGACAAATCAACGATTTTTTGAATTATTTTCTGTCTGTCTGTCTGTTTGTTAACGCACATCTCTAAAACTATTGAACGGATTTTCATGTAGTTTCCACAGCTGTACAGAACATAACTTAGAATCAGATCTCGGAAAAATAGGCATCGTTATTTAAAAATTTTTGGAATTTACTTTTCTACCGTAGTAATTAAAAGTTATGGTACGGGATCTTCGAGTTTGGGCTTATTTGATTGGTCTTTATTAGCACTTTGGTAATAGGTTTTCCAGGGTTTTCGAAATATAATACATAATAGTATTATATGCATAAATAGTGAAACCGGTTGGGTAACACACAGCCAAACAAGTACTAACCCGCATTTTTCTTTAAATAAGACATAAGACATTTTTATTCATAATTATAGGTTACACGTCAAAAAATTGTTGAGCTACAAAAGTAGTCCTAAAAAAAATTTAATGATAACAATAAAAATAAATATTATAATTATTCCATGTCAAGTAAGTGTAAAATTAAACAATGTCAAAAATCAAATTGTTCAAAGAAACATTATAATTGTCAAAGGATAACTAATTAATTAATACTACTATGTAAGTAAAATGTAATACTTAATTAAACTCAAAACAAAAAATTGTGTTCGTATCGGTGGTATGAACTAAGTATAAAACCTAATGCCGTTCCATTTTTACGATTAACGCATAAAAGGAGAACATGTAACGAAAAGAATTCGCTTTCTGTCACAATTGATTTTCCTTTGTGTAACGCAATGTAAGCAAGTTTCCGTGAAAGCAAAACTTTTGCTTTGTCACGTACAATAAAAGGTCATTATTGTTCGTAGGGTGCATCAGTATTTTTTTGTTCAATTACAATGCTGGTGGTAACAAATTACCTTATTTTTAATCTTTTTTTTACTTTTATTAAATGTGTTTTTAACTTCATTTTGCTACGAGCCACTCGTAGCTCAGTTTACTACGCCGTAGAGTGAAATATTGTACCCTAATGATAGTTTACCTAAGTCCATTTATGCTAGCAAGTAATATGCATAATTCAGAATGCAAAAATTAAATTTACTTTCGTTTCTTATTGTATTGTCTATCCAAGGCGTTCTTCTAGTTAATGATACGAGTTTCACGACCACGTTTAAATAAAACATTGTAACTAAAGTCCAAGTTTTGTTTAAAAAATTATAGAGTATCATTTAATTGTAAGTGGTTCCGTGAAACAGTAAAAAAACTTTTATGTTCCTTCAGCTTGTACAGTCTACTCTTGGTATTTTCTGTATTTATTCGTACCAGATGAATAAATAAATTAAAATTAATAATAAATTCTTTATTTTTTGCGGGTTTCTTAATCATTAAATAAGCAATATCCAGGCTAAAAGTTTAAAAAAGAAACAAATTTAAGGTTAACAAAACAGTCAATCTGTAAGATTATTTGAAAATTTATAAGCCTATAAAATTATTTATTAACATAAAAATAAATGATATTCTATAATTTCATTGGAAAGTCACAAATAATTTGACAACCTGTGTAATCAATTAAAAGTTATCTTCACTAAAATTATTCAGTTAAGGGGCAAATTTGTTAAAATCGGTTTTTAAGTTATTTATTTGTTATTCAGAAAAAGCCACTAATTTGATAAAATAATATAGTATATCTAGGTAAATATTGGATTTTTTTCTAATTTGCTGTAGTACAGAAACGCAATTGCAGAACTTTCCCCCATTAGAAATAAAATTATTAAAATTAGGTTTTATTCGATACTTTTTTTCATAGTTTGACAAAAAGGAATGAAATATAGACCTCAACGATATTTTATTAGATATTTTAGCAATATCTAAATTTTGCTAGCAATTTTAATTCATTTTATATTAATTTAAAACGACATTTTGCATTTTTCTCTGAAATCTGTCCCTCTCGCACTGCGGGGCATTCCGCAAGGAGTAACAGTGACCTTTGCAAGCGTGACAGACATATACTCTTTAGGTATAAACCTGAATAAGGAACCCTGTCTATGGCGTGCTATTTTCGCGTGCGATGAAAACTACAATTTTGTATTTCGTTATTTGCTCGCATGAATCGCTGTTGGTAGTTTTAGTTAATAATAGGATGGAAAAGCGGAAAATATTTCCCAAGCTAGGTTAGCGTAAATTTTCACTTTAATTAATTGAATTCTAGCCCGAAATTATTCGTTATCAAGCATAGTCGGAAATTATTAATTAGGAGGGCGTATGTAAAAAGGTCAGTAAATTATTTTGTGCGAAAAACACGCAATAGACTAAACGGGCGCTGTGATTGGTACTGTGTATGTATAACTATGTTTTGTGTTTTATCGCCAGAGATACTTAAGCAGTTGGTCAATTTAGAGAGGGAGAAATAGTATCGTTCGGAGAACAAGAAATTGTTTTGTTCTGATACGCGTCGGACATGTTCAAATCCTCTCTCTCTTCTCTTCAGTTATTCTGAATCTATGTGCGTAGTTTTGGTATAAATTACCACTTGGTGAACGGTATAGTTAAATACTGTTCGGAAAAGCTTCATGCTCTAAAATGCGTTATTTGTGCCCAAAGGACGGCAATAACTATTACGTTGAGTACGTTAAAATCGTTGGAGAAAAGAGAGTAGTAAGAGATTTATTCTCAAAAACACAAACATACAAACAATAAAAAAGTTACGATACAAAATGAATTTAACAAACTAACTTCTAAAGCTTGAACAAGTAACTAAACACAGAATACTTATACTCGTCTTATATAGTTACTTCATTCTGGTGGTATGTGTGTCGCGGCAAAGAAAAAAGGCTTGACTTAGCATATGTCGCAAGCCGAAATCCGCGACGCTGTTATTCTGCCGTAGCCTGCAGAGGAGTGCCCGAGTTCCACCGAGAGTGTGTTAGGATTGTAAATATATAAAGAGAAAATGTGTAAGTGTGAAATATGTGTGAATACTATGTGTAAATATAAAAGTTTTATCTGTGTATAAATAAAAACAAAATACAAATATCCTGCCTGACTAACTGATCTGTCAACGCCCGGACCAGGTGGCTGAACCTAGGAACATGAAAATTGGAAAGTGGGTTTCTTGTATGAAGTAGACGTTTTTATTTAGTTGAAAAATCTCACCTTAGCACTAATTATTATAATATAATATAAATTATGATAATATACTATAAATTATGTAAATTTCTGTACTGTAAGCACGTAAGTTTTATATTTATTTATATTATTATTAGTATTTATTTCATATATATTTATGGTAGTTTTACGAGTTTTCTAGCTCTAGTGACGATCTACAATGGTAAACAGATCTAACACCCCTCCAGAGACATGTGTCGTTATGATATTTCTTTACGTATGTGTGTTTTAAAATACTCAAAATACACCTGTCTTAGTAAGGCCACCAATTTCTTAATACTTTTCGCTTTTGTTTTGTCGCTTGTTCAAAGTAATTGAATTGAAAATATACGATTCGAGAAACTAATTAATACTTACAAGTTTACCAAGTTTATTTACATTCTCAGAAAATGATTAAAAACAAAGATTGTACCGAAACTTATCGTTTGATGGTGTTAATTTTAGACATCCATATTTGTTAATTTGGGTTTCGAAATTAAAGTTTAGAAATGAAAGTTTCGATTGGCTTTGGAACTAAGTTGTTAATTTTAAAACAAGTTATTCTAAAGCTTTTCGAGTGCTGTTTTAAACCAGTTTCTATTTTGTTCAGTTGCTAGTTTTGTTACATTATATTCCCTTTGTTTGCAGGCACTTCTAACTTTATTCAGTTTTGGTACATATTATAAATTTTATACGATATGAATGAATGAATGAATGAATATATTTATTTATTTCAAGAATAACTTAAATCTAAATACATCCCACAAAACCAAGTAGGAATTTGGTTTGTCTGTGGGGAGGGAGTCGCACTTCTTTTTCGTAGGTAGGTACATTAACAATAAATAATAACATTGTTATTTTAATCTATGTTTACATATTTTGTAGAAGGTAAGTTTTATATAATTTTGCAAATTTATTTTTATTTTGTTCAGATCTTATACGAACAGGCATTTCATTATATAACATTGGAATTTTGCGTTTAAGCAATCTGCCGCCAAAGTAGTTATTCACTTTTACTGTTTCATATTTACCCTGAGCAGTTGCTCTCGTGTTGAGCCCATGCTGTTTAGGTATCTTATGATCTGGGGTGCCATGGCCATTTACTGCAATTATGTATTTATATTTTAATGAAGCCGGTAGTATTTTACATAATGAGTACAATATTTTGATATTATTTTTGTGTTTTTTCCTAACATTTTTACTGACTAGGAATTTTAAGAATTTTATTTGTATATTTTCAATCTTATCCATGTATGTTTTAAATATAGATCCATAGCAGTCCACACCATAAGATATAATTGAGTCAACCAACGACATATATATAGTTTTTAGCACAGAAATTGGTACTTTGTAACTAAGATGTTTGAATTTAAATAACAATATGCGTAGCTTATTTAATATCCTTTCTATGTGTTTAGTCCAGCCCATATTTTCATCGATGCACATTCCTAGGTATGTAACACATGGAACTTGCTTTATTGTTTTACATTTACAATTAGATAAGTTATTATGGAAACAGTTAAAGTCGTGGGCAACCAGTTGACATGAAGAGTCCGGGGTACAAGAGTACGGAGACCGGATAACAAGGAGGTTAGTTTTTTCGGCATTGAGTACGATTCCGTTATCGTGCGACCATCGCACTACGTTGTCGATATCCTCCTGCACGAGACGCGACACCTCGCCCATGTCGCGGCCGGCCCGCAGCGTGCACAGGTCGTCCGCGAACATGTACGCTGAGCAATGGCGGACCACGTTGCACATGCTGTTCACGTGCATCAGGTAACACAGCGGGCCACAGCCGGAGCCCTGCGCCACCCCGCGCCGCGCCGCCCACTGCTGCGGTCCGCTGTGCTCCTCGCCCACTCTCACCCGGTACGAGCGGTCCGTCAAGTACTGGCGGTACCAGCTATTAAGCGGTCCGCTGATCCCGCACTCCGCCATCGCTCCAAGCAGCGTCTCGTGCCGTAGGGTATCGAAGGCCTTTTTAAAGTCGAAAAATACAGCAACAACAAATTTTTTATCGTTGAGATAACTATTAACTTCGTCCGTAAATTTTACAAGTAATGTTGATGTACTTTTATCCTTCTGAAAACCGTGCTGGCAATCGTTTATAACTGCATGTTCATTAAGGAATCTATTTTGTTGATTAACTATACATTTTTCTATGATTTTTTCTATACTGGATAAGATAGCTATAGGTCTGTAGTTAGCATAATTTTTATGATCACCTTTTTTATAAATAGGTCGCACTATGGCTTCTTTTAGTTTTTGAGGAAACTTCGAATTTTTTATACATAAATTAATTAAGTGAGCTATGACTGGGCTTATTTGTTCACTTATATATCTTAGGTCCCTCATACGTATACCATCTGACCCTGGCGATTTCTTATCACTCATTTTCTTTATGACTTTTTGGACCTCCTTGCTATTCACCGTTCTCCATCTCATCGACATACAAGCCTCATTTCGATAGTCAGCACGGTTTAAGAAAGTTTCGTTACAATCATGAATTATATTATCGATATCATTTTTAAATGTAGTTGCAAAGTTATTACATATTTCTTGCTTTGTATTTCCTGACAAGTGTTTCAATATTACCTCATCTGTTGACTTTTTTCTATTACCAAGTATTCTATTTATATTATCCCATATTTTCTTTACGTTACCATTACATTCGATTATTTTTTGTTTCTCATGTTCATTTCTTATTTTAGAGAATAGCTTTGTACACTTATTTCTGTATTTTGTATAATTTAATCTTTTTAACATGTTTGTTTTATCTTGGAACCATATCATAAACAGTGTATCCCTCTCCAATACCATTTTTTTCATTTTGTTGTTTACCCATCCTTTTGAGTCCCTTCCACTTGTTTTGACTTGTTTAGTCTGGTAACTTGATTCGTAAATATTAGTAAATATTTCATAAAGTTGATTGTACAGTTCTAACGGACAACTAATATTCAATAAGTGTTTAAAGTCGATTGAGGCAAGTTTTTCGTAAACAAGTTTGTTATCAAGCAGGAGGCGCGTCACTGACCCCCCCGGCCGCACGTCTCCGCGCCCGTTCGTGCCTCGGCGTGAGTCAGTAGTCGCGCCTAGGGAATCCAATTTATGATTATTAAAATCAGCGCTGCTTACAGCAACAGCGGTGCAATAATGGTCCGCCATTTTATACTCTAATACGGCCGAATAAAGTTCATCACGCGGGCATCTCACGAATATGTGATCAAGGCACGATTCTACTATTTCGCCTTTTAAGATTTCTCTTCTAGTTACGTTAGTGATGCACTTGGAATAGCCACATTCCGCCAACAAATTCTCGTAGGTTAAGACATTATTATTACTAGTATCTAATAGATTTATATTTATATCTCCGCAGATTATAATCTTTTTATGGCTAGGTAGGTTTTTTAATAACAATTTTAATTCGTCTAAAAATTTAGATAATTTGTTTTGTTGATTGATTTTAGGCGGGCGATAAATGGCTACAATAAGTACATCACTACCATTTTTTCTGACATTTACCAAAACACATTCCGCCGCTGTCATAATAAAGGGAGGTTCACAAACACATGCAGAGAGGTCAGAGTGAGTGTAAACTAACACACCGCCACCTCTCCTGTTTTGTCTTGTATAACTATTGAGATCGTAGCCCGAGATGTTGTACATATCTAACATATCGTATGAAATGTTAGGCTCAGTTATTACTATAACGTCTAATAAGGCGAAGTAATTATGACAAATAACTAAGAGTTCGTTATAGTTCTTTTTAATAGAACGAATATTTACGTGAAATAAATAAAAGTCTTTTTTATCATAGAGTGATTCTATCCATGACTGAAGACAGTTTGTACTCACTTCATAGCTGCAATTAGTGAGCACATCAAGGTCCTGAATTGCTGCGAAAGCGATATTTATATATTTTCACAAACATAACACTTAGATATTATTGACACTTTTGACCTTTTTTTAACTCACTGATGTCATTTGCGCACTTAATTCTTGATGTCTTGGCTCCATCAGTCTTCTTGACAAGTACTTTGCCGTCGCTCATCCAGATGTATTTATACACGTCGCGAAGTTCAACTCTGGTTTTCCAAAACAGGTCGCGGGTCTCCGGGATCAGGTCCTCGTTAATGTATATGGCGAACTTCTGGGTGCCTCCTGTCAACATGTCGCTGGTGATGGCGCGCGCCTCTCGACGTTGTTTTAGCCAGGTGTCGCGCGCGGCCAGACCAGAAGATGAGAACTTCACAAGAATTGGTGAAGGTTTGGTGTTGCTCCTGGGTGGAGCCCTTCTGATACTTTCTACGTCTTTGGTGCTGACCTTCATTAGTTCGCCAAGTTTTTCAATGATTACCTTAGGGTTCTCGTCCGGAAGCGTTTCTATACCTACTATTTCTAGGTTAGATTTCCTCGCGCTTTGTTCTAGATCGAGTATTTTTTGCTCGAGCGCACCGTTGTACTTTTGTAGGTAGACGCATGTATTCGATAGGTTATGTATGATTTTTTCAAGTGAACCTATTTTTTCCATGGTTATTTTCTGAGACTTTTCGAAGTCATCAACTTTATCAGAAAAGAACTGCATAGAACGTTGCATTTCATCTCTTATAGCCGACTGGATTTCGCGTTTAACCTCGTCCCTAATGGTAAGCTGGATTTCGCGCTTGAATTTGGTCAACGACACCTTAGACATTTTGTCTAAGGAAGCGTCTTCACTGTCGGTGATTTCTTCGTCCTCCTCGGCGTCTGGGATAATGCAGGATAGACGCGAAGGCTTAGTTTTACCGGTACAAGCCTTGCACAACCATTCAACCGAGTCCGTCAGGAACAGCGCGTTCAATTGGTCAGGAGATATTGATGCACAGCTGCCATGTAACCATTTCTTGCATTTGGAGCACTGCAATCCAGGTTTTTTCTTATTCACTAACGTGGAACATGTCGAACATTTTGCCATCGCGAGATTATTGCAAATTGTTTCTAAAAAGCGGGTAGTTGCACTGTGACACGATTATACGATGCGAAGGTCTCGCCTCGACAAGCAATAACGCACGATTATTATATAATAGATATAGAGACACAACTTGTTTACTACTTTATTATTAGTATTAGATGTGGTGGCCAGAGCTAAAACACTCGTTTAGGTGGTAGGGGCTGGTGCCGGGCTCAAAAGAACCGATCTTAAAAATTATTTCACTAATAGACAGCTACAGTATCGTTGAGTAACATAGGCTATAGTGAGTTTCCTAACAACAGACAGTACCCTAGGAACATATGAGTGTAGTCATTAGGGACTTTTTCTTTTTTTCACTGTTGTAAAGATTAGACTCTTTACTTGGACGGCTATAGTTTTTTTTTCCTGGGGACGGACAGTAGTTCCCTAGGAAAATACTCATTAGTAACTACGGTTTAATAACATCGGCTTCTTACATTGAACAAACAATATAGGTATCCGTGCACGGACATCTAGCAACAGAAAGATTGTTTAAATAAATAATTATATATAAAATTATGTAATTAAAAAGCCCCTGATGATGCTTATATAGTGAAACCGGTTGGGTAGTGTAGAATTAAATATTATCTGTGGAAAAGTACAAGTGTTTTTTTATCACAACAATGTTTGATAAATTCCACCAAGTGCCGACAATCTCAATATCAACTTCCAATATAGGTATTATTAAAACTGTTTTTGATGTTGTAATTACCTTATTGTATTATGGGAGTAGGTAAAAATTTTGTGAAATTGCTTGCTTCTACAAAATAAAATTATAAAAAATAGTCATCACATCGTTCACTTTTTAATTGAATCACGGTATATTTGTGTATAATTTTTCCATTATAATGGGTTATAAATTATAATTGCCTGGATCTATACGTTACTTTCGAATTGATCAGGGACACATTCCATAGGACGAAAATCGTTCTAAAGACACATTGTATTCACATTGTCCATTGTGTATCAGTAAGGAGTGATCCGTCAAGCCAGTGCTTAATCAGCCGCACTACAAAAAGGCGGTCGTGAATGAAACTGCTGAAAAATAGTCATCACATCGTTCACTTTTTAATTGAATCACGGTATATTTGTGTATAATTTTTCCATTATAATGGGTTATAAATTATAATTGCCTGGATCTATACGTTACTTTCGAATTGATCAGGGACACATTCCATAGGACGAAAATCGTTCTAAAGACACATTGTATTCACATTGTCCATTGTGTATCAGTAAGGAGTGATCCGTCAAGCCAGTGCTTAATCAGCCGCACTACAAAAAGGCGGTCGTGAATGAAACTGCTGAAAAATAGTCATCACATCGTTCACTTTTTAATTGAATCACGGTATATTTGTGTATAATTTTTCCATTATAATGGGTTATAAATTATAATTGCCTGGATCTATACGTTACTTTCGAATTGATCAGGGACACATTCCATAGGACGAAAATCGTTCTAAAGACACATTGTATTCACATTGTCCATTGTGTTTCAGTAAGGAGTGATCCGTCAAGCCAGTGCTTAATCAGCCGCACTACAAAAAGGCGGTCGTGAATGAAACTGCTGAAAAATTGCGTCCAGGGCGGCTATTCCGGCATTATTGCGCATTCGCAATATCAGTCATTAGATATTTCTTTAAAGTTTGATATATGCCGTGCGATGGTAATTAGAGTGACTAGACCACATCTAATAGAAGCTATAGGATACAAGAAATACTTACTATAAGTTTTCAATCAAAAAAATCAAGACATATCTTTCCAAAATACCTTTTAAAGTCACCCGCAATCTGCCTTTGCAATTTTTGCGCGCGTGCCAGAATTGAGGGCCAGGCTACAGGTCCCCTCACCTGCTCACCCGCGATATTGCAAAAAATTGCACATACCAGCGGTTTTCCCAGATAAAGAGCGCGTTTCGTCACGCCGTAGATTTTTGACCATTTGATTTGACCATGAAACACCCATTTAAGGTAGGTATATATTTTCTTAATTAGCATTAAATTACTCAAATTTTGAATAAAAAAAATAGGTTGTATATGATAATGAAACCGTTACCCTCGTTTAAATCTATAAATTGAGAATGATTCTCGGATTTTTATATTATTTAATGTATATTTCACAAATAAATAAAAACAAATCTATAATTTTAAGTTCAACTTATTCTCAATAAACCTATCAATTACATATATAAAAAAAGAAACACTTTTCACTACCAAAATATCAAACTATCTAGTCTAGAAAGTAAGTACACATCAAAAAATAAGGTCGCGATTAGGTAGGTACATCCAAAAAATGTTGCTCATAAGGGTTTTCTGACTAAGATGGTAACTCTAAAAGTTTGTTTTCTCATAATTAACATTAGTTTGTTTAGTTCTCAAAGTGTATACAAACATTAAAACAATTGAGTACTCCTAAGAGTCAAAAAACATAACACTTCAATCACACCGAGTCGCACCGCCACTCGAGAATCGTAAACATTTGGGATTTGTCGGGTGGCCGATGAAATGAGTCGAGTTTTGTAGAATTTAACTCTTAACCAACTGTTATCACACTAATATTATAAATGCGAAAGTTTGTGTATGTGTGTGTGTTTTATGTGTGTTTGTGTATATTTGTTACTCTTTCACGCAGAAACAGCAAAACGGATTTGGATGAAATTTAGAATGAATATAGCTTATACCCTAACTTAACACATATGCTACTTTTTATCCCGGAAAAAAGCATGTTGTTAAACCGAATAAATCGCGGGCGGAACCGCGGGCAAAAGCTAGTGAATTAATAAATTAATGTTATACATTTATTTTTTCAATCAAAATTAACCTAAAAAAACACAACAAATCATTACCATAATACTATCATATTACCCTAATTCGTCCAAGCATATTACCAATTAATTCCTGGAAACAAAGTATGTAGCTTTATAAATTATTTCAAAATCTTTGTTGTACTAAGCTTTAAAGCAAACAAAAAATGAAAAAATCGTAGAGTATCACTGCAGCAGCAGTTTGTCAAACAAACAAGTTATACCTCCGTGTATTGCTTGTTTATACTTTGTACGGTGTGTGCTATCAGTGTTTATTTCTGTATGTTTTTGTGGGCACAATCTCATGAGAATTGAATATATTACTCACGACTCGCAGTGTCAAAACAAACTTATGTGGGTTTATTGACACTATATAGGTATATTTAGTAAATAATATTATAAAATTACAAATAAGATAAATTTACCGAGTTATAAACAGAATGAAACCGGTTTCATGCATTTTTTCCAAAGCAGTAATCAACCACTTTTGTCAACAAAACTAATGAGGTTGTGAAGAGAAAATTTGACTCTTTCTGCGAGAGAAGTTCGCCACGTTTGTATAAAAGCACAAATCCGTTTTCTTTCAAACCAGGCTTTTCAAAGTTTACACAGCATTAGTATCTAATAAAATAAAAATAATTAATAAAGATATTATATCGAAGCTTTTCATTTTGTAATAACCGAAAGGGATATAAAGAGTTTTTAAATGTTTAGTCTCTTCATTGAGACTATAGGGGATAAAAAAATCTACACCCCTTCCAGTTATTATTACTGAAAACTAGTTACATTGCTAAATAAAAAGTAAGGATAAAAGTAATTTAATGCAAAAAATATATATTTAACTTTTAATTCGACTTCGTCTCGCGACAAAAATTCTGTCTTGTGTTTATGACTATTATTAAATATTATTTACAATTTAACAATAGCTAATAAACTAAATATCCTAAAAGAAAAATAAAAAGTAGAACCTATGCTATGAAAATAAAATTAACTTAGAAATAAAACCCTAACTAGTATTAAATAATTAAACTTTAAAATATATTTTATTTAATATTAAAAATTAAATTAAATAATTATTTCCCTAACTAAAAGATTGACTAGGTGTCTGATTTGGATTGATGAATGTGAACGGAGCGAAAGAGGTATGTCAAAGATCGATTTTAAAATATTCTTTCAGAAAAAAGCCTTTGCCTTTTATTTACTTCTTTTTTTTTTCTATTGTATTTTATCCAAAAAATTAAGTGTTTATTAATTGTTTTATTAGTAGCTTTACCAAATTGTAACCGAAAACTAAAGTACTACCTCTATAATTTGGGGTTCCATACATCCATCAGCCTGTTTCGTCCACTGCTGAACATAAGCCTTTCCAAGATTTCCTTCTGGAAGAAATGCCCATACTCACACACGCTGGGCAGGGATGGGGTTGATTTTCCAATTTACCCTCCTTAATTTCTAAACGCTTAAACTCTTAAACAAGTATTATTTATTTATTTTTATTATATATATTTTAAAGTAATTATATGGTGTTTATTATTATTTAGATCATGTAGATATTATGAATGATATATATTTTATTTGAATATTTTAACGCCCCCGACCTTATGGATTTTAGCTTTTGTCTAGGACACCTTTCCTGGCACCACCCAATAACGATCCACACCACCAAAGGTTAACTGGAAGACATTGCTAAATAGCATTAAGTTCTCCTTATGTACAATATGTTAAGTGTAATAATGTTTTTTTTTTTTTTTTATTAAACGCTTTTCAGAAGGCAACCGCTAAACATAAAATTAACCATTTTCTGTTCGCTGAACAAAGTTGGAGCACGTTGAAATGTTGAAATATATAAAGGTATACTATGGTTTCACTCCAGACAAATACGATTTCAATCTGATTCTCCATTTTCCACACAAATTGTCAGGACGAAGCGAACTACGTACATTTAGTATGAAACTTATTCATATGAATGAATATTGCCGCTCGAACGCACTGAAGAAAAACAATAGTAAAATGGAATAGACGACAGGAAAAGAAAAGCAATTTTAGATATTGGTAGCTTATTTGTATTTTCCATTGGATAGCCTTTTTGAAGCGGGTAACTTTTAGCTGGGATAGATTTTTATGCAGAAAGAACTTTCTGTCTTACAATAACACTTATTATGATAGGTCTCATTTATCAATAGCAATCTCATGTTTAGCTCAACTTCCGTCAATAGTTTTATATTGCGACGTAGTTATACTGATGGAATGGTGGCTTGTATTGTATAAAAGAATCTATATAACATCCATAAAATTTCAGTTTGCAAGAGAATAAGACGTACTTCACGTAGCCAATAAATTGTAAACCAAGTGTTTTTTAAAGAATTTTTAAATGAAAATCGGTTAATTGGCCGCTTTGTAAATGTGGCAGAAGTTGCTAGTTTAAGAAATGAGTGATTTTACTTGAATAATCTCCAAATAATTTAAAAGTCCATCTGCATGAAACACCTTTCTTAAGGGTTCCGTAGTCAACAAAGAGCCCATATAGTTTCGTCTGTCTGTTTGTTTGTCTGTCTGTCCGCGGCATAGCTAAGATACTCTTAGTACTTGAAAGCTGATATTAGGCATGGATTTCAGGGATACATATTTATCACGCCGACAAAGAGGTAAATTAAAATTGAAAAAAAAAAATATGGTAGTTACCTCCTTTACAAGTGAAGTGGGGGGGAATTTATTTTTCGTCTATCCCTTTGTTTGTGTTGTCGTTAAATAGGTCGTTCAAAAATATTGCGGGTGTGTGAAAAGTATTTTCCGATTCAGGAATCCATTTGCGAATTAATAAGCTTTATAGTGCAAATTTTTGTTGGAGTCAAATGTCCCTTCTCTGCCAGCTAAACAGCTTTTTTGGATATATGAAAAAAATCACGGCGATAGTATATATTGCGAAGTCAAAAGAAAACTATTACAGCAAAGTCAGCTTTACAACGTAATGAGTAATAGTCGACCGAATGTTGGCCCGTTTTTAGACGTTATTATCCGTTGAACCATGAACTCAATACGTTCATAGTATCAAAAAATGCCCCCTTCTAAGTCCGCGTATAGTGACGGGCAACTACGTGGCCAGACACGCGTTTGGCTGGTTTTATTTTAAACTTACATAATCGAGTTGGATTCCATATTTCATTACTGCATGCAAATTAAAAGGATTTTTGCAATTAAATGTATAAAAGAAAGAGATTGAGATTAAAATATTGCAACATGCAACACAATCTGCAATCTCCATCGGTAGAACTCCGTGATGTGGGGAAGCAATTAGTATTGTTCCAACATTTTTCTTTGTGGAGAATGAAATAATCATAGTTATTTATTTTATTGAAGTCCAAGAAAACCAATAAGGACGCATTTTCAGCGAGGGTCAAAATGTTAAATAATTATCTGTTTTTTCGGCACATTTTTGGTAGAATTTTTGACAAATGCGAAAAAATGTATGAAATGTTTTGGTTACTTAATCTACAAGGCTGAGTTCTCTTTTTCACGAAAAACAATATATTTGTCTTTTTTAGATACAATTGTGATACAATTGTAGATAGATTTTGTAGATACAATACAACGTGAAATTTAAGTCATTTTCTTAACGAAATCTGGTGATAGTACTCGTCCATATAAACAACTTTTACTATGAAGCCAACCCTGAAATCGTGAAAAAAAAATCAGCTGTTTCATACAATTGGGTCCAGTAGGTTTTTAACTTTTCTATGGAACAGCTGATATTTTTTTCACGATTTCAGGGTCGGCTCCATCGTAAAAGTTGTTCATATGGATGAGTATAACTATCACCAGTTTTCGTTAACAAAATGACTTAAATTTCAAATTGTATATGTATATTAATTTAATCAGTTTGCCATTTTAGTGTGGACTGTCAAAAGTCATAACGGTGATTATAAAACTCAAAACATTACCAATATACGTATTCATAAAATATTAAAAAAACTGGTTCACTGCGAGTAGATTTCGTGCCCTGAGGGAACCGCACTATTTTAATAATTTAGGAGACTAATTAAATTTTAACAAAAAATACAAAGTTAATTTTGAGTTATATTTCACTTAACTACAAAATGTATGGAGCAAAAGTCATAAATAACATTAGTTGACTAGCTGAATAAAACACTTTGTGAAACATTACAATGTTTTATTCAGCTATGATGATGTTTCACCAATTCATACAATCGTATTAACTAAATTGATTGACTGAAAAGCTTGAAATTCCGTTAAAAGTAGGTCTTACTTATAGCACATGTCTAGGAAAAAATCTGGAAAATTCCATGTATTTTATTATTTGAGAAGAAATTGTATCCCAACCTAATTAGACCGTTTGGATACATAAATAGTTTAATAGATCGTAAGTGTCAAGTTAGGTTGGACTTATAAAGAAAGAAAGAAAATGTTTATTTCAGACCGAGATCCATATCTTAGTTAGTAACAAAGTATGCTTAAATACTATGTTAGTATCTTAATCTAAACACAAAAAAATAACACAGAAAAGGTAGCAGAAGTCGCTGCTGCAGATATCACACAACTGAATTGAGTGATGCCTACAACAGCAACCTCCTGGTGAAGTACTTTGTCTCCACGTGAACCCTAACTGTTCGTGGAATAATTTTTTGTTGTAAACGTAATGTACGGATCCCTCGGAGCAAGTGTCCTACTCACACTTGACCAGTTTTTTTTCCTATTATTAAATAAAATTTTGAGTTTCTATAGGTTTTCACGGTGAACCATTTGGCCTCTTCTTTTTTCCACCAATTTTCACGATTCTAAAACCTTTTTCAGTAATAGCTTTCCTTGACTGTTTTAATAGACAGTTTTTTTTTAAATAAGCGTGCATATATTTTATTTAATGAATAAAAATGATGTCTTTCATTTGACCTTTAGCGTTTTTGTTTTTCTTGAACGTCTCTCCTAAAATTTGAAAATGATCCGACCATTCAACCTTACGTGCGTCATCATATCTTAAAGAACTTCCTGCATATAATAAAAAACTTATAAAATCGGTTTCAATGCACGAAAAAAATTAATAACATTCCTAAATTTATCTACTAAGCAGACAAAACCAGCACATTAATGTTTAAAATACAACCAAATTTTTATCAAATTGATTGCGTAAAGGGCCATATTTTTTTTCGCGTTAAGTTGGAAGCATGATTTTATTAGGGCGCTACCTCACTAAAATTGGCACTTTTTGAAGTAATTTACCAGATTTTCAGAAGAAGCCACTAATTTGATAAATTAGTATGTAAAATATGGGTACCTTTTTCTAGTTTTCTTGAATACAGAAACGTGATTGCTGAACTTTCGCTCGATAGAAATAATTATGGAAATGAGGTCTTCTTCTACACTTTTTTTCATAGTAAATAGTAATAATACGATATTTTATTAGATATATTTTAACAATATCTAAATTTTATGAATGTGAAATTTTGAAAACTATTTTAGTTAATTTTATATTAATTTAAAACCGACATTTTGCATTTTTTTTTCGGAATCCGTCCCTCTCGCACTGCGGGCCCTAGTAGCATTTATTGTTGGCACACGGTTGGCCCACATAGCTATCGTTAGTTGGCCAACAGTTAGGTTTGGCCACTATTTTTTAGTTGGGCCACTGGTTGCTTTGCATTGTAGGGCCTACGTATGTTACTGACAGTTACCCAACAATGGGTTCAATTGATTTTTAATTTTGTCTGGTAATGTTAGCCTTTCTTGCTCTCAATCTCAATGCCTCAAATATTGTTTACGTAATAGGTCACTCGGGGTTATTTGTTCCTAGCTCTCAGGTAATTATAGCTTACATTGTAAATTTAATACTATAGTGACATATGCCTTTTTTTTTTTTTTTTTTTGCGCCCAAGCAAAAGGCACCCTCCGGAGGTCTCGGTGGGAGGGAGGTGGAGAATGCTCATAGCATACCAACACAGCCGACTGCATTGGTTATGTGGGACTCACTGGAAGTGCCTACCCACTAAACTCCACCTAGTAAGTTGGTTTGGCCCTGGGGGGGTCTTAAAACCTTTATCTGAGCGACCCACCTTTGGGGGGAAGGGGGTGCTAGCGGGGTCCTAAAGGGACATCCGCTGGGAAGGATCCCAACAGTGATCTATACTAGTTGGAGGGAAGAGCTAGGCTCTGTATGAGTGGCTCGAGCTTTTAGCTCATCATGAGCTTCTAGAAGCCTATTTAAAGCTTCTGAGAGTTTGTTAGGGGGATCGGTGAGGACGTTTCTCGGCCTTCGAACCTTGTAACGAGATATAGTCGGAGCAGTGTACGAAACTGTCTCGCGTACTAACGGATTGGGGTGTTCTTCGGCAGATTTGAAGAATGTCTCTGAAAGGGATTTCATGAATTGTTGGAGGGTGGGCAGCTCTAAGTCCCGATGGAGGTCCGCTCCGCGCACGTACCAGGGCGCGTTGGCCGCTTTCCGGCAGAATAGATTTTGGATTACCTGCATTTTATGCAGGATATTGGGTTTCGCATGTGCGAAGACGGGGGAAGCGTACGTTAATACAGGTCGGATGCAGACCTTGTATAGTGTTCGCTTGTTTCTGAGAGACATCTTACTGTGTCTGCCTAACATGCTGTTCAGCCTGTTCAGATAGAAACGGGCTGTACGCGTCACTCTATTTATGTGAGGTTTGAAGGATAGACGAGAGTCCAGAGTGACTCCTAGATATTTGGCAGTGTTTTTCCAGGGGACTGGGGTACCTAACATGCGGAGGTTGGGGTCGTTGTGACTCCTACGTTTATGGTCAAATCGGATTGCGACGCTCTTTTCAGGATTCACATCGATACGCCATCGTGCGAACCACTTTCCAAGAGCGTCGATGGACTTTTGGAGTTTTTTAAGTATTGTCTGTGAGAGACGGCTTTTAGTAAAGAGTGCAGTGTCATCTGCGAAGAGGGATAGCTGTACCCCGTTCTCGGGGATAGGGATATCGTTTGTGTATAACGAGTAAAGTATGGGTGAGAGAACTGATCCTTGGGGGACTCCAGCTCTTAGGGGGCGTGGGGAGGAGAGCAGCCCTTCGTGTCTGAATCTGAAGGTGCGATCTTTAAGATAAGATGCCACCAAGCGGACAAGGCGGTCGGAGAGGCCTGCCTTATATAGTTTATAGATGAGGCCTTCGTGCCAGACTTTGTCGAACGCTTTAGCTACGTCGAAGAAGACGGCAACAGTAGGGTACCGTTTTGGGTAGAATCCGCTTAGGATATATTCTACTATTCGGTGGACTTGTTGGGGGCAAGAGTGCTTAGCTCTGAATCCGAATTGGTAGGAGTTGATGATCGGGTCACCGTCTGTAGGGAAGAGGTGCCTTTTCATGCGGGAAAGTATAACCCTTTCGAGTAGTTTCCCCATTGATTTAAGGAGTCTGATTGGCCGATGGCTAGCGGGGAGGTTTAGAGGCTTCCCTGGCTTGGGTATGCCTATGACGATGGCTTCTTTCCACGCTTTGGGGAAATGGCCGTAGTCAAAGCAGGCGTTGAAGATGAGGGCTAACAAGGTGAGTACTTGTTGGGGCAGATGTTTGAGGGCTCTGTTGGAGATCCCGTCCGCGCCTGGCGCTTTTTTGGGCTTTTGACCTCTGATGAAGGATAGGATTTCATCTTCGGTCACTGTGATGGGGTCGGAGGTGAGTGGGAGGGAGTTTCTGTAGTGAATCTCATCCTCTACCTCTTTGATATGGGAGGGGACAACTGGTTGGGAGCTGGGGGAGCACTGCGAGGCGATGCTGTCCGCAAAGCATTCAGCGTTTTCATCATCCTCGAAGGCGGTTGAGCCATCGGGGCAGGTCAGAGGGGGAATGTGAGTGATAGCGTCTATCCTGAGGGCTCTCGCCATTCGATAGAACGCTGTGTGAGAAGGGGATATCTGCTCCATGAGTTCGCTTTTTCGGGAGTCATTGAGTTCCGATAGAGCTGACTTTAATTTGCGAATCAATTGATGACATATGCCGTGATTATTCGACATCCCATAGTAAGACAGTGACAAAACGATATCGCGATGTAACTACCATCAGCGCCATCTAGTTGTGAGTTTTTGAAACTTTAACATGAACAATCTATTATGACTAGATACAAAAAACCAGGGTTGGAATAGCACCGAATGACTCAATAAATGGGTACCTAATTAATGGTAACAGAAAAAACGTGACGCTGTGCCACTTGATTGAGCACACGCGCGCGCGCTGCCTATCCCCTCTACCCCCGCATTTGTCCCGCTAAATATTGTACATTCTGTAGGGCTTACATAGTGTTGCTAGCCATTTCTTTCGTATTGAACTGAGGAAGTGAATAAAATCATACATCGAAACAAAACGGTAAAAGTGCTTTAAAAATGTGTCCCTATTTCTATTTAAATTAGTCAATATTTCATACATACAGTTTATAAAATAGTCATGTAAATAAAAATAAAATCATACGATTTACGACATTGCGCCTACGTTGTTAACAATGCTTTATCCCAACATTGTTCACCCAACGGTAGCAGAAGTTGCGGTTGGCCCATTGTTAGTTATCGGGTGGCTATATCGCTAATATTAGTATCATGGGGCCAATGTTGGCCCTATGTTGGTCAACTAACTAACTATAACCCAACGGTTTGCCGATCGTTGGCGAATGAAGGCCAACGGAAAATGCTACTAGGGGGTCGTTCCGCATGGACTAACAGGGACCGTTGAAAAATTCACATACAGTCAATGACACGGTAGCGTACGGCCTATAACTTCAAAATTAAACATCTAGGTAAGGCAAGGGTACTATTTTCGTATTCAGTGATGAAGATTCTATAGTGCATAGGGGTCAGATGCATTTCCGAAAATTTTGACTTTTTTCGTATGTGCCGCCTCTAAAGTGATATGAGTATGGGTCAAAGCAGCAGGTAACATGAATTGCTGGGGCCGCAGCATCAGCATCCAAGCTGGGGCCGAATTGCCAGAAACCTACAGCTCACGTTCTCACAGAAAGATACCTAGAACGCCTAGAACAAACATAATTCTTGTAGAATTATCTGCTTTGTTGCCATGCAGCGGTCACCCGCATCTCATAGGCCATACACCGCTTTGCCACTTTTGCATAATGTGAGTATGACGCTGGACTGCAGCGCAGCATTCATAGCGGGCACTCACAAGATCCACTAGTGCTATAATTGTAGTTCTTTTTCAAACAGGAGTACTAAAGTGGGATGATACCTAAGTGCGACGTGTATCTAAATATCGGCTGACGTGGTCTCAGCATTGCTTTTACACGAGTTAAATACCTTATCACTAAGTCGCCCGATAACCTAACAGTTTCTCGTTTTGGAGAAACCCAGTCTATTCTGTTTATATCTTCTGTGTTATCAGTATTCGGTCAAGAGTCACATACTAGTTGTTTCACCCTACTAAAACTGCATCCGATCTGCATCATTGTCGTTGTTAAGACACGCTCTTATCGCGCACACAATGCCGTATGTGCTTAATAGGTATGTTTTACCTGTATACTAAAGGTACAAACTTTTGCCGAAGTAACTGCTTTCGGACTGGTAATTGGTTCTGAGAATTGTTTATCATTGTTATCAGTATTCGGTTGAGGGGCACGCACACTGAATGTTTAACCCTACTAGCGGATCTGCTTTGACATGACCTTACCCCAGTGGACCGTATCATTCTAATTCACTTGTTTATCATAAGGTCGCCTGATAACCGAACGGTTATCTATCGGGAAAACCTACTAAATTTTGTGTCAGCATTGTTTTTTATTCCTAGATTCATTTATGTGCCTAACTCGGTTGTTTACGATGAATCCACCCCTTTATCGGTAATGTATATTTCTGGGAAAACCCAATTCTTTGAATAACTACTAGCTTATCATCAGGGGTCACCAGCCACAATACGACTATAAAATAACCAGTGGACAGTGGCTGCTCAACACTTAAGTTCCAACACTTAAGTAACAAACATAAACGAAAGGCTCCAGAGCCGCAGAACTTCATCGGGTCACAATGGCGTTACAGAAAAGAAATAAATCACAGAAAAGAAAAGAAAATTTCACAGTAGATGACTTCACGACACGTGGATTCCGTCTACCGTGTGGGGCCCCCTTCAACGTGAACCAATATTTGAATTTTGATCGTGAATATCGCCGGTTTCTCCTGTCCACGAACAAAATTGAAGTAACTTTCTTCAACGGCGAATCCTTCCAAGTGCTCTACAACTTCGATGCCACAAGAACGGAGCAAGATCGTCTGCTCATCAACTGGGATACCCTGACACCCCTATTCGGAGGAGTAACCCCATCGGGGTTTAAAGGTTTCGTCAGACTCTCGAAAATAGCGACGTTCGTCGAAAAGCGCATCCATCTCGACCAGTGCGAGGTCGGTTTACAGAACTCCTGTTTCTGTGGAAGAACGCCACCAGATGACCTGGACCTGGATACTTATTGGGACTCGTGCAGTGATCGACACTTCCATCATTTCTGTTCATTGCACGTCCGCTCGTGGTTGTATCTGTATCTAGATCCAAAGATTTTGTTCCAAGAATCGGAACAGCTGTTCTACGAGGCCGTCTGGCAGCGACACTCGAGCAATCCAGATGTCTGAAAGTATTATTCAACGGGGAACCGCAAGGATACTGCGATTTTACTTGATTCGGCACGCTCCCTTGGTTACTCCAGCCGTTGCACAATAAATCGGGTGAAAAGTTGATGAATATCGTGATAATTAAGTATTATATTAAATTAAGTTTTCAAGTATGTATACTTTCTTGTGTATTCCTCTATAGTACAGGATGACTGGAAGTAGTTTAGGAAAAGTATAAGCACCATTTTCTGCAATGTCGATGCAAGTTGCATCTCCATATTGCCACAGAGCACACCGAGCATAGGTATCACACTACAGCCGTCATACTTTTTTTCCGTTTTCATGGGTTACGAATGTAACATGGTAAGAACTAGGAATGCAGAGCTTCGCTGACATGCAGTGGTCACCCGCGTTCGGTGGAGCATACATCACGTTGCTACTTTTGCATAATGTAAGCATAACGCTAGACTGCAGTGCAGTATCTCCTGCGGGCATTGTCAACAGCCACTACTATATTATCGCGCTTATCACGCACACAATGCCGTATGTGCTTAATAGGTATGTTTTACCTGTATACTAAAGGTACAAACTTTTGAACTGGTTTTCCCTGTGAATGCCCGGCATTTATATTATGGTGTTGCGAGCTAAGACAATGCATCGAGTACAGCAATTAAACGTTGTTATCGATGTCCCAAATTGGTAGCGTAATTTTTATCGTAGGTATGAGATACGATCTATAGTGACTATGTGAACACGTGAGTGACTCCCGGGGCCCCAGTATGGGAGCGCAGGATGAATTGTAAATCATCTATTTTCATAAGGATGAAAGTTTGACTGACGTGGTCCAAGAATATTTTAATATTCACTCGTTTATTTTAGGAATGATCCAATTACCGCGCCGAACGATAACCCGCACGCGAGGTTGTGGGAATTCCAAATCGATATTATCCCTATATTGTTTTCTTTTTTCGGCACGATAAACAACTGGAGTGGTATAAATTGCTATGCGGGCAGTCAGTCGCTAGACACTACACGGTCAACATTACCGAGAGAACATCATACAGACTTACGAGTCCCGTGACATCCATCCAGAACTCAAGATGCAGTCCCAAGACAGAATACTCAGTTTCCCGGTGGACACCTTCACGACGCGCGGGCCTTCTATACCCGACGAGGCCCCTTTCAGCCCCAGCGAAATGCTGCAATTCAACAAAGCATACAAACAGTTTCTTCAGGCGCAACGACAGCTGGACGACCTGACTTTCCTTAACGGGAAGCCATGCCCCGTCCGCTACAACTTTGATCCGACGAGGCCAGAAGAAGATCGTCTGCTGGTGAACTGGGACTGGCTCATGCCCTTATTTTGGGGGCCACCGCCAGGTGAGAGGGATCTCGTGAGGCTGCCCACTATACTGGAGTTTGTTGAAACGAAGATTCGCTTTTCGAAGTGCAAGGCGGTCGCCGGGGACACCTGTTCCTGCGGCAAGAGGCCTAATGTAGTGGTACCACCGGGACGTGAGTGCAGGATCCCACAGCACTTTCATCATTTCTGCACGGCGCACGTCTCTGCGTGGATAACCAAGTACATGGTTCCGGCGATTCTGCTGAAAGAATCCCAAGAAATCTTCAGAGAGGTCATCCAGAAAGTGCATGAAGGTGATCCGCAAATCCTCGAATACTATTCGACGGGTGACCGGACGGACACAGAAATGTTGCTGCACTCGGCTCGCAACATCAGTGATAATAGTGCTAAATAGTGCAGCAGCATGTGTAGTTCGCTTATTAAAATAAATATTTGTGTTTATAATATGTTTACTTTTTTTTTCTTGTACCCCTATGAGTGTAGGATAATGGAGAGTTATGCAGGTAAGGTACTGAGATCATTCCCTCTGACGTTGCTTCAAGTTGAAATTTAGTTTCTCTCGTGACCACTCTATGTTAGATACAATCAAGTCAAGCTTGGACTGCACCAGATGTAACGTCTAGGTAACGTGCTACTAGCCGCTGCATAGCACGTCACATCACTAACGCAGATAAGTTGCAAGGCGTGATGATTAGCGTTATGTGCACATGGGATGCAAAGCTCCGTTATCACAAACTATGCTTGGCATATGCTTATCATATGTCTTGAGCAAGGCCTGAGTGTGCATTCGCCTCTGACTACGTGTATCTGCGACGTTTAGGTATGGAGCCGACCATACAGGAATATGAGACGTCTAAATAAGGTTTTTCTTAACTAAATTTCTATGAATAACTGCATGTAAGCCGCAAACAGTATTATGACAAAGACCGGCGGCAATTGGCGTTACATCTGTAACTCCTTATGGACCGATAATACGTATGACCACATGGCACGCTATCGTTTAAATATGGAACAAACTATGTGTCACTACTCAAAAGATAGGTAAATATGATCAGACGACGGGACCTTCATCGAAATATTATTACAGGCTGCCGGCCGAACGTAAGTAGCTCCAGCGTATTACGGCAACCCACGTTTAGTTGGCACTGTCTTGAAATATTCGGGAAAACCCGTGCTATATTCATTTTATGATCTGTATCCAACCGGCGGCGTGTATTTCAAAACGAAATCATAACTGATGAGTGACCATGGAAAATTACCGGGACATACACGTGTGCTTCATACACGTATACACCTCACTTATACTTAAGATTTGTCATTGTATAGCTTACAGGTTTGGTTAGACTATAATGATGTAAAAAAAATCATTCTAAATATGTATACTTTTCATGATTGCTGTAATGTTAGGACTATGGTATGACAGATACCTTACCTAAACACTGCACCGTACCTACCTATCGCTGCATAGCATGTCGCGGTGCCCCTCTATCGTGTTACAAAGTGTAGTGACCACGGTTATCTATGCATGGATGTAGATTGTACAACATCTTAGTGGATAGAACTAGTATCATGAAGGAAACTGGTATGTCGTGACATTTGTAAGTCGGCATGCATTTTGAAATGAAATAAATATGTATCGGGAACAAGTTTTTTTTTTATTTTCAAAAACAAACACTCACATACACAATATACTTAATACTGATGTACACAAATACCTAATACTTATTATATAAACAAATGATCATATCTATGATTAGCACTACTTCGGCCGGTTGAGAGTTCCACGCCACGATGCCTGCTGACGCAAAGCTTCTGCATACTGCATCAAGTGCCTGTCCAGTCGCCGCTGCTCTGCCTTCTGACGTTTTCTCTCCTCACGCTCCAAGTCTTGTCTGCGCTTTTCTGCTTCTTCTTCCGCCCGCTCTTGCTCCTTCCGAGATTTTTCCCCGTTGTCTCGATGAACGGCTTCTCCAGAGTTTCCGCTCATGGTGGATGATGATTTTGTGAATGATGACATGGTGATTTTGTTAAGACTGATCGATTGTACACAGCCTTGTGATTATGGCGAGTGTATATGTGCTAATGATTGATTGTATATGTACTTTCCTCCATTTATACTAACCCGAAAACTACCTAACAAGGACTCGTTGTTCCATAATTATCGCGAATTTTTTCCCACTTGAATAAGCTCGTTATAATGAGGGATAATTCAAATACCGTGACATCATGGTGTACCGCAGTAACGACAGAATTGATAAGCAAATTAGGTAGAGAAACGTATTTTGTGGTAAAATGGCGCAATATCGATGATGTCAACGGGTAATACATATCGGCAATACCCAGTTATTTTCAGCTGAAAAGGAAAAAATTGATAAGGATAATGCATACAGTTTTACATTTTATTACGGGAGTCATATCATACACTGTGTTAACTTCTGTTAGCTAGCACAATCATGCTCCGTATGGAAAAAAGTATAGGTAAGCTTCAGTACGTGCTCGTTACGGTACAAATGCAACCAACGATTGTTTCAACTCTAACTGCAAGCACCCCGGCATGCTGAGTATGCACGCAGTCTTGCTACGTGACCTGCAGTCTTACTTGACTATGTTGTATGTTCTTCGGATGTTTGGCTCCGACAAGCTATTCCACTACAGCGTTGCAGCGTGCACTCATGTCCGCAAAGCAGTTTACCAAGCGGACCCGAGAGACTTGGGTTTTTGTTGAATCGTCCATGCACACCATCGTTAGGTGATGAACACTTAATTACCTCCGCAGGTGTACCTGTACACCTTACCGTAGGTATGCCTTACCGTAGGTATGCCTTACCGTAGGTATGACGTCAAACCTTATCGAACAATGGTGTATTGTTTCATTTTTCCGAACTATTAATATTTCAATAAACCCCACGGACAGGATGAGATCGGTTAATTAAGCCCGATAACATATTTAATTGAATGAGAGGAAATTAATATAAATACCATTTAAGTTCAGCGATAAGAGCGTTATCGCCGTCGCGGGTGGCCGTTCTTATGCTGTAACGATTTACTGATATCGATGTTGCTACCTACAACCAATGCTACAACAAGGTGCACTTACAGGTTAACAGTAAAGAGTTTTTGCGCTCATATTCACAGAGACCTAAGGTTAGGCTTGAGACTAGGTCTCACTTTTACATAGCAAAACCTAGATAGAACTCAACAATCATATTTTTCCCGAGACCATGCACTGTGCATCAGAGTCGTTGCTCCGCTGTATACATTAGTAGCATCCCCCCTTTCCCCTGGTCCACCATTTTTTATTTTCACCCCGTACGCTCTTGTGTCACTGACTGTATCACCTTAAGGGGCTGAAGACTTCTGTATGAGGCCCAGTGGAAGCGTGCTGGGCTCATAACCTAATGAAGCACACCGAGTGATTTGGACAGACTGTCATTGTATTAGATACATTATGTTCCCACAGCACATACAGATGGCGCTAGTTGCCGGAAGTGACGGAAACATTATTGATTTTGTTACAATATTATTCACAGGTATAAGTTTCAAATTCTAACAGCCGTGCTTTGAAAATAAAATCTGCTTCATTTATGCCAATTTTGTTTTGTAGTTACAAAGATGTATCGTATACTATTCAATATGCATTTATCCATAACTTTATTGCTACCATAAAGGTCTTTTAGAGGCGATTGTATTTGATATCCATTTTATTACTCTACTCAGTGCTTTCGCCAGCCATTAGATTTTTACGATTTACTTCAGAAAATAGGATACCTAGATCTTGGTCTTTATAACTCACATTCTACATGACAGCAAGAAAGCTACAAAAGCATAAAGCTACTTACACACACATGGAGGGAAATTAACTACTAGTAGAATGATTGATTATCGATAAAAATTGATTTACAATAGACTTCCGGCACGATCGAGGCTCCTGCCAATTTATTAGTTAAGGCCTGGTGACTTTGAAGAACCGCGATAAGGACAGGTTTTATTCAGATGGTAAGATAACAAAAATAAAAAAACTTATTGATAATTACAGATTACAGTAGCTTTAACTAAATAAACACCAAAACAAGGTCCAAATTAAGACTAAGATCCGATTAATTAAGTATGCAAAGAAACAAATTGAATATATTGTATCAAAACATTTGTTCCCTTGATTATTTTTGAGGAATTTTAGTAGTAATAATTGTATTTACTTATTTAGTTATATTTGAATCCGTTCGCAGCTTGATTCCCCTTTGAACGACGAAAAAAATCAGTGAGGGACGAATCGTTTGAAAGAGTGAGACGCACGTATTCAAGGTCATCAGCAGTAAAAGGCGCCTTAAAAGGCTTTTTCAAACCCTTTCGAGCTGGACTTGGTGAGGGCACTGCTGAGTTCTTTAACTTTTGTCTCTTTTTATCAGTAAAAAATCAGAGAGTGACATCTCAATAAAACTTTATTTTTTAATTCAAGAACTTCGTATTTTAAATAGATCTTCAGTTTCCGTTTCCGTCGTTCATTTCGAACGGAAAACAAACATCCTGACATAAATATATCTGAAAACTATTAAGGCTTATCAGGAGCACGGAATGAGGCCTTCAGTTTCAACGATGTCCCCGGGTTGCGTTTCAGCATTTACCTGGAAGAAATTATTGAGGGAAGTAAAACGATTAAGCTGGTTAGTGTGTAAAGGTAATTTTGAAACGTGTTTACAAAAGGATGTTGATTTTTAAAACATTCCCGTTATTTATCTTAAACGTAAAAAATAAAAAAGACGTTGCCAACAAATCAACAGTAGGTGATAAAATTTCGGGAAAAGATATATTAAATATTTTGATGTTATCAGCGGAGAAATTCCAGAGAGTAGATTGATTACTGTCATAAATCTTGATATTGTTTTGACATGTAATCAAATTACGTTTTATCGAAACAGACTGATAAATAAAATTTAAGATGTAAATTTAAGATAAGATTCTATTCTATCAGTTGTTTTAGTGGAAACATCGGGTGACCAGAGGGCTGGCGCATTCCTCGGCCAACGTATAAGTTTGGCCATTCAAAGAGGAAATGTGGCCAGCGTTCTGGGCACCATGCCGCAGGGTACAATTTTAGAAGAGGTATATTTTTTGTAGTTATTTTTAAGTGTGTAATTTATATTGTGAGGTAATTTTAGTTTAAAATAAGTTTTTGTTTTTTATGTTTTAAGTTATTGTAACCATATATAAGATACAAATTTCATTTATCGTTCTTATTTATTAAAAGTATCCTTATATTAAACAAAATACAAGAACAAAGCTAAGTATAACAAAAACTTCAATAATAAGGATTGCCGTTGGCATCTATGCTACTCGTAGTGTGGAGCGCTGTACCTATATACTAGATAACATCGTCTTCCGACAGATATTCGGCAGATGTCTACAAAACAAAAAGCGATCCAATAGCGAATACAATACTTCCTTTCCGGTAATTTAATTGTTAAATATTACCTTTTCTGAGCGTAGGACTGTTCAAAATTTGTTCTGCTTGTAAAATAAGAAACATCTCAGAAATGCGTCACTGTATATTTTATGAAAATTATAGCGACCTCAAAAGCTTTTTAAATGAAAACAACGACAGCATGCTCCATTACAGAGCGATTACATCACAAAAGAAGTCAACATCTTTGCATAATTCTAACATTTAACAAATACCCTAAAGACAGGTAGAGACTAAGCAATTAAGGAGCATATAAACCCGTGGGATAATATAGATACTGTAGCAATATCACCTCAATATTTATAAGTATTTTATGATTTTATTCAACGAAGATTGGATCGGTCGGACGATCAACCGATTATTCATTAAATTTAAACCCGTAAACGATTTTGTTCAAACATATAGGTACATTATTGGTATCATCGCATAAGTGAAGCCACTTACTTATCCATACTTATCCGACTTATCCATCAAGTTAAGGTAAAGTTTTAGTTTGCTTAATTTGAAACAGATGGGTTTTTAGCCTTTCAAGATGTGAAAATTTCCACTTTACATTGCTTATACCGTCGCAAGTAGTCGCAACCCGCAAACTCACAACCTGACGTATTAGAAAATGTATGTAAATTATGAATGAACGTACTTCCATCAATACAGAGCTAGACGACTTCTTACTTTTGTTGTTTAATATTGTAAGAAAACAGGCTCAATTGCAATAGTAAATCTATTTATCATATTTAGAATAGGATATTTAAAGTGAACATCCCAAGATTTTTCTTGATTTTTAACTTTAGAAAGTAGTTTGAGATAACTTTCATGAACAAAATAATAAGTTAAATGATTATTAAACTGACGTGTACCTGGCTAACGATTTTTACTAGACAATGATGGAATGTACGTCTACTTCTAAATAACCCTCTAAAACCCTACATAATCTAAAATGGCGTATTTATTCTAAAACCAACTTTAATTCAATAATACAGAGTTAAATCTCGTGCGGTGCTCAACTGTAGGACTGTATTATTTGCACTAGAGTCACTGCCATAGTCACGGCAGACACAGACGCTGAAGATTTCATGGTTCATTTGTATAAATTCCGTGGCAACAATGTAACGAGGTGTCTCAACACTCTCCAGAACATTTCACGAAACTTGAGGACGCCAGGCTTTATATTGTTATGGTTGGGTGAGGGAATTCATTCCTGCTATAGGGCAATTGGGAACAGTGTTGGCGGATCTCCTGGTTTTTAAGTAAATTTACTGTTTTTCCAAATCTCTGATTTATGTATAACACCTTATTTTTGTGATTTATAATGAACAGCTCAGTTAACTAAAGGAACATAAATGGTATGCAAATTTTACCGTAATGATTTCATTCACCGTTTAGCAAGTGGTAAGCTATTATGCATAGTTTTGAAAACTTATTGTTATATAAACTGTGTATTTGAAAATAGTGGGCGTAGGTGGTAGAGCTGATGCCGGGCTCGACTGTGGGGGTACCACCATCTTACTCGCAAATCCTCTCGAAGTTATTCGAGAAAGAGTAAGAGAACAGCTCTCAGGCAAATACAGGCGGCCCACCATTGCCTGGGACCGAAGGATGGCGGTATATCCATCCCCAATTGCCGGGCCTTATATAAAACAGACTAGTGATGGGCAGCGGCGTCACTGGTGCAAGGGTTTCGGCACTGCGCTTACCAACCCGCCTGCCCAGCGTGTGTGAGTATGGGCATTTCTTCCAGGAGGACCGCCAAGAGTGGCGAAATCCTGGAAAGGCCTATGTCCAGCAGTGGACAAAACAGGCTGATGGATGGATGGATGGATTTGAAAATATCGAGGCACAAATTCAAAAATGTTGATACAATCACATATACAACTTCCTTTTGTAGTGTACTGAATGCAGATGGCAAGTGCCAATCAAAAGTTAAATATTTTATAAACGGCAGCTTTTTCCTGAATTGATAAAAGCCTGTTCAGCATATTCGAGCCTGACTCGATTACCTGAGTACGGATATCAATGAAACTGTCAAAAGATACAGGCCTGGGGTATTTAGAGTTCCTCTGTGAAATTCGTAAAATGGAAAAAGTTTTGTAATAAAATTCATTAGGTGAATTGTATAATTGCTTTTCTGTTTGTGCATTTTTCCAAAAACTTCCAACAAAAGACATTCACTATGATCAGTAGAAAATAAGTTTTATTTTGGATGCATCTTGCAGAAAATTCAATGCTTCTAATCATTTGTCAGAAGGCGACACAGCTATTGGGTTTAAAAGTCCTCGTGAGTGTTCCGTGAAACAATAAATCGAGTTTCTCAGCCTATCTTCAGACAAAATTGATAGTCAATTTTCTGTTAAAATAAGTGACAATACAATGGTGCTAACCTTGACCAACTTAGTTGTGAATATTACAAGAGTGCAATACACTCTGAGCAACTAGGAAAGCTACTAACAACGCCTTTCCAAAAAAAGTTTATAATTATTTCCGTCAATAGATGTTAGTGTTTTTACGTATTTCATAATGTTATTTTCGATTTAACGACATAATTTTTCCGGAATAAAAAGTGGCTTATGTGTTAAGTTAAGGTATAAGCTATATCCATTCTAAATTTCATTCAAATCCGTCCAGCCGTTTCAGCGTGAAAGAGTAACAAACACACACACACGCACACAAATTTTCGCAGTGTGATTCGCCTGATGATGACCCCACTGAGGGGTCGAAATATTGTGCATTTTGTTCAATATTATACACGACCGAAGAGAAAAGTTATTTCTAAGAAAAATAAATCTCATGCACGGCTCGAACTTGAATCTCTGCGTATCGGATGCCAGTAAATTATCCAGATTGTCAACCAAGATTTACAGATATCGCGTAAGTTGAATGCAGAGCTAAGGAATGCGTTATATACACAGACGTTCTCTCTACGCACACAACACTATACAGCAGTTGTGTGAGGGAGCAGCAGGGGAACCTGCTTCTGCCCTTCGCCACAGCCCCCGACTGCATTAAATTCGCGCGCTATCTGTACTACCATACACAACGACTGTAATGCCGCGTCAAAGCGTCAAACAAAAAAAAAAAAGGTATATAAATTAGGTTCACATTTTGTTTGTGTTTATCTATACACAAAATTGTATTTACATCCTGTATACTAATATTTGTCATCTACGAATATCTAAGATCTATCCATATCCACAAATTGTCTTGCAAAATAAACTGTTCCACATGTTTAGATTTTTTGCTCTAGTATTCCTTAATTTTGCATGATCAAACGAATTAGGTTAGTTTCTTAAAAAATTGTGTATCCACACATTTTCATCCTAGAAATTAACTTTCAGGAACTACAGTAGTCACCTCGCCCCGCTCCGCTGCGCTCGGCTCCCGAATTTATGGTCACCAAGTACCTAACACGCTCTTCCTCGCTTCAATCGTTGTTTCCTCTGCTTTTGACTATTTTATTTATTGATTTACATTTCAATTCTTGTCTCCTACTAAATCTATGGTTCAAACAAAAGTGACAATAAAATCGGACCAATCAGCGACCGTTTCAAAATTGAAGCTTATTCTCTGCTTATTATTTAAGTTGTCGAAAACTCATTAACTCATAATTTCATTGAATGTGCCCCGTGAAATTATAATTTAACTAAAATTGGCTAAGGATTTTATATCAAATGGAGACAGTTGACAAAAGTCCGTACACTTATAATTACACTCGTGAAATTATAACTTCACGGCTTTGATAATTTTCCTGCGACATTCTCTAGCGGAGGTATTCATAACGTGCTCAATTTAAACCACGTGCTCTACTGATTATACTGAAACATAGAAAATCGAATGAAACAAAGCAATAAGGTCTAGTACTGGTCAATTTCCATGGGATTTTTTGAATGTACGTAATTGCAAAAGCCATAAAACAAAAGTTTATCTGTTTAATCAGTTGAGCATTATGTAATAATTTTCTGAGCACATCATTAATACAACCTGTATACAGCATTTATTGTATAAAAATTCATAGCCAAATTCATACTGAAGAATCGGTAAGTGGTCATGACGTTCGTAATACGATAATGTATGGTGTTTTGCGACGGTGACTGACAAAAAATTGTATTAAAATGTATCCAAATAAAAATAATGTTATTTTAAACTTCTTTTTTTCCGAAATTTCTTGTTTATTTCAGATTGTGTTTGGAAAAGATTGAATTATCTGGTTTTGTCTGACTCGTTTTACGTTTTTTTCGGGTTTGTTTTTCAATCAGCTGCTAGGGGCAAACATCGCGTGTTACTGAAAAAAAAATGACCACTCGGGGTCTAGCTACATAAACTTAAGGCGCTTACAAACAGACAACATGACCATAAAATATTGTAATTGAGAAAACATTTCCAAAGATTATGACTTATTTTTTCCCCTGGTAACAGTATTTGGGTCGTTTTATGACTCTGTTCTCAACTCTATCTTTAGAGAAATTTACTCCTCATGCGATACCCTACACCCTGCAGTCTAGACCAACCAAGAAGGCGGGCAACAGCTGCTTAGTAGTTGCCCACGCTAATGAGATGAACTTCTCCTTAGATCTCTATCAATCGATCATTTCTTACGACCCGGGTCGATCATGATCCATTGGTTAGGTGATTGGATCAAAATGATTCGATAGTTTGATCGATCAGTTCAGTCAATTTTTGAGAGCCACGTGAGTCACATGACCAAGCCCACGAAAGAGACAAAAATACAACTTGTCTGAGTCGAACTTCTCTAATTGTTTGTGCAAGGTCAAACTTCGTTTTTCGAGCGATTATTTCTCGGTTTCACGTAAGGCGCACGGTGGCAATGGCAATAGTGGTTCAAAAATGATAATGTCTTTAATTAATTCAATCACTCGCGAATGGGATGTGATTGAATCAAAGTGATTCGATCAATCGAGATTGACTCAAGTCTACTTCTCTTTTGTTGCATGCCTTCTTGCTTGGTACGAACTATACTTCCACGACAACCTCAATATTTTGATAGGATGAGCGGCGTGACCCAGTTTTCTTGTCTCCAGATAGATTAATCGCATAATTTCTGGAACCTCCTAATGGGACAGTAAATATTAGGGGCATTGGAGCTGTTAAAGTGTTCTGGATATCGAAGGGTTGAAAGATGAGATATTTATAATTAGTTTACGATCCTCCTTAGATGCAAATTTATGATCCAGATGGAAGTCTTTTGATTCGTAATTTAGAAATAACAGGTTGATTTTTTATACGAAGATCTTTTTTCGCCTTTTTTGGGTTTTCCTTTTCGTAGGGTGTTGTGATATAGGAAGGGCACAAAGGGTTAAAGTTGGAAAAAGAAACATTCCATATTTTTGAGCATAAGCTGATAACACAATGAGCTATAATAAAATTTCAAAACATCGTTAGATAAATTTTTTCTTAACTGGGGTAAATAAAAAGAACTAATCAACTAAAGTAATTAAGTTACAAAATATAACAAACTTTCTACATTATCCAAAATAACAGTTTTTCAGTTTGAATTTTTACTTACGTTTTCATCTAATTTTCAACTTCAACCCTTTTGGGGTAGTAATCCCTCTAAAAACATCAAAAAGTTACAGTACAATTTTTTTGATTGTAACCCCTAGCTAGAGCATTAAACACGCTTTCTCAGAAACAAAAATCTGACAAAGGCGAGAAAGATCCACCCTGAAAGGCTTGTCACATTGTAATATTTGTTTATTTTAGTCGCTGAAAGTCAGTCCACCAAACCCATTTAACAAGATATTTTTTATTGTAGTAGCTTACCATTAAATATGTTCATCTTCTTTGAAATGGATGGAATCATATTTTTTTTTCAGTGATTTATCAACATATAATGCTGTCAGTATACTCAATGTGACACCTTAAATCGCTAGAACTTAATATAAAATTCGTCAACCTATGGCATGTTCAACACCAATAATACGTGAATGTGAAATCCATTTTCTAAATATTTTTTTAGTATGACATCTCACGCAAGTTTCGTTCCGCTATCAGAACAGGGTACCCAAATATGAACAACTCGGAATCGCTTCAATAAACAAAATTTTAGCTCTTATTTTATAGCAATAAGAGTTGTCGGTTTGTATTTATAGAGTTTATATTTTTTATGATTTGGAGAAATACAACAAAAATATTTAAAAGTTAATTAAATTGAATAAAAATTTATAGGGTAAAGGACCCAAACACCAGCACTGTTCCACTTATCAGCATCCACAAATTTAAATCGAAATACAAACGAAATGGTAAATTTTCAAGTTGGAAGGCATACCACACTCAAAAGGGGATTTTTTATATTTCAACACTAACACGCACTAAGTTACAAAATGGCGGAATAGTTTCGGCAAGAAAGTGCTGTTGCCAAAATTTAAATTTTTTTGCCTGTTTTATCCAGAACCAGGTAAGAAAGTAAGATAAGTAATATCGGTTTTACTTGCATAACATTATTTTCATAAAGATTCTGTTGATGTTATCGATAATTTAAAGATATTCTGTTCATAAATGTAGTGTTATATTTGAGGTTAGATTTTCAATTTGTTTCTTTTGTGTGGTGCTAGTAATTGGTACAGAAAAGTGTATTAACCATATTATTAGCATGGTAGTGCTAATAATGGGTTGTTCTGAGTACCAAATTATTAGCACTGCTAGTATTGGGATATGTGTTAATAAATGGAAGTGCTAATAATGGGTTATTCTGAGTATCAATTTATTAAATGGAAGTGAAGAACTGCTCACAATAGTAGTTTATGCTACAAGTGCGTAAAGGAGACAATAGCTCACGAGGAACGATTTAAAACACGAGCGATAATTGAGTGTTTTAAACGTTACGAGTAAGTTATTTCCCTTACACACGTGTATCATACTACGTTTTTCAATGCATAGTATGAGTAAATCAATGAAACGTTATTGAAGAAACAAACAAACAATAAATACTCCAAATTGACTTTAGGCCCTTTTTATTTTTCTTTGCACGCAAGTTGCCAACTTAGCGGAAATAAGCTGCTTTCAGTTTGATGCGTTTGAAGGCTGCTTTCAGTTATATATAACATAAATTCGACTCCACCAGCTTATTCCAATAACGTAAACAACAATGGCTGCCCGAAATTATCTATGTGTGTACTACAAAGTGTGAGGAAGACCGATTATTAACTTTGTATTTTTTTTTAAATATGTACAGAGAATGCAAGTTGCCAGTATCATTTTGCGAACTCACACATTATATCTTTTTGTATTTTAACATTATAATCGACGTCGTAAGTAAAGTTGATTATAATTAATAATCCTAAAAGACAAAAGTTCTTATTCATATTTTGATTAAATGAGGTTACATACCAAGAAGTTTATTTTAACGAGATTCCCGTATCCTTCTTGTTACCTATATAAATTAAAATATAGTAATTCAAAAGTAAAAATGAGGCGCGAATTGGTTGATTAAGTTTCATCAGAATTTTCAATTTGTAAAGTTACTACCTACTCAAAATGTCGTTTAATAGTGATAGTGATTTGATTTCGCCGCAGGGAAGAAAAGGAGTCAGACATAGAGAAAGGACAACTTTTGCCCAAAAACGCAAAGATAAAGAAGCAAAGGAAGAAAAAGTAAAAAAAGAAGATACTAAAGAAGCAGCTAGAAACTGAAATTAAGAAAAAAGAAAAGAAAACAACAAAGTCCCAACAAAATATTAAAAAGAATAAACCTAAGAAGGAAAACAAAACACAGAAGACTCAAACAAAATATACAAAAGAAGAAGAAAAAACCGGTCAAGTGTATTGGAAATGTTTTGAATAATTTAGAATTTTTCAATATATTTTTGTATGATATTATGTTGGCAAGTGCATGCTATTTTTGTAGAAAATTTCAAGTCTTTGTCTTTAACGATGCAAAAGTTATGAGGAGTTAAGTTAATAAGTTACGGACGGACGGACGGAAAACGGAGTCTCACCACAAAAGTTCCTTTTACCTTTCAGGTACTACGGAACCCTAAAAAAATGTATAACTATAATGCCAGAGGAAATGAGTAACAAGAAAAATAAAAAACTAATGACAAGCTAGCAAAAAATGAAAATTATATGTAATGAAGGCCTTGAAATAAACATATGGATACTTTGTTGATATTTTATTTCGCTTGGTAAACGGGCATAGTAATTCCTTACAATAGAGCTTAGCAAAAATTACACATAATCAACTTTAGTCGGCACTTATATTGACAGGCGTAGCTTCCCCCACTACGGCTGCAGTGGGCGTGGATGGCGCGCACAGGCTTACGCGAGCAGTCACGTTAGCATAAGAAATGGCTATGGCTTGGCTATGGCTTAGCGTAGCTGAACTTGACCTGGCTGACTTGGCGGGCTTGGCGTCACCTGGCATTGCTAGTCACAAACAACTTAAAAAAGTGGCCAAGTGCGTGTCGGACCACGCGCAGTGTAGGGTTCTGTAGTTGCCCAGTACATTTTATAAATGGTCTACTAATACAGATCGTGCCAAACTTCTAGTCCGCTCGGAAGTTGCCCTCCTGAAGAACGGCCCGCACAATATCGTGTTTAGGGGGGACTAAAAGTTTGACGCAACCAACCTGTACTCGTAAACCTGTGAAGCCTAGTTAGCTGTGATAGTTTTACATATTACATATACTACTTCTGTTAATTTTTCCGCATATTCATAAGCAACCGTTTAGCTGGCAAGGGGGGCTAAGCACTCCCCCCCCACTTCTTACAAAAATTAGAACTTAAAAGCTTATTAATTCGCCAACCGATCCCTAAATCGAAAAATGGTTTTCACACCCATAATGTTTTTGAACAACCTACCTAACGATAGACGAGAGAAAAAAAAACATCCCACATTTACAAATACGGGAGACACCGATTAAAAAAAACGCTTTTTTCGGCGTGATTAATATGTTTACCCATACCAAATTACAGATTTCTATCACTAATAGTCTCTGAGCTAAAACGCGGACAGACGAACGGACAGACGGACATGGCGAAACTATAAGAGTTCTTTGTCGGATTAAGGAACCGTAAAAATTAAGATATCAATCCAGGAAAAGAAAATTTAGTCAAGATGAATTAAGAAAATGATGAGAATGATACGTTGGACAAACTAATCAAAGACAAAAGGAAGTCTTATACATTAGCTGAACTTAAAATTTCTAACAGAAGAGAATTCCTAGATTTAAACAGATTAGATATTTGGGAAAGGCCTATAGGTCGCGGTAATCGCAAGTAAGTCGCAGTGGACGAACACGGGCTGATGGATGGTTGTATGGTATAATTTTGTATATATTTTCCTGCGGTGCCAATAATTGGTTATGGAGATGCTAATAGTTAGAGAAAATGGTGCTAGTTATTGGAACTAGGACTAAAATGAACAAAACAAAATTATTATGCCTTATTAACTCATTATATCACATGAAATTATTAAGAAGTGGCACATGACAAACAATAGAGGGTTTTCATTGTGTTTTTTGCGTTAAAGATACATTTCCCAGCTTAAGACATCAGTTTAAATCTACAGGATCCCTTAAAGTGCTGATAATTGGGTTCTTTACCCTACTTACATGAGTAAAAAATATAAAAATAAAAATATTGTATGGATAATTCAGAAAATATTCAATACGTGTAATCAATCTCTCACACCTCAAAATCAAAATTTCATGTCAGACTAACCTGTGATATTTAAACAAACGAATTCTGCCATTTTATTAACAATCCTTTTGTTTAACTAGACCAAAAAACATAAAATTGTCACTCCAATTTCCAAGAAAATTACTACTCATAAAAGCAACACCATACAAAAAGCGTTTTTTTGTCTTGTGAAATGGGTATTTATACAATTAATATTTACTTAGTGATGTCCAAGTACTTCCTGTTAAAGGCAATTTTGTTATCTTTGAGGAAGGACCAACATCGTACACAAAAGCAGCTTTAAAACATTTTGTAAAGGTTCTTTTATTTAAATAACTTGCAAGGAACTAGACATAGGGTGTCGCAAATGAGGTTTTTCTTACATAAAACCTTTAAATATAACTCTTGGGTGTAATTAATGGAATACTTCTAAAGTAGGCCATTTCCATTTTATTAATGGTTAGGGAATGTGTTCAATTTCAGTGGTATTGCGTCGTTACGTCTATAGAAAATCCATTAAAATGGTATCGCATCGGGGTCTTCCTTTGTGGAACACAATAAGAAGATTTTGAGTCTTTATTTTATAAGGTTAACATGTCTCTTATAAATTCCTTCTTGTGAATAATATTTACAACTTAAGAACGTATAAGAATCTGGGAATTACTCGTAATAAACTTATTAATTTGAATTAATAATACACTAATGCCAAATGGGGATGGGGTCTGATACTGTGATGTACTTTTGTATTAGCCGAATTTTGTCGCATTTTTGCATACATATTTATTTATTAAAACTCGTGCCAGCTGATATACTAAAATGTTTGAAAATAAACGGATTTATTATTCACGTATTATTTTTGTTAACCTTGCATTATTTTAATTGCATTAGTGATATAGGTGGCCAGTAATAGTTTACAACATGAATGATAAATTTCTCTTTCAATACATACATACATACATATACCTATACTCATGCCTATCTCCCAAACGGGTAGGCCGAGACAACAAATTTCCATCTGCTACGACGTACTCTGACGTACTCTTTTGTTTCTTCTACATCCATTAATCTAGTCATACAAACTTTTCTATTCCGGGTACTTTTTACTTTGCCCTTCTTCAGTATGTCGCCTATATGGTCGGCATACACGTCCTTCTAGGGCGGCCCGGTCGAGCTTTACCTTCCACTTGTGCAGCATAAATTTCTTTCGTCACTCTACTTTCATTTATCCTCTCTATATGTTCAAACCACCGAAGCATTCCTTTTTCTATTCTAGTCACTACATCTTCTTTCAGGCCACAAGGATCCCTTTTGTCGATATTTTTATTTCTATCATTCAATGTCAAACCACACATACTTTGTAAGAAATGTATTTCCCCTGCACTCACTCTACTTCGATGCTCATCTTGCCAAACCCAATATTCACTACCATACATAAGCGTAGGAGCCAACACTCCATTATGAACCGCCAATCGTGCCTTTGCAGTCACACTTTGGCTGCCCATAAAGGAGTGCAGGTCTACGTTCACTTTCTTTCCCGCATTCACTCTTATGAATGTCACCGTCACACTTTCCATCGCGTGTAAATAGACAACTCAGATAGACAAATTCTTTTACCTGTTCCACTTCTTCGTATTCAATCTAAACCTTACATTCAGTCACCCTTCATCCGTAGCACCATTACCTTTGTTTTTCCTGCATTAATTTTCATTCCTTTCCTTTTAAAGGTATCATTCATTATTGAATTATAGGTGGTAGAGCTGATGCCTGGCGCGACTTTAGAGGTACCACCATCTTACTCGCAAATCCCCCCGAAGTTATTCAGGGGAGAGTAATAGAACAGCTCTCAGGCTAAACCAGGCGGCCCACCATTGCCTGGGCTCGATGGGTGACGGTATATCCGTATATGATGGATGGATGGATGGATTCATTATTGATACCATATTGTGCAGCTCATCTACCAATAACTCAAGGAGAACTTGATCATCGGCGTATGAGAGGCATTTGATAAGTAACTCTCCTAACTTCAGTCCACATTCACGCTCTTTCAAATCATTTTAACAACTGTCCATTAATAGATTGAAATATTATTTGACATATATATTTCTTTATTTCAACAGTGGAAACTCGTTCTTTGAATACATAATGTAGAAAGTGACAACTTATCACTATTGTCATCTAAAATATAAAACAACATTATATCAAGGACTTGAAAAAAAACATCACAAATTGCACGTGATGCAATGAACTCTAATAATATTGTTATGATATCTATTACGTGATGCCACCTCTACGGGATCCTATTTTTATGGAACCTTAACCGGGTTTTCCTATAAGACGCCCACATAGGAAAATACTGGAATTTATATGATCGTCTTGGGATCCTATACACGAAGTAATATTTATGTCAAGATCAAGAATTTTATTTCATGCTGTTCAAGCTAAATTTTTGCCCGCGGCTTTCCTCTTACCTTTTATCCACGTGATTTTTCAGTCATGTTGAAATTTATCTTCTGAGTGAAACAAAATTAAAAGCCTGGAGAATGTACTTTGCAAAAGCGTCAAAAAGCCATTTTGCATAACTACGCAAAAGGGAAAGTTGCAAAATTTATAAGGATATACTCTTTATCTATACTCATAATCTTCTCTGAATATATAAAAGGCAAACCTGACTGACCCATCTATCAACGCACAGCCGAAACTACTGAACGGATTCCGCTGAAATTTGCCATAGAGATAGTTGTAATGATGTAGGCTTCCGCTAAGAAAGGATTTTTTGAAAATTCGCCCCCTAAGCGGGTGAACCGAACTCCACGCGGACGAAGTCGCGGGCAAAAGCTAGTAAAGTAATAAAAAAATCGTGTTTGGCGCTGTCGGGTTAATTGAGAAATTTTGATTTAAGTGTGCTGGAGTCAAAATTTATTTTATTTTTGCCTGTCTGTATGTTCCGTTCAAACTCGGGAATCACTCAACGAATTTCGATGTAGAACATCTTAGTGACGCTGCTTATCATATAGACTCCTAGTTTTTTCTGCTGCTTAGCCCGCGTTGTTTTAGTTTTCGGGTAGTTCTATTAAATCTGCTAATATTTTCCGGATCAATAATTTTATAATAGGTACGTGACTTGACTTTTCATTCTCATGAAAATTATATTTGACCCTATGTCCACGTCCCTAGAGAATTGTCAGTTCCCAGGAAACAAAATATAGCCTATGTTCAATTGAAGAGTCTAACCATTACAACAGTAAATGAATTTTCAGAATCAGATCAGGAGTTCTGGAGATAAATATTGTAAAAGTATATATTTTTATAATCAGCTCTGTAATATATACAATTTGATAACCATATTGTATTTTAAGGATATTTTTTTTACATTTCTCTCCTTTGTATTTGAAATATTTTAAACGATTTCGAACTTTTCAATATTTTTTTATTCCATATTATGTTATAATGCTATTTTTGTGGCAAATTTCAAGCAAATTTAACGGTGCTAAAGTTGTGAGGCTGTGACGGACGGACAACGGAGTCTTACCATAAAGGTTCCTTTTTCCTTTCAGGCACTACGGAACCCTAAAAAAAATTCTTGAACGCATATTAAAATCTGATAAGTATCCAACCAAATATATGATGACGTCACTTTCCGTAAAAGGTCAATGATTAAAATATTATAAAATCGGTTTAAAAACACGAAAAAATTTATGATTGTTATTACATATCTACCTAAATCTATTTATTCCAAAACGCACACAAAAATAGCACAACGAAGTTTAAAAAATGAATGAATTTGTGACAACAAAACGACAAACAAACAAACATTTCATTTCATAAAATGCTTGGACTTCATCATCATGAAAACTCGCTTTATTCCTTTGTGTGTCGTTTGATATGTCTTTATGTATATTTTCCCCATTATTCTTTTTACTGGGTAATAGGCTAGGGACGTAATGGTAGTTCTCTTCTTTCTTCTTATTTTATTTATTTTTCGTGCGTGCTGATATAGTCATTGCATGTTATCGGCTTGTTCTGAACTGTTGCTTTGGCAGTAATAATAAGGAAATTCATTAGGTATTGCATTTTGTGCATACAATTATTGTACAAATGTGATTATTTTCTACAAGCTAACCTTTGGGAATTAGGAAATTGTTGAGGGTAGTACCAAAACACTCAAAAGATTTTCATCATACGATAACATTGTACTTAAATAATTGACATAATTAAACTACATACATTCTAATACACGTTTAAACTTAAGGTGTTTTTATAAATATATACAAATAATAATGAATAGTGACGAGAATTCATTAGTAACTCATAATAACACAACGATCACTAGAATAAATTACGTAATATTCTGCTACTTAAGTGTTGTCAAGGGCCAAAGTCATCTTTTTAATTACAAAATAATAAGCAGCTCAGAAAAACCCACTTTTTGGTACAGGCCTCAAATTATTTAATTCACCATGTACATAAGCTTGGCATTTACCGCGTTTAATTGATACTACCGTCCATTGGACATAAAATAACGCCAAAGTTATGTAAACAAAATTACCATTTTAATTTGGTTGGATTATAATGTCAGATAACTTTTTTCAGCTAACTTCACACACCTCCGTTAAACCTAGTATTATGAACGTTCATCCTTCCAGGGACGTCCGTAAAATCCACAGAAGTTGATGACGGACGAATAAGTAACTACGCAACTGACTGTAATTACTGTCCCGACCTACCTATGACGTCATACCGGAACATAAAGTCGCTAAGCGCGCATGGTTTCGTCATGAGAGTGCTGACAAGCCATTTTGAAGCACACAAGATAAAGTGAAGAGACTTGTCAGTTTCTTGGTCTAACAGTCCGGGATGGGCCAGGCGTATGGAAAGTAATCAGTTTGTCTCTCAGTTTACGCCCTCGGGGAGTCCTTTCATACATCCCAAAACTCATCTCATCTCTAAACTCCATTACCACCGCCTGGCCACGTGTGTAACCACAATCGACAAATGAATGCTTCCGTCATTGGTTATGCAATTACAACATGGCGTATTATTGGCACATGATTTCCGAAAAGACAATGAGTACTTGATTGCACCTATTGGTCTCGAAAACCTCAGGCCCCAGATTCAAGACGTGAAATGTCATTTGAAATTCGCGGCTGATCAACGTTTCCGGGGACCCAAGGACTGGGGCATACCTCAAGTAATGGCTAAGTTTAACCATTCTAAGTGCAAATGGCGCCAGTCTTCTGGACCCTACCACAAGAGGCGCAAATAGGCAATTGCTATTTAATTTACTTAGAGGTATTTTAGTTCAGACTTGTCTGTTATGCAAGTTTATTTTATAACATTTTCACGGTTTCTAGGGATGTTATTCATAGGATAGTTGTATTTTCTTCATGACATTTAAGTTTTTTTGACCTAAATATAAGATCTTCATGATCTAGTCCCTGGGCGACCGACCTCCACTCAATCAAAATACTTTGGAGACATATTTGTACGTAACATAAAAGAAGGAAAAACGTACAAGTCTTCAGGGACATAAAAGAAACGAAAAAAAAGGGAAGCCTTTTATTCCAGTGCGGTTCGAACCAGCAATCTCTTGATGTGCTTATCGACAAATGCAAAATTTTCAATCTTTTACGATTAATAGGTGATTTACTCGTAAAAACTCGCAGAAAACGACTTTTCACAGAGATGAGACTTAGCTAGATCGATTTTTCGTCCTCGAAAACCCCCATGCAGGAAATTTTATCGAAATCCGTGGAGGCGTTATCTAGAAACCGATTACAAATATATAAATATAGGTAAGTATATAGGTTAAGTAATAAACATAAGATTACCTGATTAATCTTAAGTTTAGATTTGAGCATTAGTTAATGTTTAAAATCAGTTTATTTCATATTTTCCCGGTTGACCTTAAGAATAAACTCAAACTAATGGCTAAAAATGTAAAAGCATACAGAGATAAAATTATATCGTAATAATACAAAAATTGTGCGACGACAACATTAAGGATTTTTGCGTAACATGAATTCGGTTAAAACTAGGGGGGTCACTCCATTCATCCATCCATCCATCAGCCTCTGTTCGTCCACTGCTTGACATAAGTCTTTCCCAGATTTCGTCACTCTTGGCGGTCCTCAGTCCTCCTCATCGAGCCTCCACCCACAACGTCGTTCAGGTCGTCCGTCTAGCGGACACTAACTCGGCCAACGCTGCGCTTTGCTAAACGTAGCTACATTTCACTCGGTTTCTTTTATACGCTTTGCTTCGTTTCGCTTGTCTTCGCACCGAATCATTGCTGCATTGTTTTATCATTCCGTTTGCTCTTACATTTTAAGCCCTTAGCAGTTATTTTCAAATTCAGCTGGCTAAAGATTAAATAAACTAACATGTTAATCTAAAATATAATACAAATATTACTCGTATAATTGTATTGGATGGATCAGAAAAATCTTTTAGAGAGAGCAAAACGTCAAATTATAGTTGAGCCACTAGGTATAATACGAAAGTTGAGGTTTTATCAGTAGTTTTAATCTGCTCAGTATATAAAATCTCTATCGGTTTATATTTCTACATCACCAAAATTCACCATTTGTGTATGGGACGTTTTGATAAAGGGAAAAATTTGAGTAAAAAACCAAGATAATTGAGAGTTAAATGAATTTGTGTTGAACACCAATAGAGTAATCAATCTCCCTATCTCAATAAATGGACACGAAACGTTGTGAGAAACTTTATTTTCGCGTTGCTAAAACGTTTTTTATTGACGTATCTGTTCTTGGTATCCCGCATTTATTATGTTTAGCGGTAAAATACATACAATATATAGCAACAAAACATGTCTCCCGAAAAAAACTTTGAAATTGCGCACAAATCACTCTTGCATCTGCTTAGGCCTTTTCCCGTATGAACCATAATTTCCATATCTATGTTAATATTTATTATTTTCATACTCTAAGACATAAACTAGGTTTAAGTAAAATGCAGACTTTACATTAAATTAAAATACTAAGTTTATAATTACAAAGACTTGTATGTGTGATACCGAGCAGAAAGGTTTGTTATATTCTTAAGCGTTAGTTTGGGGCCTAGCGAGGGTTCTAAAAATGGGAAAGAAATTACTAATTACGTCAACTTAAAAATACACTAAGTATATAAATAAAGTAATAGTACATTTTGATGCAAGTGCGAAAAAGTTGATAATTAGAGTCACGATTGACTTTTTTGCCGAGACGCAGTCGATTTTTTTTAATACACCTGCGAAAAATTACATGAAATAATAAAATAAAAGCAATTTTGTTGCAAATCAAAACAGATACAAGTCGACAGAAGAACACGCAATCTGGTTGGCGCCAATTTGTACTACAAAGACCAATGTCTCTTTCTAATAATAATTTCTAAGATATTTAAATAAGAATATAAATTATGACGTCTAAAATCGTTTTGAATTTTTAAAACTTCTTTTACAATTTGTCGTTTGAAAATACTTATCTTAAACCGTTTTTAGTGTATCCGGTAAAACAAAGGTAACATGCTTACTAAATGATATAAATGGCCGGTTTCCCCTAGATGGCGTCAGTAGTAAAAACCAAAAGCACGAGTGCGAAATATGCCATTTTACGCACGCTAAACAGGCACGTAATCTATCATATTTTGAGCAGGTGTATTAAAAAAGTGTTTTATTTTACCGATTGACGAGTACCTAATGTGAAATGCTGCATAATCTGATTTACCGTGCGCATGTGCTCTAACCATCTAGACTTCTTTTCTACTCTTTAGAGATAGCTACATAAATGTGTAAGACTTTTGAGAACCCTGCAGGTCTACCACGTAATTCTGATTGTCATGGGTATGAACATCATTATGAACTTCATTACCATTGCCAGAGTCTGATTCGGACCTATTTTGTAAAAATTTCAATGACATGAACATCATGACCGAATGAAAATCTGCGTTTTGTTTATTCAATTTAGTTACGGGTGGATGCGTTTTCGAAGTTATTATAAACCAAGTTATTCGTAGATATGAGCACCTATTTAATTAGTATGATCCTCTTTTCGTACTGAAAAGAAGTTTTACAATGTTTCTTATTGTTTTATTTTCAAATTTATCACTTAACGTAATAAATGCAAATGAGAAATGAATAACCAAACGCACATGACAAAAATAACCTCCCTCGAAAAGTTTCGTTTTCATTTCTATTTCAAGTTTGTAAATAAAAGTAAGTACTGTTGTGTTTTTCTTCTATTTAATTTCAAATTTGTGGGAAAATCAATATCATAACATAAGGCAATGCCTATTTTTCTTTACTTTTTACCAAAATCTGTAGAAGCTCTGGAAAATCAACAGTGTAACATAATACAGTGCCTGCGGAAGAATTGAGGAGGAAATACCCCTGTGACATTAGAATACCAAAGCTTCAAGTAATGGGAATTTGATGGAATAGCTCCAAGTGGAGAGCCAACCATCCGCCTGACTGAGCCCAGCAGGCGTCCCAACTCAACATCATCAATACAGTGCCTGTTTCTCTTTTTGTTTTACTTGAAACAATCAAATATTATGTTTCAGAATGCCAGCACACAGCCAGAGACAAGACATTTTCATGGAGAACTTAGACTTGGCTGTAAAGAAGGCGGTGAACAAGATTGCAGCATTATTAGCAAAGCGACATGTAATGTCTCAGTGGAAATGTATTGTAATTGTGAATGAAGTTGGACTTGGCTGTCGAGAAGATGGTCAACAATATTGGTACAATGTTAACCGGGCAATGTGTTAAGTCACAGTGGAAATGTATTGTGATTTTGAATCCAGTGTTGTTAACGAGGTAATTTAGCAATAACTTTAGTTAATTGTTAGAATAGATGATAAAAATGTAATAAGTAAGACTTGATGTTTCAGTAGGTACTTACTAAAAATAAGTATGTTAATACATAAATAATAACCAGTGCAAAAGTAGTGTTTTCTTTCTGAAATTCCATGTAGGTTCAAAATGATGTTGTTATTCTGAGAAAAGTATCTAAGTTTGACAAGATTATAAAAGAATTAAAATCTAATAGTATGGAAAAAAATATTTAGTCGTTTGGTCTAAATATAAAGGCTGTGAATGAAAGTACAAATGAAATGAATGGTAAGGAAAGTGTAAGATATAACTCGACTTGGTTGTCCTAGGAGGACATTATGTGAGAGGTATGCCAGGGCCGTGTTCATAAATTAACACGACACGGGTTCTAATGCCATCTCTGTTGCATGCTTTGAAAATGGTGTACTCTATCCTACTGTCAGTGTCGGAACCTGACGAAAGTGTTAATGAATGAACATTGGTCTGAGTCATATCAGATGGAAATCTGCAGCCTCCGCCTACACCTTCGGGAGACAGGCATAAGCATTATGTATGTATCCATCCATCAGCCTGTTTCATACACTGCTGGACAGCCTTATGTACTTATTATGTATGTATGTATTCAATCAATCCATTCAGGAAGTTGAAAGAAAAAGTCATAGCCAAAACAGAAGTCATTTATTGTTCGGACAGTGATAAAACCTAACATACACTTTATTTACCACAGGCCTTATATCCTAAGCAGAATAAAGAGGTGTCCAGAAATCCTGTGGGCATCCTAACTTAATAAAATTAAGAGTAATCAATGACACTGACAATGTGACAATGTGACCGACATGAGTGGCGAAATTTGGGAAAGGCCTATGTCCAGCAGTGGACGAACACGGGCTGATGGATGGATGGATGGATGGACCTGCTTATGTACATAATTATCTCTAGTCATTAAATATTAATTTCAAAAAAGGGTACATAATACATAGTACTATTTATTCATACTTCAGATATTAAAATAGAAACTATGATAGAAATAAATTTCTATATTTTTAAACACTTGGCGATTTATCTATCGCAAGGAGATAACAAATTAAATTTATATCACTGCGGTATAGACACTTTTCTGATTTTCTATGCCGCAGTGATATAAATTTAATTTATTAAAATAGACCACATAATATATTTAATTGAGCAGAATTTGCATAATTAACACTTAAATTAAGTCTAAATACCAAAAAAACAACCAAAAAATTACATGTCATGCTTACAATAAACTTATCAATATAAATAATTTAATTACAAAATTTAGTAAATACATGTACCATGCATTAGTCCCATCACCTGTGAAATACTATAATGTACAAACAGCGACTGCTGCAAATTATACATTTCTTATAAATTACACTAAAATTGGTGAAAACATGAAAAAATTTGGTATACAAATAGTGAACATATTCTATGACTAATTTAGATGTCGACTCTTCCACAGCCTATCGACCAAAGCAACTCTTCCCTCATCAATTTGTTCATGGTCTCTATGGAATGGAATTTGTGGAGGTGGACGCTGAAGATCCATGCTCAGTGCATCCAAATTAATTCATCTCATGTTTTGTAAAGTATTAAATACCACTATGACATTGAGTGAGTGGTCTCTTCATGTTGAAGTATGATTCTTCATTGTCCTTGGGGCAAATGCACAAGAAATCCAAACTTGTCCATAAACCTTAAAGATAATGCAAATAATATTAATGTTGTGTGTGAATATTTGAAATATTACAGTATTTGTACTTGATTTTAACGACTACAAATTGAAGGTATTATTATAAATCAACTTTACCTCTCTGAAGTTTCATTCCGTTCTGACGAGATCTTGGAAAATTTATATATTTTCGCAAGATATGTGGTGGATTCAGCACTTCCATAACTTCCATCAGACAATCAGACTTTTTGATTGTGAAAGGTTTAGGGAGTTGTTTTTCACTACGTGTCGCCTTGGTAACCCCCACTGGCATACATCTGTAATGCTACCAGAATCTGTAAAAAAGATGTCAGAAACTTCACTGTTATGTTTGATAATTTAATTACTTGTTTACACAGTAAGCTGTAAACTCCAATGTTAGGCTTGGTTATTTAATTACAGAAGTACACTGAAGTAGGTAGATGAGTAACACTACATTAGTGCGAGCGTAGGCGTGGATAAGTAGCCGTGGATGTTGACGTCTTGAGCGAGTACCAGATTCGCGCAGCAGCACGCGACTATCAGTTCGATACTGTCAGCCTGCCACTGATGACGTCGTGTAATAGTTTTAAATCCGCTATAGTCCGTCTGTCCGAGAGCGTTAACATATTATTTGTTTTAAGGCTTTCCTCGTAAGTCTGTGGAATGGCTTTGGCTCGATAGTTGAGCTGTCTGATGAAGGATCTCTGCACTGATTCCAACCGCTTAGAGTGAATAGCGTACTGAGGAGACCAGACAGTTGATGCATACTCTAGAATGCTTCTTACATACGAGTAATAGAGGTGCTTGAACGGTGTTACTGTGCGAAATAGCTTTGTAGCACGATATACAAAACCTAATGCCTTTATAGCCTTAGAAATTATTTGATCAAAATGTGCAATAAATGTCAATTTAGAATCTAATAAAACTCCTAGATCCCTCACTTCGGACACCCGTGAAATAATCTGATCGTTAAGTTTATATGCAAAAATTGAATTATTAATCTTCCTACTGAAGGTAATTACTTGACATTTATTACTGTCAAATTTTGTTTATTACAAAATTAAGCATAGTAGATTTAGGTACCACACAATATTCCTGGAAAATACCAAAATTGTGAAAATTTATCATGAACATCAGAGCTCCCATGCTCCAGCTTTCATTTGACATTTCAAAATGGTCATGAAGTTCGTTTTTTTTTTTTTTGTTGCGCGATAACAATAATGGTGTTCAAACGTCAAATATGTATGAAAATCATTTACTCAATTGACATGGGCTTGAAGACCATCACAATTATTTTACCCGGTACGACGAAGCTCATTAATGGGCTTCAACTGTCAAAACGAAGCCCATTTCGATGATCATCGAATTACGTGGTAGACCCGCTGATTCTTAGCCTGGTTGCATGAACGAACACCAATAAAATGCAGAGAATTTCGTTTTTTCATAGAACTTTAATTACCGTCGGATAAAAAGTAACTTTTTGTACATCCTTTAGTTTAATAATAAAGACATTGTGTGGCTCAATCAATAAAGAAAAACTTAGCCTAGTAAAAAATCTTTCTAGAATAGTTAAGTTGTTTTTTTTAAACTGAAGCAACATATATACCATCGAATTAAGAGTGTATAGGTATTAAATTATATTATATTATTAACGAAGTCAGTAGAACAAAGACTGTTACTGAGGAAGAAACCGGAAAGCACCTACCTAGAGCCGGATATTTTGGGTAATAGCGGAAATATCTTCTGATTTATGTGTCAAAACATTTTCGGTCGCGTCGAGAATCTCAAAGAAGACAGCTTTGTTTTGTTTTTTCAACATTTTTCGCGTCAAAATGATGTGCGCTCTTATATTGCGTTTGATCTTTCGTTTGCCTTCTCACTTTTGTGTCAAGTGTTCGGAATTAAAATTCGAAGTTGTGCTGATGAATATAAAATTGTCTGCCTTGCTTTAAAGACCAGAGTATTTCTTCGGCTCCTTCAATGTAATTTTTGTACGTCAAAGTTTTGGTGCGTTGACAACTACCACGCCTAACGCCAAGCGTCAAAAATATCTAGGATGAAGGGCGCTCACCGAGAAACTGGGAGAAAGACAGCAGGCGAGGCATTAATCAGTCATTCCCACGGACTTTCTCAAAAACCTACAGAAGTCTTTACAGGACGATTGACTAGACAACTGCTTGGAACCAATCCCCGGTACGGCTACTCATGACGCCATGCCAGATCACAACGAGTCGCTTGGCGGCATGGTCTCATCATGAGAGTGGTGACAACCCTCGGCCGAAGTCTACCACTAGTAAATAGGTGCCTACGTCATCTCTGCAGATGGGGCCAAGATCCGATGACATTATGGCCTCAATACTAAAGTGGCATAGATTGTTTGTATACCTTTTTGTTATCCCTTAATTGAGGGGCAATATTCTTTTTTAGATGAAGTATCTACACGCCATAAATATTGAGCATTCTCGGAGTTACAAAGAGGAAGAGTTTTTGCGCAGTGTATACTTCGGTTCGAACTGTACTAGCATATTTACTTTAATTGAGTTCACTAGTGTATCAAAAAGCAATGATGATATGGATTCATGGTAGGCTCAGAATTTTAGATCTTGGTAAAAAAGTAGATTATTTTCCATGTCATATCGGCATGAATAAAAAATAATGGAAACTTACATGTGTCACTTAAATGTAAGGTGGCTTTCGTTTATCTAACCAAATTCATACTGGGGACTTTGTAAATGCTCAGAACCGAGATTCGATTAACCTTTATCTGAAATACGCAAAATAAAATTTTGACTTCCTATACTAATTGAGTCGAGGTTGTTGTTGAACAAGAATAGAGGCACAAAAAAAATTTCCTCTTTCGCAAACAGGGTAATTGACCCTTTGTCCTGCCACTTACCTGATCTCCAGTATGAATATGGCTATATAGGGTGAAATTAAATCAACCGACCAAATTTATACTGGAGACTCGGTTAGTGATCACGAACTAGGTTCAGTAATCCTTTTAGCCAAATTCGAAAAATAATTTTTTTTGTTCCCTTACTTGTTGGACTAGTTCAAGTACAATTCCTAGGCAGTAAGGAAGCAAAAAAAATTTTTTTTCGAGTTTCACCAAGAAGGTAATTGAACCTTGTTTCTGATCACTAACCGAGTCAGTATTAATTTGGTCGGTTAATTAAATTTCACCTTGTAAACGAAAGTCATCTTACATAAAATGTATAGTAACGTGTTTTTTAAGTTTGCTAGCTGTTGAAAAAAGAACAGTAGCCTTAGCATGAAAACATTACGGTACGTTTAGTTTGAACTTATCAGAATTCCACACAAAACCGCGTTACGTTCAAACTAAACGTAACCGTAATGTTTTCATGCTAACGCTACAGTTTCTTTTGTTTTCCTAAGATTCTAAGATTTATAGTAAAATCCATCGCTTTGAATACTCTATTGTTTTTTTTGTAGTTTATCTTTGTATACTCCAAATATTATTTAGAGTGTGTTACAAACTACAAAAAAAGTCAATAAAAAACAAAATTCAAATATTTTGATAAAAATTTTCACTGCTACTTCGAACCTGCGACCTATTGCTTACACGGCAAGTTCGCTACTAAACACCGAACACCGAGTACCGAGGTATTCATCCTTGACCGTTGAATATTTCTACCAAAGCTGTACATAACATTTTTGTAGCTACTAGATCAGCAGCCAGTGATGACATACTGAACGCTCACGAGTATCTAATTGATCTTTTCTGGATTCTAATGCAATACATGAAGTAAGTATTTTGTTTCAAAATTCTAGAGATCATAATATAAACCATCAAAACTACCCAAGCCGTAAATTAAACTAACTGCCTCGTTTCACCATATGCTTCTAATATGATAAAGGAGTGGCTCCCTTGCAAATGTTTACCCACGAATGGGGTTAACATCCATCCGGATTTATCCGTACGTATCCGGACTTTCCTCGTTCCCTCCGGACTTTTTCTGGCTTCCTAATTTGTTTGGATTTTTGACTTAAATGAATAATTGCAAAAAAAAAGAATTTTTAATTTCCGATCTATACTCCTAAAATACAATACGGGTTGGGTCTTACAGGAGGACACCTGATTTTTTATATAAATGATATTGTAGGGGTTTCTTTGGGTCTTTATTGGACTTAGTAAACTTTACATAGCTATCTATTAAGGTATGTTGTTAGTTATCGCGAGTAAGACCCCAATAAAAAGTTAGCCGTAGCGGCTGAGGCTGGTCACCGAAGGCGACCAACAAACCGAAGCTGCGGAGGTGAGCATGGGTTCCTGTGCTTTGTTACGCAAGAGCGGAGGGGCTGCACTTCCCGTAGCGCCGGAGCCGATGCAGAAGTGAATTTATATCAGAAAGTGACCTCTGAACTAAAAATGTAAACTCAAAATAAGATATAAAAAAGTAGGTATGCATTTCACATATAAGCTTTATATTATTCGATTTATATAAGCCTTAGATATAAGCCACCTAGCATAGGTATAGTTTAAGTTTTAATTTTAGTTTCAGGGTTCAACAGAATAACAGCGCTGTGGCACTTACCGCAGCACTAAGCTGAGTTGAATCCCTTTTTATTTACTACCTTTTTCTAAATGTTAAAATCCTGTTACTTATATTTATTATGTTATACATTCTTACTCTTTGTTAATTCTAGTTGTGTGTGATTTTTCATGTCTATTTTGTGTATTGTTGGAGGTATTTAAAATAAATTGCTTTTCTTTCTTTCTTTCTTCTTCTTTCATAAACGTTCCCTACGCGGGTGGGGAGTCTCTCCCCCCTCAAATATACTTACATATATATATATATATATGTACCCTTAGATAGACCACTTTTATTAGACCACGGTCTCAAATAAATAAAATAAAAAAAATAAAAAAATAAAATCATTTAATTCAGAACTGAGTTCCATATGAAAACACAAAAAAATAAAAATTAACAATAGAACTAAAATAAAGCGATAATAAAAACGATATAATTTTGATTAATAAATATTATGATTACCCCCGAACCCCCAACCCCCTACGAAGGTGTCTCTTTGTAAGACCTTTCACCTACAATACCTACAAATAAATAATAAATCCGTCTTAAATTTTCATTTTACTACATCGAACTTATACAATTTTATATCATTGCGGTATGGAAATTTAATTTGCTATCTCCTTGCGATGGATATATCGCCAAGAGTATAAATATAGAAATTTACTTCTATCATAGTTTACATAGAACTAGTTTGACCAATTAATCAGTCTCATCGCTATGCAGGTAAAAACGTGCGCTGCGTGCGTGTAAGATTTATTATTTAATTTTGTGATTAAATGTCCAGACTTTTTCAGAAATGTCCGGCATTTGTCAGGATATTTCAAATTTCGAAATGGTAACCCTACCTTCAGAGTTTCACAAGCGTGGCTAAGTGTTGTCAAGTCGTAATGAATAATCTTGCTAAATAATTCTAAGCAGCGCCTTATTTACACTTAGGATTTTCTTAGTTCTCTAAACAGTGTTCCGCATTCAAACTTTTTGTGTTCAAGGTACATCTAGGAAAATGAAAATTTTGGAGTTACACCACAAATTAAAAATCAGTTTTTAAGTAATATTAATCAGCATTTATTATTAATCAACACCCTTACTTACTAAAATTAGCCATGCGGCAGCGACAACCTCGACAGCATATTTCATTTGTTTTAAATTTAGATAGGTTTAATTTTATTTGTATATTTTAGGTATAGTTTTTTATGTTAGTTAATGTGTTGATGTTTTTACTAGAGATTAGTTTGGGAATTAACAAATAATATATTTCAAGCATTAGCCAGCCCAAACAACCCATTTTTATACGTTTCTTCGTACCATGAAGCCTAAATGTAGCTTATTTTTTGTATGGAAACTTGCCAATTTAATCCTTGTTTGGTCTGTTACTTATAAATATAGGTAATTATAAGTTTATAAGATAACCTTATTTTTCCGAGGCACACCAACTAATTACCACAGTACACCAGTGTGCCGCGATACACACTTTTGCGGAACACCTAAACCATGGCTTCCCTTTATAATCTAATTAATAATAATCTTTAATTCTAAATTGTGGACACAGTTTAGTTGTTTGAAAAAAAAAACATAATTCAATATACAAAGTCAATTACTCCACCATTTGCTGTTATATTTTTCAAAAAACAATTAACTGCTAAACTTCTGATAAATATAGCGCCGAAACCGCTAAGTTGGTAACACTGAATCCGTTTAAGCGTTCATTATACAGTCGAGTTCTGGAGAACAGAGTGGTTTTGTAATTAGAATCAGTTGCTGTAAGTGCATTCGATCATAATAATTATGTTCTGTGGCAGGTCTGTCCAAGTGTTAAGAGTGTTTACGCCTTTCTTGCGCTGTCCATAGCGCCGCGCGCCGCCGCCCCGGCCACTTAAAATGTCACTCGCACACATAGTAGTTAAAAATATTTGTAGGACAATAACTAAGCTATGTTAGGTATTATTTAATTAAGAAAGAAATATCGGTGAAAAAAATGTGTCTACTATCATTTCGCATTGTTTGAATTTGAATTTTGTTATGTAAGTAAGCTAAATAAAAAAATATTTTTGATGGTCTTTGCAATTGGTTAGAATTTTTGTCAGTGATTTAAGACATGTTAAGCTTTGAGATTGTTCAGTCATCTTGATATAGTTTACAATTACTGTATTTTTTCTATCTTGTGATGCACTCTAAAAATAGTAAGTTTCAAAAGCAATGGTTTCGCGATACAAAATTACAATCTTTATTGCTCTAAATTTCCTTAAATAATTAGACAACAACATTTTCTAAAGTTTTTAGTAATTTACACGTTTATAGTATGAGTGTTTTTTTCATTTATTTGACAACCCACGAGTTGAAATAGAACACAAATAGTAATAATAAAATTAAAAAATAAAAATAAAATAGGTTTTATTTCGTTTGAATAGGTTAAACGAACATAAATAGTGGCTGGTGTCTCCTTGTAAGCTTGAAAGGCTTGAGTCGGGAGGCACCGTTCCTCTTTAGAAAACTAATTATACCTAAAAATTACATTTTGCCTAAAACTACACACAGGAAATACATTATAATAATATATATATTTAAGTTTAAATTCAATTTCAGCATTAAGTTTAATTTAGCCATGTACGTGTATGTTTTGTGTGAGGGGGTGCATCTGTGTGTATATGTGTGCGTGAGAGGGAGGGTGTGTGTATGTGTGTGTGAGGGTGTGTGTGTGTAAGTGTGAGTACTGCATAAAATGTAGATGTAGCCTTCATTATTTTTCTATTATAGCTTCTATCTCATCATATGATTTTGTTTCTAACCATGAAGGAATAATTTTCTTGCAATTGTGAAATTTTTTGGGATATATGTCTAGTTCCTTGTTTATTATATTGTACAGATGAGCTGCACGTCTGGTGAACTGTCTTTTAGCGGAGGTTGTGTTTGTTTTTGGCATGAAATCTACTCATGAAAAAATAAAGACCTTAACAACGACCTAAAGATATTTTCTTTGTTGGATCTTAAGCACAAAATGATTGTGTTTTCGGTGACGTAATTTGAATGGTGACATAAGTCTCCAGTGATAATAAAAGTTAAATAATAAAGTTATGAAATAAAAATATGTGCCGAGCAAAATTGTTCCCAGGTTAAATTACTTTCACAACTTAAGTGAACTATCTTCTAAAACGGTATTTTTATCTACATTCCTGCAGGCAATCAAACAGATACCTAATTTAATTACAGAGTCTGAATGTCTGAATTCGAAATCTGAAAACCAATTTTCACGGTAAATTCGTTTTAAGAGGCTATGTAAATAAAATATCCATGTTATTTTTCTTTGTATTTCACGAAATACAAAGAAAATTTCATTACATATGCATTTTGAATATAATTATAATCTAGCGTTTTGTTTTTCGAAAACACGTTTGGATAAATTTTTCTCAATAGAAGTAATGATTGAAATGAGGTCTTCAAACACAGTTTTTCTCCTCGTTTGACTAATAGAAATCATGTTTTGAGCTCAAACATGTTTAATTTGATGGATTTCATCAATATTTTGATTTCTGATATTGAAAATTACGCCAACTGTTTTAGTATTTTTAATAAAATTAAAAAATATAGTTTTTTCTCTTTGCACTGCGCGTTCTTTCGCTTGGAGTTACAAAAAATGAAATTCACATAGTCTCTTAACCGTTATCGTGAGCCTTATTGATTACCTATCGAGGCGGTAAGTCCGCAGGCCGTGGTTTGAATAGCCCTACCTATTTAATGAAGAGTACTCACGAATCGTCTTAACTCAGTACAACCCGTACCAGAGCGTGGTGAATACAGACTTAATAATATAAACTACTACATATATGTTATTTTATTAATGTTAGCTTACGAGTATTATATATGTGATGGTGACGATTTGCATCTTTTGTTCTCCGTTATGCGATTTGGATAATTCATGAGTGACGATTATGCATTTTGTACATGTAAAGCAAATTCAATTAAATTCATTTCTTTGCATTAAATCAAATAGTTTTTAAGGTCTTAAAAATATTTACAATATTTATACAATGCATTACCAATGTGACTGTACAATGATGATGTAGCAATTTGTATTCGCTATGTGTATGTACAATTTCAAAAACACACTTATTTACAGAAATATTCTTAATTTTTAGTTCAATTCAAAAAATGCTTGAAAGAAAATCAAGCTCCAGAAATCTTTACGAAAGTGTGTGATTCTAGTCTAGAGATTAAATCTTGAAATCACTTATCATCCATCACACACCCACGGATCTTGTTTTTTTTAGGTCCTATTATTATTTTAGGACCTATTTATTTATGACGCGCTTCGTAATTGTAAGCTGATTTAACTCGCAATACGATGAAAGTTATCTATGAGATAATGGTTGCCAAACTGAATCGAACAACCTGAACACAATATTAAATCAATTTCACCATAACGCCTTATTTTTAAATTCATCAAAGGTTTACGTTTTTAAGGGAATGGAAATATTTTAATAAAAACTTAAGTACCTATGAAAAAGCAAACTATATCTAGATTGTATATTTTAATCTTTCTAGAGCTACAAATGATCGGCTAGTAAACATTATTTTCTTTTTTACAGGAGAGACAGCCAAAAACCATCAGTCACAAAGAAAGCAAGCCACATGCACGCCATAAATAAAGAAGCAAGTGTTCCAAAATCAAATTTATTCAACCGTAAAATGTCAGTGGTGTAGTGCTCGCAGGTTAATAAAATTTAAACTTGGAATATGGCGTGCCCATTCCGACGTGCGGCGTCGCAGCAGCAGTTTGCAAATGGCGGCGCATCCGGTAACAAGAAACCGGAAATGCGGTCGCGGCAGTCCTCTGTTCACCTGCCTGGGCCGGAAGAGGATGATAATGATAGAAACACACTTACCCTCAGACATTTGAGCGAAGCGTTAAAGCTGTTGACTGCACCTTCGGTAAGTTTCTGACTTTATCAAACAAAGCAGTTTATTACACGTTTAAAAAACCCTACTATCGAAGCATCGTAAGATCATCTTTTAGAAACTTTTAACTGCAAGCCCTTCGGCTTACCGCAGTTGGTGTTGTCTATTAACTTTGTTTTTCATCATTAATTAACTTTGCTGTTTTCTAAATTATTGGGAAAAGCTGTTTTTTTATAAATTTCCGAAGCAAATTAACTAACATGGAAAACATCGCCGTCGAAAATGTTTACCCGGGGCTCACAAAACTTGTTAATATTTTTTATGCTCATATAATGTAATTTTTCAATAATGGTTTTATTTAAAATTCATTTTTGTTTCTTGAAATTGTAATTTGGTATGTATTTTTATATATTTTTTGATTGCTGTGTTGTAGTTACTCATATTGTGCATCACCTATCGAACTTTATGTTTAATCGTAGATGATACAGGATCAGCTGAAAATCAGTGCTGTGCAGATATGCTTTACCATACTCGCAGCATAAGCTGAGCTGTCTACTTTTTGTTTAAGGGCAGGTTATTCGGGCCCTGTAGGCATTTATCGCTACCTCCGCCCCCGCCAGTTGACCGCGACGTATTTTATTGCGATGCGCCCGAGCGACGCGACTTCGCGTGAACCGCCACACATTAAAATGGGCTTGGGCAGTAAATGTACTTCGTACTAATAATTGATTCCCATAAATTAACCAAATAAACTATTCTTGCTAACAGCGCTACTTTGTAAATTTAGGGGAATTCACTACATCGGACAAAAAATTGAAATAAAGGTAGAGCTATGAGTAAATAATAAAATAAAATATACATAAATGACAAGATCAAGATAGGACCCGAAATAATATATATAAATTTCAGATTGTTATAACTTAAACGTGGCATTTATATGTATTTATTTATTTATATACTTAAAGTCCACTACATATACATTACATATACATTCAAAAAGAAAAAATATAATAAACTTGAACACCATATTCCCACATTAATAAAATACGTTATATTGTATATTAATCAACTTTACCTTTCTACCATGTGTTTAAGAGGGTAGACGTAGAAGTAATATACCGTTAAATAATAATTCCTTAATATTTTTATAACACTATTTATTTCATTTTAATATGTACACAAACTATAAAAAAAAGTTTCTGGTTCCTCTTTTCAAGTAGGAAGGCAACAGGGACTTATACCATACATTCATGTCCAAGGTTTTAATAACTAATATTGTAATATGAACATTTGATATTATAATAAATATTTATATATTTATATTTATATATACTAGATAAAATTAAATCAACCGATTGTAATACGAACATTTGATATTATAATAAATATTTATATATTTATATTTATATATTTATATTTATATATACTAGATAAAATTAAATCAACCGACCAAATTCATACTGGAGACTCGGTTAGTCATCACCATGAAACAATCCCCCCCACCTCTAAAACCCTAACACACTAACCTCACCTACCTACCAACTTTTCTGCTAACTATATCCACTTTCCGTCTCACTGCCTACCCACTCTACCTTCTCACATGTAGCTTGAACTAGTTATAAATACAAACAAGGTTTGGAGGGTGTTAGTCTAGTATTAGGCCAAATGATCGTCTAGCAGCTGTGATAGGACCCCTCGTTGTGAACCGTATTTAAGTAACCCTAGTTCTTTTAGTGATAATAAGAATGAATCCGAACTCAACATTTCCTAATAAGTCTAGTTAAATTACCTAAAGTATCCGAGAAGTAAATAGTTCCTCTGACCCTAGTAAATAGAATAACATCTGCGCCTAGCTAAGTTATTATATGATGTCAATACTGAATTGAAACTATCCAAGAGAATATCACCTATTGACCAGGCTTATATAAGAGAGTGAGAGGAGTAACTGAAACTAAATATAATTCATCTAGAAGATACCGCAATTTTATGTTTTTTGTTTAATAGCCCCTACCGGTTAATTTGGGTTCGGTAAAAGCAAAAGCTTCTATGGTTCTGCTTAAGTAAAGTAATAGATGAGAAGATTATACTCCTAGATAATAAGAGTATAAGTCGAGCATAAAAGCCTTTACCTTTCGGATGGGGAATAACCCGTGAATTTTTTTGAACAAAGGTTTTATTTAGTTTTATTTGAAATTGTGATTTAATACTTTATATTATTATAGACTTTAATTTTGCATTTAGTTTAATGATACATTATTTGTACTGTGCTACAGGGCATTAAGTACTTAGATATTGTAATTTGGTAAGACAGTATTATTATACTGAATATTTGTAAGATTTGTTACTTTGTAATAGTAAATCGTTCATGTTGGCAAGTCTTTAATTTCTACCAAACACTACTATAGTCTCATTATAAAATCTTTCAGTAATCTTTAAATAGTACATTATTTATTTTAAGAAAACCTAAGAACAGTGATTCCCTGTCTACACACCTTGGAGGAAGAATCACTAAGAAACCTCAAGGAGTACCTACTCGTAATTAAATATCGTGACCTTACTGTGAAATATTAACTACTTCAGTAAAAGCTGCATACTTCTCCTTATCACAAGTCTAATCTCTGAACCTACTGAATTCTACATGAGAACAGCTTTAAGGTAGTTTATTCTAACAGAAATTTATTAACAGTCAATACTGGATTAATTCAGTCATACAGATAACTAATTCGGTTCTACTAGTTTGACTAATTTCAACTCTTCTGAATATCTGTTAGTAAGTAGCCGTTTTGAAGTCTCAGAATCAAAGCTATAATTACCTATATGAAATATGTCTCACTCAGATAGATATAATTTCAGCTAGCTGGTTTCTTTGTTAGATCCAGAATAATTTCAGCAATATTTAAGGCTATCTCTCGGCCACATTGTACTTGAGGATATTAATTCGAGGAGAGATATATCTATTCACACTTGACGAAGTAAGATTCCTGTTCCGTTTGGTATACAGAAGATTCTTATTAGCACGGCATTGCTTGGCTAAAAGGGTGGGATTTTCCCTTAGTATGAACAAATACATCTACTCATTACCTTTATTTTTCAGGCATTATTATTCACAAATAGAAATCATTCCTTTTCTATGGAAACCAAGCTACTTACTTTGGTAAATTTATTTATATTGAAATCTTCCTTTTTTATAAGGAAATTATGATTCCAGAATTATTTACTGTAATTAAGACTTAGAACTGGACTTTGCTCCAAACTCTGAACTGATAGTTCTCACACCAAAACAGTTTATCTCAATAAAAGGTTATCTTGAAAAACTAGACACTCGTGTAAGTAGGAGTGTTTCTGAGCGAAGGTCGAACCTTCTTTATCTAATCAAAGAACGATGATCACAAGTTTAATCCATCTGATAGCAAATTAAGAGCAAAACATTACTTATCTTTACTTCACAACAAAATAACTTTCCGTCACTTAAAGGACTTTCTCGACCAGACAATCAGGGAGGCTTTCCACTGAATGCTTTCGACACGTCGTTACAAGATTGATCTAAACAAATTCTGCCATTATTAACTTCTGAAATTCGCCTATTCTTTTCAAACTAAAATCTGGAACCTAGCTGATATCCGCCTACCTATTTGACCTAAATTTCACCAATCCGTGGTTCTACAAGAATTACCCCCTTAAAAACCTTTAAAGCCTACGGATCCTAACCTGAACGTGCCTACGTGTAACACCAAAACATAATTGACTAAAACATACACTACCAGGAGCCTACAACCTTCAGAACCCTATTTTCTCCGAGCACAATTCTAACGTCCTACCTACATTTTTCTATAATACCCGACTGTGTTCTAATCAATTTATTGTCCCTTCTTGCGACCCTACGTGAAATTCTAACGTCCTAAAATTCCTTGTAACGTCCTAGCATTCCCGCAAGTTCCTTGACTGATCTGGCTACCCGGGAATAGCCAAGAGAATTCTCAGCCTATTTTGGTGTAAAACAAAACTAGAGATAAAATCTCACATTTACTTTTAATTGTGTGATTGTGTAATGCATCCTAACAAATATCTTGACTAAATTGACTATCCAAACTTTACCTGCCTATCATTTGTACCTAGAATGAGAATTCCCAGTCTGCCAAATGTGTAAAACCCAAAACTAGAGATAAAATCTCACATTTACATTTAATTGTGTTTGTGCGGTGATTCCCAAAGAGTCACAGCGGAAATCACATCCCTCAACTAGTCTGAAATAAAGAAGCGAGGCGAGTTTTCTCCTCTACGTGTACCTACTGCCTATAAACTCTCCGTGCCAGTCAGCGGGTGATTCAAGGTAAGGGCCTCACCCAACTGACCGGAAGTTCCCTATATGGTTGTGTGATAAATATATTAATATATACATAAAGACCAAGACTGCGCCACGGATGATAACCTGGAGGGGCAATGTCCGGTTCACACTTCTCTCGTGATCGCCCAGGCAACATCACATGGTAACGTCAGAAATGGGAGATATTATACGGTATAACTAAACCGCTGCAGCGTCATCTCAAAACGACTGCCCCTCCGGAGAGGTTAAAGGATAAGATACGAGTTGTCGACTCCGTTAGGTTACCCTCGTATCAAATCCCCAAAGAGACTCCTCTTTGTTAAGCATCACATATTTTCCCTACCTATTAGCCGTCAAGCCTACTAAAAATACCCCTAAACTAAACCCAGAGACTCCCACCTTTGTCACGCTCGAAACACCGAGCAGCTCCCGCGCTAATATCCCCTCACTATTACAAAACCGCAGTACACTACAAAACCCCACGCCCAGGTCTGATATCCGCGTCCCGAAAACTGGTCTGAACGATATTAACACGAATACCCGCGATTCTTAATGAGGCTTTTTCCATCCTTCCCCCGGCCAGCCGAGCCCTAGAGCTCAAAGCCTTTCACAGCCGCAACATCCAGCTTTACCTTATATTATTTAAAATATAAAGCAGACCCCAGAATTCTTAGGAAATCATTTGAAACAAGCCTCAAAAGGAATACCCTATAACCGATCTACATCTTCGTCCTTTTACGGAAAACGCCTCGAACAAACACTCGCGGATCTCTAAATTTAAACTGCACTTTCTCGAAAAGTATTCCACACTCTAAATAATTCCGACAGAACTTTGAAGAAAATAACCCCAAGCAAATAGATATGACTATAAAACAAACGCCCTGATAAAATTAAAACCCATGAAAATAAATTCGCGACTAATTACTGCACTTGTACCTCGCTTGACGGACCTCGAAGACTGAACTCCGAAGACTAACCTCCAAAGACTGAGCTCCAAAGACCGAGAGCCGTTCCCGCCCTACAACCACTTTTATCGACTCACTCCCGGCGCCAAGCCACGCCGATTCTTCCATACCCCGCTCACTTCTTGTCACTCCCCGTATCCACGGCCCACGCATTCTCTCATTTCCGTATTACCTTATATGGTCATGAAATCTCAACGCCGACATCCGGACTACAGCAATCATAATGTTTTCCTTTTTAGCTTGAAATAGTATTTTTCGTGATTCTAATTTTCCTTACCACCAATTATTAAGATAATGAAAATATCTAAAATTCATTTGAGCAGGTTTTACTTTATTTTGAATTAAAATACGAAAATGGAATCTGTTTCCTTTACTGCTTTGCTAAATACGCCACCTAGCTGAAACAAGTGGTACCTTTGACATAGCCTTAAAACCAATTCACCTAATCTGTACTATACCAAAGTTCATGAGTTTATTGCAAGATGCGCAGTGTCGCCCTCTTTTCCCCCAATACTAAATTCTAGCGGGCTCTGGCAATTTAACAATAACAGCGCCATTATGACGGAAAGACAGCGAATTATGACGGAACTTCTTGAATCAAAGTTTACCCAATTTCCCGCTATTGCGCCCCCATAGCCCGCCTTCTGCATTCCTTACTTGTGTAAAGCCCCCCAAATCTCTCTCCTCAAAAGACATTTCTTCTCCTCGCTTAGTGGACCCATTTCGCTTAGCAACTGTAGACACCCGAAAATCTTTAATTCCATGCATGATACATAGCCATGAAATACCCGTTTTCGGCGCGAATTTAATGTTCGCGTAATTTAGTATAGAAACAACATCTTTACTCGATTCACGTAATTTTCACTCTTTCCCTGCTTCCAAACATTAAGAATAAAACATATGGAATTTATTTGAATAATATTTCTTCATTTCCTGAGTAAAATAAGGAAATAAGGTCTGTTTTATTTTCTAATCCCGGAAGTAATGCCATCTAACCTAAACAACTGATACTTTTATGTTTGTTGTAACATTCTTTTCAATGAACCTAATCTACCTCCGAACTCAAGAGTTTCCCACATATTAAGCAGATGTCGCTTCCACCCTCAGCTAATATCAAGACATCAATAGTAATCCGAAGGTAGTGGCACCACCTTACCACAAAATGTTAGCGAGTGCTAACGGAACGCCTCGATCCGAGGTTCGTTCTGGTACAACCAACAAGGTTTAATGACCCTCCAGATGAAATTCGAAAAAAAAAAAATTTTTGTCCCGTAGTGCCTGCACTAGGATTTGTATTTAAACTAGTCCAACCAGTAAGGCAGCAAAAATATTTATTTTCTGAAATTGGCCAAAAGGATGACTGAACCTAGTTCTTGATCACTAACCGAGTCTCCAGTATGAATTTGGTCGGTTGATTTAATTTCACCTTATATACATTTTATGCTATACAATCTTTACAGGCTTACACCTAATGCGATTGGTAACCGATTATATTTAAAGCAGTTTTTGTGAACTCCGTCGAAGAACAACTAAACAAATCGGTATCTGTAAACTTATCAATTCTAATCTTATAATATTATGTAATACGTACAAAACAATATTTCGGCAATAAGAAGGTTACAGTTAATTTTTTTTCGCTCTTACATTATCTATGACTGGCGGCGCGCACTAGGGCGCATGTGTGGTGGACTTTTGAATTTTAGCGCCATAGTTTACGGGGAACTTAATTATTTATTTACTGCGTAAATGTGGGTCAAACGTTTTATAATTTGACTCCACTGACATTCTAGAAAAGCGAAGAAAATTACGAACAATCTTTTACTAGAAAAATCGAAAAATGTTTTCGACATACCAATATTATGAAAATAGGTAGGCGACCTTTTAACCATTCACAAAAATCGTGAATTTACCTTTTCGCTGAAAACTCAATCGATTAGCTAATTTTAATTTTATATATTTTTTGTGAACACGCCAATAAATTATCTCATAAACTTTCGGAACATTGACAAAATTAGAAATCAATTATACGTCTACTAGGTCCCGGTAGCGAATAATCATAGCTTGATTGTTGCTGTGAGATAGTTAAAGGCTCTGCGTTTTCTTTCTCACACCTATTTTCATTACCAAGCAAAGTCAGAGTTCTTATAGGCATCCCACATATATGCCGTGGGTTTACTATCTCCGGTAATAAACATTTTGTTTAAAATTTTACTTTTTCCATCTTCGTCAGCCAAAAATTTTCATCTCTCGTAATCCTTTCAATATGTACAGGTTCATTTTCTCCCACCCAAATACCGAAGAGACACAATCGCCGTTCCGTCACGTGAAGCTGTCCCTGTACCTGGTAATACTTCGTCTTCGTATTTTTATCACTAAAGGTTCGGTAATTTCTTGGGATTTTCTGAAACCAAAAGTAAAAACTATAGAAGAATTTCTTCAGTACGGGGTAAAAAAGTTAATCAATTTGAGATTTTTTTCTGTGTAGGGATCTCCACTTCCGGTTCGGTCCACCTAAAAATTAAAATATAGATAAGGGACTTTAGGAAGTGACCTGAAAATGACCTGTAGTAACTAACCCAATAGTTGTGACAGGTTCTACGGGATCCAGGGAAACAATGGAGTTGTCAGGGACATCAGCTTCAATGCTACGTGGCACCAGTTCCGACTCTCTGAAAAATATAAAATATCAAAATATTTATTACTAGCTTTTGCCCTCCGCCCGCGTGTTATTCGGTTCAATGACATGCTTTTTTCCGGGATAAAAAAAACCTATGTGATAAGTTGAGGTACAAGCTATATCCATTCCAAATTTCATCAAAATCCGTTCAGCCGTTTCAGCGTGAAAGAGTAACAAACATACACACACACAAACTTTCGCACTTATAATATTAGTGTGAAGTGTGATGCTGATGAGATAACATAACCTTGTCTTATTCTACCACAAACGAATAGGACCGCGCTACTTAGGCCGACTTGCACCAAGCAAACTTAACTCTGGTTAACTAACTTTTCATGCTTTGTCCTTATCTTTATGGTTTGATGTGAAAAGGACAAAACATAAAAAGTTAGTTAACCCGGGTTAAGTTTGCTTGGTGTAAGTCGGCCTTAGACACCTGATTTTTCAATGATATTGATCTATCCTACAGGAACCATGCATTTTTCCGGGATAAAAACTGTGTTTAGTTAGGATATAAGCTATATCCATTCTAAATTTCATCCAAATCCGTTCAGCCGTTTCTGCGTGAAAGAGTAACAAACATACACACACACACACACACGCACAAACTTTCGCATTTATAATATTAGTAGGAAGTAGGATTTATTGCAAATCACGAGCTTAATATTTATAAAAATAAAAATACTCTATACAATATAATCTTCGACTATACGCAGTACGCAATATTTTATGTTGTGAAATTTGCACGTCTGCAAAGAAATGGTCGATTTCAAAATAACTTTAGCTACAGTATCCGTCTGAGATAGGATGAGTGCCGGCTTACAGAATGGACAGACAGACGAACATAGCGAAAATATAAGAGTATATGGTTAGTTAGAGAACTCTAAAAAGGATAAAGTCACTTACCGTTCCTATAGGCATTTTTTCGATGCGAAGGTGCCCCGATCAGAACGATGAGCTAATGAGCTGAAATTAACAAATTTAATTTAGTCTTCTGGTAATATACTACTCGTACGTACATATGTTTACAAAAAAATAATACCACCTGGATACAATCGCATTTGTGACTGCAAGAGTAAGTATTGTGATGTTTTACTGTTGTACTGTTATACTTGTACTGGTCACTTGAAGTTTTCCCGCGTAATTTCAAATATCATATCATGCAACAAAGTTGTTCTGTAAGATCAGTAAACCATCTGGTTACAGTTTGAAAGCAGGTCACTGATACACCTGGTATCTTGAAGTTCGAACAAAGATAACCATAAAACTGGTTTAGATGCACTGATACTTATATGTGCCCTAAACTAATAAATTTATCCAAAGTACACTTACCCATTTAGTTTTCTTAGCTTCCGCGATTTCAGATTTGACACTTTATTCTTCTTCAATTCCCATTTTTAGAACATCCAAGCTAAAGCTAAATAATTTTTATTTACACGATTATTTTAGGATTTATCTAACTAATAATAATGTTATATACATACGATTTAATATATATACAATTTATCTACCTACACACAACTCTATCTTACTCATAATATATTTACACACAACGAATAGCTTCGAAGCTTAGAGGCGAGGGGGAACGGGGCTCAGAAAACTGACACAGGTCTTGCGTCGACAACGGCTAGCAGCCGACTGAAGGCTGCTGGCGCGAGTATTCGCCAGTCAACTTTTCCTTTTAAATTAAAGAAAAAAAACGATTATATTTATCAAAAAAGTAACCGCGAAAATAGTTACTAAAGTACCTTTTCTTTAATTATCTGTAATTTTCATACAATTTGGTTAAGTACACCTTGCACAAAATGAAAAAATCTTGAAAAATCGACCAAGTTTCAGATTTTTTTTCGATCGAGCGAAGTTTATCGTATCGAAAATTGAACCGTAAATAACACTGGAGAAAAGATGTATCTAAAACATATATTTTTTTCAGACTCTAAATGTTACAATTTGATGGCTTAAAATGGATTTGAAAAGAGACAAAATTGGAATAAGCCCCCCTTAATGTATTTCTGTGTTTAATTATGTTGTCTTACTTTTATGTGTTTTTTAGACAAATAAACTTTTTCTATTCTATTCTATTCTATTCTTAATGCTCTATCTAAACATTGTGACTCCGGTATTTTATTATTACATGCATAATGCAAATTTATTTAAAAAATACATCGTCCATGAATCGTGGAAGGGATGTCAGAGGTGTATTCGAGTACGTACTGTGAAGTGAACGTCAATAGTCCACTCTCGTACAACTACTTTTCACCGACAATTCTTACATCCCAGCGTACAGATGGTGATTGTGAGCCTTTGCCGTTCTTCAGGCCATTCACAGTAACAAACCTTACAAAGGACGCAGGCTGATAACAAACAATGTGCTTACGGGATTTAAACCCGTGACTTCCGGTTCAGGTAGCGAGATGTTTGAACCACCACACCAACGAATAATTTGGACAAGTGCAGGTCGGACTCGTGCACAAAGGGTTCTGTACACAGAACACTGTATCACCCCACAACGGGGTATTATTTACCATAATTAGGTTCCGTACACGTATTGTGTGGTGGTACGGAACCCTTTGTGCGCGATTCTGACACACACTTGCCCAAATTATTGCTACATAATTATCATTCATACCACCAGCAATATCGAAGACATCATCTTTGGGAAATAACTGAAAGTAATCAAGTAAAACAATATCAATATTTAATTTAAGGCTGAGTCACTTTAACATACATAGCATGGTAACATACCAGGAAAGTTAAAACCATTATCTGAAGCTCCCATTAAAAGTTCTGAACACGCTATACAAAAAGTTCTCCTCTTTGGATCGTTGCCGAAAACCACAACGTGGCCTTGTTTCAACATATTTGTTTATTTTGATTATGGAAAATTAAATATACAAATATTTCAATTTAAGACGGTTAAAGCAAGCGACCCAGTTATGAACGTGACCAATGTAATGCTATTTCATTTCGCTAAATAATAAAGCTTGCGTAGGCAATAATCGCACCGATTTCGTCGCGGGGATATTGAAAATGTGTGTCAGGAGAAATAACATTTTGGAAATATTGTGAAGGTTTTCACACATATACTATTGTTAGTTTAAATTATAATCTCTATAAATTGAAATTCTGAAAAAAGTGGTGGTAAAGTATCTTTCATATAAGAAGTCCCGGCTGACACTTCTCAGAACTGAGCTTTAGTAAAGAGACACTTTGAATCGACACTATATTCTATCGATTTTCGATTATTATCACAAACAGATTAGAATCGAATCAAAACATCTAATATTGGAAACTATTGAGATATGGAGTTCAAAGATCTTATCACGCTAACAGTGACTCAGAAATAACACAGCGTACTCGTATGTCTTAAAAATTACATAATTATGTGGTGTGTGGCCACGTCATCTAAAAAGAATATTGTCACTCTAAATCTTCTCATGGATGTCATAAAAGGCGATAAGTTTTCTTGGATTTGAAAGCAAGAAGGCAGTTTGGAACAAATCCCTTCCATGAACCCGCGTGACAAATAATCAACCTTTCCCCTTTACCACTGGGTACTTTTGTTGAAGAGTGTGGATTGTCATCTGTCCATATTTCACCAACAGTGTGGTTCGCGTTTAGCCAGCTCTCATCTAAAAATATGACATTACTCCAATTATTGATAGACTTTGCTGCGCGTAGGAAATTGCATCTAGCAAATCCTCGTTCCATCAAAATCTTTATTTTATCACTTTTTTGTAATTAAAGCCAATTTTTCTTAATACTCTCCATAAGGAAGTCGCGCTGCCATGAAATAATTCGGCTTCTCGTAAAGTATGCATTAATTTAGGGAGAGTTGGAAGTTGGTTCCTGCTGTAGTAACCATAAATATGGTTTCTAATGGCATCAGCATCGAAACTGTCCACTTGTGTAACGATTGGCCTTTTATTTCTCTTCTTTGACGGCGATTTTAATATGTTCTCCTTAGTAGTTTCTTTTCCAAATTTTTCCTTGCTAATACGGGAGACCGTTTTTCGGCTGAGACCAAGAGCAGCAGATACTCGTTCACACATTTTAGATAGTGGCAAAAACGGTCCGTTATTTAGCGATTCCCATTCGAAATAGTCTCGTAGACGCACAACAAACTCACGCGCCTGTCTATGCAGCAAACCCTTTTTAGTGGTATTTACCATTTTAACAACAAAATAAATACAAGAAATAACGATTTCACTCAAATCATTTCAAAATACAAGTCAGGCTCACAGCTTTCGACCTATTTAAGAATTAAAGACTATAATGATTAAAAGTTCTTTACCATGAAGAACTTCCACAGATTAAGGCATTGTCGTATTTATTCATTGATACATTAAGTATTTTTACAGAAGCGTTCTTTTGTGAAAAGAAATACTCTGTTATGTTGCAGGTTTAACGAGTCAGGTGTCAACATGACAATCATACCATAAATATTTTCATGAAAGAAAGAATGCAGGCCGTCTATCTCAATACATACTAAAAACTGGGTAAATGTGCTAATTTTAGTGATAGACGGAAGGATAAAGACAGTCATCGTCGGCTTAGTAAAAGGGTATCATCGGCTCCGTTTGGGTACGGAACCCTATAAATGAAATGGCTGAAATGAGTCCGTTACTTATGTGTCGTTTTGTCATAAATGTTTACTCGCCATATCGATTGATCGGCTGCTTACCGATTAATTGACCGATTCTTCGTCACGTCACTATGAAAAAATTGGCCTAGTGCATAACGGTGAAATAAAATGATGTACCAATATGTTTTTTAAAAACCTAAGGATTAGTTAACGCAATAAATTGATTGTAATAATGAAACAATTTTGAAATGTTGTGTATTGTATTAATGTAATTAAGTATTATTTGGAACTGAAAAAACATACTCGTAGTTGTATCATGCATGTCGGTAATTTACAATGAACATACACCCTTACTTTCTTTAGATGTGTCAGCCGGGACTTCTTAGCTGAAAGATACTATAGCTCAGGGGTAGAACGCTGGCTTCTCAATCTTACCAATTTTCAGAATTTATGTGCATAGTATTTTAACACTTACTACTTGTTGAACGGTGAAGGCAAACATCGTGAGGAAACCTGTATGCCCTAAAAAGCGTGTATTTGTGCCCGAAGTACGGCGATAGGGCTCACCACCCATAACGTTAGGACGTAATAATCTTCGTTGTAACGCGGGTGTACCGAGTGTGAACTGTGACTTGCATTTCACAGTTTACACTCGGAACACCTCTGCCACCCCCTCGGGGATTCATGTCGTGACCATATATATATTAAAATCTCAAATGTGATGTAAATCGCCTATTCTATATTAAAAAGAAGATGTCTAATTTACCGTGTCCATATGTCCCGATTTGCGGTAATATCACACCCATGTTACCAAAGAAAGCTTCGGGACGCGCAAATGTCCCGTTTTACAAAGCACTATCAATTTCACGTACATATTACGAGGCTTGAACCTCGCTCACCAAAGAAAATCTATACTAATATTAATGTAGTAAAAAGTCGTGTCTGTACATTTAATATTTTTGCGAAATTTTTAATGAAATGGGATTTTGGTGTTTTTTCTGAGGCCAAAACTACCATTTTTAGAATTTTAGTCTGTTTGTCTATTCTGTTGTAAGTCAATAACTTAATATACATTTTATTTTAGATATAATATACGTTTTGGAAGGACCTAGTCTCCATGTTACCAGGGAATCCTAGTATGGAGTCTAGTGCCACAAATTATTTTGTACAGTAGAATCTTTTGATGGTGTCAATAAAATTATTACTTACTTACTTACTTAACTACTCAACAGATTTGGATCCGGTTTTGCACATTTTATCAGTGTAGTAAACCTGGTCAACGTATTTAAGGCGTGGTTGGTAAAATACCGCCAAGCTGAAAACTGTGATGATAATGTATATCTTACGCGCAAATAAAATATATGTTGAGTGAAACACGCGAGTGAAGTCGCCAGCAAAAGCTATGTTCGATAAGGATACTCACAATCTAGAGTTTCGTCAGCTTTAATAAATCGATTCACATATATCACTTTTGAGGATAAACGCAAAGGAAAAGTAAATATGGAGACGGAAGATCTCTAAATCGAGATTTGGCGGAATTTTCTCCTGCGTTTTTATCTCGCAGTGAAAATATGTAATATCTATGGAAAGACTGTGTTTAAAATATAGAAATTGATTCCAATACCTTCTTCTCTCTATGCGCTGAAATCTAAGTGGTTTTGGAAACGAAATCTGGTGATTTTATACTCATCCATACAAATAACTTTTACTACGTGTATGTCGCTATAAAATCGCGTAAACTGCTTTTTCGCAAAAAAGCCACTTTTTCGTGAAAAATAGAATTATGGCGTAAAGGGCGTCCCAATACGCGATCATATAGAATCGAAAAAGCAGATATTTTCCGAAAAAGCGAGGTTAAAGCAAAACTCAAATACCTGTAGGTACGACGCGAAGGCAAGCGGGCAGGAGAGGAACGCATGTATATTAGGTTTACATGTAAATAAATTTTAGGAACCGAGCGAAGCGGAGAGGGGCGAGGTGATCCTCCTAGTTTTAAAAGAAAATAATTTGGTAGGTATATTGGCGTAATGGGACTGTGTTTACGCCAAAATTCGGTTTTTTACGAAGAAAACGTGCTTTTTCGCGAAAAAACAGTTTTCGCCATTCTACGACGACACATCCAAAGCTTGAGTATATCACTGTGCTATCCTACAGGCTACTGAGAAGTAACAGTTTTAGTAAAACAAGTTGACTAAAGGCATTTTTTTGTATTAGATGACTTTAAAAAGCTTTGAATTTACCGTGGCTGAATTTAGTGTAAATGGCCCTGGAAAAAGTCGAAACTTTCACATTTGTGAACTTCATGTTCAGTATGAAATGCATTGCTCGCTGAGTTTAGCTAATTTGTCACTACGTTGATTATCTTGATTTAGAAACTGGCCCATCTTATCTAAAAATAAATTAAGTCATCTGTCGCCAAAAAAGAAACTATGACGTAGCAAATATTTTCATATCCCATAAACACTTTTTTAAACGTTTATTTTTATGCGGCCTTCATTTCTTAGACGTACACCGAATCCAGTTCAGGAATTCAAATACTGCCCGGCTATAGAAAAAAAAATCGTATTACTTGCGCCCAATAGTACTATTTAATCAATATGTTTCATGTTGTTATAAATGTATGAGAGCCTGCTGAAAACCAGCGCTAGTCTGTTTTTCAAATGAGCACACGCTGAGCATGTCCTTCTTCACTGCTGTCTGTCCGTGTGTCCGTTCGTATGTCACGGGACTCTAGCTTGTAGACAGAATGAGGTACCGATCTGAAATTTGGATACATATGTTGTGTAAAATGTTGACCCAAAACCATTGACCTCTCATAAAAAAACAAGACACACAGTCTCTAAGAAAATTTCGTCAGAAAGTGTCCGAACGTGCGACGTGCATAGTAGCAAAAATCTTCAACCAAATTAAGACGTCATGTTGTTAACATAAGATGCAATTTCAGTTGTACGAAATCGTCATTCAATTTTGTCACCCCATAGTGGTGACAAAATTCATCGCGGACACTTTTTGAGCGAGATTGTGAGTCTAGTTGTTTAATGGGAGGTCAATACCCAAAACCGGATATTTAATTAAAAATTAAATTAAATTGAGTTTTAGGGGGGCGTCAGAGAGAAGACGAAAAAAACATTTTTTGGAGTGTCATTGTCTAGAACTTATTAAATACATTTTTTGCTTTTTATCTCCTAAAATAAAGACCATTTTTGTTACAGGGTCTAACTATAAATACTGAAAATGCTAATATTTAATATAAGTCTAAGGTTACCGAATATTTGACCAACTTAATTTTGCAGTTTTGTTTAATGTATTTTGTAGGTACTGCTAAGTTTGTAATTTTTATTCAAATCATTTAGTCTATTAACTTATTTAAATGGTACGAAACGCTCAGAGCGCGAGTCCTACTCACTATTGACTGGTTTTCTTAAGAAGTTTCTTCAGTACTATTATTTTGTACTAGCCTTTGCCCGCAGCTTCGCCCGCGTTCAGTGTATCTTTGCCCCATTTTCAGCTAGGGTGTTATTTTAGGAACACCTGTTACAGCCTATGTGTTGACCGGGTCACTGCGATGACAATAAAGAAAAACCGCATTCAAATCGATTCAGTGGTTCTCGAGTTATAAAAGCGTTTATTAAATCTTTGCCCCGTTTCTGGCTTGGGCGATATTTTATGAACACCTCTTATATTCTCTGTGTTGACCAGGGTCACTACGATGATAATAAAAAAAACACATTCAAATCCGTTGAGTGGTTCTCGAGTTAAAACGGAACATACAGACAGACAAAAATTCCAAAAATTGTTGTTTTGGCCTCAGTACAGTACCAATAACCCGTTTCATTTAAAATTTCGCGAAAATCTTCGATGTACAGACACGACTTTTTTACTACCTCATTAATAGAATATACATATACCTATATATGTAGATTTCTGGTTTATGTGGAAATTCTATTCTTTTCTATATTATCCATCATTATCATTATCAAACTGTTGGTAACAAGAAAAGTCAAGGCAAACTGTAAAGGAGACTATCATAAATTGTTTAAAATATGTAATGTAATGCCAGTTTGTAAAAAAGTTGAATATTTAATAATAAAGAATGAATTTCATAACTATGCCACGTATAAGCGAGAACCGGCCCGCGGGGGGCAAGTCACGCGCCGTGCGGAAAGGGGAGCGGGGCGCAGCGGTTGGCTTGCCTGTCGCCCGCCGGTAAACAACTATTACGGTCGTAGGTTGAAAGGACCATTGTTTATTAACTTAATAAATAAGCTACCAGATTGTGTAGTAAATGAGAGAAAGCTTTCCAAAGCTAAAGATTTGCTAAAAAAGTATTATCTGTCATAATTAACTTCAAACTTATGTATCAGTTACCAAGTATTATTTATATTTATATTAAGTATTAAGGTGTGTTCATAAAGGACAAAAGTAGTTAGGGTTGAGTTAATTTAAGTAGAAACTATTAAAGCTGCTACGTTTTCGCAGACAAACTGTAAAGTTTTGCGAAATTTATGTACCTAGTATAAGTAAATTACCTGTGTGTTAAATAAAAAAATTAAAAAAAAAAAAAAACCGCGACCCAATAATGGGATTATTATTGTTCGTGATGACCGCATATTTCAAGACAGAGAATAAGGTTTTCGCGATCGATACCCGGAAATAATGTTCCTAATGCAATCTATACGAGTAGTATTCGATACATTAAACATTTAAAGTTCCTTATTTTTTCCTCGTGCATTTTTCTATGGACAATAACAACTTCCCGTTGGATACCCGGAAATAATTTTGAATAATGCAATATAATATTCAATCGACACAATGATGTTGAATTGAATTGATGTTGAACATCTTGTAAGGTCTGCACAATAATGTAATGGCGTATGAAACTTTTAGGGTTCTTTTACTCGTGAGTTCATATATATGACGTCGGCAGATTGTAGAATTGGGCAGATCGTAATGTATGAAACCGAAAATCTTTCACCAAAAGAGAAAAATAGGTGCAACGACGAGCAGAGCGAGGAGAAGCGTGTTATAGCCCGGGAGCTAGCGTTGCAATTTAGGTAGTGATTTTACGCTGATAGATTGCCATCTTTTTCAATGGATCTGGAATGACTAATAAAAGAACCAAGCGTCAGCTGACGCACCCGCAGTGGGTGTGCAAATGTTGCAAATGTGATAAAAAAAAATGAAGTGATAGTACGCCGGCTGAAACTATTCTCACAGATAGTTGACATCATACTGAGCTGAAAAAAAATCGTCAGTTGCATCGTGAAGGGGGGATGATGCGTCAGCTAATCGCATGAACTCGCAAAAAATACATAAAATAAAGTTATAGTATGCCGCATGAAATTTGACAACGTGATTTATTAAATAATTAAAAGTACAAAAACAACAATCAGCTGCATGGGCAGCGGTAGCGGTAGAAAGACCGTCAGCTGACGATTTTTTTTCAGCTCAGTATGATGTCAACTATCTGTGACAAAAGTTTCAGCCGGCGTACTATCACTTTATTTTATTTATTTTTGTACCACTTTCGCAACCTCCCACACCCAAACCCACCGCTACTTGAGCAACTGACGGTCGATTCACATATAAGTCATATGAGATCTACGATCGATGTCAACATCAGCCGGCTTACTATGACTTTTGTATTTGAAACGGTACCTCCCGGACTACTAGGTTGCTTGTGATCATAAGTGTATTGAAATATATAATAATTTTGTGAACAAGTACAAGATGATTTGGAAAAACATTACAGTTATCGAGAAAACGGTAGTTTTCGAAAAATAAATCATTTTACTCGTTGGAAATTTAATTTGCGTTTTCTAGGAGTTATAATAATTTACTTAAACCCATAGACCGTATGTTCTTTCTCAGGAAATATAAATTTCCGTATTCCCTTAGACCGTTATTTCTTACAAATCTGTGTATTAAGAAGTAAGTAAAATAATCCAAAATTTAGGGTTTGTCTTCTAAAAACGTTATCTCGTAGCTATAACGGTTCTGGTAGCTGCTTATGCCCCATCTCAACTTTACCATCTGCCCCCTGAATTCTGTATCGTAAAATCAGTTGCTAAACCGAGTGCCTATTGCCAAAAAAAAAAACATAATCCGCTTATCTAAGGATACGTTCGCACTTGAAATGACGTCACAATTTGTAAATAGTTCAATACCCATTGAAGGTTATTTTGGAAGTTCATTTTTTATCTGTTTTGGGTGAATAGCAACCATAGATGGCAACCGACACTGAGTTACATAATAGGCCCGCTGTATAATCTGTACAATAAACCTAAATTAGAAACAGCCCTTTTTGGGTTATGCCGGCGTATGCCACGGACAAACCGATTCAGCTGTAAACGTTTGCTTTTGGATGGGTGAGATACATAAAAAAGGTAGGATTAAAAATATTTAATCCTTCATGTGAGCTGAATGAAACCAGGGACACAACGACTGCAAAATAAGGGCAGCGTAAAATTATGGTAATGAGGTCATACCGTTTTTAGGGTTCCTCACTCAAAGGGCAAAACGGAGGCCTATTAATGTCCATCTGTCCGCCCGTATGTCATGGGTCTCTAGCTTGTAGACGGAATGAGGTATAGATCTGAAATTTAGATATGTTATGTAAAATGGAATGTTGAATAAAAAATTTAATAAAATAAATTTTCAGGGGGTTTCCATACATGAAATAGGAGACAAAATTTTTTTTTTACCCCTGCATGAGGTAAAAGAATAAAATAATAACTACCTGTTTTCCTAAGAATGTTTGCAATTGGTTAAAATTTTATGTTTATTAGGTCTATCCGTGATTTCAAATATTTTCAACTTCGAACTATTTTCATATGGGGAACCCACATAATATATTTTTATTTTGTGTTCGCTATACAAACGGCCAGCACGCGCACCGTTGTAAATACCTTCTTCGATTATAGCCTATACTTGGGTATATCAAGAACTTATAACTTCTAGGAAGCATCCTGAAGAGACATCGGCCCAACATCAACACCAACGGTTAGTTATGGAAGGTGATAAACCACAAACCTGTTGTCCAAAATATCAGGGAGTCAGCGCAATGATTGAGACATACACTATGAAGCCCTGCAGACCAATACCTCTGTTTGAAGGTTCTTAACGACCTGGACGACCAACTCAGATGTGGCAGAGGTCCATTTTGAACAAGGCTAAAGAGAAAAAAATGACATAGTCAGAGCTCACTTCACTATCTATGGATAGAAAGGCATGAAAGAGCCTAATGTCGGCCCCAAACTCCTCGAGGGAGTAAACAGACTAAAGGCACAAAAAGAACTTTCATGGTAACATGTTGCAGACTGTACAATAGACGAAGACTGTGACAAATACTTGCCATTTGCATGCGTTATATTACACAATCATAATATAAGTATGCTTAATGATCTATTATATTCGCATAGACGTCTCATTGTCTGATCAAAGCAAGTAGAAGGAAAAATGTAACTGATTGATATTCATCCTAACAATGGTCTTGAGCTATGCTAGTTTAGTTTAGTATGGTAATGGTGGGTAGTTTCAAAAGTTTCAAGAATAAGTTTGAATCAATTATGATTACTTTAATTTATATAAGTATTTCGTCGGTCGGAATCATTACTGGAACATTTTTTAAATCACTTAGTCTACACACCCTTGTACATGTTAATTTGTTTTTAAGTTTTGTAAATGTTTATTTTCTGTATGTACAATAAAGAATAAGAATAGAATCACGTGTTTTGGGTTAAGTATGTAGAATTATAGAAAATTTTAAGTCACTTACCGAATCGCTAATGGTAAAAATCATAATTGAGAACCGGTAAATCGTTGAATATTGCATATAATGTTTAACCTCGGCAGATGTTAAAAGTATGAAATCGAAAATCTTTCACAAAGTGTTAAAAATAGGTGCGACGATGAGCAGAGCGAGGAGAAATGTGTTAGGTTTACGTGTAAATAAATTTGGGGAGCCGAGCGAAGCGGAGTGGAACGAGCCAACCCTTCTTGTTTTAACAGAAATACGATCAATTTAGGCAGATTATGAAATGTCGAAATCTACGAAATGTCGAAGACATAGAAATAATGATTTTCATTCTGATATCCCGTATAATGGAATATTAATTTATATATATTTCCAATTCATTACTGTAACATTTAAAAAAATGAATTGTTACTCAAATAATAAAAATATGGTAAAACTAGTAACAAAACTACAATAAACCTTGTTATTTTTATGAGACGTAGATATACCAAATTTTAAGCTAAATAAATTAGGTATTCAAATATCCAACAACTTTCAACTGCGTTTTCTAAAAATAGCATATATATGATATTATTTGTCCCAATAATTATTCCGAACGACGATATACGTAAGATAATGTAAAAAAACTGGCCAAGTGCGAGTCGGACTCGCGCACGAAGGGTTTCGTACCATTATCTGTAAAAACAGTAAAAATATCATGTCTGTTGTATGGTAGTGCGCGGGTTCGACTCGCACTTGGCCGGTTTTAGTATTTGTTGTTATAGCGGCAACAGAAATACATCATCTGTGAAAAAAAATTTCAACTGTCTAACTATCACGGTACATGAGATACAGCCTGGTGACAGACGGACGGATAGCGGAGTTTTAGTAATAGGGTCCCGTTGGTTTCCCTTTGGGTGCGGAACCCTTAAAAGAGTTACCAAGATTATCCCATGTTTTTAAACGTGATGATTTTTCGTAAAGGCAATTATATTGTTTATTTTATATAGGTACAATGCGAAATTTCCTGTAGAACGACAAATGATATAATTCTGAAAAAATATACAATACCAAATACACTCAAAATTATTTGACCATAAATGAGAGCGTAATAAGATCAATCACACTAATATTATAAATGCGAAAGTTTGTGTGTGTGTGTGTTTGTTACTCTTTCACGCTGAAACGGCTAGACGGATTTGGATGAAATTTAGAATGGATATAGCTTATACCCTAACTTAGCACATAGGTTACTTTTTATCCCGGAAAAAATCATGTCGTTAAACCGAATAACACGCGGGCGGAGCCGCGGGCAAAAGCTAGTATTTTTATATGCCAAACTCCATATCCCTATTGATACAAAGGGTTCGGCGTTTTGTGACCTTGTACTATTTATGAAACTTTAATCTGAACGTTTCATGCATTTCATTTTAGCATATTATAAAAAGGCTAAGCCTAAAGAACCTAAAATAAAAGAGAGATTGTTAATAAAATGAATGATGAATGAATCAAAGGATCTTCTAGGATTATACCTAAAGAAAAAAAGTGAGTGTGTGTTTCTACGTATATATTTTCCGTTTTTATCCGTTATTGAGGGCTCTAAATAATCAATCTTCTCATTATGTTTATTTATAACTCATGTACTTATCCACAATATACTTATATTAAATATTATATATCAACTAATCTTCTCATTGACTGCTGTGTAATATAGCAATTGAAGGTGCAAAAATACCGTTAATTAGTTTTCATCTTGACATTCCGTTTTAAAAAATATTTTTCACTTCGTAGACCGGATAAAACCGGACACGCAAATAATTTTCAGCTGTCAGTATTTAAGCTCAAAATTTATGCTGACTGCAAGTTGTTGCCTGCAACATAGACTAGGCTTTATAGTACCAGACTTGTTATGTATGTTGCGTGCATGCAAAAATTACAGCAGTCATTATTAAAGCTCAACTTTAGTTGACTGTAACCCTTTCGATATTTTTTTTGCAACAGTTAGGTACCAATGACTTCGCAAATAAACAACCTCTTGTCCTTACCATGTCTTAATGAATACTTACCTTATCTTAATGAATACCTACTACGTGCGAAGCTTATTTAAATTTTTATTTGTTGTCAATGCTAAATCATAATTAAGACTTTACTACCCTGTTAAAATATCCTTTGATTTACGGTTCGAGCAATCTTCGCATTTATTGGAAAATACAAATTCAGATCGCAGAACTCATAATGTTTACATAAATTTTCTATCGTTTTTTTTTTCTTTTTTCTTTTAACTGACAAACGAATTTCCTAAGAATTAAATTAGCAAGCGGGGAATCGTCGCTTATAGCTTATGTCTCTATAAAAGCTGTACTTAGTATTATAGCGAAATTAGTCAGGTGATTTCTGTCTTTAAATCGAGTGTAGACTTAATTGACATGAATGGTAAATAATCAGTTAGATTCTAAAAAAAAGCATAATATTGCTAAATACATATATGTATATCTTTAATAGAAGATTATGCAAGGGAGGTGTAATAATATAAACAGTAATACTGTTACAAATGCTGCACTGCACGACGATAATTAACTGTGCAAAAATTAGCCTGGTACAAATGGTTGAAATTTTTTATTTTTAATTAACGCATTCACGTCGGTATGGCGGTCTGCAAGTCACACCGGAGAAGTATGGCATGGCACTACCGCCTACATGTTTTTTATGGACTATCGGAAAATACTAACATTTTTGTGGTACAAATCGTTTGACACTCGTAATTTATCCGACGAGTTCCACTAACGCCCACGCGATTGGGCCGCCGGTACCAGCGCTATGACCATCATTTTTCTTTTTGTCATTGCGTACTAAGACCCCTGAAGAACCGCCATACTGTTACAAATGACCAAGTAAATTGTGTCACTATCTCCCGGTCTAACTCGTTTGATTTTCAAATTTACTTAACTCCCTAGGCTGGTAAATCGAATTTACCTCCCGCATTTTGAGTTAGATATACGACTTACTTTCAGAGCGTTAGTGATGAAAAATGTATTTCAGCATTTGCACGAATGTTATTCGTTATCCATTGGGAAATATTTCACAGCAAAAATTTTCATTTCGTATATATATTAGATGTTCTGTGCGTGAAATATTTCAAAACTTTATGGTACATCGAACACAACAGATTACGTTTTTTTTTTGTGTAGAGTGCGTCATCAGATTTTCACACTGATAACTAGAGTGGCGTTGCACAAAAAAGAGTGTATTTTATTTTTTAACACAGTCTCCTCGATTGCACCTGCAATGTTAGCTTTAGTTTAATAAATATGTTTTAGTTAAGCTACGGACAGACAGACACTAGCTTCGTTATAAGGGTTTTCGTTTTTTGATAAAACCCTGAAAAACAATCCTTTATGTCTTATTTTATTTGAGCTTGATCAATTCTTTATTCAATCATTGTCGTCAAAACTGTACAGTTTTATTTATTTTTCTTATATTATATTTTTATTAGTATATTGTTGGTTTACTTGCCAGTTTCATTAGTTAGTATTTAGTATGATCTCAAACAGAAACAAAAGTTTCCCAGAATTATGTTTGTTATTCCGGTATCAGAATCGTTAAATATGATGGTTATTATTTGATAGTAGTTGGAATCAACAGCTTTACATGCTTTCTGAGGCCTGCAAGGACCCAGATTAAAATGTCAGTAACGCTCACCCATCCAAGAACTGACCATGCCAAGCGTTGCTTTATCCTGAAAAGTTACCTATCGCGATCGTGCTGCCAATAGTTACAAAAGCCCCATTACAAAGCCCGAAGTTCACTAAGCCAAGTGAGTAACCGTCAGGTGGCCGGAAACTTGGCGCAACCAATCAAAAGTTGCCAAGTTCACATCGGGCAAGTTTCGACATGCAGTGAAGTTGTTATGCGAACTACCGAGGCATTTATTTACTCGGAGTTGGTATGAGCAGTGGCTAAGATAGAGCAAGTGACAAGATTTGATATGAGAATATCTAGGTTACCAGACTGGCGTGAGGCGCAGCGCCACGTCGGTAAAGACACTCACCCTGAAGAAGGCAGTCTGAATCTGTTGTAACTGGTCGGCTATCTCGATCGTAGTATTCATAGAGGTGAGCCGTTTGTTTGTGACAACCCACATAATACATCATATAAATTAAAAAAGTAAAACTATTAAATATGCCATGTAATATTAAATTTATATTATCCTCAGCAACTAGATAGTAAAGTAAACAAACAAAGCAAATATACATGAAAAATCTTAACGTAATTATTTATTATAATTACAATTACCAAGGTACAAATAAAATGTATTAAAAAAATCTTAATTAAATTAAAAAACGGTTTTAAATGGTCGTTGCTGGGAAGGGAAAGAAGCCGAATAAGCTGGCAGCAACATATCAACTCACAGACTGATTCTATGGCCGAGGCGTGAAGGCGCATGCCTAGACTAAATTAGCAACTCGAGTACAAAAATCGACGGAAACGACATTGAAGTAACAATTCATATCAGCGCGTATTGCAAAGTGGCTGTTACGAAGATCGCTGCGTCTCCGAAAATTATACTTTTCACATTGACACTATAGACGGAAAATCAAATTTGAACAATAGTTTTGTAGATCTATAAATTGTCTTTAGTATAGTGAATGAATCATTAAAATCGCTTCTCAGGAGAAGACACGCGAAAAAATTAAAATTCAAGATATATTTCCGGTCCGATCTAGACCCGGCATCAGTAGAGTTTATACAATAATATAATATATAAGGTCCTGAAAAAAATTAAACAGATGATAGAGTATCCCCAATAGATCATAAATCAATGGAAAAGAAATTTTTTGCGTGAATTTTTTCTCACCTTTCCATAGAAATTTAGTCAGCTGATTGAATCACTTTGGACTGGGAAGTGAAAAAATTATTTTTAAAAAATTTTTTTCTTCTTCATTTATATCAGTGACCGATACATGATCTACTCTAGAATTATTTTCACTTATTATTGTAGGACCTTATATTTAAAAAGCTTTAAAGAGCGAAATGTATATTTATTAAAAAGTTCACGCGAGTAAGAAAATTCTTCCGTAAATCATAAAAAACCTATGATAACTTTGAATTTGTTTTACAATTTATTATATGATATTTTATCATCAAACATGTAACTTATTAATAATTGTAATTTTAATTATGTAATGCCAATTGTGAATTTATTTCAAAGTGTTTGGACCATCCGTGTCGGAGGAGTAGACTTTGGAACATAGGTGTTTGCAGTTTGAGTAGTTAAGGCGCGCCAACAACAGTTCTTTTAACAATTGCCAACGGAAACACCTCTAACTCCCCTTAGTGGACAAATATCGTAACGATATGTTTTTCCTTTGGCTAAATAATAACATTTACTTGTGCTAAGAGACTTTTACCAAACAAGATTAAAGGGAGCACCTCTATAGGCTTGAGTCGAAAAGTTAGTTTGTACCAAATACGTGATTTGAAAGGCCGTACCCTTTTATTGCATTGAGCGAGAAACATGATTTGAACAGGACTTTGGGGTTGTTAAACTTTGTATGTTTTCACTTTCCCATTTTATCGGCGAGCGTCTTCATCCTATGATTCCTCAACGCTTTCTATCAGCCCATATTAAGTGCGGAAAACAATATTTTGATGTGCATTTTCCACCAAGATTCGGTTTTACCACCTTAAGCGTTAGCCCTTCTGTATAAAAATCTTTTTTTTGGGTTCCAATATGATGCGGAAGTCTAAAAAGCCCAGAAACGTACATTTTACAAATACTACAGTAAAAAGGCTGGCCTTATCGCTAAGAGAGATTCCTTTAGCCACCTTTCGAGTTGCAGATACCCAATGATTTGTTTAGTCAAATTCACATATGAATTCCTCTCTAATGCACTCTCACTTCAATGCATTGATGAAGAGGTACTAATGAACCAAGTAGAGTGGGAGACCGCAATTAAGTCTACATAATATAAATACCGTCGCGCAAATTGCCGCAGACTCACTTTTCGCTCATAACACTATTGCATAAGCCCGAAATGTGGGCCTGCAGATTTCTCCAGGATAGTACATGCTATACCGGCCCTGACTCATCAAATTCCTAGACAGGCTCTGAGCCGTGATTCTATTGTCTATGACTCAACAAAAGCTATTATCCTCATCTCTTAAGGCTTAAAGCTATATATAAGTGGGTATTTTCTGCGTGTCAGCTATGTGGGTGGTCAGTATTTGTTCCAATACGATTTTGTATAGGTATACTCTAGGCAGAAAGAATTTTGGGATTTTTGAAACTTTGTTACAAAATACATCTTTGTAGCATTTTTCGGTGGAAACCAGTCCTGTTTGCTTTGATAAAACATTATGAGTTTTCATATCACTTTGCATTTTATTAATCTACCTATATACTAACAATAAATTAGTAAAAATTTCGTGTCTTTATACTGAGTATTTCTGTGAAATTTTAAATGAAATGGGTTATTTGTATCATACTGAGGCCAAAACTAAAATTTTTAGAATTTCTGTTCATCTGTCCTTAAGTATGTTTCGTTGTTACTCGAGAACCACGTAACGGATTTGGATGCATTTTTTTATTATTGTCTTAGTGACCCTGGTCAACGTATAGGCTATAAGGGGTGTTCATAAAATAACCGTCAAGCCGAAAATGGGGCAGAGACGAAAAAAACGCATGCAGAGCATAGTATATAGATATATACCGGGTGTAAATAGAGTGCGACCATTAAATGAAACCACATATTCTACCGACCCTACTGAACCACTTTTCCCAAGAGTCATACCCACGGACACCCTTAGTTTAGGAAATAATTGAGTTCCAAACAAAAACGCGTGAACCCTAACGCATTGACATACGGGCGAGTTTAGAGAGAGCGTCGTCCGTGAAACCTGCAGCTCTCTCTAACCTCGCCCGTATGTCGGTGCGTTAGGGTTCACGCATTTTTGTTTGGAACTCAATTATTTCCTAAACTAAGGGTGTCCGCGGGTATGACTCTTGGGAAAAGTGGTTCAGTAGGGTCGGTAGAATATGTGGTTTCATTTAATGGTCGCACTCTATTTACACCCGGTATATACCTGTACGACCATATCACGACAAGATACCATGGCATCGATCCAAGCACGCGCGCAAATATGGCGTCTAAAATTAGACTCTAAACGCTTAAATTACTCCATGGTATAAAAAACCGGCCAAGTGCGAATCGTTAATTCGGGTGAAATCATAATATAACACTCTAACTCAGTGGTTCTTGAACTTTTTGTAGGCACGGACCCTTTTCAGAATTTCAAATACTCCTCGGACCCTCTCGAAGAAAATTTTTGGAAAAGGAAAACAAAGCATAATATTGAAACCGGCCCATGTCGAGTCGGACTCGCGCACAAAGGGTTCCGTACCATTATCTATAAAAATGGTAACAAATCATGTCTGTTGTATGGGAGTGCGCAGGTCCGACTCGCACTTGGCCGGTTTTAGTAATTGTTGTTATAGCGGAAACAGAAATACATCTTCTGTGAAAATTTCGACTGTCTAACTGGTATCACGGTTCATGAGATACAGGCTGGTGACAGACGGACAGACAGACAAACAGCGGAGCCTTAGTAATAGGGTCGCGTTGGTTACCTTTTGGGTACGAAACCCAAAAAGAGCCCACGCAGTTCAGCGGGAATCCTCTTCCTAACGCAGTTGCCGAATGTTTCTCTGCCCAGTTCCGATGCCATTTTAATTGGTTAGAGAAAATGAACGTGAAGTGTTGTAAATTGTGAATTTACGAAAATATAATCATTGTGAAAGCATACTGAGAGTTTAAGTATGCGACTATGCGACTGCGGCACTACTGCTTTATAAAGAATTTGAGCTATTTCAGATTCACCTCTTTCGCTCCACACAACCAGTTTCTTTGAATACGTCGCAGATGAAGCCATCATTTTTAACGAATCCCTAATAAGGCCCTTGGGCGAACCTTGGGCCCAAGTGGGTAGTCCCCTTTAGAATAACGATTCATTAACATTCTTTCCTCATTTCAGGAGATAGACAATAGGGGTCCGTAAAAACTAATGAAGAGCCACATTAATTACACCAATTATATCTTGGAGATTAATTTAAGCAAGATGGAATATTTCAACACCTAAAAACGAAAATACTCTTTTTGTTGCGATTGAGATGGAGAAAAATGTAACAAAATGTACTCATACAGGAATCTAATCTTAACTTTTAGAGTAAAAAATGGAAAAAAATGGACTGTCTGGAAAAAAACGAAAACAAATAACCTTTTTCGTCATATTTGGCCCTTTTACTGATAAGGAACATATCTCTTTGGATGTGGTCAGCGGAGGTCAAAATATTAGTAGAACTTACAGAAAACGCAAAATAAAATTCCCATACATTTAGAGCGTTTTAGGAGTCATGCATATTTGGCCGCGCTCGTTTTCGAATTCCGCTCCCAAAGGGCACAACGGCTCTCTGTCCGTCTGTCTTTCCGTATGTCACGGGTTTCTAACTTGCAGACGAAATGAGTAACAGATCTGAAATTTGTATGTTTTGTGTAGAATGTTGACTCAAAAACAAATATTGAATTAAAGAATAAATAAAATAAAACATGAAAAAGGAGCCGAATTTTTTTTTTCTTACGTCAAAATGTAGAGTCCAGAACACACACAAATAATATAATTTCTATATTTTTTTAATTTATTTTTTATAGGCGGTCATCAAAGTTTATCTTAGACTATTTTTGATACGGGAACAATCTTAGAAACTAAACTAGCTAGGAATTTGTTTTTTTATATTATGTGTCATATGTATGTAGGCCGACCTCGTGTCCGCTGGACCGACGACCTGAAGGATGTTGCGGGGGGCGGCTGGATGAGGAAGACGGAGGACCGACATGAGTGGCGGGCTGATGGATGGATGGATGGATACTGTATTTGAACAACAAATACTGAAAGCGGCGATTATTAATATGCGTTTAAGGCATCGGTCGGCAACAGACGGACCGCGGTCCAGAAGGTCGAAACGTGGACCGCCGAATAGACGATGTCACGAAATTTTGTCGTCGTGGATCTCCATTTTTCTCAGCAATAAAAAACATGTAATTACCAATTCATATATCTAATAGATTACGCATTTCATTGACATCATTTTGCCCGAAGATTTAGTTGAAAAAAATAATTAGAAAACCTCTTTTAAAACAGATATCTATTTTACTGACAAACGGGAGCGAATGAAGCCTCTAAGTTTTTTATTTAAATTAGTCTACAAATACACTTCAATATAGCCGATTGGATTTATTAAATTAGTTATAGTTATCATTTTAAATGAAAAATACTGTTTTGCCACATACATTATGGCATAAGCTAGTTCGTGAGCGCATATTTGTATGGAGTAAGTCCCCCTCACTCCACTTCTCTAAGGCGCTGATTTGAAATTAAAAGTTTATCATTGCCTCGCCTTAAATTACTTACCCACCTATGAAATTTAAAAAATATTTTATTAATTTTAAAGAATACCTATAGCAATATATATTATTAGTCTAAATAAAAGTTTTCAACTAGTAAGTCTTATGATCTTTTTATTCTGGACCTCGATAAAATGTTTCAACAGTATCCCGGGCCTTATTTAAAATTACTTGCCAACGCCTGGTTTAGGGGTGCGTACCCGAATACCCGAGCAACTTAATTTTGTAGTTCTATTTTATAAATTTTCTAGCTTAATAATGATAAGTTTGGAATTTTTATTCAAATCATTTAAGAATATTTACTTGTTTAATGATACGGAACCATCGGGGCGCGAGTCCTACTCGCACTTGACCGGTTTTTCATATTTAAGAAAAAGAAAAACATGCAGATTTAAAATTATCGTAAGGCAGTAGGTATACAAAAGATCGCTGTCCAGATAGGAAAGAGGATGGAATGGGATTAAAAAAAATATCGATCAGTGTATCTTTTTGAATCTTCGAATACAGAAGTAAATAAATCCAAAAGTTAGGGTTCGTCCCGTTCGTACGTTTTCTTCTAGCTCAAACGTCTTTGAAAGCTTCCCTTTGTGCCCAATCTTATATCGATATCATCAAAAGTCGAAATATTCATCAAATTGTAATGCCTAGTGCAATGGGACCACGGGTAATTAAAATTACCCGTGGACCCGGTAATGGGTCCACCCACCGGGACCACGGGTAAACACTTTAACTTTTTCAGCCTGTGTGTCTTGCTTAAAGACTCAAATTTAAAGGCCGATACAGACCAGATGCGTGTGCGTGGCGTGTGCAGCACGTCTGCGTAGCTACGGCGTGTCAGTACTGTCACACTGAGCTGCGCACGCCACGCAGGGTGATTGCGTATTGATTGCGTAGCTACGCAACGCATCAGCCTGATGCGTACTCGGTGTATTGGCAGCCTTATTGTTTGCGCAAAATTAAAATGTTTGTTGAAGAAAATTCTGATGAAGAGGCGTTGTTAGTATTGTTGTGTGGAGAAAATGATACACCTCCTGCAAAAAGACTTTGGGTTCATATATGTATTTATATACGAGAAGGGCAGATCTTGCAATTCATATTTTTATAATCTTTGTTGCTCTAGTCAATTAGGCAACAATGGTTCCTCACAATTTTTATTATCTTTCTTTCAAAGCGACACTCATCATGCCTAACCGCGGTACATTTTGTAAAAAAATTCAAAATTGCTTGCGTGTATATGCCGTAGAGACGTGTAGCACAGTTGCGTGCGTACCCGGTCTGACGTCGAACAGGGAAAGCCATATAATACAACGTCATCGCAGCTCGCGCGCATGCGACGTTGCCGCTTCGCGTCACGCGTGCACGCAGTCGGTTTGTGTTCAGAGCGATACGTGTGGCCTGTGCGCTGCGAGACGCGTGCGGCTCCTGCCGCGCATTGTGCACGCAACGCATTCAGTCTGACGTCTTCCACACAGTCTCATACAATACAACGCTGCCACGCACACGTGCTGCACACGCCACGCACACGCATCCGGTGTGTATCGGCCTCAAGGAATATAAAGTGAATTGAAAAAGTGATAAAGAGAGATATGCGAGTGAGCGACGTAAATTGTATTGTATCTCGCTTACTCGCACAACTCTGTTTTAACTTAAATACTCGTAATACAAAAAATACCTAAGAATCAATTGCCAATCTCAATTGTTAAAACTAAAAGAACGGTAGCTCAGGGGTAGAACGCTGGCCTCTCAATCTTGAGACTCAGGTTCGAGTCCCGGTAGGGCATGGACCAATGAGTTTTTCGGAATTTATGTGCATAGTATTTGTTTTTATCATGAAGGAAAACATCGTGAGGAAACCTGCCTGCCCTAAAAAGCATGTATTTGTGCCGAAGTATACGGCAATAGGGCTCACTACCCATCACGTTGGGACGTAATAATCGTCGGTGATACGCGGTTGTACCGAGTCTGGACTGTGACTTGCATTTCACAGTTTATACTCGTAACACCTCTGACAACCCCTCGGGATTCATGTCGTAACGATATATAATTATAGACAGTTTTCGAGATTTGATATCCTTGTAATGTGAGGATTCAAACTCAGATCTGGATTGTTTGTAAATAAATTATGTGTAGGTTTCAACCGTTTATAAATTCAAAGCACTATTTTGTGCATGCAACGACATCCTACACAAGATAGTATTAGCCGAATAATCTTGTTTTATCATTGATATACCCAAATCATTTCCGAATTTTAGAGATGAAAATAAATATGATTTTCGGTACAGTGAACGGATCTGATTGCCCAAAAATACTCCAAGTAATAGACTAAAGTAAGTTTACTTAAGCTTACGAATATTCTTCAGGAACTTGTTTACAAGAAGCTTTTCATCCCTTGTGACGGTAATGTTAAGTCCCATCAAGACAAATTTTGCCGGAGAACTTTTTGCTATTTTGTCTCGTCTCGTAAAATACCTCCAACGAAATAGGCTATGCATAAATAAGTAACCACATTAGAGAGTTTGCCAAATTGGAATTTACCATAGACAAATATATAGGCTGGATGAGGAGACCGCTAAGACTGGCGAAATCTTGGAAAGGCCTTGTCCAGCGGTAGACAAATAAAGGCTGATAGATGGATAAACAGTTCCTATCAAAACCGGATTTCCAAATCAAATCAAATCAAAATATTTATTTTTGCAAAATAGATACTTAAAGTATACTTTCTACAAGTCAAAGTTAATTATAACGATATAATATATCTTTAGAATATAAAAAAATATATAATAATACGGGAAATAAAATATACACCTGCATAAAATAGAGGAATCTAGGAATAAAAATATAAAAATATTATATACCTATATATATATATAATACAATGAAGAAATAAGTTCATAAATAAAAAAAGGAAAAACATACAAAAAATATTAAGGTTGGGCTACTAAAATGTAATAAAGTTATACACCTGTATAAAATACAGAAATATAGGAATAAGAATATTATATATACATAATGCCTAACCATCCGCACCATTCGATTAGTATTGCTAAGAAGAAGGGCAAGAAACTTAGCAAACATTCCTTTTTTTTGTTTGGAACGAAGTATCGAAACTGAAATGATAGCTAGGCCGTAAAAAGGGCATGAACTTCGACCGTCACGACACTTTTGCTATAGTATGTGTGTTTGTGGGTTTACAAGTGTATGTCTATCACTGCAGTCTAATCGTGCGCGTGCGCGTCGTCAGTCAGTAGCGAAAGGAACTCCGTTCCAATCGGGTGTCTCACGATACCTCGCGTCTTTTTAGGGTTCCGTAGTCCGACAAGGAACCCTTATAGTTTCGCCATGTCCGTCTGTCCGCAGCTTAGCTCAGAGACTATTAGTACTTGAAAGCTGTAATTTGCCATGGATATAAATATTAATCATGCCGACAAAACGGTAAAATAAAATCATGAAAAAAAATTTTTTAAGGGCACTTCCCGTGCACGTAAACTGGGGATGATTTTTTTTCTCGTCTATCCCATAGTGTAGAGTATCGTTGGATAGGCCGTTCAAAAACATTGTGGGTGTGTGAAAACCATTTTTCGATTTAGGGATCCGTTGACGAAATATCAAGCTTTAAAGTGAAAATTTTAGTTAGAGTGGAGCGCTCCCCCCTACCGGCTAAACGGTTGTTTAAATGTGAAAAAATTCACAAAAGTAGTATATGTAATAAATTGAAAAGGAAAACTATCACAGCTAAGTAGCCTTTACAGGTTTACGAGACCAGCGGGGCTATTATGTAACTCAGTTTCGGTTGCTAGCTATAGTTGCTATTCACCAAAAACAGATAAAAAATGAACTTCAAAAATAACCTTTAATGGGTATTGAACTATTTACGAATTGTGAAGTCATTTCAAGTACAAACTTATCCTTAGATAAGCGGATATGTATGTTTTAGACGATAGCCACTTGACTTGGCAACTGAGTTTACGATACAGAATCAGGGGGCTGGTCGCGCCAAACCAAACTTATGGTCCTCTCCAATGTATGGGACCAGAAGTTTGGCGCGGCGTGTATTAATAGACCAACTTATAAAATGTACTGGGTAACTACGGAACCCTACATTGCGCGTGGCCCGACACGCACCTGGCCGGTTTTTTATTATTTAATTCGAAATGTGTGAATCCGTATTATTTTTTACCAAAATAGAGACCTTCTAATCAAAATAATAAATAAATGAACGACCAAATGTTACATACTCAGAATATTACTGTTATTTCGTTTTATGGTTTTACATAAGTTAATATAAGATCTATCGATTCAGAAGTACTTAATTCCAGTATTATTTCAAAAAGGTTTTTGATGTTTAAAAGTGCTTTTTGCTCAGAATCCATTATATAAATTGTTCTGAATGAAGAAAGAATCTTAGTAAATTCTTGCCAATTTTTTTCCGAGTATCATTAAATTAATGTCTATTAGGTAGCCACTCGAAATAGACCTTGAAAAAAATATATTTAATAAAAGAGAGAATTCCGCGCCTTTACGTTAAATATTTTTGAAGCAAATTCATATTTATTTTTAATTAAAGGTCGCATTCTTAGTTGATTGTGTATTACAACATTTCATCTAAAAATACTCCAGAACTCCTTTTTACTTATTTTATTGATTAAATGTCTACTCTTCCGAAGGGAATGAGTCATACCGTCTGACGTCATTGTATAAACTATCTGACCCTACCCTTGAACTCTCCACAGGTTAACTGGCAGAGAATGCTTATTAATTAGCATTAAGTTCGCCTTTGTGCATTATTTATTGTGTGCAATAAAGAATTTACATACGTCATTGGTAAAAAGAAGCGCATGTTTTTGGTTTTTGGCCAAATGAATCTTTCAGGCAGTACAAGTTTTATTTTTTTATGTTTTGCCCGCGGCTTCGCCCGCGTTGAATTTGTTTTTATGTACTCTTATAAAATCTGTCGATATTTTTCGGACCGTTACATATAGTAAACATAGCTGCTGAAATGTGTGTTATGCGCCTACTGTGTTTCCAATTTTGAATGTATCTTTTATAGCTTTTCCATGGAAACTGATTTATGGGATGAAAAGTAGTTTTTATCCTATTGTAGATTTATAACTTTATTTGCGTAAAGTTTTAGCCCAATCGGTTCAATAGGTACGGCGTGAAAAGGTGACGTATCACTTCTCTACAAAAACTTGAAACCTCATTATCATCCCATGGGAACTGATTTATGGGATGAAAAGTAGCCTATGTCCTATTCAAGGTCTAGAACTACATGTATGCAAAATTTTAGCCCAATCGGTTTCGTAAGCATGGCGTGAAAGGGTGACACGTTACTTTTCTATAGAAACTTGAAACCTCATTTAATTCCCATGGGAACTGATTTATGGAATAAAAGTAGCCTATGTCCTATTCCAGGTCTAGAACTGCAGTCATGCAAAATTTCAGCCCGATCGGTTTCGTAGTTACGACGTGAAAGAGTAACAAACATCCATCCATCCATCCATACATCGCATTTATAATATTAGTGGGATTTGCTATAGTTTAGCGGTACAAAGTTGACAAAAGTACATCGTTTTCGTTAGATGATCTTTTTCCAAACGCTTTCCAAGAAAAAAAGGAGAATATCCATCGAGTTCACTTCAAAAAAAAAATGATCATTCTTTTACATAGTTTAATTTATGATGTTCCTGCTTTAGAAATTATGTACGATTTCTGGATTACTTATAAGACAGCTTTTTATATTCAAAACGCAAAACCAAGTGTTTATATAACGGCCAAACGAGTTGTTGGCTCCTCAAGCTTTTATTTGGCAATTTGCCTTGTTCGGAAATCTCCAAGGAATTTTCCCCTATTGAAATAGTTTCGAATTTGTTTTTCTTTTCATGGACACTTTTGGAATAACTTATTGAGGTTTTTTGTATAAAATACCAAAACTTATATTACTCTGTGGCTTTATTTGCGTTGACATTGTTTATTTTTATTTCTACACTAGCATGTAGTAGCGCTTTTTTCCTGTAGGTAATTATTTATTTTATACATGTAAAAGAAAAAAAAGCATCGTGGCATGTTTGATTGCAAGTGATATTGATTTTGGCATATATACCTATATTAAGTAATTTATTATAGCTAATGAAGTGATCAAGAAAAAAATTCTGTGCCTTTGGTCTGTATTGATGTATGTTCTTCTAACATACTCAAAATCAATTCTTCTGGCCGTCAAAATGGTTAAAGACGTATAAAAATTGTTTGCTTGAACTGCAGATGTTCATAAACTAAAACAGATTCACGTAACTAATGTTGCCTTAATAGGCAACAATTACTGCTGGTGACCCCGGGTACGTGCGTCTCACTCACTCGCACGAGTCGTCCCGTATTGATCTCTCCGTCGCTCGATGGGAATAAAGTTGCGTACGCGCTAAAATATACCTAAATAATTCTTTATAACTATCATAACTAAAATTCTTCAAAAATAATCAAGGGAACTCATTTGTTGTAACATAATTCAATTTGACTAAGTTTAAAGTAATTTCTATGCTTATTAATTAATTAAATCGGATCTTAGTCTTAATAATATGAACCTTATTTTGGTTCTTAATTAATAAACATTCAAAATTCTAATCAATTCAATTCAATTTATTTCATTTGAATGGTTAGTATATCAAAGTGGAAAAAAAAAATTACCTAAGATACAATACAGTAAAGAACGATAATTTACAGTAACAATTTTAACAATTGTAAAAAGTAACAATAAACACAATATAGGTGGAACTTTATTGGCTCCCAGACTAGAGTCCTCCGTATCATGGGAGGCGCCTAGTGCTTGAAATGATTAAAGAAAAATAATGAAAAATACATACCTTTATAAAACAATAAATAGGAGTATACTATAATCGAATAATATAATGTGCATGCAAGTATGATATTTTTCTGTTAACCTTTTATGCATTTCTATATATAATTTAAGTAATTGATTGAAATATGTAGATGATGGATAGTTATAAGTATAAGTAGTAGTAGAGTAGGCACATGACTAGCAAGCTATGATATAATACATACTAGACTTTCGATGTCTTAATGATTGCGATAAAAGCCAAGAATGAAGCTTTTATAATCAGTTGCTGCGGAGAAGCCGAGCTAGCAACACATCCCGAGGATGCCTCGTTCAGAGGCGAAACACGTGTCGATAAGTTTTCTTGCTTGTTATTTAAGATTGATTTGCTTGTATTGCTTGCTTGTTGCATGTTTTCGGGCGGGCGGTGCACGAGTCTTCATTTTGAATAGCACGACAAGAATTGTTTAGCGGAATATTACAAATTATATTCATATATCCTTTACTTAGTGATGGACTTCCGCAAGGTAACGCCTATTTCAATTAATCATCTTTTATAACAGTTTCTTTATTGACTTTGTATGATCTATAAGAGATAATTTCTTTCTTATTTGATTAAAGATAAAGGGACCTAAAAATAATTCAAATCGTTGAGTGAATGTTGAAATTCATTTTGGTAATCAAGGCACATCAGTCGAGATATTTTGTAGTCTATTATGTATTTTTAGGGTTCCTTAACTAAAGGGTAACCAACATGACCCTATTACTGAGACTCCGCTGTCCGTCCGTCTGTCACCAGGCTGTATCTCAAGAACCGTGATAGTTAGACAGTTGAAATTTTGTATTGTATTGTATTTCTGTTGCCGCTATAACAACAAATACTAAAACCGACCAAATGCGAATCGAACCCAAGCACTCCCATACAACAGATATGATTTTTTGCCGTTTTTATGGATAATGGTACAGTACCCTTCGTGCGCGAGTCCGACTCGCACTTGGCCGCTTTTTTTTCCAATATTTTACTCAAATAACATTTTAATTAAACCGGCCCTTAATTATGGCTTTGAAGGTCACCAGCAACTTAAGCCCTCTTAAATATTTGAAACCTATTTACACAACAATTAAGCAAAATATTAGGTTAACTAAAGCGAATTCTGAACAGTGAATATCAAGCTAAATCTTCTCTTTAAATATTCAGAACCGATTTTACATTACGAAGTGTAGTTTAGCTGCTTAACGTCGTTTAAACTTGGCAAGAACTATGCGGGACACTTCAGTAGTTTCCAAGCTTCTCTGCGACCACATTAATAAGATACCTTAGAATGTAAATGTTACGTTAAGTTTACGCCATGTTACGTGAGTTCACATATTTACGTTTTAGAGGTATGCGTCAGCGCATGTTTGGGGCTGCCTATTAATATGATGTACCAAATTGTTTAGAGAAATGTGACATTTTATCATGATTTGATTTTCATAGAGATTGTATACCTAGCAGTAGCTTCAGGGAAAAAAACCGGCCGAAGTGCTTGTCGGGCCACGCGCAGTGTAGGGTTCCGTAGTTGCCCAGTACATTTTATAAGTTGGTCTACTACTACATATCGCGCCAAACTTCCAGTCCGCTCGGAAGTTGCTCTCCCGAAGAACGGCCCATACATTGTCGTGCTTAGAAGGGGACTAAAAGTTTGGCGCGACCTGTACTCGTAAACCTGTAAAGCCTTCTTAGCTGTGATAGTTTTCTTTTTAACTTCATTATATTACTACTTATGTGAATTTTTTCACTATCCGTTTAGCCAGCAGGGGGTACACACTTGACTCTAACAAAAATTAGCAATTTAAAGCTTAATTTTTCGCCAACGGATCCCTAAATCGAATAAACGTTTTGACACACCCACAATATTTTTGAACGACCTATCCAACGATACCCCACACTATGGGATAGACAAGAAAAAAATTCATTCCCAATTTACATGTACGGGAGGTACCCCTCAAAAATATTTTTTTCAAGATTTTGTTTAACCATTTTGTCGGCGTATTAATCACAATCAATTAGGTATATATATATTCATGCCAAATTACAGCTTTCTAGTACTAATAGTCTCTGAGCTAAGCCGCGGACAGATAGACATGGCGAATCTATAAGGGTTCCTTGTCGGATACGGAACCCTAAAAAGGGAAGGTATATACGAGTATCTCTCTATATCTGTCCGCAGCTCTGTAGCTAGTGGACCGAAATCAACGTTTTTGGTTTTTAGGACTGAATTTTTAAATCAGTAAGACCAAGGCACAGTTAAATTAAATTAAGCAGTATTACGTCTTCATAGAAACGACTAAGACAACGCGCTTCCAAATCTCGGTGCTCTTCGGTTCACGACAGTCGCAAGTGCGCCGCAGTTACGTACGGGGGCGAAAAGTGTGAGACACTCCCACGCATTTATTTACGTAAATTATAGTACGAATTTATCGATTATATTGTTCATGGTATGGATGTTTAAATTAATCTGATGATGTGTAATTTCATAAATGTCTTAAGGCCTTACCCATGGTGCACGATTATCTTACTGAGTGATTTTGAACTTCAGCAAGTTGTCAGAAAGTCTACATTAGAACGCTCGTTTTACGCGCTGCCGGCACGCAAAATCAGTGAATTTTCGGGGTTTTCCTGGATTTTAAGAAAAAGTATTTGATGTAGGAGTTTTTTCACCTGACATCGAAAAAAATATTATGTTTTCTTGTTATAGTAGTAATTTTAGACATCTAACAGAAGCCGTTTAGACATAAAACAAATTATAATAACTAAAAAACGCATCATTTTCAAATATAAAATCAATCGGTTTAAATGTGTCCAATTAGAGAACCGACCTGACAACGGAAAGACAAAGGTCTGAAAAAACACCAAAATGTCCAAATTTTACATTGATCAAATAAGTAGTTGACGCAGCATATTAAAACAAAAACCGTTGAAAGACCAAAGGCAAGCCCTTAATTGGTTCTGGTAAGATGTTAAATATTAGACTAAAAACTACTAACTATAATTTAAAGTAAATTTGAATATAATTTAGTGTAATTTTTAACCGACTTCAAAAAAGGAGGAGGTTGTCAATTCGACTGTGTTTTCAACCGACTTCAAAAAACGGGGAGTTTCTCAATTTGACTGTGTTTTTAAAAGACTTCAAAAAAGGAGGAGGTTCACAATTGGGCCGTATTTTTTTTGTGTATGTCTCCATAACTCTGTCAAACCCTTTTGCTTATTCCACATCCGTCAATCTAGTCATACAAGCTCTTCTATTCCGGGTACTTTTTGCTTTGCCTTTCTTCAGTATGACGCCTATTTGTCGTCATACGTCCTTCAAGGACGCACCATAAATTTATTTAGTCGCTCGACTTTCATTCATCCTATCCATATGCCAAAATCAATAAATTTTTATTAATTTAAATGAATTAGTTATCCCGAGTCTTTTTATGAAATGGGAAAATAAAGCTATTAAATGTAATTTTTTATATGTATTTTACGATTTCAATTCCAATCATATTATAATAAATTATTATATTAAATTGAGTGATCGGGTGCTCGTCAGACAATACGACGCGTTCAAGATAAATAATGATAATGGATATGTGAAGTGATGACGTCACTGAAGGTCGAATGAACGAAAGACATCGCTTTTATATTTGGTCACGCTTGCTGTAAAATCTGTCTACTAAAATCAGTTTTCCAATCGTAAATATTGCTGGGAAAAAGAGAGCCCAATTCCAAGCAGGATACCACTGCCTGTTGTGTTAGATCCCAGGAGACTGTATTAAATAATGCCAGCACGAGTCCACCACACAATCACAAGCTGTTTATTTTGACTCGGTTTGCGTCACTAAATGGTTGGCTACCTCTCCTGGTCCTAACCAATGCGAGAAACGTTACAGATTATCATACAGAATCCCTTTTTTATCACAAGTAATAATCTATTCGGAATTCTCTCATTTGTGTGCTGATTCAACAAGCAGTGCCTGTCAGGCAGAGCTATATCAAGGTAAAACAAACGGCGGGAAAACCAATGAATAACTGATTTTTTAAAGCAATCTGCTTTAATCGATAAAGCTTTTAATTTGACACAAATTTTAATTTTGAATTTTTAATTTATATTGAACTTTAAACTACCAAGGCAGTTTTTAAAAATATTTAACCTAATATTCTAATGATTTATTTGAATATTCTCAAAAAAAAAATTATAATAAGTACATTTTGTATGGGCAAGTGTATTTTATTACTCAACATGTCTGGATATCTGGATTTCTATTTGATAGTTTTTTTTCCAGGATATTTTTCTGTAAAATGTGTGATTTCATTAATGTTACCTTTTTCTATGTGTGTTTTAATGTTTTTATAACGAAATCCATCCCTTTGGAATACTCTTTATTCCTACTAATAATATTATTAGGGTGCATTACAAACTTGAAATGATCAACAAATTTGAAAGAGCGTTCAGTGTAAGCCGGTTATATCAATAGTTACTCGTACGAAAATTCGGTGGACAATACCGTGAAAAACTTCAACGGTATAGGATAAAGTACATCGGTGGCGCAGTCAGTAGCGCGCTTGTCTTGATAACAAGTGGTCGCAAGTTCGAATCCTAAGTAGAGGAAATTTTTCAAATTCTTCTCTTGAAATTCGTTTCCAATTGATTTTTGCTGTGTTCTTCTTATGATGTAGATCGCAGCACTTGTGTTGAATGTGCAAGTGTTTGGCTTTCTTTCGTGTAAAAGACATATAACCAAAAATTCAATTCACGTTTTTTCAACATCCAACTTGCTTTTAGCCGTCTTTTACCGATAAAAAATACCCTCAGTAAATCAAACCAGATGACTATGCATTAGTCATTTGATATTTTGTGACTGCGCCATTACTTCCGCCTTTCCGGGCTGTTCAGGACAACCTTCGTCACTTAACGTGTTGGGTTTCAGCTTCAGCAATGTCTAGGCTTTCCGAGAAATGTACACAATAAAGTATTTACTACTGAGGGTCATTTACTAATTACACTTACTACCAAAAAAATATTCCATCCATCCATCCATCAGCCTGTTCCGTCCACTGCTGGACATAGGCCTTTCCAGGATTTCGCCACTCTTGGCGGTCCTCCTGGAAGAAATGCCCATACTCACACACGCTGGGCAAGCGGGTTGGTGAGCGCGGTGCCAAAACCCTTGCACCGGTGACGCCGCTGCCCGTCACCAGTCTGTTTTAGATAAGGCCCGGCAATTAGGGATGGATATACCGCCATCCATCGGTCCCAGGCAATGGTGGGCCGCCTGGTTTTGCCTGAGAGCTGTTCTCTTACTCTCCCCCGAATAACTTCGGGAGGATTTGCGAGTAAGATGGTGGTACCTCCACAGTCGAGCCCGACATCAGCTCTACCACCTTTAAGTAGTATTGTATTGTATTAACTCTATATTTAGGAATGGTTTTTGACTTCTTTATAGAACAATCTTCATCCAAGTTATGACTTACCAGTTCACTTATTACATCCTCGCTTTATGGGTGATGAGTCTATCACTGTACTTCAGTGACGAATATAACACTTAAAGATAAACGTGCCCTCTAAAACACGTAGACCAAACACAAGTGATCCTACGGGATTTGAACCTGCGGCCTGTAGTAGACACATTCAAACCACTAGATCACAGAGGCGATCTATAGGAAAAATTTGGCCAAGTACGAGTCGGATTCGCGCACAAGGGTTCCGTACAACCCCACAATAAATAATAACACTGTACATTAGGGTTGAGCGAAATTCCACTTTTTCAATTTCCTGTTTTATTGTAGAATTACATTAAAGCGATCTATTAGTAGCTCCAATAAAATAAAATAAAAAATATTGGACTGCATCTTCGGCCCCTGCATTAAATTCAAAGATTGAAGAACTGTAAAAAAAATGTTTTTTTTTTTTCATATTTTACATTTTTGTATTTTTTTCGTTCAGCTTTATGTAAGTATATCATAAAAATGATTTATAAAATATGTGTTACTTAACATGTCCAAAATTTTATAAAATCTGTGTTCATTCACAGAATTTCTCAATTTAAGACATTTTTAGGAGATTTTATTTTAGTACGACCTTATGACGCTATTTTTGCTAAAATGCTTACTTATGGCAAAACCGATAAAAAAAATTGAAATATATGAAAAATATATTTTTTTTCTTTCATACATTTTGGGAAACTTCGAATCAAATGCGCGGGCAGAAGATGCAGTCCAATATTTAATTTATTTTATATGATTTGAGCTACTTATAGATCGCTTCAAAGTAATTCTACTATTGCAACATGAAATTCGAAAAAAGTGGAATTTCGCTTCACTCTAATATCCATGCCAAAACAACATCAAGGCTACAAAAAAACAAGACGCCAAAATGGTAGCACCTGATAAATAACTTGGCTCTGTATGACTGCAAACGGAACCCTACTTTTTATTATTTATTGTCTTTACTTTAGAGTTGTCTTACAATTTAAATAAATTTAAAACTTGTCTACAAGTAAGAGCCAAAACCAATAACGTTTAAATAATGCAACTTCTTCGAGGTTTCTTGAATGGAGACCCCTATTGATCATTTTATTTAGGTAATTTAATGTTTGTCGTGATAGAGACCATAGAAACACGTATTCTGTGAAAATTTCAACTTTCTACCTATTACGGCTGAAGCTGTAGACCCCTGTGACAGACGGACGGACAGACAGACAGACAGCTGAGGCTTAGTAATAGCATAGACGAATATTTAGTCTATGTTATAGGGTCCCGTTTGGCACCCTTCGGAAACGGAACCTTAAATAGGTAACACTTCAAATGCGAGAGGAATTTACGTGCCGAAAGCTGCGTTGCCAAATGGTACCCAAATGGGTACAATTAGTTTCTCTAACCACATCTGAATTATGCCTTTTACAGCAATGCTTGTACTAATTCTACAGTGTTTATTTCTCCTGTTAGCGACCGGTTTCGTTTGAAAACATCTTCAGGCAAAGTTTTTACATTTGACACACTGTAGAACTAGTACAAGTAAGACTTCATTGCTGTAGTTCCATCAAGAACTATCAATCAAATATATTGATTACGCCTTTTACAGTTTTAGTAACTACTAGCCTTTGCCCATAGCTTCACCCGCGTACAGTGAGTATTTGCCCCGTTTTCGGCTTGTGCGTTATTTTATGAACACCGCTATAGCTTATGTGTTGGCCGGGGTCACTAAAATTATAATAAAACAAAAAACTACATCCAAACCCGTTGAGTGGTTCCAGAGCGTTTATTCAATCTTTGCCCGTTTTCGGCTGTGGCGTAATTTTATAGCCTATGTGTTGACCGGGTCACTGAGATGATAATAAAAAAACGCATCCAAATCCGTTGAGTGGTACTCAAGTAATAAAAGCGTTTATTCTATCTTTGCCCCGTTTCTGGCTCGGGCGCTATTTTATGAACACCCCTTATAGCCTATGTGTTGAACATAGTTACTACGATGATAATAAAAAAAACCGCATCAAAATTCATTGAGTGGTTCTCGAGTTAAAATGGAACATACCAAAAATTCTAAAAATTGTTGTTTCGGCCCCAGTACAGTAACCCATTTCATTTAAAATTTCGCGAAAATCTTAAATGTACAGACACGACTTTTTTACTTTATTATTAGTTTAGATATAGTATTAGGTGGTAGAGCTGATGCCGGGCTCGACTGTGGAGGTACCACCATCTTACTCGAAAATCCCCCCGAAGTTATTCGGGGGAGAGTAAGAGAACAGCTCTCAGGCAAAACCAGGCGGCCCACCATAGGACCGATGGATGGCGGTCTTGGACGAATTAATTCGTCCAATTCGTCAAAATATGGTGGTATAGCCGGGCCTCATCCGGGCCTTATCTAATCAGACTGTTGACGGGCAGCGGCGTCACTGGTGCAAGGGTTTCGGCACCGTGCTTACCAATCCGCCTGCCCAGCGTGTGTGGGTATGGGCATTTCTTCCAGGAGGACCGCCAAGAGTGGCGTAATCCTGGAAAGACCTATGTCCAGCAGTGGAAGAAACAGGCTGATGGATGGATGGATAGGTATAGTTTATTTTGAATATTAAAGCTCACTTTGTATACGTATAATAACTATAGGACAGACAGACTTTTAGACCTAAAACTCTCGCCTGCCTGATCCCGGTTTGCCTCGTACATCAACATCATACATGAGTTGAAATTCGCACACACATACTAGAATTCTTAACGTTTTCCCTGGCCTTGCTGCCATACGTGAAAATACAAAATTGTGTTTCCAAAGATAAACGAAGATTGCGCATACCTACAAATAGCGCGCGAGTTCATGTCCATCGGGGCCAGAGGAGACGCGCGGCGGCAGCTCGCCAGGCCTTCACCCACCTCCCCTCATAGGGTCTGAGGTCGAGTGTTGTCCTTGACGATTGTGACGCGCGCTTATCGATACCGAAATATAATAATGGAAAATATGATCGACAAATTTGTAATTGAACTCAGCGACGGCGAAGATACTGATTCCGACTCTGTTCTGTCGGTTGTCTTTGCATCTGATAGTGATTAAATTGCATTGTAAAAAAATTTTTTCTCTATTAGCAATAAACAAGTAAGTACTTATCACATTTATTTTATTTAATAATTTTCAAAATTTCCTTGAGTTACAATAAACCAAATTGACAGCTGTTGATAAAATCGGCAGTAGGTAATTATCGACATTACCTTAATTGATTAGGTCACAGCACTACCGCGCTATCTGTACTCAATTGTACTACTCTACATATTTGGCAGGATGTATGTATATCTATAGGTCGTTGAGTATTTTACAAGTTACGAGTGGGACACTATGAAAGACCCTCGTACACAAACGGATAAGAAACAAGACATCATCATAACAATACAGGATTACTCGTGCGTACTCCTATATTGAATTGGTACATAATAATGTAAATGTTTTTCCAAATAATATCTAATAAGAAGACAAATAATGGAAAATATTAAGCAGCTTTTGTCTGAACATTTTGAACATTCTGAAGTATTTTTGTATTGTTTTGATTGTTTGTTTGTATACCGGGTGTAAATAGAGTGCGACCATTAAATTTTTCCACTTTTTTTTCCGTGAAACCTGCAGCTGTTTGAGGTCAACGCTCTCTCTAACCTCGCCCGTATGTCGGTGCGTTAGGATTCACGCGTTTTTGTTTGGAACTCAATTATTTCCTAAACTAAGGATGTCCGCGGGTATGACTCTTGGGAAAAGTGGTTCAGTAGGGTCGGTAGAATATGTGGTTTCATTTAATGGTCGCAGTCTATTTACACCCGGTATAGTATATATTCAATACATATATGGTAAAAGTCAATGAAAGAGTTACTAGACTTTCAACTTTGATAAAAATACAAATCTATAGTAGTAATAATAAAGTAGTAAAAAAGTCCTGTCTGAAATGGGTATTGTATTGAAGCCAAAACTAACGTTTTTATAATTTTTGTCTATCTTTATTTATGTTCGGCCTTAACTCGAGATCCACTGAACGGATTTAGATGCAGTTTTTTTATTATCGTCTTAGTAACCCTGGTGAATATTAAAGCTATAAGGGGTGTTCATAAAATAACAACCGAGCTAAAAACGGGGTAAAGATTGAATGAGCTGGCGGATTCGCGAGCAAAGGCTGGTAATCTATAATTGTAATTCATCACTCTGTATAAAAACTTACAGGTTTCACATAGATTTCTATTTTCATCGTTGACTGCTATGCGTTGGTATAGTATATTAATATTAGGTACGATTTTGTCGATATCAACGTAGCTATTTCACAAATTCTCTCTTATTACAATACAATAAGGTTCAAAAACGGATAGTCTCAATTTACCTGATATTACTAGGTAGGGCATGGACGGGGAAATAGATTTAGAGAAGGGCCGTAGAAAGTAATTACAACAGTCACGCGGGCCGAAGAGCATTTATTATTTAACAAAAATAATCGAGGTTACTAAATTTATTGTTTCGACGTGCTAGGCAGTGACAGTTCTGTGACAAATGAAATTTTGACTGTTAATGGATGTAAGTCATCCTTATATTATCTCTCAGTTTCTTTGTAATATATTCTAGCAGGATTAAACAAAACCTAGGTATAGCAAGCTTCAGACATTTGTTGCAGCATTGGCCGCTAGACACAGATGACCTGACATTTCAGTTTTAACATAGATTCATTGTCGAGAATACTTCCTCACAGATATATGAAGACTTGAACATAGAAATAATTTTGTGACCGTGTTAAAATTACTAAGATGTTGTTTTTCGCGGGCTGATTTAATATAGTAGGTGACGGGTTTTGACTGGCCTGCGGGCCGCTATTTCCCCATCCCTGAGGTAGGGTGTACGTCTAGCCAACCTTGCCTGCATTTGTATGGCTTCCTGCGATGATCTAATTTTGAATATTGATAAAATGTCTGCTTCACAAAAGGTTACTTTATTCATCGTAGTGAACAGGAAATATATTTTTAATATTCTTTTATGTTTAAACAACATTGTTATTATTAAACTTATTAAAATAATAATAATACACCTGTTAATATTTTTCGTTAGGTATTTTTAATAAGTGTATAGTGGTATTTAGTGTGATACGCCTTATTGAGAAAGATAAGAATTAATTTGCATTTTAAATTCTTTTCCGTCTGTATTGTGTGTTCCGTTTTAACTCGATAATCACCCAACGGATTTAGATAGTTTTTTTTAATGTCATTGTAGTGACCCTGATCAACATAATAGGTTTTAATAGGTGTTGATAAAATAACGTCCAAAACAAAAACAAGAGAAAGAATAAATACACGAGGGCGCAGCCGTAGGCGAAAAGCTAGTCAATTTATAAAATTAACTTGTATAGTAAATAATTAAGGGCAAAGCCAAAACTGAATAGAAGAGGTTGTATGACTAGGTTGATCGATGTGAAAGAAGCAAAAGAGATGTGTCAGGATCGTAGCAGATGCAAATCTGTAGTCTCTGCCTACCTCTCTGGGAGACAGGCGTGATTATATTATGAAAACTGAAAAGTGAATATAGCAATGATACTTTGCCGTCTTGGAATAAACCTAAACATAATGGGTTTTGCAAAAGAAATAAGTCAGCAAGAAATACTAAATTGAGTTTGTTTCATTTCATGAGGAAAATAAGTTTTGGGTTTCTTAATTTCGCTTTTACCTATATACCTCTATAACTTTGCGTTACTAAAACTTCGTTCAAAATCAAATATTCTTTAGGGTTCCGTATCCGAAGGGTGCCAAACGGGACCCTATAACTGTGTGTCTGTCCGTTTATATTTCCATCCATTTGTGACAGGGGTCTAACAGCTTCAGGCTATCTGGATGAAATTTTTACTGAATACGTGTTGTTTCATCAGAACGAAAACAAATTAAAAATACCAATAAGGGTTCCCATACAAAAAACCTCAAAAATGTTGTATTTCAACGTTATTGTTTCAGCTCTATCTAAAAAACGATAATATTTACAAGTTAAAAATTTCGTCAGATAGTATAACCATAGACGAAATGCCCAAAGTAAAACAATAAATAAAAATTCGGGTAGAAAACTCAGTGTGCCAAATTTTTTGTCAGGCGCTACCATTATTGTGCCTTGTGTTTTGTCGCCTTGGTGTTGGCGATGCCATTAATATTTTTGCTATTTACCATAATGTTTTAGGGTTCCGTATGTATTGGTATGGAACCTTTTGTGTGCGAGACCAACTCGCACTTGGCCAGTTTAAAAAAAAATAACTGTTATCTATTTTACATAATTTCAAAAAGTTTTTCGTGGAGAAACCTAAATTAAAAGGTAATCATGCGTGTACAGTGTAAACATTCTTTCAATGTTTAAGTATTAGCTTACGAAAAAAAGGTTTAAATTTTTTTTTTTTTTGGAAAAACGTTCTTTTTTAACGGTCATCTTCTTATTGCTTACAAGTACTATATGACATAAACAGCAGCATGTAAATACTTCGAGAAATCACTTTCCCACTTAAGGGTACTGCACCGCTGAATTTAATGACAAACGTCAACTAACGAGAGTACTTGCGAGCTTCACGTTTTACTGTAATAGGCACAAGTTGACATCGCACCCATCATAAGGATATATTTATATCATGAAATGTTTTAATTATATTAATATTAAATATAAATATTTTATAATAAACAAAGAAAATTATAACGGTGTTCCAGAAATTACTAAAACGGAAAACCGAAGTGCCGAATCTTCGTTTTTTTTTTCGATATGATGCACCCATGTTTTCTTTTTTTTGGGTTCATTAATCACTCCGTCCGGAACAAAAGAAAGGTCTGCAAAAATGAGGTTGAGTTTCGTTAAACGTTTTTTAATTTCTGTTCCGTTCAGGTATTGAAGGAGAGGACGCCTTTTTTAACGAGACTATAGAGTCTGTATGTACGGGTATATAGACCCTGTGTTAATGACTCGGTATATTTTAAATAAACCACATAATCTACAGATTATACTAAACAACTTTTGAAGAGAAACATGCCTGTTCCAATGACAGTAAAATGTATAAAAAGCAGAGAGAAAATAAATATTATAAAAAAATTAGTTCATAGTTTCGCGGGAAACTTGATAAAATCGATTTGACACAAAAATGCGTGTTCATCACCTTAATACCACATTATTACTAAGTAGCAGACCAAACATAAGGATTAATTACCGTGGCAAGTTTCCATACAAAAAAAAACCACATTTATGCTTCATGGTACGAAGAAACGTATAAAAATGGGTTGTTTTGGCTGGCTTATGCTTTGAACATATTCGTTAATTCCTAAACTAATCTCTAGTATATATTTTGTTTGGAAACAAGCAATATTTATATTTAAAAGAGCCCGAAGTTCACTGAGCTAAAATTGCCACGCGTCGACTCTATGCGTTTATTATTAAGTTAGGTCTGCTACTATATTATCCGTCTGTGCCTTAAAACCGGAAGCGAAAACTTTTTCAAAAATTCGAAAAATACTATTTAAAATTAAAGTCTTGTATTGCGAACGAAAACCCGAGGACATTAATAAATAAGCTGAAATTTTATTTTCGTGCTGTTCAAAAAATAGTCCTAGGTTGGAATAATCATGCATGTATCATGTAATCAAACTGATAAGCTAAACTTGCACCTGATTAGTGGGTGTCTCATAGTGCTAAACCCACAGCATTAAACATAATAATTGTATGTATTTATTATCTAATAATATTTGTATTCAATATTTTTTATGTCATTTGTGTTTTTGGGTTATAGACAATAGTTGGGTCATCATCAATTATTTAAGAGACTAGCTCTTGTCGGTGTAGCATTTTCCATCATTCTCTATTCAGAGGTGTGACTCCTTTGTCTTAAGATAGTCCTTGAACTAGATCCTTGATCATCATCCTATCATTCTAGATCCTACCTCCCATTTTTCCCTTCTTTGTCTTAATTTAGAATATGTTTATTTAATAAATATTCATTTACAATACAACCAATCTCTAGGTATAGATGACACTCATGTATTTCATGACGGTAAAGTTTGTATTTTATTATAAGGGACCACAAAAACAAACAATAAAAATGGAGCTAAAAATTACTGCCAATACTGAAGTGAAATTTTTCCTGAAAATGTAAAGATTAATAAGAAAGAAGTTATTAAAAGCGAAGACAAATTGCAAATTCTTGAAATTTTACCTCTGCCGTTTCTTGCAGGAATAATCGTGTGAAAGATAACGAAAAAATTAAAGAAAATTAAAAAAAATCCCTTCTTGGAACTTTAACATATTACTTTATTAAATTATTCATGAATCTATACATAACAAACTACAATTTACTCCAGACATTCATGACTAATCAATAATGGCCCTTAAAGACTAAAATCGATTGCATAATTCAATTTTCAGTAATAACAGACAATGGTTTTAGTGTACACAAGATGCCAAACATAATTATTCACTACGTAGCTTTACCGATAAACCATCAAAATTCCCTCGACCATCGTGATTTCCATTTTAAACAAAGATGGCGAACTCTCCTGCTCTTTACTCAGCACTGCGACGGAAAAGAATATTTTAAAAATTGTTTTTCTTTGAATCAAGGAGACAAGGACTGGATGTTGAAAACTTTTCAACTCAAGCTGTGACCCAAAAGTTTCCCTTTCGTGGCGAGATCACATTTTCGGTGACTACCTATTGAAAAACTGTGTTTTTATCCGCTGTTCTAATATAAATATTATAGGTAAAAATTGCAGTACCCATCCTTGTTTTTGTCGTTTTGTAAGCCCGATACGTCGATGTTTGAATGCATGTATCAATGCGTCAGAGTACGCACACGTGTCAACATATATCATAATTTCTTTTAAAGTTTACAGTAAAATATTTTTAACTTTTTCTACGTAAATTATGGTAACAATGCCCGGTTGGGCAATACAAGTTTTATTGTTCTTTCAATGTTTTACATAGTTATTTTCGAGGGTTCCGTACCCGAAGGGTGCTAAACGAGATCCTATTACTAAGCCTCCGCTGTCTATGTCTGTCTGTCTGTCTGTCTGTCACAGGGGTCTACAGCTTCAACCGCTATAGAGACCTCGAAAAAGTTGCATTTCTTAAACCTAACTGGTTGTAGCTCTTACTTTAAGACAGACATAAAAACGGGCAACGAGTAGATAAACATTATTTATACCATTTCCACTCTACAAAGCTTATTTTATTCACTGAAAACAGTGAATAAAAAGGCATTTTTTGTTTGATAAACACTTGTACTTGTCCACTTATTTATATTATTTCCCTTACCGGTTTCGCTGTTAAAGCATTATCAAAGGTTTGTTTGGTTGTTTACGTACAATAAAACGTAAACAACCAAACAAACCTTTGATAATGCTTTAACAGCGAAACCGGTAAGGGAAATAATATAAATAAGTGGACAAGTACAAGTGTTTATCAAACAAAAAATGTTTCAAAAGTTCCACCAAGTGCCAACAATCACGAGCATCAACTCGAATAAAAAGGCCTCTTAATCACTATTTTGGTGTTTGAATTTAGAACTCACCAGAGTATTCGACCTTCATCTCAATGCTTATACAACCTCCTTGCGCAAAAAATACTCGATACAAACTCCTTGCACAAAGAATACTCGACATACAAACTCTTTGTGAAAATCTCCTCGAGATTTGATTGGTTGATATTTGCGACAAGGAGTTTAGTATTAGAATAAAAACTGTTTTGTGTTCTTTGCTGCCATTACAGAAAAAAAATATATACTAGTAAATTGGCGCCATTTTGAATACTGTGATTTGTACGAACACAAAGTTTAGTGTTACTTTATAATAAATCGATTGAATATGCATTCAAGTGATGAAGAAGATGTGTTAACACCTGAGTTTATGAAAGAGAAGGCGGCCGATATAGTAGAAAACTTGCTACCCAACAAATCACGGCTCGTTTACATCAAAGCCTACGATGATTTTTGCAAATGGGAAAATGAAAATCAAGCTTCGGGCACATTTTCAGAGTCTGTTTATTAATTAATTTAACTTTCCTTTTTTCTTAACTAAATGTCTATTTTCGCTTAAATTTTTTTTTTCTCGTAGTCATGGTATTAAATATAGTATGCAACTCTTGAATAAAGTACGGATTTATATTGATAGGAATATTGAATTGAATAGGATATTGAATCAGGATTCTAACACTACTCCCTACGGTCGTGATTCAGTCGTTATAATCCTTTACTTGCTCGTGACTCATCTATGGACCTCGCTTTAAATCCGTCCTTTATTCACTAATTGCATAACACAAAGTTATTCAATGAGCAGAAATAGAAGACCATTTTAAAGTGACACTTACGATCTATTAAATTCTAAGTATCCAAAGGGTAAAATTAAGTTGACCCGTAATTCCTTATTGAATAATTAAATATCGGTAATCTTGACATTTTGTCCCAGACGTGTGCTATAAGGACTAATTGTGAAAGGAAGGTTTCTAAGTCAACTGAAAGTACCCTATAGGTTTTCATGGTGAGCCAATTTGTATAAAACTTTACTTGAAAGGCAATAATATTTTTTCACTTTGTGTTAAAAGCCTAACCTTTTAAAAGCACCATGAGGCTGTAAGCTTCTGTAAGAGGTATTAGTTTTAACTTGATATCTCTAACGAAGCCCGAGAAAAGGGTCTTGACAGATGCACAGACAGACAGACGGACAACAAAGTGATCCTGTGACGGTTCCCATTTTTTAATTTTGAGGTACGAACCCCAAAAGAACGTAAGAGAACAGCTCTCAGGCAAAAAAACCAGGCGGCCCACCATTGCCTGGGACCGATGAATGGCGGTATGTCCATCCCCAATTGCCGGGCCTTATATAAAACAGACTAGTGACGGGCAGCGGCGTCACTGGTGCAAGGGTTTCGGCACCGCGCTTACCAAACCACCTACCCAGCGTGTGTGAGTATGGGCATCTCTTCCAGGAGGACCGCCAAGAGTGGCGAAATCCTAGAAAGACCTATGTCCAGCAGTGGATGAAACAGGCTGATGGATGGATGGATGGAACCCCAAAAACGATAATATGGAATTGTTAATAAAGAAGTATTATGATAACTACAGAAATGACCGGCGCAGCAGCGTCAGACGGGGGTTTGTAGGCCCGGCTCGCAACGTCATGTCAAAGGATATACGAAATGCTATGACTGAATTAGTATTTAATTTTTTTTTTCAAGAAACCAAAACAAGGTCTAAATTAAGATTAAGATCCGATTTAATTAATTAAGTATGCAAATAAACTAATTAAAACTTGGTCAAATGTAAAATATTATAAAAAGAAATAAATAATTTTAGTTATTATAATAAGATAATAAATATATTTTCTTACAAACCAGACATTGGCTTCTAATTTTTATTATTTATGAAGAAAATCAAAGAAATACTCAAAATATGCGCTACATTTCCACCCCTCAGTGGAGTAGTCATCAGGTGAATTAAATTAATTTATTTTAAATAATAATAGTTATTATAATTGTAATTATTTATTTATTTACATATTCTTTTCATGTACAACGTGAAATTTAAGTCATTTTAGTGACGAAAATTGGTGACAGTACTCGACCATATGAACAACTTTTACTATGAGGCAAACCCTGAAATCGCGAAAAAAAATCAGCTGTTTCCTTCATTTGGGTCGAGTAGGTACTTAACTTTTCTATGGAACAGCTGATATGTTTTTCACGATTTCAGGGTTGGCTCCATAGTAAAAGTTGTTCATATGGACGAGTACTATCGCCAGTTTTCATTATCAAATGACTTAAATTTCACGTTGTATATTTTTCGCTACCCTCGTAACAGCCACTTTCGATGTCTTTTCCTGTTAATTTATATATCAGGAGTATTGGATATACGACCTTAATCGCTCAAATTTTTTCACTTCAAAGTAGCCCTTAGGACAGCGAATCTAGCAAAACTATTCACACGCTTTGCTTTTCATACGCCTCTGTTTATCGCGTCATCAATGCCGAGTGATGATAATTCTATTAACTATAACTCCTTAAAAGAGACGTAAAGCATATTGTGAATACGTATAACAGGTTTATATTTTAAAAGTTTGACACGTTTTTTCTTATGGAAACTTTCGCACTTGGAAACTTGTAGACACGGACTCTTTTCAGAATTTCAAAAACTCCTCCGATCCTTATCGAAGAAAATTTTTGGAAAAGGAAAACAAAGCATAATATTAAAATCACTTTTATTGGTTAATTTACATTAATATTAAAATCACTTTTTATTTAAATTGTATCAAAACTAAGTTAATGAGTAATATGAGTATAATGCTGTTGTTTAGACTTGGTACAATAAATTTGTTAAATGTGGCTGTGGTGGACACCTGGTACTCATGAACCCTTAAGGGGTCCATGGACCCCACTTTAAGAAACCCTACTCTAACTATAAACTTCTCGAATGAAATTTGTAATTTTCATCCCTTAATTAACAATCTGCTATTCCTTTTTTCGCAGCACGAGTGCCTACACGCAGCCGTGACGTCACTAACCAGAAACGAGGTCGAGTATTACGACAGATACAATTGTCTGTGAGTATCCATAAAAACTGCAATTTTCTTCTACCCTCACTTCAGTAAACCCGTTGCTAATTTACTTTGATTGTCTGCTTGGATTCTAGTTAGATTTTATGGTCGTCTTTAGTATGTTAAAGGTGTTTTTATGAGCTTCGGCCTAATTTGATTTCGTGTGATGTTGTCGTCTCTTCTACTAAGGTGACTTTGGTTGCTACAGCCAAATTCATACTGGAGATTCGGTAAGTGGTCACGACCAAGGTTCAATGACCCTTTCTTTGTAATACCTACGCAAAATAAAATTTAAACTACCTATATTGAGTCGAGCTTATTTTTTAACATGTATATGGAGTAAAATATTTTCGCAAACAGGATCATTGAACCTTGTTCATGACCACTTACTGAGTCTCCAGTATGGATTTGGCTATAGCAAAATCAGCGTATACAATATGTAAGGGATTAGAAGTCTGGAAATATTTGACTTCAATTTTCTGTTTCTGATTCTCAGACAAGAATCTAACTTTACCACTCACCAGATAGATTTGCACTAGATAGCGCTGAAAAAAACTCATATTGCAACCGTATAAAGACCAAAATATATAAATTCAACCAAGTTGTGGTTTAATCAAACTTTAAAGAGTCAGATGTGCAGCGCACCTTAGTAAAGCTTTAGTATGATTGTAATCTTTATAGAAACGAAATAAGAGCTGCTATTTGTGAAGTTCAAATGAGGTCATATCATATTTATATGAATAGAAAAATAACAACACCGAATCCTTCCCATTTTTTGGACCGATTCGTAGGTATTTTTGTACCGAACAAAACATTGAGATAACCAACAAAAGCAGTGCTTTAATGATTCTTGGTGGCAATTTTGAGTTTTAATTTTTATTTTATATGGGTTGGTCACAGTGTGGCTTTACTTTGGTGAAGATTTCTATGAAAGTGAAAAGTAGTTATTTGCCACAAAAGAACACACACCGGACAAAAAAAAAACATTAACTACATCATAAGTACCAAAAAAAGGAAAACTCAGCAAATGCTGCCAGTTGCAAGCAACTTACAGCGATGGTTTTCAGATCCAGTTTCTGTCAGGTGATCACCTATGATGACCTGTGATAAACGAATCTTTATCAATTATTCTATATCGATTTTTCTATCTAAAAACTTTGTACATTTGGAACTCTTCAAGTATTACCAACGATAGTTCAGTAGTAAGGATGTCGAACTCTCCTCTTGAGACCCAGGTTAAAATCCTACCTGCAATTCGTAAGTTTCAGACTACGCTGTACTATTGTGCTATATAGTATAGCAAAGAAGGACCTTATATAGTAAGCGTCCTTATATAGTAATCCATCCATCAGCCCGTGTTCGTCCAATGCTGGACATAGACCTTTCCCAAATTCCGCTGGACCGACGACCTGAAGGACGTTGCGGGGGGCGGCTGGATGAGGAGGACGGAGGACCAACATGAGTGGCGAATTTGGGAAAGTAAGCGTATAGTAAGCCCATAATACAAGGTGAAATTCAATCAACCGACCAAATTTACAGTGGAGACTCGGTTAGTGATCAAGAACAAGGTTCAATGACACTACAGGTGAAATTCGAAAAAAAATAATTTTTGTCCCGTAGTGCCTGCACTAGGAATTGTACTTAAACTAGTCCAACCAGTACGGGAGCAAAAAAATGTACATTTCGAATTTGGCCAAAAGGATTACTGGAACGTGTTCCTGACCGAGTCTCCAGTATGAATTTGGTCGGTTGATTGAATTTCATCCTATATATAGTACAGTACAGTTTGAACGTGTCCATAACAATGTATGGTGCGCGATATTGTTGTGCTATGAGCTATATGCTATGTATATGCTATTATATTATAGCGTAGTCTGAAAGCCGCTTTAATCTTTTATAAATAAAGTCCATTTGAAAAGCTCTTTAAGTCTTGTTACGAATGTTTGTAGGTTTGTAATTAATAATAACAAGCTTTGCGATCGCATTGGACCTAAGAAATTAGGGGTGCTAAAATAATCTCCCTATTTCAACACAGCGCAAGCCGAAACTACTTCAGAATTATGTTCTTCGAGAGAAATCGGTTTTAATTAAATAATGTAGAGAGTTATTTTGGAACTTTAACGTTTCCTAGAATAAAGTGCTCGGTAATAAATAACTTCAGAATGTATTTATTTTTATACTATTAATAAAGCAGTAAGAACTTCTGTCTGTACATTGATTACAATTACGAAATTTTAATTGAAATGGGTTAATAGTATTGTACTGTATGTATTCACTTATATAATGTCTGTAAGTACAAGTGTTAAAAGTAAACAAAGTATATATGAGGCCATGAGCGCCAGAGCGGCCTATCTTTTCCAGACACAATCTTAGGCCGCTCTGGCGCTCATGGCCTCATATATATGTCAGTTTTAATTTGAGAACAACTAATGAGATTCGGATTCCTTTTTTAGGGTTCCGTAGTCCGACAAGGAACTCTTATAGTTTCGCTATGTCCGTCTGTCCGTCTGTCCACGGCTTAGCGCAGACACTATTAGTACTAGAAAGCTGTAATTTGGCATGGATATAAATATTAATCACGTGAGTGGCTAAAGATTTGTGAGGTCTAGCGTTATCATGATGAAAAATCGATGGTCCTGCCTGGCGGTAACAGCTCATAATGAATAATGCCCTTCCAATCCCACCATACACACAGCATTACCTTGTTGCGATATAACCCGGGTTTCGCCAGGGTCTGTGAAGCCTGACCAGCCTTTGACCACGACCTTTTTCGCAAGTTCTTGTCGTACGTGATCCACTTTTCATCACCAGTTATCAGGTTTTTCAAAAATGGTTCGGTTTCATTCCGTTGTAATAAAGAATCACAAATGAGTACACGGTTCATTAAGTTTCTTTCAGTGAGCTCATGAAGCACTCAAATATCGAGCTTTTTTCTGTACCCAACTTGTTTCAAATGCGCCAAAACTGTTTTGTGGTCAATCCCCAGTTCTTCAGCTACATCGTAACTACTGATATGCCGATTTTGCTCCACTTTTTCAAAAATGCCATCCATTTTATCCGTAACAGGGCGCCCAGAGCGAGGTGCATCTTTGACATCAAAATTTCCGGATTGAAAACGCTTAAACCAAATTTGTGCTACTCTCACAGACACTGCACTAGGTCCATAAACATCAAATTTTTTTTGCGGCTTGCGTTTCTTTTTTACCCTTTTTGTATTGAAATTTTATAATGTATGAATTTCTTCATTAGATTCACTCATCTTAACAGTAAGAAAAACAAATGAAAATTACACATTTTATCTAATTTGAATTTGGAATTATCTTTTTTTAAATTTAAACTTTTATAATAATACCAAAACCAGCCACATACAAATGGTATAGCCAAAGAGATTTTATTACAAGCTCATACATACTATTTGCAAAAAGAGTTTTTCCCCAACCTATTATTTTTTTAGTATTCGGTATTTAAAGGATAAAAAGATAACACACATAGATATATATATATATATATTATAATGAATTTAAAAGGAAAAATATCACAGATAGGTAGGCTTTACAGGTTTACGAGAACAGGTCGCGCCAAAATTTTGGTCCCCTCTAATGTATGGGACTAGAAGTTTGGCGCGGTCTGTATTAGTAGACCAACTTATAAAATGTGGCGTGCAACTACGGAACCCTACATTGCGCGTGGCCCGACACGCATTTGGCCAGTTTTTTTATTACCATTTTAGTGACCTGGTCAACCTGGTGTTCATAAAATAACGCCCAAGCCGAAAACGGTGCAGAGATTGAATAAATGCGGGCAGAGCCGTGGGCGAAAGGCAATTTTTAATACAAACCTGTAATTTTACCGTAAGGCACATTTAGAAGCGGTAAACTGTAACATTTGCTTCAATTATATAGTTTTTAGGGTCCCGTACCCAAAGGGTACCAAACGGGACCCTATTACTAAGCCTCCGCTGTCTGTATATCCGTCTGTCACAGATGTCTACAGCTTCAACCGTAATAGGCAAACAGTCAAAATTTTCACAGAATACGTGTTACCATGGCCTCTACCACGACTGTTAAAACTAAAATTTCTGCAAGGTAATTTAGCTATGATTATTTCAGTAATATATTGCAATTAATTGATACAATTTAGTTTTGATAGCAGTAAATCTAAATTAAGAGCCGTTAAAATCAGCTATAATAAAGCGGTCTAGTTTTTTAAACTTTTGGGTACGGAACCCAAAGAAGAATAAAGAAGATCATATTAAAAAAAAACTTTTTGGGTATTTCACATACCAATACATCGTCAAAAAATAAATCTCCCATTCGGAGGTGTTTCCGAGTATGGACTATGTATTGCAAGTTTCAGTCCACAATCGTCCACCCATGTTTCACCGACGATTATGACGTCCTAGCGTGCTGGGTGGTGAGCCCAACCGCCAAATTGAACCCGTAACCTTCGTGCTAGTGATCGATATTCATTTTTCATCACTAAGGCTCTGAAAGTAAGTCGTATATAACTCGCAATGCGGGAGGTAAATTCGATTTACCAACCTAGGGAGGTAAATAAATTTGAAAATCAAACGAGTGTCCCTTATGTAGTAAATCACTCGTTTCGCTTAATGACAATGGATAATATCTTTTCTGCCTATTTCCTTTTTATTTTGTTATTCTGTATTTTATTTATATATTATTATGGAAAAATGTGACTTGGGTATGTAGGAAAATATGCTAAATAAAATGATAAAAAGACGTACACAGCAACTATATTAGTTTTATTTTTAAAACAATCACACTAGCCAGTAAGACAAAAAAAGTCACTTGAAAATAAAATGGCGGCAGTAAAATTATCTTGTTTAAAACGTTGTTGTAAACATAATTTCATAATTGATTAACGACATATTCCATTGATTGCAGGTCGAATTAGTTTTTATATCCTGCAAAATGTGTTATTGGTTATTTTATTATAGATAGACCCTTGATAATGGTGTAAAACCGAAACCTGTTGGGATAAATATATTACTGTGAAACAAGTACTGGTGCAGCTAATCATCATGTTATAATTTTGTAAGATTTTTTAATTTCCTGGCATCAGTTATGAAAAGTAGAGTGTTACACACGGGTGTAAGTGATCAATTGCACCCTCGAATTATAGCCTAAATATCCGAGATATTTGATAACTTCAAAAATCTCCCTTGTATAACAATCTACTATTGTAAAATTGATACATAAAGTATACTTTTTACAGGTCAAAGTTAATATTTACGAAAAGAATAGAATATGAAAAAAGTATAATACGGAAAATACGTACAAAAAATATTTAGGTTGGGCTACTACAATGTAATAAAATTATACACCTGCATAAAATAAAGGAATACTTACATGAATAAAAATATTATACAGTAAAATTATATAATACAATGAACAAATAAGTTGATAAATAAACTAAATTGACCATAAATAAAAATAATGCCTTACCATTCGCCAATTCGATTAGTCTTGTTAAGAAGAAGGGCATGAAACTTAGCAGTCATGTCCTTTTTTTCATGTTTTTCTTTTTTTCAATAATTTTTGTTACCTTATCCTATTCTATACATTTTTCTTATACCTAGTTAAGTAAAGGCATAAAAACAACCCGTCTCATATTGTCTATTACCTTTAACAGCAAAGTCGGTTTAGGTATTAATTAACTTTGAGCCTTTAAAAGAATGATAAAATTGCTAATTTATGAATAACAATTTTGATAAAGATATTATTGTTTTTACACCATGCTTCATTTTCGATCAAATAAATCAATATAATAATAATTTTTTAATAAGCCTTTTCAAGTAGCCCCTGCTTAATGTACAGTTTAAACTTATTTTCAGGCAAACTAAGGACCTCCTCTGGAAATACTGATATAAATCAAAACACATTTCGTATATCATTTGTTTTTTTTCAGGCGGAGGTTACCAGAAGACGTCAAAAGTTGTAAAAACTATGCATATTTAGAAGAAATTTATGACGCAGTTCGAGCAACTGATAGTAAGTGTTACATTTTACATTTTTTTATTATTGCTAAGTTGTTAGTTTATAAAATTTAAGTTACAAAAAATATACCTACGAAAATCTTAACTCTCTAAACTTAAACTTAGAAGGCACTGAGAAAAAAGGTAACAGATATAGATAAAAACAGATGGAGAGATATGAAAAAGAAATCTCTAAGAATAAATAATGTCAAAGAATTAAATAGTGAATAGAAAACATTTCAAAGTATCAAAACAAACTCAACTTGAAATCGAATTTATTCATCGAAAAATATTTAAGCAAAACTAAGACAAGAATATTAAACAAGTTTAGTGACCATCGTCAAAGGACCGAAATATCATCAGTCTTTAAATTCTTTGAAATGCCATAGAGTACAAAAAATAATAGTAAATCGGATTTAATTTATAACGAATAACCATATTAACTAATTAAGTATTACTTAAAACATGTGAGTATGACTATTATGTAGGAAGAGGAAGGTATTATACTAAAATAAATTTTCATTGATATTTACAGTTTTTTATCCTCAAACGAAACTAAAATACACATTATACAATCGATATGAAAGAGGTGCTAAAGCTAACAATGATAAATACATGGACATGGCAAGGGTCAGGCTTAGATGTACAGATTTTTAGTGAGTTTATTCGTGAGGTTTAACGTTTATGAAATGAACTCACGATAGATTTACTTTAAAACGCTATATGACAAAATCTTTTCTTAGCTGAAGCCTGCGTGGTATAAGAAAATCACCTGCCAAATTTCTAACACACACTGCGACACTCTGCAATTTTGGACATTTTGTGATTATTTTTTTGAGTGAGTTAGTTGTATTTATGATGTATTTGTATGTATATTATATAATGTATATGTTGTCCTATTACAAAAAGGTCCAAAAAGCTTCGAGTTTGTTTTTGCTATGCAAGCAGGAAAAAAGTAAAAGTAAAGGATATATGAATATAATTTGCAATATTCCGCTAAACAATTCTTGTCGTGCTATTCAAAATGCAGACTCGTACACCGCCCGCCCGCCCGCATAAAAACATGCAACAAGCAAGCAATACAAGCAAAGCAATCTTAAATAACAAGCAAGAAAACTTATCGACACGTGTTTCGCCTCTGAACGAGGCATCCTCGGGATGTGTTGCTAGCTCGGCTTCTCCGCAGCAACTGATGTGTTGCTCGCCCAGCCGCTCCGCAGCACTGCTGAGCTGTCGGGCGAACAGCATCAGTTTCAACTTTGACCTAAGGAGGAGACGAGGTTATTCTTTCTTAACTTTTTCATGTACATGGCTTCTATTAACGTAGACAAACACAGACTGCTTTAAAATAGGCTTAATTTTAAACTGCACACATTTTTTTTACACTAGGCCTATCTTGACGAGTTAGTTTTAAGTCATCTATTCAGTATTCAAACACAAACTGTTTTTATTCCACTACAAAAATAACTACACTGTTCCAATCACAATCCTTGCCAAGAATCAAAGCCATTTCTTGCAAACAACCGCAAAAGTTTATAAAATCCTCAGTTGGTTTAACTTTGATGAGGCTTAAGCATTGCTTAATAAAAGGTAGCAGACTTTCATGTCACGGTTTTTATCCGGCGAAAAAAATTTCCGAGCCTCTTTGTCGTTAGTTGTAGCACATTTTTGAGTAAAGTTTATTTTATTTTATTTACAGTGGGCACTCGCTTGGCTCACGCTTAGACTTGGCCAACTACTATAATTCCTTTTGTGCCATTACAGCGCCCAAGGTTCAAGTGCCCAGAAAATACTTAAAAAAGTAGCGAAACCACTCTCCCGGTACGGCTGTCCATGATGTCATACTGGAACACGACAAGTTACATGGTGTCGTCATGAGGGTGGCGACAAGCCACCACCTAATTCTAGCACCAGTTGAAGTGACAAAATTTGTCAGGTCTGCTCCAGGTGTTCCTTCTTGGAGTAATCACTGGTTGTACCCCTTTCAACAACCTTGGAGTTATTGGCGGTCCACTGTAACCTAAACTAAGTAGTAACATAACGTTGGGCTCCGGTTTTATCTCAGTCAGTTTGCGTCAATCTAGGAGGTTCCTTTACAGTTATTTTAAAGTTCTTAGTGAATAGCGATGAAAAGTCTTACTTGTACTAGTTCCACAGTGTTTATTTCTCCTCTGGTAGCGGCCGGTTTCGTTAAAAAACATCTTCAGGCAAATTAAAGAAAACGAACCGGTCGCTAACAGACGAGAAATAAACACTGTGGAACTAGTACACGTAGACTTTCATTGCTATAATGGAGTTCCATCAAGAACCATCAATCAAATCTATTAATTATTCTTAGCGAATATCCAAGTTACTGTTAAATACATAAATAATCCCTTTTGCATACCCTGTTCGATAAACTTTTCTATTAGTATCTTAAAGTACGTTAAATTGCTATAATTGCTTGCATTTGAATAAATCTTTTTAATACGTAAATAAGGGAATTCGTTTCGGTATCGATGCGAAATGATTGCTTTTTGATTATTGAACAATAAATATGAAATAAATGTGATTTATGGCATTCCGCGACGATAATTTTATGTCAGTTGGGCTTTTCCAACAAAGTTATATAATATTATTCAATACGTGTTGAATGTCTAAATCAACATTAAACACGCTTTAAAGTTGGTAAAAACATTTACGCAAGCTGTGATCCATAAAATTACGCAATTCTGCCTAAAAACCCTGATTATTGTTAAACAATAGTCGCGAAATAGCGTGCATCCACCAGCTTGTCATCGTCCACTGCTGGACATATGCCTTTCCAATGTTTCGACACTCTTAGCGTTCCTCAGTCTCTCATCCAGCCGCCACCCGCAACGTCCTTCAGATCGTCGGTCCAGCGGGCACTAGGTCGGCCTACACTACGCTTTGCTCTACGTGGTCTCATTCTAACGCCTTTCGGCCCCAACGGCCATCACATTGGCGACAGATATGGCCGGTCCACTGCCACTTCATCTTATTGATTCGGCAGGCTATGTCGGTCACTTTCGATCTCCGACGGATCTCTTCGTTTCGGATTTTATTCAGACACGTAAGAAGGCTTTTCAAGACAATAAGGACGCCCAAAAACGGGATAGAGAAAAGTCCATGCATTGAAAAACGCGAAGTAAAGGCTATTTTTGTAGTTAAAAACATATAGTCTCTCCAAACTAATAAGGTAAAAATAACAATAAGTAATGGCTGTTTCAAACATATATATCGGTAAACCCATTGATTAAAACATAGAAAAGCATTTTTGTCAAAATTATTATATATATACAGTGCAGAAGGTGAGACTGGGGAATTGCGATTATGTGCGTGCACAACATTGACATTATGGAAAACAACTCTTATAGCAGTGCAGGCAAGGTCTATTTTTGAAAAATCATAGAAACATAAAGTATATCATGTACAAAAGAAGAATAAGATAAAAGTCAAGACATAATTTTTTGAAAACAGACCTTGCCTGCACTGCTATAAGAGTTGTTTTCCACAATGTCAATGGTGTGCACGCACGCAATCGCAATTCTCCAGTCTCACCTTCTGCACTATACACGGACACACACTTCTAGAGATAATTATGTTGATCATCTCTTTCGTTATGCGATGGACCCACTGCGTCTTAAATATAATTAAATATTAAATATTTAAATAGAATTGACATTCTGATTGTTGTTGGTAAAAAGACTTAAAAATAGTAAGCCTTTAGGTGAATGTATTTTTCTTGGGTTTCCGTACCCAAAGGGTAACCAACGGGACCCTATTAGTAAGACTCCACTGTCCGTCCGTCTGTCACCAGGCTGTATCTCATAAACCGTGATAGTTAGTTGAAATTTTCACAGTTGATGTATGTCTGTTGCCGCTATAACAACAAATACTATAACCGGCCAAGTGCGAGTCATACACGCGCACTCCCATGAACAAACATGGTACGGAACCCTTCGTGCGCGAGTCCGACTCGCACTTGGCCGGTTTTTTTTTATTACTATTTATGTTGTTGGCCATGTGCTGTTTACGAACGTCACCTCCAGTACAATTTTAATTAACATTCACCTGAGTGAGAGTCCCCTCCTCCCCTCCCTCGGCTCAGGACGCTTATAATGTGTCTTATATCAAAGCAAAGACTGACTGACATTGAACTGTCTCTATTAAGTTGATGTCTTGTAAAAACTCCCATTACGCATTGCAGGTTGTATCGATATTTTGTGCCAGCACCATATATTTGTCTTGTCATTGTTGTTTGGTTGTAAACAACGAGCTGTATCGTTGGACTTTGAACAGTGTACGCTGAGTATACGTTTATCGCAGTGCAAAGGTCAGCAGGACGAGCCCATTATACTTGGTGAAATTAAATCAACCGACAAAATTCATACTGGAGACTCGGTTAGTCTTCAGGAACAAGGTTTAATGATGAAACTAGAAAAAAATATTTTTTGCCCCATAGTGCCTGCACTAGGAATTGTACTTATACTAGTCCAACCAGTAAGGAAGCAAAAAAATATTTTTCGAAATTGTCCAAAAGGATTACTGAACCTAGTTCTTTCTCGCTCGGACACTTCGTTCAGTCCGCTAGCCGCGTGCTTAGCGATCGGACATCCCGTCCTATTATGAAAAGCATCGAACGATGAGCGAGATCGAGCGTAAATAGGCATAATTTTTTTTTTCTAAAATATGCAACTACCGCTGAAAAGGTACTAAATATGAAATATGCATTTGCATATCATAATCCGGTCTCTGTTGATCACTAACCGAGTCTCCAGTATGAATTTGGTCGGTTGATTTAATTTCACCCTATATAGATGGGCGTTGATTAGAAATCCGAGAATTTCAAAGAAGCAAGAATGATTAGTTTTTCACTTGACAGAGTGTATTCTTCAACTTTTACGTACTACATACAAAATTTCACTGGCGAAATTGTCACAAATAAATCGGAACCCACTTTCGCTCCCTTGAGATTGAATTACTTTCCGCCCGAGTGTATCAATGTACAGCTTTGAACTCTAATAATATATACGAGATGTTTTTCTGAGACGTATACTAAAAATACATTTTCTTGAATATATGTAAGTGGTTTGTCATTTACAGGCGAATTATTCTTAGTTTGGTTCGTATTTCAAAGGAAAATTGGCGGTCAAAGGCTGTGAAATAATCTCATGATTTATTTTCAAAATATATGGGAACTAAAAGCTTTAAGCTCCAAGCGTGTGATTTATAGTGTAATACTTAGATTATAATAAGGATTTATAGTTTAGTATGAGGTGGTGAATATTATATTTCAGTCCGCAATTTCTGGCATAGGAGTGGAAATACACACAATGCGTGACCAAATATATGGGTTATAAAATTTTAAGAACTACAAAAAGATAAACTCTTTCTTATTTGTACAAAAAAATCCTTGAAGTATAATTACAAAAAGCCTTCTGATTAATCTTCGCCAGGTGCACTGCTACTCCTCACTCCCGGTGAGGGTGAAACATGAGGGGATAAAAAGGAGGGGCAAATATTCATAAAAAAATTTAATATAAATCTATAGATTTACTTCATGTACATGTAATAATGTGTGAAATACAATTAAGCTCAAAACTTAATTGAAATTTTTGTACTTGTTTTAAATTCAATTAGTTGGACATGTAATACGTGTATATAATGTAACTACATTACAAAAAAAAGTATTCATTAATTTATCATTCTCATTCATGAATATTACAGAGGTGTCGTTTTGACGGAATTGACGGTCTCAATCAACATTCTGTATAAAATTCAGTGTTGTACTATGGATATATGATAACTTATTATTTCTGCTGATTGCTAGGCCTTCGTTTTTCTGTATCGTCAATTTCTGTCCTTGGCCAATTTCATCCAGAGTTTACCAATAATAAGCATGGTAGGTTCTTTGCCGCGTTGGCTCTTTGCAACCATTCTATAACTTATGCTATCTAAGATCATTGAATAAGGAGCAACTTGGGTTGTAATTTTTTTTGTGGTTACTTATCTCTGTATTTTAATCTTGTTATTAGTTACTAAATAAAATTCTAATAATGAATAAAATATAAATTTAAAAAAATTTTCTTCGTGAAAACATGAATTCTTAAGGGATGTTTCCGAGTGAGGACTGTGAAATGCTAGACACAGTCCACACTCGTACACCCATCTTTCAGCCACGATTATTATTAAAATTTGAATTAATACAAATGTTGTTTTTTATACCTTTTATTAATCTACAAATAATAGTATTATTGGTATAAAAAAAAACAATTAAACATTTATTTATATATATTTCGGCCTTTGGTAAGGGAACGTCATCAGTCAATCAATAACTTGTACCAATAGATAATAATCTCCACCTCATACTTAAGCATCAATCTTTGCATTACTTGTCTAACTAAATATTGGAGTATAAATCACACGTCATGAGTTTGACTTTTAAGGATAATTTCTTTCAGGTCTCATCTACAACAAACAATTTTTGTATATTATCTATCACGCACACCGTGAAGATAAATAAATTATGTTGTTAGGTTACGTTCTTACTTTTTGCCCTTGTTTCATCTCCGATAAGGTGAAAAAGTGAATGAGTGTGCATAAATATATTGAAAAATATCAAAACATGTATACCAAATGGAAGCAAAACAAAAATTGTTTCTAAACAGACCCCAACAAATTCTACCTTCAGGGGTCTAGCATGCGCCCTCGATACAGTGTGTTTCATACTATTTGCTGTCTCACACATCGACCAACTCAATATGATAAAATGAAGACGCTGCTAGCTTCACATACATACGTAGATTTACCTTGTGTTTTATTTTCTCCACAGGTGTATGCACAAAGGAATTCATGGCTAAATTAGGGGAATATTTAATACTAACAGCTTTCTCACACAACTGCCGACTAGAGAGGGCGTACAAATGCCTAGGGACGAATTTAACGGAATTTCTAACTACCCTCGACAGCGTGCACGACGTTCTACACGACCAGGTAATAAATTTTCTCAAAGGTTCTTACAACTTTTAGGGTATTTAGGTATTTAAAACTCTTTTGGCACGTGGATGATATTGACGTTGGTTTTACACGTCGAAATTAATGTTCAAAAAACAACAGAATAAGACAAAAATGATATGTGGGGAAAGTCAATAAAAATGTTCAAAGGTTATTAGGCTTATATACTTAAATTAAATTAGATTAAGTCCTTACACAAGTAAAAATTTAAGAATATTAATATTATATGTACATGATTCAATAAATAAACAAGTTCATCTTCTCATGTTTTATATGTTTCGTTAAAACTGTTAAAAAGGTGAATAGTACATTATGATACAAGTGAGCTGCGTTGGACATTACAGTCGAGGCGGGATTGCAGGACCAGCCGAAGGCGAGGCGGGATTGCAGGCCGAGCCGAAGGCGAGGCCGTAATGGAGTCGAGAGTATAATGTCTAATGCTCGAGCGTTTCATACGATGTTTTTCAACACATTTCCGGGGAAAAATAGAAAAAAATCTTTTTTTTCCACATAATCGAAACCACAGCTATGAACTGACAATTTTCTTTGAAAAATGGCAGCGGAGATTTTGTTTTTTGCGCAGATGTAAATAGAGGCACTGACGCAAAAATCCAAACAGCCAAATATCAAATATTTTATCAAACTAAATATTTTTATATTTACAACAAAAAATCGAATTCATTTTTGATAAAATAAATACGTTGATGAAATTAATAGATTATTTATTATAGTTTAACTGAGACAGTCTATTTATTCGCTAAAACTTTACTATTTGTCAAGACATCAAAACTCTTTACAAGGATTTAAAAAAAAATTGTTTTGTAAAAAACACTAGTGCGATAATGTAAAGTGAAAAGCACGCGAGTTTAATATGCTGCATTATGACCCTAAGAACGCTGCATTGTGTTGAAAAATAAATTTCATGCTGTTCCGTACCAACACACAAATACGACAACGACCAGTACTATTTCCAGGCATTTATTTCCTAAATGACAGATCCATTATTGCTACCAAAATAGCCACTATGTCAATACTCACTAGGATTATATTCTTCTGAGAATGTTAACAGCACACGTGTGGTGAAATTCTTAGAGCAGTGATCATTTACTTTTTAGTATTTTTACCTATTAGTGTTTAATGTACATATTTAACTAATTTATTTTTTGCGTAATTAATTTGTAAATAATTTTGTCTATCATGTTAAACGCATTGAACTTGCGTCTTTAATGAATCTCATGTGTGTTTTAAATAAATAATAATACAGTTAATTGAATATATTCCTAGTGGGTATTGACATAGTGGCTATTACATTGAGCAAACAAATGCTTGGAAATAGTATAATCAACTATACCCGAAAATTCACCAACGGAACATTTTCTTTCAAAATTCCCATTTATTTAAAACGTTAAGTGTTAATGACCATCCATCCATCCCTCAGCCTTTTTTGTCCACTGCTGGACATAGGCCTTTCAAGGATTTCGTCACTCTTGGCGGTCCTCCTGGAATAAATGCCCATACTCACACACGCTGGGCAGGCGGGCTGGTTAGCGCGGTGCCGAAACCCTTGCACCAGTGACGCCGCTGCCCGTCACCAGTCTGTTTTATATAAGGATCGGCAATTGGGGATGGATATACCGCCATCCATCGGTCCCAAGGCAATGGTGGGCCGCCTGGTTTTGCCTAAAAGCTGTTCTCTTACTCTCCCCCGAATAACTTCGGGAGGATTTGCGAGTAAGATGGTGGTACCTCCTATGTTAATGACCAATATACTTTTATCTATCAGGACGACCAACAAAAAGACGAATCTTCAGAATACGAGGCTGCGTTCGTCTGTACGACATCACACGAAGGAAAACTCGAGTTACAGTTCACGACGGAGAGCGAACCCGTGGCATACCTACTAGTCGGTTGCTTGAGAGCCGTGGCACGGAAACTGTATGACACGCAAACGGATATAAGACTGATGAGCTACAGGAATGACCCTAGGAGATTCAGGTATGTTATTGGGTATTTATAATAATTTGGCCAAGTTGACCACAACACACAATACGGATACGGAACCCTAAAAAATTGTATGGTAAATAACAATAATATAGATGTCATATCAATAAAAAACAATTATTAACTTTGTATTGGGGTCTTACTCGCGATAACTAACAACATACCTTAATACCCCAATACAAAGTTAATAATGTGTGAAAATCACGAAAGCTTAAAGTTTACTAATAAAAAAACAAGCTGCTAAAATATTAGCGCCTGACAAAAAATTTGGCGCTGCCTGCGTACGGAACCCCACTTCTTATTTTTTTTATTTAACTTTAGAATATGGTTTTACAATATGCCTAAATTTAAAACTTGTATGTATTACTGTATTTGAGTCTAATAATAATAACAAACGGTAGTTATTGACCTTGATAAAGTCTATTGAACTGTAATAATTTGAAAACTTGATATTGAAACGGCTAAGGCTGTACCTGAGCCTAGAACATGAACAAAGCCAGATTTTCGAGGGTTCTTTTGAAGAAATTAGGACTATTTTAATATTGAAAAAAAAAAAAATTTGATTTATCCATCTTTTATCTAGGTGATCTACTTATAAACAATGTACTGACTGAGATTTATACTTATGTCAAAAAAAAATGTTTTCCACCCTCTTTTTTTTGGTTTTCAAACGTTTGTTTCAAGAACGCGGCTAAGAGATTAAGTTGATGTATTTTTCATGAAATAGATAATAGAAATATAAAGGTTTTCTACTTAAAACCAATATTTTTTTCCTTACAAAATATTTCAGTATTAGCTAAAATCCCTCGGATCTGCTGTTTCTCGAGTAATTATTAGTATTACGCGTCCTAGACAAATAGGTCGATTATCTAACCAATAATCGCCTCTATCAAAAGCTAATAAAGTATTTGACATTAGCTTTTTAGTATTGGACGGGTAATAACATTTTTTCCTAGCCTGTGCCATACTCTTAATAGTCAGATTTCGTCTGACTGTCAAACGGGGAACCGCCGCGTAACCATGTTTGCCTCCGAAGATACTGTACGAATATAGTGAAACTAGTCTAGCGAAATCTGGCTATTAAAATCGTGAGTAGCCGTTTTAATATCAGTATGAATCTAAAACACGAATCTTATAGTAGTAAAAATGTGTAAACTAACGCTAAGCATTCTTATAACAAATAAAAAAATATACCTATCAAAATTTTTCTCAACTGCAATTAAAGGTAGACAAGTAACTGAATAAATTTCGAGTGTTCCAGTCGACCAATCAATCGAGATCAATGTGAATCAGACTTCATTAATTAATTCTTTTTTCAAAGGGATTTCAATCAGTTCGATGGAGTTAGCAGCCTTAATTGGGTTTCCTTAATGATTGGACCCCTTCAAGCTACCTCGATGGTTTTGCTGAATAATTTTAGGGCTCACGGAATAAACGGAAACCTTTATACTGAAACCTCGGTATTTGTGTGTCCGTCCGTTAGTGTTAGATAATGATAGATGTATGATCACAACTGCAATGTCGGAACGGAATACAGCCAACATGTGGTTACACTGCTCACTCACTTGATCTCTCTCTCTCTTCTTCAATGTTTGTGGCTAATATGGACGCTAATAAAAAGCTCAGAATTTATATTGAAGTATTATTTATTTAAATACTTATCAGTTAGAAACATAACTCTTGTTGAGCCGAATTTTGGCACACACGAATGTGGAGAATTATTTTTATTTTTATTTTTGAACATATTTGGGTGTCTTATTGTATTTTTAAACAGTAACAATAATTACACCCACGTGGACGAACTATGTACACTTATGATGGATTTTTTATTTATTACTTTTGAAGAACTCTTTTAATTAAGGTGGTAAAACCGAATCCCGGTGCAAAATGCACATCATAACATTGTTTTCCTCACTTTTGAATAAAAATTATGCAAAATTGCGTTTTAGAGCAATTAGCGGAAATTGATTATTAGTAGGGTAGGGTTAATAGTAGGGTTCTTGCATTAAAATTATGTTATTTTATGCCTTACATTTTGATTACAACGATAAATACGCTTTTAAGTTTGTTAATCGAATGCAATCAAAAATTAAATCACAAAATGATAGAATTTGAATGTAAAACCCCTCTTATTACTAATAAATTTCCGATAATTGCTTTAAAATGCATTTCTTGCATACTTTTTATTCAAAAGTACGGAAAACAATAATATGATGTGCATTTTGCACCTGGGTTCGGTTTTAATACCTTTAGGTACAGTAGCGAGCTGTTCAAACGCCCTATTTGTTAAAATTGTAATGGCTATAGTCGCCGTCAATAGGAATTGTACTAAACTGTACTAAAGCAATCCATTATTACACCAGTTTTTAAAAGTGGTAACAAGGATGAAGTTAATAATTTTAGGCCGATCTCTGTTTTAACGGCAATTTCAAAAGTTCTAGAAAAAATAATAAATAACAGACTCATTAGCTTTCTTGAAAAGTATAGCATCTTATCAAACTCTCAATACGGTTTCAGACAATGTAAATTGACTCATGATGCAATAAAGGACCTAACATCAGTAATTATAGAGCAACTAGATCAGAGTAAGAAATGCCTAACTGTTTTCCTAGATTTAAAAAAAGCTTTCGATACAGTGTCTATCCCCACCCATTTACGAAAATTAGAACGAATTGGAATTAGGAATACTCCTCTGGAGCTAATGAAGGATTATTTGTGTAGCCGCATACAAAGAACTAAAATAGGAGAATATATTAGTGAAGACCTACACGTAACCTATGGAGTACCACAAGGGAGTGTCCTAGGTCCTACATTATTCCTAATATATATAAATGACTTGTGTAACTATAAAATTAATCAAGGTCACATATTCTCTTATGCTGATAACACAGCTGTGGTTTTTACTGGTGAGACGTGGGAATCTGTGCATAGTGAAGCTGAGGCTGGATTGGCTAAAATTGATACCTGGCTCAAACAAAACCTATTAACCTTAAACACCTCAAAAACCAATTATATCTGTTTTGGTATAAATAAAAGCTCACAACCTAAAAAGTCTGGCCTTAAAATCCACAGTTGTAAATACTTACATAATGACTGTAACTGTCCATCAATAGGGAAAGTAGCCTACACTAAATACCTTGGAATAATAATAGATCAGCGATTATCCTGGCACCAACATCTTGAACTAACAACCAGTAGAACAAGAAAACTCATTTATACATTTAAAACATTAAGACATGTCGCCAATCGTGATCTACTAAATCAAATCTACATAGCCCTGGAGCAATCTATCCTAACATACTGCATCTACATCTGGGGGGGTGCTACAAAATTAAAGTTTCTTGAATTAGAGCGAGCTCAGAGATCCCTACTAAAGGTTATGCACTTTAAACCGTATAGATTTCCTACTCAAGAACTGTACTGTTTTACGAAATTACTAACCGTAAGAAAGTTGTACATATTGAACTTACTGATGCAAAAGCATAAGTCACTGTCTTACTATCCCACGAACAAAAGAAGAAAAGATATCGTTGACTCATACAGTGTTAAAACAAAGTTTGCAATGCATCAATTTAAAAAACAATCTGTTTACATTTACAATAAAGTAAACAAGCTACTTAACATCTACCCACTACTATTATTTGATTGCAAAAAGAAAGTCACCGAGTGGTTATTGACCTTCAATTATGAAGAAGTGGAGGAGCTGCTAAAGGTTATTGTGTGAGCACTTTTATAAGATACAATTTATTAACTATTTATTTAAATAATTTGGGCTTCTATTTATCTAAATTTAATTTATTTATTTTATTTATTTATTACATTATTTATGTATAAAAGTACTAATAGAATTATGTTATAAAGCTATCTATGTATCTATGTAAACATGCACCCAACCTATCCCCCTCACAATCTAAACATACTTATACCTAAGTTTTGTTATATATATTTTTTTTTAATTGCTGTTTTTAGTTTTATTGCTGTTTTTGTTTAACAGTAACTTATATATATATATATATTTTGTTGCACAAGAAGAGCACCTATTATATGGAAGAGCGGGGTATCCTGGCACAGGTACTTCGTACTTAAAAGGATGCCCCATCCACTGATGTAATTAGTATGTAAGTTTTGCACAATAAACAAATTTATTATTATTATTATTATGTAGGTACACTTTTCAGTCACGGGCCCATAGGGACCCGGTCATTTGAAAGGCATTCATGGGGCCGAAGCCAACATTGAAGAGGCCTTAGTACCATTTAATCTAAATGTGAGATGGCCGCATCAATGGAGGCCTCTCCCTCAATGTACCATTGGGATACACTAACGGACAGTCCCCCATAGTTGCCAAACTATTGCCAGGAAGGAAGACTTGGAGTGGGCTATGAGGATGGGATGCTAGATGGGCCGGATAACAGGGCTATGGAGTGAGATAACGGGCATCTGCCTCAAAAATCTCTCACAAATTTAAGTCTGGCAGATGGTGACTTGCTGCTTGATGACTACCCAGAAGGATAGCCGTTGTGGGCCCCCTATCTAGCCACCATGGGGCGGCCAGGGGGCAACACTATGTAAGCAGCTAAGGTTGTCGAGAGGTGAGTCTGCGGGGCGCAAGATCCTTATACAGTCAAGTGCCCCCGGCGTTATGACATTTTACACTTCCAACCTGGAGCATAGGTTCCGCTCTTGCGACTCCACTCTGGCCGGCTGGTTAAGGCAAGCACAGAGGCGGGGAGGTGTGTCGCTGTGTGTATGTGTGTGTAAGTGCATGTGTGTGTGTTTCCCCTGGAGGTAGGGTCCGAGGTGTCGCCACTCACCATCGGCTCGCCACAAGCCGCCCTGCGGTGACTGCTTGCACTGTACGTACCAGAGGGCGAAGGGGTCGTCACACCCCGACGCCATCTGGACGCACCAGTGGGCGGTGGGGTCGTCACTTCCCTACGCCGTTTATTATTATGTTTTTATTTATTTATTTTTTTCTCTCTTTTTCTGAAAAGAGGTTAGAAGAGCACGGGCCGCAGCCAAGTGCATAAACTATATTATAGAGTGTTCTGTGATAGGTCTGCCTGCAAAAATTTTCTCGTGATGCGGCATGTATTTAAAATTACTGCTTTTTGTATGATATGGATTAAATATGTGGGAATATTTAGAATTTTTAGGCTAGTCAGAATGGTTTTTGGTATGACTCCTGTGGTTGATATAATTATTGGGACTATTTTTACGGTATTTGCTCGCCACTGTGTTTTTATCTCAACGGCTAGGTCTTTGTATTTGTTCATCTTTTCTGTATGTGTAGCTTGTATATTATGAGTATTTGGGATTGCTATATCTATTAAGTATACGGTTCCATCTTGTTTGTCATGTATTGTAATGTCCGGTCTATTGAAATAAACGGTTTTATCGGTAATTATGGTCCTATCCCAATAAATTTTTATTGCGTTACTGTCAAGAATTTTTTCCGGTATGTATTTATAGTAGGGGGACTTTTGCTCTATAAATTTGTTTTTGTGGGCAAAATGTTGATGTATAATACAAATACAAATACAAATTTATTTTTCTCAAATGTTAGTAGGTACAAACAAAAAAACTAGCCTATGGTTAACTTTTAAAAAAAATCTCATGTGATGTTAACTTAAAATACACATTAAGTAAATGAAATATTATCCATATTTAAAATTTTGTACAAACTAAATTGATACACGTCACTGAATAGAATATGCGTGCTCCCATACCAGAATTCTCCGTTTCATGGGATGCACAAAAGTGTTTTAATAATGGAGGCTACTTGGTCATGCCTGTGTTTGTAGTCCGTTTGTACTATAGTTTTGCACGCTCCAGTTATATGTTGAATGGTTTCCGAAGCGCTGCTGCAATGTCTACACATATCTGTAGGTAAGTTACGTTCTTTAAGGATATATTTTTTGTAGTTCCGAGTGTTAATGACCTGGTCTTGAATCGCTATCATGAAAGCTTCTGTTTCTGGGAATAGTTCTCCTCGTTTGAGCCATGCGTTTGACCAATTCTTGTCAATATGTGATTGGTCAAGGTCTTTGCGGTGTCGTCCGTGTAGGGACTTTTTCTTCCATATTTCTATTTTTTCTGTTGCCTGTGTAAGTGATTCATTTGGCTGTATGTTTTTGTTACTTAGATTTAGTGGTGTTAATTTTATGTCTGAAGCTGTAACGTGCTTATGCAGCTCGGATTGTTCGGATTTTGTGTGAAAGTATTTTCGTAGTATTGTTATCTGTCTATTGTGTATGTTTGTTATGTCAATTATTTTTCTTCCTCCCTCTAAGCGAGGTAAGGTAAGCCTTTGTTTACAGGATTTTGGGTGGTGCTTACGAAATTTAGTCAATTGTACATTAATTGTCGTTTGTAATTTCTGTAAGTCAGTTTTGGACCAGCTTATAATTCCAAATGAGTATGTTAGTATCGGAATGGCATAGGTATTGATAGCTTTAATTAAGTTTCGTGAATTTAAATAGGTCTTCAATATGTGCGTCAGTCTTTGTTTAAATTTCTTGATAAGATCACTTTTTGTTTCCTTCTGTTCAATACATTTCGATTGTTTGAATCCTAGATATTTGTACGTACTGTGCTCGTCCATTGGCTCAATCGTTTCACCTGTAGTAAGAGTATAACTATTTAGTTCAACTTTCCCTTTTTTAATTGAGTTGATTTTACATTTGTCTATACCAAACTGCATTTTAATGTCATTAGAAAACGTATGTGTAATATTTGCAAGTTTGAACAGTTCTCTTTTGTTGTTAGCGTACAATTTGATATCGTCCATGTACATTAGATGTGTGAGACTGTGTGATAATTGTGAGTTGTTAACAAGTTTAAATCCTGCATTTGTAGTATTACGAAGATTAGAAAGTGGGTTGAGTGCTAAGCAAAACCATAAAGGACTCAAAGCATCTCCTTGAAATATCCCTCTTTGTATTGTGATTGGTGCTGTAGAAACTTCTCCATCTTCACTATTTATTTTTAAATTAGTCTGCCAATTGGTCATAATTTTTTGTAAAAAATCCACTATTGTTTGATTGATTTTGTAGTGTGTCAGTACTTGTATTAGCCAGCTATGTGGAACCGAATCAAATGCTTTACGGTAGTCGATAAACATTGTATATATATTGCGTTTTGTTTTTCGGGCTTGTCTCATTGCTACTGAGTCAATTGTCAGTTGCTCTTTGCATCCTTGGCAATTTTTTCTACTACCTTTCTGTTGTTCAGCTAAGATGTTATTATCGTTGAGGTGAGTATAAATTATTTCACTAATGCATGATGTCATTATTTTATAAAAGGTTTGCAAACAAGTTATTGGTCTGTACTTTGCAGGATTTGCCGTGTCGTCATCTTTTGGGATCATATATGTTGTGCCTTGTGTTAGGAAAAGGGGTAATGTGTCTGGATATTCTATAAACTTGTGAATGTGAGTGTGTACCTAGTCGGTGCTTAAATTCTGTCACAAACAAAATTGGCTATAAAATGAAAACTAGTCACGATTTTCAAAAAAAGTTTTTTTTAAAAAAAGGTAATTTAATTAGCTTGCATTAAACACAAAATTTATTCAAAATGATTGCCACCATTTTTCACACAAGCCTTCAATCTTCGCGGCCAATCATCAATAGCAGCACGGACCATATTCATGTCGATATCGGCCACTGCTTTAATCAATGATGACTTTAGGCTGCTCAAATTTTTGTGAGGTTTAGAACAGACCTTCTCCTCCAATTCCTGCTAAATTTTGTAATCCAGTGGATTGAGGTCAGGGCTAGATGAGAGCCAATCTTGATGCCTTATTAGCTCGATATTCTGGCTCTCGAACCACTCCTGAGTTGTTTTGGCCTTATGAGCAGGTGTGGAGTCCTGTTGAAACAAAAATGGCCGTCCTCCAAAGAGTGTCTGGGGCAGATCTTTTACTATGCGATCTAAAACCGTGTCTTGGTACACTTTTGCACTGGTTTTGACACCTTTTTCACAAAAATGCACTTCAGTAGGGCCATAGTAGGACACTCCCAACCAAATCATGACTGATGATGGATGATGGCCGTGCTGCACTCTAGGAATGCCATTTTCAGCGGCCGCAGAGCTGGTAGCGTACACCCTGTCATTTTGTTTGTTGTACTTCTCTTTGATATTAAAAATTTTCTCGTCTGTAAACAGGATATCGCGGTGTCTGTTTCTTGCGTACCGCTTTAGCAAAACTTTGCATTTTTTGGCTCTCATAGCTATCAGACGCGCGTTCAGGAGATGTCCACTCTTTTTTCGGAAAGCTCGTAGTCCCAGGTCTTCATTGAGTACTTTTTTTACGGTACTTCTGGTTAATCCCATCTCCAAAGCCATCAGTTTCTGCTTGCGGACGGGATTTCTTGCAATACGCGCCTTGATTGCTTTGATGACCCCTGGAGTCCTAACGGAACGAGGTCTGCCAGTTCTTTTCTCGTCATCGACACTAGAGGTTTCATTGTACCTCTTGATGGTACGGTACACGAACCTCTTCGTGATTTTTAATATTTGAAGCAAGTTGAATATCGTCTTCGGTGGATGGCCGCAACGATGCAATGCAATTACTGCTACTCGGTCCTCTTTGCGAGTCCACTCCATCGTAAAAAATTAATGAATGTAATTGTGATTTGGCAGATTATTAATCAAAAAATATTTGAAAATCGAACACCATTTCATTTTTTTTTCTAGGTGTACTATTTTTAAAATAAATGGCCAGTGACAGTATTTAAGAACCGACTAGGTAAATATGGTTGTACGCTTTTTAATTTCTTGTACCAGTAGTTGTGTATTTTATCAGATCCTGGAGCTTTCCAGTTGTGAGTTTTATTTATAACTTTGACATAGGTCTCAATCGGTATAGTGTCAAATTTCATTTGTGTTATGTGATTTACCTCATTACTTCGTTTATCTATCCATTCCGCATTACGATTATGCTCCAGTGGGTTCGACCATATCTTAGACCAGAAACTGTGTAATTCTTGTGGTGTAGGGGTGTCATGTGGGATTTGTGTTTGTTGCCTAGTATTTAATGATGATCTGTAAAATTGCTTCTCATTGTTCCTGAATAATGTGTTTTGTGACTTCCTAAGTGTGCATGTTTTGTATCGTCTTAATCTGCTTGATGCTGCATTCAACTTTTGTTTAAGTGTGTCTAGATATTCTTGTGTTGTTGTGTTAACATTTTCATACTGTGCATGAGTTCCATGTCTTCTTTTTATATCTTCAACAAATAGTATTACATTTCTACTTCTATTTCCTTGTGCATATTGAGTCATTCTACCTAAATCCTGCCTTAATTTCCTTATTTTCTCTTCTAATCTTGTTTGCCATGATGGTTTTCTGTCTGATTTTGGTCGTTTAAATTGCGTATTGCTTACAAAAATTTTAGTTCCATTGCAGGTTGCTACCGTAAAAGCTGCACAGTAAATCAGGGTATGCAGAGTAAAAAAATCTTGTACAGAATTTAGGTATCTGGGCAAAATAGTGTTGTCAATGTATTGGGTTAGTTGGGCAAATTTTTTGGTTGATTTTTGTTTAGGTATGTAAGGTCTTTGTATGGGATCAGTATCTTTATATTTTTCTAACGTTTCCTCAAATATTTCTGTAAGTTCTCTTTGAGCATTTTCGTCGGTTAATTCTGTTTGTTTAGATGTTTGCTGAACGCTGTGTTGTTGTGTGTTGTTTAAAATGATTATTTGTTCATTTAGATTGTTATTAGTCAGATCAGTTAAATTTTCTGTTATTTGGGATGCTTCTTCCTCTTGAGTTATTGAATTTTGGGTTCTCATGCTATTATCATTTGTTATTTCTATTTCTACCTCATTTTTTATTTCTTCTAACCTGTAATCCGGTATGTATTTGTTTTTTATTATGGCTCTTCTCTGGTCGGCAAGGCGTTGTTCTGAGATGTGAGATAATTCGGGATAGCTTTCGATAAATTTAGAATAAAGTTGTTGGCGATATGCGGATTTATTTTTTTCTAGTTCTGTAATCCGGTAGTAAATTTTCATAATACTTTCATTTGTTTCGTTTGACCATCGCATACGTGTTAATGAACGGCCTTGTGTTGGTCTTATTGTGTTTTGGGTGTAAACTGTATTATTAGGTAAATTCTGAGTCTTATTTAAGCTTTCTTCTACTTGTTTTCTTATTTGGTTAAGTGTATTTTTGGGTAATAAATTATTTTGTACAATTGCTCTTCTTTGATCGCCTATTCTCTGTTTTGAAACTTGTATTTCCGGGAATTTATGTATGAATGCGTCATAAAGTTTGTCAAGAAATCTTCTTGTATCAGCTTCAAGCATAGTTATCTCGAGGTACGTACGCCAAATGAAAGTGTTCGTTTCTTCACTCCATCTTCGTCTTGTGCGTTTTTGGGCAACAGTGGGTTCAGGGTTATCGGCATATGCCTCCTGTACAACATCTGCTGCCTCATCGTTTTGTGATGAACTTGATGACATAGATGATTGTGATGCATGAGAAGGTGAACGTGAAAAACTATGGCGGGATGAATCTGATGCAGCGAATAAACTGATGGGTGATGTAGTCGATGATGTGGGATGACATGAGAGCATGTTGGGTGAAGGTGAGTTAGTTTTTTGTCCTACAACATTTCTCGGCTGTTCAGAACATAGCGATACGGTGCCCACCCCAGAGTACGTAGGGCTGCCCGGGCGTTTCAGCTCGGGGCGGGATTCTCCATTACTGGTACCCGCCTGGGGTAATATATTTCTACTTCTTAATCGCATCACTACTTCTGGTTTACTAGTGCTCCGTTGGTCATTGGTAAGTATTTAGCTAAATGCTGCCAATGTCCGCCCCTCACGTAGCATAAGATGGTCAAGCCGGACGTGGAGTTAGATTTGTGAGGGGCTTATTATTATTATTATTATTGTGGACTATGTAAACAAACCGTTTTCTCAAGGTTCTGTCATGGAGTCTCACTGAACATAATTCCAAATCATGAAGCATCAAGTCTTACCTGCCATTCACTGTATTTCATCATGAAATATTCAATAATCACCAGTTAATTACGGAAAATCATAGAATCAATAGTCAATTCTGTACTGCGTCGAGATTGCTGTCATATTTTTTTCTCATCGAATCTGTATTGTCTTTGAAAATTAGTGATGTACGAATCTATTTGAATATAAACCTATTTTATTCGTCATGCTATTTTATTCCGTCATTTTTTTGACAGCGTTACTTCATAATCTTTGACATAAACGTGTGTGGGATTCTATCGAGAACCAGCGCTATGGCTTTGGCTGTGGCATTAAGCTGAGCTGGACTCCCTTTTCTTAGCCATAGAATATGCCTAATTTGTTAATATTACTTATTATTTGTGATAACTACTGTGGTTTTATGAAATAAAGCTCTTTTTCTTTCTTCTTTCTAACTGTGTGATCTTCCAGCGTTGCTCTAAAATCTGAATGTTTTCGGTATTATATCGACTCTTCTCTTACTGATTTTATTGTATTGATTTGGATTGTGTTTTACCTTGAAATAACGACCTGCTTTACGGACTATGGATTCTGATACTGCCAAGTGGATTAACAACAATTACGACCAAAATAATTTCAAAATGAGTGAACCTGTTTTTACACCTGAGACATCGGGAAGTTCTGCGCCCCTTTGAAAAAGAATGATTCAGACGCCTGTAAGTGATGCTATGCCAGGAACGTCTGAAACGTCAGCACATCAAGGAAGGAAAAGACTGAAAAGACACAAGACGCCACAAATCAGAAAAAGAAAAAAAAGGTCGCGATAAATGTCTACAAATATGTTGAAAAAACTCTCACAACATACTCGTTAAAAAAGGATGTGCTGCCCATGTTGGACAGGCCTGATCTCCAAAAATGGAGACAAAAATATCTCTTGCAGAAATCAAAGCGAATCTCATAGCTAAAGTAGACAAGCAAAAATATAAAAAAATGTATGTAGATGAGTTGGCGGCATCGAAAAATGTGACAGTTTTGCGCCTTCCACCATATCATTGTGAGCTTAACCCAATAGAGTTGATATGGGCGCAAGTAAAAGGTTACGTTGGAAGGAACAACAAAACATTCAAAATGGACGATGTGAAGATTTTGTTGGACCAAGGTTTGGCGCGGATCGGGCCAGAACAGTGGATGAAATGTGTAGCTCATGTCCTAAAAGTAGAAGAAAAAATTAAAGAACTGGATGGGATAATAGATACGGCCACCGACGCTGTGATGGAACCATTTGTAATTACCGTGGGCGATTTGACTAGCGATTCATCAGGATATTTTACCTTAATCAATTTTTTGCCACTGTTCCTCCCCTTTCTTCAACTACCAAAATAGAAACTTTGCGTTTTTTACATAGTTTACCTTCCCCAAATACTGAACTTTTTAATTTCTCACCAGTTTGCAGGGAAGACGTCAAAAAAATAATACTATCCCTAAAATCAAAAGCCGTTGGCTGCGATGACATAGGTCGCATTATGATTACTCATTTGCTTGATGTCCTTCTTCCTCCAATCACTCACATTGTCAATTTCTCCCTTACTTCTGGTATATTTCCCGACATGTGGCGCATGGCGCATGTAATTCCTCTTCCAAAAGTTCATGACCCTCAACTTCCAACTCAGTACCGTCCGATTTCTGTCCTTCCATTTCTGTCCAAAGTCATCGAATCCCTTGTTCATCGTCAGCTCACATATTACCTATCGACGAGTAATCTTTTAAACCCTTATCAGTCTGGCTTTAGAACTGGTCATAGCACAACCACAGCGCTCCTTAAAGTGACTGAGGACATAAGATTAGGAATGGAGAAGGGAATGGTAACTGCGCTGGTTCTAGTAGATTTTAGTAATGCTTTCAACGCTGTCGATCACGACCTCCTACTTGCTTCCCTTGACCGTTTGAATATATCTCTCCCTGCTTTAAACTGGTTCACTTCCTATCTTCGAGGACGCCGGCAGGCCATTCGCTGTGATCAGACCCTGTCCAATTGGTGTGATTTAGATGCTGGTGTTCCTCAAGGTAGCATTCTCTCCCCTCTGTTATTTTCAATATTTATTAATTTAGCTACACCCTATCTTAAGTGTTCTTACCATCTTTATGCTGACGACCTCCAGCTTTATGGACAGGCTAAGGTTGATGACCTTCACGATTGTATTGACCACCTTAACGTTAACCTACGTAGCATACAATTCTGGTCAGAGCGGTTCGGTATAGCGGTAAACCCAAACAAGTGTCAGGCTATCATTGTCGGAAGTTCCCCACAAATTACAAAAATTGACTTTGACACGCTGCCACAGTTGAAATATAACGATTGCGGTATCAGCTTCTCTTCTACCGTTAATGATTTAGGTTTAGTTATCGATCAGGATTTTAATTGGGATGCTCAAATCGAAAAAGTTTCTCGAAAATTTTATGCCTCTCTCCATTCTCTTTTAAGTCTGAAAAACGTATTACCTATTTCAACGAAAATCTCTATCGCCAATTCCCTTCTCATCCCTATTATTAACTACGCTGATACTTGTTATTTGGATGCTAAAGAAGAGCATCTCAATAAACTGGAACGCTTGCTTAACACCTGCATCCGTTTCATATTTGGCTTGAGGAAATATGACCACGTTTCAGAGTTTCGTGCAAAACTCAACTGGCTTCCTATTCGCGACCGTAGAAACCTAAGAATTGTTTGCCTTCTTTATAGTATAATTACCGATCCAAATACCCCCTCATACCTCAAGTCAATGATACATCTCTTGTCTGACAATCACGATAGAATGCTTAGATCCTCAAATAACCTTCTTCTCTCGATTCCTTTACATCATTCCGGATTTGTATCCAATTCTTTTAGTGTGGTTGCTGTTCGTCTCTGGAACGAACTTCCCGACGATGTCAGAAAAGCCCCCTCCCGTAACTCCTTTAAGTATTCTGTGCACAGACACTACCTCTCCAAAAACACACATATATGAATTTCTTTAATTCTTATTATTTTTTGCAGTCATGGTATGTATTTATTTATGTATTTATTTACAATATACTTATTAAAACCTGTATTTATTTATGTATTAAATTTCTTTTTAGGTATTGTTACCTATAGTTATTAATTTAGAGTAGTATCTTCATTTAATTTGTAATTTTTAAGTTTTTACTCTTCTTGCACGCCCACCTACCTATTTATCTTGTACCATCTGTGGGTTGACTGGTAGAAAATGCTTTATGCATTAAGTCCGCCTTTTTGTACTTATTTTTTTTGTGCAATAAAGTATTTATGATGATGATGATGAAATTCACCAGTAAATAATCTGTCGGACTTAGAAGCTCTGAGACGACAAATATCATGAAACCATTCGAGAATTTGAACAAATCTGCATATTCATATTTAAATACCTAAACCTTCGTCGTAAATCAGTCTGCTTATTGGTGAATAAAATATGAAAATGCTTACATTGGTGTCTATGAGATTAGTGCGAACATATAATATAATATTGATTGATTGATATTGATATAAAACGTCATAAAAACCAAATTGTTTCTAAGTTTCTTCATTTCGTCGTCAATATTAAACTATGTACCTATAACTTTTCTACAAAGAAACAGGACAATTAATGAAATGTTTTGTTTTGTTTTGAATACTTGCTAATGCATGTTAGATATATAAGAGAAAAAAAATTGCCGCGTAATTAGTCACTATTTTTTGTCCTGCAAATTGAGAATGATGTAATTGGGATACATATGAGAACAAAAACTTTTTTAAATGCAAGTCAAGTATGTAATGTATATAATTCTGTTGGTGGAACAAATAAATAAATAAATGAAGAAATATTTTTACGTTTCCGTACTAATTTACTTACATTTTGTATAGGCAGGACAATTTTTTTTCATTCCCTCGGTCATGTTTCCTTAGGAAAGTTGTTAAGTAAGTTCAGTGGAGAATTCGTGCGATTTAGTTTTAAATATATTTGTATATTGACAAATTTCACAGTATATTTATTTTCAATGCAAGTGCTCGTAAAGACCTAATTTATATGCTTCAAAACTGTTGTCAAAGTCAATTTTACCACACTCGTGCTTTATTTTTTATTTTACTTGCCATTCTTTTCTTGCGTACCATTGATAGACTTGACAGAAATGGACTACGAACATATTAAACTGAAAACAGCTTATTTCCGTCAAGTTGGCAACATGCTTGAAAAGAAGAAGAATGCTCGCCTAAAGTTCATTTGGAGTATTTATTTTTGTTTGTTTTTTTAATTACGTTTCATTAATTTACTCAGACTATGCATTGAAAAACGTAGTATGATACACGCGGGTAAGGGCAATAACTTACTCGTAACGTTTAAAACAATCGCTTATCGCTCGTGTTTCAAATCGTTCTCGTAAGCCTTTAAGGGTCCATGCCACCTAAACGTGCCCCACCGTATTGCTGATTCATGACAGAAAATATTTGTTTAATGAGAAATAAATAATCACACAAGTTGTCGAAGAGTTGTATTACAACTTAATTAATTTGATTTTTGCATAGAATTCATAGCAAGCTAGAAAAAAAATCTAAAGTTGCTGAAAATCACGTAAAACTGCTCTTCGTGTATTTCTCATTGGCGATTTCTCAGATAATTTTGGAAACTGAAATTCAGGCTCCCGTAAGTTAAAGGTGTACAGAATGGTGTAATTGATTTATTTTTGCCAAACAAAAATAGTTAATTGGTGTATTTATCCATTAAACATCACCAACTTTTGCGTGCGATTTCCCCATACAAATTACTATGGAGGGCGGCATCGAAACGTGATTCTTTAGAGCGTGCAATTTTTCGGTTGTCGTAACCAGTCGTAACAGGCACAGCTCATAGCGCGCTATTTTAAACAATAATGAAACGTCATAGAGTTCAGTTCTGCCTGACGCAACATGAGGTGCTCAATGTCAGGGAGAACGGGCCCTTAAGGTCAAAAAACTCAAATTCGTAAGCTATTGCCTTCTTACCGTACTTATAGCATAAACTACTATTGTCGAACCAAGATACAATTGGTGTTATAATATTGGTACATGCTTCAGCTCACCTCTGCCTTGTATGGCGTACAAATACTATTATTATCTCAAAACGAGAAAATCTAAATACAATTTAACGTATTCGAAAAAGCGAATTATGAATTTATTTACTTACAGGTATGAAATAAACGCCGTCTCGAACCGGAAAAAATCAAGAGAAGAACATAACGAACAGCAAAGTGAGGCAGTGTCTTTAGCGTCATCAACCAATGTTGCCGACCTCAAAATTGGTGTTGCCAGCTTCTGCAAGGCATTTCCCTGGCATTTTATTACGGATAAACGACTTGAACTCGTCCAATTGGGTAAGGCTTTACGGTTTAGTCAAGACAACGTATGGTCCAATGGACGCGCAACCTAAAAAAATCGTCAAAAATGAAATTTACATTACCCCCGTCTGATGTTTACACCTAAATACTTTTTGACTGCCCCTGTAGCTTAGTGGTAAAGTGCTCGCCTGGTAACCCAGAGGTCGCGGGTTCAATCCCCGCAGTGCACAATACTTATGTATGGCCTGAGTGCTTCAGGAGGCACGTTAAATTTTTTGTCCATTTTTGCCATGGCCATAGGGTCAACTACCCATCACGTTTAGAATGTAATAATCTTCGGTAAAAAGCGGGTGTACCAAGTGTAGACTGTGACTTTCATTTCACAGTTCACAAATATTGGATGGATTCGATTGATGGTTCTTGGTGGAATATCATCTTGAATAAATTATACACAAATTCTTGTACTTTTATTCCACATATATTTATTTTTATTCTAACTTAGGCTACCGGTTTCGTATTACACATCATCGGGCCAACAAATTATTAATTATTTACATTACAGAAAGAAAACAAAAGAAAACATTTTTAACAAGCAAATATAAAATAAACAGAGGTGAATCACCACAGCTTGCGTTTCAAAATGGGTCTACGCTAAGGTTAAATCAATAAATAACGGCAATAAATATGTTGTGTTTCAATATCATTTTTCTATTATATGTCAGGATACACTTCTAAAAATTAAGTCAAATAAGTTAAAAAATATAAAATATAAACTACAATTAAACATAAAATTTTGATTGATTAATTAACAACATCATTTAAAATATGTCAGAAGTGGTGAGGAATTTAATTCTAATTGGTCATTTAAAATTCTGTCTGGATCGTTATTAATAAGTTCACACTTTAGTTAGAGTAGGAGGACAGCTCGCAGACAGACACAACCAGGCGGCCCGCCATTACTTGGGACGGATTGATGGCGGTATATCCATCCCCAATTGCCGGGCCTTATAAAAACAGACTAGCAGCGGTGTCACTGGTGTCACTGGTGCAAGGGTTTCAGCACCGCGCTCACCAACCCACATGACCAGTGTGTGTGAGTATGGGCATTTCTTCCAGGAGGACCGCCAAGAGTGGCGAAATCTTGGAAAAGCCATCTCCAGCAGTGGACGAAACAGATTGATGGATGGATACAAAAAAAAGGTTTTAAATCATCAATCTTTGTAAAATTTGATCCATTGGATAGTTGGTTCGTGATCATGGGCAATATTTATAGTCAATCAAGTCTGGGCAGTAAAGCTCACGAGAATTCTTGTATTGAGCCATAAAGTTTTTGGGAACGTTGACAATAATGTCCGCTTAGTCTTGCCGATGTAAAACGAACAACTCAGAAAGGGAATCATTATATTCATCAGTATATCAGTCGAATACAAGATTTTTTTCATATAAAAAGAATGAGGTACATTTTTGTGATCATTACAAGTAAAACTAACGAACACGAAACGCACGTGATTGTAGAAAATCACACCCATTGAGAATTTGTTTAAATTTTCTAATACCGATTAACAAAAACTTCTGACTTGAACTTGAACTCTATAACCTGGTTACTAATTGTAGTGCTATTATTAATCACCGCACCGGAGATTCCATTTCTGAAGCGACAAATAAAGCAAACGCATACAAGTTTGTCACGTGACGACAGCGGTGCAACTAAGGCAAGGATTGAATAACCCATAAACTACGATACCTTTATTGACGGAATGACGTCATACCGAAAAACAAAGTACACAGAAAATTAATCGCTTATAACCGGTTGGGAGTTTGGGTTTACTTTGAGTCGCCGGCGCCTTACAAGAAAGTAACGGCTACTGAAAATTAACCGGTTACAACCGATTGAGCGAGCAGTGGCGGTGCGGCGGAGAACGAGTGTGATAGGCAGCGTACTCTCGTCTCACCTCCTCACATACCCTTCTTATACCCATCACGCATGAAATCGTCTTTATATCGATACCGAAACGGGAAAAATGTAAAATAACGGTACAGAATTCAAAAGGGTGCCATAAGGGCTATCGCTATTTATTTCGGTTATCGGTACTGTTTTCAATCCCTAAACTAAGGTCATAAAAATACCAAATTCGCGGTTTTTATCATTCTTTCTATATGATTCCGCCAGGCATGCGCAAATTGCCGGCTTTTCGGTGGATTACTATGTTTTTTTTTAAATAAAAAAACACCGAACGACGGAATAATAACGTCCTCAATGCAATACCACCGGCGGACCTTTAGCCACTGATTTTATATAACCTGTCCGCTACACTCGGTATTATCTTCGTTGGAGAATTCAATTCCTGTCAATTCATTTATTGTTAAATTTATTTAAAGGATTTTAATTACTAGGCTTAAACGTATGTAGTAAATCGAAATTGTAATAGGGATTGTGATTACAAAACTTGTATCTTTTAAACAGTGCACTGGTTAATGTCATTATTAAAATTCAGTTTAAAAAAAACCTATTTGGTGGCAATTAGATCAGGATATACTCCTATCTCACCAAAACGATACAGAATAGAGGTCAGATATCTATTCCAAAACTATGCAACGAAAGCAGTGCCTAAACCAGTTGTATCTCCTAAGAAACTAACTCTAAAAGAAATTCGACTGAACAATGTGTGCAGTGGTAGATTCAGGGGTATGCAAGCCCCTTCCTTTCCAAAAATATACGTTATAGGACTTACAAATTTCTTTTATGCTACTGTATTAAGACAATTTCCTACTTAAGTTGTACCACAGTATTAAATCTTACCTACACGTATTTTTGTGGTAATTAAAGGTAATTACTATGATTTCCTGAAAAAGCTCTAAGAAATCTACCCTCAGTCCTCCCCAAAATATATTTCTGGTCCACCACTGACCGTATGCATAAATTCCTTAGATAGAAACAAAATTACAAGAAATAACAATAACAGTAAAAAAATTGTTCCTTTTTTTAATTATTACTAAAATAGTTCGTAATAAAAATACATTATATTTACCACATTTAGTTCGGGCTACGTGCTTCGTAAGGCTGGTTAAGCTGCGGGTTTATATTTGTACCAAAATTACGACGATAGGGCTCACCACCCATCACGCTGTGACGAAAAAATCGCCAGTGAAAAGTGTGTGTACGAGTATAGACTGTGACTTTCGTTTCACAGTCCACACTCGGAAACACCACTGACATCCCCTCGGGGATTCATGTCGTGACGATATATGTACAATACGATACAATTGTTTCCTGCAACTGCAAACCTATAAAACAAAATAAAGTTACAATTTCGAACGTAAAAGGCAGGGTGCAATTGGCGGTCTTATCCCTAAAAGGCGTCTTCCAGACAGATGTATTTATTTTTTACCTATCCCAAAGGTGGAGGTTTCATGCGTGTCTTTGGAGCTGAGCTAGCATCGCATGAGTCCACATTAGGAACCTACTTCAGACTGCTGCGGCCTCGAGGAGTGCCTCTCGACTACCATGAGATACTGAAGAGGCTCAACACTCCCTTCATATTCAGTTTGAAGGCTCCTGGATCGGCATCTGTGGCTGAGGTGAGTCTATCATCATTCCTTGAAAATTATTATTGCTGGTGGCCTGTGGCCTGAGCATGAAAACATAACGGTTAAGTTTGCGTCACGTTAGATTTTGTATGAAATAGATTACACAACAAGTGAAAAAAAAGGGAATTTCTGTCGAGGCTCAAAGGTGGATCCCGAGAATAGCGAAGGATTCTAGAGTAGAATCCTGAGCGGAGCGAGGGATCCAAGAGCCGAGATGGTTTTTTTTTTCACGAGTTATGTACTCTACTTTTCACCATTGACTATGAGAAAATAAACGGTACCATATTAACTATTTGAATCAAATTTTATTATACTTACAACCAATCGGTACATAGTAAATTAATAAGAGAACAAAACATAAAAATGGCGGTTCCTTTTTTTTATTTCTGGTCTTTTTTCCAAGCGGCCAGCCAGTACGTTTGGTACGATATTTTTTTATATTGTGCATTCACGCTTGTTCCAAATTTAAAATGCTTTATTCGATAATTTTTACGGAACATAAAATGTAGTGATTGCAAGAAGTTTAAAGCTTCTCGGGTGATTGTGTTTTAAGATGGCTGTATGGTCACAGATACCTTTGCCATGCCTTTGCCTATCTAAAAAGTTTAAAAAGTTATTTGTTCTCACTCAGTGAGGAAAAGAGCGTTTTATTCACTGTTTTTGGTGAACCATTAACCCCTTTTCGAATAGTAATGGTGAAAAATCTATTAACCGCCCAAAGTAGACAGTAGCGTAACTTTTCAGATTCCATACGAAGTCTAACGTGAACGCAACTATAAAAGGTAACCGTTATGTTTTCATGGTAAGGGCGCAAGCCACATAGAAACGGCACGGGTGCGGGCGCGCCCTCGCGCTTCTCTTCTATCTGTTTTGCACCATGTCCCTCTCCTACATTTTGTATGAAAGAACATTGGAAAGGCGTCGAGACAATGGTTGCAACGCAGGCGCACCGAAGGCGCAACACTGGCGCGCACCCCCCGTCACCTCGCCCACACCTTCGTTATCAGAGGAAGACATCTTGTCAGATCAAAATCAATACCACCGTTCCGTCGTGAGTGTGCCACGGGCGCATCCGATGCGTGCCGGTAGCGCGCCGCGCCGCTTCTGTCTGGCTTGCGCCTAAAGTAATCTAAAAAAAATGTCACTTATGTAGTCTAGACGTAGAGTGCTCGCCTGCACATTAAATTGTGTTCGGTCTGCGTGCTTCGGAGTGTACGTTATAACGTACATTTATAAGCTTTAACAGCTTATAAGCTGTTGGTCTATTTGTACCCAAAGTATGCCAATAGGGCTTACCAACCATCACGTTTGGGACGCATCTTATTAGTCGGTGAAAAGCGAGGGTAAAGAAGTGTGAACTGTGACTTTCATTTCATACATCACCGGGGAACATATCTGACACCCCTTCAGGGATTCAAGTCATGACAACATTTTTATGTGTTTTTATTTGCACAGAGTGCAACGCGCTTGTTTTTGTAATTAATTAATTAATATGATTTATAATAAAAACAAAATAACGATTGAAAACTTGGTATCGTCGAGTAATGGGCGCAAAAATGGCTCATTGCACGGTTGCGATAATAATTACAACACTACTTCTATGTATATCAAATTTAATTCATTCTTTTCATTCGTTTTCACATCAAAGTGGTTTAAATGAAAAGAGTATAGAATTTTTGATACAAATATTTCAACTATTCCTACATTGTTATTACGACAGACTTCAAATGTGAGAGATTTCAAAAGTTTCTAGCTCCTAAGAAATTTAATATTTTCGGAATACAACCCTTTATTGTTCTACACCTCTTAGCAATATGAATTTTTTTTTCCGAAATCGGTTCAGTAGTTTCAACTTGAAAGAGTAGCAAACAAAGAAACTTCCTTTCGCATTTATAATAATATTTGGATTTGGATTTTTTGAGTTTTTTAATAAGAAAGTTGTATTATGACAAACGTAGTTACACCATTTGCTACGAAGAGCTCGTAGTAAGTTGCTACGCCGTAGGGAGTTGCTACGTTAAGGCTTTACCCCACTACGTTACCTCACAATGTCGTTGACACTTCGATTACAGTGAAGATCTATTCAGTCAAATCAATGCCAATAACAAGATCATATACTAATTAAACAAATGAAAACTTTAAGCTCTCTACTTTAAAAAACGAAAAATTTACTCCGTCTTGCACCAAAGGATTATTTATTGATTTAGTTTACCGACAGACTATAAAACATCCAAACATCTATACTAATAATAAAGTACTGACATAGTCGTGTCTGTCTGTACTGTAATGTAGGTAGGCACACTTAGGTCATATAATAAGATAATAGAACTCTTTGGGCTCGTTATTGGTTGGCAATCGGTAATCTATAAGAAAGTTTGTATGTCGTATTGATAGATTTAACGAAATATTCTAAAAATGAAAAGGTCTAGAGAAAAGACAAAGAAACGAGCAGAGTTCTGGAACAGATCGAGTCTGAGCTTCCCCAAAAGTGTATCAAAGAATAATGTAAAATCTATAGGATAAAATATTCTGAATTAATAGTATAAAAGTGAATAAAATATTCAATTCACCACGGCCTTATAGTACATTGAATATTTTAAAAAAGTTTTGAATGATTTGGGTAATTAATATTGTACTGAAGCCAAAACTAAAATTTTTAGAATTTTTGTGTCTGACTGTATTTATGTTTTAATTCGAACAACGCACAACGGACTTGGTTTCTGTTTTTTTATTGTCATCGTAGTGACCCTAGTCAATATAGATATAGGCTGTAAAAGGTGTTCATAAAATAACGCCAAAGCCGCAAACGGGGCAGAGTCAATCTCTGCCCCCTTTTGCGGCTTGGGCTTGAATGTGGTTTGAGCCGCGGGCAAAGGCTATTAAATTTATGTAATAAAATACATAAAAGAGTGCAAATCCAATAATAGGCAAACACTGCATGCAATTACATTCATTTTTGAGGGGGTTGTCGTCGGCGGCGAACAGTAGCCGGAAGGTATCGCGTTAATAAGAAAAATAAACCTCGATAACATATTCCTTTTTTATAAATTATTATTCACCTAATGGATTTTTTCACAGAGCAGTTGTGAGAAAAATGTTCTGACATTTTCACCGATAAATAGTTCTTTTTTGCCTCGTTTATTTCGAGATAAAACAACGAATAACGAAAGTCAAGAGACAGAACACGTTAATCCAGCATAATCTTTTATCTTCTCTTTTCTTTCCCATTTGTCCGGGATAATACCGAAATAACGTAGCACAATTATCGGTAATTAAACCAGCGAATTGGCTTTCAACACCTGCGATTGTTGATCTTGTAAATAATTAATCTTTCCGGGATAAAATGTGTTCCGGAATGAGGGTGTTTCAATATAAACAACAATTAAAATTTAGGAAGCAAAGCTAAATAAAGGCAGCGAGAATTTAGATTAAAACCGTAAACAAAAGAGGTTTGAAGGTTTAAAAATAAAGTGTATTTTTCTTTTGTTTGGCCCAGTTCACAGGTCTAGGGCTACTGCGTGTAGCAGTCTCAGTTATGGATTATCATTATGAATATGAATATGAATATGTTTTTATTATTAACAAGTAAAATAAGGGTGGCTGATACACCTGTGTGTATGATAGAACAATGATTTGACGTAATTATTTTTTATTTTCTCAGAAGATTTATGGATTAATTTTCTGTTCATTATGTAGTCAAAGTTACACCAAGTGCGACAATCAACAGTATCAACAACATCAAAAGTATTAATAATCTTACCATAATCGATAAAACGAAATCTAAACGATAAATGTATTGTTGGTGAAAGGAGTCTTATTTTAAAGAATATATGATTTTGGTATGACTCACAACGTGCCCCTTCGTCTACATTTTATCTGTCTGTCATCAGAGACAAATAAAGCTATCAACTTGAAATTTGTATTTTTTATAAAGCTTTGTTGGTCAAACGTAGCAGCCCCTTAGGCTGTAGTCTTAATGAACGTTCTGCGGATTTTTGTTAACAAATAAAATCCGAAAAAAATTTAATGAAAATAAATCATCTGTCACTTAGACATCATCATCATAAATCTGTCAAAAAAGAGACCTACCAAATGGTATTAGGAATTGTAATTGTAATTTTGCAGTAATCATATTACCAGAAATCAATACGCATTTAGCTGATCCCACCATTGATTAAATGGATCCCACACATAGCCCCACGCCACGCGTCGCGACTCGTCGTACCGCTTTTACTGAAATACTAAAATGAAAACTGCGCGTACGCTGCGGATAAGTATGCCAGGTTGCATAGGATCTAAATCTATAAAATCATAACATGCGGAGCGTAACGTAACTCGAGTATCATTGATCGGAATTTCATGAAATTTGGCAAGCGAGTAAATAAGGTAAAAAGATTTTTTAAGTTCTAACTAGGGGTAAATCAGTCAAGCGCAAATCGGGCGAGCGTGAGTTCATAGTTCGGGGTGAACTACTAGTAGTAATATACATTTTTCGTGTCATTTAAGGAAATATACGTATGATCAACAAGTCTCCGAATGGCTGATTTTCCGCAGATACTTGTGAATTTCAACACAAAATCCGCCCTACGGTGGCTTTTATAATTTTGTAGGTATCCGCCGCACATGCGCGAATGGCCGGTCTTTCAGCGGATACTCGTAAATTTTAACACAAAATCCGCCGTATTTTGGAAGAACGAAGTAGACATGTAAGAATATACAATCTTATTACAATCTTGTTATGAAATTAAATACAATCGAGGTAACGAAACCTCAGCATTGTTATTCAATCCGTAATGCAGTAAATTGAGTAATGCTACCCACGGCTCAAGCTAGGCTTTCGTTATTCATAAAAGTGCTCTAAGCCAATCACAATAAGGTCGAGAAGGTGTCGCCTGGGATTCGCAATTCGTTGATCAAACATAGTTACGGCACAGGTAAACAGACCGATGAATATTTACATTTGCGAACAAATCCTCGGTAACAACCTCATTTGATTAAAGTTTTCTTTTGTCTTCGATTTCACATCGACTTATAACATCTTGATATTTAGATTTTGTGTAAAAGCGAAATTGGAATCAATTTAAAAGGAAACAATTCATATATGGCATTTTATCATCTTAATATTTATTCGCAAAAAGAAAAATACTATTTATTTTAAATAACAATAGAAACTTAAATAACATAAAAAGATAACCTAAAATACTTGAAAATATTTAACAAAAAAAAAAAAAATTTATTATGATTCTCAGCCACTGGACTGTGATCTATTGTTTTGCTATTGTCTTAGCAATTATGAATATTAAGAGGGTTAGTATTTAGTCTGAAAGTATTTTAGTTTACATGAATAATAATCTACTTTCTATTTCATTTTATTTGAGCTTGGAGATGACCGAATTTAGAGCTAAAAATTTTAAAGAAAATGTCATAAATGTATTTTGTTTTGAAATCATTCCTTTTATTTTGTTTTTAAAGGATAAAAAAACAACTCCGCAAATGCTTGAATCTTGTAAATTTTAATTAAAGAGCTTATAAAAGTATTAATCAAAATATTCATAGGAAAATTTTGAAAAATAAATTTAATAAAGATTCCGTTCACCATTTTATTAAATTTTCACTTTTCTCTTTACTCGTAATCAAATTAATCAGAGTAATCTGAAAAAGAGCTAAAAAATACCGTGGACAGAGAAATATTTCCTTTGAACTTCATAGCTCTTGCCAAACCACTCGTCCAAATATTTGGCAAATGGTAAGCCAAGCGTCGGCAAACATAGCTATCTAGCGTTTGCGTCCTCATTATGCTACGGCGTAGCGAGTGATGGAAACTATATACTCCCGCTTTGTAGACCCGCTACGACGGTGTGTCGACACATGCGTCGAAGGTCGCGTCGTACCATGCGTACAAATACCGAGATGCGCGAATGTTTACTTACAAAAATACAAGCGCTGGCAAAGCTTGGCAAGTCGCACCCAACGGCCCTACACCCGCTTTTATCTCTACAAAAAGTCTGTCGACAGCTTAACAAGTTTCCTTCGAATTCAGCCTGAAGGTAATCTACCTCAGTATCTGGCTAATGTGGGAAAGTTTACCGAAGTCAGAGTTTGCCAGGGTTCCCGATAAAAGTTTCTTCGATATGTTTTAATCCGATCTGGTTGATCGAGAAATGGTTTTTATGACCCATATCCTGGAGCACTTCATATTATCCGTATACCTACTTAAGTTTTATCCATTTTGTAAGGTTTCGCCAAACGTATTTCGAAAGACGATATAAAGTCAAATCATCTTGGGAAAACCAGTAAAATATGTAGTTACATAGTGATGCCTGTTTCAAAGTTATCACAGATGTTAGGAGATTTGCCTTATTCTGATTGTTAGTATTAGTCCCCACGTTCACACAAAACACAATAATTTGGCCAAGTGCGAGTCGGACTCACACACAAAGGGTTCCGTTTCACCACAAAATACGAGTGTGCAATAGGTTTTGTTTTTTAATAAATAAAAATAACAAAAAAATGAAAGCACGTAGTTGTAGTGCAGCATTATTTATAAATTAATGCTTTAAATAATGTAACTTTAATAGAAAAGTCAAATTGACAATAAACTGTTGTCGTGTGCCATATATCACATTCATTTAATACTTTTTATTCAAAAACAAATAAAAGTTATGCGTTGGCGAACGAAACCTGTCGCTTCTACCTTTAATATTCTAGGAGAGGATGGAACTTCACATAAGTTAAGCTTAAACATAATTAGTGTTCTTACATATTTAATGTGACGTAGCTGCTCAGGTTTAGTTCAATGTAGCGTGGAAGAAGCACTTGAACCAACAAAACACTTTCAAGAAACACTTTAAGAATAAAATCCTGAACGTAATCTCTACTTGAACGAAACTGCTAGAAAAATATTATTCCACTGCTCATTTTATTGCGGTTCTTATTGCAAAATAGAAGTACAGTCGAACCATCTTAACTTTAAACAAATATTTGTAACACGAGCACTTTCTTGCATGTACCCCGCAAATATAATTCAGTTTTATACAATTTAACTCGATTTATTCTGATTATTACAGATGTAAATTATTTTGAAAATTGTATCTTTTTCAAAAGTGGTTGAAATAGGTACTTAAATGTTTATGTTGTCGCCATATTTATGGTATTTGTATATTTTCTACTTTATGAAAATGTAATATCCTAAAAAAGTCAAAACTCATGCAAATATTTACGAAATTCAGCAACCATAATGTGAAACCCGCCGCCAGCTTGCCGTTGAATAAACAAACATCATATATTACTACTAAAAGATTCGTGGTTTAGATTCATACTGATATTGAACCCTTGCGTGACCATGTTTGCTTCTGAAGAAGCTGTACGAATACAGTGAAACTAGTCAGGCGAAATCTGACTATTAAAATCGTGAGTAGCCGTTCAATATCAATATGAAATATCATATACATCATCACGACATTAATCCCCGAGGGGGTGTCAGAGGTGTTCCTGAGTAGGGACTTTAAAAGGTGAGTCCCGTCTTACAGTCTCGTACACCCACATTTTACCAACGGTTAGTACGACCATTATTCGGCCACCAATATGGACACGAAGTTTACTGTACCTTCCGAAGTACGCAGACCAGTCATAAATGTGTCTCTACGAGATTTGAACCCGTGGCCTCCGAATAATTGGTCGAGTATTTGAACCACTAGATCACAGAGGCGGTCCAATATAGTTAAGGCGAGATTATCCAAAGAAATCTGTCTTGTTTCAAAGCTTTCATTTTACACTTTTATATTCCGCTCAGCGGGAGCGGGCCGCTGAGAAATCTCGCGGTTTTGAGGTGTTTTTATTTATTATTTTGGAACGTTTATTTTAGTAAAAGTTTTGTTGTCCAGAACTATCAATATCTATAAACCCTCCCTTAAATATCATGATTAACTATTAGGGTGGAGCGATTTTTGCCTTTTTTGGATTTTCATTTGGGCAGGGTGCGGAAAAGTTGCTACAAGAAAACAGATAAATGAAAAAAATAGTAAAAAAAATATCTTTTAATGCTTTGTACTGCCCCAAGGGGGTTGAAGTTTAACAAAATGAATGAAAGGAAAAAAAAAATTTTTGTTTTTAATATTTTTTATATTTGTTTTATTTAAAACCATATAAATTATATCACATAAAGATAATCACAAAAATATTCGTCCATTCACAAGTCTCAAATTAAATAAAAACTGTGCAAATTAATAGAATTTCCCATTTGAGGCATTTTTATCACATTTTTTTTTATCTTACGACTTCGGAACGCAACAGAATTTTCATGATCTATTTTTTGTAAATTACTTACACAAGGACAAAACGGAAAAAAAATTAAAAACTAAATTTTTGTTTTCATTTCATACATTTTTCTAAACTTCAACCCCCTTGGGGCAGTACAAAACATTAAAAGATATTTTTTTTACTATTTTTTTCATTTATCTGTTTTCTTGTAGCAACTTTTCCGCACCCTGCCCAAATGAAAATCCAAAAAAGGCAAAATTCGCTCCATCCTATTAACTATACAATGTGAAATTTAAGTGATTTTGAAAACGATACCTGGTTATAGTACTCGTCTATATGAACAAATTTTTGTATAGAACTAACCCTTAAATTGCAAAAAAAAAATCTGCTGTTTCATAAAAAAGTTAAATATTTACTCGAGCAAAACGTACAAAACAGCAGATATTTTTTTCACGATTTCAGTGTTGGCTTCATAATAGAAGTTGTTCAATGGACTATCACCAGTTTTCGTTTCCAAAATCACTTAACTTTCACTTTTTGTTTACAAGGTATTATTGTTTATTTTCGCTTGATAGGATAACAGTATAAAGATATAGCATCCGCTGCCTGACGCGTTTATAAACAGTTCCACCATTTTGTTTGTTCCGGTGCCGGCGTCGCGAAAAATTGCTGAATTGGTAACATATTTATTTATCACGTAAAAGGCATGTCAAAATATTTGTTTACTTCAAATTTGTTTCCAATTGATCTTTTCTAGTTTGTAATGTATTTTCATATTATTTAAAGTTGTGTTAACAATCATAAAAAAAAACTAAAAAATGTATGTAAAAGCTCAAGAGTTATTAAAGATATGCATATATTTAGTAAAATAAAACTAGGTACATATAATAAATTTTACTAAAGAATAAAATTCACTAGTTTGTTCTTAGGATTGAGAAACATTTCTTTCGCTTTAGTGCCAATTTTATCCAATTTAACTGATATGCTGGCGCCGAAATTATGCGTCCAAATTATGACGTTACGGCTATTCAAAGAGGGTAAAGAGTGATGGTCAGTTTGGACCCAATAAACCAGTAAGATGAGCCTGCTGCAGTAAGATTGTATGGGGTAGGCTTTTTCATCGGATACTATTGATATTTTTTATAAAGTCGCGGTTATAAAGATAATATCGTTATTATTGTTGCGTTTTTATTTCAATCGTATTTGATTTATTGAACGTTAAAATGAAATGAATTGTCAAATAATTTTTTTTTCTCATGCTCTTAAAGTTCTTTTTTATGCTAGGTGTAAGCGGACTAAAACTACTTTTTCTGTTCTAGTGTATGCAAGCGTTTTCTTCTTCTAAGACTATGGCAATAGGCCTTACAGACAAATACACGGTACAACTTCATTGACAAACTTTTTCAAACTCAATAGTGTTCGCGCTAAGATTCTATCATTATAGCGCCAACTGACAGGACAGCGATGAACACGGACTCTTAAGACGATGCTCAGAAGGATATGATAGGATAGGATAGGATACAGATAGGATATATAGTGACTTAAACAAATATGATATAAAATAAATAAACCTCAGACATGCATGTCTAATTATTTATTTACTTTATTTATACATGGCTGTGTGGGCTAAGTTACCTTTGCCTTTCCAATCGGCGGCAGAATAAAAAAAAAGTTGTGGCGGAAAAGAGCTGTTGTATTTTTCTCAGCAGTACATATTTAGTTGTTCGATTATTTAAATTTGCAATAAATATTACTCAAAGTTAAATACATCATCAAGTGATGATGAAATAATACTTACTCCTAACACATTAATGGAAAGAAACGCAAAGAAAGTTGTTCAGCGGATATTGCCGCCAAAATCTAAGCAAATATATCTTAAAAATTACGAGAATTTCATGTATTGGATAGGTGGAAAACAAGTAAATACGTTCTTGGAAAGTGTTTTTTAACGTATTTTAATGAATTGTCAAAGAAATTACAACCATCTACACTGAGTGTATATTCTATGCTGAAGACTATAGTAAAAAAAAACACGATATCGATAGATAAATATGTGCTAACAATATCACAGTTTCATTGCCTCGGTGAAAAGCAGAGTGTTGAACTCGGCTACAAACGAGCCATATTACCTCGAACTCTAATATCTCGGTAATATGGCTCGTTTTATGCACTCTTATAACAATCTACTATTTACCACGCGTGCAAATGAGATAACTTCAGAGCAAAACTTCTTGCACAGCACTGAGTTTATGAACGCAGCTCTGAATCGCAGTGGTATCATTTTTACATGCATATAACAGAGATGGCACTAGGACTATGAACAACATGGAAGTAAATTCATTGTATGGAACATGCCACTTGATTACGGATTTGAATTCCATTTTAGACAACATGAATGAAATTATTAATTGATAAAAAGACAAAGAAGAAATGTCGCCATGATTATCACAGACTGTATACTATTTTTAAAATCTTACCTTAAAAGATTAAATTACTTATCTGCTAGAAGAGTTTCATAATAATGAGTATAAAATCCATAACTTGCACCAAATAACCGCAAGAAATGTTATTAACAAAAACTTAACTGTTCCTAAAATATGTAATTCCTCTGGCTCAAGAACCAGAAAATATTAAGTTCCAAAAATTCTCAATGATCTTCCAAACGATATTAGAAATGATAATTTTACCAAACCTGTGTTTAAGAAAAAAGTGACAAATTCTTTATTAGATCATTGTGTTTATTAATAAAACTAAGTGTCCCCCTAATTGTAAAACAATTATAGTATATAAGTACTTCTAATTGTGAAGTTTAATGAGAGCATCAACTGCCAATAAACCGCTCTGCAGTTTGGCGGTGCTATGAAATGAATTTCCTTTTGTATTTATAGAATAAACGATTTTGAATTAGAATTTTTGAAATCACATTATTAAAAAGTGTATTTACTTTAATTTATAAAAATGTAATGACAACAGATTTACCCCATATATTTACATGTAAATAAAAAGAAAGTAATGCCAATATTCTAGTCCCAACGAAAAAATTGGGTACAACGTTGTATTGGGAATGGCCAAATTCTTTTAAACTCTAACGAAGTCCTACTTTCCTCAGGGTCTAGAAATCAAAGGTCAGATGGTCCACTGCGCGGAGTCGGACTCCCTCCTCTTCGTTGGCTCTCCCTTTCTGCATGGACTTGAGGGTCTGACCGGGAGAGGCCTCTTCATATCAGATATCCCGCTGCATGACGCCACGAGGGACGTCATCTTGGTCGGCGAGCAGGCTCGGGCCCAGGTATTTACTTAAACTTGTTTTAATCGCACGTTCTGTTGACCAAGTGAGGTATCCACCTTTCGATCTATGTCGTTGACAATTAAATTAATAACAATGATTATATTCTCTTTAATAGGTGGTAGAGCTGATGCCAGGCTCGACTGTGGAGGTACCACCATCTTACTCGCAAATCCTTCCGAAGTTATTCGGGGGAGAGTAAGAGAACAGCTCTTAGGCAAAACCAGGCGGCCCACCGTTGCCTGGGACCGATGGATGGCGGTTTATCCATCCCCAATTGCCGAGCCTTATATAAAACAGACTGGTGACGGGCAGAGGCGTCATGCAAGGGTTTCGGCACTGCGCTCACCAACCCGTCTGCCCAGCGTGTGTGAGTATGGGCATTCCTTCCAGGAGGACCGCCAAAAGTGGCGAAGTCCTGGAAAGGCCTATGCCCAGCAGTGGACGAAACAGGCTGATGGATGGATATTCTCTTTATTCGACTAGGATTATGTGTCTGAATCAGGTACATATACCTGAATAAGTAAAATAAGAATATTTCATATTATTGAATAATTAAGTAAGTGCATATGAGAATACGGGGGATACCTCACAAAACATTCGACTGTACACAAACTCATACATAGTACAGAGAACTTACGTACAACCTTTGAACGGGTTATTGCATGAAAAATAGAATAAGTAAGCGAATATAAAAAAAATTACTGTCCGCCTCTAAAACGGCTGTTAAGGTAACTTAATACACAAGTATACAAGGTGACATTATTTATGTAGCCAAATTCATACTGCATTCTCGGTAAGTAGTCAGTATTGAATTTCGATAAATCTTTTTGTGTTCACAAATGATTTTTTCGTGTTCCCTTTTGTGTGCATAGCCCCGAGTCAATTATTATGGGAGTTCAAAAAGTGTTACCAATCCGTGAAACTGATCATTTACTAAGCCTCCAGTATTAATTTGACTGCACAAAATAATTTCACCTTTTGTAAGGTTACATTTAGCACGATAGCACATTCTTAAAAAAATTGCATCCTAATTTTCTTTACCAACAACTACGAAATTTAAACAAAGCGCCACCCTAACAAAGTACTTAGTTAATTTAAAAAAAACCGACTTGTGAAACAGCAGACACGCTAACAAAGAATAGAGTGGCGTGAACACCGACTTGCGAGTTGTAACTATAGAGTGGTGTTAAAACTTGTTGATCGGCTGGAAAGCACTTTAAAGTTTTCTGATACTCAAATCCACTAAAACGGAAACTACAGTAGGCACAAACAAGAAATGTACGAACTTGTGACTTGTTTTAAGTAAGTTAAGATAGGTTTTATATTAAGAAGTATTTTTGTATAAGTTCAACTGAAAATTTAAAAAAGGATAATCGTTAAGTGAATAAAACTCGATTTTAGTTTTTTTTTTACATTCTTATATGATCTTTAAAACTTCGATAATATCTATGACAATTTAACTACTAAAAGATTCGTGGTTAAGTTTCATACTGATATTGAAACGACTACTTACGATTTTATATTTCTGGACAATGTGCAGAAATGGTTTCTTACCACTTTTTTATTAGTGCAGACGTAGATTTGGTGATAGGAAAGCTAAAGTGATTCATATGAAATCAATTAGTAGATTTGAAGTTGATGCATAAATGGTACATACAATACTAATATTAAAATTTTATACGATCGATTTATACTCAGATTTCGCCTGACTAGTTTCACTGTATTCATACAGTTTCTTCGGAGGCAAACATGGTAACGCGGTGGTTCCCCGTTTGACACTGAAAATCCTGAGTAGCCGTTTCAATATCAGTATTATATCTATGACAGAGGAAGAGTGCTCACTCAAAAAGTGAGAGAGTGAAAGTTAAGGTCATCCAGGGACTGCCGAAAAATCTATGGAAGTTGATAACGGACGAATAAATGATACTACGCAACTGCCTATAACCGCTCTCGATACGGCTTCTTATGACGTCATACCGGAACACGAAGAGTCGCTAGGCGGCACGGTGACGTCATGAAGGCGATGGCAAGCCCCGGCTCAAACCAGCCACTAGTAAAAGGATTTGTTAGTTCAGTCTTGGTCCAGAGTGCACCACTAGTATTTGGCAGTGACGTGCTAAAACTTTTTGCTGGAAAAGCGACGAGAAGGTCAAGTTTGATGAGAAAAGTTACACGAAAAATATTTAAAACTATTAAAAAAAAATTGTATGAAATCATGTACCCTAGGGCAGATAAAATAATCTAGGGCAAATAATGAGTTTTCAAACAGACATTTAAATATTTTCATATTTTTTTTATTGTCAAACATAACCATTTCATTGAATTTCCAGCAAAAAGTTGCGAGTTTGAGGCAAAGCACGCCACTGGTATTTGGAGTAATTAGTCGCTATTTCGAAAATTTTGGATAAAATTCGTAACGAGGTGATCCGTCGGAAAAATGACCGACATAGCCTGAAGAATCAGTAAGTTGAAGTGGCAGTGGGCAGGCGATATATGTCGCCGACGTGATGGCCGTTGGGACCGAAAGACGTTAGAATGGAGACCAGGTACAGCAAAGCGTAGCGTAGGCCGACCTCGTGCCCCTTGGACCGACGATCTGAAGGACGTTTCGGGTGGCAGCTGGATCAAGAAGACGGAGGACCACGGAGAATGACGTACTATTGAAAAGGCCTATGTCCAGCAGTGGACGATGACGGGCTAATGAACTCGCATTCATGAAAAAATATTTTACATGGGCAGGCCCATTTTTTTCATTTGCGCTGTTATTTTATGGTTCTGTGGGAAATTTGTTGAGTATGATCAGTAGGTTTTGTGGTCCTGTCCATTTACAACAGCAACACACAGTTTCATAGCTGTGTGGTTGAACACATACATAGATAAAAGAAAAGCAATTTAAACAAAAACATGCCACAGGAAAATCGAGTTGAAGACCTCTTAATATCTTAAAATAGAAGTAGTTTAAGAGTGCTACGGTCTATCGAATTCATTCAAACTGAAACTGTATTATACATCAGTAAAATTTAACTTTCAACTTCAAGTTAACTCTGGACAATATTTGTCTTTCAAAAGCTTTTAGTTTGAATTATTTATTAATTGTTATTATAAAATGTATCTGTTCTCTTTATCTTTTTCCCTTTATAATGTGTTTCGGCAATTTTCCTTTTTTTTCTTTCAATGAATTTGGAGTAATAGAATAATCGAGAATATTAACTATTGAGTGGTAGCTCAGTCGGTTAGACGCCGGACTCTCAATCTTGAGACCCCGGGTTCAAACCTTGCCAGAGAAACAAGCAGCAATGAGTTTTTCGGAATTTAAATGCAAACCATTTGTGTACTTAACATTTGTATGTTTACCATTTGTATATTTACCATTTGTAAAAAGACATGATCTTGCTAAGTTTCTTGTCCTTTTTCTTAGGAAAATTAATCGAATGGGCGGATTTAGGCATTATATCAATTTATAGTTTATTTATCTATTAACTTATTTATTCATTGCATTATGTAGGTATACACAATATTTTAATTTTTTACTTATGTTAGTATATATTTCGTTAGGCATTATATTTATTTATGGTCTATTCAGTTTATTTATCAACTTCTTTATTAATTGCATTATGTATAATAATATTCTTATTCCAATAAGTCTTTATTTTATGCATGTGTATAACTTTAGTAGCCCAACTTAAATATAGTTTTTTTTATATATTTCCCGTAAGAATCATATTTGTTTCATAAAAAAATATTATTTTTATACAGATTAGATTTGACATGTAAAACGTATACTTTATGTATCTATTTTACAAATTAACATTTTGAATCTTTGAATCTTAAACTTACCATTTGTATAAGGATATTGGGAAATACCTGAGACACCTCGGGAATATACATCGAGCAAATGTCTTATATTGTCTTATCTGTTATAATCAATCCTTGTTTTACACAGGATGGTCTAAGGAGAAGGATGGACAAACTGAAGAGTTCGATAGAAGTAGCGAGTAAAGCAGTAGATAAAGAGAGAGAGAAGAACGTCAGTCTGCTCCACCTGATATTTCCACCTCACATCGCGAAAAGACTGTGGTTAGGTAAGTAGATAAGATACAAGTCTTCTTTATATACATAAATATCAGCACCTTTATAAAATCGACCTATGATGTTTGAATTATTACTGTGTGAATGTTTACTTACTGCCACTACTACAAAAAGAGACCGGTAGAAAAAAATATAACTTTCGATTTTTTGCCTCATGCTTGGCATAAAGTCCTCCCTTCATGTATATTTTATATGTAATATGAAGTAAAGACAAGTTTTGCTAGTTTTTTGCCCTTCTTCTTAGCAATACTAATCGAAGTAGCGTATTAAAGTATTTATTTATCTAACGTATTTATACTTTTAATTTGTATAGGTATACATATATACCAAGTGTAGACTGTGACTTGCATTTCACAGTTTACACTTGGGAACCCTTCTGACACCCCCTCGGAGATTCATGTCGTGACGATATGTTTTATATACCTAAATTATTAAAACGCTTCTCTGTAAGCAGGAATTAAACCACGCGGTCTGCCATCCATCCGGCACGTGGTTAATAAATAAAAGTAAAAACATTGCCTCAGCCAGGACGCAGTGCGGTTGTACGGTTTCGCATATTTTTAAACAGTTCCAAAAATTTAAATATGGGAGATTACGCGCTGGGAACAAATTATATCTGATAAAAATAAAGCTAGGAAAGTTTGATTACGTCATAAGAAAATGGCGACCATGTTAACAAAGGGAATAATGAAATGACGCACACTTTGTTGACTAACGAATCTGTAAACATTTTACCGAAATCTCTTTTCATGAAAGTTACGAATAAAAGAACCTGTGCGTAAACGACAAAATTCACTGAACAATCTCAAACAAAACACACGTTGGTTCGGAAGTAGGGTTACCATCCATCCGGGTTTTCCCGGATTTGTCCTATAGTCCTAGCGGTACGCCCAAAACGGCTACAAATAGGCATGAAAATCGGAACGATAGATCTTTAGGAATTTTGAATCAATTTGACCCGTAGCACGAAAAAATTTAAAAAATTAGGGGTGTTATTATGACTTCATCTGTTTTTTGTATGGAAAAAAAAAATTGTTCTGAAACCTATAGTGTGTTGTATCAAATGAAAGGGCTTTCTGAGCCCATTTTAAAAATATATCACATCATTCAATTTCATTCAATTGTTTTGAAATAAAAAGAAAATCATTTTCAAAACATACCAAGTTTGGGCGCCTCCAGTTACGATACGGTTAAATATTTTTTTGTTAAATACGTATATATAGGTACGTAATATCCTCGTATCAAAACTTAAGAAAGCATTTTTGAAAATATTTACTTTTACTATATTTTAGTTAATTTTTAAGTACATTTTCGCGCGCTATTAACCCTATATAAACCTTTTACATGTTTAAATACCTAACTAATAATATCGTTCTGTTCACAAACATAATATCTGTGGTTTTGTCATTATGATGCCAGTTTTTTGAACTGAAAGATTGTTAAGGATCGGCGCTCCTTGAAAAAAGTCCTGCTCTAACGCTTTTCTTTTTTAGCTATCTTTCACTCTCTAGTAAAACTGCCTTTTGACTTTTTTTACAACATTTTTACGTAGTGCGGATAATATTAAGGTCGTACTTATAGAAAAACTGTTTTCTTTGTCATGCTCATTGATGTCTTACTTTGTTTCTGAAATTAGTTTTGTCACTGTTATATCACCAATTAAAGCACAATATTGAAAATGGGACAATGGTACTAGAGTTTTTATAGAAATTACTGACACTGCCTAAAGAATTCTGAAGAGACCGAAACAAGTAGAAATCTGAAGGTGCAAGGTCAGGACTATACGGCGGATGCAATAATACGTCCCAGCAAAACTCTCTTAATTTTTGCTGAGTGGCTAAAGATGTGTGAGGTCTAGCGTTATCATGATGAAAAACCACACCCATTCTGTGGACTAATTCCGGCTGCTTTCTCTCAACTTCTTGCTTTAATATTATCAGTTGTTCGCAGTAGAGTTCAGAATCGATGGTCCTGCTTGGTGCTAACAGCTCATAATGAATAATGCCCTTCCAATCCCACCATACACACAGCATTACCTAGTTGCGAGATAACCCGGGTTTCGCCAGAGTCTGTGAAGCCTGACCAGGTGACCAGCCTTTGAGCACGACCTTTTTCGCACGTTCTTGTCGTACGTGATCCACTTTTCATCACCAGTTATCAGGTTTTTCAAAAATGGTTCGGTTTCATTACGTCGTAATAAAGAATCACAAATGAGTAAACGGTTGATTAAATTTCTTTCAGTGAGCTCATGAGGCACCCAAATATCGAGCTTTTTTGTGTACCCAGCTTTTTTCCACCAAAACTGTTGTGTGGTCAATCCCCAGTTCTTCAGCTACATCGTAACTACTGATATGCCGATTTTGCTCCACTTTTTCAAAAATGGCATCCATTTTATCCGTAACAGGGCGCCCAGAGCGAGGTGAATCTTTGACATCAAAATTTCCGGATTGAAAACGCTTAAACCAAATTTGTGCTACTCTCACAGACACTGCACTAGGTCCATAAACATGACGATTTTTTTCGCGGCTCGCGTTGCATTTTTACCTTTTTTGTAGTAAAATTGTAAAATGTATCGAATTTCTTCATTACATCCACTCATCTTAACAGAAAGAAAAACAAATGAAAATCACACATTTAACCAAATTTGAATTTGGTATTATCTTTTTTAAAATTTAAACTTTTTAATTTTACCAAAACCAGGCAGATACAAATGGTATAGCCAAAGAGGTTTTATTATAAGTTCAAACATACTATTTGCGAAAAGAGTTTTTCCCAAACCTCAAGATACATAAAGTATACTTTCTACAAGTCAAAGTTAATCTTTACATGAAATATCTTTAGAATAAAAAAATATAAAAAAGTAAATATGTATAAGTAATATGTATAAGGGAAATACATCCAAAAAATATTTAGATTGGGCTAAAAAAATGTTTAGGTCACCAGTATATATATATATTATTTTTGACATAAAACAAAATGAGCAGATAAGTCCGAATTTTACGCTCAAAAATACGGAGTTATTGGAGGTCCTTGTCCTACTTTAAAGATTTTATAAAGGGCAACCCTGTTCGGAAGCATCAAAAACAGCAAAATCATGGTAACTGAGTATCTGTACATGTCACGGGCTGTTTGGACGGTCAACTGTATCAATTTACATAATCGTTTTGTTGCAACGACAGTAAATAATCCAACAATAAAACCAACTTTAAACTGAAACTAATAGTAACAACCTAGAAAGCAATTGGCACAAACACCCCATAGTGAACATCAATAACAGAATGGTAATGGTGTTTTAATTACACCATTATTGGTGATTGATGGTAATGACTCCGAACACCTGCTGCTCTCTAATCGAGGGTTTTGAGACAAATAGTTTTAACTAAAGTGATAAATTGCTTTGGTTGCCTTTTATGAAACTATCAGAGAAAGATTCTTTTCAGGTTTGAATTCGAATGGTCTAGAATACCAAAACAGAACCAAATTGTCAATTTTTTTGAAAGGAATAAACTTTTTTAAGGTCATATAAAAGTATATTTTTTTTTCTCCTTGAAATACAAAAGATATAAATGAAAATATTCAGGAACTGAATAAAAAGCTTTGATGACGTAATAGCCATGTCATTTGCCATTGCCTACAATAAAAAAAAGTAATGTCTAAACCGACGTCTGTTTTTTTTTTAATTTCATTTTTATCTTCAGTTTTTATCCCCTAATTTTTTTTTTCATTCTTTCTTTTCATCGAGAATTCTCCTTATTGAGCCTAAACGGTATGAACGTCACATTCCCATTTCTCCAAACTGATTTTCAAAAAATAATTTCTTTATAAAAAATACCACCTGAAAGTTAAAGAACAGTATGTATCTTCATGATTTAGCCTATATTTTCAGAATAAATATACAAAGGGGCCTGTTACAATTTATGGTTGGTTCGAATTTCCAAGCAGCAAATGAAAAAATATCATTGCGATATAGAAACACATGAAAAAACCGGTCAAGTGCGAAACAGACTCGCATACCTAGGGTTCCGTAATTCGACAGTTTTAGGAACAGTCCGGAAGAAGGTATTTAAAATCTTGCCCATAACTGTTTAAGATAACTGAAAAAAGAATTTATTGTACCACAAAAGAGAGGCTCAAATATTTCTATCCCGTAATCGAAATAAAACTCGTGGATGAAAAATGTTATTTTATCTTTTTGGTACCGTGAATTTCTCACCCGCTATATTTTTCCTGTAATCTTTACGTGATTCCAAATCACCATGATTTTTTTCATATTTTTCGGTTGATTAGTTTCGGAAATAAGGGGGGACATGCATTTTTTTGTGGTTTTTCAAATATTTCTCTAAATCAGTGCCAGTAAATATGGTAAAAATATATATTTTTATAAACAGCTCTTTAATATCTATAATTTGATACTCATGTTGTAGTTTTATAACTTTTTTTTGTTTCTAATTTGTAATCAACTTTTTTTAATCACTATAGTGTTCCTGTAATTGGCCTATATAATCGTCATTTTTTTTTCGGTCCAACAATTTCCGCAATAAAGGGGGGAGGGGGGGGGGGGCTGAAGCAACACATATTGTAGCGATGACAGAGCCATCTGTTTCTTAAGAACAAGGCGTGAAACCACATAATGCTTGAGTATGTGCATTACAATTACAAGGTTGTTAGATCAAATAGTTACCAAATATTCGGTAGACAAATAGGGTGAAAAAATTCAACGGTATAGGTAAGTACCTCGGTGGTGCAATTGGTAGCGCGCTTGGCTTGATAACAAGAGGTCGCAAGTTCGAATCCTGGCCCAACGAATTTTTTCAAATTCTTGTCTTTACATTTGTTTCCAATTTATCTTTTCTAGTTTGTAATGCACTCTAATAATAATATTTTGAGTATTCCAAAGCGATGGATTTCGCAATCAAACATAATCTATGACTTTCTACATAGTAATATAAGCGACTTTCGTTAATATAGCCAAATTCATACTGGAGACTCGGTAAGTGGTCAGGAAAGGGTTCAGGTTCTCTAAAATACGCAAAATAAAATTTAGACTTTCTATACTAAATGAGTCGAGGTTGATCTTGAGCAAGTATGCCAAGTATTAGACGCACAAAAAAAGTATTTTTCGTATTTCGCAAGCAGGGTCGTTAAACCTTGATCCTGATCACTTACCAAGTCTGCAGTATGATATTGGCTATGTAAACAAAAGTCACCTTAAATACTAGTATAATTTTGATTTTTCTTAGACTTCTTCTAAAAAAAATAGTTCTTTTGTGAGAAAATATATTAGATATAATCATTAGTTCTGTGATATATTTTCATGAATTACCCCCCCACACAAAATGCCTATAAGGAAAACATTAGACCAGATACCACCTCAGCGACTTCCTTCCCGCAAACCAATCTGGATTGATGCCAAGATCAAACACCAAACTGACATCCAGACTGAATGGCGGGCAAAATGGCGAGAAGAAAAATGTTCAGAGGCGGACATCATATCTGACCCGTCTGCCACACAACCAGGTTTTAGAGAACACCGTAAGCTATGGACTACGCTGAATAGAATTCGTACTGGCGTGGCAAGGTGCAACTACAACATGCATCAGTGGGATATAGCTGACTCACCTCGTTGTGACTGTGGAGCCTCGGAACAAACTATCCGTCACATCGTGGAAGAGTGCCCCAACAGAAGGTTTTCTGGCGGGCTGGAGCAGCTACATAAGTAAAAACCTCAGGCAAAAGTATGGCTATCAAACCTGGATTTAGAATTGTAGCTGTATATATAAAATAGAAAATACTAAGATAAAGCAGGATACCAAGGCCATACGATGATGATGATGAATTATGTATAAAGGTTTTGCGTAAATAAACAATAAAATTATATTAACTCCTACTGAAATTGGAATAGAATGGTAATTTCGACTATTCAAATAGGAACTGTTTTAGTACATTCTAAACAGTATTCGGCTGAAATTCACGAAACAATAATACGGTTTCCGCTAATACTGGGTGCTAAGAAAAAAAACTTTTTTCCGTAAAACGGGGTATTCTACTTCATATTAGAACAACTTTAACGAAAAAATAAATCAGCTGCTCCAAACAAAAGTTAAATACCTACTCGAACAAAACAACTTTTTTCGCAATTTCGGTGTTGGCCCCATAGTAAAAGTCGTTCATCATGATTTTTATTAGGATTATAATAGGATTTTAGAGAATCTAAAAGTAGCACCAGCTGTTTAGGGAACTACTCGATAAGAGAACTGCGAACCTGTTATGTAACTCAGCAGTGTCGGTTGCCATCTGTGGTTGCTATTCACCAAAAACAGATAAAAAATGAACTTTAAAAATAACCTTCAAATCAGGTATTTACGAATTGTGACGTCATTTCAAGTGCAAACGTATCCTTATATAAGGAGATATGTATGTTTTCGACGATAGCCACTTGGATTGGCAACTGATTTTACGATACAGAATCAGGGGGTTGGTCGAGTGAGAGTGAAACTCACTCGCTGAGGATTCATAACGTTTCTAAAGTCGTATTTTACAGCTAACGTCATTTATGTTTAATTTTTTTATTTTTTTTGTTGTTCTTGTTTTTGTTAAATACTCCAAAATTTATTGAACCTCCAAGATTGTTTTATTTATCCTCTAATCTTTAAATTACCATGATTTTTTTATTTATGAAAAAATGGGGACATATTTTTTTGAGTTTTCGGTTACTTTTGCGAAGTAAATACATAGGTACATAAACAATATTTAAAAATTTATTGCAACATTTGAAAATAGAACTCTTTGGCTGTAGAATGCAGTTTGTTTCATCTGACTGTCTTTTGTTTTTACCTTGTGGCGCCATTTAAAAAATTGTGTGTCTGCATCAACATGGATTTAACTCGGGAAAATTTTCGTAGTATGATTTTCTACGATTTTAAGTGTAATTTGACAGCTCAACAGAGCATCGCTCGGCTTGAAACAGCTTTTGGCAATGAAGCACCATGCAAGACGACTGTTTATAGCTGGTTTGCAGAATTCAAGCGTGGTCGTATCAATCTCAGTGACGAATCTCGCGATGGTCGGCCGTCCACCGCTGTGACCAACAAAAACATCGATGCTGTGCGCCGTGTGATTGAAACAGACAGGCATGTGACCTACCATGAAATTCGCGCATCCTTAGAAATAGGCATGAGTCAAATACAATCAATCCTACACAAACATTTGGGTGTGAGAAAGCTGTGCTCGCGGTGGATCCCACACAACTTGACCGAGGCTCAAAAAACGGACCGCGTCACTTGGTGCAGTGCCATGCTTACCAGATTCAACGAAGGTGCGTCAAATTTGGTGTGGGACATAGTAACAGGTGACGAAACATGGATTTATTGCTACGATCCCAAAACAAAGCAGCAATCGAGCGTATGGGTCTTTCAAGATGAGCCGAAACCAACCAAAGTGGCGCGCGTGAAAAGTGCATCTAAGCGGATGATTGCTTCTTTTTTTAATAAAACTGGACACGTGGCTACTGTTGCTTTAGAGAATCGTCGTACCGTGAATAGTGACTGGTACACGACCATTTTTTGCCGGAAGTTATTGACGAACTCCGTAAAAATAACCGTAAACGCCGTATCATCCTGCACCACGACAATGCTAGTTCTCACACGGCCAGACAGACAAACGACTTTTTGAAGACGAAAAATGTAGAACTCATGAGTCATCCTGCATACAGTCCCGACCTGGCACCTTGTGACTTTTTTCTGTTCCCAAAAATTAAGAACCAATTACGCGGTCAACGATTTTCATCACCAGAAGAGGCTGTCGAGGAGTATGAAAAACACGTTTCAGAGGTCACCACAGGGGAGTGGCACAAAAGTTTTCAAAACTGGTTTGATCGAATGAAAAAGTGCATAGACGCCAAAGGAGATTATTTTGAAAAACAATAAATTAATTTTGTACCTTTAATAGTATTTTTTCATATTCATTCCGGAAACTTATAGTGCGTCCCACGTATAACATATAACTATTTATATTTTTAGGGTTTCGCGCCCACAGGGCAAAACGGAGTTCAATAATGTCGCTTTGCTGTCTGTCCATCTGTATGTCACGGGTCTCTAGCTTGCAAACGGAATTAGGTACAGATCTGAAATTTGGATATAGAATGTTGACACAAAACCGAATATTGAATTAAAATTAAAATTAAATAAATTTCAGGCGGGAAAAATTAGTCAATTTTCACTATAGGTTTAGGGTAACGTACCCGAATTCCGGATTTTTATTTATAATTAATGCCTCCAATTTGGTATGGCTAAGTTTCCTTTTCACCCTTTGGGAACGGAACCATAAAAATAGGGTTTAAGCATAGCATCAAATACACAACTACTTGCATCTCGCTGCAAGAGTTTCATCATGACTCTTTCACAGTCAGAAGTTAAAAAACAAACTTTCCCAAGGAGTAAGTATATTTTTTGTTATTTTAAAATTTGCAACTCGTAAATCAAACTTGTAATTTTATTTGTAATCCGTACTTTTTTTGTATGAAAATAAACATTATCTATCTTCTTTTTGGATTTAGATAAATAGGGAAGTAGAACTAAGGATCCATTTATAATGATTTCTGAAATTTCAGTTGGTTTGGCTTTGATAAAGCTAAGTACTACTTAGCTTCTCTGAAAGCGTTGTCAATTTTGAGGGCTACATTGTTGGGTAGCTGATTAACTTTGTTAATTATTCTGTATTTTGTAAAGGGACGTAGGTAAAGGTAAAAATAGTGTATACAAGAAAACTTGATATAAGCTAATTACAACATCAACTGTTGCGATATGAATTAAAATTTTGTTTCTTAAGACGATGTAGGTAAAAAACCGAGTTTTTAAACAAGTAGTTCTCCCAAACCACAATAGATATGGTTCTGAAATAAATACATGTTATAAACAAAGCCTTTTCAAAGGCGATGTAACAGCCCAAAACGCGATAGGAAAAATAAGCCTTGATCGAAAAAAAATGCAAAGTGAAGGGTATTTTTTCATTTCAAACAAGCAGTCTGTCGAAACTAATTAGTAATAATAACAACGATTCCTGTTTAAAAAAAATAAACCCACTATCTAAACGATAAAACAGCGATTTTTTTGAAAATGCGCTTTTGTGTTTTTATATTAAATTTTATTCATTGAAAAACAGCATTATCCACTCTCTTCTTGATTTACCGCACTGCCTGCTCAGATGCGCGCTTTTTCAGATATGCTTATCTCTTTCGTTATGGGATCGACCTACTAAGCCTTAACAAAATAATGCATTAAAATATTTAAGGGAACTTAGTCAAACAGGCATGTCATGGTCATGGCTGAAGTTGTAATATTAATTACCAAAGATGTTTTTATAAAACGTTGCGGCCCGACTAAGTAGGTTACAATTCAATTTTCGGCCATACACTGTCTATGGCGGCGACGCGCGCACATCCGCCGTTGACTGTTCGATTTTTGCACCATTGTTTATGGGGTAATTTAATATTTACTATGTTTTAATGGGTAAAAAGATTTATTTTGCTATAAAATGGCTGACAGCAGTGATACTGATGATATGTGACTTCCCCTGACATTCTGAAAATAGCGACGGAAATTACGAATAATCTTTCACCAGGAAATTCAAAAAAAGCTCATAAAAATAGGTAGGTAATTAACTACCTATATAGGTATATTGCATGAGTGTAGATAGGTAGTGTATAAAACTACACATTACTAGGTATTATAAAAAAACTCGCCTGTTTTTAAACTCACACCCGTGTTTTAATAACCTCTTTATGCACAAGTTTCATGAACTACTTTTGCAGAGAGGTTGATTTAAAACCTATTGTTTCAACTGCACATAATTCGGCATTAAAATACTCAGGAAATCATATCTTGTAAATATTACTTTACAACTAGCTCTTGTCTTCATGTCCCTTTTTATGGGACACAGAACGCCCAAAGAAACCGAAAAAGAAAATGGCGACCGTCAAAACAAGATTGTTGCTACAGCTGTTGAGTCCCGCCACAACTTCCAGTGTTTGTTTGGCAAACCTGTGGCGTCAGACCCTTAATAGGGTTTGGATCTACGCAGCCCAGTGTCATACGTGATTATCCCCGCGCTAATTTATTTAGTGGGCCCTAAATAAATAATATTATTACTGTCCGAGCTTTAGACTAATTGGGTTAGCTGTCGATATGGATAAATATTGTACTCTTGGATTTATTTAACAGTCAAGATTAACACATTCACTTCATTATGGTTCCACCATTAAATCAAAATATTTTGGATCTATTTAAACCCAACCTAGTAATAAGACAGGTACTAAACGAGAATTTTCAAGGATTTAGAATAACAGCAAATAGTATAATTGGATCAATTCGATTATTTATTATTAATTCCTAACAGGAGAGAAGATAGAAGCGAAGAGCCACGATGACGTCACAATGCTGTTCAGTGACATTGTCGGCTTCACCTCAATCTGCGCGACAGCCACGCCGATGATGGTAATAGCCATGCTCGAGGACCTGTACAGTGTCTTCGATATCTTCTGTGAGAAACTGGACGTTTATAAGGTGAGCTGGGAGGCTACGAGAAGCTTCAAGTACACCGACAGCCCTAGTGGGCGGACCATTCAGTAGATTAAGAAGGGATAGAGTTACGCGATAGAAAAATAGGCGCAAAGAAGTGCCTCGTAGGTGATTAAAATTATACCCCGCAGCGCTGTGGGAGCTGAATTGCACTTTATTGCCACGTAACGAGTGTACCTTTTATTTATGTGTCTTTGAGGAGTGGATCTTCCTCACCTAGTACTAATATTTCTTCTGTGTAAAGTGTCGGGAGACATCACAGTAACCAAGCATTCCTCAATCTGAACAGAACTAAACCTATGCCATTTTAAAATTATCATAAAATTACGGTTCAATAAATCTCCTTGATGAAAGAAACTTAGGTCATTTGTCCAGGAGAAAGACTATACCACATTGTACTATGAATATACTTACAGTAGTAGTACCATTTCAATAATGCGCATAGCAATCTTCGCCATTCTTCGGCAAAGGTCGTATTTCCTTACGTTTTCTATACAATTCATGGCAGACATTGCGCGTCCGGTTGGTCGACTATAGATTTCTTTGCGCATTATATCTGTGGTAGATCTGTACCGGGTACTGATCATGACCTTTGTGGCAGAACTGTGACGTGTCTTCATTGTTCAATTGTTTTATTGTACAGGTGGAAACAATTGGTGACGCGTACTGCGTGGCTAGCGGACTACATCGCAAGATCGACACGCATGCGCCGCGGATCGCGTGGATGGCTCAGCGCATGGTAGAGACGTGCGCGCAGCATTTGACGCATGAGGGGAACCCTATAAAGGTCGGTACTATCCAAAAACTTCTTTCTATCTACAAATACCAGACACGATGTTCGCAATCAAAATTATACTTACGTAGCTTAACCTCTGTCTCGCTCGCTCTTACTTGCGGTAGACCTGTTGTCTCGCTCGCTCGCATGGGAGTTGGGGCCCATGAACCTCAACCCAGTGCGTAATTTTTCAGTGCGGTACACCTTATCTAGGTATGCATAGAAGTCTTCGGTACTATCCTAAACTCGGCCACTCTATGAAATGAAATAAGTTGATTTTGTCTTTTATCTAACAAGGGAATTGGGTACCCTGAACTCGCCAAAATTCATGAAACTTTTAGGGATAAAAAGTTTGTTCTTTTGGTCAAAATCATACATTATGCCGGCTGATCTTTATCTATAGTGATAATAAAGTGTTAAAAAAGCCGTGTCTGTACATTTAATATTTCAGCAAAATTCTAATTGAAATGAATTAATCAGTGTAAAGGAAAAACTATTGTCGATAGTTTTCAGCTTGGCTGTTACTTTACGAACACCCCTTATAGCCTATATGTTGGCCAGGGTCACTACGATGATAATACAGAAAACCGCATCCAAATCCGAGTTTAAACGGAACATACATACAGACAGACAGACAGACAGACAGACAGACAGACAGACAAAAAAGTGAAAAAGCTTTAAACTTTAAATGGCTCGAATGGCCCGAAATACATCTCAAAATAATTCGTGTTTTTATGTGTTCTATTAGATTTATTCATAAATAAATTAGATACTTCTAAAAGCTTTGAATCTAGTTATTATTTTCTCCAAAATCGATGACGAGAGTCCCTTGAGCAAATGTATATACATCTTTTGCAGTTTCCCTTTAAAACTAAACACATCACATTGCGGCTTAAAATTGTAGAAAAAAAAGTTTTAAGCATTCTTGGCAAACGGCATTAAGCTCAGTAGAGCTGCCGGTCTCACAGAGAGTAAACAGCGCTAATTTTCATCGCACTCCAACATAAATACATCATTTAGACAAATAAGGGTGCAAACGGGCGTGTAGACTTCAGAATAAAAAAAGAAAAAAAAGAGCATAACGATTGAAAAAGCCAAAAATAGGTAATTAATATTACCTTCATAAAACAAGAGCCCTTAAGGTCAAGGATGCGCCCGGCCCTTAATTTTGACCGATACGTCGAGTTTTCTCGAAAAAATCAAAATTGGTCTAAGCTGTAATATCTTTGCGGTTACGATAGACACTATTCAATCAATATTTATTTAAAGAAGTAGGCAACGTAAAAGGGAGAGTTTTCCAAATTAAAGATATGCTAAACAAACTAAAAGTATAAATGCTTTATATTAAAACTAACCTTTCATTCGCGGCTCCGCTTGCGTTTATTCAATTTCCGCCTCGTTTTCGGCTTGGGCATTATTTTATTAACAACCCTTATCGCCTACCTATATGAGTGCCTTCAACGTTTAACCCTCTAACTCGTATTTTTTACTAAAATACTAGTCTAAAACTGTCTTGGATCCATTATACAGATTAAGTAGTAAATGAACGAATACTGTGCACAAAAATCGTAGAAGTCATTGGTGTACGCCCAGGCGGAGATTGAATCCGGGATTGAAAATCTGAATTTCAATCACTATATGTGTCTTTCTATCAATGTTACCTTTAAAACTATTATCGACAGTTTTCGGATTGGCGGTTTTTTATCAACACCTTTTATAGCCCATATAAGGCCCTACAATATAATAAGTGAAATTAAATCTAGAGCAAGATTATGTATCGATTGATGCTGTATGTTGGCGCTTATTGATGGAACATTTTAAGGGGGTAACTTTTTACCTCGGTACAAAATGCACATCACAATATTCCTTACTTTTGAATAAAAAGTATGCGATGAATGTGTTTTAAAGCAACTTGCGTTAATAGTTTATTGATAATAAAGTCTTCACAAAAAATTACGTAATTTAATGTATTACATTTTGTTTGCATTACATTAACAAACTTAAAAGCGTGTTTACAATTGTAATGTAATGCAGCTAAAATGTAACGCGTAAAATTGAATAATTTTCATGTGATCACCTAACTTTTAACAAGCAGTTTGCGCGAATTGCTATAAAACGCATTTATTGCAAACTTTTATTGAAAAGTAAGGAAAACAATATTATGATGTGCATTTTGCACCGGGATCCTCCGTTACCACCCTAACAATAATAGAAAAATATTTAAACTACTTGTACGTTGTTCCACTAATACGAATGACGTGAATAAAAAATAAAAATTTGAAATGAAAATTATAAAAAACGATTGATTATTGTATACCCAAACACAAAAATTAGTCTTCTCATATCTATATACCTACTATTTAATCATAATTAAAAGCAATAATATAGTATATCATAACAATTATTTTCAAATGATATCGCGGACTCGCATCTCATAGAGAGGATTGGGACAAGTCAAGTACCATAGTAACTCTGAACGGCCCTTGACCAAATAACACCTAAAAATGTCTTTGGCCGACCCAAGACGCAATCTTACCTCAGGGTCCCGTTACAAAAACAAATCCTTATAGAAAGATAGAAGGAAGAAAAATGTTTATGAATTTACTTAAAACTTTTATCTAATTATATTAACAGAACATCTTTTATTTTAAATAACAATAGAAACTTAAATAACATAAAAAGATAACCTAAAATACTTAAAAATATTTAACTCAAAAAAAAAAACTAAAATACTTACCAAATAAAAGCTATAAGTAAAAAATGTTTGCCAGATCACCGCCGTCATGTGGCAGAGTCCCCAGAAGACTGGCGGCATTCCCTCTTTGGATTGCCAAACTAAGGCGTTGTCCGAGGTATGCCCCAGCCCTTGGGTCCCCGGAAACGTCGACCAGCCGCGAAGAAATCTCTTTAAAGAGACGTTTCGCATCCGGGCCCCACGGCCCAAGTGTTTCGACACCGAAAGGCGCAAACATGTATTCAGAACCAAGCTCTGCATATTTACGCCTTTTGGTTGCCTCAGCCGCTGCCGCGGCTGCGCCAGCCCTGGCGGCTGTCGCTTGGATGTGGGACGGAGCAAGAGTGTCAACGCATGTTGCGTCCCAAACCAATGACTTGCCGCATTTCCAAGGAATGAGTGTCATACCGTCGGGCCTCTTGCCATCGCTGCGTGCGATTCCGTTCGGCTCTAAGATAGCCGGCACACTAACTGTGGCAAAGGCCCTTCGGATGACATCATTTAGGCTGGCATGCCGCGACAATCGGCCAGCACTTCGTTGGCAAGATAGGCCGTGGTGTCCGAGCTGATTGACGTTAGTGCCACACCGGCAGCGATGTGGCTCGTTAGTCCTAGCACCGAGCCGCAGGCTGACGGCCAGAGTAAAAGTTACTCTGTCCAGCTGGGTGCCGATATTTGCGGATGGTAGTGCGTGTAGCCAATACCCTGACTCCCGCTCGCCGGAAGCAAGGAGACGAGCTCGATCCACAGAGTTGGTGGCAGAATCCAGTAGTTGTTTTTGGATCTGGCTGCAGATCGGCTCGTCCCACAATCTCTGGGAGTTCAAATCGGTAGGTAGATTTTTACCAGGACAGGCAACAATCCATGCATCCCTGGCCTCCATCAAGCACGAAGCCTCAACATCACCAAGTGATGGGCGTATTAAAGTACCGAAGAGGTCGTTCGTACTGTGAATGGAGGACAAGAAGGCAGGGAGCGCTACACTAGAAATTTTGCGGATCCCTAGGCCACCGAGACGGACTGGAAGGGTGGCTTGGCTCCAGCACCGATCTGCAAGTGAGCAGTTTAAAATTGTTTCTAAAGTCTTGTGTAGAATATTATCAAATATATTTAGAAAGTTTTCATGTTTCCAAAGAGGACAGCAGCGGAGGACATAAGTTAATTTAGGTACAAAAAGGCAATAACGAATTATAAAAAGGGCAATATGGGGGTTAATTTTGATAAGGCGATCGGAAATTCCAATAAATTTTGTTATCTGCTCATTCACATACCCCGGGATCGATTCGTTTAGGACCGGAGCTCCAAGGAGGCGAAGCGAATCATTGTTTAGAATTTGAATATTTGGGGCAATACTGTTGAATTTTTTAATAATCTGATCTTTTTTTAGTGATGCTAAATTGTTCGAAATAAATAGTTCACACTTCGAAAAATTTATTTCTAGTCCAATATCTTTAAATTTTTTAATTAAGTTTTCTAAATCGGTAAGGACGGATGTGGCTTCACCTCCAATGGTTCCGTCATCCAAGTACCAAACGTTGAATTTCGAATTTAGTGCTGAGATGATCGGATTGATAGCCAAACTGAAAATTGCCGGTCCCAGTGGGTCACCCTGTTGACAGCCAACTGCTGATTTAATCAGGTTATTTTTAAAGATTAAATTTGAAGGTCTGCCGTAGCATTGGTACATATAATTGTACAATGCGGGTGTGTTTTTTTTTATTTCTGTCAGAAGGGCTCCTCTATCCACCGAGTTGAAGGCATTCTTAACGTCAACCTTCAACAGGACCTCGCCCGCATCATGGTCAAGGAAAGTGCGAGCCGCGTGGATAGCGGCCTCACATCCTCCCTTTATTCCGAAACCCAGTTGGATAGGTTGTAATTTTGGTGTTAAATCGTTCATGATATGTCTACAGCAAATTTTGGATACGAGGCGCCGAAAGGTATTGCCTACTGCGATAGGTCTTATACCACCATCCTTCTTTTTTAGGGCACACAGATTTGCTCCATAGAGCAAATCCGTGATGTCCTCGCAAACCCCACCTGACAGCATCAAATTCACCAGCTGCGTTATATCCTCCAGTAGGAGTCGACCGCTCTGCCCCGTCGAACCGCATAATAGGTCTTTTAAGTGCTGGGGGCTGATACCATCTAAGCCAGCGGTTGACCCGTTCCTAAAAGACATAATTGCAGCTAGCGTCTCATCAGCTAAGGCCTCGGGTGTGCGGTCAGAAGGATGGGGTGGGTCCGGTAGCGGGCAGGTTGCTGTGGAAGGTGGGTGCTTAGAAGCCAAAGCAAAGAGTGTTTCCGGCGTATCAGGAGCCATGGTGTCGTGGGAGAAGAGAACATGAGCGGCTCCCCTAATATCGCCATCGTTAAATTTATTTTCAATTTTTTTATTAAGATCTGTTGAATAATTAATTATTCTTTCGAAATCTGGAGTAGGGACCATCTGTATTAGAGAGCAGTTATTTTTTATCTTTTGTGTAAGGGAGCCGCTCTGACTTTTTTTTTCCCACGTGCAGGATCCGGTACGAGAATGTGAGGAGTTGTTTCCAGTGCTCCTCATCATTCTCGTCTAAAACTCCCTTTATACATTTCGACAGAGAGGCCGCTACAGTCGCCCGAGCCCCGCGGGGTATTCTTTTGACAACGGGTGTAGTATATTTAAGTTGGCCTAGTTCTTTCCAAAGTACAGAATTTTGAGATGTACCTGCCGAAATTGGAGTGGACTTGATTTTTGGATGTTTTATTCCTGTGTGTATTTTCAGGCCTCTCTGTCCTCTAAAGAATTTATGACATTCCGGGCACTGCACGCGGTCGTCCGATGACTGGTTTTGACCGGCACCCGTATGGGACTGGCCGGCCACCTGCGACATGTGCCAGGATGAAAAGTTTTATATTATACCACTTGAATTTTATCTTAAAACAGTTTTTAGCAGGTAATCACTAATCAGATCACTGTCACGGGCCTGTCACTGAAAAATTTTTCGAAGTGGGTTTCTTATAATTTTATGGTATGTCCTTGGTAATTTGTTCTTCTCGGTAGTCTTATCTACATTTATGTAGTTTGTATCCTAGGGCTTTAGCTTGCTGAGGTGATGAATTTCTTGTTTGACTGGTCGGGCTTCGTTTACAAAAGTCAAAATTGGGTAACTTGAAAAATATCCTGTTTTGGCTTGATGTTTTTATTTGTTCAAGGGTCGACGTTTGTGGGTATTATATTCGTAGATGCAATGCAATTCCTTAGATATTTCAAGTAATAATATTATATATAAAAAAAAAAAAAAAAAAAACATCTTATATTAACTACTTAAAAATTAAATAATACCAAAAAGGTATCCGTTCAGCATAATGTCGCAGCTATAGCGACGACGCTGATTTTCAGCGGATGCCCAGGTTTTAAAGTTTGATTGGCAGTTCCAGTTAATACCATTCATAATAAATAGGTACTGTACTCGTACACAAAACAGCAGAACAGCATTTGCAAAACAATAAAATATATTATAATTTGGCAATCCAAAGAGGGAATGCCGCCAGTCTTCTGGGGACTCTGCCACATGACGGCGGCGATCTGGCAAACATTTTTTACTCATAGCTTTTATTTGGTAAGTATTTTAGTTTTTATTAGTTAAATATTTTTAAGTATTTTAGGTTACCTATTTATGTTATTTAAGTTTCTATTATTATTTAAAATAAATACCATCGCGTACCCTGATGTAACTAAATATAAAAATATATTATAGTTAGACTAGGTGAAATTAAATCTACCGACCAAATTCATACTTAAAACTTGGTTAGTCATCAGGAACAAGGTTTAATGACCCTCTAGGTGAAATTTGAAAAAAAATATTTTTTTGCCCCATAGTGCCTGCCCTAGGAGTTGTACATTAACTATTCCAACCAGTAACGGAGCAAAAAAAATACTTTTCGAAATTGTCTAAAAGGATTACAATGAAAATAAATAAACATAATTGAAACATACAAAAAATATTTTATACAACGATAAAAAATATTTTTACACAATTATAAAAAAATATTGTATACAACACGACGAATAAATATCTATTAAATTACTGTTTCTCTTTTTGGACTTTGATTAAAATCTAATATCGAAGCTTTGGTGTCTGTCCGTCCGTCTACTACCTATCCCAAGAATAGCTAGGCCGATGAGCTATAATTTGCCATGCAGATATGGTTATTTTATCGGTAACGTTATTAAAGCATACTCGGACTGTTTTATTTATTCGTGCTTTATATAGGCAGGCTTGGACTAAAAATTGGCGTTGTCAGTCTTACATTGTAAAAAATGCAGCTTAAGCCAACTTTTCTGCTGCGACACATGACTTCTGTTAGTTAATAAGTAATTTAGTATTTGTATAGTTAAGTCACATTTATTTTATAATACTGTTGCTTTTTCCTTCTGTTTTTAATGCTTTTGTATTTTCTGTGTTGTGTGTTTTTTAGGGTTCCGTAGTCCGACAAGGAACCCTTAGAGTTTCACCATGACCGTCTGTCCGTCCGTCCGTCCGCGGCTTAGCTCATGTCATTCCGTTGTCATCTATATAATAATTATAGTATAGTAGAATTACGGTAATAATACAAAAAGTCTTCGATACCGTACGTTTCAACAGTATCTTAAAAAATCTTCATGGATTATGAATATGAATGACAAAAAAATGAGTTTTTTAAGCGGATCACACCTATATTAATAACTGACCCCATGCATAATTTATGCTCGAAGGAGCTTACTCGCATATATTGCATACTTGCTTTCCTTGCATACAGTCAAATCAATTTCATTCTCTACAAAATTGAAAAAGTAGAATTCAAACAATACAACGGCGTCAAATTCAATTAAACTAGACCAAGTGTTTTCAAAGGAAAGTCCGAAATCCCTTTTGCTAGTTTTCCTTTTTTATCGAAACATTCAGTTCTTGTACTCGTACTCCTTGTAAAAAGGTCGCAAAAACACTCAACCTCTTTTTCAATGTCCTCTTTTTGTAACACTTAACTTGATGGATGAACCAAACGTCAACAGCACTTGTTATAAAAAAAAAACTTCAAAGTAGACGATTTTCGTTTTTAGAAGATAAATGCACTGTTGAATATTATGTGACTTTGAGTCAAATCTTCTTTAAAAGCATTTTTAAGTATGATGGATGATAAATTTTCATGACACGTATGCAGCATTAACTTTTCAGTGGTACTGAAAAATAATACTTTAAAGTTCGAGACATTTTTAGTAACTAGCCCTTTTCCTGCGGCTTCACCCGCGATGTATTTATGCCATTTCAACATGTCTTACCAAAGTGGTTAATGCTTCTTTTCCTTTAAGTATAGGGCAATGATACATACCTTTAACCTAACCTTTAACAATAAAGCGTTCAAAATTATGATTCGCGTTCAATGTTGCAACACATGACAGTGTGTTTATCTGAAATTTGTACAATTGGTGCAATTTTGCTGTCAGTTCGTATTGAAACGCAAGTCCGTGAATGCTGCCAGCATGCTTGTGCAACTCGGACGAACAAACCAACTGGACAGGCCACCAACAGGGGCCTTACCACGGTCGAATTTGCGAAAAGAGCCTTTTGCTCTTTTCTTTCGAAAGTCACCTTCTCTCTTTTGAAGATACTCTTTTTTTTATCCGTAGAATGTGCACACTTTTCTCTAATGCGCTCTTCTCACTTTTGGAAGCCAAGACACAGACAACCATTCATTCAAAAAAAAAGGGTATAGACAAAAAAAGAGTGTCAAAATCCAAAGTGTCTGCAATGCTGTTAGCGGTGCTTTAGCGGTGAGAGGTCACGTGATAAACTGAAAAATATTCGCTGGATGGGTGACTTTAAATATCGAATCATTGGTACAGTGGCTGACAGTATTAGATGCAAGTAACCAGGGGCCTTATTGTCTAACTTCACTTTTGCTTTCAAATGTATTGCGATGGGCTAAAAATATATGGCTCATAGTTTTAACAGAAATCATATTACACACAAAATTCCTTCTTGTTTTTTAATTCACGGCACCGCATCCCAACGAAGAACACTACCGCTAGCAGCAACGTATCGTCTTCTTATACGTAGTTGATACGTTGTTTATTAGGGTACCGCTAGCGGCAACGCATACATTTCAAAATAAATATCCAATCCAATAATGGAAGGAAAATAAATAATAGGTACCTAGGTATTGCTTGTCGTTTATACTTATCAAGTGAAAAGAAGGAAACAAATCACTCTGATGAAAAAGGAGAAGAATCTAATTATGTTGGAGTGTATGGAGAAGTAAGTAGACGTTTACTATTCTTCGTTTTACACAGGAAAAAAATTGCCTTTCTACTCTTTCCCCGATGTAAGTATACTCCAAGTTTCCCCGTATTTGAGATTGGCTCCTATCCTATTTCAGTGTTGGAAAAGTAGATTGCTACTTCACCTACATATATACACGCTAATGTCGATCATTTTTATTTCAGACATTGCAACCTGTCCCATGTGCTAAATAAGTCTCAAAGTCTTATAAGGTCATGACTCCTGCTTTGGTATTCCCTATCGTGTGGCTACTGGTGCTAGAAAACTGCAGGAAGGTAAGACAAAGTTTTTGTTGTCTAGTACTTTCTTCTCATTTAAATGTTTGAAGCAGCGGTAGCTTGCTGGCCTCTCAATCTTGCGACCCAGGTTTAATTTCCAGTCACCACCAATGAGTTTTTCGAAATTTATGTGCACAGTATTTGTGTTCTTAGCTAATACTTACCACTTAATGAACAATGAAGTAAAACATTGTGAAGAAACCTGCATGCCCTAAAAAGCGTGTAATTTTGCCTGAAGTGCAGCGATATTGGTACCATGTAAATTGTTTGAAATTTATTTGCACTAAGTACCATATTGTTTGCTACTACTGACCAAACTAATGTGAATGTCTCCCAACTAAAAACTCACTCTAATAAGGTAGCATTTCATAGATTCCAAAATTGAATTGGAAATTAGAAGCATCACCTCAAATCAAACCCTGGTTATTTAAAGCACATATTATTGCCTTCATAAGATCTTACATAGATGTTTTTGTCTTTTCAGAAAAGGATTTGCTGTCAACTAGGTGCAATGACACCTTTTGTCAGAGCCACCATGCTACTGGTGGAGAGAATCCTGACCCTCATTAAACCAACATTGGTTGGAACTTGAGACAGGAAGGAACTGGAGGCACATGAGTTTTAGTAGAAATCTAACAAATAAAAAGATCTTTTTATCAGTAACAGGTGTATAAGTAGTAAACATTTTCAAAGAATAAAAATTATCAAATTTATTGTTTTACACTTTTTTCCACCCTCACAAAATTTTATTTGATGATGTCTTTCATGGCAAATTTTCAAGCTAGGTAGCATAAAAATTACTGTGTGTTTTATTGCAAAAGTATGAAATTGTTTATAAATAATAAAACCTGACTGCCTCTGTAACAAATGGTTGCTCTGCACTTGCCTGCTAACCCAGAGGTTCTGTGTTCAATCTCCACGCCCTGCATATCACTGTTCAGTCTGCGTGCTTCGAAAAAAACATCAAGCTGTTGATCTATTTATGCCCGATCTATAGGGCCCATCACATTTGAGAATAAATATTAGTGCAGCGTGTAAAAAAAGTGCATTGAAATATTGAAAATGAATTAAATAGAGATGGTTTATATACAGTTGTGGTTGTATAATTAGGAACTACTGGTAAGAAAGTCGATTTTTGACAAACAAGTAGCTGTTACTTTTGTAATAACTTACTGATAACAAATTTAAACCACACAAAATAACAGTTATATTTAGTAGGCTTTAATAATTTATACCCAATATGCAAAACAATTGCACTGCTATCACTTCCATTGCTATTGTATTTTAAATGTACTGGCCGCTTGACAAATGATTAGGAACGGAAAAAAATAATTTTGTATTTCGAAAATGGTTATCGCATTTTTTTGTTTCCCGCGTATTCTATGGTTACATCGCTTTATATCTCCTTTATATTGACTAAGTTGAAAGTGCATAATTATTCCGAAATCATGGGCAAAAAGGAGAGTTGTGATCCATCGACCCAGAAAATTATTATGGCTCTATATGAACGTAATTGGTCGTATAAAAAGATTGCTGATCATTTGAAGTGCTCTAAAACTAAGGTGTTTAATGCTGTAAATCACGTCAAACAGTTTAATACTACGAATAATGTACCCTCGAAAGCCTAAATCTAGAAAAACAACATCACGTGAAGATGCTTTCATTGTTCGTGCAGCAAAGGCTTTGATCCTTTCAAGAGTTCTGAAAACATAAAGAGGGAAGTTTTTGGCGACGGAGGAGTATCTACACGTACAGTACGAAGACGCTTAACTGATGCAAAGTTATTTGGAAGAATCGCCCGGAGTGTACCGCTTCTCACGAAGGTGCACCGAAAAGCTAGGTTAGAGTTCGCGAATAAATATGGCAACTGGACAGCAAGTCAATGGAAAAACGTGTTATTTTCTGATGAAACGAAAATAAATAGACTAAGGTCTGATGGTAAACAGTATGTGAGTAGACTGCCTAAGCAAGCGTTGAATCCTAAGTTCACGAAAAAAGTGGTAAAGCATGGGGGAGGAAACATAAAAGTTTGGGGATGTTTCTCAGTTCATGGTGTTGGGCCAGTTAAAAAGATTGAAGGTATGCTAAACCAATTTAAATACAAGCAAATATTGGAGAGAGAGAAAGACTATGCTTCCTTATGCTGAGGAGAGGTTGTTGGACTACAGGTCTGGATATTTCAGCAAGATAATGAACCCAAACACACTGCTCATTCAGTTAATAGGTTTCTTAGTGATCAAAAAATTACTGTGTTAAATTGGCCTGCAAATAGTCTAGATCTTAATCTGATCGAAAATCTTTGGAGAGAAGTAGAGTGTGGCTGCGAAAAGGACGAGCAATTTGAACAATCTATATGATGCCTTTGTCGAATCGTGGAACAATATTTCAGATGAAACCTGTAAAAACTTAATAGATTCCATGCCCCATCGCTGCAGGGCAGTTATTGTAAGCAAGGGCCACCCTACAAAATACTAATACTGCTTTTTGTAAGCTGTGTTAAAAGATTTGTAATAAATATTGTTTATTTCATTAAAATTGTTTCTGATACAGTTCAATAAATTAAGTTATTTTACCCGTTCCTAATTATTTGTCCATAGCTAGAAAGTTTCAAATAAATAGTTCAAATGGAACTTTAATTAAATTATCAATTGAAGTTCAACAATTTTACATATTATATGTATATGTAGTATAAAAGCCTGCTTACATAGCTTTATTATCATGTCGTTTGAAGGTAGTAACAGTAATAAAGACTAAAGTTACAGCAACTTGTTTTTCTGAAAGTTACTTTGATATTAGTTGTTCCTAATTATATGACCACAACTGTATATATGTCATCTCACTCACACTATCTAATTATGATACTTGCATCAGAGAATATGAAGTATTATGTATGTATGATGTTCAAGAACATATAGGTATATAACAATTACATGGGTGAAGTGTTTTGCTTGTAATTGAATCAAATCAAATAATTTTACTGTCAGGCATCTGTGGCCCATGCAAACAAACATTAAAGTACAAAGTATAACAATAATATAGCCTTTATTCTGTCCTACAGTGATTTTGAAGTTAATTTTTATAGAACATTTTATTCATTACTATTTATATTAGGTCACGTAGCACAGTGCCACATGGCAAAGGCCTCGTCCAACTCCTTCCAATGTTCTCTGTCCCATGCCACTCTTCTCCAGTATGGACCGGCTGTCAATTTAAGTTTGTTTTCCCAGCATCGCCAACCTCTAGTTATTTTTCTTTCATGTGGGTACCAGTCTGTGATCTTTTTACTTAATTTCTCTGGGTTACTACGCAGGATGTGACCTGCCAATGCTGGTTCCTGTAGTAAGCCGCTAGGTGTGCTACACAATTTCTCGTAGGTCTTCATTTCGAGTTCTATCCTTTACTCTTGACTCCCAACATGCTTCTCTCCATGGCTCTCTGGCATTTTTCGAGTTTGTCTTTGTGTTCTTTGTTTAAGGCTCACATCTCGCACCCATATGTTAGACAGGGAAGAATAAATGTGTCTTTTGTTTTCGTTGATAGCCTCAAGTCTTTACTTTTCATCTCTTTTAGGGACTAGTCTCCACCCGTTGGCTATTCGCTTGTTGATTTCTTTGTGTGTCTAGTCATTTGGAGAGATTATTTGACCAAGGTACACATATTCCTTTACATATTCTAAGTTACATAGGTAGTATATTGGTACAAAATTGAATTAGTAAATAGAGCATCAACTATGTTATTATCACTTCACTTTGCATTACCTATGTAATGGTGCTGTCCTACGGCACTTGTCCACGGAAGCAACGGAGAACTCTCACCACAAACGCCGAAAAGTTGACGTTGCGGCGCAACTCCAGCAACTGCACCCTAGGCGTACGGATGATACCCCATCTTTTGGAGCACGTACTCCGCGATGTCCTCCGCCTTAGTGTTTTAGTGCAGGCGTGTTTGGCTTCGCAGCACGCAGCTTCTGTTTGGGCTCCCTAAGAGCTTTGCTTGAGTTCTGGGTCGTACGTGGTTGGCGCTTTCTCCTTTGCACAGTCTCGAAACCAATAACAATAGCCCGGTTCGGCGCGCCTTCTTACTGGGAGCGGTAGGGGCGCTCGCGGTAACGCTGGCGAAATCTCGATGACGAGGTAGGTACCTAAGTACATAACTAATACCTAGTCCAATTTAGAATTTTTAGAAAAATATTTTGCTTGTCGAAAGATTTTTCATGAAATTTATTACAATGTACCTATGATGGTCGTTGCAATGTAATAGTATTTTGTAATTATAATGTCTTTGAGTCATAAACTCCAATTTCATGACAAAAAACCTACGAAAACTTCACAAAAGGCACTAAATTTGGTCACTGTTTTTTAGAAGAGTAGAAGTCACTTTAGCTCTGCAAAAGGCGGCAAAAAGAAAGACCAAACGTTTGTCAAAATGCCACCGTTCTACGGAAATAAGCAAAAAAGTATCTTTTTGAATGAACGAAACTCGAAAAACGACACTCTTTATCTTTAGAAGCCAAAGTAAAAGAAAAGTCACTTTTTTTGCTGGGCTAATCTCAGAAATCAAGTTTGATAGCTGAAGACTCTTTCAAAAGACACTCTTTTTGTGCCTCGTTCTAGACCCCCAGGCGGGGTTCGTGTGCCAAAGGTATGAGCCCGGCGGTAATACCGGTTATCTAAAAACTATAGATGTCCCTGTGTGTGAATATGATTGTGTGCGTATAGTTTAAGCTAGTCCCCCACCGAAAATGACAGCCTTTTTTGCATAGAAATTAGTGCGCGGCTCCACTCCAGTTGGTTTTCTCCTCCAAGTTGTGCAACAATACCTACTGACTAATTACTTTGGATCCCAAATTGGACTCCAAACCGTAGTAACTATTATTATAATCTGTTCCCAAACTAATATTTCTTTTAGTTTATTGCGATTATACACTCTATTAGAGACTCGAACTGCACTTGTCTGTCGAACTGTATTTTTGTAGGAATATGGTGTCAGAGAAGGGAGAGCGAAATGAATGTCTTTGCGGATTATTTAAAACATACCGTTACGGTACATATCACAAAGGGGGTGTCAGAAGTGTTTCCAATGTGAATAGTCACTGGAATAATCTACACCCGTGACACACACTTTCGACTGACGATTTTAGCCTCCGAATGTGATAAGGGTGAGCCTTGTAGCCGTACGTACAAATAAAAAGATAAAAGAGAATGGTCTCTGTATGTACATTGTAAATCTATGCTTATAATGAAGTAGTAAATGTCGTGTCTGAACTTTGAATATTTTTTTAATTTTTGTATGATCCGTTTTAATTCGAGGGCGGATTTGGAATCGGTATTTTTTTATTATCATCTTAGTGACTCTGGTCAACATAAAGGCTATAAAGGATATTCATAAAATAACGCCCAAGCCATTATTTGCCGTGGTAGAGACCATAATAAAACGTATTTTGTGAAAATTTCAAGTTTCCACGTATTACGGTAGACCCCTGTGACAGACAGACATCGGAGGCTTAGTAATAGGGTCCTATTTGGCACTCTTCGAGTACGGATCCCTAAAAAGACAACCCCCCTTTGAGATTGAGAAACCACAGCGTCTAACCAACTGTACAACCGCTGCTCTTGTGAATTAGGTACATCTGGGCGCACGTAAAAAGAGCTCCGAGCGACGTACCAAGCAGTGAGCGAATTACCGACCAAATTGGTGGTATGAGGTGTGGCGCGACGGCCGCGACGGGGAAAATACCTGGCGAGTGGATTTGCTGTCCCGCGATTGGTGACTTTCGCAGTGTCCATGTTCGGTCAATCTCAAAATACAGTCATGCGCAAAAATGGATGTGTGATACTTACGATGGTTTTGCATAGAATAGAAAGAAAAAAAAATTCAATCCTTGAAATTGCGGTAATTAAAATTTGAAAACAATACATGTCATATTTCACTCTTTAGTTTTATTACTTCCATACACGATTCCTTGCATTTTCTTGCATTTAATAAAATCCCAAGATAAGGCTAAATTATGATCTAAATATGAAATAAATATATAAATATGATATGATATAATATTTATGGTGATAGAGCTGATGCCGGGCTCGACTGTGGAGGTACCACCATCTTACTCGCAAATCCTCCCGAAGTTATTCGGGGGAGAGTAAGAGAACAGCTCTTAGGCAAAACCAGGCGGCCCACTATTGCCTGAGACCGATGGATGGCGGTTTATCTATCTCCAATTGCTGAGCCTTATATAAAACAGACTGGTGACGGGCATTGGCGTCACTGGTGCAAGAGTTTCGGCATCGGGCTCACCAACCCGCCCGCCCAGCGAGTGTGAGTAAGGGCATTTCTTCCGGGAGGACCACCAAGAGTGGTTAAATCCTGTGTCCAGCAGTGCACGAAACAGGCTGATGGATGGGATGCGTTATATTTAGTAAAGAAAAAAATCTTATACGAAAATATACTTTGTAGAAAAACGGCCGTCATATAAAAACATTCATCTAATTCCAAAATAATAAATAAAAACACCTCGAAATTGCGAGTTGCTGCTGAGTGATAGAAAAGTGTAAAATGAAAGCGTTGGAGCAGGACGGTGCTCAACCTTGCCTCAGTTATGGGTTTTAAGTATTTTTCTGTCCTACTTGACGAAATCAATATTCAGTTGTGTCTGGAAGAGATACGCCACATCGTAATGGATTGCCTCATTTTTTACATGACTGTAATAATTATGTTGAATGTTTTTTCCAACACAGATGCGGATAGGTCTTCATACTGGAACCGTGCTAGCTGGTGTCGTCGGCAAAACCATGCTGAAATACTGTCTCTTCGGACACAACGTGACCTTGGCCAATAAGTTCGAGTCGGGGTCCGAGCCGTTGAAGATCAACGTCAGTCCCACCACTTATGAGTAAGTTGGAACCATGCTGAAGTACTGTCTCTTCGGTCACAACGTGACCTTGGCCAATAAGTTCGAGTCGGGGTCCGAGCCGTTGAAGATCAACGTCAGTCCCACCACTTATGAGTAAGTTGGAACCATGCTGAAGTACTGTCTCTTCGGTCACAACGTGACCTTGGCCAATAATTTCGAGTCGGGGTCTGAGCCGTTGAAGATCAACGTCAGTCCCACCACTTATGAGTAAGTTGGAACCATGCTGAAGTACTGTCTCTTCGGTCACAACGTGACCTTGGCCAATAAGTTCGAGTCGGGGTCTGAGCCGTTGAAGATCAACGTCAGCCCCACCACTTATGAGTAAGTTGGAACCATGCTGAAATACTGTCTCTTCGGGCACAACGTGACCTTGGCCAATAAGTTCGAGTTGGGGTCCAAGCCGTTGAAGATCAACGTCAGCCCCACCACTTATGAGTAAGTTGGAACCATGCTGAAATACTGTCTCTTCGGATACAACGTGACCTTGGCCAATAAGTTCGAGTCGGGGTCCGAGCCGTTGAAGATCAACGTCAGTCCCACCACTTATGAGTAAGTTGGAACCATGCTGAAGTACTGTCTCTTCGGTCACAACGTGACCTTGGCCAATAAGTTCGAGTCGGGGTCTGAGCCGTTGAAGATCAACGTCAGCCCCACCACTTATGAGTAAGTCGGAACCATGCTGAAATACTGTCTCTTCGGGCACAACGTGACCTTGGCCAATAAGTTCGAGTTGGGGTCCGAGCCGTTGAAGATCAACGTCAGCCCCACCACTTATGAGTAAGTTGGAACCATGCTGAAATACTGTCTCTTCGGATACAACGTGACCTTGGCCAATAAGTTCGAGTCGGGGTCCGAGCCGTTGAAGATCAACGTCAGTCCCACCACTTATGAGTAAGTTGGAACCCTGATTTTACAAAATGTGCATATAAAGTGACTTTTGTTTATAAAGCCAAATTCATACTGCAGACTCGATAAGTGGTCACAACCAAGGTTCTCTGACCTTTTCTGTGACTTCCTTTACTGAATGAGTCGAAATTGTAGAAGCACATTTTTTTTTTGTGTTTCGCTAACAAGGTCATTGAATCTTGGTCCTGACCACTTACCGAGTCTCCAGTATGAATTTGGCTATACAAACAAATGACGCCGCAATAGGTACTTCCAATAAGTATCCTGTAATTCTGGGGTCCGTACATAGATTCAATAAAATACAAAATCTACGAATAAAACAACCAATGATACATACTTACATGTATTAAAAATAAAGTTACTCTCAATGAAAACAGTAAATAATGTATTCTTGAGCCCCACCTATCGCGGTCTGATCTCTAAAAGAAGTCTAACTTTGACTCGACCTTTTCCTCAGAACATTTCCAATACCAACTTTATAAATAAAGTAAAAGTTTGGCACCTTTGACAAAAGCATCACAAAACACTGAGAAAAGGGACTAAAAGAAAAAGTAACAACAATTTAGAGTTTTCGGATTCCTGGCTAAAAGAAATACATATTTTATTCGCGGACATTCTATGACACCAAATGGTTTTCTTAATGAATACTAGTAGTTTATGATATAAGTGCGGTAAGGAGTCAATAGCTTACGAGGGCGATTTGAAACACGAGCGATAAGCGAGTATTCAAAATCAAAATCAAAATATGTATTTATTTTGTAAAATAGATACATAAAGTATATTTTCTACAAGTCAAAGTTAATCTTTACAATAAATATCTTTAGAATAAAAAAATATAAAAAAATAATATGTATATACTAATAAGGGAAATACCTACAAAAAATATTTAGGTTGGGCTACAAAAATATAATTATACACCTACATAAAATAGAGAAATCTAGGAATAAAAATATTATATATAAATGATGCAACGAACAAACAAGTTGATAAATAAATACGGGAAATACATCCAAAAAATATTAAGGTTGGGCTACTAAAATGTAATAAAGTTATTATAAGTATATTAGCCAAGTGTATCATACCACTTTTTTCAATGCATAGTGCGAGTAAATAATTGAAACGCAATTAAAGAAACAAACAAACAGTAAATACTCCAAATGAACTTTAGGCGGGCATTCATTTTCTTTTTCTTTGCATGTACGTTGCCAACTTGACGGAAATAAGCTATTTCCAGTTTGATGCGTTCGTAACTCATTTCTGTCAAGTCTATCTATGGTACACAAGAAAAGAATGGCAACTCTTTTTTAACAAAAAAAAATAACATTTGTGTGGTAAATTTGACTTTGATAACAGTTTTAAAGCATTTACGGGCACTGGCATTGAAAAATATAATTAAAACTTCCTGTGGAAACATTTTGGTCTTGACAGAAATGTCACTTACTTGTTGAAGAACCAATGATGATTGTTCGATTTTTTTTCTCAATTTAAGTCCCTGCAAAACGGTAATTTATTTTTTATGGTTTAAAGTAAAGAATCTAGCAATACTACTTACGTATAAAAAGTAATAATGCCTAAGAAAATAATACCATACAAGGATCTTCTGAAGTCATTCCAATATTTAAAAAAATAGAAACCCAAGATATCTCAAAAAAATATGTTTTAATCTCGAAGATTAAGTCTATGTGAGCAAAAAGTATAAATTTTATTAAACTCAGAAATAAACAGATATTTCAAACAAACTTCGGTTTTTTTTAAATAGTAGAATTAGTGAAATACGGAGTTCGAAAATGTATTTTTGCTCTTTTTTACCGGAATCCGAACATGTCGCACTGCGGTTCTATCCACATGGAGTAACAGTGATTGATGTAATCTTGACATATCCTCTTAAATATTTACGTTTCTAATATGAACGGTTGTTCTAGAGAAATCCTACTTTTCATCTATTTTGACTTTAATTTTTGCGTGAAGACAAAAAAGGCGTATTTTTGTGTCATTTTTAAAACTCTTTGCCCAAACATGCAAAATGACAGCATACCCATTGTTTTCACAGGTGGTTAATAAAATTCCCGGGCTTCGAAATGGAGCCCCGCGACCGGTCCTGTTTGCCGAATTCCTTCCCAAAGGACATTCAAGGGACCTGCTACTTTCTACATAAGTACACACATCCAGGGACGGATCCCGACGCCTCTCAGGTAACGTTTCAGTAACTTTATTGTTTTTTCATCAGCCCTTTCTTGGGCGGACGTAAATTGAATTTTTGCGTTTTATGTTTGTTTTCGATAGGTCACCTACAGTCTGCGGCGTGGAAGTCTAGCGGTGACCGTTAATAAGAAGTCAAAAAATAAGGTGTCGTGGCGGAGAAAGCGGGACGCGGGGCGGGCGTACGTACTCATGCGTAAGCGCTGATTGGCTCCCCAATTGTACCCATGCGCAGATATTTTCGTTCACCGCTAGACTTTCGTGCCGCAGGCTATACCTACCCTGCTTTCTTTTGATAGGTTTTTCGTTTTACATGTCATTCTGTTTTATAACAAATTTTATGTGGAGTCAAGCGTAACAGAATATAAATTATTCTTTCATGTTGGCACTATAGGGGGAAAACTGAAAAAATGAAATGCTTAAATATTATTTTTCCACAGGCGAAACACATAGAGGATGCTCTAAAAGAATACGGAATTGGGCAAGTGAAGCCGCAAGAAGTAGATAGTGATGAGCCAACTTAGTCTTTAGCAAACCCCTCTCCTCCGCAATCGCCATTCGTGACATTTTGTAAATACGTCATAAAAAAAGTTCAACTATTTAAAAAATAAGCTTATAATGTGTAACTGTAGGTTAACTACACAAGAAGGCTTAAGACGACACAACGGCGATTTTAAATTATTAATAAAATGTTTGAAAATCCTAGGTAAATATTTAAAGATATGTAGTAAACGGCCTAGTATTTATTGGCTTTGAATTAATGTATTATGATATATTATACATATATATGTGTAAATGCTTATGAACTCCCTATGAAATATGTATGTGAAACTGTAAAAATTGATGTTTATCTGTATTGAAGCTTTACATTTCTACTTAAGTAAGTGCGTAAGGAATTGTATATATTATAAACGAACCTGGGATAATTACGACTTACTTAGAAATTAACGCGATCTACTGTAGGTTGATGAATAATGATAATATAGTTAGTAGGAAACTTTGGTTAATAGAATTTATGTAAGTATAATGTATATCTCTCTTAACTATAATACATAAACCACCTTTGAAAACCAAAACCAAACACATAAGCCAAGCCACCTTTGAAATGACAACACGTAAATGTCGTTGTAATATCAGGGTTTTAAAACATTTATATTTTTTTCTTCCAAAATGTGTTGATGACATACCGTCTTCAAAACGTCATGGTATACCACAGCAGAACGAAGTGCGCCCGCGCAGAAGATAATTGTACAAAAAAGTACACCGTAAAACAGAAACAGAAAACCTCTCAGTTACTGCTCCAGTATAATATACTGTCACCGTATGATGGTGAATGAATATTGCGCTTTTTTTGCGAAAATCTGAATTATGACGTAAAAAATAACCCATTGCGCAATCATGCAAATTTATGTCACATTTTCGCAAAAGATAAAAAAATATATGAAATCTGTAGTTTTCACGAAAAAGCGGGATTAGTTTAGAGATATGACGAAATGTTTTAAAACAAAAGAGTCTTCCAACAAAAAGTCAAAATATGTGCGATGACGAGCGAAGCGTATTAGGTTAACATGTACTTTTTTTTTGTTTTAACAGTATTTGTGATATGTGCAAATATCCGTTAATTAAATCAAGGCTAGAAAAAACCTTTTATCAAATTTTTCGTATGACCGCATTATGGGTGGACTGTGTTTACGTCACAATTCGGTTTTTCACGAAAAAGCGCGCTTTTTTACGATAAAGCAGTTTACGCCATTATACGACGACACTTTCATCGCCCCCGACGTCGTCGTAGACATGCTACGTACTTCAAATACGAGGCCCTCCGCCCTGGACGTTGCTCACACCAACGCACACACCAGGCTCTCAGCCAGTCTATGACGCCTCTGCCTCAGATAACAAGTAGCACATCTCGCGGCGCCACTTAGGCTTTGTTTTGACGACTCTGATGGAAGTTACGAGTCGCACGTTATCATGCTACGACAGTGGTTGCTTCTTTCCTATAGAAGCCACATTATCAACGTCCTCACCTTCAAATGCATGTTGATTAGCATTTTAATGAAGAGGAACGTTCTTCTTCCTCTGTCTGATAAAGTTGTGAACGCCACATGGCCAACAACATAAATAATGATTTCAAAAAAAACGCCGTGTGAGGACAATAAAAACTATATAAAATTTAATTTATTAAGGAAAAGGAGGCTGCTTAAAATACGTCACATATGTGTTTGTGTATATGAGCAATAACTTTAATTGATTCAATTTGATCATTATCATATTAATAACACTTATGTTAACTTTAAAATCAAATGAATAATTATGATAACAGTTAAAATACGTTCCATATTTCTGACCAAATATTTAAGTACATATGAAACTTTGTACATATGTACCTTTAGTTACAACATTTTGATATCATTGATATGTTTTCAATTATTCTCTAGTTCATTTAATTTAATATTTTAATAACTTTCTTTGACGTGTTACTACAGCGTAATATTTAAATAAATTTTCTTGATATCGGTTCTGCAGCCAATATAAGTTCTTATTTGCTTGATGCTATATTTTTCATTATTTGTGACAGACTTGATTTGGGTCAAGGTATTCAAAAAAGTAAAAAATAATTAATTATTGTATTAAACTAAAATAGGTTCAAGGCCAAAATCAGTTGGTTAAAAACCAAATGCGTTTGCTATACTTAACGGGCTGCAACTAGAAAATTTTGTTCGCTAAACATCCGCGTAACTCTAAGGAAAGGTTGAATAAAATGTAATCGTCACTATCTTATATATATTGAAAAGAAACTCCTTGACGTGTTTACTTACAATCAATAAAGCGTATGTTCTAAAGTAGTTAATTTTGCTCTCTGCAAAATATGAATCTTGTTAAATCTCTTCTTAGTCTAAATACGTAAATATGTATTAAAATTGATAATGTAAAACATATTCATTTAGATTTTGCGCTAAAAATGATTAACATTCCTATTTATAAAAAAAAATATTTTGTACGTATCTACTTGATATATCGTATCGGTTTGTTTAAAAAATTACCTAATGTACAAAAATAAGTTTAAATTTAAATGTACTCTATTAAGGTCAGGTATGAAACTTAAGTAATTTGCATATATTAATATCATTTTAATTTAATAAAATTATGTACGCTGTGTTGTGATTTAGGACGAAAACGAAGTTTTGTAGTTTTAATGTTTACGCTGTGCTTATAAGTATTTTAATGGCACATATCGCATAGTTGTTAAAATAGTAGTCACTTTCATCTAGTCATTTTAAATAGTAATAAACTTAGTAGACAATAAAATAATGAAAGATTTTCCGATCAATATGGACTTTTATCTATTTCGTTGGGAAATTATCTTTATATCGACAGGAAAATACATAAATGAGAGTAAATTTCAAACCAAATATTTACATCATTAATAATTTGATATAACTTATAATATCTAAACCAAAGACATTGTTACATTTCCCTATTCATAGATAAGTGAATATTTTATTTATTTAGTGATTGTTCACTAAACCAACGACATAGTTACTAATTTATACAGTAAGTGGGTTTCTTATAAAATATATAAGCATATTTTAACTTTGTTTAGAGAAAACCTAAAGCTTAGAAACTTTCTTTACGTAAACTCTGCGTGATGGATGATGCTCACAATAATTATTATTTACAATATTTTAAACTTAAATAAAAATCATCAATACATATGAAAATTGTATTTACTTATTTCATTAATTTTATGATTAGATTGAAGTGAAGTAGCGTATGGGAATTCAACACAACATCTATTAATTCGATAATGTCCTTATGTCTATGGTTTGATATGACAAGGACATAAAGTAGTTTAAGAAGTTTGCAAGTAGCCCTAAGAAACAGAAATTGAAAGAGTCATTGCTTTTCATGATATTAAACTTAGTTGATGAAATGGTAACACTGAAATGTAAAAAAAAACTAAAGACTACCGGTCTCAAAAAACAATGTTTAAGTTGAAGTATTTAATCGAAATGTAGATTTGATATTTTACAACTGAGCTGTGTATTCTAAAAAAAAATTGCTAATGTTTATTCCAGAAAAGTCACATAATTAAAATACCAGTCTGCAAATCACACTATTAATATTATAAATGCGAAAGTTCGTGTGTGTGTGTGTATGTTTGTTCCTCTTTCACGCTGAAACAGCTGGACAGATTTGGATGAAATTTAGAATGAATATAGCTTGTACCTTAACTTAACACATAAGCTATTTTTTATCCCGGAATAAAGCATGTCGTTAAACCGAATAACACGCGGGTGGAGCTGCGGGCAAAAGCTAGTACAAATATATTAGAATTTGTGAGTAAGGATTTTTTCATACTTTTCAATCTAAAAAAGATCAACATTTAACTATTACAGGAAAAGCAAAGCTGAGAATGACTGCTATAAATAAGCCAAAGTTTTTGAAAAGACTAAAGATGTTAATTATATTAATGGGAGTACCCCTGAATCACAAAAGACCCAAAACTAACTTTCTCCGGACAAATATCTTTAGCCACGGAATACTAGGGTACCTCGTATTAAGACGAAAAAAAGGACTATCCCTATCAATGAGGTTTTATATCTTTGATCCCTATGTACATACACCTAAAGCTCTATTTTTTTATTTATTTAGTTCCCGTTCTTTTTCCCCAGTCTCTATAGACATTATGGTATACAGCTACTAAAAGGATATTTACTGGTAATCTCTTAGAGTAGCTTAAAGTATTTAGAGATATATGCCGCCATTTTCCTAGGAATTCGAACCGTCAAATGCCACCAAGCTCGGTTCAAAATTTCCGTTCGAACAAATCAGTGTTTTAATGATTTCTAATAATCCTAGTTGAATACTATTTATCCTTATTTAGAAATACATACAGAGACTATTTTAATAACATGGACAAAGCTATATTAATCACAAAAACTTTCTGAAGACGTTAATCCATGTATTCAAGATTTGATTAAATAATTATAGATCTGCCGCAGATATTATTCGCATAGAAATCTTCGCCTGTTTTCGTATTAAATAAATAAATATGTATTCCCAAAAACCACAGACATATAAATATTACTGAGTGGGTCTGCTACTTTATTATACGTCTGTGCTAAAAACAGCATTGTAAGAGCCCTAACTAGCATTTTGAAAGCAATTTTATCCTTGACCGACCTTACGTGCATGCGATGTCATGGATTCTATAGCAACTGGGAGCGTATTTTTGAATCATTTAAATTTCAATTCGCATTTGAATCCGCATGATTCGCATACGAAAACTTAAAATTAGTATTGTATTCGTATGCGAATCATGCGGATTCGTATGCGAATTAAAATTCGAATGATTCAAATATACACTGCCTGTTTGGAAATACGATATTTGCGAAAGAGTAGCGAACATTTCTATATGCATTATTTGTAGTAACAAATTAATAAGCGAAGTGCACACTTATTGGCATTCCTGGTAGCAAAATATGATAGTTAAGGAACCCGCGTTAAAAAGTGCTGACGACCCGAAGAATTAACATAATATGTGTAATTATTGAACTAATTAGTGAACAGCGGATTGACCTTCAGCTGGCTGGGTAGTGGTGCGTAGTTGCAGGTGTTATACAAAACAAAATAATTATAGGATCTTCAAAATTTGGATATATGATAATATTTACACCAAGATTGAAGATAACCCCAGTAAAGGTACACCCTTGTAGCGTCAGCTGACGACTTTTCCACCTGACTGGGTTTATCGTCAATATGAATGTACAGTCCACACTCGACACACCCTCGTTTCACCGACGATTATTACGTCCCAACGTGATGGGTGGTGAGCCATATCGCCGTTCTTCGGGCACAAATACACGAAAATGTAAATATAATATAAATATTATCATAATTATTCCAAATTTTTTTTGTTTTGTTTTTTGTAAAAACCCGTTAAACCTTTCACATACACACACTGGTAGCCAGCCAGCTGACAGTCCATTCGTTGTTTACTTATGAGTGAATTTATGCACTTTTGTACCCGGGCTCCCTAACCATTAGGTAATAAGGTTTCCATGAAAACTAACCACTTTTGTCGCAACCGTTACTCCAGTTATTATTTTTTATGAAGCAAAGTATTGATAATTCTGTACCTATTTAAGTGTCCATTGGTAACTTAAAAAATATGATTTAAATACTAATAATGATTATATCATGTTATTACACACTAGCTTTTGCCCGCGACTTCGTTCGCGTGGGTTTCGGATATAAATTCGATTTAGACTTCAAATAGATTTATATAACAATAGCCTTTGCCGTTTGTGTTTATTCAATCTTTGCCCCGTTTTCGGCTTGGGCGTTATTTTATGAACAACCTTTGTAGTCTATGTGTTGACCAGGGTAACTACGATGATAATAAAGAAAACCGCATGCAATTCCGTGGAGTGATTCTAGAGTTATAAAATCGTTTATTCAATCTTTGTCCCGTTTTCAGCTTGGGTGTAATTTTATGAACACCCCTTATAGCCTTTGTGTTGACCGGGTCACTACTATGATAATAAAAAAAAACGCATCCAAATCCGGTCAAATGGTTCTCGAGTTATAAAAGTGTTTATTCAATCATTGCCCCGTTTTCGTCTTGGGCCTTATTTTATGAACATTCCTTATGATCTATGTGTTGACCAGAATAACTACAATGATAATAAAGAAAACCGCATCCAAATTCGTTGAGTGGTTCTCGAGTTATAAAGCGTTTATTAATTCTTTACCCCGTTTCCGGCTTGGGCGTTATTTTATGAACACTCCTTATGGCCCATGTGTTGACGAAGGTCATTACGATGATAAAAAAAAAACCGCATCCAAATCCATTCCGTGGTTCTTGAGTTAAAACGGAACAGCAGACGGAAAAAAATTCTAAAAATTGTTGTTTCAGCTTCAGTACAGTGCCAATAAACCGATTTCATTTAAAATTTTGCGAAAATATTCAATGCAGAGACACGACCTTCTTGCCACTTTATTGTTAGTATAGATAAAGTACAGATATTGAAACAATCTAACGGGTTCGACATCATCCGTGGAATTACCCTAATGCAGCTTAGACATAATTTCGACTATGCTTGCAAACCAAAAAGAATCAGATGATAACGATAGTGATTAACAGTTTAAAAAATCCTGACGCTGTTGTTAGCAAAAACCTTAGTGTTAAATAAACGAAAGCCAGATTTGCGTATTCAATTAGTAAAGTCTTAGGTTTTGGATTCGACAGCTATTAAACCTATATCCTTTATGCAATATTTCAATGTTACTTAAAATAAAGTTGTCTAAAAGTGTTTTAAATTAAGATATTAAATATCAAATGATGGCTTAGTTAAGGAGCTTCCATAAAAATCTTTTCCATACGTTAAAATTTCTCAAGTTTTTTGGAGGTGGCTACTGTATTTATGTATATAATTGATTATACCTGCGATGACTCGATAATAACAGTAACAAAAGATTTCGGAAAATGTGCGATTTAACGAAGTTTACTGAATATATTTATAGATACATGAATATTCTTAATGGAAAAGGTTTTTTTGTAAATTCTTAATATAATTTTTATGTTATATAAACATCGGTGATCATAAACTGTACTTATAACTATAACATGTTAAATGTCTAACAATCGATGTATTTAAATCTACCATGCGATTCATAAAACTTCTTCGTATAGCTTTAAAGTACATATATGTCTAGGAAAAACCTGTACATCCTAAAAACATTCTTTTTGTGGATATTATCTATTGTAAATTCTACTATGCCTACGAACACGGCCTTCTGTACTTATATAAATATAATTGTAGATAAAATTACTATAAATATTTATATTTGTGAGGCTCATGTATCTGTAAAATTTTCTCTGGAAAAGATAAGACAAATTATTCGTTTATAGTTTACCTATCTGCGTTAAGAGATGGCATGCCTAACTTCACTATTATAGGAAAATGTATTTCACGCTGTTTCAATATATTTTTTTCTGGTTTCTTTTCTAAAGAAACTTTATAACTGTGAATGCACTGTTAGTGAAATACTATGAAATAAAATGTTTCATTCGTAAATAACTGGTTTTATTAGTATTTAATAGCCCAGGTGAAGCCCAAGTAACAGGTTGCTCAAAGAGAGTTGTGGTGAACATAGAAAGTTCTCACAGTCACACAGAGATACTTGAATTAAGATGATTATTTTTTTACGAACTTCAAATAAAACGACGTTTTGACTTCTGTATTAGTAGTGTTTGCCTCATCTGAAGTACCTACTCTAAATTTAATCAATTGTGATGCATTTAAGCTTGTGGTTTTTGCTTCAACTTAACTCAAAGTTGAGTGACCTGTAAAAAACTCTCGTCATTTCTGTACTTCACGCTTTAAAATGTTAGAAACCAATGTCCTACAGAGTTAAAAGGCTGAGGTAGAGAATCTAAAACTGAACGCCCCTCCAATATTATTACTCTAATATGCAAAGTAGGTATAGAAGAAATATACACTAATTGGTCACAAGAATAACAACAACTGACCCTGGTGCTGATGGCCCATTACGCTTACCTGCTACTCGCTTACGGCGGGCCTGATGAAGAGCAGCGCCTTGATCCCGATGAACAGCTCGAGAATATTCTGCAGCATCAAACGCTCCGTGAAGCAGATTCAGTTTTAGATCAGATAACCATTACTAAAGATTATAAATAGAGGAAGAAAAAAAAAACGATTATATAATAGATTATATACGATATTAGGAAGCAGGTTTCAGAACTTTCTTTTTACTTTGTGCTTATCGAGGAGGGGCTCGTTCAAAGGGACTCTAAAAATAATGTTGACGTTCCTTGAAATATTTTGCCATTCTACGTCTCCTTGAAGGAGGAAACCATTTCCTAGGCGGATTGATTTGAGAAATCTGAAAAAAATAGTATTAGCAGCCACGGATTTAGTATAATACTGATAGATTGGCAATGCAAAAAAAGGGGTATGTTGAAGCGAGGTAGATAGGCAAAAAGTATAATATATTATAGCACACCGTGCGTAGAATGACCGCTTTACGCACGCTGCGCTTGCGTAAAGTCGTCATTTTCCGCACTTGTGCTATAAAATATTATACGATACTCGTGCGAGAAACTTTTTCCACGAAAAAGCGAGATTCAAAGATTTGGGAAAGTCATATAACAAAAAGTCAAAATAGGTGCGATGCAAAGCGAAGCGGAGCGAGTAATGGGACTTTGTTTACGCCATAATTCAGTTATTCGGTTTTCACCATCATACGATATATTTATTAAATAATAATATTATAATGGTGAATTAGAAAAAGCAGTTTTCGCATCACGCGACAATTCATATACAAAAATCTAGCCCAGAACAATGCAACATTTTCATACAAACGTGGTTGTATCGTAGCCTTGGTTCTCCTTCGGGTAACCATTCGGATGAGATCTGATAGCAGAGTACAGGTGAGTTTACCCACAGACTGTGTAGAGTTCTAGAATGTTCGGATTGTTGGATGCCTAAGCCTGTCTGGACCTTCTCCATCCGTACTCTGGATACTTAATATCAAATCACATCTGAATCGTTACCTGACAGAAAACCGAGGCTTTAAAATGAAATCGTTTGTGTGAAAATGGTGCTTTGAGCTAGATTTTATGCTGGCGAGTGTATGTATGTTTTTTTTAATACGTACATTACATTATTCTTAATTGTATACAGAAGTAATTTTGAATGTGAGAATCAGAAAAAACTCTTTGGCAGAATGTCGTTAGAAATATAGTGACGTGACAATAATTTAAAGCATAATTCTGTGGAAATCATAGGTCTCAAATAAATTGGAAACTGACGCAAACATTCGAAAGAAAGATGGCTTTAATAAATAACGCATACAAAGTTTGCATAATATACCACTTTATGTTTAAAAAGTACTCAAGTATCTTAGAAGCTCTACTGATCACACTAAGCAGTTTTGTAGAGAAACTATCCACGCAAAATGAAAAACTATTTCTTACAAATAAATGCCCTATGAGGTATATTTCTTTTAAAGTTACCATTCAATTCACACCCTGTTTACTAAAGAGGAGAACGCAGTTATATACAAAGTAATGCTTTTGCTACACCTCGTTTATATTCAGGAGTACACAGATTAACTATAGTTGTTTATACAACTTTACATACGATTTAACATTGAACTTCTCCTGAAGCAAGAGTTGAAAATATTTTTGGGGTTATATAATTAGGAATATCTTTGCCATAAACGAAATCTAAATGACCAAATGTCTTATCGTCAAGAATACACTGTGTTGCATTTGATAATTTAGAAACCAACTTTTTGATATCTCTTGGGTCACCAACATAGTCATTGAGACTACTAATAAATACCCATTTCATTGAAACAGCACTAAGGTCAAACTCTGGTGGAGTGGTTTGTCCGTACGCTCTGTAATTTTTAAACCGTCCATAGTCATATTCGGTGAAACCATTCTTCCTTAGTTGACCCCAGCGATTGAAGTTTTTTAGAGAAGTTCCACCGGGTATATGTGAAACGACAACAGGGAGAACGTCTTCGGTGATCTGGAATCTGTTGTAACCTAACACCGCAAACAGGAAAACTGAGCATAAGGGATAACTCAAAGTTGTTAAACTACATATTAATGACCCAACTTTGTTTGTTATTCCACCGTGGCGGAGAACCTCGCCGTTTACTCCACTGTTGACTACAGTTGTTAGAAGAGGAGCAGTAGCACCCGTAATTTTCACCACGATGAATCTAGCGTTATCTTGCCAAGCCGTCGCTGAAAGACCGAATCCTATCTCAACTTTTTCATTGTACTCTGGTTGTTTTGCGCATAAAAGAATCAACGCAGTAACTCCTTGTGAATGTGCCACATAAATGATCTTCTCCTTTTTGGTTTGGTTTAAAACATAATCTATGACAACAGGCGTATCATAGGCAGCAATTTCGTCAATAGCAAAATCCCAAAATTTTATATCTGTGTCCGGATTCATGGAAATGTGGCGTCTACTATACCTATTTCCTCTGTTATTTGGCACCCAAACATCATAGCAAGCGTCACTGTAGATGTAACAATGTGCTTTACTTGGCCCAGCGATGATGCAGTCATCACTAGTTAAGTACAAACCGTGCATAAATACTATTGGAGATTTGTTTTCTTCATTTGAGCAATTTTCATTTCTAGGAAGTCTAAATAAGCTAAGGATATATCCGTCTTGAGTAGTCACGGTATGGTTCTCACAATGATATCCATCGTACTCACATAGTTCCATGAAGTTCAAGTCTGTACGAGGAGAAGTTCCAATTAGCACTTTGTAGTCCAGCAGAGCTGTATCATTTGTGGTTTCAGCTGAACATGTTTGGAATATTAGAATAATCAGTACCACAATAAAACAAAATTGATTCATGTTTTTTTTTCAGTTGTTAAATCGTAATGAATACTGTCTGATTTTGAACTCTCCTTTTATTAGCTGGAACCTATTTGTTACACCTTTAATGTCTTTAAATGCCAAGTTTTAACATATTATATAATATGAATGTGCAATATTTTTAGCTGTAAGGTCAGCAGAACTGGTAATAAATTTAAAAACAGGTTTCTTTTATTTTTTTTAAATGTAACTTGCCAACATGAACGACGATGTATACAACACATGGCTAAATGTAATGAACACATGATCAAATTATCCAGATTAAATTATTATTATTATTTTAATATGAAAATGTTAAATTGATTTGGTAGCCAGGTCAAATTTTACAAGTGGAATCTTTGTCTATGTGACGCAAGCGCAAATGCGATTCAGATTCAGATATTTTAATCAGTACTTAGCCGGAAAATCGCTCCCAAACACTTTACAGTTTTACTAATGTACATAAGTACGTATGATATCATTTAATTACAATAATTATTAATATACAAGGTATGCCCTACGTACTTACTCAATATTATGTCCATTTCAACATAATGTCATATAAGATTTATAAACAGTGCATTTATTTACATGAAAATAATTACGCATGTGAGTGTGTTATAATACGAATTCTTATAAAAAAAAAATCGGATAAAAACATCAATAATAAGCCTTCTTTAACAACACCGATTTTACCCGTTTTATCATTAAGACTTGTTATACCGGCTGTAAATAGACTGCTACCATTAAATTAAACCACATATTCTACTGACCCTACTGAACCACTTTTCCCAAGAGTAATACCCGCGGACAGCCTTAGTTTAGGAAAATGGTCCAAAATTTATAATTTTGCAGATTAAAAACATGACAGCATATTTTAATGTTAAAATATAATCGGATTTGAACGAAAAAGCATATTTTCATTGACTCGATTCGAGTTGAGGAGAACCAACGCATTTAGGGGACGCCAAAGAACAAAAGGAGAGACGGCATGTTTAACTGCTAGGGCACAAATTGAATCCATATGCTCTCTATCATCGGAGCGGAGCATCGTTGATTTGTGCAAACGTCAAAGTATAGAAAACAATGGATTACATCCAAAGGAATGTCTCAGTACTGTGAAGCATTGAAATCCAGTAAGTATATATTTTATTTTAAAACTGAACGCTACTTTTGCTGATGTTACTTGAAAAAATTTAGACCCCCAATTCACCTTGTTTACAATTTAAGTATTGTCAAGTATTCGTTGTCGATAAATAACGAGTTCCTTCAATGTAGGTTTATGTACACAGATGTAATCGGATTAGCTTGAAATAATACATTATTGACAAGAATTCGAAATATAAATGATGTATCACGAAGCCAACTGTGCAAATGGTGATTTTCTGAAAGATATCGAGGAAGTAATACAAGACGGTAAAATAAATTCTCAAATCACTCTACTGACGACGAAAATAATGACAACAAAAACCTAACAGTCGGGGAGCAGTCTGCATGCTGTGGAACTATGTGGTATCTTTTAATTTTTTACTACATAATACTGCGGTACTTGGTGTTTTATTTCAAATTGCGCTGTTTGATTATGAATTATTATAGGTAGTATTTTTTTCATAATTTGTATATTAAATTTAGTTTAATTTATTTGTTTTAGTAGGTATTCAATAACAAAACGCTGCTTTTATGTTTTCTAAGGTTGGCAATATTGCATTTTTCCGTTTATTTTTTAGTCTTTGGTTTTGGTTATATTTCTGGCTACCCTTTTCACACTTTGACATAATATATATATTATATATATATATATATATAGGTATATTGCTTCTGGCGAAATATTTTTCTAAGCATTCGAAAATTCCTTAGTGTTGAGCTTGATAGTAATAATGATAACAGTGATTCATTTCTTTTATTTAACTGGTAGGTAAGTAAGGGTTAAAAAAAATGAATTACTGCTGCATAATTATTTCAAACTTATTTGTTTCCATGGCAGGTTTTGCTAATTCATCTCGATCTCGTAGATTTTGGTAGATTTTCATACTTAATTTAGTTATTCATTCTACGAAATAAACTAAACTAAACTAAAACTACCTGCAAAAATATTTAATTAAATTATTCATTGGATTTTAGAATGGCAATACTAACGAGCTGTCAAAACCTGCAGCGCTTGATGATTTGTTGTGTGACATGATGTGTTGATGTCCGAAAAATTCCCTTGTTTTAAGTTAAGCGTAGGGTCAAATACTGATTTTAAATGTTTTTTAAACATTTTCAAATGTTCCATATGACTTGGGTTGGGAACTCGTCCCTAAATAAGGTAGTTCCGTTTATCTACTGACTGGTCTACCATTATAGATAATATGAAAACAGTTAACGAAAACTTCAATTCATATTTAGAGTTCCTGAAAAACAAATTAGATTATTACTTTCCTAAAAAAGAATAGCACTAAAAATCAGAAAAAATAAATCTTGGCTTACAAAAAGCATCAGAAAATCATGTCGCAACAAACGTATTTTATTCACATTATTCAAAGAAACAAATATTCTTATCCTTAAAAAACACTTTAGACAATACAGCAAAATTTTAAAAAATGTATTATAACATGCAGAAAAAGAATACTATAAAAATAGATACCAAAACTCCGAAAATAAAACAAAAACATTATGGCAAATTATAAAAGAAAAATCAATTAGGAAGAAGCATACAAAAAATGAAAATATCAAAATAAATTCTGACAATAAAACTTTAACGGACCCTAAAATCGTAGCTGAGTGTTTTAATAACTATTTTATAAACATCGGTGGACAGGAAAATACGAGCGAGCAAACCCGTCGCATTAAGATAGCGAGTGAACGCGCAGTACAGAGCATCTACCTGCGGCCCGTCGACCCGCCCGAGATCTACAAGATCATTATGAGATTAAAGAACACAAACAGTGTCGGGATTGATGAAATACCTGTTTTGTTATTGAAAAAGTGTGCTAATGAAATAGTAATACCGCTATGCATGCTCATTAACCAATCCTTTGAAAATGAGACCTTTCCTGACGCTCTAAAAATACCAAAAGTGAAACCAATTCACAAAAAAGATTCTAAGCAAGAAAAATCACACTATAGGCCAATAGCGGTCTTACCTAACACGTCCAAAATATACGAAAAAGCTGTATTTAACAGGATTTATTTTTTCCTTGAAAAATACAAACTTCTAGATGAAAGTCAAAACGGATTTCGGAAAAACCGTTCAACCACTTTAGCAGTTTATAAATATGTTAATGAAATACTGAAATTAATAAATGACAAAAAATATGGCGTAGGGGTTTTATTAGATATGACTAAAGCATATGATAAAGTTAATCATAATATATATATTAATTCGAAAATTGGATAATATTGGAATAAGAGGGCCCCTTCTAAATTGGTTTAAATCTTATCTACACAATAGACCTCAAAATGTTGAAATAGAATATTACAATGAAACTAATCACGAAATAACGTGCATTGCATCCGAACAAAAATATATGAAAAATGGTATTCCTCAAGGTAGTGTCCATGGATGTGTACTTTTTTTAATTTACATCAATGATCTCCCCAAAATAATAAACAATATGTGTGTTCTATTTGCTGACGATGTCTCCATCCTTCTTGAAGTTGACAATATCGACAGTTTTAATGAACAGATTAATTTAATTCTCTCTAAGTTAACTACCTGGTTTAATGAAAACAATTTAGAGATAAATCTAAAAAAAACTAAACTGATGCAATATCACCCATACCAAAAACAAAATTTAAACTTAAACTTGTCATATAAAAACACAAAAATCGAAACGGTTAAAAATGTTTGTCTATTAGGGATAAACATAGATACCAACATTAATTGGAAAAGCCATAGAGAAATAATAACGAAAAAATTGTCAAAGTTTATTTATGGATTACGGGAACTAAAAAAGGCAACAGACGTTAAAACTGCAATTACTGCTTAGTATGCATACGCGTATTCTTGGCTGAAGTACGGTATTATTCTATGGGGCAATAGTGTAAATGCTGAAGATTTATTTAAGATACAAAAGAAATGTATAAGAATTATAGCTAACATACATGTTCCAACCAGTTGCACAACATATTTCAAAAAATTTCAAATTCTCACGTTAGTTGATGCTCGTGATTGTTGGCACTTGGTGGAACTTTTGAAACCAAACAAACCTTTGATAATGCTTTAACAGCGAAACCGGTAAGGGAAATTAATATAAATAAGTGGACAAGTACAAGTGTTTATCAAACAAAAAATGTTCTCACGTTAGCATCCCTATACATCTATGAAATGTGTATTTTTGTTAGGAAGTATAAAGACTACTTCCACACGGTAGGAAGCACACATACGTAGATAAAAACCGGTTAAATCTTCCGACCTCCCACCTAACTATGTTTATGAATGGCACATACTACAAATGTATAAAAATATATAACCACCTACCTGAGACAATGAGAAACTTAGATGATAAACGATATATATCAAGGTTAAAAAGCCTGTTGCTTGAAAAATGTTTCTACACTCTGAAAAGCTATTATGAGCACAAATTTTAAAAAAACGAACTTTATATACCTGATTAAACTTAATCTTACATAGATAGCATATATAAAATGTCGTCGCATATTTAAGAGCCATGATCTTGTCATATAACATGTAGAAAGTGTAAATATTAAGTTAAGTTATTATTTTAAGTAAATTGCAATACCTTACCTAGGTTAATCTTGTATAGCACAAAAATTTATTTATAAGAACATTATGTACCAAGATTACGCAAATAAATTTCTATTTCTATTTCTATCCATCCATCCATCAGCCCGTGTTCGTCCACTGCTGGACATAGGCCTTTCCCAAATTTCGCCACTCATGTCGGTCCTCCGTCCTCCTCATCCAGCCGCCACCGACAAAGTCCTTCAGGTCGTCGGTCCAGCGGGCACGAGGTTGGCCTACACTACGCTTTGCTGTACGTGGTCTCCATTCTAAAACCTTTCAGTCCAAACGGCCATCATGTTGGCGATAAATATAGCCTGGCCACTCCCACTTCAACTTACTTCCCACTTCTGCAGGCTATGTCGGTTACTTTCGATCTCCGACGGATCTCCTCATTTCGGATTCTAGCCATCAGAGATACCCAAGCATAGCCTGCTCCATAGCTCGCTGAGCGACCTTAAATCAGTGGATTAGGCCCTTTGTAAGAGACCACGTCTCAGCGTCATACGTCATCACAGGAAGGACGCACTGGTTGTACATACGACGTAATACGTATAATAAGGTACTTCACTTTTTCCTTTTAGTGAACAATATTTTCCGAGAGACCGAGAAAATGTCTTTAATAGTTGTGTTACTGTAACATAATGAGAGAAATTGGGACACGACGTAATAGGCTGAAAGTGTCTCAATCGTCAATTATGACCAGTTGGACACAATACCTTATCTACGACCATCAATCAAATATATCGTCTTCGCGTAACATTATATAATTTTTTTTTAATGAATAATTCTTACTTGTTCAGCCAATTAATCGGTACAAGGTTATCTGTAAAGCAATCGAAGCTGCATGGCAGATTAACTCTTTGCCTAGCCTAAATATATTAAAAATAAGAAATACCTTTTAGTCTAACCTGTGTACATTGGCCCAATCACAACGCAGAAACGCGATGTTATAATATATTTTATAGCACACCGTGCGTAAAATGACCACTTTACGCACGCTGCGCTTGCGTAAAGTCGGCATTTTCCGCACTTTTGCTATAAAATACTATACGATACTCGTGCGAGAAACTTTTTCTCGACTCGTGTGATTGCAGCACTCACCTTCGGCTCGTGCCGCAAACTCACACTCGTCAGAAAACGTTTCATCGCTCTCGTATCGTAATGTACTACTATCTAACCTCATATCGTAAAATCCTCATTACGAACTCAAAACTGCTGGCATAATGAAAAATATGTTTCATGAACGTCTATAAAAAATAAAAAATTAAATTATAGTCTCCGAACAACATAATGCTATAAAAAAACTTTTTCTGAGATTACAGTACATGTGATACTAACTAAGAAGGCAAAGTGAAATTAGCCCATACAGCCATGTCTGAGGTTTAATATCAAATACCAATGAGGTTTTTATATAATGTTCTCCAATACATACAAAATAGTAACGAGGTTACAGTTCAAATTTATTTTCGGCCAGGTATTCTCTATGGCTTACGGCGCGTTGGACTCGGTCTGTCAATGGATGAACTATTTGTTGCGCCATAGTTTTCGAGGAAATGTATTTATTACTTACTGTGGTTTTAGGGGTCAAAAAGATTATTGGATGGTGATGATATATTTTGACTCCACCTGATATTTTGGAATTAACGTCGGAAATTACGTACACTTTTAGAACAAGAAAAATCAAAAATGGCTAACGAAAATTTTATCAAAATTATGAAAACAGATTACAATCAGTTTAGATAGAGTAGTGTATGAAACTATTTAAAACTAGGTATTAAGGCACCCGTGTTTTTAATAACCTTTTTATATACCAGTTTCATAAATTACTATTAACATTGGTTTTTGCAATACAAACGAAAATTGTACATTCTGATGCAAGTGCGAAAAGGTTGATATTTAGAGCCACGATTGACTTCGGGAACAATCGGGACGAGAAATATCAACATTTTCGCACGTGTATCAAACGACTTTTTTTAATACACCTGCGAAAAATTACATGAAATAATAAAATAAAGCAATCTGTTTGGCGCCTATCTAAAATCTAAATTCTAAAATGTTTTTAATAATAGTTTCTAAGATAGTTAAAATATAATATCAATTATGACGTCTAAAATCGTATTGAATTTTTAAAACATCTTTTACAATTAAACATACATAATATATTTAATAATAAAATATAAAAGTTTGAAAATACTTATCTTATTTTATTTTTTATTTTATTTTTGCTTTAAATATAGAGTATCTGGTATACAGATATATTATAGAGTATCTGGTAAAACAAAGGTTTACATGCTTACTAAATGATGTGGCCGGTTTACTCTAGATGGCGTCAGCAGGTAGTAAAAACAAAAAGCAAGAGTGCGAAATATGTCCTTTTACGCACGCTAAATAGGCACGTAATCTGTCATATTTTAAGCAGGTGTATTAAAAACGTAGTTTTGATGTTGTAATTACCATAATGTTTTGATGTTGTAATGATTACACGGAAAAACATTATTCAAATCGACAACTTTTTCCATGGCTCCAGTATATCAACTTCGTGCCAAGACTCAACCAACCAAGTGGTTTTTGAGTTGCCACAGACGGACATACAGTTAGACTAGGACCTCCGCCATACATAACGTAAGGTTTTCTGTTTTTCGAGTCCTAAAAACATATAATCCATAACGTGTAATATTTAGCAATCATATCTAAATTATCTGACCGTATCTAAAAGATTACTTTATTAGAAAAGATTATTAATGATTAAAATAATGCAATTTTTTCCGTGTCACTGTTAATTTATTAACTAGTTTTTGCCCGCAGCTTCGCTCGCTTTGTTTTTGTTTTTTTATAGTCCTCTCGACTCTGTTACTATTTTTCGGGACAATAATTTTAAAGTAGATACATACGTATTTAACTTTTGATTAGCATAAAAATTATTTTATTCGCGACCGCCTTTCTAGCCGAATGGTATAGTGGGTTCAATCCCTGCTGTGCACATTATTTTTTGGACGGTCTGCGTGTTTTGGAAGGTACGTTAAGTTGTTTTTGCCCAAAGTACAGCGATAGGGCATTTTGAATTTTGGTTTTCATGAAAATTATTTTGTAAGTGACCGCCTCTGTAGCCGAGTGGTAGAACCCTCGCCTGCTCACCTAGAGGTCATGGGTTCAATCCCCATGGTGCACATTAATTTTATGTACGGTCTGCGTGCTAGGAAGGTTCAATAAGCTGTTGGTCGATTTGTGTCCGAAGTACGGCGATAGGGCTCACCATCCATTACGTTTTGGGACGTAACAAGTTTCGGTGAAAAGCGGATGCACCGAGTATGGACTGTCACTCGCACTTTACACTGGGAAACACCTCTGACACCCCGGGCCCCGTCGGGGATTCATGTCGAATATAAGATGTGTTTGTGTCTGTAGGGAACTGTCCGTTCCCAGGAAACAAACAATAGCCTTTGTCCAAGTGAAGAGTATGATTATTACACAGTGAAAGTATTCTCAAAGTCAGTTCCGTAGTAATAAATGACCAGGGCACGAAGACTGCGTCCCTACAGAAATGCCCGTCCGCAGGGAAAAATCTGCCTATGCCCAAGTGAAGAGTCTATTACACAGTTTATACTCGGTACACCCGCGTTTCACCGACGATTATTACGTTCCAACGTGATGGTTGGTGAGCCCTATCGCCGTACTTGGGGCACAAACACACGCTTTTTTAGGGCATGCAAGTTTCCTCACGATGTTTTTCTTCACCGTTCAGCAAGTGGTAAGTAAGAACAAATACTATCTACATAAATTCCAAAAAACTCATTAATGCATGCCCGACCGGGGATTGAACCTGGTTCTCAAGATTCTCAACCCTTGAGTGATGAAGTTATGTAGTAACATACTTAAAAAATACAGTCGTACATGGAAATCTGTGGCCAGATAAATTAAACTGGTACAATTTTCCCGTATGAGAAAATATCTGGCTATAATCACTTTTTCAAGCTTAATATTAGCAAGAGTTGTATCAGGATCGTTGCAGATTGAAATTTTTGGTCAAATTAAACTGATACAGTTTTCCCGTTTGGGATAACGACCGGTTTTTTTTAACGTATAACCAAACATTTGGTTAACGCAAGCCAATGAAGTTGCCAAGCAGCGCTTTTTCTCCCTACTTGATTCACAAATATTGAAATTCCGAACTTTAAACTAACTTTTAATAAAAAAATATAGCCTATGTTTCTCAGCAATAGTGTAGCTTTTTATTAGTAAAAGAATTTTAAGAATTGGTTTAGTAGTAGAATACTTATCATCAACACAAACAAATCTTTCCTCTTTATATAATAGTGTAGGTGTAGAAGTGTAGATGTAGATGTAAATGTAGATAAAGATACTGTAGATTACCCATTACATACAAACAAATCTTTCCTCTTTATATAATAGTGTAGGTGTAGAAGTGTAGATGTAGATGTAAATGTAGATAAAGATAGTGTAGATTACCCATTACATACAAACAAATCATTCCTCTTTATATAATAGTGTAGATTACCCATTACATACAAACCAATCTTTCCTCTTTATATAATAGTGTAGGTGTAGAAGTGTAGATGTAGATGTAAATGTAGATATAGATAGTGTAGATTACCCATTACATACAAACAAATCTTTCCTCTTTATATAATAGTGTAGGTGTAGAAGTGTAGATGTAGATGTAAATGTAGATATAGATAGTGTAGATTACCCATTACATACAAACAAATCTTTCCTCTTTATACAATAGTGTAGATTACCCATTACATACAAACAAATCTTTCCTCTTTATACAATAGTGTAGATTACCCATTACATACAAACAAATCTTTCCTCTTTATATAATAGTGTAGGTGTAGAAGTGTAGATGTAGATGTAAATGTAGATATAGATAGTGTGGATTACCCATTACATACAAACAAATATTTCCTCTTTATATAATAGTGTAGATTACCCATTACATACAAACAAATCTTTCCTCTTTATATAATAGTGTAGGTGTAGAAGTGTGGATGTAGATGTAAATGTAGATATAGATAGTGTAGATTACCCATTACATACAAACAAATCTTTCCTCTTTATATAATAGTGTAGATTACCCATTACATACAAACAAATCTTTCCTCTTTATATAATAGTGTAGGTGTAGAAGTGTGGATGTAGATGTAAATGTAGATATAGATAGTGTAGATTACCCATTACATACAAACAAATCTTTCCTCTTTATATAATAGTGTAGATGTAAATGTAGATAAGGGCGTTTGTCAGCAAATCTTTCATGAATATTATATTACTAGCTTTTCGCCCGCAGCTCCGACCGCGTTTATTCAATCTCTACCCCGTTTTTGGTTTGGACGTTATTTTATCAACTCCCCTTACTACGATGATAATAAAGAAAACAATACGATACAAAATAACTTAATTTGCGCACTACACAAAAGAAAACAACAATTATAAAACGCATCCAGATTCGTTTAGTGGCTGTCAAGTTAAAACGGATCATACATACAGACAGACGAAAATTCCAAAAATTTAGTTTTTCGCTATTAAATCATTTCATTAAAATATATATATTCAGTGTACAGACACGACCGTTTTACTACTTTATTATTAGTATAACGTACATAGAATAAACTCATAATTTTAATTATTTGTTCAGGTTAGTTAATTAATTTGCTATCTATACCTATACTTAAAATAAGGTATTAAAAATGTCGTGTCTGTGCATTGAATATTTTTGTGAAATTGAAATGAAAAGGGTTATTGGTGTCGTACTCAGGTCAAAACTATTTTTTATTTTTTGTCTGTCTGTCCATTGGGTGTAAATAGACTGCTACCATTAATGAAACAACATATTCCACCGACCTTACTGAACCACTTTTTCACGTTTCACGGACGACGCTCTCTCTAAACTCGCCCATATGTCGGTGCATTAGGGTTCACGCATTTTTGTTTGAAACTCAATTATTTCCTAAACTAAGGGTGTCCGCGGGTATGATCTTGGGAAAAGTGGTTCAGTAAGGTCGGTAGAATATGTGGTTTCATTTAATGGTATGTTCCTTTTAACTCGAGAACGTAGTTTGACAATTTCACGAACACCGATGGACGTAACAATTGTAACAGCACGTTTTTGCGCTGTAATTTTTCCTATATTGTTGCACCGCTTAAACAACCAATCAGCGACTAATATTTATTTATCTTCAGTGTAGGCGAAGGATATCTCTGCCATGCACTCTAAAATGCTCCAACAGAACACCTTTAAGGGGTAACTTTTTACTTCGGTACAAAATGCACATCATAATATTGTTTTCCTTATTTTTGAATAAAAAGTATGCAATAAACGTGTTTTAAAGTGACTTGCGGAAAAAAATTATTAATAATGAAGTCTTCACAAAAAAATTACGTACTTTAATGTCTTACATTTTGTTTGCATTACATTAACAAACTTAAAAACGTGTTTAGAGTTGTAATGTAAATGTAACGCATAAAATTGAATAATTTTCATATGATCACCTGTTAACAAGCAGTTTGCGCGAATTGAAATAAAACGCATTTATTGCAAACTTGTTATTCAAAAGTAAGGAAAACAATATCATGATGTGCATTTTGCACCGAGATCCTCCGTTACCACCTTCATAAGGATTAGTCTGTAAATTATCAAAAAATTTAGTGAAAACTAAGATTCTTGCCTAAGTTTAAAACCACATAAAAAGTAAAGAATCCTGCGTTTTATTTTTGTAAATATTCATGAAATTGTGAGTTGAAAAATGGTCGTTAATTAAGTACTGTGCCCAACTGTAACATAATTAATCATTATTACACTCGTGGAGCCTATTATGAAACTGATGGTCCTATTTATGTCACAGTTGCACAAATACTGTTGTTATTGCAAAAAAGAAACCCGGACAAGTGTGAGTTGGACTCGCCCATCTGGGGTTCCGTTAAAGACTATATTTTCTATGATTTAATTACAAATGTATAGTTTTCAGATTTTTCCCTATACTTGTGATATAAGACGGTATTACTTGCCAAATTTCATAGTTCTGGGTCAATGGAAAATACCCTATAAATTTTGATTCCCTTGAGAGTGTCGAAATATACTTTTTTTGCGGCATAAACGGCCGTATCTTTTTTTTAAGTTAACTTAGAAGTTTGATTTTTTCACAGCTTCAAAGGACTGTAGACTTATTAGGTATATGGTTTTAATTCCAACTCGATACATCCACGCATTACCGCGATAAAGGGTCTTGACAGACAGACTTACGGACGGACGGATGGACGGACAGTATATAGTATTATTACACAATTCTTTATCACTGCTCTAATATTTCACAGTGTCTTAATATCTAATAATCTCTTACAAAGTTATATAGTAATACTTAAAAGGTAAGAGATCAGAAAGCCATATCACATTATTTATTGCAACTAAGTGTACACAGATGTTACAATTTTATAAGAACTTAATAACTTAGCTACCCTTATCAGGTACAGCAACACTACTAATACTATATATTATTACGCAATTCTTTATCACTGCTCTAATATTTCACAGTGTCTTAATATCTAATAATCTTTTACAAAATGTTTGCATGAACAGTAAACTTAACTAACTTAAACAGTACTTAAAAGGTAAGAGATCAGAAAGCCATATCACATTATTTTTCATCAGACAGAAAACTTTCTACTGTGTAGAAGCACCCTTCTACTAAATATTGTTTCAATGTTTTTATAAACGCGGATTCATTTTGTGTGGTCTTTATAGTAGTTGGTAATTTATTAAATATTTTAACTGCCATATAATAGGGACTACAATTTAACATTTTTATTCGCGACGGGGGCAAATATAATTTATCTTTGTGCCGGGTATTAATTGAATGCGTATCTTTAATTTGTGGAAATAGGTTCTTGTTTTTAAAAACAAATATACTTATATCAAAAATATATATACAAGGTAATGTTAATAAATGAAATTTTTTGAAAAATGTTTTGCAGCTCTCGGTTTCTTTTATGTGAGCGAGTATACGCACACAATGTATTTCTGTTGCCGCTATAACAACAAATACTAAAACCAGCCAAGTGCGAGTCGGACCTGCGCACTCCCATACAACAGCCATGATTTTTTGCCGTTTTTATAGATAATGGTACGGAACCATTCGTGCGCGAGGCGGACTCGCACTTGGCCATGAAGCCACAGACTTCTGTAGGAGGTATTAGTTTCAACTTGATATCTTTAACGGGGCCCGAGAAAACGGGTCTTGACAGATGGACAGAAAAGTGATTGGATAAGGGATCCGTTTTTTATAATGTTTTTATTTATGTTTCTTATTGGAACACCGCAGTTTTTGATAGATCTCCGAGACTTTGTTGATAAAATCTTCATTTCCAACGAAACCTCGGAAAGTTCACAAACAACCAAAGTCAAAGAAACTGTAAAAGCGCTTCATTATAACTTGAAAGTATTGAGTTGATTGGATTTAACTTTATGTTATTTATTTCAAAGACCAATAAGTTTTGATCACTTAACGATGTTGTTTTAAATTTTCTGTTTGGCTTCTTTGTTGAATTTTGAGAGATTATCCTCCGATTTTGCATTTGAGAATTTCTAATTAAGCTGTGCTTTGCAATAAAATGCCGCACTGTGATTGGATATTTTGTTGCCTAAGTATAGATTAGCGAAACTGGCCCTATTTTTTGGAATCAGCGACGCTCAGTCGGTATGACGCTAAACTTTCAACCTTGAGAAATCCTATGGGTTGAGCATGGAGTTTTTAAAATATTTGTATAGCCAAATTTTGGAGACTCGGTAAGTGGCCTTACAAACAAACAAACAAACGAAATTGTGATTATTAAGTATTAAGTCAAACAAAGTTATCCCTTGGCCAGGCTGTGATCCCGTAGCGACCACATAGCAATTTATTTTTCTTTAACATGCGCGGAAATATTATCATTACTTTTGAATAAAGAACACACGAAGTATCATATTTACGTAGACTGAAAAACCAAAATTACTTCCCAGCGCATTCTTTGAATTTGGAACGAAGAGCGCACCGGCAATGTTGTATGAAACGGTGTGCTGTTTGAATTTAGAACTCTTTCATCTATCGTACACATTGCGTTCCCGTGGCTGTTTCGGCACAAACAGTAAAATAAAAATAAAAAAATGGCGGTAAAGCGGAGTTCGTTGTTATTTGGTTAATAATAAATTAAAATGAGTTCCGATGATTCTGAAAATGAAATGGACATTGACTGCACTCCACCAGATTTAAGATCGGAAGCTAAATTAGCGATGGAAAATTTTCAGCGAAATCAAAAGAAAAATATATGAAAGTATATGAAAATTTGATGTTCTGGAAAAACGAGAAAAATGCAAAATTGTTCTCCGAAACAGTGTTTTTGGCGTATTTCAATGAAATTGCTAAAACTAAAAAGCCTTCTACATTATGGGCGATTTATTCTATGCTGAAATGTAAAGTTCATATTAAAAACAGCATGGAAATATAACAACTTTTCTAAAACAACAATCGTCTGGGTTTAAGAGCAAAAAATCGAAGATTTTGACTGCTGAAGACATAAAGCAGTTTCTACTTGAAGCCCCAGATAATATATATTTAGCGACAAAGGTAAATTTATAATGTAAAAGGCCCTTTTTTATTTCCTTGCATTTTTTTAAGAAAAGCACTATATATGCCTCGGCCGAAATGGCAATTGCCTATTTCGCTGCCTTTGCAATAATGTACTATTTTTGTGACGAGCAGATGCCGTATCTTGACCACAAAATGTCATAACAATATTGTCTATGAACCAGATGATTTCTGAACGAAAAAAAAGTGTGTATCGGAACAAGTTGTTTGACAAAGATATAAAATGGTATTATATATATTTATTATTTATATATATTTGTTGTCAAAAACAAATTGTTGCCGAAACGGCAATTTTCGTCGATGTGTTCACAATTTATATGAGATTATGCCGAAAATAAATAAGGGAAGTGCTATTTGTTGTAATTTTGTAATGGTATATGAGTTTGTTTTCTGTAATGTATTTTCGAATTATCCCCATATTTTGTTTCCTTGTGGAATATTTGGTCTAAACGTATATGGTTCTCATACAACCTCTGCCCCTTTGAAAAGAAGATAATGTAGTCTCTATGTGGCCACTGTGCTGCAAGTTATCCACACGACTATTAAGGGTTGGCTTGCATCACTGTAAATAAATCGTTGACATAACAAAACCACACTATAGGAAGAAAAAGCTGTTATGTTTATATGTACCTAGTTTTATTGACGATAATTATCAAAACAAGACGTTTTTTTAGTGCGGTTTTATTATAGCAACGATTTATTTACAGTGATGCAAGCCGACCCTTAATAGTCCTGTGGATAACTTGCAGGACGGTGGCCACATAGAGACTACATACCTATACATACCTTTGCCTTAATAGTGACAACATGATGACAAAAAATTAGACAGTTGACAATCTATTCAGGGTTGCCGGTGCGGGTACATTAACCGAATTTCACGGTTTTTGGGTATTTTTGTGAAAATCGTGTACTAAAAATGCATTTAATTTTTTTCGATGTTTTTCGAAAGCAAATGGAAAATTGTAATATAAACAAAAAATAGATTGCGATTGCTCATCAAATTAATAATTATTTCTAGCCGAGCATTTTGATGTATCAAAAAATATTATAATCAGCAAAAAGCTCTCAATATATTGTGTATCACTAGAATGACAAATTTTTTGTGAATAAATTCTTGGTCTTGTATTTTTCGACAACATATTTGTATTTTTTCTTAAAATTTAACTTGTATGAGCGTTGAATAAAAACGGGAATAAATAAATAAAGTAAATGATTTTCTTTTTCAATCTAGAATATCCGATTTAAAAAGCACCATTATAATAGGTACATACATCGTCATGACATGAATCCTCGAGGTGGTGTGTCTCAGTATAGACTATGAAATGCAATTCACAAACTAAACTCGTTCATCCAAGTTTCACCGATGAGTATACCTGCCTGCATGATGGGTAACAAAGACGCAGACCAGATACAACATTCGTGTACGGAATCTGAACCCGCGCCCTCTGAATTAGTGGTCGAGTACCTAATTTGTAGGTTGAAGTCATTATCAAATAACGAATAAGGAATTCCTATTATTTATTTAAAGATACGTGATTAAAACGATAAAAGAAATTGTTTGTAACATTTCAATAGTTTCTTTTTAAAAATAAATATACAAATCGGAATATTCCTGATTCGGTTTCGGGCCTTTTCGTGTTTGACTGCTGGTAACATTAAATCTGTTACAATCATAGACCTAGAACAATGAAGATGATGATGTCTTATGCTAATCATAGTCGTAAAACCATTACGTTCAAATGATCTTCACAACAAAACAAACGCTGCTCAGGCTTGCACTTCAGCCAGACTCTACCTTACTTCCTTGCACCACTTCCGTTTTAAGAGTTCGCATGAATACAAACAGTTTTTGTCGGCAACTTTAGTGTAATTTTTACTAAATGGTAAAAAGGATCTATACGATATTTACTGGGTCGATTCATAAATAGTTTTAATCTTATTCTTCTTAAAATCGTTATCGTATTCTTCTTGTTCAGATTTAGTTAATACATAAATATCGAATCAAAATAATGTAAATTTTGGCTTTTGTTGTCGATGCAGTCAAACTTCAAACGTCAAACCAAACAAGAACCAGTAGACAATGACTTTGTTCTTTTTTTAATGTTTTTAATAATCAGATATGAGGCAAAGGTATCAATTCTCTATGATATCATTCTCTATGAATAAAAAGCTCGATTTAGCTTACTTCATGACAAGGAACCCATATAGTTTCGCCATGTCCGCCTGTCCATCCGTCTGTCCGCGGCTTAGTTCAGAGACTATTAGTACTAGAAATCTGTAATTTGGTATGAGTGTATATTTTAATACAGCCGACAAAACTTTTAAAAAATCTCATAAAACATTTTTCTGGTCTATCCCATAGTGTGGGGTATCGTTGGATAGGTCGTTCAAAAACATGGGTGTGTGGAAACCATTTCAAATCGAAATTTAGGGATCTATTGGCGAAATATTAAGCTTTAAAGTGGTAATTTTTGTTAGAGTCAAGTTTTCCTCCCCCTGCCGGCTAAGCGGTTGTTTAAGAATATGTGGGAAAATTCACAGAAGTAGCATATATGATGAAGTTAAAAGGAAAACTATCACAGCTAAGTAGTCTTTACAGGTTTACGAGTAAAGGTCGTGCCAAACTTTTTGTACTGGGCAACGACAGAACCCTAAACTACGCGTGGCTCGACACGCAATTGGCTGGTTTTGTTTTGTAAAAAGTTGGGCATGCTTACGTACAAACATACACAATTCTAGTATTTACAGTGACAACACAGTTAATATTTCGAATTTCCTGAAGTACGGTTTGCAGCTTAGTCTCCGTATTATTTTTACTATAACTCTTATATGTCCTTTTTTGAATATTAATAATTGATCAGATTGTGTACTATTTCCCGTTAGTATTATACCATACTTCAAGATACATAGGTCACGATGGACAAACTGAATAAGTCACTGATATGAGTTCGAGCCCTGTCTGACATTTACTTTTCACGCACCTTCCTGAGTCAAGATGACATCTAATTTACCACTATAATCGTTGTGAATATAATTTCTATCATACAGGGTACTAGTAAAAAATCTATCAGTTCTTTTAGTGGAAACATCGGTTGACCAGAGGGCTGGCGCATTCCTCGGCCAAGGTATAAGTTTGGCCATTCAAAGAGGAAATGTGGCCAGCGTTCTGGGCACCATGCCGCAGGGGTCAATTTTAGAAGAGGTATATTTTTTGTAGTTATTTTTAAGTATGTAATTTATGTTTTAAGGTATTGTAATTATATAGCCATATAACTGACATTTATAAATAATAAAAAATAAATGTCATAATTAAATTGGAAACTAATATAAATTGTAATTGTAAAGAATAATACAATGTCATATATTGAAATAGTTAAAAAAATAACAGTAATATGTAGTTACTTACACAGAGAAGGGTTAAAAATATCAATCATCTTTGAATGGAACTACTGCGAATAGGTCTAATTTTGTTATTCGCAGTAGTTCCATTCGTAGCAATCAATGAAGTGTAATGGAACTACAGCGAATAAATTTTTTGGAAAATTCGCAGTAGTTCCATCATGGAACTCGGCAATGGAACTAGTGCAAACGATCGACACAGAGATCCAATATATACATGTCTGTGGTTTCAAACACTGATGCACTGTTGAGATTGTGATTTCTGACAATACCTATTTTCCCTTTTAAATTATGAATGATGTTTTAAATTTTACAAAACTAGGCTAACATCAAATTATTTTATCATGTTATTTTTCCGTCTTGCGATGCACTATAATCATATTTAGTTTTCCATGTGATGAATTTCATTGTAAATCTTATACACTTTAATATTACAAATCATCAAATACAAATGATTTCAATTCAAATAACTGGCAAGATCCTGGTGTCATTTTTCAATACAGAAATTAATTAAAATAGCTCAAAGCGAATATTTAACAAAATATCATAAAGTGTGTAAACCAGGTTTAATTACGAGAAGTATTCGAAATTCCCCGAAACCTTTGAAACAAACAGCGGATTGTGTGGAAACCTCTTTACTTTACAAACAGACCTTAATGTTGTTTCCGCAACTCCGTCTTAATTTACTTAGAGTCGGGTTTTAGGCTGGCTCTATATTCGCGATTTTCGTGGGATTCCCGTCATACCAATAATGTCATCGCTGGTATTGCGTGTTGTGTATAATTCATTCCCATAGACAAACATATGTAATGCCTTGCTTAGAAGACATATCTTTCAAGTTACATTCTGACTTATCCTATAAATTACTATAAAGACGTTTTTTTTTTTCTTTTGCGGCATAGCTTTCAAACGATTTTTATTAATTCGTGACGAGAAATCTTTTCAAATATATTTTTTACTCTAACTATTGGTCTCTAATGCCAAGTTTTACAAGTTTGCGTGTTAACGATTAGTCATGAATGTGTTAAAATTAAAAAAGCATGATTTATACATACATAGCTCTGGCAGGATCGCGGTAGATAAAAATCTATTGTCTTTGCCCACCCCTTTGGGAGAGAAAAATATAACGTTTTTAAATTTTTTCAGTTTTGTTAACAAATTTTATTAAAAGCTATTGTATTTTCTGAAATCGGTTTTTTCTCTAAATATTAGTGAAACCACAACACAGGCACAAACAAGATGCACACTAATTTACTATATCAACGAACACTTATAACGTACTACGTAGTAAAGTATGACTTTACTATGCACGTAACCATTGCTGTTGATTTTTATTATATGCTTTTTGTTGAAATTATTTAATTTACCAAACAACTCTTAACCGCTGCTGCAAACAATAGCATGCACCAGAACCTAAGTCGCAACAATCGCATCTTTGCGTCCACCCTTATCTCACAATGCTCAGACGCCCTCAAGTTATTGACAAAGATAGGTATTAATAAACGCCGCTTTCAGAGAAATCCGACTTTAATTATTTGCTAAGCTGTGGGTAGGAACGAAACCGTTATTTAAACTCTCGCGAAGATTCCTTAATCTTATTAACTTGAAGATATTTAACACAGATAAACATAAAGATTTATACCTATTCACAGATATGTTGTTACCTAAAGCGAGATTTAGGACATATTTGAAGATATTGAGCGCCTCTTTGGCTGAGTGGTAGGGCGCTTGCCTGCTAACCCAGAGGTCATGGGTTCAATCTGAGCTGAGGATTCTCATTAAACGAGGTTTTACTGTGACGTACTACATAATTATTTATCAAACTAAAATTTTTTTGTATTGTTAACTTGGCCGCGAACACAATAATTTGTTTAATTCAACAAGCATATATTTCAAGTAGTTAGTTTAACAAATTCAAACATATTTTGTATTCGAAAAAGGAGCCCATATCAAATTAATTACATAATATTAAGCAACGTTTTATCGAATCAGATAGTAGTTGTAGTATCGACTATCGAGCGATACTGTCTTTCTAAACTAACAAGCTGTGTTTGCCTGTAATTGTGCTTCATCTCAAACGTACATTGTATATCCTTAAATAAGTTATCGACTAAGATGTCTGTCTGTTGGCAAACCAATAAATAAATAACGCAAAAACATTGACGCTCCTATACAAATTTTTAATTTTAATTTCAATTTTCGCATTATTTATCAATAATATCTCTATGTTAGGTGGTAGAGCTGATGCCGAGCTCGACTGTGGAGGTACCACCATCTTACTCGCAAATCCTCCCGAAGTTATTCGGGGCAGAGTAAGAGGACAGCTCTCAGGCAAAACCAGGCGGCCCACCATTGCCTGGGACCGATGGATGGCGGTATATCCATCCCCAATTGCCGGGCCTTATATAAATCAGACTGGTGACGGGCAGCGGCGTCACTGGTACAAGGGTTTCGGCACCGCGCTCACCAACCCGCCTGCCCAGCGTGTGTGAGTATGGGCATTTCTTCCAGGAGGACCGCCAAGAGTGGCGAAATCCTGGAAAGGCCTATGTCCAGCAGTGGACGAAACAGGCTGATGGATGGATGGAATATCTCTCAGCATATTTCATATAACTACCACCATTACGCAGTCGCAAACGAGTATCGAAACATTTTATTTAGAACTAGAAATTCTAGTTTGTCTTGTAACTAACGAGCTATAGAAGTATCTATAGGTAACCCGTAAGGAGCATTGTACAATTTCTTATATAAGGTGACTTTAATTTATGCAGCCAAACTCATATGTACTGGAGGCTTGGTAAGTGATCAGTAACACTGATCGATAACACTTTTTGCTGGTTTCGCAGAATAAAATCACACTAATATGTATTATAAATGCGAAAGTTTGCGTGTGCGTGTGTGTGTGTGTGTGTGTATGTTTGTTACTCTTTCACGCTGAAACGGCTAAACGGATTTGGATGAAATTTAGAATGGATATAGCTTATACCCTAACTTAACATATAAGCTACTTTTTATCCCAGAAAAAAGCATGTCGTTAAACCAAATAACACGCGGGCGGAGCCGATGATGATGCATGTTACATTTTAAGTTGATATTTTGTATGTCTCTACGACACAACATATATGGCTCAATACTATAGGCCATGAGAGATGCAGAAGACATCCAAATGTTTAAAACGAATCTTGAAAACTATTTACACGACAAAACTTATTATAGCGTAAATGAATATTTGTCCGATGCACAGTGAGTCCAAAGGTATATGCATGTTAATTTTATTTTAAGTGACTAATTATTTTATATAAAAGTGACATCCATCCATCCATCCATCAGTCTGTTTCGTCCACTGCTGGACATAGGCCTTTCCAGGATTTCGCCACTCTTGGCGGTCCTCCTGGAATAAATGCCCATACTCACACGCGCTGGGCAGGCGGATTGGTGAGCATGGTGCCGAAGCCGTTGCACCAGTGACGCCGCTGCCCGTCACCAGTCTGTTTTATGTAAGGCTTGGCAATTGGGGATGGATATACCGCCATCCATCGGTCCCAGGCAATGGTGGGCCGCCTGGTTTTGCCTGAAAGCTGTTCTCTTACTCTCCCCCGAATAACTTCGGGAGGATTTGCGAGTAAGATGGTGGTACCTCCACAGTCGAACCCGGCATTAGCTCTACCACCTAGTAAAAGTGACATATTTGTGTATATTTCGTTTTATTTTCTGTGTAAATATTTGTACGCCATGTAGCAGAGCACGGAGAGACGAAACCTATGTACTTGCTATCTAACCACTAACCTGTGACTCACAAATAAATGATTTGAATTTAAAATGATTTGAATTTAAAATGAGTTGAATTTGAACTATAATAACATCGTGTAAACCTTTGGTGACAAATAAATATATAATTATGAAATGATAAAATCTTGATGTCTTATAGTAATTGATTCGGCGCTGGGCTTGCGTTTGTAAGGAACACGAAAAGAACAATTTACGAATTTCATAAAAACGATCATCAAACCGAGTATTCTGAAAGAATTTGGCTGCATAAATTAAAGTCACCTAATATAAATATTTAACGCATACGCTAGAGAAGTATTGACGCCTAAACTCATGGTAGGCCTACTGAGACCTAAGCCTAGGTATATAGTTTGAAAACAAACTGTATTTCGGGTCTCCATTTCCCCCATTTAAGATTTATGATCCAGTAACCAATTCATTAGACTTTGCGCCAGATCTGGTTGTTCTGATTTTTTCTGAGTTATTTATGATGTTTGCGCAATGGATAATCCAAGTTTACGACCTCGAGCACTAAACGTAACATTATTTAAAATCCAAAAAACAAACGAATAGGTAATTAAAATTACCCGTGGACCCGGTAATGGGTCCACCCACCGGGACCACGGGTAAACACTGAATTTTCGGCCTTTTTTCAGTTTTTTGCGATTATAATCAAGAACGCCCTTTTGGATTGTAATTACATTAATACTTATGTCTTGAGAATAAACTGACACTACAATTTGATATTCGAGTACTCCCAGTATACTCAATAGCTGCAAGAGAACAGACTTTCAAAAGAACGGTGTTTTAGAAATCGTTCTTTAGGGTTCCGTACCCAAAGGGTAACCATCGGCACCCTATTACTAAGACTCCGCTGTCCGTCTGTCATCAGGGTATCTTATGAACCGTGATAGTCAGATAGTTGAAATTTTCACAGATAATGTGTTTCTATTGCCACTATAACAGCAAATACTAAAAAACGGAATAAAATAAATATTAAAGGGAGCTCCCATACAACAAACGTGACTTTTTTGCTCGTTTCTGCTCGATATTGAAAACGGCAACAGGTAGACGCTTAAAATATTGATAGAATATTGTTATATTATTTGAGTTATATTATTCTCTTTAAAAACAAATAATTATATTAAAATAAAAGTAATATATAAGTGGGGCTCCCATACAACAGACATGATTTTTTTTGCCGTTTTTATAGATAATGGTACGGAACCCTCCGTGCGCGAGTCCGACTCGCACTTGGCAGGTCATTCAAATTTTGGTAACATTTCCTCGCTCATTAGAATTTGCCTCTAATACAAGATAATAAAAGTTACTCAATGAAACGTCAAAAAGCTGATAAGATGCCGACTCTACTATGGTATAAATTATTATCTTACAAAAAGATAAATTGTTCCAAAACTCAAATTAATAAATCCATTCATCTGTCAAAACAATGGAGATGGATTGAAGAAAATACCAAAATTCTTATTTAATATGAGTTTTCGTTAGTTGGCTGCTTTATTTAAATTAATTTTTGTTAGATCATTTATCTCTTTTATTCTAAATGAAAGAAATAAATTTGAAGAAGACATACATCATCTCAGAAATTCTCTTGGAGGACATTATTGTACAAATGGATTGAGTTCTTTAAAAAAAATTACGAATTATATCAAATCTGAGATAAGTTTTATAAATGTCCAGTTTTTGTGACCGATGAACAAAATATCCATCCATCCATCAGCCTGTTCCGTCCACTGCTGGACATAGGCCTTTCCAGGATTTCGCCACTCTTGGCAGTCCTCCTGGAAGAAATGCCCATACTCACACACGCTGGGCAGGCGGGTTGGTGAGCGCGGTGCCGAAACCTTTGCACTAGTGACGCCGCTGCCCGTCACTAGTCTGTTTGAACAAAATAAATGAAATACAATGTACGGTATATAATACAATGTACGGTAATACGGTCGGAATTACTCGACCGCAATCAAAATATAAGCATTTTCATCTTAACGAAATTGCCCGGAGTAAATAATATTAATCTATGCTTGTGTGCAAAAATAAAGATTGTTATTTACTAGCTTTGCCCGCGGCTCCGCCCGCGTGTTATTGGGTTGAACGACATGCTTTTTTTTTCGATAAAAAGTAGCCTATGTGTTAAGTTAGGGTATAAGCTATATCCATTCTAAATTTCATCTAAATCCGTCCAGCCGTTTCAGCGTGAAAGAGTAACAAACATACACACACACACAAATTTTCGCATTTACAATAATGATTATTTATTATTACGTAGGTACACTTTTCAGTCACGGACCCATAGGGACCCGGTCATTTGAGTCAGGCAGGCAGGCACACTAAGAGCTTGTCCACATGCAGCGTTTTACACGCGCCAGATCTCACTCGTAAGCACTCGCGCGTAGTCGAAGTACAGGCTCCAATACATTGCGTCCACATGCTACGTTTGTAACTCGCGCTTTGGTTCGCGCGTAGCATTTGTACGCAATTTATTGGAGCCTAGTACTTTGACTACGCGCGGACGACTACGCGCGAGGTCTCGCGCGTGTATGTGGACAAGGACTAAAGGGCCTTTGTACCATTTAATCCAAACGTGAGATGGCCGCATCCATGGAGGCCTCTCCCTCATTGTACCATTGGGATACATAAACGGACAGTCCCCCAAAGTTGCCAAACTATTGCCAGGAAGGAAGTGACTTGGAGAGGGCTATGAAGATAGGATGCTAAATGGACGGGGCTATGGAGTGAGATAATATACATCTGCCTCAAAAATCTCTCACAAATTTAGGTCTGGCAGACGGTGACTTGCTGCTCGATGACTAACTAGAAGATAGCCGTTGCGGGCCCCCGGGTATCTAGCTTATTTCTTAGCAATATTAATCAGGCCTTCACAAAACTATGAAGATTTAGTATTATGTCAAGGTTTCCAAACCAAATCCTTGACTTGGAACCCAAAAAAATGTGGCTCAGCGAAACTAGAACAGTGAGCGTTCGATTGAGTTTAAGGCGCAAGCCAGACAGAAGAGTCGCGGCGCGCTACCGGCGCGCATTGGATGCGCCCGAGGTACGCTCATGACGCGACGGTGTGTATCGGTGGTATTCAAGTGTCTGATTTTGATCTGATAAGATGTGGGTGATGTGACGGGGGGTGCACGCCGGCGGTGCGCCCGTGGCGCGCCCGCTTCGCAACAGTGGCGTGCCGTCTCGACGCCTTTCCAATGTTCTTTCATACAAAATGTAGGAGAGGGACGTGGTGCAAAACCGATAGAAGAGGTGCACTGTTGGCGCGCCCTCGCCCGCGCCGTTTCAGTCTGGCTTGCGCCTTAGGGATATTGTGCTGAAGGCAAAACTACCATTTTTTTTGTCTGTCTCTTTGTATATTCCATTCTAACTCGAGAACCACTCAACGGATTTGGATGCGGTTTTCTTCATTATCATCGTAGTGACCTTAGCCATCATAAAGACTATAAGGGGTATTGATAAAGATAACGCCTAAGCCGGAAACGGGGCAGTGATTGAATAAACGCGGACGGAGCTGCGAGCAAAAGGTTAATTTCAAATAAATCTAGGTATTTATTTTTATTCCTCCGAAGAGGAAAAAAATATTAGAACATTAGGCACTTTTAAAAACGTAAAATAAACAAAAAGCAACCAACAACTATAAATTTATTGAATGTGTTTATAGTTGAAAGAACAGCGGATAATTACCTATAATCTCGCCCCGCGTAATTTATCATTTTTATCGCTTGCCTTTTAAGTTCCCAAGACCACGTCTGTATCCGAGTGGTAAAGCACACCATTTGTGAGCGACGTACGGCAATAGGGCTCACCAGCCATCACGTTTTGAAAGTGATAAACGTCGGTGAAACGCGGGTGTACCAAGTGCGGGCTGTGACATGCCTTTCTCCACTCCCACTTGAGAAACCTCTGACACCCCCTCTGGGATTCATGTGGTAATAACGTGTATGTGTTTCCGCTCGGTATGATAAAAATTGGGTCCGGTGAATAACGGTTTAACTCGATTTGCGTCTAAAATGTTCATTTTTTATCACTTTGCCCGGTTTTTTTTGTCTACAAAATGGTCTAACTGGAATTTTGACATCTTTTATAACACCGGAGATAGACATTATAACAAAATGGTTTAATTTTTTTGCGGTACACATTGGTTTAAAAAGAGTTATTCGCAAACTTATACATCACTTCTTGTTAAATTAGATATAACTTTAACTAGATCGAATTTCAGTTTTTTTTTACACGTTTACTGCTTTTGGTAAAACTTAACTTAAGTCATAGTGCATTTAACAATGCATATATTTTTGGTGTCAAATGCTTTAATTCGGTTTCTGAACGATATATCTCTAAGATGGTATGTTTTCTAGGGGCTGTGAGGATACATAGTAATAGAACTTAATGTTGTCTACATGACACTTTGTTTTTATGTAAAAAAAAATTAATGGTTTGGGAAAAAAAAAAATGTTTTTATGCAAAAAAGTTCGTTTTTCGGCTCTCCTGCAAAGTTGGACTTTTTGGGTTAAATTGTTGTTCACAGGAAGCACAGAAATATACTATTCCTATTGTATAAAAGTAATTTCCTCATAAACTATTTATTTTCACTTGAAAAGGCAAAGGACTCCATAACATAACCTATCTCTGTTTTCTTAGTTGTCAAACAAAACATGTATTCAGCTCCCCACGACCATTTTTCGTTTTGCTAATGTTGTTTCAGGATTTTATATAAACTTTTGGAAAAGCTTTAACGCCTTCCGTTACTTGAGGTATCTCAAAAGCCCTGGCCTTAAAAGGAATAGGATTATCAATTTCATGAACTCTTCAAAAATACGCGGACTTTAGTTATTGTACGCGAGGGTTGCCAAACGGGACCATTACTAAATCTCCGCTGTCTGTCTGTCTGGCACAGTGGTGTACAGCTTCAGGCCTTATAGGTATCCAGTTGAAATTTTCACAGAATGCGTATAATCCATCCATATTTCATCCATAACAAGGGAATCAAAATTTATAGGGTATTTCCCGTTGACCTAGAACTATGAAATTTGGCAAGTAATACCGTCTAATACCACAATATAGGAAAAAATCTTGAAACATTTGTAATTAAATCATAAAAAACCATCGAGGTTAAGCAACGGTATGCGCGGTCATAGCCATGTGGTAGAGCTGATGCCGGGCTCGACTGTGAAGTTATTCGGGGGGGAGTAAGAGAACAGCTCTCAGGCAAAACCAGGCGGCCACCATTGCCTGGGACCGATGGATGGGGGTATATCCATCCCCAATTGCTGGGCCTTATATAAAACAGACTGGTGACGGGCAGCGGCGACACTGGTGCGAGGGTTTTGGCACCGGGCTCACCAACCCGCCTGCCCAGCGTGTTTGTATGGGCATTTCTTCCAGGAGGACCGCCAAAAGTGGCGAAATCCTGGAAAGGCCTATGTCCAGCAGTGGATGAAACAGGCTGATGGATGGATGGATGGATGCGCGGTCATAATTGTACGGGTGACCAAATCTTTTTGTAGATTTTTTAAACTTTAACTAATTCATACGGAACCCTCAGTGGGCGAGTTCGACTCATACTTACACACTCACACTTACACACTCACACTTACACACTCACACTTACACACTCACACTTACACACTCACACTTATGCATGGGAGAGCGTAATAGGAAGTTCTACGTTACTTCCGGAACAATTTTTTTTTACGAAGGATAAATTTATTTTTGATTATATATTTACGATTTAAATCGTTCATTACATATTTTTTGATTCATCATTATAAAAAAATATAGAATATAAACACCAATGCGCCGCTCTCTGTAAAATAAAGAAGCGATGGCATAACAATAATTTACGCTTGTATATCTGACACAACCCGCTGCTTTTTTTCTACATTATCACGGTATTTTCAAAACTTTTGTTTGTAAAACATTTGTCGAAGCAATTATCGCCTATTCGTGACTGAAAGTGATAATGTTAACAATTATTCATTTTTAAAATAAATTGCTGTGGCCCTGAGATTTGGTTGCCATGTTTGCGAGGAACATGCCTGCATCTGCAACTCTACAGTCGACACAAAAGGTCACCACGGCCTGAGCTGCTTAAGATGTACAGGTAGATTCCCACCGCACCATGCCTTAAATGAAATCATCCGCCGGGCACTCGTCTCAGCCAACATCCCTTGCATCCTGGAGCCCCTGGCCTTAGCCGGACAGACGGCAATCGCCCAGATGGTCTCACCCTTGTTCCCTGTCTGCTGTGGGATGTAACTTGCGTCAGCACTTATGCTAGCTGTCATTAGACCTCCACAGTTAGAACTGCAGGGTCTGCCGCTGAGAGTGCCGCTAGGCAAAAGCACATCAAATACAAAATTGATAATGAAACAAAATTACATTTTTATTCCCGCCGCATTTGAAACGACCGGCGCATGGGGCTCTGAGGCCAGGGCATTTCTAAAGGCACTCGGAAAAAAAATAAAAGACAGGTGCCAAGACCACCGCTCCATGTCGTACTTGGCGCAAAGGATTTCCCTAGCCATCCAACGCGGGAACGCGGCTAGCGTAATGGGGACCTTTGCGCCGGGTACGATGAGGGGCGGACTTTTTGATAGTTAGGGTTTTATTTCTAAGTTAATTTTATATTTATAGCATAGGTTCTTCTTTTTCTTTTACTTTTAGAATTTTTAGTTTATTATCTTTTGTTTAATTGTAAATAATAATATTATTATTCATTATAATTATTCACATAATATAAAATAATTAAATTATATAATATACCCTAAAGAAATCATAAAAATAAATTTTATAAAATGACGTAATTTACAGAAAATGTTTAAGTTTATTAGCTTCAGAACATCGGATTTGTTGTAGTGGTGAATTTTGTTTTAAAGTTATAAAAATCAATTTTTGCAAAAAGTACATTGTTTTACATTTTTCTTATTTATATTGTTTATTATAATAGTGTATTATATTGTTTACATACATTGTTCTGTGAAAATTAAATAAAAGGGAAAATAGGAGATCCCCAGTTTAAAACAATAAATATATAAAAATTTCAGCGGAATCACAAAAGAGTAGGTATTTTTTTTAACTGTGCTCAGGTCATTTAATAGAAAACCAACAGTTTCATGTACCTACAACAAAGATGAAAATGATTGGATCTAGGAAACATTACCCAGTGCAACTGTACTGCTGCTCTGCAGACTAGAGACAATCGGCTTTACAGGTGCCTACGCTACGGTATTAGGACATTTGTGTTTCAAAGCTAATCTCGAGGAGTAGCGAGATAGATCCCCTGTTGGATCTCTGGTCACCTTTGTTGTTTTCGTTTCTGAATTATCTACTCCACGAAGACAGCCAAAATTCTGCCCTATGACGATGCAGTAAGGTTAATAGTAAAACTGGTTTAGAACGTTTCCAAAAGAACAAACAGTTCGCGTTGTTTGTAGTGATGGGACATGGCGTCAAAATGGCGTCAACCCAACCCTGCTGGGTGACAAAACGATGTAAAATTGTTCATAAAACTCAGAGAACGTTCTTCGAGTATAATTACCGTAACGTTATAAAAGATATATTATACAAATAAAATAAATAAAACTAATTGAAATAAAATACATACAGATGTAAATAGACAAATAAAACCTCATACTGTACTTATCATACTGAATAACTCTCTGAAGAATTATTCCCTTCAGAGAAGAAGATATTCAACTGTAACAGTGTAACTTAAAGACTTTTGTCGTATGATCGGTAGAATATGTGGTTTCATTTAAAGGTAGCACTTTATTTACCTCACTATATAATATCATATAAAAAATCCAGTCACTTGTGAGCAGGGCTCGTGCCTTGAGGGTTCCATACATAACGTTTAAAAGGTAACTTATTCCACGCGCTCCTATAGTTATAGGATCAATCTGTGTAATTCGGACTTTATACATTTTAAATCGATACCGTAAACACTCCAACAAAACATTAGGATTGCCTGTTACTACGAAATTCGATGGGGATGACAGTGAAATAGTCATTATAACACGAAAGGGTTATTTATAATATAACCGACTTTAAAAAAGGAGGAGCATTAAGAACTGTTTTTTTTGGTCAAATTATTCCATAGGTCTGTCATTTCTTCACCGATTTGAAAAATTCATTCTTTGTTTTTAAAAATGGTTTCAGGTTTGTCCTGTTTTAGTTTGGTTCTGATTTAATGATGATCTTCAGGGATAGGCAGTGAAACTCATCAATGGATGACAGCATATCGATCGATATAGAGGCAAACGCTTTGTACCAGGATGCCGATTGCAAGGTGTTAGTTAAAAATTGTCACATACCCACCTGACCTTTGACCTTGCCCTTATCAGCATTGAACTCCTCAATGGATGATAGTACATAACTCGAGATTTCGGCAATAACTTCGTGTTGGTGTGCTCTTTGCAGGACATTACTTGACTATTGTCATTATGCCACCTCACCTCTGATCCTGGTCTCATCACCATATAACTCCTCAACGGATGACAGCACATCGAGATTTCGGCAATTACTAATATTGTTATTTAATTAATATTGTTAATTGCTAAAAATTGTCATTATGCCACGTGACTTTCTAATTTGAAACTCCTCGATGAATGACAGCGCACTATTCGCGATTGAGGCAATCGCTTTTAGTCGGTGTGCTCATTGTAGTATACTACTTCAATATTGCCATAATGCCCACTAGGCCTTCGTTTCATGTGAACAGCGCATTTACAATACTCACCCATATTTTACAATCTAACTCATCAACACAAAAAAACGCAAGATAAATAAACTTATAACAAAAAAATCGTAACCGACTTCAAATGTTACAGCAGACATTCACTAAAAAGTTTAAAATAATTATATACTGAACGATGGTACCGAAATAACACTTTTGCTGATTTCTTTCTTCCTGAAACATATGATAACTAGAAATCGACACATTCCCTATGGTGTAGTCCAACATGAGAGCGCCGAATTCTAGAGGACATGTATATGTTTCAGTAATAAAGAAGTTGGTAGGTAAAAGTGTTATTATGATACCATCGGTTAGTTTATTTTAAACATTTGAGTGAGTTCTGTAACATTTGAAGTCGGATACTATTTTTTGTTAAAGTTTATTTATGTTTCAGCCTCAAATTCCTTCCTGTCCGTAGATTAGCGTGGATCCTCAGATTAAAAAAAAATTACAAGAGAGTCAGAAGTGTTCTCATCAGAATGACACTTGGTTATAGCTACATTTGCTCTGCTATTCCTCCCTGCGACTGTGCCCTTGAAGACGGCTCTTTCTTTGGACCATATATTTTTCAACTGTCCGCCAAATATTAACTACCCTTCTAATAGAAGGCTTGTATCTATCTCAGCCTAAGTGAATGTAATTCCTTCCTTCCCGTTGATATCGATTATGTTATTCTAGTAAAAAAGTTATCTGTATCTAGGTAAAATTTATCCTATCGAATAACATAAGAACTTGATTATTGTTTTTTTTTAATTGTATAATGATGAATAAATGGCACGGCGTTTGAATATGTCAGATTGTACTTGATATTGCCAAAAACTGGTGCTATCAAAAAAGATGGCGGAACTAGCATATTTGATTGGATAATACTGAATATTAGCCAATGACAGGTCCGGAATAAGCTAGTTTATTTCACAGACAAGTTGGTAGGTCTGTACATCAGTGCCAGCTGGCCAACAACAACCATAGATTAATTTTCCGTTCAGTAGTTTTTATTTTTTTCGTTTGTTCAATTTCCGTTGTTATAAAACTCATTCCCAGCACTTAATACCACTGTTTTCAGTTACCCTGGTTGACCTCATGGTAAAAAGAGCCCTAGCTCACAGCACATTTGAAATGCTACTAATCTTTATTCACACCTTACCCTAAGGCACACAGAGGTGTGAATTGGAATTTAAGCCGGCGGCACACAATGGGCCACTCGTCTCTGATCCTATTGTTGCATTGTGTACTTACCTTTATTGGAGTGAGCTGTTGTGCCTACCATTTTAAGTATTTTATTTCTCCACAAAAAAAAAGATTTCAATGTACAGGCTAAATTAGCAGCTCGATGTGTGTTGGTACAAATATCGACAGAAACGTCATTGAAATAACGTTGCCTTGCAAAGTGGTTGTTTGACGCTGCGTCGGCGAATAGCGCAAAATAGGAGAAAATAATACTTTTCGCAAATGATAAATCAAATACTTGTTTAGTAGCTTTTCATTATGTTCGATTTTTTATTGCTTGTATGTGTGTATAAGTTTTGAAGTAGTCCCTTTTGAATTTAATAAGTTCCATATTATTTTTACTAATTTGAAGTTGTGATCTAGCCTTATACGGACGGTATATCTTTAGCCTACCATGTATTCCAACATTTGCCGATTATGTTTATGTGTTTCAGCTTAAGCTTTTGAAACTATGTTATTAATTAAGATTTTTGTGCCGTTTTTATGAATAAAAATTCATTTCATTTCAATAATATATTTTCTCGAAAATAAAAGGAAAAACAGTATAATTTATAAATACTGACTGTAACGCCATTCTCTACCAAAAGGTTGATAAGAAATATATTTGCGAATAATACAATAGTGACAGCTTCTTAAAGCCTTTAGCCCTCCTGCTTAGACCTTATCTACATGCCGCGTTTTACACGCGCGAGACCTCAAGGGCAAGGACCTTGTCCACATGCCGCGTTTTACCAAGTCCAAGTACCTACTAGACATTGCGTCCACATCCATTGCTACGTTTGTAACTCGCGCGTTAGTTTGTACGTAGCATGTGGACGCAATGTATTGGAGCCTAGTAGTTACTTCAACTTACTCGCAAATCCTCCCGAAGTTATTCAGGAGAGAGTAAGAGAATTCTCAGGCAAAACCAGGCGGCTCACCATTGCCTGGGACCGATGGATGGCGGTTTATTCATCCCCAATTGCCTGGCCTTATATAAAACAGACTGGTGACGGGCAGTGGCGTCACTGGTGCAAGGGTTTCGGCACCGCGCTCACCAACCCGCCTGCCCAGCGTGTGTGAGTATGGGCATTTCTTCCAGGAGGACCGCCAAGAGTGGCGAAATCCTGGAAAGGCCTATGTCCAGCAGTGGACGAAACAGGCTGATGGATGGATGGAGGTACTTCAACTACGTGCTTACGCGCGTGGTCTCGCGCGTGTATCTGGACTGTGTATCTGGATACGCTGCAAGTGGACAAGGTCTTAGACATTGCCGTATCATAATATAATTTTGGTAACAAATAAGTTCTTTGAAAAATATATTATCTATGGAAATTTCAGCAGTCTATTTCCATCATTAGTTTATAGCTTTATTAAAAACACCGTAAAGCAAATTGCTAATTTACTACCACTGAAATTTTAAAAACAATAAAAAAAGCAATAACAGTAGAAAACTTTTCTGAACGCTGCCGTAACAAACAGCAACCTTGACAGTTCCACTCCGTTGGATAAGTTAGAAAATACTTTATTGAATGAGCGTGTAAGTACAAAACACTTAAGTAAAAGTATGCTTAAAGTTATTAGCATATCTGCTTTTTACACATATACTGATATACACAGCGTATATTTTACAGACCAAAGCGTTATAATAAGTTGTCCTTACAAAAGAAATTTAGCGTCTTCGTCAGTGGGCTATTTATACGTGTAAATGATTTTACTTTTTCGAAAGACACTATGCACTAAATCAGTTAAAGACATGCCTTTTTACTACTTTAATATTAGTGTAGATCTGTTATACTAGTTGTTACCAATTTATCTGAAACTGCGGTTTTTGCAGGACAAAAAGAGCCGCGAATTAACATTTCACCGAAAAATTTGCTAACTGAATCACTTTGTACTGGGAATTGGGATGTATGTAAAAGCAAAATTTAAGCTATTTACTACGCTAAAACGCTAAATAAATGTGATATAGTGGATGATTTATTTTTTCTACGAGACATAGTTCCTGGTTCCATTTATTCTGTTTACTCAGATACACTACAAAGTCACATTCAAAACAATAAAAGAAAAAACGAAATTCAATCAATATACGAGCTTTAGCTGTACCAATTTTCACCCTCTTCATTTTTTATAGCTTGATAACGGCAAGCGTGTCGCGATGGCGAAACATCTAGACAGGATATCAAGTCTCTGTGTGTGTGTGTTATTGCAATCTTTGTTTGTGTGGTGCTCTTTTATATAATATATTTTTGTTTTTGTGAATGTTTTGCTTAATTTCTCAACTTCATCTCGTATTCTGCCTACTGGTCGATAAACTCTCTTTCTGAAGGGTAGTCGCATCTTAAAGGGGAACGTTTCAATCTCGGTACAAAATGCACAACATATGATTGCTTTCCTTATTATTGAATAAAAAGTACAAAATAAATGTGAGTTATGTAAATTTGCGACCATAGTTTAATGTCAAATAGGCTTTTCTACCAAAGTTGTGTTATTTTATGTATTACGTTGTAAATTAATGTCCACGACAACGTAAAACACATTTTTAAGCTGGTATGGATATTCACGTGAAATATAATTCATATAATTACTCAATTCTGCTAAAACCCCTGATAATTATTGAATAATAGTCGCAAAATAATATGAAACCATTTTGTTACATATGTTTTGTTTAAAAATAAGATAAACAATCATAATTTGTGCATTTTGCACCGTGATCGAAACGGTTCCCCTTAACGGACTGCATGGTTCATCTGGACGGATCGCCGATATACATGTAGCTTCTTGTAGCCTTCGCGAAGTGAAACAGACCTGCTAGTAACAGGGGTGTCAAAGGCATGGTAACGAAAACTATTACTCGTATTGCGGAGTCTACACAAGGAGAAGTCTCCAGTACAAAAAAAAAACAAATTTAATAGTCGTTGCAAAGTACCGCATAAATAGAATCCGAAGATATCTCAAACAAAATCCTACCGTGTGTGTAGCGTGACTAGCGCGACCTGCTTGCTCTTCGCCCCTGCCTTCGTCTGTGCCCCGCAGGCGCCCTCTGCATGAACTTGTAGACCTATAAAGGTCTTCCCATTAAGTATTCTGTAACGGAGATAAGGTTCTCCAGAGTCCTCATTATTGCGGATGTAAACGTCTCCTTAAAACAGTTGTTTCACCTTAATTAACATACAAAGTTTATTTGCGACGCCCAGAGGCAGGTTAGGGTAATTCGCTATTTTATTTGGTACTTGCTTGTAATTTTAACTATGTTTATACGAAACATTTCGTTCTAAAAGATTGTTTCTCACAGATACAAAAATATTTGACCTCTTACAATTTTCTAGATATGAAATAATAGAAGATTATGCACTAAGGGAATAAAGCAGTGTCTTACGTCGCGGGCGGCATATCGAACACTGAGCGTAACGAAGGAGGGAGTTATATAGAGTCCTGACTGAAGGGAGGGGTTCAAGCTGCCCAAGACGAAGACAGGCTTTATTCCAGAGGAGCATACTCTATTTTTCACACCTTCTGTGAGACAATAAAAAGCTAGGGCTCCATAAATTAAGTATTTATTTTGTAATTAATAAAAATCAAAAGTAATAAACTAAAGGGACTGATTCCGATACAGTCTTGACTCCTTTTGTTGGTCTCCATTGAAAAAAAACGTCATAATATGCTTTTTCGTATATGTGTTTTGATTTTTCCGGTAGTAGATAATCATATCTAAAGCGTCTGTTTTGATAAACTCTAGAGTAGAATCACTATAGCTCGATCTTTTTTTTATAAACATGTATTTTGCAATAAAATTCACTGACAATCACAGCACCAAACACCGTCCTTTGTTTCACATTCTTTGTAAATGCACCTTTTTTTTCTTTTGAGTTCTGCTTATGGTGGCTAGTTCGATTTTTGAACAAACCTCTTTACAATGCCATAATAGGCATTGTTTTACATAGAGTTTTCCACGAGTTTCCACACGAATTTGACGTTCCAAATTCAAATCACTTTATTCCCTAGGGAGTTTTATACAACTTCATATCCCTTAGGAGATAATGCTTTACTTTACGTTGATTTTGCATGATATGTAATTGTAATTGGAAATTGTCGAGCAGGTGGTGTGAAAAATAACTTATTTACCTTTATTTGGGTCATGGTTTGTTTTATTAAATAACAAAGGTGTATCATATAATTTATATGCGTTTTTTTATTATCATCGTAATGACCTTGGTCAACACGTAGCCTATGAGGAATGTTAATAAAATAACGAACAAGCCGAAAACGGGGCAAAGGTTGAATAAACGTAGGAGGAGCCGCGGGCAAAGACTACTGATATTATAATAACACACAAGCATAGTAATAATTTCATCATCATCATCATCATCATAAATACTTTATTGCACAAAAAATAAGTACAAAAAGGCGGACTTAATGCATAAAGCATTTTCTACCAGTCAACCCACAGATGGTACAAGATAAATAGGTAGGTGGGCGTGCAAGAAGAGTAAAAACTTTAAAATTACAAATTAAATGAAGATACTACTCTAAATTAATAACTATAGGTAACTATACCTAAAAAGAATATATGTTAATACATAAATAAATACAAGTTTTAATAAGTATATTGTAAATAAATACATAAATAAATACATACCATGACTGCAAAAAATAATAAGAATTAAAGAAGTTCATATTTGTGTGTTTTTGGAGAGGTAGTGTCTGTGCACAGAATACTTAAAAGAGTTACGGGAGGGGGCTTTTCTGACATCGTTGGGAAGTTCGTTCCAGAGACGAACAGCAACCACACTAAAAGAATTGGATACAAATCCGGAATGATGCAAAGGAATCGAGAGAAGAAGGTTATTTGAGGATCTGAGCATTCTATCGTGATTGTCAGACAAGAGATGTATCATTGACTTGAGGTATGAGGGGGTATTTGGATCGGTAATTATACTATAAAGAAGGCAAACAATTCTTAGGTTTCTACGGTCGCGAATAGGAAGCCAGTTGAGTTTTGCACGAAACTCTGAAACGTGGTCATATTTCCTCAAGCCAAATATGAAACGGATGCAGGTGTTAAGCAAGCGTTCCAGTTTATTGAGATGCTCTTCTTTAGCATCCAAATAACAGGTATCAGCGTAGTTAATAATAGGGATGAGAAGGGAATTGGCGATAGAGATTTTCGTTGAAATAGGTAATACGTTTTTCAGACTTAAAAGAGAATGGAGAGAGGCATAAAATTTTCGAGAAACTTTTTCGATTTGAGCATCCCAATTAAAATCCTGATCGATAACTAAACCTAAATCATTAACGGTAGAAGAGAAGCTGATACCGCAATCGTTATATTTCAACTGTGGCAGCGTGTCAAAGTCAATTTTTGTAATTTGTTGTGAACTTCCGACAATGATAGCCTGACACTTGTTTGGGTTTACCGCTATACCGAACCGCTCTGACCAGAATTGTATGCTACGTAGATTAACGTTAAGATGGTCAATACAATCGTGAAGGTCACCAACCTTAGCCTGCCCATAAAGCTGGAGGTCGTCAGCATAAAGATGGTAAGAACATTTAAGGTAGGTATGATCGTAGGTTCAAACCCCGCTAGGGAATATACTTTTTTCGAACTAAAATTTGTATTTGAAAAATGAATTTATTTGAAAACATAACTACTCGCCGAAATCGTATAAATGATACTTTGAATGCAACTACCGAAGACAACAGTAATAATGAAAGCAGTATTAACATATCGCATTCACTAGAGGGCAGCTCTAGTGACTTACCTGACCTTTCAGACGATGACGACGGAAATGTATCAGGGCTTAAGCGTCAAATCAAAAGTCTTATTTCTGAATTATTAATTGCCAAAGAAACTATAAATAACCTTACACTAGAAAACAGTGATCTTAAGAAAACAATAACAGATCTTGCTATCCAAAAAGAATCTCAAATATCTAAAGAAGGAATCAGTAAACAGAGTTTAAGCTCTAAACAAAGCACAAATACAGATATAGATACAGATACCCAGAAAAAGTTATTAAATACGCAGGAAATTGAAAAATTAATGGCAACACCAGCAGAATCTGTACACTTGCAACAAAATCAGAACAACATACAGAAAAATAAACTTTGCATCATAACAAGTAACAAAAGTAATCCTATTTTAAAGATATCCGAAAACAGTCTTGGTGATATGTTTCATATTTGTCATTATTTGACACATAATGGCTCAATAAAAGAGCTACTAGAAGGTATCGGAGATAAGGTGCAGGGATATACAAAAGATGATTTTTGTATCATACTTATCGGTGAAAGTGATTTTCTCAAAACTAATGACTACGTAGAGAAGGTGATTTTTATAAGAGAAAAGCTGCGTTCTTTGAACCACACGAATATTATAATGTGCTTACCAGTGTTTAAATGTGCAGACTACACTTACATGTTTAACTCAAGGATAGAGACATTCAATAAACTCTTGTATCTTGATAATATGACTCATAATTATGCATGTCTTATGGATACTAATAAGAACCTATCCTATGAGTTTGACATGTTTTCGTGGCGCTACGGATTTGTAAACAACTATGGAATGAAAATAATATTTCAACAGATATTAGAGACGATTGATTTCATAAAATTTTGTAAGGATAAAGAAATACTAAGCGGACATTTTCACAAGACAAACATTGATGAGTTTTTTCGTATTTAATCATGTATTTATACTACATCAAAACATTGTAAGCATTTTAAAGAAGGCTGATAGTTTAATGGTCTGCTTAGAAGAACTAGCATCTGAACAGAAAACTGTCGATGTAATATGTGTAACTGAGCACTTTATGATGGATGGACAAGAAGAATTATTGACAGTACAGAACTATCATCTGGCAACTCATTTCTCACGGAACAAGAAAAGAGGAGGTTCCTGTATTTTAGTAAGGTCAGGACTTCAGTATAGGGAACTAATAGATGTAAAAAATATATCGATCTTGGGAATTTTTGAATGCTGTGCAATAGAGCTTGTTGAGCATAATTTAATTATTGCTTGTGTGTACAGAGTTCCAAAGAAAAAACAAGTAAAAAAGTATTTTGCTTTGTTTCATGAGAAGTTGGAAATCCTGCTAAAATTATTAAGCACAAATTCGAGTAAAAAGGTTGTGTTATGTGGAGACTTTAACATAGATATTCTAAGAAGCAACCCCGTTAGTAGATATTTTAGTCAACTTTTGAAGGCTTACAATCTGAAACTTGAAATAAAGGAACCAACAAGACTAGTCAGTAAAACATGTTTAGATAATTTCGCGCACAATGTGAAGCGAGGTTGTGAGGGTAGAGTGATTGAGTACGGTTTATCCGATCATACAGCACAATTGTTAAAGATCCCTGTGAAAAAATCTTGCAGAATTAATTCATGGTCAACTACTAGACGAGACTTCAGTACAGAAAATCTCGAAAAATTCAAAAATCATTTAGAAAATTTAACTTTTTCGGACATGTATGAATCGAATGACTGTAACAGCGCTTATGACATTTTCTTTGGGACGTTTATTTTGTTTTATAATCTTTGTTTTCCTTTCGTTACTGTAAGGCGAAGAACACATCAAAAAGCTAAATGGGTGTCTAAAGGCATAAAAAAATGTAGTAGAAAGCAACGTGAATTGTTATGGTGCTATAGAACAAATAAAACCGAAGAAAACAAAAATAAATTGAAAGATTACACAAAAAAACTCAAGATAATAATAAAATTAACACAAAAAGCGCAAAACAACTACGCCATAAAAACAGCTGAAAATAAATGTCGTACAAGCTGGAAAGTGATAAATAATTGCAAAACCAATTTTCCAAAAGAACCAATACATAAAATAGACACCGGATATAAAACGCTCACAGATCCTACAGATATTGCTAATGCATTCAATGACTTTTTCGTAGACCAAATTAAAACTTCAACAACAAACAGTATTAAATTTAATGAAATTGTTAACAATTCAGCAAATTCAATGTTTATGGCACTAATAGCGCCTAACGATATTGTTAAGGTGATAAAGGCACTCAAAAATAAAAATAGTGTAGGATATGATGATGTACATACAAAGCCTTTAAAGAACGTTGCAGAAGTTATAAGTGGCCATCTTTCTTACATTATCAATATGGGTATTAGTCAAGGTATATATCCAGACAAGCTTAAGCCGGTAATAGTAAAACCGTTGTTTAAAAAAGAAGACAAGAAAAACATGAAGTTTTATCGGCCAGTTGCTTTAACATCAGTATTGTCTAAAATTTTCGAAAAGATTATATACAATGCCTTAGAGTCTTACTTAAATCAATTCAATATTCTGATTAAAGAACAAAGGGGATTCAGGAAGAAAATGAACATTAATATGGCTATATATGACATGTTAAATGAAATAACTAGATATGTGGACAAAAGAATGCCTATATGTGCAGTGTACATGGATTTAACAAAGGCGTTTGATTATGTAAATCACAACATACTACTACATAAACTAAATTCATATGGTATCAGGGGAAACATACTTAGTCTAATCAAATCGTATCTAAATAATAGGGTACAATATACGGAAATAACGAGGATATGTCCAAAAACAAAAAAGGAAATTAAATATCTATCTGGTGACAGACGGATCACTTGTGGAGTTCCACAGGGTAGTGTGTTGGGTCCTTTGTTGTTTATACTGTATATTAATGACTTGCCTAAAAATATTGCTTTTCCCATGGTGTTATTTGCGGATGACAGCACAGTAACAATCAATTGCAATGACATTAATAATTATGAAAATACAATCAATGACATTTTAAAAGATATAATTCAATGGCTAAATAATAATAAATTAATTGCAAACTTGAACAAGACAAAAATAATGACTTTTTATCAACGTGTGAATAAAACCCCAAATCTCAATATAAATTATAATGATAAACAAATTGAAGAAGTATCTGTGACAAAATTTCTCGGATTATTGGTTGATAATCACCTCACATGGAAGGCTCAAGCTGCATCAGTTTGCGAAAAACTAGGAAAGTCAGCGTATCTTTTATTCAAACTATCCAGTATTGTTAGCAAAGACGTGGTTTTAACTGCCTACCATGGACTAGTAGCATCTGTTTTGCGATATGGAATAATCTTTTGGGGCAACTCCACGGCAAAAAATGACGTCTTTAAGGCTCAGAAACGGTGTATTCGGTCCATGTGTGGTCTGAAACAGCATGAAACTTGTGTACCGTATTTTAGGTCTCTTAAAATACTAACCATGCCCTCGCTTTACATTTTTGAAGTTGCTATATTTGTAAAAACAAACCCCGAGCTCTTTGTTGAGGTTTCCCAAGTACACTTCCATGATGTAAGAGCCCAGTATAGAAACGACTTGTGTTTACGGAGCTCAAAAACAACTCTCATGCGAAATAGCATATTCTGTATGGCTGCGAAAATATTTAATAAAATTCCAACCAGCATTAGAGATTTGAACTTTAGACAGTTTAAGAATAAATTATATTTGTTTTTACTTGATAAATGCTATTATAAAATTGATAATTTCTTTAATGATAACTTTTAATTTTAATTACTCGTATACGTTTCTTTGAATGTTACTTGTATATCTACTTCAGACATTTTATGTATGTTATCAAGAATTTTGACATTCCTATTTGAATTCACCTTTCTTATGTATTTGCATGTGCATGTAACAGAATAATTTAATTTAAAAAAAAAAAACCATTCAATATTTGTACGCCGTCAGGTAGAACATAGTGCTCTTAATTAATACCTAACATCTTGTTGTGACATTTATAAATTGTACATACATTTCCTATGTTCACAAATAAACTATTCTTTCTTTCTTTCTTTCTTTCTTTCTTTCTTTCTAGGGTGTAGCTAAATTAATAAATATTGAAAATAACAGAGGGGAGAGAATGCTACCTTGAGGAACACCAGCATCTAAATCACACCAATTGGACAGGGTCTGATCACAGCGAATGGCCTGCCGGCGTCCTCGAAGATAGGAAGTGAACCAGTTTAAAGAAGGGAGAGATATATTCAAACGGTCAAGGGAAGCAAGTAGGAGGTCGTGATCGACAGCGTTGAAAGCATTACTAAAATTTACTAGAACCAGCGCAGTTACCATTCCCTTCTCCATTCCTAATCTTATGTCCTCAGTCACTTTAAGGAGCGCTGTGGTTGTGCTATGACCAGTTCTAAAGCCAGACTGATAAGGGTTTAAAAGATTACTCGTCGATAGGTAATATGTGAGCTGACGATGAACAAGGGATTCGATGACTTTGGACAGAAATGGAAGGACAGAAATCGGACGGTACTGAGTTGGAAGTTGGGGGTCATGAACTTTTGGAAGAGGAATTACATGCGCCATGCGCCACATGTCGGGAAATATACCAGAAGTATACTAACTTGCTGCACAAAATAATAATTGTACCTTTAATTCTGAACTGGCGTGCAAAATATCAATTAATTAACGAGTGCTTTATATTGAAAAATGTGAGCTCATTCGTCCATCACTGTAATAACAAGGATCAATCAATAAAATGGAAAACAATCGTGACGAGTATTTGTGTGCTTTAGCAATTAAAAAGGCAAACAGGAATAGGAGTGGTTGATGGCAAACACTAACTAACTAGGTAGAATGGACACTAATGCAACTATCTCGTTACTAGGGTGTCGTAGCTGATTTCAACCCTAAAAAATATATATAAAATAAAGAAATAATATATTTTATACCTATATAAATAGTATATGCCGTCAGGTACTGCGTTTATTTTTAATAACGTCCTTGAACTTTAAAAATTGCTTTCAGTGGTTGAACTAATAGGTCGGGGAAAAAGTAATTTCGTATTTTCTATGCCTCAAGTTTTCATAAAGTTTATTTGGTCATACTGTTTGTATTTGGTATTTTTGAAGAGATTGATACTGGTGATGAAAAGTGGATCACCTACGACAAGAACGTGCGAAAAAAAGGTCAGGTCATGGTCAAAGGGCGGTCAAGCTCCACAGATTATGGCAAAACCCGGATTAACAGGCAATAAGGTGATGCTGCGTGTATGGTAAGATTAGAAGGGCATCGTTCATTATAAGCTTTTAACGCCGGGCAAAACCATCGATTCTGATCTCTACTACCAACAGCTGATGAGACTCTAGCAATAAATTGAGAAAAAACGACCGGAATTGATCAACAGAAAGGGTGTGGTCTTTCATCATGATAACGCCAGACCACAAACATCTTTGGCCACTCAGGAAAAATTGAGAGAACTGGGTTGGGAAATGTTAATGCATCCACCATAAATAACCCTGACCTTGCACCCTCAGATTTTCACCTATTTCGCTCTCTTCAGAATTCTTTAGTGTAAGGTTAACATCAAGAGAGGACTGTCAAAACTACTTGTCGCATTTTTTTATCAGAAGTCCCAAATTTTCTATAGCGACCGGATCATGTCACTACCTATAAGATGGCAACAAGTTATTGAACAAAATGGTACATATATATTATAATTAAATGTAAATAAACTTTGAAATAATGTGTCTTGAATTTTCATATAAAATACGAAGAAACTTTATCCCCGACCTATTTTTTGCGAACTGTGACGTCACATCAGCAAAGCGTAGTGTAGAACAACCTCGTGCCCGCTGGACCGACGATCTGAAGGACGTTGTGGGTGGCGGCTGGGTGAGGAGGACGGAGGACCGACATGAGTGGCGAAATTTGGGAAAGCCTATGTCCAGCAGGGGACGACCACGGGCCGATGGATGAATGGATGGAGGTTAATTTAAGTGCGGATGTATACCTAAATAAAGCGGAATGCAACGGTATATCTATGTTTCGATGGTTGGCAACTCCTTGGCAACCAGCTGGCAACATATTTGAATATACACAATCTAGGGGCGGATATAAGTTGCGTGGTGGTCGGTGGTAGGTAGTGGTAGAAATACTTAAAAAGACTACAGATTTTATTTTTATTTCTAATATAATGTTATTAAAACAAAATGATAATTGATAAACGAAGCCTTAGTCTTAATTGCCATAATTCAAAATGGCATGTTGTCCACTGTTCCTTTTTCACAATCTTTGCCAAATGTTATTCGATTGTGAGCGATATTTCACTAATTGAATGGACAAACCGTTTGTCATTCAGGGCTACCAAATCTATTGTAGCTCGACAATTTTATTTGGACATTCCCTACACTAATTGGATCGACCGTAATAAATTATATTAATGGTTATCAGAAATGAATTAATTGCCATGAAATACATATTTATAGTAAACTGGCATATAATACAAGGATGTTATTTTAGCCTTTCACTCTTACATGTTTTTACATTTTTTTTTATATTTATAGTGTTTTTCACTGTGTATTTCTAATTAATATTGTTTAGAAATATTTCAACAGTAACATATTTATCCAGCAGTGGACGAAACAGGCTGATGACTGGATGTGTAGTTATTGTTAAGATTATAATTCATTATATCGCTATATATATTAGGTTTAACTTCGTTTCCTACATTGTTGTTTTCCATAAAAAACATTTGCCTGTTTTTTGCAGAAATGCCCATACTTTGATGGACGATGGAAGACGCTAGAAGCCAAATTACAAGTAAATCGATTATCTTACCTGGTTTCTAACGTCGACTGATATTTGAGGAAAATCATATGTATATTAATTAGTAAATTTGTTTCACGTACGTTTTTTGAATAAAATTTCATTTATTTTTTTATTTTATTGCAGGACTGATTAAAATGTAACAATACTAAAATAATAGAAGATGGGACATTCATCCCATATATCTTGTAATGGTTAAAGTTTGATGAATGATTGGTGGTATGTCTAGCTAGAACTGAATTCTGAGACTACGAGGGGGCGTTTTTAAGTAAGCGGAATCGGGGGTAACACGTGGAAATAAAAATACAAATTTTTTTTTACCTTTTCAATATATTCACCTGCAACCCTAATACATTTTTCAGATCTTTCAATTAGCCTATGTAAACCCTCGATAAAAATGTTTTTTCTTTGTCTGAAAAATAAGCTGAAACTGCTTCCTTCACTTCTTCATTGCTTGAGAACTTCTTCCCTCGAAGTTCTTTTTTCATTTTTGGAAAGAGATAATAATCACTGGGAGCCAGGTCAGGACTGTAGGGTGGATGAACCAAAATATCGAAGCCCACCTTATGCAGGGAAGCCAACGCAACACGGCTCTTGTGCACAGGCGCGTTGTCGTGCAGAAGGAGGACACCTTTGGTTAATTTTCCCCTTCTTTTTGCCTTGATTGCTTCCTTTAATCGCTCTAAGATTGAAGCGTAGTATTCTCCAGTTATGGAGACACCTTTATCTTTATAATCTATCAACATTTTCCGGAGTGGTCACCTAGATCAACCGTCCTGGCCGAGGATCATATTCGAGTGAGGCCCTGCCTTTCTTAAAAAGGGTATGCCACTTATAAACCATAGTTTTACCGGGGCAACACTCCCCGTAAACGGATGACATCTCTTCTAGTATGGTTTGAACCGATTTACCTTGCTTGGTAAGGAACTTTATGACAGCGCGGTGCTCGATTTTCTCCATTTTTCTGAGTTGTTTGATCGACGATAATTCAAATAGTAATGGCCCGATTAAAACAAAACATTCTATTTATACTAATAATGAGCTACTTAACCAGTTACGACTAAGGAAAGTACCCTCATTTATTAATTACCTACCCATTCCGCGAATATAAAAATGCACCCTCGTATCAAAATAAAGTAAAAATCTTTTGAGCCGAAAAGTCCTCAGTTCTCCTTCCCCAAAATTACCACCCTGTTGATGGCTCCTTCAAGGTAAGGGTCGAGTTCTAACCGAAAAGTCCCCAAAAAATTCCCTTTAGGAAAATTTCTAAGAATAGCAGAATTCGTAATGGTCAGCAGCCCGGTCTTTTAAGAACCAATACATTGGACAATTTTCAATATTTCTATAAGAGACGAAACGGGGAATGATAATGAAATTCTCGTCACCCGATAATAGGGAAGAGTGAAATCGAATAAAGTAAATAAAATGATCCGTAGATGGCGTCTCGTGCGTATCACGTACGGTTTTTATGGTCCATCCACATTTCAAGCTGAAGATAGCGCTCTCTGTGATACATACGAAACACTGTAAATGAGGAAATGGGTTTGTTTGTCTGTCATGAGCTGCGAGAATAGGGAACCTTGAAGTCCGACGTAAACTATTTGATGGGAAAAGAGACCGAACAAAAAAACTTCTCTTAAAAGCTGTGATTAATTCAATGGTAATCTGCTTCGAGATATGCTTTATTTATATTTTTAAGATTGCGTATCTTTATATGAAAAACGGAAACCTATAAGATCACTACATTGTTCGTCTGTCTGCAGTCGGATCTGGATCTATGCTAGGGGTTGAAACCCCTCCTCTTCAATATACGTTAAAAGACTTACAGACTTATTTTATATTATACTACTCTAACATGACAATTTCCTTCTCATCTACAGTCTTGACTTACCTAACGTATTTTAATAGTACAGGATTTGGTTAATACTATGATTTCCTGAAAAAGCTCAGTGAAACCCACCTTCAGCCCCCTACCCTAATCAAAATAGATATCAAGTTGAAAATAATACGCCTTATAGAAGTCTATGGCTTCATAGTGTTGTCTAAAAATCAGGCTTCTAACTCAACGCGAAAACAGTTATTGCCCTTTGCGTAATCAATTTACTACAAATTGTTTTGCCATGAAAACCTCTAAAGTGCTTCCATTTGATTTAGAAACTCGAAATTTTGTTCCCAATTAACTCTTAAGAATCTGTAACTGCCTATAATTAGATAAGGAGAAGAATTAGAGGTCCAACTTAATTAGACCCTTTGGATGCACAGAATTTTATAGCTCGTAAGTATGAAGTTATGTATTTTCTAAGCCAGCCCGGACAGATTGGAGTGAAGTAGAGATGGACAGATAGACAAACACTATAGTTTAGAATTAAAATTATGTCGTGCCGGCAGTGGCGTGCATAGAACTTTTTGCTGGAAATGCAATGAGAAGGTCAAGATTGACAAATAAAAAAAAAATTTAATGTCACTTTGAAAAATCATTATTTGTATGACACCAGGGTAGACACTGCCTACCCTAGAGTACATGATTTAATACATTATTTTTTTCAAACCTATTTTAATATTTTTTTATATAATTTATATCGTCAATCTTGACCGTCTCGTTGCTTTTCCAGCAATAAGTTTAACGTACGCCACTGCATGGCGGTATAGAAGAGCAGAAAAGTAAATCTGGATGTGAGGAGCTCTGACTTGGGATTCGAACCCGGGACCTCCCGCTAACCGGGCGATTGTTTTACCAACTGAGCTATCCAGTTCTCAACACAACCTGTGAATTTTTCTGTGCTATTCCATACCGCAACGATATGTATAGATTTTCACTCAATAATGAGCCACTTTGCGTCTAGAGGTCGCTAGTGTATTCAAGAAGAGTCTTGGCTATTATGCCCTACCGTCACCGGTTACGGCATCGGGTTGTGAAGAATACACTTAAAGAACCCAGTAAAATAAAATAAAATAAAAAAAGACTCGTAAATTGGGGATGATTTTTTTTTCTCGTCTATCCCGTAGTGTATCGTATCGTTGGATAGGTCGTTCAAAAATATTGTGGGTGTGTAAAATCCATTATTCAATTTAGAGATCCGTTGGCGAAATATTAAGCCTTAAAGTGCTAATTTTGATTAGAGTCAAGTGTCCCTCCCTGCCTGGTTGTTTATGAATATGTGAAAAAATTAAGTAGTATATCGTCCGATCTACTAAGCGATCCGTATTAGTAGACCAACTTATTAAATGTACTGGGCAACTACGGAACCTTACACTGCGCGTGGCTCAACACGCACTTGGCCGGTTTGTTTACTAAAGTTTTGCTATAATTTTGAGAGATTAGTTTATTACAAAATAAATTGCTGCTACAAATTTTCCTTTTTTTTTTCGACTGGTAACACTGGTCATGAGTAACGTCTCTTAACGTCTCTCCAAAATTTAATTATTTTTAATGCTGTTTTAATTAGTTTTAATTAGCTTTTCCCCTATAATTTAATGCTAATTTACAATATTACACACAAGTGAAGTTTTGTGTACGTACTTTGTTATTTTGAGTGGTATTTTTCTAACTGTGATAACGGTCAATTCTGTGCGGCGTCATACAAACATTACCGACGCTTCCACCTACACCTCAACCAGAAATGTCCAGATGCGATGGCTGCAAAGAAGAGGTGGATTTCGCAGACAGCATTTCCTGTACTTTACCTACATGCGAGAAAATATTCCATCATCTTTGCGTCGGTCTCACGGCCGTGACTGCTGCAAAGCTTAAGACGTGGAAGTGTATCGAATGCAAGATAAAGGAACCCAGAGTTGAAAGGAGTGAAACTCCAGTGAAGCCAGGTGCCACAGACAAACGATCTGATGCTGATAATGTGAACCTGCGGCGTGGAACTCGTGGAGTGAACCCCGAGCCCCATGAAGACTTCTTCGTGAGTATGCGAGAGGAAATCTTAGCACTAATTCGCATCGAGTTACCAGCAACGATGCGTTCCATTATCTCTGAGGAACTGCGAAGTCTAAACTCACGAATGACGGAGCTGGAGGTTTCGGTTCAAGTTCTAAGCAACAATTACGAGGAAGCTAAGAAGACCACGAGTACTCAAAACACTGAACTTAAAAAGGTGATTGAAGAAAATAAGCAGTTAAATGAAACAGTTCGAAGTCTCGAGTCAAGATTGACAAGTCTCGAGGACGAGTCTGCAAAGAACGAGCAGTGGGCTAGACTACAAAATGTAGAAATAGTTGGCGTCCCTGAACGAAGTAAGGAGTCCGTCCCTGAGCTGGTCCTTAAGATAGCTGAGCACGCTGGGCTACAACTGAAGAAAGCAGATATCGAGTTCGCGCACCGAGTCCAGGCGAAGCGTCCCGAGGGAGGAAGAGCTCGAGCCATCGTCGCACGCCTGAGGGAACGCGCTGTCAAGGATGCCCTACTAGTAGCTGCTCGAAAAACTCGCGGTATTCTTAGTAAAGATATAGGGATAGATGGTGGTATTTCCATAATATATGTAAATGAACACCTTACAGTCAAAAACAAAATTTTACTGAATAAATGCAAAGATAGGCAAAAAACTTCCAACTATCAATTTGTTTGGACAAAAAACTGCCGAATTTATGCAAGAAAAGAGGAAAAATCACCATATATTCTTATCAACAAGGACTCCGATTTAAAAAAGTTTGTCTGATTGTTACGATAAATAGCTTTATTCTCTATTCCATTTTAAATTGTAGATTATCATTCATCTATCGTTATGTAAATTTACTCGCAAGACTAAACTTTGTTTCACATATTACACATTACATCAGGCACTTTTCAAACAAACACTTTTTAACACAACATTTGTATGACAAAATAACTAGACTACAAACGCCGCAAGCTTATCAACGAAAAGGTATATACGAGTATATACGTCGATTATGTACTTACATTTATTTATCCATTCGTGAATCATTCACTTATCTCCACTGTTACGGTACCTCCAGCATTGCACCTCGTATACGTATACGTATACCTATCAAACAACATTGCATTCCTAATATTGCTGCCTACATCGATAACTACCACCTAAATTGTACGAAATAGATACGAACAAACTAAAACTATTCTATCAAAATGTACGGGGATTAAATACAGAAACGAATGAATTTTATAATAATGTTCTGACTTCAGATCACGACATAATCCTAAACACGGAATCTTGGTTATCGGATAGCGTTTTAGATTCTGAGCTGACAGATGGTAGGTACAATGCGTTCCGTGCAGATCGAGGGTCTCGCGGCGGAGGCGTCATGGCGTTGTGCTCGAGTCGACTGAGTGTGCGCGCGCGACCGGACCTACAGCGCGATCACCTCGGTGTGGAATGCACGTGGCTCACCGTCGACAGTCGCTCGATCGGTTCGCAGCGAGATCTTCACATAGGTTTGGTTTACATGCCGCCTGACCGCCACGACAAGCCTAACGTACCAAGGCTTTCGCAACGTGTAAGTGTACTTACTGATTGGATAGCTGAAGTAACTGGCTCGTGCTCTGACGATTACTTTCTCTTAGCAGGTGACTTTAACCTAAATTTTGTGCGATGGGACTCGGATCCACCCTCTTACTTGAAAAAAGTAAGTGTTGATCTCCAAAATTTGGCCACCAACTTAATGTCCCACATGAATTATTTAGGCTTCAATCAATATAATAAGTTCATAAACGACGCCGGTAATACGTTGGACCTCGTCTTTTCAAACTTCTTCTTGAGTTTATCGGAATGTCCCACCCCTTTAGTTAAAGAGGATGCTCATTTCCACACCACACTTAGTATGGACGCAATTGATATTACACTGTCCCCGCTGCCTAAACTACCTCGTCGTAAATACCAGTTTAGGAAAGGAAATTACAGCAAAATTAATGAGGAGCTAGAAAATAAAGACTGGTTCAAGATTTTATCGACTGGCTCAGTTGATGAGGCTGTTTCTACTTTCTACAAAATTTTATTTGAAATTATTGATATACATGTTCCTCAAACAATCGTTTGCACATCTAGCCGTTACCCGATCTGGTATAACCGCGCCCTCATCAACGTCATAAAAGAGAAGAGCAAGGCACATGCGCATTGGAAAAAGTATAGAAACCCAATTGACTACGAAATATTTTCACTTCTCAGAGCGAGGCAAAAAACCATTCAGGAAGAATGTTACTCCGCATTTATTAAAAGTTCCCAGGAGCTCATCAGAAAAAACCCTAAGTATTTTTGGTCTTATATAAAAGCGAAACGGAGCCCCAATTCGAGTTATCCCAGCGCCATGGTTACTGGCGGTAGGCAACTGACTAATGAGCAGGACATATGTGAGGCATTTAGTGAATTCTTTGGAAAAATGTTTAAATTACCCGCAAATAGCTATCCACCTAACTATCAAAATAAAACCAATTTTATAAATTTAATCACTACCTGTAATATAACTAAGAACTGTGTCTTAAATTTACTATTGAAACTTGACATTACAAAGGGTGCAGGTAGCGATGGTATACCCCCGTCTTTCATTGTAAAATGTGCTAGCTCACTAGTACTCCCACTAACTATTATTTTCAACCGCTCTGTTTGTGAAGGTACTTTCCCTGATCAATGGAAAATTGCTCACATAGTTCCAGTGCATAAAAAGGACTCTAAAGCAAACATTGAACACTATCGACCTATTTCCATTCTATGTACATTTGGAAAGGTATTTGAAAGGGTTATTTATGAACATGTATATCCAGTTGTAATGCAGGGGGTCCCTGATGAGCAACATGGTTTTGTTAAGAATCGCTCAATAACATCTAACCTTGCTATTTTCGTTAGCGATGTTCTTACAGGCATGAGTGCACAAGGCCAGGTTGACGTGATCTACACTGACTTCGAAAAGGCTTTCGACCGTGTGGATCACGTCATCCTGCTCCGTAAGCTGCAGGAGCTAGGTATACACGGAGACCTGCTTCGATGGATGGAATCTTATATAACAAACCGTAGGCAAGCTGTCGTTATAGGTGGGTATAGGTCTGACTTCATCTTTATTCCTTCCGGTGTTCCGTAGCGGTCTTTATTGGGCTCACTGCTTTACATCGCTTATTTGTACGACATTAATGAATGTTTTCGTCATTCTAAACACCTGATGTACGCTGATGACAAAAAGATTTACTTAAGCATTAATAACACCACCGACTGTCAGTTATTACAGGACGATCTCAACAGATTATGTACCTATTATGATCAAAATCTTATCAGTGTAAATGCTAACAAATGCGTTCAGATCACATTTAGCAGAAACCGAAATCCTGTTGTCTATTCTTACAATTTGAATGACAAAAAATTAAACAAAGTCAACAATGTCAAGGACTTGGGTGTCATTTTAGATTCTAAATTGACTTTTTCGACGCAGATTGAGTCTATTGCCCACAAGGCACTAAGGAATCTCGGATTTATTATCCGCGTTAGCAAGCCTTTTTCAGGCACAGCATGCATAAAAATTCTTTACTATAATACTGCGGTCCTGTCTGGAATCCACAATATGCTAAATACGATACTGATATCGAACGTATTCAACGTAAGTTTTTGAAACACCTGAACTATCGCTCAAGGACTATATGTAAGGATTATGAGGAGTCCTGCAGCCAACACAGTTTGTTGCCATTACGAGACAGACGCATCATGTCAGATATGTCATTACTCCATGATATCTGCTCAGGTGCACTCGACTGCCCAGCATTAGTAACGGAGGTGCTCCGACTATCAGCTCCATCTACCCGTACTCGACACACTAAGCTATTTACTACCCGCCTCTCACGTACTAAATACGAATCAAACTGTGTTTACCATCGGCTTCCTACAACATACAACGAGCGCTTTGCAGATTTGGATCCATTTTGTACAAGTAAATCTGTTTTCAAACGCAACATTTTTCAGCGGCTGCTGGATCAACTTTAACCAACTTTCATTACTTGCACAAGACAGACATACAAAACATAACATACCTTACCCATTACTCGTATTCACTATTTCACTATTTATAATTAACATTGAACACCGTTAATAAGCTGTAAAATACCACTTAATAATCCTTTGTATAAAACTTGTCATACAATTTTCCATGTAAACCCACCTTTATTTACATCTTTATCTGAGTTTCACTCACCCACACACCCTCACACGTACATACACACTTATCAATCTACCCACATACTCTCGCTAAAAATTCCTAGTTAGTAACCAAACACAAAGTCTTGCGTCTTTATTGTCTCTAAATTGAATTGTTTAAACTTATAAATTAATTATCATGTTCCCAGTCAATAGTATGTATTTATTGTCTAGCATAGTGAAATCCTTTATTGGCCTTGTTAGCTGATGTTATTATTAGTTTATATTTAATGTATTTGCTGTGGATTTTTGTTCATAAATAAAATAAAATAAAATAAAAATAAAATTAAGCGATGAATGGTCCAAAAGTGAATAAATAACCATTACCGGGTATAGGGCAGGGGTTGCCAAGCGCGGTCGACCGGTTGACCGAGGAGACGATTTTAGTAGCCCGCAAATAAAATAAGACACTTCCATGGCCTAAATTAGCAACTCGATGTGTGTTCGTACAAATATCGACGGAGACGACACTGAAATACCGTTCGTCGATATGTGCTAATGCGTATATTGCAAAGTGGCTTTTACCGTCGCTGCGTCACCGGTAAGTGTCAAATGCAGCGACTTAACCCTTAAATGCATCTTGTATCGAAAACGATACAAAGGTTTTTTATTTATTATACATATTATTTTATTATAAAAATTGAAATTATATGATTATATGAGCTAAAAATTTGTTTAGCAACAGCTTTAAAAAAAAATAACTTGAAAATTGTCTTATTTATTTTTCTTTGTTTTATTTTGTGTTTTGTCGCATTTTGGCGGGAAAATTGTAAAAGAGAGTTTTTGAAAAATAAACTAATAAATATCCTGCTTGCATACATTTTTGTGTTTTTTTGATATTAAAGTTAAAAAGAGTTCAGCTTTATGAGTAAGTAATAAAAAAAAGAAAAACTTTAAAATCAAAATTTTATAGCAAAAATTTATTTGTTTTTTTTTCTTGTTTTCAGGTCTAAAACCTTTCTATTTAAAAATGTTTTTTTATTATTTTTTTCACATTTTTTTGGTATTTTTCTGTCATTGTTTTCAATTTTATGCAAAAATGAAACCTCATGCATTTAAGGGTTAAAGATACCAAAATGAAAAATGAAATTTTTGAAAAATATCTATCAGAAAATACTTCATCCTGGTGAGCTATTTAAAGTGTCCAGGAAATCTGAATAACTGTATAGGTACAGGAAATTCATATGAAAATCCACTACATACTATATGTTTTCTTTTTAAAACTATCCGTGTCTCTATGTTTAAGAGACTAAGGAGTTTAGCGATCCTAAGGTTTTAAGCGGCCAATTAAAAAAGAAAATCAAAATGTTTAATTATATCTTAGCAGTAATGTACTATTTCACATGTACGACATAGTTTTACAATTATTATTTTTTCGTAATATTTGATCTGTTTAATTATCTGACCATTTGTGTATTGCTCAGAAGGAAACAAGGTCAATTTTAGGTATACGAGTAGATGCATGAAACCAGTTTGAAATCAGATACATTTAAGTAAGGCAAAAAAAAATATTGATTTGTGGAACTTCATGAAGATGAGATGTTGAAGATAAGTGCTGTATTTTTATATATTTTTATTTACATACATACATATACTCACGCCTGTCTCCCAGAGGGGTAGGCAGGACTATAGATTTCCATCAGCGTACATTAAAAAAACGTCGTTCTCGGTTACCATCACGAAACTTCGTGGTTACCATGCATCACAGTTACTTCGTACACATCGAACCTTTTCGAAAATTATACAGTACCAAACATCCACTAGGCAAAAAAGTTTTTTTTTTAAACTTTGTGTAACGGTAGATAGGCCCGTAGGAATCAACATTAAAATCGCAAAGCATGATGTAGTTCTGATTTTTTTAGTATGTTGTATGGACTAGTTAGGCGACGAACAAGGAGACGCGGGGCGTCTAGCGGCGCGGTGCGCGTAGCAGGCCGCCGGAAACACAAACATACACCGATGTATGGGGCGCGCACCGTGCCGCCTGTCGCGCCGCGTCTCCTTGAACGTACCCTTAGGGTAGCGTAAATCCAAAATTGTAACTTCGAAAAACTTGTGTTCGCTACGGACCACGTGAAAAACTTTGAAATTTAGGGACTTTTTTCACTTTTTGTTCTGAAAGTCATAAATTTAGCTTTTTTAAACAAACAAAATTCATTATTTTTAAAGTTTATCAAATTTACAACAATTTAAGCTCAGCCGCATCTTTATAAACCTCATACGGACCAACTATGGCCCTTCAAAGATGGTCCATTTTCTCGAAAATTAACAATTTCATGTTTTGCTCCCGTCCGGATCAAAATATTAGCAAAATCACTCGTCCTATGCCCACGTTGCAATTTTGGATTTACACTACCCTAACTGGTTCAAACAGCATACTAAAAAATCAGAAATGCATCACGCTTTGCGATTTTAGCCTTTTTAGTGTCAATTTCTACTGGCCTAAGATCAGTATCTTGAATTTCAAGTTAGACCGCGTCCTTAAACATTTGGCCAGCCCTGTAGTAGGAAAAACGATGAATGACAAACATCTGAAATTGTTTTTTCCTCTATCTTCAAAGACGTGATGTAACACAGCATCAGGTACGGTACAGTTGATCACAATGTACGCTACATTTCATCTTGTAGCATGTAAATAAATCACAAGGTTTTGGCATATTTATGTATTAGGCTTTACGCACAGTGTGTTTTTCCACGTTCCGAGGTGAGAGAAATCGGTTGTTTCTGCTTCATGAGATTTTTAAAGGGGAACAAAATGAGATGAGGTTTTTCGGGCTGTGCCGGAAAAACGAGACAATAAAGAATATGCACGTCATTTAAATATATTTTGTTTTTTGTATTATATTTACTTAGTAGAATTTAATGATGACCGGGAAACTATTTTATTTTCTATTTTTGTAATTATTTATATTTTAATAACACAAAATTTTGATGAAATGGAACGCGAATACAAAACGCGTCACCATTGGCTATTGTCTTTTGTGACGTCACTTGTAATGTAAACAATGGCTGTACAATGAATTATGTACAGAAGTTCGAAATGTTGCAGTTTGTTATAAAAACAAATTTAACTAATGTTTTCGGTAAAATTAGTAGTTTTAAGCTTTAGTAGTGTGTTACATAGTAACTGACACCGGATTTGTGGGAAGACAAACTTATTTCAAAAATTGGCATTTTCATGAGGTCGAAATTATTCTGCTCCACTCTGGCTCCAGTTTAAATTATACTTCTGCAGAAATTCAAGGAATAAAAGCTTCAAGGTAATTTTAATGATAGTTTTTTCTATTTGAATGTATATATTATTGCTGTTCTAAAATGTATTAGATAACCTCAAAACCTATAAAAGTTAACCAAAAATTATGAATAATTTCCAAGTCTGAACGTGAGTCGTATGGTGACAATACCATTGGATGTGTGCAATTAAAGAGGGAAGGCGATATTTGCATTGTAAAGGCAAGAATAAACCAACAACACAAATAAACCTTACTCTGTCAATGCGTCAATGCTGTATCTATGTGATATGATGAAGCTCGGGAAAAAATTCTGATCAGTGTGAAGAAAGTGGAGCACACAAGGTAAATTTTTATCATATTTGTGTGGACACGAATATAGCAGTGGGTGTATTTAAATTTAAATTACTGGTTTCAGGAGGCTGTACACATGCGATAGCATTGTTAGTATGGCTGACTGAATATACGAGGCTAGGATCAGGAAACCTGGAGGTTACTGGAAAAGATCAAACATTTTAACTAGGTATTGGTCCCAGTCACAAGTTTATGAAAGTAAGGGATATGCTTAAACAATAGTACACCGCAAACAAATTCCTATAGAAGCTGTGATAACTAACAGGAAGAAGAATAAATGATTTGATATTAAGCTTACAAGATATTACAGGGATTATAATAATTCAGTCGAACAACTTTCAATCCACATTTTGCTAAATTCTACTTAATACTGCAACACCAGTCAGGATCATAAAATGTTATCTCTCATTCCTATAGAATGGTGCTGATTGCATTACTTCCTTTTTATTTTTTATTATTTAACTTATATAACGTATTGTTGGTAGTTAGTATAACTAGACAACGTAAACAACTTTTAGTAGCAGTTTGAAGAACTTAATACAGAGACAAACTAATGTCATTGTTTATTGGCATCGACTGGCCATGCTTGTAAAATATATTCGTTTTTTGTGGAATAAATAAGTGGAATAGAAAATGGAAAAGCATTTTTATTTTCATCTACAAACTACCTTTAAAATTATATATTTTTTAAAGGTAAAGAAAGCTGTTTTACCTATTATAATGGACATATAGGACAAAAATAAGGGATGGTGTTCTTTGTAGGATACGTCCTTATTTTTGAAACTGTGATCAAGGAGTATGACAGCATATTTGTGTAAGTTTCATCAGAAATATAAATCGTTCTCGTATTGTATTGGAGTATATAAGGAAGGTGTTCAGGGGTCAGACCTCCCCCCTAAAAATCATTTTAGTAGAAAAGTGAGTACATTTCATCATCAAATTTAAGTTTATTGAATGTAAAATAAAACCTCAAATATTTTGTAATAGATTGTTTTAATCAAAAATAACGAAAAAACGATCATGTGACGACATCTTGATGCGCGCTAAAATGGCAGCCGTTTGAATTGTAGAAGATTGTTATGAAACTTATTTTGATTTTATAACTACGAAATATGGATAATTTAGTTGTAAATTCTTATTCATGGCCCTAACTAGATCATTTATTAACGATTTTTCCATTAAATAAATTTAATGTATATTTTTTTATCCCTAGGAATGTCTAGCCCCCCTTAAACTGCCCGATCCTTATAATGTCACGGAAAAAATCTTGACCGAAAATTGGCACTGTCTGGATTTATATATACACGTATTTCGTCATGTTAGGTTATATTTTAGGCATAGTGTGATATATCAGCAGAAACCTGAGAAAATTTCCTACATCCTGATATTTAAAATAATTTCTCATGTCTAACACTTACCGAAATATCAAAATAGATAGCCATTTTCCTCAATTGGAATCCGAATTGACGAAACATTTCACCCGCCCGTGCATGACCAACCTACGCGATACGACATGTGACTGAAAATAGATCGTACATATTCCCAGCGGTAAACAATGCACGTAGGGCTATGTAACTTCGGCTTCGTAGAGTATACGAAGTATTAGTGCGTCTTTTAACGGTCGAAATATTTTTTTATAATTAAGAGTCATGATAAAAGTAACAAAACATGTATTTCTTAATTCAAACATAGAACAGTTATAGGGGGTTCATTTTTAACCGGTATATTATATCGTCGGAAAATAGTAAAACTCGCATGATTTGCTTCGGCATATCGTAAAGTAAGAAATAATAAAATTAAAATCGCCAAATTTAAAAAATAACGAAAAGAAGCGAGAAGCATATTCACATGTAAATAAATTTGGAGAGCCGAGCGAAGTGGAGTGGAGAGAGAAGAGAAGGTCCTCCTAGTTTTAACAGAAATATGAACTGCCTAGGTAGATTGTGGTATGCCAAATTCTACGATATACTAACGACATAATATACCACATATTCTACAGACCCTACTGAACCACTTTTCCCAAGAATCGTACCCGCGCCCACCCTTAGTTTGGGAAATAATTGAGTTCCAATCAAAACTGCGTGAACCCTAACGCACCGAGATACGGGCGATTTTTGAGAGAGCGTTTCAGTGAAACAGCTGTTCCGGTGCAGCATTCTAAAATAGACCTTCCTCCTACGAGATAAAGTCTTTTTGAGTTACAGTTGAATATCTTTTTGCTGAAGATTTGCGCGGGGTTTTTTTTCGAATAGTTGTTCAGTATGATCAGTAGAGTATGTGGTTTTATCTAATGGTCGCATTCTATTTACATTCTGTATAGTGAATGAAAACAAAATATATCGTTACCATATATATTCCCGAAGGAGAATACCCTGTGTCTTAAGGTATGGTATTATATTATTTTGGGGTAACGCGACAAACAAACTTTTTTTTTTTTTTTATTTATTTCTTCCAAACTTACATCTATCGTTACAGGCCAAGCCTAATGCAATAGAATGCGATTAAAAAACATCAATTAGAAAATTTAAAAAAACCATACAACTTATAAACTAAACACATTCATAACATACTATGTACATGGCTATCTTTGTGAAATCACTCAGAGCACAACAGAAAGGATCGATTATTTCTGCGATGAGATTAAGAGTGTGAAGCGCGCGCGACAGTGGCGCCTTGGACAGCAAGTTGGTGCGCGAGCGCGGCACTAGCAGCAGCGGCGGTCGCCGGCGGCGCTCCAAGTAGCGGTCCGGCACACACATCCACACCTCCCCCAATATTACCGAATTGTGGATTCGTCCTATAATTATTTTAAACACATACGTGACTAAAGTGAGTTCTCGCCTTACTCTTAATTCATTATACCCAACCATACCTAATATAAACAGGGTAGGGTACATTAGTGGGTAAAAAGGATAAACGCCGTAATGCCTCTTATACAAATATCGTAAAAATTTATTTTGGATACGCTCCAACATAAGACGGTATTTAGCCTCATGTGGAGCCCAGATTACTGCGTTCATTTCCATTTGATGCCGCACTAATGCATTGTACAATCCCTTAATGGCGTTAGTGCTAGTGAAGGTTTTCACCGTACGGAGAATGAACCCAAGGTTCCTGTAGGCTTTCTTACATATGTTCGTGATGTGATCACGATAACATAGATCGGATGTTAATTGGACCCCTAGATCTTTCACGCCGGTTACTCTTTGTATCTGTCTATCTCCGATCATGTAGTTATTCAAAACGGGTGTGTGTTTTCGTGTAAACGTAATTAGGACACATTTTGCGACGTTGAACTCAAGCTTGGTGTTTGTGCTCCACTCCACCACTCTGTCAATGTCATTTTGCAATTTCTTACAATCCTCTATACTATTTATTCTGAGAGATAGTTTAAGGTCATCGGCGAATAACAAACAATTTGCGTCTTTGACAACCGTTGGCAAATCATTTATCATAATGATAAATTCTAAGGGACCTAGATTGCTACCTTGACTCACGCCTGACCTGGTGAAATATGGCTTAGATAAGTGACCATCATAATCTACATACTGGCTTCTGTCACCCAGAAAAAACTTAAGTAGATGGGGAGTACACCCGATGCCAGCTAACTTTCTGAGTAAGATGTCGTTGTCTACTATATCGAACGCTTTTTTGTAGTCAAAATAAGCGGCGTCTACCTGTTCCCCTCCATCCACCGCCGGAACCACCTTTGACATATAATTCAACAGGTTGCTGGTTGTGCTACGAGCCGGCCTAAATCCGTGCTGAGCGTCTGACAGTTGCGGCTGGATTTGAATTAATATGTCTTTCTGAATAGCAGACTCGAATACTTTGGCTGGCGTCGAAAGCACTGCAACTGGCCTGTAACCATCCACCTTAGGTCCCTCCTTCCCCTTGGGCACCGGTACAACCCTAGTCACTTTCCACCTAACTGGAAATACAGCCTGTTTAAGACATAGGTTAAAAATATGTAACAATGGTTCCCCAAGTGCAAAACGACAATCCTTCAAAATATAAGGAGGAATGCCATCCGGGCCATTCATTAAGAGTATTTAAAGCTCGGAAGAGATGCATTAGGGCCAGACTACGACAGACAGACGACCCAGAGATACAAATGTAGGCAATATTTTCAAACACAAAAGCTCCTAACATTTCCTTCATTGTATGCACTGGAAATGGCGGTATTCGTTAAATCGAATCTAAACTTATTTGAGTTCTTCAACAGTGGCCGACATCGCACTAAGGTAAAAGCTCTGCCTCGCAATACAGAACTGTTTAAGATTAGCGTATTTGGTATGTCAACACCAATTTATAATATTATAAACTCTTCAGTTTTTTAGGGACATTCCTAACATTGTGTCATTTAAGAGGAAATTGCAAGAATTTTTATTAATAAAACTTAATTTTATATTGCTGCTTTTTTGAATGATAGTAACATTTAATTCTAGATAATTTCTTGTAATATTTTTCGAGTTTTTGCCATTTTGATTTATTGTTTTTTTTAATGTGAGTTTTTTATTAATTTTTTTACTGTAGATTTTTTTATTTATGTTATTATACTATTTAACTAATTTCTACGCCTAGCAGCAGAGCACATGGAGCTTAATTTTTGTCTGTACTGTAACACCAGTGTATCTAATCTACCTGTGTCTCTACAAATAAATAATTTAAATTTGAATTTAAAGTTCCAGAGATATTTTCGAGTATGGACTGTCACTGTTACAGTCAATAATCGTATCGTATTATCCTCTTTCCACCGACGATTTTTACCTCCCAACGTGGCTAAAATAGGTGAGCCTTATTGCCATACTTCGGGCTCGCTGTTAGGGTATGATGAGTTTCGTAAGGTGACTTTCGTTTACACGGCCAAATTGGGCAGAACTAAGGTCTAATGACCCTTGGTGTGAAATACGCAAAATAAATTTTAGACTTCCAAATTTACAATACTAATTGAGTCGAGGTTGTTCTTGAACCAGTATACTCGTAGATGCCCTAAAAATATGTTTCGTGATTTGCAAATAGGTTCATTGAACCTGGCTATTAAACGAAAGTCACCCTATATACGAATACAACATATTTTCACGACATGTGGTGTCACGAGGTGTTTCCAAGTGTGAAATACAGGTCACAATCTACATTTGGCACGCCCGATTTTCACCGACGATTACTACGTCCCAAACGTGATGGGTGGCGGGCCCTATTATTGCTGTTTTCCTTAGGCTTGTGTTGTGTAGTACAGTATTACTCAAGGACCATTTTGAAAACAGGAACTTTTGGATTTTACTAGCACTATAACTGTAAATAAAGCATTCAGAATCTGTTACAGTTTCTACGAAGGCCCACTTGAAAAACTATTTATTTAATACATTTGAAGCAGCAGTGAATAGTAATGCAATTACAACTCGGTTTAGTCACAGAATACATAATCTTCAGCTGACAGCAGAGTCACAACACAAACTAGGCCACAGATGATGTCATCGAACCATCACTATGTTAATTTAATCCCTAAGGAGATAACTTCGATTGCTCTGTGCATTCGAAATTCCATATTATGTTCCCATAGCATGTAGCTGTAGCTGACTATCCACAACATGACTGCATGAGTTGTTACGGAGAGCACAGAAAAATGCAGGAAAATAACCACAACATATCTCGTAAGAAAGGAAAACTGGGCTTGTGCTTGTTCGGTATGAAATACTAAACCAAATAAAAAGTTCTTTTTGTATTTATTTTCATTTTAACTATGGATTCAGGTAAGTTAATCAATTTCCATAACAAAATAAATGAAATGTTATGAATTGCGTCTACTTGATCTCGTTCGTTCATTTAGTACTAAATATTAATAATATTAGTACGTACAGTGCTCATCTCGGCGTAGGTTTCGTCCTATGCGATGCCATGCAGTTTAAATCGAGTTAGTGTTTGATCTGGTTGTAATAGATGATGGGCGAAATGGGCGTAGGTCCAACAGAATTGAAATATGTCTTAAATAACAGCTTATAATTAGTGGTGTATTTCATATTGGATACATACGCCGGAGAACAGAGATAGGAGCAGTTGAAAACAAGTACTGGTGAAAATATTTGCTGGTATATTCCCGTCGAATATAACTCCGAAGATTCGGTGATACGGGAAAGGTATGGTCGACAGAGCATACAGGAAGATTCCCGACATCATAGACTAAATAGTACAAGTACAAGTACTATTTAGTCTATGCCGACATGTATTAAGGTTTCACAGCGACTAACTGTTGAATGATCGACAGTCCGGCAGACATATATTGTGGTATACCGCAGCGCAGATTCCCATTGTTTTAAAGATAACATGTTTTTCTGTTAGGTACTGCGGTTCCTGGATGTATCGATACCGGCTACCTACTTCTGACTTCGAAATTCGATTCCGACTTGCATAACTTACGAAAGTCCGAAGTTGAAAGTTGTAGGTCGATATCGGAGTCATAAGTCGGTATCAATACACTTAAGTTATATCCAATTAAAAAGTATGTTTTTTTTAAATTCAGGACAACGGTAATCTGCAATGTTATTCTATGCTTCGCGGCGCTATGGTGCGCCCCGCTTCGAGGTGGTGCTGTCTAAAACTGTAGGTAACTATTTATAATTTTCATGCCTTATACAGATGTGCAAAACAAAATTGCCAGTAAAACTGAGGGATTTATCTAGACTTAAATATACATACACAATTCAGGCACCAAGTCCTAATGACTGGCACTAGTTGCATATCTGTTGGTCTAACGCCCTGGTTCCATACAAATTTGCCCATGATCCATTCTCAGGTACTTGTCAAGTACATGTAATCAAGTTGCATTTATGTTTCTGTCCGACTGAACTAAAATAAGGGTTAAGATGGCCCGAACAAGATTGTTAAGAGAAATTTAACTAAGTATTCAAATATTGGCATAAGGTATAAAATTAAGTCAAATCTCTTTCCGTTCCTTTTTAGTCTTCCGTTCATGTATCGTTTGCCCCGACTCGTTCTATACGACTTAATTGTACCAGAATACCGATTAAAGGTTAATAAAATAGTTCGTAATTACCAACATTTTAATGAACCTTTAGCTCGAGTTCATGAATTTAAAGATCTCGGTATTTTACTTGATGAAAAAATGCTGTTCCCGTCTTACATTTATAAAATTACTGACAAAGCATTTCGCATGCTTGAGTTTGTCTTAAGAATGGGTAAGGTTTTTAAGAACTCATCCAACCTAATTTTACTATTTAATAGTTTTGTTTGTTCTCTTCTTGAATAAGGTCAAAGTCAACTTTACCGCACGAGTGTTCAATGTTTTCATTTTTTTAAATTTTTTTTTTAATTTTGTTCCCCTATTTAGTGGGAAGGCAAATGGAACTAGCTAATACAGCCATGTCCGGGATATGTTTTATTTTTTTAATTTATCGAAAACAGTTGCCAGTCTTATCTTGTTTACCATAGATAGACGTGACAAAAATGAGCTGGTTTAAGTTTGGTGCTTCCATAGGCTGCGTTCAGTTTGATTGATGAAATGAAATGAAAGCTGTCTAGACGACATTTTGAGTAGGTAGTAACTTTACAAATTGAAAATTCTGATGAAACTCAACCAGCCGATCTTTTGGTATAAAATATAAAAATATATCGTTACGACATGAATCCCCGAGAGGATGTCAGAGGTGTTCCGGGTGTGAACTGTGAAATGCATGTCACCGACGATTATTTCGTCCCAACGTGATGGGTGGTGAGGCCTAACGCCGTTCTTCGGGCACAAATACACGCTTTTTAGGAGATGCAAGTTTCGTCACGATGTTTTCCTTCACCGTTCAGCAAGTGGTATTAAATAGTCTGCACATAAATTCCGAAAAACTCATTGGTGCATGCCCCGGCCAGGGATCGAACCTGGATCTCAAAGATTGAGAGGCCAGCGTTCTACCCCTAAGCTACCGCCGCTTTTTTTTGATAATATACAGGTAACAAGAAGGATACTGCAATCTGGTTGAAATAAACTTCTTGGTAGTTAACCTTATTTAATCGTAATATGAATAAGAACTTTTTGACAAAAAGTTTTTATATGCGAAATCGCGAAATGATACTTACATTGCCATCTTCGCAACTTGCGTTCTTTATGCATCATTAAAAAAAATGCAATTTTATCGATCGGTCTTCCTTGTTAAAAACATTTTTATATAAAGAATAGACAATTCGGGCAGCCATTATTGTTTAAATTATTGAAATAAGCTAGTGAAATCGAACTTATGTTGTATCTAACTGAAAGCCACTTATTTCCGTCAAGTCGGCGCAACTTGCGTGCAAAGAAAATGAAGAAAGATTGCCCGCCTAGTGTTCATTTGGGGTATTTATTGTTTGTTTGTTTCTTTAATTACGCTTTATTTATTTACTCACACTATGCATTGAAAAACGTAGTATGATACACGTGCTTAAGGGCAATAACTCACTCGTAACGTTTAAAACACTCTCTTATCGCTCGTGTTTCAAATCGTTCCTCGTATGAGCTATTGCTTCCTCTACTCACTCGTAGCATAAACTACTATTGCAATTAGATAGCTCTCTCTTAATATGTTTTATTATATTTACAGTTATGGTCGTAGTAATTTTCAAATCGTAGCGCGCATTAAAATTAAAATTATTTAAATTATATTAGTATATCTTGATACGACTGGTATTTTTGTAAAACTTAAATTATTTGTATATCAATAGAAACTTCATTGGACTCTGTTTTACCTATTTGTACCTTATTTGTAAGCTTTATAATATGTCTGTTTGTTTCCTCAATAAATAAAAATAAAAATAAATAAAATAAAATAATCCAGACAGAAGAGTTCTTACTTGTTTACTTTTAGAAATGATGTGCAGTTCCATAAGATTCACAAAAGGATTTGAATAGGCTTAAATGATTTGAATAAAAAATACAAACTCATGAACTGTATGAAACAAAACTGCAAAGTTAAGTTGGTCGAATATTACTCATAAAAGTGTAAAACCTACATACAGCTATGATAGTTTTTCTTTTAACGCCATGAATTTTTTTCACATATCTAAAAACAACCGTTTAGCTGGCAGGGGACGGGAAACTATTGACTCTAACAAAAAAATGCACTCTAAAGTAGGGATTGAAAACAGTACCGATAACCGATAAATTAACCGAAATAAATAGCCATAGCCCTTATGGCACCTTTTTGAATTCTGTACCGTTATTTCACCGTTTTCCCGTTTCGGTACCGATATAAAGACGATTCCGTGCGTGATGGGTATAAGAGAGGTAAGCGAGGGGGTGAGACGGGAGTCACGAACGACGATACAATGTTCAAAAGTTACGTCAAGTAATTGTTACGTCGAGTAGCTTACAAAGCGGGCGGCATTTCAAAGACAACCCAAATTTTCAATCGGTTATAAGCGGTAAACTTTCTGTAGCCGTTACTTTTTTGCAAGGCGGCGGCGACACAAAGTAAACCCAAATTCCCAACCGGGTGTAAGCGGTTAAATTTCTGTGTACATTGTTTTTCAGTATGACGTGAACGTATCGTAATTTATGGGTTATTCAATCCTTGCTTTAATGCTGAATATTTTGCAAACGGATCCCTGAATCGAAAAATGGTTTTTACACACCCGCATACATATTTTTAACATATTTTTGAACGAACTATCCAACGATACCCCACACTATACGATAGACGAAAAAGAAATTAATTCCCACTTTGCGTGCAGGAGGTACCCTAAATTTGTTTTTATTTTATTCTGTTTTACCACTTGGCGGTTAAACAAGCCAAATTACAGCTTTCTAGTACTAAAGTCTCTGAGCTAAGCCGGGGATATACAGACAGACGGATGGACATGGCGAACTATAAGGTTTCCTTGTTGACTATGGAACCCTAAAAATCACAGCGATAGATAACGTATGCAGGCCGCAATGAGTTTAGAACATAAGCTGGGGACTTTTTGTGAATTATTCATAAGTTCAGGAAAAGTTTCAAACTCGTACGTGGCTTTACCTGGATCAAATAGCAGTTCTTATTTATCTTTCGGCTTTCATTTCCAATAGGAGGAAATTTTTTATAGTTTGACATCCTAAAAATCACATATTGTCGCTATAGAAACTACTGCAATAATCTTATAAAAAAACTCAAACGAAAACATGACAGGGATAAATTAGCCAAATCAGTAAACAATAACAAACTATTATGGAAAAACATAAAAAACCTAACTTATACTAATAAACATAAAAATCCACACACAGACCTAATTAATTCTTCCTCATCAGTTAAAGACTCTGCAAACTTGGTAAATAATTACTTTGCCAACATCGGGAAAAATCTTGCACAGAATATAAAGTCTCAAACAGCCAACTCTACACACACTTTTCTGAATGATCTCCCTATAATGCCCAATTCTTTTGTACTTCTAGATACTGACAACTGTGAAGTAAACAACATACTTACCAACCTAAAATCAAATAGTGCCCCTGGTTGGGATAATATCCCAATACAATTTTTAAAATATGCTAGGTTTGAAATTGTCCCTATTATAACTCATCTGGCTAACCTTTGCTTTCAGAAAGGAATATTTCCAACTGCTCTTAAAGCATCTATTATTACCCCAGTTTTTAAGGGTGGGGAGAGTGACGATGTTAGTAACTATAGACCTATCTCAGTTCTTTCTGCTATCTCTAAAATCATCGAAAAGTTGCTTAACGCTCGACTATTAAGTTATCTTAGTAAATTTGATATATTATCTCCTTCTCAATATGGTTTCCGGCGAGCAATATCAACTGAAGATGCAATAACTGATTTATGTACTTTTGTTACTGAACAACTAGATACAGGTCACACATGCTTAGGAGTTTTTTTGGACCTCAAAAAAGCTTTTGACACCGTTTCTTTTCCCATCCTTGAACGGAAACTAGAATTAATCGGAATAAGAGACTCTCCTTTATTGCTTCTAAAAAATTATCTCTCAAATCGTAGACAAAAAGTTAAACTGGGTGACACTACCAGCGAGAATGTCCAAGTTTCATACGGTGTCCCACAAGGAAGCGTTCTAGGCCCTACATTATTTTTGATTTACATAAACGATCTCTGTAATATGAAATTATGCAATGCAAAAATATTTTCCTACGCCGATGATACTGCTGTGGTCTTCACTGGTGAATCTTGGGATGAAATTAAAATCAATGCTGAAAGTGGCTTGAAGCGGGTAGGTCAATGGTTAACAAATAATCTCCTTACACTAAACCCCTCTAAATCTAACTACATCTGCTTTAGCATAAATAATAGACGTCAACCAAACAGGGACTTTAATATTAAGATACACAATTGTGTTAATATCTTAAATGGAAATTGTAATTGTCCCAAGTTGGAGAAAGTGTCACAAATAAAATACCTTGGAGTAATTTTAGACGACAGGTTATCATGGTATCCTCACCTAGATCAAGTTGCAAACAGAATAAGAAAGCTCAGCTGGATATTTGCAGCACTGAGACACATTGCACCACCCAAATCACCAGAAAACAAAAATAAAGACTTACTAAGCACAATATATTTGGCTTTGGTGCAGTCTATCTTAGTTTACTGTATTCCAGTCTGGGGAGGTGCAGGAAAGACCAAATTTTTAGATCTAGAAAGAGCCCAGCGTGGACTTTTGAAGATAATGCATTTTAAAAAAAGAAGATTCCCTACTAGTAGCCTTTACGAATTATGCAACTGTTTATCCGTGAGGAAACTGTATATACTTCAAACTGTTCTAAAAAACACAAAGATATTGATTATGATGCAAGAGTAATTATGAAGAGAAAAAAATACAATGTAGCTAAAATTCCAACAACTAAAACCGAATTTGCAAGCAAACAGTACTCAAAACGATCAGCATACCTGTACAATAAGTTGAACGCTGAATTGGACATTTATAGTAGTCCTTATTACGAATGTAAGAAAGCAATCACAAATTGGTTACAACCGCTAAACTACGAACAGACAGAGTGTTTATTGACCCGCATACAATAACAAAATAGTCAACATACACATGAATATATTAATATTATATAATACCTATATACCTTTACTTTTATCGTTGAAATAATATAAATTAAAAATAGAATCTTATTTATTTTGTTCTACATTTCATATAAAAACTAAACAAATATTACATATATGTATATTTAAAAATATAGACTTCTCACACACAAATATACCTACATAACATATTTATAATATCTAACAATAGCTATCTTTATTAAACTTCTTTTTAAAAATTCTTGTTTTCAAAATCAGTGAATTATGTGAAGATATAGAAGAGCGGAGTCACCTGGTACAGGCATTGTATGCTTAAAAGGTGATTTCAACAACTCGATTATTGTAAACTATTTATGTTTTACCAATAAAGATATTTTGTATTTTGTATTTGTATTTGTACATGGGAATTTCTTCCAGGAGAATCACCAAGACTTGCGAAATATTGAAAAGGCGTATGTCCAGCAGTAGATGAACCAGGCTGATAAATGGATGAAGGGATGACGTACCAGCCACATGAATTAATGTTCATTGGCTCAAAGGATTGCAGGTATTACGATGAGCTCATCAAGTTTTAATCACCCTAGAGACACGTACATTAGTGTCATATTTGGCAATCAAACAACTAACATCCTTATAAAAAAAACTAATTAGGAAATAGGTAAAAAAGTAAATTTATTATATTTAAAAGTCAATTTCGCTGCTACGCGTGCTTGCCTAAAGCATTCTAGAAACTTTACCCCTTTATATGGCTAGAGTTAACCGTGAGCCGAGGTAATTTAATTAATAACAGAAACTATATTTTCCTGGAGCTCGTGGTATGTTTTATGTATTATATTCACTACACATTCACTTTACAATAGTCGTCGTGCGTTATTGCTTGTCGAGGCGAGACCTTCGCATCGTATAATCGTGTCACAGTGCAACTACCCGCTTTTTAGAAACAATTTGCAATAATCTCGCGATGGCAAAATGTTCGACATGTTCCACGTTAGTGAATAAGAAAAAACCTGGATTGCAGTGCTCCAAATGCAAGAAATGGTTACATGGCAGCTGTGCATCAATATCTCCTGACCAATTGAACGCGCTGTTCCTGACGGACTCGGTTGAATGGTTGTGCAAGGCTTGTACCGGTAAAACTAAGCCTTCGCGTCTATCCTGCATTATCCCAGACGCCGAGGAGGACGAAGAAATCACCGACAGTGAAGACGCTTCCTTAGACAAAATGTCTAAGGTGTCGTTGACCAAATTCAAGCGCGAAATCCAGCTTACCATTAGGGACGAGGTTAAACGCGAAATCCAGTCGGCTATAAGAGATGAAATGCAACGTTTCTTCTTCTTTTCTGATAAAGTTGATGACTTCGAAAAGTCTCAGAAAATAACCATGGAAAAAATAGGTTCACTTGAAAAAATCATACATAACCTATCGAATACATGCGTCTACCTACAAAAGTACAACGGTGCGCTCGAGCAAAAAATACTCGATCTAGAACAAAGCGCGAGGAAATCTAACCTAGAAATAGTAGGTATAGAAACGCTTCCGGACGAGAACCCTAAGGTAATCATTGAAAAACTTGGCGAACTAATGAAGGTCAGCACCAAAGACGTAGAAAGTATCAGAAGGGCTCCACCCAGGAGCAACACCAAACCTTCACCAATTCTTGTGAAGTTCTCATCTTCTGGTCTGGCCGCGCGCGACACCTGGCTAAAACAACGTCGAGAGGCGCGCGCCATCACCAGCGACATGTTGACAGGAGGCACCCAGAAGTTCGCCATATACATTAACGAGGACCTGATCCCGGAGACCCGCGACCTGTTTTGGAAAACCAGAGTTGAACTTCGCGACGTGTATAAATACATCTGGATGAGCGACGGCAAAGTACTTGTCAAGAAGACTGATGGAGCCAAGACATCAAGAATTAAGTGCGCAAATGACATCAGTGAGTTAAAAAAAGGTCAAAAGTGTCAATAATATCCAAGTGTTATGTTTGTGAAAATATATAAATATCGCTTTCGCAGCAATTCAGGACCTTGATGTGCTCACTAATTGCAGCTATGAAGTGAGTACAAACTGTCTTCAGTCATGGATAGAATCACTCTATGATAAAAAAGACTTTTATTTATTTCACGTAAATATTCGTTCTATTAAAAAGAACTATAACGAACTCTTAGTTATTTGTCATAATTACTTCGCCTTATTAGACGTTATAGTAATAACTGAGCCTAACATTTCATACGATATGTTAGATATGTACAACATCTCGGGCTACGATCTCAATAGTTATACAAGACAAAACAGGAGAGGTGGCGGTGTGTTAGTTTACACTCACTCTGACCTCTCTGCATGTGTTTGTGAACCTCCCTTTATTATGACAGCGGCGGAATGTGTTTTGGTAAATGTCAGAAAAAATGGTAGTGATGTACTTATTGTAGCCATTTATCGCCCGCCTAAAATCAATCAACAAAACAAATTATCTAAATTTTTAGACGAATTAAAATTGTTATTAAAAAACCTACCTAGCCATAAAAAGATTATAATCTGCGGAGATATAAATATAAATCTATTGGATACTAGTAATAATAATGTCTTAACCTACGAGAATTTGTTGGCGGAATGTGGCTATTCCAAGTGCATCACTAACGTAACTAGAAGAGAAATCTTAAAAGGCGAAATAGTAGAATCGTGCCTTGATCACATATTCGTGAGATGCCCGCGTGATGAACTTTATTCGGCCGTATTAGAGTATAAAATGGCGGACCATTATTGCACCGCTGTTGCTGTAAGCAGCGCTGATTTTAATAATCATAAATTGGATTCCCTAGGCGCGACTACTGACTCACGCCGAGGCACGAACGGGCGCGGAGACGTGCGGCCGGGGGGGTCAGTGACGCGCCTCCTGCTTGATAACAAACTTGTTTACGAAAAACTTGCCTCAATCGACTTTAAACACTTATTGAATATTAGTTGTCCGTTAGAACTGTACAATCAACTTTATGAAATATTTACTAATATTTACGAATCAAGTTACCAGACTAAACAAGTCAAAACAAGTGGAAGGGACTCAAAAGGGTGGGTAAACAACAAAATGAAAAAAATGGTATTGGAGAGGGATACACTCCCAACAAACAAATACGTCGTCTAAGTCTTGACTTGTACGACCTAAAGTTGGATAGCAGTCTTACAATGGTAATGAGATGACTACCAGGTCCTATAGATGTCTTTAATGCAACTAATTAGTCGTGCGACGAATATGTCATAGTAAACTGGTATTAGCAACGTTGGGGAGACTAAACGATACGACGTTATATTACAGTCTTAGCTAAAACGTTTGTACGACAACGCAATAGTCATACTAACGTTATAGTCCAATAAACGTTTTGAACACACCAAATTATGTTTTTGGAAAACCTTTATACGACATTTATACAACGTGGATGTTATATAGACGTTTTCATAGTGCCGTTTATATAACAATCAGTACCTTGTTTTACAGCGGTCAATTAAATACTCTTAAATGACTGGGTTGTTTATTGACGACTCAAATATAACCTTTATATTACATGATGTCCGTTTAAAGTCCTGTCCTGACTTTAATCAAACTTGCAGTCACATTTAAGTCAGGTTTTGACTTTATAATGATTAGACGGCCATATTTACGGAAGTTTGATGAATTTTTCCTACGAAAATGGAATCAAAACAATCGTGGAGACGATTAAAACGTAGTGGAACTTTCAAAAGGAAAGTAAATCGTGAATTTCTTTTATTAAAACACACAACACCAACCAGCGTGGCATTGGTAGCAAATGTTGAAAAGGAAAAGTGTACAACACATGAACAACAAAAAGGTTCCGTATCAATATTTATTTATTACAATAAAATAATTTTTGTTTATCCGTAAATGTAGTGTTGGTATAATATAATTTGTTTATAAGTAATCAAATTTTGTTCTAAAACAAAATTTTGAAAAAATTATGTTTAAAACTATGAATATGTATATAAATTTGTTCACAGTTGATGTTGTTCCATCGGGTCCTAGTGGGTCAGCTGTGGAAACGCATGGTATGTTTTTTTTTTTCATAACGTATAACCTACCTTCCCAAATTAAGTTTCAAATATATAAGGTGTATTTTTATTCCCGTGAAGATCATACTATACATAAATACTATAGGCACTTATTAAAATAATCATTATTTCCTTAGAAATATGGGCATGTAAAAGAAATATTGAAATTCATACATAAATGCGATCACAGATTGGTATGGCAAGGCCAATTTTTTTTATATTTTGTCCCATGGTTCTTGGAAAAAATGTGTGTTTTGATTCCGTACATTGACAGATCGTGCATGTATAAAACTATAGTACATTGTTGTAGAGCCTGGAAAGTAAGCAATAGATGGACAAGTAATACGAGTCCATGTTCATATCTATATTCATAATAGTATCTTAATATTTATAAAGTTAATTTGTTTTGGTATTTTATTTATCAAAATTAACTTTAAAATTTTAATATAGAGTGTTTGATTTTCAGATGACTATAGTAGTAATCATTCAGAGCTTACAAGTACAAAAGAATCAACAACTGAATCTTCTGATACAGATGAAGACAAAGACGATACGTTTCGAGAGGATTTGAAAAAATGGGCTCTTGACTTTAATATTTCCCATCATGCCCTTAAAAGTTTAAGCGGAATTGTGAATAAAAGACTTCCTAACATTGTTCCTAATGATCCTAGAACTCTTCTTAGAACAAATGACATGAATTTATCATTTTTCTCAGTAGGAACTGGTAAATATTGGCATAATGGCTTAACGTTGCAACTAAAAGAAACATTAGAACATATTGACGACGTTCCAAATGCAATTTCATTGGTTTTTAACATAGATGGCCTCCCTCTTTATAACAGCTCACGACATCAAGTATGGCCTATTCTTTGTCAAATTTATGGAAAAACACATCTTTCGCCAATTGTTGTTGGTGTATATGAAGGAACAGAAAAACCCACCGACCTTGAAGCTTACTTATCGCATCTTGTGACGGAAAAACTGCACTTTTCAAATTAAAGGTTTCATATGCGATTCTCCAGCTAGAGCTTTAATCAAAGGTAAGCAGCTCATGTGAAGTAAGTTTAATGCGACATTCTTTTAAATTGTTTTTTTACAATATTTTTTTTTGTTTCAGGAGTGTGCAACTTTAATGGGAAGCACGGGTGTTTAAAATGCACAGTAGTTGGAGAGTACTCGCAAACATCCCACACTGTTGTTTTTTTCTAAAATTGATTGTCCAAAACGAAATGATGCTGATTTTAGATTTAAAAAATATGGCAATCATCATAAGTATGATTCTCCTATACTTCAGCTGGAATCAATGGATATGGTTGAAGATATACCTGACGGTGATTCTCTACATTTAATAGACTTAACAAAACGACTGCTGATTGGTTGGCGAGATGGTAATTTTGGGAATAAAAATTTAACTAAATTGTGCTCAAGAGATATATGTAAAATATCTGAATTCTTGCTTTCGTGCAAATTGCCGACAGAAATTCATAGGTCGATTAGATCTTTGGGAGTCCTGGCATATTGGAAAGCTTCTGAATACCACACATTTCTAATGTACCTTAGCATCATTATTCTCAAGGATGTCTTGTGTTCTGAAGTATACTACCACTTTTTGACTTATTTTTGCGCAGTTACCATATGTTCTAATGAAAACCATTTTAAATACCTTAGACTTGCGGAAGAAATGTTAAAGTACTTAATTACAGTATACGCGAAGATTTATGGAAATGGATGTTTGACTAGTAATGTACATAATCTTTGTCATTTGATAGACGAAGTAAAAAGATTTGGCATTTTGCAAAACTTTAACGCATATTTGAAAATAAACTTTTCCGCATTAAAAAAATGGTAAGACAAGGAAACAAACCTTTAAGCCAAATTGCAAAAAGGCTTACAGAACTAAGACATTTAGAATTACAAAACTGTGACCACATAAATACAGAATATCCTTTTTATAGTACTAAAAGAAATAAGAACCGCGTTGTGTCAATTATACATTTAAAAACGTTTATTTTGTAAACTGAAAGTCATAATAAATGGTTCTTAAGTACAGACAATAAAGTCATTGAAATTATATCTATCAATAATGATGGTGGAAATATACAGATCCATGGGCAAAGCTTGGAGAATTGTACCGATGCATTTGAAACTCCAATGAAATCTTCATTTCTTGATATTTATATGTGTGATGTGAATAACACCATTAAATCAGAGTCTACATATCTTATAGAGAATATTAAATGTAAAATTGTTGGCTAATGAGCGTGTATATTTTGTACCTCTTATCCATACTTTGTGAAGGATATTTTGTAAATAAAACAAATGTATGTACGTAAGTAGTTTTTTTTATTAACATGCAAAATCATCAATATAACATTATATGCATATTGACTAGGGAATGCAATCGGTTAACCGTTTTCATACAAATAACCGAGATTTAACCGGTTAACCGGTTATTCTTCATATTAAAAATAACCGTTTGCATTCCCTAATATTGACACAGTAACTTGGCTATGAAATTGCAATAAAAATAGAATTATCAAAAACCATGGTTTTAAATAATTATGTTTTTATTGCAATTTCATTCCCCTGCCCATTCCCATATGCTAGGTAGGGCACATGGGAATGCAATGCATGCATTGGGGCAATTATTCTATAACTAGTTATAGAATAATTTTGTACTATCTATTCAGTCATGAATCATTACTTTGGTTCTTTATAATCACAAAACCTAAAAAAAAACTATAAATATTATTGTAAGTCCGCTGACCAATATATTCTATATAATAGGTTACTTAATGAAATTTATATTCTAATACACGCGAATCAACTCACAATGGGAAGACATAAGAAAACAAAGATAAGTAATAACTTTTGAAATTGTAAGTATGATACTACTATCTTTCAACGTTATCAGGAAGTCAGTAGAAACAATAATCACATTCGTCTAGCAAAAAATGATTGTACACGGTAAAATTTAAACAGTTCTGGCACCAAAAATGCTTAAAACGCAAAAAGTCTCTAATTATATTTTTATTTGATACGATAAAATGAAATGGCCGCAGTGTATGTAAGTCATCGATACTGTGGCAACCATAGCACTCGTCCGATAATATAAAATGAGTTTCTTCCCATGGCCAAATCAATCTATTAAGAAGTCTAAAATCTGCTCTCGTTAGAAATTTATCTACATCTAAGTACTGAACCATATTTTCAGAGATGTTTAAATGTTTTAAAAACCGGACTGCACTATGAAGTGTTCTTTCCTGAAATAGATTTACAAATAATAAATTTTGGTGAATATTGACAATACGAAAAGGGTTTTTAATGTTTTTGAGGAACTCTAATAGCTAGCTGTCATGGCGACCATCATCATCATCATCAGGTCGTACAGAGGTAAGTGTGCGACAAAAGCAACAGTCAGACATTTTTAGAAAAAAATAAAACTATTTTTGTTAATGAAAATATGATTATAACACAAAATTACGAGGGGGCATGAAAATCTGAATAGTATTCACATAGGTATATTATCATAAAACTTCAGTTCCCAGTCAAACTAAATAGCATGAGAGACAGATAAAGTAAGCAAGATATGAAAATTAAATAACACTCACCTTTTTATTTCCTTGTAGTATGTTTTTATTTTACACTAAATTAAATCTTCGAACCACAAACACGTTGCGACGAACATTAATATAAATAAGTCGTACAGGTGTTGTCACTTGACTCAAACAAAACGTTTTAGTCATTCAATAACACCTTTACGGCCACAATACAACAAACGAGTCGTTGTAAAGTTAGGATGCGACTACTGCGCGACGAAAGTGGTTATCACATAACATTTGTACAACTGTTGAATGACGTTAACGAAGTTGGCTCGAGCTTTCTGTATGACCATTATACGACCATTTAGGTCGTATAACTGGGGCCATTTTCGCGTTTAGTAAACGTTATTATAACGTTAGTATGACTTTATTATAGCGATGTATGGTATTCAGATAACGTTTACTTAACCTTTATACGACGTTAAATTGTTACTTGGGCTGTTTATGATATGGTTCCAAGATAAAACAAACATGTTAAAAAGATTAAATTATACAAAATACAGAAATAAGTGTACAAAGCTATTCTCTAAAATAAGAAATGAACATGAGAAACAAAAAATAATCGAATGTAATGGTAACGTAAAGAAAATATGGGATAATATAAATAGAATACTTGGTAATAGAAAAAAGTCAACAGATGAGGTAATATTGAAACACTTGTCAGGAAATACAAAGCAAGAAATATGTAATAACTTTGCAACTACATTTAAAAATGATATCGATAATATAATTCATGATTGTAACGAAACTTTCTTAAACCGTGCTGACTATCGAAATGAGGCTTGTATGTCGATGAGATGGAGAACGGTGAATAGCAAGGAGGTCCAAAAAGTCATAAAGAAAATGAGTGATAAGAAATCGCCAGGGTCAGATGGTATACGTATGAGGGACCTAAGATATATAAGTGAACAAATAAGCCCAGTCATAGCTCACTTAATTAATTTATGTATAAAAAATACGAAGTTTCCTCAAAAACTAAAAGAAGCCATAGTGCGACCTATTTATAAAAAAGGTGATCATAAAAATTATGCTAACTACAGACCTATAGCTATCTTATCCAGTATAGAAAAAATCATAGAAAAATGTATAGTTAATCAACAAAATAGATTCCTTAATGAACATGCAGTTATAAACGATTGCCAGCACGGTTTTCAGAAGGATAAAAGTACATCAACATTACTTGTAAAATTTACCGACGAAGTTAATAGTTATCTCAACGATAAAAAATTTGTTGTTGCTGTATTTTTCGACTTTAAAAAGGCCTTCGATACCCTACGGCACGAGACGCTGCTTGGGGCGATGGCGGAGTGCGGAATCAGCGGACCGCTTAATAGCTGGTACCGCCAGTACTTGACGGACCGCTCGTACCGGGTGAGAGTGGGCGAGGAGCACAGCGGACCGCAGCAGTGGGCGGCGCGGCGCGGGGTGGCGCAGGGCTCCGGCTGTGGCCCGCTGTGTTACCTGATGCACGTGAACAGCATGTGCAACGTGGTCCGCCATTGCTCAGCGTACATGTTCGCGGACGACCTGTGCACGCTGCGGGCCGGCCGCGACATGGGCGAGGTGTCGCGTCTCGTGCAGGAGGATATCGACAACGTAGTGCGATGGTCGCACGATAACGGAATCGTACTCAATGCCGAAAAAACTAACCTCCTTGTTATCCGGTCTCCGTACTCTTGTACCCCGGACTCTTCATGTCAACTGGTTGCCCACGACTTTAACTGTTTCCATAATAACTTATCTAATTGTAAATGTAAAACAATAAAGCAAGTTCCATGTGTTACATACCTAGGAATGTGCATCGATGAAAATATGGGCTGGACTAAACACATAGAAAGGATATTAAATAAGCTACGCATATTGTTATTTAAATTCAAACATCTTAGTTACAAAGTACCAATTTCTGTGCTAAAAACTATATACATGTCGTTGGTTGACTCAATTATATCTTATGGTGTGGACTGCTATGGATCTATATTTAAAACATACATGGATAAGATTGAAAATATACAAATAAAATTCTTAAAATTCCTAGTCAGTAAAAATGTTAGGAAAAAACACAAAAATAATATTAAAATATTGTACTCATTATGTAAAATACTACCGGCTTCATTAAAATATAAATACATAATTGCAGTAAATGGCCATGGCACCCCAGATCATAAGATACCTAAACAGCATGGGCTCAACACGAGAGCAACTGCTCAGGGTAAATATGAAACAGTAAAAGTGAATAACTACTTTGGCGGCAGATTGCTTAAACGCAAAATTCCAATGTTATATAATGAAATGCCTGTTCGTATAAGATCTGAACAAAATAAAAATAAATTCGCAAAATTATATAAAACTTACCTTCTACAAAACATGTAAACATAGATTAAAATAACAATGTTATTATTTATTGTTAATGTACCTACCTACTTATAACTTAGTAAGTGACTAATTATAGAAAAAGAAGTGCGACTCCCTCCCCACAGACAAACCAAATTCCTACTTGGTTTTGTGGGATGTATTTAGATTTAAGTTATTCTTGAAATAAATAAATATATTCATTCATTCATTACACATTTTGAGCGACGCAGTGAGATATTTTGGACGAAGGTACTAAACTGTCCCGTTTAATTTTTTTGAAATTTAACCTCCAGGTCATTATTTACCTTTTCTGGGAAAAAGCACGTCAGTAAAATGAAGATGCTGAAATGAGCAGCTGAAGTAACCGGACTTGTTTAAGGTTCATAATGAAAACATCGGAAAACGCATTTATTGCAAACTTTTTACTCAAAATTAAGGAAAACAATATTGTTATGTGCATTTTGCACCAAGATTCTCCGTTACCATCTTAAAACGGCACCCATCACAGGAAAATATAACGTTTTATGAGTTGGTATGAACATGTCATGAGATGAGGTGATGACTATATAGTAAAACAGCCACTAGCTCTCCCAAACACCAAAAGAGAAGCAAGATACTCTCCAGCTACTTAGTGGTCCACTGTGTTCAAGGATTTGGGAGAAGCCAAGTTCAATCAAGATACAATTCAGGACAGACCGCCCTGACGCAAGAAGACGAGAAAGGCTGACCGCAAACAATGGTACATGGCAATAAAAATAATAAGAGAAGAGTGTTTTGCTAGAAGATCTCCCTTCCCCAACTCTATGGGTTTTTATAATCAGTCAGTGAGCTGGAATTTTAGTATGAAAATACGCTTTGAGAGGTCGTATCATTTTATTGCGCTAAACTAGAAACTAGATTTATTTAGGGAATATTATTAATCACACGAATAAAAAATATAATTAACGAGTTCAGTTGTGAGGCTACAAATACTGAGTGAGCGACTAAAATACTGAGTGGGCGATAAATCTACTCGTATCATCAAAAGTCTAAAAATTGGTGCGACGACGAGCGAAGCGAGGAAGACCGTATTAGGTTGACATGTAAGATAAAATAAGGAGCCAAACGAAGCCGGGCGGCTTACACTAATTTCTATTTTCAAGTCGTTCACTCAGTATTTTTAGTTTTACGATTGAAGTCGCTAACTTAGTATTTTTTTCGCTCGCTTAAATACAACCTTTTTTTGTACACCTGACCTTTGTATTAAACTTATTTCAACATGATACCTCAAGATGAGGCACGGACAGAGGGATTGACAACAAAGTAATCCTATAAGGGTTTGTGAGATACGGAACCTTAAAAGTATAAAAAGCTAGTTTATTTAACTAAATTTTCAAAAAGCCATTCAAGCGATTCATCGCCTCTCAATGTTCAATCCTTCCCACTTCTGTGAGCATAACGACTTTTTATTATCCGAAATCCATTGTCGTTTCAATAAAAGAAGATTCATAAGGCTCTATTTGGTCACATGAAGGTCCTATTTGGTCACTTAACGACGGCTTCCGGTCAGACCGCCCAGGGCGCTGAATTTGTTGAACAGTCTTTTGTCATACTTGATATTGATGAGCAAAATATGGCTGAAAAATAGTAGTGACTTTTGCAAATTAAATTGAATGAGCTCTCAGCCTGCGCTGATTAAAATACCTGACCTCCAACTTTTTTTTCTTTCAATATTTGATTAGTATCTACAGTTTTCGCCTTCGGAGTTGTTCAACAACAACTCTTATAGCCTACATCCAGAGTCACTACGACGGCAGTAAATAAAACCGCATCCAAATCCGCTGAGTAGTTCTTGAGGTAAAACGGAACAGACAGACAGACGAAAATTCTTAAAATTGTAGTTTGGGCCTCAGTACAATACTAGGTAAGTAATAACTCACATCATTTTAAGTCTCGCAAAAATATTTAATGTACATACACGACCTTTTATACCACTTTATTATTAGTATAGATAAGATCTTATCACACTGTACGTTGAACACCTTGATGTAAGCTGCGCTGGAAACTCAGTTCTCCGATTTTCTTTTGACTTGTTGAAGTAGGAGTACAAAGAAGGCTATGTAGGAAGGCGTCACTACTGTACCTTTCGTAATTTGACGTGAATGGTGACGATCCCGACTGCTATGAAAGAGTTGATTCGAAAGCTGATTGATTGCCTAAAGGGAGTACCAATCAGCACTAGCAGAATTGAGACATCTCTTTGAAAAGTTTTTTACTTTCTACGAGTTGTTAGGGACTATATTCGATGCTTTTTTAATAGAAGGACCTACTTTTAGACACGCGGCAGCGTGTTCAGGGCTGAGTTCCAAAAGAAAAGGTGCACTGGCCGTGTGTTTAATTAAACGAACCATTTCGAGCTACTTTCGACCCACTCATATTCTGTCTATCACTTTGGACCTACAAAGATGTGTTTTTACATGTATTTTAAGGTCACCTCAAGTAGCAGGTAACTAAAATCTTAATTTCGTAAATGAAACTTCAAAAATTGCTATTTTTATCACTGAAAGACTGACTGACTCACTCCTACAAAACCTAAACCACTTTTAGGGGACTTAGAAACTTGGAATTTCACAAAACAGTAGATCATTGAGCGTATACAAAGGAAAAATGTAATTACTTATATTTATAAATATTAAAAAACGGATAGGACTCACTTTTTTAACTGTGCAAGGAGGCACAGGACGAGCTTTCGATGAGATTATGTTATGACTCATCATCTTCAGGACTCTAAATTAAATATGTATGATGTCAACTCACTCTAATTTTAATGAATGTATACTTATATTTAATTATTTCAGAAGTTATTAGAGCCAAACTTAGTAAGACCTTATTTCTAGATACATAGAATTTATAAGATCCTATAAAGTTAATTAAGTTAATTTGGTCAGTAATAACTGCACGACCTGCACGTGGAACAATTTTGTATTTTACACGGTAAATATGGAGGTAATTTTTTGGTACATAGAGGTACATAATGTGTGGAACTACTGCAACAATTTTTTAAATTCTTGCGATGTTATATTTAATAGTAAGATTCTTTACTTGGACTTAGGCTATAGTTTGTTTTCTGAAGATGGGCAGTTCCCTAGAGATAGTCATTAATTACATTAGCGTGGGGTATTTTTGGACTCACTAAACCGATTTTAATTAAATATATAGGTATTTGTTTGGCTATACTAAGCCTTCATTTATTTTAGTACTTTAACGTATAAAAATAATAAACAAAGCAATTTTTTGAATTCGAAATATATTTCGGCCCACTTTGGGGCCGGCATCAGTCGAATAAATGACAGAAGATAGAAAAGAAATAAAATATAATACAACCTTATGACTATTTAACCTACTAATCTACTAACCTACTTTTAACATAAATGATTAAAAACAGAAATAAAAATAAAAACAATTTTGTTTGGAGAGCCATCTAGCGGTTCCCGGCCGTAACACCCCGACATTTCTTTGGAATATCAGGGATGATGGCTCATGGCAGAGTCTAACAAGCGGCGCTAATATGCATACCTCGGGGAAGGATGCATATTTGTGCTGTTTGGCGTCCAAACCCTCGGGCCGTGGGGACCCGACGCGTGACGTCTATTCAAAGAGTTAGCGTCGCGCCTGGTCGATGCCTCGGGTGACAGGAGGACGGGCGCATACCTCGGCCAAAGACTTAGTCTCGCCATCCAACGAGGTAATGCCGCCAGCCTTCTTGGCACTCTGCCCGGTGGCATCGATTTGGACAAATTTTTTTTACCTTTTGTAGAACAAGTTTAGTTTTAGATTAAATAGTTTTTAGTGTTTTATGTTATTGAATTAAGTATTTTTAAGTTTTATTTATGTTATTTAAATTGATATTTGATTTAATAAATATCAGGGATACAGTGTCGGAACCTAAACATAATTACATTTTGCAAATAGCTCACAACGCCGAATTGCTACTTTTTTGTTTCTTCAACAATATGCCTAGCGGCTTTGCCTTTTATCACCACGTTTGTAGAAGAATTTTTTTTATTCTTGCGTGCGATTATTTTACGAAATATTAATTGATTTTGGTGTTTATTCTTACCACTGATAATATAAGGTTAAATTAATTCAATCGCCCATTGGAGGTTCAGTATATGATAGAAACTACCTAAGTTACAGGGGGATACGCCATATTTTTAATAATTTAATAAATAGAACACATTGATTGAGAAACACTGACTGAGCCAGGAAAGTTAACCCACAGAAACTTAAACGATGAATAAGCTATACACACACGGTGTCCACGCACATAACTGAATCAAAATTTTATTCACACATACTATTCTCGACATCACGTGACCTGCTTTTACTTTGTCTGATCCACCTGAAACCTGCCGTAGAAATTTGGGCAGTTGAATAAATTTCACCTTGCCCGCGGCGACTCCTCCCGCGTTTATGCAATCTTTACCCCGTTTTCGGCTTACGTGTTATTTTATTAACATCCCTTACACTTATACGTTGAAAATAAAAAAAATTGCATCCAAATCTGTTGAGTGGTTCTCGAGTTAAAACCGAACATACAGACAGACAAAAATTCTAAAAATTGATGTATCAGCCTCGGTACAAAAACAGTAACACATTTTATTTAAAATTACGCAAAAACATTCAATGTACAGACACGTTTTTACTACTTTATTCAAAGTCAAAGTCAAACGTTTATTGCAAACCAAGTGTACAAAAAGATGGAAATAAAAATAGGATCTTACAACTTAGTTGCTTTTTTCTAGGCACAGCAAATATCTGGTAGATACATATTAAAACTTACAATAAGGTAAATTTTAAATTTTTTTCTTACATCTTAAACACTTAATAATAGGATATCGCATCGATATTTTTTGTTTAATGCAGTTATCATGTATATTATCTATATACCTACGTATGTTATGCTTTTTTTTTTAAATATAAATCTTTATTTTGAATGAGTTAAATATTCATCAATTGAGTATGTGCATTTTTGTAACAAATATGTTTTGAGTTTATTACTGTAGCTGGTCAACTTAGGTTCATATTTATATTTTCTAGTAACTTGTTAAATATTTTTATTGCCACATAATATGGACTGTGGTTCAGCATTGTTAATCTTGATTGTGGTAAATGTAGTTTATTTTTGTTACGAGTGTTAACATTGTGCGTATCTTTTATTTGTAAAAATATTTCACGGTTTGTAAATACGAATGTACATAATAATATGTCGTGGATATATATTGCGGGTAGGGTTAAAAGGTTATATTTTATGAAATACGGTTTACAGCTGGTCATGTTATCAATCCGGGCAATTATTCTGATACATTTCTTTCGAGTTAGAAACAGATCATTAGCATCCACGCTGTTGCCCCACAATATTACTCCGTATTTAAGCCACGAATATGCGTACGTGTAGTAAGCTGATAATGCTGTTTCTGTGTTAGTGCTATTATTGATCTCGAATAGGGCGTAGGTAAATCTAGATAATTTGGCTTTCGTAAGTTTTATGTGGTTTTTCCAATTTAAGTTCGTGTCTTTATTAATACCAAGTAAGTTAAAAGTATCAACTTTTTCAATAACTGTGTTTTCAAATTTTAGATCAATATTAAATGGTTGTGTTTTTATTTATTAATTATAATATATATTAATAGTATATATACATTTTTGTGTGCCCTATGAAAAGCCACGCCGTGTATTTCAATGCACAGTCTTTACTCAGCGATTCACGGAAAAAGAAAAGTTTTCCTGTTATGCAGAAGGAAGTTAGACGTATTTTATTCCATGCAAAATTATTTTTTTCTAGAACGTCGTCGACGTAAAACAAATTAAAATAAAACACTTGCTGGCATTCTTTGTGCAGGTTATTTCCCGTTGGCCTATAATGCGGGAAGCAATGGTGTAATAGTAGTTTATGAAACTGGTACATAAAGAGGTTATTAGAACACAAATGTGCGTTTAATATTGAATGTAATTTGACTCCACCTACCATTCTGGACACAACTGCTCTGGATTACACAGGACAGGTGCATTAAGTCCTGATTTAACAGAATCAGTTGCAGTTAATTTCTATCGAAGCGTGGCGCATTCCGCAGTATCGAGGACGCAGGCAGCGACGGACTTGCGTTGCGCTGTGACGTCACTAACGCCGCAACTTCACACAAACATTCTCGGAAGCTTTCAGCCGGCCTCGCAATTCGGTCACGTCATCGTCAGCCATCAACAGCATGGTATCCTGTTGCCACGTGACATGATCAAATGTCACCGTTAGCAGCTTATTGAGGTCCTTAGCTATGTCCAGCTGGTTCTTCACGAAGGTTAGCAGCTCATTTACCACATTGGTATCGCGGAGCACCTGCCTGCAGCAGCCATAGGTGGAAGCGGGAACCAAGTCACTATTCCGTTGTCGAAGTCACTTGTGACCTTGGTGCAGCCACGGCTAGAAGGTGACTGACTTAGCCTAAGGATGGATTGCAATTGAAAAAAAAAGTAGCTTATGTCCAATTCTAGGTCTAGAACTACATTTGCAGAACGGCGTGAAGGAGTAACAAACATTAATACATCCTTCCATCCAAAATTTCGTAATTATACTTTTAGTAGGATTATGGCATTGATGAGATATATTATATAACTAAAGATACCACGAAGAACAAACTTTCAACAACCTATCCTTAAATGTCAGATGACAATTGTTTTATTGGCCTGCAAATGTCTATGACCACAGAGGAAAATAATCTGACCCTATTTTGTTCTGAAACCATTTTCATGAAAAAATACCTACGCTTAAAGATTTTTATTGCCTTAATGGGAAGAGTGCTTAAGAAAAACTTTTCCTCGAACTGTTTTAGAACTCCAAAGTTTTTGTACAACGAAAACAAACATCAAACAAAATAGGTACAGCAGCTATTTTTAATTTTTGCAACTTCCCTTGCAATAGTTTTTTGTTTTCGTTTTTACCGTAAATATACTGATCGACTTTCCCAAACAAACGTAACAGCGTAAATGAAAAATATATTCGCATATGTTTTCCGAAAACACGAAAAAGGAAATTTTTACTTCAGGCAAATAGGTATTTCAAGATAGTTGTGTAATTTTAAATTAATAATTAAAGGATATTTTCCAAAGAAATATATTAAAAAGAGATTTTGGTAAAACGTTATGAAACACTGTAATTCTGTTGACAATTTGACAGACCACTACTATTTAATAAAAATGGTTTTGTCTTATTCTTGTAAAATTCCAAAAAAAATTATTCATAAATCACACTATCACACTAATATTATAAATACAAAAGTTTGTGTGTGCGTGTGTGTGTGTATATGTTTGTTACTCTTTCACGCTGAAACGGCTGGACGGATTTGGATGAAATTTAGAATGGATATATGTAGCTTTTACCCTAACTTAAACATAGGCTACTTTTTATCCTGGAAAAAGCATGTCGTTAAACCGAATTACACGCGGGCGGAGCCACGGGCAAAAGCTAGTAAGTCATAAAAATGGTTAACATAAAATTTCAGTTAAACTCGGAAAGGCAATTATGAAATAAAAGTAAGGTGACTCGCTCTTCGCCGATTTTTCGTGTATTGTATTTGTGCTATGGTATGGACCAAAGTTGGAGGTAAACGTTGTGAACTCAGAATTTATGGTCGTTAAAAAATATCTTTTATTTATAAAATTTGTTAATTTATTTATGTATAATCATAAGATTCAGGAATCTGCCTAAAAAGGACACCACAAAAACCACGAGGGTTTTTCCGTAAACATCTGTTAGTAACTGATAGAGGAACCTACCATAAATAATCTTAATTTTCCCGAGTACAAACTGGTCATCACTCTTTATGTTTATGGCATTAAAAAATTACGAGCGTCCAAAACTAAATTCTTAAGGAAATACGAGCGGCATTGGTCCAAAACTAAAATCCTAAGGGGTTTTCAACTATTATTCGTCTTTTTATTTGTTGGATCTTTGCTTTGATTTGAATAACAAAACTAGATTTCTCTTACAAACTTAAATAAATAAAACTCTAATGGCTGGCCTTCGTTTAAAATGCTGTGCAGAATATTTTAAACTCAAGTTGTTCTTTCCTTACTTGAGAAAAGAGAAGAAATTTACTACACTTTCTTAGTCCCGATAAAAAGTAAGGGTTATAGTTTTGTCTAGCATGATGTTAAGGTTGATATTTGCAAAGCTCAGTTTAACATTGAATCATTTGAAATGATCTTCCATCCCACGCCAATCTATCTATTATATACTAATAATAAAGTAGTAAAAAAATCATGTTTGTGTTATAGCATTGAATATTTTTGTGATATTTTAAATCAAATGAGTCATTGTGGACGCACTATAAGTTTCCGGAATGAATATGAAAAAATACTATTAAAGGTACAAAATTAATTTATTGTTTTTCAAAATAATCTCCCTTGGCGTCTATGCACTTTTTCATTCGATCAAACCAGTTTTGAAAACTTTTGTGCCACTCCCCTGTGGTGACCTCTGAAACGTGTTTTTCATACTCCTTGACAGCCTCTTCTGGTGATGAAAATCGTTGACCGCGTAATTGGTTCTTAATTTTTGGGAACAGAAAAAAGTCACAAGGTGCCAGGTCGGGACTGTATGCAGAATGACTCATGAGTTCTACATTTTTCGTCTTCAAAAAGTCGTTTGTCTGTCTGACCGTGTGAGAACTAGCATTGTCGTGGTGCAGGATGATACGGCGTTTACGGTTATTTTTACGGAGTTCGTCAATAACTTCCGGCAAACAAATGGTCGTGTACCAGTCACTACTCACGGTACGACGATTCTCTAAAGCAACAGTAGCCACGTGTCCAGTTTTATTAAAAAAAGAAGCAATCATCCGCTTAGATGCACTTTTCACGCGCGCCACTTTGGTTGGTTTCGGCACATCTTGAAAGACCCATACGCTCGATTGCTGCTTTGTTTTGGGATCGTAGCAATAAATCCATGTTTCGTCACCTGTTACTATGTCCCACACCAAATTTGACGCACCTTCGTTGAATCTGGTAAGCATGGCACTGCACCAAGTGACGCGGTCCGTTTTTTGAGCCTCGGTCAAGTTGTGTGGGATCCACCGCGAGCACAGCTTTCTCACACCCAAATGTTTGTGTAGGATTGATTGTATTTGACTCATGCCTATTTCTAAGGATGCGCGAATTTCATGGTAGGTCACATGCCTGTCTGTTTCAATCATACGGCGCACAGCATCGATGTTTTTGTTGGTCACAGCGGTGGACGGCCGACCATCGCGAGATTCGTCACTGAGATTGATACGACCACGCTTGAATTCTGCAAACCAGCTATAAACAGTCGTCTTGCATGGTGCTTCATTGCCAAAAGCTGTTTCAAGCCGAGCGATGCTCTGTTGAGCTGTCAAATTACACTTAAAATCGTAGAAAATCATACTACGAAAATTTTCCCGAGTTAAATCCATGTTGATGCAGACACACAATTTTTTAAATGGCGCCACAAGGTAAAAACAATAGACAGTCAGATGAAACAAACTGCATTCTACAGCCAAAGAGTTCTATTTTAAAATGTTGCAATAAATTTTTAAATATTGTTTATGTAAGTGGCCAGTTCCGGAAACTTTTAGTGTTACCTATGTATTACTAAGGCCGAAACTAAATTTTTTCAATTTTTTTGAATTTTATCTCTCTTCTTTAGTTTCCGTTTTAACTTAAAAACTACTCAACGGATTTGGATATTGATAGGTGGTAAAGCTGATGCTGGGCTCGACTGTGGAGGTACCACTATCTTACTCGCAAATCCTCCCGAGGTTATTCGGGTTATTCGGGGGAACAGCTCTCAGGCAAAACCAGGCGGCCCACCATTGCCTGGGACCGATGGATGGCGGTTTATCCATCCCCAATTGCCGAGCCTTATATAAAACAGACTGGTGACGGGCAGCGGCGTCACTGGTGCAAGGGTTTCGGCACCGCGCTCACCAACCCGCCTGCCCAGCGTGTGTGAGTATGGGCATTTCATCCAGGAGGACCGCCAAGAGTGGCGAAATCCTGGAAAGGCCTATGTCCAGCAGTGGACGAAACAGGCTGATGGATGGATTTGGATACGGTTTTCTTTATTATCATGCATCGTAGTGACCTTAGTCAACACATAGCTAAAAGGGATGTTGATACAATAACCGCCAAGCCAAAAACGGTCGATAATAGTTTTACTGAAAGACATTTCGTAATATTTATCTAATACAGGTTCAATTTTGAAAAATTGCGTGTTTTTACTACTTTTGGTAGGTGTTGTTTATGCTTGGAACAATAAGTTTTCCGGATTTAAATTTTAATAATAATTCTCTTTAATGGTTATTTTTAATAGACGAGGCTGAAATATATTGAAAATTCCATTTTATTTTATTTATATTTTACTACCAATGTTTAAAGAAAATAAAAGGCTAAATATAGAAATTATATCTTTATTTATATTTTTAATGGTAAGGTAAAAAGATAAGCGTAGTTTTTAATTTAAGAGCACAAAACCATCACATCCGATTTTTAATTATTGTTTTTTTGGAAAAATAAGGATCAATCACAAATTCTGCTATTTTTGCCATGATAAATGTTGATAAAGGGCTTGTAATAATAAAAAATGAATTTTTCAGAAATATTAAAAAAACGTAGAAATTTCCATATTTAAAGTTGATTTAACCAAAATTTAGAGCAAAAATCAGGTTCGGATTCAGGACTCAATTTTGTATAGAAATAACAAAAAAATATTCAAACACCAAAAACCATATTGCCCAATTAAAACAATTTAAAAAAAATACATAACGGAGCGTTTTGAAAAAAAGAAACCTCAGTCTATGTTTTAGATAATAGGTTTATATGTTTACAACAGTCTTTATTGATATTTTTACTTTAGTAATTTGGAAATTTTGAACTAAAAAAGCAGCCTTCAAAAAGATTCTCACGATCACCTTTTTGGCTATGATATCGTCTTAGAAAAGGCATCCTTTTAAACATGTTTTTTTAAAACACTATCTATTTTAGTATGGAAGTACAACTGTTTTAAAATCTATTTTTTTACTACCTATGTCGTCTTTAAGCCGCCTGCACATAATGCAACCCACGTGTCAAATAAAACCAAGTATAACTTATGCATAAAACAGCCAGGATCCAGCTCCCACGGTACTTAAAACATTAAAGCTCAAGCCAGACCTACACCGTGACCTGAATGTACTAACCTGACCTAGATGGCTACACGAGAAGCACCTCCTCTCGTAAATATATCTCTGTCCTGCTTCGTCTCGTATATCAGTCTTGGTTTTAGAGAGTAGCGTCTTTATAACGGTAATAGGATTGTGTCACAATAATGTCTTCAGCGATGCATTACTAACGAACTATGCTACTGCACTTAGCGCTTTAATCTGACAAGGGTGTATTTATTTATTTATTCGGGACATCAACAGCAATACATGTTTGGCAACAGCTTGAAATTTTTTTTAACTTTAAAATTCTCTTATTTATTTTATTTATTTTATTTTGTGTTTTGTTACATTTTGGCGGGAAAATTGTAAAAAAAGGGATTTTGAAAAAAAAATCTAATAAATATTCTACTTGCATATATTTTTGTGTTTTTTTGATATTAAAGTCAAAAAGAGTTCAGCTTTATGAGTAAGTAATAAAAAAAACAAAATCTTATATCAAAAATTTATTTGGTTTTTTTTTCTTGTTTTCATGTCTAAAAACCCCCTTGCTATCAAAAAATACTTTTTTAATTCTTTTTTTCACATTTTTAAGGTATTTTTCTGTCACCGTTTTCAATTTCATGCAAAAATGAAACCTCATGCATTTAAGGGTTAATAATTTGGGCAAGTGTGAGTAACACTCGCAGATAAAGCGCACACAATATGGATACAGAAACCTACAAATATTATGATAAATATATGGACTCTAAATCGACATCTAGGTGCCAAAATGGTAGCGCCTGACAAACATTTCGGCACCCTTTGAGTACGGAACCCTAATTTTTGTTACCTACATGTTTGGATTGACTCCCCAATTGTACGCATGCGCAGCTATCCCCTCCGCCTATCGTTCACCGCTAGACTTTCGTGGCGCAGGCTGTAGTGTGTGTGTCAAGCGCAGACAAGATAGCCAAAGGGTATAAAAGTAGGTGTAGGTAACAATATAATTATGTGTCTCCTCTCCTGTCAACTAGCCGAGGTATGAGGAAGCGCGGTACCTGCAATCCTATTGGCCCTACCAAGATCATTCCGTCTTGCGAACAGCCCCACAAACTTTTCTGTTCCGGTGACGAAGAATCTCACATCACAACAATATTATAAATGAGAAAGTTTGTGAGTGTATGTGTGTGTGTGTGTGTGTGTGTGTGTGTGTGTGTGTGTGCTAGTGTGTGTATGTTTGTTACTCTTTCACGCTGAAACGGTTGGACGGATTTGGATAAAATTTAGAATGGATATAGCTTATACCCTAAATTAACACATAGGTTACTTTTTATCCCGGAAAAAAGCATGTCGTTAAAGCGAATAACACGCGAGCAGAGCCGCGGGCAAAAGCTAGTAATGAATAAACCCCGTGAAAGTTGCATTATTTTAAACGTTATTGTTTTGGATCTTACTTAATGACGGTAATACATACAAGTTTTAAATATGGTCAGATTGTAGGACATACTCTAAATTAAAACAACAAATAATGAAAAGTAAGGTACCATACGCAGACGGCGCCAAATTTTTTGTCAGGCGCTACCAATTTAGCGCCTTGTTTTTGAAGCCTTGATGGTGCTTTGGCATGTATATTGTTGTCCTTTACCATAATATTATTATGTTCCGCACCCATACTGTGGGATGGTACGGAACCCTCAGTGCGCGAGTCCGACTCGCACTTGGCCAAGTTATTGTATTTTTTGGCTTGGTTATCCTGCCGTCAGTGTAAACGAGAATGAAGTTGAATAATTTATTAATGCAACAATGTTACGTCATAAAGGTAAACTGCTAAAATCTATTGCATCTTTAAATTTACAGTTTTAGGTATTTTTTAAATTGTTTTAAGCTTCAGTGGCGAAGGGTCCAAATAACACGATTCCCATCGGCTTGTTTAGGAAGTAGCATGGCATCCATACTATATTTCTTTATTCCGTTCTCTTGGCTTTGTCAAAAATTTCGATAAATCTCACTGCGACAAACACAGTTTGCTGACAGGGAGTTGCAAAGTACAAAAAATATCATGTTTTCTTTGCTTGCTTTTCTGAGTAAGGCATATTTTTGGCCGGCTTCCCTTTTTAACTGATAAGCTTATAAGAGTCATGACAGTAGAAAGATCATTAATTGATCCCTAATAACCTTTGTTGCAATATGGTTATTACAGCGTAGGGTTGACCTCTGCCGGCGGATGAGAAGGATGGAGGACCGCCAAGAGTGGTGAAAACTAGGAAAAGCCTATGTCTAGAGGTGGACGAACATTGGCTAGAGGGTGGATAATGATGACGTTGCTATTAGTGGAATCGATAAATATTTCTGTATTTTCTGATTACTTCTTTTATAAAGATGAATGATTATTTCAACTTTCTGGCTTAATAAAAGTGGTCTAGACTATTTCAAGATGATTCAGTCAGTATTAAGATTAGCGACTCAGACATCTCAGAATACTCAGAAACTGAAATTAATTTATGAAGTTTCTAATTTTGGATACTTCAAGATTAAAATATTCTGCAGGGAAGTAAATAAAATTACTAACTCTTAATGGTTGAGTAAAGTTGTACTCACAGGAAAAATATTGTACAAACCCACTTCTCACCCTTATTTGAATGGTAATATAATGAAAATTGAGCCAGCTGATTCCTGATGGTACATATATTACATACTGGTATATTAGTTGCTGGAAGATTGTCCACGTAGGAAAATTACAATAACCTTAGCACTTAGGAAGATTTTGCAAAAATACGGTAAGTTTTTTACGCACTTGGCTGACACACTGCCGTGTTTTCACAGCTATTAAACAAATATAAAGTGTGTACGGTTCGCTAGTCTCAGCTATTACACCTATTCTTCAAAAATATATTTTAGACTAGCCTTTAACCGCGGCTCCGCCGAGTTTATTCAATCTTTGCCCTGTTTTCATTGGGCGTTATTTTATGAACACACCTTATAGCTTAGGTGTTCACCAGGGCCATTATGGTGATAATAAGAAAACCGCATTCAAATCCGTTTAGTGGTTCTTGAGTTAAAACGGAACATACAGACAGACAGAAACACAGACAGACAGACAAAAATTCTCAAAATTATGAAAATTGTATAAGTGAAATAGGTTAATGGCATTTACTGATTATATCACATGTAATTGCTTTGATTGAAATAGGAAAATACATAGGTAACACTAAAAGTTTCCGGAACTGGCCACTTACATAAACAATATTTAAAAATTTATTGCAACATTTGAAAATAGAACTCTTTGGCTGTAGAATGCAGTTTGTTTCATCTGACTGTCTTTTGTTTTTACCTTGTGGCGCCATTTAAAAAATTGTGCGTCTGCATCAACATGGATTTAACTCGGGAAAATTTTCGTAGTATGATTTTCTACGATTTTAAGTGTAATTTGACAGCTCAACAGAGCATCGCTCGGCTTGAAACAGCTTTTGGCAATGAAGCACCATGCAAGACGACTGTTTATAGCTGGTTTGCGGAATTCAAGCGTGGTCGTATCAATCTCAGTGTGAATCTCGCGATGGTCGGCCGTCCACCGCTGTGACCAACAAAAACATCGATGCTGTGCGCCGTATGATTGAAACAGACAGGCATGTGACCTACCATGAAATTCGCGCATCCTTAGAAATAGGCATGAGTCAAATACAATCAATCCTACACAAACATTTGGGTGTGAGAAAGCTGTGCTCGCGGTGGATCCCACACAACTTGACCGAGGCTCAAAAAACGGACCGCGTCACTTGGTGCAGTGCCATGCTTACCAGATTCAACGAAGGTGCGTCAAATTTGGTGTGGGACATAGTAACAGGTGACGAAACATGGATTTATTGCTACGATCCCAAAACAAAGCAGCAATCGAGCGTATGGGTCTTTCAAGATGTGCCGAAACCAACCAAAGTGGCGCGCGTGAAAAGTGCATCTAAGCGGATGATTGCTTCTTTTTTTAATAAAACTGGACACGTGGCTACTGTTGCTTTAGAGAATCGTCGTACCGTGAGTAGTGACTGGTACACGACCATTTGTTTGCCGGAAGTTATTGACGAACTCCGTAAAAATAACCGTAAACGCCGTATCATCCTGCACCACGACAATGCTAGTTCTCACACGGTCAGACAGACAAACTACTTTTTGAAGACGAAAAATGTAGAACTCATGAGTCATTCTGCATACAGTCCCGACCTGGCACCTTGTGACTTTTTTCTGTTCCCAAAAATTAAGAACCAATTACGCGGTCAACGATTTTCATCACCAGAAGAGGCTGTCGAGGAGTATGAAAAACACGTTTTAGAGGTCACCACAGGGGAGTGGCACAAAAGTTTTCAAAACTGGTTTGATCGAATGAAAAAGTGCATAGACGCCAAGGGAGATTATTTTGAAAAACAATAAATTAATTTTGTACCTTTAATAGTATTTTTTCATATTCATTCCGGAAACTTATAGTGCGTCCCACGTAGAATGCCAGGGCGGCTATTCCAGCATTATTTTTCACTCGCAATATCAATCATTAGATATTTGTTTAAAGTTAGATAAATGCCATGCGATGAAAATTAGAGTGACCAAACTACATCAAATACAAACTATAGGATGTAAAGTATGATCTTTTTAAGTTTTCAATATAAAAAAACAATACATATCCACAAAAAATCCATTTTAAAGTCACCCGCAATCTGCCCTCTCAGTTTTTGCGCACGTGCCAGAATTGAGGGCCAGTGATAGTAAACTGAATCGTTTTGTCATATTGGTTATTATTTATTTTATTTGATACTTTCTTTGTACGTTATATTTACAAATAACCCGTACTGTAACATTCAAATATGAAGTACTAAAGCGGCAGTTACTGCTAATAACAAGATATACCAATCTTTGAGTGATTTTATAGCAATTTCATGTATTACTGCAGCCGAGTGGTAGACTCGCTTACTAACTCAGAGAACGTGGATTGAATTCCCGCAGTGCACATCAATTTGTGTTCAGTCTGCGTGCTTCAAGTAAGGCGAGGTTATCCAGAGAAATCTGTCCTGCTTCAACGCTTTCATTTTTCACATGTTTATCCTGCTCAGTGGAAGCGGGCCGCTCAGAAAACTCGCGGTTTTGAGCTGTTTTTATTTATTATTTTGGAATTAGAGGGATGTTAATATAACGGCCGTTTTTATCACATTTTTCACGACGTTTATTTTAATATAAGTTTTATCGTCCAAAACTTAATATAGCCCAAATGAAATGATATTTAGATCATAGTTTAGACCTATCTTTGCGATTTAATCGGATCGAGGAAAGTGTAAGCAACCGTGTATCGAACAGTCGAAATATTAATATCAATGAGTGAAATATGACACATGTTTTTTGTTGAATTTTGTCGTCGCTTTTAATTGGTTGAAAATTAATTTGAAAACAGACAAAATGGGATAACATGAAAACATTTCAATAAAATGAAAAATCACCTATCCACAACACATAACAAATACAATCCAAATTCAAATTCAAATTCGGATACAATGCCACCCTTGTAAAGTCAATCAGTGAACAGTTATAAATAACTGTCGATATCTGTCTGCTGTTCAATTTTATTCTAATACTAGCTTGTGCCATCGGCTTCGCCTGCGTTGATTTAGTTTTCGGCTAGTCCTACATCGAATCTGTTAATATTCTTCGGGCCATTAATTTTATAGTACGTATTTCAATTTTACTTTTGCTTCTCATGAAAATAATTTTATATTTCTGACCCCTATGTCTACCTACATAGTAAGTAAAGAGTGTTGGATTTGGTACAACAGTGAAAGAGTTTTTAAAATAGGTTCAGTAGTTAGGGAAACAATTATACCTAGCTTAACTACTATGTCTTAGTGAAGTCTAAGCATTACAACATAATAGAGAAAAAAAAAATACTGTGCAGATTGAACAAAAATTATAGGCCTACAGATTACAAACTCAATAATATTATTTACAGGTCATTCACATTACATATTATTACAGTTAATTACATTTTTAATTTTTACACAATTATAATATATTAAATTCATTAAAATATAGAGTGTTTGTACAATTTTATTTATTTTACAATATAATTTTTTGTAATGTAATATTCCTTGACATTATAAAATACTTTTTGTAGTAGCGATGTTTTTAATCTAGTTAGGAATGTTGTGTTTTCTTCACAATACTTAATCCCATCAGGAAGTGCAGTGTATATTTTGGATCCTGCTATATACACGGATTTGGTAGATTTTGATAATTTAAAATTATCAATTAGAATGGCGGGTTTGGTAGGATTGGTAAGTTGCTTTTGTTTGGTGAACACGAATGAATTCTTCCCTGAAATTAAGTAAAGCCGGTATAATTTATCAATTAACAGCATCATGAAAAAACGTCATAATCCCTTTTTAGTTTTGCTTCAAAAAACATTAAATAATTTAACTTCAATGCAAAATGCACCGGTAGGTAACATGCATTCCAGCCATTCCCATTTCACGCCAGAACGACCGGGGCAGCGAAATGACACACTTTGAGAAAATCGATAGAGAAAGATATTTCGGTAGAGAAATGAGACGCCAGACGCCGACGCGGCATCTTGCAGAGGTGCTTTAGAATTTTTAATAACTTCAGAACTGGAGAATTGGTATTTCGATAGATTTTCAGGGTACCCCGAAAATGACAACCCTTTTATGCCGCGACATAACTCGAAAATAGTTTGGCCAATCGAACTGAAACTTATTTACATATTTTATGGTTATACCTATATTATAAAATCATATGTACTCGTACCTATCTTTCAAGAAAGTAAGCAGAGACTACATATCTCCATCTGCTACGATCCTGACACATCTCTTTTGCTTATTCAACATTCATCAATCGAGGCAAACAAGTGCTCTGTCTCCTGTTCCGTTATTCAGTGCTTTGCAATTTTTCAGAGGTTGTCTAGAAGAAAACGCTTTAAGCGATAAGGATTTTAATAATATCATTAAAACTCACGTGAGCTGACATAGTAACTCAGAATACAGAACAAACCATACTAAGTTAGTTATCAGTAAAAACCCGGCTTTATTACTATTGACTATAATGCCAACTAAGGACAACATTCATCTTGATGGTGCTAAAATTGTATCGGTGTAACAGTTGGCATATTTTATGGTCCATAGTAATCATATGTTAGTTTTAAAGTCGAGTATTTAGAAATATTTTAAATAAGTTTGTTTGTTTGTTTCAGGAGAGAAGTAATGTATCTAAATGTGTATTTTAAGTAGATTTTATCTTTCTAAGTATACATTGTTTCTTACCATACTTCTGTGCAACAAAGTGTTAACTGTACGATAAAATCGGATTCAAAACGTGTTTATTCGTTGTATGAGCCCATTTCGCACTTGGTTGGGCATCCCTTATGATGAGAGTCAATCTCTTTATGGTTTCTTTCAATTGCTCCTTCTGAAACATAAATAAAAAAAGGCTTTTTGTAACGCAAATAGAAGTATTCTACCTGGTAAGAAGCTGCCGCCAATAGACCTTTTCGGTTTGCGAACTCTTTTGATTCGGATGATTGGATTTGAATAGAAAATTTCCTTTCTTATGGTTCGTCGAAAAAGTAAAGCATTATTTTCTTCAGTTCCATTTTGCTTTCGTTACTTAGACTGGAGGTTTCCACTCTTTTTCTACAAAGATGTTATGTTTATAATAGCAGTGGTAGTTCAGTTAGAAGGCTGGATGTTCAATCTTAAGACTTGGGTTTGAATCTTACCGTTGACCGGTAAGTTTTCAGAATTCATGTACATATAATATTATACGGAGGTTAATGGATTCAACCTGGGGGCATCCATAAATTACATGACACATATTCGGCTGAATTTTGACCTCCCCCCCTCCTCTAGTGACAATTGACATCTTAGTGACATCCTTCTTACCCCCTCTCCCCTATGTCACGTGACTTTTATCAAACGCAGAAAAAAATACAGTTTATCCATCCATGGACTACTGAGACTCTCTTGCACTGTCACAATAGGTAAAAGGTTGCTAATTATTTTTACAAAGATACTTAAAGTAATAATACTTGTATTTATTAAATTGAAAATTGTCATGTGCCATTTGTTCAGACCCCCTACCCTCTTCGTGACCCAAAGTGGCACTGGACAACCACCCCCCTCCCCCCTCTAATTAGCGTCACGTAATTTATGGACGCCCCCTCCTTGCACTTTTTTCTGCTGGGTAGAAACTGGGCACGATTCAAGAACACATGTATACATAAAATTTAAGAAGTGGTAGAAAAAAATCCAGAGAATAGGCCCTATTACTTTCTGTTAAATCTGTTTATGCTAGCAGACAATATTTCAAACAATAAGCGTATCTGTTTAACTTAATCAACCTAAATATATACCCAATGTAAAAAGTCGATAACAAAATGGTTAAAGCTATGAGCAAATTGAGACCTTATTGCAAATCCCTGACTTAACTTTATATATTTATTACATCTAAATACCTACTTATTCTTAATCTTGCAATCACTCTTACAAACTTTTGACACCCTCACTATGCAATCCCGCACACACACACACACACACACATACATACATATCCTCACCCCCTAGTGGTTAAATTAAATCTGATTCCAAGACCTCGGTCGTAGGACTAGGGTTTTTCACAATCATAAACATTACACTCACCTACATACACTCACACAGACCTTAATTTTAAACAATAGTAACATTTAATGTAACCTACATTTTAACTTAATTTTGTTTTCATTCAAAAATTATATTTGCCATGCTTAACTTTAATCATGTAGTTATGTTAGTTATGGAAGAGCGGAGCCTCCTAAGACAGGTATTTTTTACTTAAAAGGGGGCTCCAAAACCTTGTTAAAAATGTATGATTAAGTTATGGAAAATAAATTATTTTGTATCTTGTATTTGTATTTGTATTATATACCCCTGAGGTGAAGTTGCAAAAAATTTGGTCCCAGAGAATTGTCCTGTGTCTTCCGAGTCCAACGGTATCCTCATTTTTGTTCTCAGATGATTTCTTCCAGAGGTATAGGTGCCCTATCAAACGTGAGCCAAAAAATAAGGAGCCCGAGATGTACACTTGTATAGTGGGAAGTTTTATCCCAACCGAATAAAGTGCAAGTTTGGATAGAACCTCACTTTCCTTACCACTTGCTGACTGTAAAGGAAAACACTGTTTGTGTTTGCTGTAAAAAGCGTGTATTTGTAAAGTGCGTTTCATGGGATAGTACCTCTGCTGTAATGTTGGATCCCCTGTCTTCTAAACGTAATGATTGGATAAAACGAAATTCTATAAACAGGGATTGGATGATCCAAACTGGATTGCATTGCTACCATCATACAGCAGAGGTATACTTTAACTGAAGTGAACCTTATCACCCCCTATTACGTTAGGACGTGAAAAGCGTCGGTGAAAAAATGGTGTCACTAGTGTTTACTGTTCTAGTGACAGTCCTCACTTGAAATCCCATTTGACACCCTCTCGGGGATATATACTCATATGTAACTAGCTTTTGCCTTGAAAACAAAAGAATATGATTTTTTGAACGACAATATCACCATATTTTACCAAAGTGCTAAAAAGGAAAAACTTGAAGGGTCTGCTGTTGTCCGTTGAGGAGATCCCGTACCCACCTTCCAGTCCCATCATCAGACCATGGTCACCATGTGAAGTTAATATATTTCATGTTTTTTGAAGCAAAACTAAAAAGGGATTATGACGTTTTTTCATGATGCTGTTAATTGATAAATTATACCGGCTTTACTTAATTTCAGGGAAGAATTCATTCGTGTTCACCAAACAAAAGCAACTTACCAATCCTACCAAACCCGCCATTCTAATTGATAATTCTAAATTATCAAAATCTACTAAATCCGTGTATATAGCAGGATCCAAAATATACACATAAAGTGCTAGTAAAGACCAATCAAATAAGCCCAAACTCGAAGGGTCTGCTGTTATCCGTTGAGGAGATCAAATAACGACCTCCCAGTCCCATCAGCAGACCCTGGTCACCATGTTTTACCAAAGTGCTAATAAATACCAACTAAATAAACCTAAACTCGAAGGGTCTGCTATTGTCCGTTGAGGAGATCCCGTACCCACCATTCAGTCCCATCATCCGACCCTGGTCACCATGTTTTACCAAAGTGCTAATAAATACCAATCAAATAAGTCCAAACTCGAAGGGTCTGCTGTTTTCCGTTGAGGAGACCCCGTACCTACCTTCCAGTCCCATCATCAGACCCTGGTCACCATGTTTTACCAAAGTGCTAATAAAGACAAATAAAATAAGCCCAGACTCGAAGGGTCTGCTGTTATCTGTTGAGGAGATCCCACCTCCCAGTCCCGTCATTAGATCTGTCACCATGTTCTATAAAAATACTCATTATACCGATCAAATAAACTTAAACTCAAGAGGTCTTCTAAAAAAACATTAACCAGTGGATGATTGAAACCCCGACGATGAGACTACATACGATTACGCAAGGCGTACGTACAGTACATACCACATGATTAACTAAAAATCTTATTGAATTTTATAGTCAGTTCAGTAGTTCTAGATATTACCCATTATATGAAAACAAACAAACGAATAAATCTTTCTTCTTTATATAGTGTAGACAAACTTTAACGTGGGTTGATTTGAACCAGATTGCGTCAAATCCTCGTCAAATCCGATATTTTGAAACATACAGCGCCAACTAGTGTAATAAAATAAAAACCATTTCAACGCCAGCTTACTGAGTTGTTATCCAGAGATGGCGTTTTCTAAGGACTTGAAAATAAAAATATTTTAGTTATTGGTCTTTGCTCAGTCAAGAAATATAATTTAAGCATTAATATTTTTTATAGAAGAAAATATTTTTCTGAAAATAAAATAAAACAATAATAAGTGAAAACAAATTCTACCAGTCGGGGTTTGAACCCGAGACGATCGACTACGCTATGGTGGCGAACCTTCCATGTCTCACTAAAATTCTCATTGCGCTGCTCCCTTTGGTCATAGCGTAATGATACATAGCCTTAAACCTTTCCGAAGAAACGTTTTATCTTTCAGTGAAAACTGCATCAAAATCCATTAAATGGTTCTCAAGTTACAAGCGAACGAACGGACAGACAGACATATAGACGGACAGACAGATAGACAGACAGACAGACAGACAGACGCTGTATTTTATATATTATGTATCGAGAAGATGAATAATTATTCGAATTGGTTATTGTTTATTCTATATTTATTATCAATAAATAAAAGAACGTGTATTAAAAACCAGATAGGTGAAAGTATTTAACTAATTCTTTTAAGAATTTATTTAATTCAAATTAGTTGAACAACAATGAAGTAATGTAAAAGCGGCCATTTTTTTACTGTAATTAAGGACATAAAGTTGATAATACAATCTCATTAAATACTAATAACTGCATAATAAATTGCCCTAACCATTCCGGAGTTATATCATCTGTCACTTTGATCTGTCGAAGAAAATCTGCAAAAATTATTAATTCAACATTTTTGGGATATACCGTTTCGCAAATTCAACGTTTTTCGAATTTAACATTCGAGGAATTCAACATTTTGGGCCTGAAGGAGACAGATAGACTGACATACAAACACTGGAGTTTAAAAAAAATTGCTTGAGTACATCGTCATGTCATTAATGTGTAATAGTCGTACACCCACGTTTCATCGACGATTATCATGTCTCAGCGTGATGGGTGATACGTCGCCGTACTTGGGGCACAAATATGGCCACCACAGCTTAACGTCTAACGAAGCACGCAGACCGTACACAATTGTGCCTCCCAGGATTTGAGCCCGCAACCTCTGGAAGTCTTATCAAATAGACGACTGAGCTACCAGTACAACATTCATATATAGGTCTAGTGACAAATATTGCAACTTCGGCATTCGCGAAATCTATGAATAATCGCATTTAATGACGTCTTATGACAACTTAAGAGAATAGGTTCCGATTGCATTGATCGTTGTTACTCCATGCCGAAAAACCTGCAGTGCGAGAGGGACGAATTCTGGAAAATTATCAAAATGACGACTGAGATACCAGTACAACATTCATATATAGGTCTAGTGACAAATATTGCGACTTCGGCATTCGCGAAATCTATGAATAATCGCATTTAATGACGTCTTTTTTATGGGCTTGTCAAAAACATAAGGATAAAAAAAACTTAGCCGACAAAACACGAAGTCGCAATATTTTTCACTATAGCTGATAGGTGGTAGAGCTGATGCCGGGCTCGACTGTGGAGGTACCAGCATCTTACTCGGAAATCCTCCCGAAGTTATTCGGGGGAGGGTAAGAGAACAGCTCTCAGGCAAAACCAGGCGGCCCACCATTGTCTGGGACCGATGGATGGCGGTATATCCATCCCCAATTGTCAGGCCTTATATAAAAAAAGACTGGTGACGGGCAGCGGCGTCACTGGTGCAAAGGTTTCGGCACTGCGCTCACCAACCCGCCTGCCCAGCGTGTGTGAGTCCCATTTCTCCCAGGAGGACCGCCAAGAGTGGCGAAATCCTGGAAAGGCCTATATCCAGCAGTGGATGAAACAGGATGGATGGATAGCTGTACCTATGTGTATATTCGAACCGCTTTAAGTCAAGATGACCAGCATAGCTAGCATCGATGAAAATAATAGAGAAGTTTTGTCTCTCAAAGAAACGTTTGACCAATGGAAACGCAGGCACGTGATCGTCGCCTCGACAAAACTATTCGTCCTGCGTGTCCATTGGTCAAATGTTTCTTGGAGAGACGAAATTTCTCTATTCGTGTCATATATGCTAGCTATACTGGTGTGTATCCGATATTTACTGCTCTCAGAGCGTTTAGGGAGGTGTAATTTGTAACACAGACTGACAAAGTCTTCCCCATAAAACATGCGACACAATCGTGTCTTTGTCAGAAAACAGGGTAAGGATTTCTCTTTATAATTTCCATTAGTTTTATTGTAAAACACTGATGATTGGATGAAGTCTCAGATCAACAATTATACGCGCACTATAAGTTTCCGGAATGAATATGAAAAAATACTATTAAAGGTACAAAATTAATTTATTGTTTTTCAAAATAATCTCCCTTGGCGTCTATGCACTTTTTCATTCGATCAAACCAGTTTTGAAAACTTTTGTGCCACTCCCTTGTGGTGACCTCTGAAACGTGTTTTTCATACTCCTCGACAGCCTCTTCTGGTGATGAAAATCGTTGACCGCGTAATTGGTTCTTAATTTTTGGGAACAGAAAAAAGTCACAAGGTACCAGGTCGGGACTGTATGCAGGATGACTCATGAGTTCTACATTTTTCGTCTTCAAAAAGTCGTTTGTCTGTCTGGCCGTGTGAGAACTAGCATTGTCGTGGTGCAGGATGATACGGCGTTTACGGTTATTTTTACGGAGTTCGTCAATAACTTCCGGCAAACAAATGGTCGTGTACCAGTCACTACTCACGGTACGACGATTCTCTAAAGCAACAGTAGCCACGTGTCCAGTTTTATTAAAAAAAGAAGCAATCATCCGCTTAGATGCACTTTTCACGCGCGCCACTTTGGTTGGTTTCGGCTCATCTTGAAAGACCCATACGCTCGATTGCTGCTTTGTTTTGGGATCGTAGCAATAAATCCATGTTTCGTCACCTGTTACTATGCCCCACACCAAATTTGACGCACCTTCGTTGAATCTGGTAAGCATGGCACTGCACCAAGTGACGCGGTCCGTTTTTTGAGCCTCGGTCAAGTTGTGTGGGATCCACCGCGAGCACAGCTTTCTCACACCCAAATGTTTGTGTAGGATTGATTGTATTTGACTCATTCCTATTTCTAAGGATGCGCGAATTTCATGGTAGGTCACATGCCTGTCTGTTTCAATCATACGGCGCACAGCATCGATGTTTTTGTTGGTCACAGCGGTGGACGGCCGACCATCGCGAGATTCGTCACTGAGATTGATACGACCACGCTTGAATTCTGCAAACCAGCTATAAACAGTCGTCTTGCATGGTGCTTCATTGCCAAAAGCTGTTTCAAGCCGAGCGATGCTCTGTTGAGCTGTCAAATTACACTTAAAATCGTAGAAAATCATACTACGAAAATTTTCCCGAGTTAAATCCATGTTGATGCAGACACACAATTTTTTAAATGGCGCCACAAGGTAAAAACAAAAGACAGTCAGATGAAACAAACTGCATTCTACAGCCAAAGAGTTCTATTTTCAAATGTTGCAATAAATTTTTAAATATTGTTTATGTAAGTGGCCAGTTCCGGAAACTTTTAGTGTTACCTATGTAGTGTTGTTTCGTTGATATAATTGAACCTTTACCCACTTGTTACCCTGTTTGTATAAGAAATTTCACCAGTCCCCAAGACAGGTACATATACTAATACTACCTTAACCTGCTAGGATCTTAAAATACTCTATCTTCAGTTTATGAAATTATGGATAATAACGTGGGCATTATCGTATTATACTCGTATATGTGTCCTCTTTTAGATATAACCTGAAAAATTATTACCTTTCATCTCTCTGAATTACTCGGCTGGCTATGCTACTTTGTTTGTATCTATATATTTATTTATATATATGTATTTGTATGTAGTGTATTATATTTAAGTAATAGGCTTGAAGAAAATTGTTTTCTTTCTGCACAAAAACAATTAAGTATCTAATTTGTACAATTTTCATTTTCCTAATACCATCGGTTGACTGGAAAAAATTTCTTTAAGGAATAAGTCCACCCTTGCCTTCTGTTTTTCTGTATTCTGTGTTTTTATTTTTTATTTTCTGTGCAATAAAGTGTTTATTCATTCATTCATACACATGTACACATTCGGCGTATCATAATTTGCCTAGGCCAACGTGTTATAGGCCAAGGTAGATCGTATCTATCAAAACAAGCTTTGTCTCGCTCCGCTCCACTTCGCTGGGCTTTCCAAATTTATTTACATGTTAATTTGGTGATTTTCTATTTATACTGCCAATGCAAATCATAATATGAAATTAAATGAAATATGAAATGAAATGAATTAAAATAAAATAAAATGAAATTAACTATTTTGCCAAATTCTCCGATTTGCTGTCGATGACATGCCAACTATAACAAGAATATTGAAAAGGCGGTCATCAGACCTACATGACTTTTGTGGCCCAAATTTTGGCTTCACCGTAAAAAGTGAAACTCATAAAACAGGCTAAATTTGTATAAATCCTAGCTTAGTAATAGACTGTTGGATAAATTCTAGCTAAGTAATGGTTTGTTTCCACAATCTCAGTAATAATTACAGCTTTTAATTCCACCGACAACCTTAATTTGGTGGCAACACTCCTCCCGGTGACCTCAGAGGGCACGCCTTACATTTCGTAATGGCCGCGGGTTTTTGCAATTTGACTAAATTTGCATGTTAAATGAAATACTAGAATTTCGTACTCTTATATTTTCCCTGACCATGTCAGTGTTGAAGCCAGCTGTCTGAATGGTATAATAATAATAATAATAATAAAATTTCTTTATTCCAGCCAGATTTACATAAATACAATAAAAATCAGGCCATATTACACACAAAAAAAGAAAACTAAAAAAGAAAAAATAATAAACTCTATAGTACACCAAAGCTTGCGTGATATTGTCGCCACTTCTTATGCACGGGGCTCTGAGTCCACTCGGTGCAGCTACGTAAGATGGTGTTATTAGTGGCTAGGAGACGCGCGCGCATTGATGCTGACCGCGCACGCAGCAGCGCGGGGAATGTTGGCGTGCGGCCCGCGGCGTGCATACCGCTCGCGCTGCAACGCCAAGGAAGATGGAATATTGCGCGGTAGGCGTTATTATACTGAACGCGCATCGCACTCAGTGCAGCTTTGGTGAAATTTGTCCAGAGTTCTACCGTGTATACATTGGCGCAGTAAGTCATAAATAGCAGGCGTTTGACCTCTGCGCTACATCTGTAGAACCTCCGGGCGATCATATTAGCCCGCACGCTCGTTGCTCGACGTTGACGTTCAATGTCATCGCTGTCAGACAGGTCACTTCGCAGTGTATGTCCGAGATATGTCACCTTATCGACTCTGTGTAAGATCCTTCCGTTCAGTACTAGGGTTGGGACTATACTTGGAGTGTGAGCCGATTCAAACACCATGAAGACTGACTTGTCAGCATTATAAAGAGTAACTCGCGCGCTAAATTTCAAGTTTATATGCTCTGTAGTTACGAATAATAAATATAAACATGAAAGTACACAAACAATATTTTTTAATAGTTCTTCATCAATGCAAGGAAATTTTTAATTTTCTTATTGAGGCTTGCTTTGAATTTTATATGAGATCACATACCATTATGTACATTAATCTTCACTAATATTATAAAGAAGAGGTGTTTGGATATAGGAGATAATCTCAGGAGCTACTGATCCCATTCTGAAAATTCTTTCACTACTTAATAGGAAACTACATTATTCCCGAGTGCAGGCTATATATTTTTCCCCGGGAATAAGCACTTCCCTAGAGACATAGCCACTTATTAAATTCACACGGGTAATTTTTAGAAATACTGAATCGATTTTGAAAATTCTTCACTGTTGTAATGGTTTGACTCCTCACTTGGACATCCATCTATCCATGAGCCCGTGTTCGTCCACTGCTGGACATAGGCCTTTCCTAGATTTCGCCACTCATGTCGGTCCTCCGTCTTCCTCATCCAGCCGCCACCCACAACGTCCTTTAGGTCGTCGGTCCAGCGGTCACGAGGTCGGCTTACACTACGCTTTGCTGTACGCAAACATATGCTATAGTTTTTCCCTGGGTACGGGCAGTTCCTCAAGGACATAGCTATTAATTAAATTAGTGTGGATAATCTCTGGAACTACCGAAATAATTTTCAAAATTCTTTCACTGTTGTAATGGTTAGTCTCTTTACGTAGATATAGGCTATAATTTGTTTCCTGAGAGCAAGCAGTTCCCTGGGGACATAGCCGTTAATTAAATTTAAGCATTTTAAATTACTACTACTACTAAACCATTTTTGTGTGAAAACATCTGTGATAATTTCAACAGTCTAACTATCTTGGTTCATGAGATAGAGCCTGGTGACAGACGGACAGACAGACGGGCAGCGGAGCCTTAGTAATAGGGTCCTGTTGGTTACCCTTTGGTTACCGAACCCTAATAAGGATTATAATATATTTATATTAATTAACATACGACTAAAAACATACTATTTATTTTAAATAACAATAGAAACTTATATAACATAAAAAGTTATTTATTAATTTCATATTAATGAAGTTAAAAGGAAAACGATCACAGCTAAGTAGGCTTTACAGGTTTACGAGTACAGGTCGCGCCAAACTTTTAATCCCCTCTAAACACGACAATGTATGGGTCTCTCTTCAAAATGTATGGGACTAGAAGTTTGGCGCGATCTTTATTAATAAATTCTTTTCAGTGAATAATATTTGTCTATGATAATATTGCCAAATAGATCAAAGTAGAAACACCCAGTTCTAGACACAAAGGGATGAAAAACAATGGGACACGCATTAGCACAATTTGGTGGGCACTTTGTTAATTATCTCTTTTTTTAAAGACTGTTCAACGGTGGGAATTTTACTTTCAGGTAAAAGATTTTTAAAGAATCGAATGCCATATATTACTGGCAAAAAAACTCCCCTAAGTTTTATTTTTTGCGGGTCCGTAGTACCTGAAAGGTAAAAGGAACCTTTATGGTGAGACTCCGTTGTCCGTCCGTCCGCATGTCACAGCCTCATAACTTTAGCACCGTTAAAGATAAAGACTTGAAATTTGCTAAAAAAATAGCATTCACTTGCCTACATAATATAGTGTAAAAACAAAAGTGAGAAAAATAAAAAAAATGTCCTAAAGAGACAATATGGGTATCAAATTGTAGATATTAAAGAGATATACTTTTACTATATTTACTGTCACCAATTTCGAGAAATCTTTGAAAAACCACAAAAAATGCATGTCCCCCCTCCTTATTTCCGCAAATGGTGGACCGAAAAATATGAAAAATATCACGATTATAGATATACTTGGCCAATTACAGAAAAACTATAGCAATTCAAAAATGTTGAACGCATATGAGAAATATAAAAATAAATGTAAAATAAATAAGAAAAATATTTTATAAAAATACAATATGGGTATCAAATTGTAGATATTAAAGAGCTGATTATAAAAATATATACTTTTACGATATTTACTGGCAATGATTTCGAGAAATTTTTCAAAAACCACAAAATATGCATGTCCCCCCTTATTTCCGAAAATGGTGGACCGAAAAAAAAGAAAAGTCATGGTGATTTGAGATTATGTAAAGATTACAGAAAACTTATAGCGGTTGAGAAATTCAAGATGGTAAAATGACAAAATTAAATTTTTCATCCTCGAGTTTTATTTCGAGTACGGTATAAAAATATTTGTGTCTCTCTTTTGCGGTACAATCAATTCTTAGTTATAATAAACAGTTATGGGCATGATTTTGAATACTTTTTTCCTGACTGCCGAATTACGGAACCCTAGGTATGCGAGTCTGACTCGCACTTGACCGGTTTTTTTGTTATCCATATAAAAACGCAAATAAAATGAAAATCTGGATAAAACTACAAACGTGATAAAGGATCTACATCTTGTTGTGTTTTCCTATATAATCCAGATCCATAAATAAAAACACTATGCACTTCGTTGTTGAAAACTAAACTGGTGCATTCCCCAACTTAAGGAATGGAACCGAATTATTTGATTGAAAGTCTGGCATCCTCATTACTGATCCTTCACTACTTCACAGAAACAAAAACCTTTGTTAATTAGATTATTATTATTTTATCTTCTTTAGCTTTAGTATGCATTGTTCTATAAAAACATAGTAACTTAATAAATTCCAAGAAAATTACGCATAAATTCAACCGTTTGGTAACAACAGCAGTTAAACAAGAGCAATAATTATTTACTCTAACTTTAGATAGGTTTAATTTTACAGTAGCTACAGCTTTGTAATATTTTAAGGCAGGGTTTGTTGATTATATTACGGCATATACTCGTACAATATCGTGATATATAATATATAATTTGATATTTATGTGGATATATTATACCAATTGATATTTTACTGTCTTCTGAACTAGAGCAGACTGATGTTTACTGGCAACACTTGGCGTAAACGACAATTGAGATTATTTTCCCAAAATGGAAATTTTATCAGAAGTTGGGACAGCTGGCTTTTTATTGAAATTCAAACCTTATATATCATAAGGTTTAGTTTACATGAGGTATTCTCCTACAGTAAATAATCCTCTCTTTCACTGAAGGTTGTATCCCCACAAAAACATTAATGTAAAAAAGGGGCCGGTTCAGTACAAAGGCAGAGCAGGATTGTCGGCTTTGCCAAAAAAAACAACTGAGATCATATTAGTGCCGCGGCTTCTGGAGGCTCCTTCAGTCATAACTGCAATAACGTCCAATGTTGTTCACTTGTCTTAAAAGAAAGTATGTAGTAGAATATATATAACTTTGAAAGTCTTAACAGCTAAATTCTTAGCGTCTTAAAGTTACGTCATATATTCAAATAATTGACTACGAAATCTTGCCAAGTTCTACAAATTCAGTAGTAAGGATATAATATCGTATATTTGACGTTTGATATTTATTATAAATATCGATTTTTGCGAACCCTGTTTTACGGTTGTTTACGGTTATATTTCATCGTCCAAAAGTTTTTTCAGTCATTTCCTTCACCGTTAACAAGTGGTCACTTTAAAATACTATGAATACTATGCCCATGAATTGGTGCTCGGCAGGATTTGAACCCTAATTTCAATGTTGAGAGTCTAGGATCCTATCGACTAAGCTACTGCTGATTTATTTCAGTTCTTGTTATACAAGTTGAATATCTCGTATATCAGGTGAAAGAAACGTTTCGAAAAGCCCAATATCTTACGAAAGTGAAAGGTCGTGAATAAATAAACTTCCCGTTTACTTGACGTGGCATATTTCCCAGTTTCTACCTTCGTTTCTTTGAAAATAAAAACAAAATAACGAAGGTTGATGGCTGAACATGTTTGCTACGTAAATCGCTACGCCAACGTAGTCAGAATGTTGTAAATTTGCTACGAGATGCGCCGCGGCCGTAGCGAGCATATTTAAAACGATAAAACTAAAACCTTAAATGATTTTTCATGTAAAAAAAGTATTCTGTACACGTCTTCTGCTTCTGTAATAGTTCCAAAACAAAGATAACGAGCGTGACATCGTATAGTTGTGAAAACAACAGCCATATTTCCTCATTATCTTCCAAACCATGACTTGTTCGTCAGTTATAAACTAAAGGAACGATGAATTTACTAATGAACTAAAGTTTCTGCTTTAATTTTAGTTCTTATTTGGGCAAAATAAAGTTCAATTTCAACTGCACAGAGCTTCAGCCTGCTCTGCAGTCAGCGTTTCTCTAATAAAGTCGTTAAGGTTGGACTATTATAATTCCCTATTTTCAGTATTCGTCGACCAGTACTCAACCTTCTTTCTGCAGAGAAATCCAAAAGTTCTTAAGGTTGTGCTCCTAATTACTAGTTTTAAGCACTTTTGTAAAAGATGACTACTTATACTGCGCGCCACATGACTTGAACCTGCGCGGTAGCCGATTTATAGCATTTTGATCTTTATCTCCACGTTTAAAAGGGCGCGGTTCCGCCATCTCGGATCAAGTTATGCGCCGCGAATTATACAAGGAACAATGGCTCACTCAAGCAAAAATAAAAACTTTTTTCCGTTGAAATCGAGTATTTAACAGCTGTAATTTGTTAGGACTCTACGAATATATGAGTTCGTATTTATTGAGCAATTTTAGTCGTTTAAATTATTTGAATATTTATTGGAGCTTGGATATCTTAAAAATAAAGATCGCGGCAGCAGTGTACTTAGACCATTTAACACGGGACCTGCCAAAGCGCGACTCTTAATACTGAAATTATTCTGCCGTTTTCCACGGGAGGGGAGGTAAACACGCACAGCACACATTTACTCATTCACGCACACTCCTGCGAAAAATTGATATGTCACACTAAATCAAAAGCTGCAACACAAACACAAAACGCGCACAATCAGAACAAATTGTTCGTGTACTTCGGCAGAGGGGGATAAGTGCGCATGCCTAGTCCCGCGTTATATGGTCTAAGATTGTGTAGCATATCTTAAACTTTTTTGAAAACAGAGGGTTTAATAATTAGTTAGAATTTTAGGGCCAGTGTCTAACTTGAGAAAATTTCTTCAAACGACATTTAATGGACGAATGAGCCAATGACAATCCTACATTTCTGCTCCTGCTCATATAATGTTATGTTATTGAATTCAACTGCTTTCAAGTTTTTGGTTAATGTCTAGCTATAACACAACTAGCATATTATTGATATTTGCAGGCTTATATTAGAGCTCTGAGTAGCATAGGGGTGGTATAGTGAAGTAAAAATCAATATTGGGTAATACAATTAATAAAGATTAAAATTAAATTAAATTAAAAGATTTCTATTGGTGTTTTATACCATCCATCACTTCATAGTGGCTAGGTTTTTAGCTATTTTGCGACTTTGAGCTGCTGAAAGGTTCCTGGTTGTATACTATGTTTGTAATAGCTGTATTTATAACTGGTTTACATCTGCTTATAAGAGCAGTGGTTGTGATGGATTAGTAGCATTAATCTGTGAAGTTTTCATTATCGCTCAAACTAAAGTACAGGTGTAGGCAACCTTTGGTAAGCCGTGGGCCAAACGATCATGCATGGTCACTAGCCTTTGCCTGCGGTTCCGCCCGCATTTTTTCTATCTCTACCCGTTTTTTTTTGCTTGGGCGTTTGTTTATGAACACGCCTTATAGCCCAGTTGATCAGGGTCAATACGATGATAATAAAAAAAAACACATCCAAATCCTTTAGAGTTTTAGAGTTAAAACGGAACATCCGTTTATACAGACAGACGGACATAGAGATAGACGGACGCAATCGTTAAACCGCAGCTTTAATTTATACTTTTATAAATTAAAGTAATATAATAAACTAGAATATTACATACTAGCCTTTGCCCGCGGCTCCACCCGCGTTTATTTATCTTTGGCCCGTTTTCGGTTTTGCGTTATTTTATAGTCTATGTGTTGATCAGGGTAATTAATGATATTAAAAACAACCGCATCTAAATCCGTTGAGCGTTCTCGAGTTAGAAAAGCGTTTATTCATTATTTTCCCAGTTTCCGGCTTGAACGTTATTTTATGAACACCCCTCATACCCTATATGTTGACCAGGGACACTAAGATGATAATTAAAAAATCGCATACAAATCCGTTAAGTGGTTCTCGAGTTAAAATGGAACATACATACAGACAAAAAAATCTGAAAATTGTGGTTTTTAGGCCTCGGTAATTTTGTTTAAAAATTTCCCGATAGTATTCAAGACACGACCTTTTTACTACTTTATTAGTATTGTAAGATTATAATAGTATTTAGAGTATTCCAAAGCGACGGATATCTCTATAAAAACACATTCGGCCAATAAATTTACCACGGCCGGCCTGTACTTAAAGTTGCGTAAAAAATTTGTCGTATGGAAATCCGTGACGGGCCGGTAACTCTTTAATGTTCCCAAACCGCAAAATAGCAATGCGTTTTGAAATATTTCAGAAAATCGGGAGAATTTAAGATACTTGCAAAAATTAAATCATTTCTTTGCAACAAAAAAATAAAATTATTATTTTTACACGATTTCTAGGTAATTAAAGTTTGGCCAGCGAATCGTGGCACAACTTTATCTGACACTGACACGGGTACGGAAAAATGTCAGGGTAAAGTTCAGGCATGATTCTCGGGCCAAATTTCGACTAGCGAAACTTGTTTCCAACATGGATTTACCAAATATTATTATTAGAGTGCCTTACGAACCAGGAAAGATAAATTAGAAACAAATGTAAAGACAAGAATTTGAAAAATCTCCTCGGGCCAGGATTCGAACCTGCGACCTTTTGTTTCCCAGACAAGCGCGCTACCAATTACGCCACCGAGGTACTTACCTAGACCGTTGTATTTTTCCACCATACTTGTCCACCGAATTTTTTTGTAACTATTTGATCAAACTAGCTTGTAATGCACATACTGGACGCTCACGAGGGCGAATTTTTTCAAATTCTTGTCTTTACATTTGTTTCTAATTTATCTTTTCTGGTTTGTAGTTCACTCTAATAATAATATTTAATGTATTCCAAAGCGATGAATTTCGCAATAAAAACATAATCATGGATTAACCAGTTTGAACTGAACTAGTGGCTTAAAATAAAATAATACATGCCATCACTTTTTAATTTAGTACACAGTGCAATATTTAAACAGAGATGTCTTGCTTACTTTGCAAATATATTCAAATACGGATGCGTGTGTTTTACCGTTTAATTGTAAAAATCGGTAGAAATGCATGTAGTTTGGAAGGTTGGGGGATGAAGTCTAAAATCGGTAGATCTCCCGAAAAATCGGGAGGTTCGGTAACACTGTTGCTCTTAAGGTGACGCCACGAAGTTTTGGCGCCATGGATCTCCATTTTTCTCAGCAATAAAAAAACGTATGTAATTACCAATTTATATACTAGATTAAGCATTTCATTGACATTATTTTGCCCGAAGATTTAGTTGATTGGTTAATTTTCATAGCAGAGAAAAAAATATTTAGAAAACCTCTTTTAAAACAGAGATTTCTATTTTACTGAAAAGCGGGAGCGAAAAACCTCTAAGTTTTTTATTTAAATTACAAATACACTTCAATATGGCCGATTGGATTTATTCAATTACTTATAGTTATCATTTTAAATGAAAAATACGGTTTTGCCGCATACGACCTTACGGCATAAGCTAGTTCGTGAGCGCATATTTGTATGGAGTAAGCACCCCTCACTCCACTCCCCTAAGGCGCCGATTTGAAATTAAAAGTTTATCAATGCCTCGCCTTACTTTACAGTAGGCGTACCGAACGGCTTACTAGAGGAACCATCATTTCTCATACAAAATATTTTACACAGTCAGTAACGTGTATCGAGACCAAAACTCATGGTACTGATATAATAAAATGGCCGTGTCTTGGATCCATATCACAGATTAAGCCCCTATTTATATTTCAGTAAAATGATCATATCCCACTTCCCATCCCACTAATCCCACTATCCCACTAATAATATAATATAATTATATAATGATTATAATATTATAAATGCGAAAGTTTGGATGTATGGGTGGATGGATGAATGTTTGTTACTCTTTCACGCCGTAGCTACTGAACCGATTGCGCTGAAATTTTACATTAATGTATTTCTAGACCTGGAATAGGACATAGGCTACTTTTTATCCCATAAATCAGTATAAACACACATTTCACCAGCTCTGTTTACTGTAGGTAACAGTCCGAATAATATTGACTGATTTTATAGGAGTACACAAAAACTAATTCAACGCGGGTGAAACCGCGGGCAAAAGCTAGTATGGAACATATGCAGTGGTCTAGGCAGAATCTCGAATACAGGGTTTGTAAATTAAGCCTATTATACTCGTAAGGTTTAACCTTCATAGGATGTAACCCAGGCACAAGCCTATCATAGGGTAACATTATGTTTAAATAGTGTTACATTTGATTTGAAAGTTAAGCGTATCCTATGATGATAATAATAATATATTTCTATAGAGCTTTCAGATTATTTAGCGTTTAATATAGTTACACGGTTACCTTTATCTAATTTGGTTACAATTGAGTAAGTTCAAAAAAAAACTGTACCCCAATTGGGAAAGCGTTTGCTTACCACCTACGAATAAGCTTTCAATACGCATAGGGTTTCATATAAAACACATTGTAATCCCCATGCTGCTACCCTATGATAGGGTAACAAAAATGGTCCCTGATTCCAGGGAGAAAAAGTAGCTTTTAAATATTGGATGGATTCGATTGATGGTTCTTGGTGGAAAATCATCTTAAATAAGTTATACACAAATTCTTGTCCTTTTTTTACACATATAAAATTATTATGTTAAATATTATACTAAATATTTGCTTGCTAAAAATGTTTTCTTTTGTTTTCTTTCTGTCGTGAATAGATAATAAATTAATAATTTGTTGGCCCGGTGATGTGTAATACGAAACCGGTAGCCTAAGTAAGAATAAAATTAATATATGTGAAATAAAAGTACAAAGATTTTGTGTATAATTTATTAAAGTACCTTTTTTTAGCCTGTGAATCAATTAATGCCTGTGAATTAAAGTTTACCAAAATGTGTCAAGTGGAAAAATCAATAAAAAATGTAGCTGTTTTCTTAGAAAATTTGTGAAAGAGTATATAATAACGTTGTGTTAATGGTTAATTTTTCCATCTTTAAAATTTATATTGTATTATTTACTGCATTTTATATACTCCTATATTTATATAAGCACAATCTATATAAAGCATAGCTATGGTATTCAGGTGAATTTGAGATTATTATAATCATGAGAATTATAAATTTTAAAAATGGAAAAATTAACCATTCACACAACCTGCATTTTATATACTCGTATATTTATATAAGCACAACCTATATAAAACATAGCTATGGTATTCAGATGAATTTGAGATTATTATAATCATGAGAATTATACATTTTAAAGATGGGAAAATTAACCATTAACACAACCTGCATTTTATATACTCGTATAAGCACAACCTATATAAAGCATAGCTATGGTACTCAGATGAATTTGAAATTATTATAATCATGAGAATAATGAAAAAAACTTTTTTGAAACTTGTTTTTATATTTAAAAGACTACCTGACTTTTTACATAAAATAAAGGAAACTTAATCTAAAACTTTACGGAGGTAATAATTATAAAAAAGGAATAAAATCTTAATATATTACGAGGAGTACCTTACCGAGTTAGATAAAAGACTTGGTAAGATAAACAAAAGGGTACCGAAATACAAAAGCAAAACGATGTATTGTAATTTTTTGAAAAACAATTGACCCAGGAATTGCGTTTTTTTCTGATGAATCTTCTTGAAACTTATTTACATGACAAAAAGTTTTGTTTGTACTCGTTTACGTACAGATCGATACAAATAAGTTTTTAATGGCCGTTAATAGTATGAACACGTGCATGTTAAGATATTTTTCTTTAAATAATTAATTTCGTAATAATCATGACATATTATATCATATTTAATAAATCACAACTAAAAATGTTTTAAGCCAGAATATGCAAAGCCCGCAACTTCTCAAAGTACGCTCATGTGAAGGTATCATACGACTCCGTCACGCTCTTACATTGTCAGACAAAACCGCACTGAAAACTTAAACATCTATAGGTACGTCTCAACGCAGAAAGCTCCACCCGTCCCCACATATCGTTGCGCAGTAAAGTTCAAATGTGGAAGAGCATCTATATCCTTGGCAGTACATCACAATTTCCAATTTCATGGCTCTAGTGTTTTCGCAGCGTGAGACGACGCTGCTTTGATGTCAAATAAACATGAGCTCCTGCAGACTTGGATGATCTTGCTTATTTCCTTGAAGTTTTCTTTAAATTGAAGAGCAATTCCTGTTTATTCTGTTTGCTTTGTAATGAAAACTGAATATCTACGTACGTTTTTTTCGTCAAAAAATTTCGTATTAGGACCGAAAAAGAGGTAATTTTCTGTTTTTGTTTCCTATACATGTGCTATATATACACCTGCTTGTGTTAATAAAGACTACCTACTTGTAATTTCAAGTTTCTGTCAAATGAAAGTGAGTGCCGTATGGATTTTCATGGTGAATCAATTTCAATGAAATTGATTACGAAAATGGCAATTACTCTTTTTTGTGTTGAGATAAAAGCCTGATTTCAGCTACAGTCTCTGGCTGTTTTGTACGATTCTGAGATAAAAAGCTATTCTATAATTAATTAAATACTATCTCGTTTTCTTCATTATTTTACTATTTTACTAAATTAAGGCGCGGTGATATAAAATATAATGAAAAAAGTTTTGAAAATAGCGAAGCGTTTCATTTTATTTGAACGTAACATCGCAGTGCAAATTTAATTAAGGAAAGCTTTCAGATAAAATTAATTATTACAGTAATTGAATAATATCCTTAACGAATAGAATAGTAGTTTATGCTAGAAGTGCGTAAAGGAGGAATATTACGAGAAACAATTTGAAACACGAGCGTTAAGCTCTATTTTTTATACATTTCACACCTTATGTACATTTACACAAAAACATGAAACAGGATATAAAATGTTTTACAGTGCATAAAGGCGTGCACTTATTGCTTATCTTCCAGGAAACCTTTGGGTAAAAAAAAGGCGAGAGGAAATATAGAGGGGAACGTGTATATGTACATAAATAAAATAATATAGTAAACTACAAAGACTTATGCATAAGGATTTTCGTACGCTATAATATAATAATTACGCTAAAATACAAATAAATAAATATAAATATAATAAAATAAATATATGTTCTGTCTTGGATAGTTTTTTCATATGCTAGACTATATTTCTATAAAATATCTTTGAATTAGTTTTTTTGTTAAGGCGCTTCGAATACCAAAGATATGCGTGTCGGTACAAATATCGACTAAAACGAACGACATTATAATTGCGCACAATTCAAAATGGCTGTTAAGGCGATTGCTGCGTCTCCGGATAGCGCAAAAAAGGAGAAAATAATACATTTCACATAGATGCAATAATGTATTGAAAAAATAAAGTTTGATATTTTAGTTATTAAATTATCTAACACTGTTGTATTACTTGAAAATAAATAATGTCAATATGAGTTTTAGATGCATTAAATCAGTAATTCTTTCAAACTTCCGTCATTCTTTTGAAATGACACGTTAAGGTAACGTAAAAAAAAAAGTTTTTTGTAACTTCAATGCGAGATATTGGAGATAAGTGAAGAATTATTTATTTATTTTAATTTCTATCCACTAAAGAGTTAAAAGGAAGCAATAAACAGCCCATAATTTTGCCTGGGGACGCGCTTCAAGGACGGTTTTCATGAGCGCCGCAACTCAGTTGTAGGTGTAACTAAATGTAATCCTATTTCATTTCGCTATTGCGTACAGTGGAGCCCACATCAAGCTATACACATTGAATATAAGCTGACCTCTCATTGTACGGGAAGCCTATACAATGAAAGGTCAGCTTATACTCAATGTGTATAGCTTGATGTGGGCTCCACTGTACATGCTCGATGAAACTTGCGAGACAATACAATCACAATGAATTCGTCGCTGGCACAAAATTTTTGTGTCAGATGAACCAAATTTTGGAAATACTGTGTAGGTTTTCAAACATACATATTATTTGTTAAAATTAAGCTAGATTACGTTTTTGATGCAAAATTAGTATTGATTTTTTATTTTTATCTTAAACAATACAAACACATTCGGCTACACTTTTGGTAAAAAACCGTAAAATTTACGTTTATTAGTGGCGTGTTGTTAAGATATGGTTAAAATTTTTCGATTTTTAGGGTTCCATACCTCGAGAGGAAATAACGGAACCCTTATAGGGTTACTCTGTTGTCCGTCTGTCCGTCCGCCCGTCCGTCCGTCTGTCTGTCAAGACCCTTTATCTCGGGAACGCGTGGAGGTATTGAGTTGAAATTAAAGCCAGTGCCGGATTCACTGGCAGGGTGAGTAGGCTGGAGCCTAGGGCGGCAGATTTTAGGGTTCCATACCTCGAGAGGAAATAACGGAACCCTTATAGGGTTACTCTGTTGTCCGTCTGTCCGTCCGCCCGTCCGTCCGTCTGTCTGTCAAGACCCTTTATCTCGGGAACGCGTGGAGGTATTGAGTTGAAATTAAAGCCAGTGCCGGATTCACTGGCAGGGTGAGTAGGCTGGAGCCTAGGGCGGCAGATTTTAGGGTTCCATACCTCGAGAGGAAATAACGGAACCCTTATAGGGTTACTCTGTTGTCCGTCTGTCCGTCCGCCCGTCCGTCCGTCTGTCTGTCAAGACCCTTTATCTCGGGAACGCGTGGAGGTATTGAGTTGAAATTAAAGCCAGTGCCGGATTCACTGGCAGGGTGAGTAGGCTGGAGCCTGGGGCGGCAGATTTTAGGGGCGGCGAATTTGGGACTAATTTGTTTTCATTCTTACGGAAGTTAAAAAGTTTCATATTTATATTTATGCACCTAGCTAAACGTTATTACGTCCACGCAAGCAATTTAACATGTTATATATTTTACCACTTTGATTAGTTTTTCTACAATTTACGTAGTCGCGTTTGGTAGTGACGCGGGGAGCCTTTTGTGCATAGAGTCAGAACTTATGAACAAAATTTTATACGACGGTGTAATTAATGATTTTGCGAATAGAAAATCGCGCAAAAAGGTACTCAAGTAATGAATTGAATTCCATCGTCATCATCAGCCGGATTGGGACCAAATAATAATTGTTTTCAAACGATAAGTACCTAAGTGCAATAAAAATATTTAATTACGTTTACTCAATGTAAATTATTGTTTAATTAGAAGAAGTATTAAGGTATCGTACTCCGCCTTGTTAGTAGTGTTAATTAAATGTGAAATGTACTGTCCACGCCTGAGGAAGAAGATGTCATTTTGGTGAAGATAGTCTACTATTCTGTTTTCTATGCTATTAGTAAGCCAAAACCCGACTACTTTGGCACCGAGGTCAAAAAATATGAATACGGATAGATAACGTAACTACTGAACGGATTTTGATGAGTTTTAAAGTTACTTTGAACAAAGCAGTTGCCGTCTCTCTCCTTGATAACTTTCGTCATGTGCCTCAAATTTGTTCCTCTAAATGATTGATCGTATTGTTTTTTTATTTAATAACTTGATATACAAACTCTACTCATAAATATACAGGGTGTAAATGCAAAATCAAGAATCCCTTTAGGGTATGGAAGTATACACTATTCTGATGTCATTACGAGAAAAAAAATGTACCTTGAATTTTCACCAAAAATTCCATCATTTTTCTAAGCTATGGCTACGCAGCTCACCGGCCTCCCCACACACCTAATAGCACCCCGCAACCCGCACCCTTCATCCGAGTGGTCAGCGACCAGTGAGGGTGGCCACGTGATTAGTGTATTTTGAGTAAAGAAAAGCGTCTTATTATGAGGTACTGGTACTTTATTTAGAGATCCCAGTATTTAAAATAATATCTTTACCGATCATACTAACACACCCTTAAAGGATTATTGCCTTTGCTTTTACACCCGGTATAATTAAGATAGAAAAAGAATAGAAAACCTTCGGGTAGCTGATTAATCACACATCATCTCACGATGTATTTACACTTTGGTTACGGAACCCTACAAAAGAACAACATTCTTAAAAATAAAATATACTGCTAATATAATTGTACAACAAACTGGAACACAATAAATACTTAACTTCGAAAAAAGAAAAGATAATAAATAAAATATGAATATAACTTGAAACCGGACAAAGATAATTTGCTTCCCCTTACAATATCATTGATTTATGTTGCTGTCATTTTATAAATTTTACAAAAATTGTAAAAAAGGAAAACCCTCTGTGACCGAGTGGTTAAGCGCTCGCCTGCTCACCCAGAGGTCGTGGGTTCAATCCCCGTGGTGCACATTACGGCACTTACTGTTCGGTCTACGTGCTTCGGAAGGAACGTTAAGCTGTTTGGGACGTAATAATCGTCGGTGAAAAGTGGGTGTACCAAGTGTGAACTTTTCACAATTCACCCTTCCGAACACCTCCGATACCCCCTCAGGTCTGTAAAAAAACAACTCGTCTGAAAAAAATAATTAAAGGTAAAATGTGGTACAAAAAATTTGACCAGTATGATCAGTAATTCAGTAAGTTATATTCAGATACATCGACGGAACCTATAAACTGTTTGCAACGTACCCTTGACAGGTATTTAATTAAAAAAGGCACTACGTTAAAAGAGAAGGGTAACCAAGGCAGCGCAGTAAAATCATTACAGTTTTAATATTCATAAAGGGCGTGTCTAAATGGGATGTAGGTGTAATTATGACTCTTTATTACTTTTGCCCTATTTCCCGTAAGGTTTAACACGTTGGCTGTCCGAGCCATTTAGGTCAGCTCTGTCGATAATATCGGCCCGACATGTCCTTTCGTTTTTTGCAATAAATTTCTTTCTCACCTTCTTCAACTAAAATTGTTACGTCAACTATATCATAGCATGGACGAAATTTCGACCATGATCATAGTAATCATAGTTCACATCTAGGGTTGCCATTGTTTGGCTTTTTACGGTCGTGTCCGGCCAAATATTTACGTGTCCGGTTTGTCCGGATTTTATAGGCTTTTTGTGAGTGTAACGGAGTCGTCGGTTTGAGTTTTTCTACTTTCTTGTATAGTCTGCAGTAGACTGCACATTTTCATTTCGTTAATATCATAATTACCATAATTACCAAATGATGATCGGACTGATTATTGATTGTTGTTTTTACTTTGTGACAAAACTGTGAGTCATTAGAAATAAACTAAATACGTAACCGAGATCTTTTATTATGAAGTAATGTCCGGAATAAAAAAGGTACCTATGTTTGGCAATTAAAAAACATTATTTCCGGCTATTTGGGCAAAATGTCCGGCCTAATATTATTCCAAATCCGGTTTTTGTATTTTGAAACCTGGCAACCCTATTCATGTCACATGTGTACCAAACAAATACAAAAATTACAATAGATTAATTATATGAACCTTAAAAGAAGGTTTCATTTATGGCCTTTACGTAACTTAAACTAAACAAAAACTTTGATATAATATTCTTTGTTTTGGTATTAGGTAAGGGTAACAACTCTCTTTGATAAGAATTATTTTATAGACCTAATAATTCATATTTCATAAAACAAAATGGACTGTATGTAGTATGAGTAAGAATTACTTGAATTCAGAGTGTGTTACGTTGAAATAAGAAATTTTTACGGCCTCAATGGGAATGAGAGCTTGTTTAAATTTGTGGTTTAAATATAACAACTTTTTTACCGATCCTTGAGCTTGGTAAGTCGTCCTTTCTCTGAGTGTAACAGACTATAAACCTATGGCGTAATCTGAGAACACCATACAACTAACTCGTTCTTGTAAAGTGTAAACGTAAAACCGTAGACATGCCGTAAAATGTAATAAAATGTGTAAAGATAAAACGTCTGTGGGTACAATACAATATTATCATAGTGTACCATTGTACGGAAATCAAATAATCCCGGTTGTTTCATAGTTATATTTACCCCTAATATATAATTTTCAAAATTAATAGGAAGGCATGGAGAAACTTTCACAATCATAATATTAAATTTCGGCCTCCTTTTACTTTTAGAAATTACGTACTTTTTTCACAGACGTATAATTATAACTAAGTGGCAGACCAAACATAAGGATTAATTAGCGTGGCAAGTTTCCATACAAAAAATAAGCTACATTTAGGCTTCATGGTACGAAGAAACGTATAAAAATGGGTTGTTTTGGCTGGCTTATGTTTGGAAGACATTTGTTAACATCTTGTATATATTTGTTTGGAAACAAACAATATTTATATTTAAAATAGCCCGAAGTTCACTGAGCTAAAATTGCCACGCGTCAACACTATGCGTTTATTATTAATGTAAGATCTGCTACTATATTATACGTCTGTGACTTTTGTTAAAGATACGACGACTAAGTCAACTGTCACAAAAATCCAAAAATATCTTGGCCAAGTGCGAGTCAGACTCGCACACAAAGGGTTCCGTATCACCATACAATACGGGTACGGAACCCTAAAAATATCATGGAACATAACATTACAAAATAGAACCAGACACCTGACAAACAATTCGGCAATCTCTGAGTATGGAACCCTAATTTTTATTATTTATTAGAGTACATTTCGACCACATTTGAAACTTGGATGTATCACTGAAATTAAACTGAAACAAATAACGTTAAAACAAACAAATTTTGTTTAAAATTTTTATAATTTTAAACAAAATTTGTTTGTTTTAACGTTATTTGCCGTGATAAAGGTCATAGTAACACGTATTCTGTAAAAAAAATCAACTGGTTACCTATTACGGTTGAAGCTGTAGACCCCTGTGACAGACGGACAGACAGACAGACAGCGGAGGCTCAGTATAGGTTCCCGTTCGGCTTCCTTGGGTACGAAACCCTAACAAGAAAACTTATGTTTCTCTGAAAATCTAATTTGACACTTTATATTTTACTAGCTTTGCTCTGCTCTGCCCGCGGATCCGCACGCGTGTTATTCGGTTTGACAATATTCTTTTTTCCGGGATAAAAAGTATTCTATGTGTTAAGTTAGGGTATAAGCTATACCCATTCTAAATTTCATCCAAATCCGCTGAGGCGTTTCAGCGTGAAAGAGTAACAAACACACACACACACACACAAACTTTATAATATTAGTGTGATATAAAAACTAGTGACTTATAAAAGGAAATACGAAATTACTTCCACAATAGATAAAAATATAAACTTAGATCTTAAATAATTATTTTTATGTATAAACTAACCTTTGCCTGCGTTTATTAAATCTTGGCCCCGTTTTTGGCTTGGGCGTTATTTCATAAACACCTCTTACAGTTTATGTTTTGTTCAGAATCATTACGATGATAAAAAAAAACCGCATCCAAATCCGTTGAGTGGTTCTCGAGTTAAAATGGAACATACATACTCGTACATACAGACAGACAGACCGACAAAAATCTTATAATTGTGGTATTTGCCTCAGTACTATACTAATAATTATATTAACCCATCCATTAAAAGCTCTTGTTTTTGGCTATGTGAAAAAATTCCTTCCGGGCAGTAGCATGTTACGAAATTAAAAGTTAACGAGAATTTACAAGTTAACGAGTAATAGTCGACCAAATTAATTTTGCAGTTTTGTTTCATATCTACATTTTCATACGTTTCATAAGTTTGTATTTTTTATTGAATCACCTAAGTCTATTAACTTATTTGAATGCTATGGAACTTTCAGGCGCGAGTGCTACTCGCACTTGACCGGTTGAATCGCACTCGCAGTCCACTCACACTTGACCGAAAGAATAAAAGGATTTCAATACACCGGTAATGTTACTTTAGTCAACTTAACAAAAAAAATGCCAGGCAAATTATTTGTCTGTCTCCATTTCCAATAACTTAAAACCTGAAAAAAAAGAAAATTGTTACTAGTACCGCTATCTAGTAGTGAGTAGTAGTTTAAGAGAACACCGTAGTTGCGTAAAATCACCGAGAGATGTCACTTTCTATATTTTTTAAATTGTCAATTAGAACTACAATATTAATAAGCAAATTATTATTTGACTCTAATAAATCACAGCTTTCATAATTTTTACATGATTAGATGATAAGTGCCTGAAGAGTTAAACATTTTGAAATTACAAAGGCTACAAAATAACAGTATCCAAACGTAACCTGTTGGGTAAAAAGGACACTAGTCTGTGGCGAGTACACAGTTTTCCAGTTTTCCTTTGCGTCAGTGTCGACCAATCATTTGGTCGGAGTAGTTTTGTGAAAGGTTGTCGTGTCGTTTTTAGCATAAATAAACTTTGCGACTTTATATTGTTATGGCTTCAGTGGTTTAAAATTGAAAATTACTCCTGAGGTAAGAGTTTTTAAGTAATTATGAACAATCCAAATGAAAATACTTTGTGGAAATTTGATTTTGCTGCAAATGTCAAAAACTACTTGCAAAGAGATCTGAAATATTTTGAAAAACGTTGTTTTCCGATTTTAGTGAATACCTACTCCAAAATAAAACCTATATCTTAGACAATTTTATTTATAATTATTTTAAAATTGATGAAAAATTTAATTAATAGGTTTTTCCCAGTCCCCATTCAAATCTACGCTACAAGATTCCATGTAGTTTAGTTTTCGATATAATTATAAAAAAGAAACAATACTGAAATTTGACTAAAAAGGTTTAACTAACTATAAAACATTTTTTCGGTATTATTTTAAAAGAAAGTACCTAATAGGATTATATACAGTGCGGCATCTAGTGATAACTAGCATACTAATTTCACAAATGAGACACAGTAGCGACATCTCCCATCAAATAGATAGAACTACATGTTACATTCAAGCATGGCTAGATGGCACTAGCTATGAAAAATATAAAAGTTACACAAAAGGAAATACCTACACACAAGAGATAAATGCTAGAAATCTATTGATCAGTTAAACTTAAATAAAATTAAATAAATAGCAAATGTGAATTTAATATTATATTACAGTACCTACTTCAAAAATGATACAATCAATAAAATTGCAATACTCACCCAAAACGTATGGAATAACTGCTTTTTCTGATATTTTAGTTCGACTAAATTAAAAGTTGTACCAAGTCTCATTTCCGAAACTACTCTTTCATCACTTGACGTATGCAAACATGTTATGCTGAAGTTATAACATAGGAAGTGCCTCAGCTGCCGGCGCCGGTTGCTGAATTAGCTGCCAGCGCCGGTTGCTGAAATTGCTGCCGGCACTGACTTTAGAAAAAGAAGCGGGAAATGGGGTTAGTATATTATGGATAGAGCTACATAGGAAGTAATTTTGGGTCTTTATAGCCATAGTAAAAAAAACTTTTACCAAAAGAAAAAAAATAGGTGCGACGACGAGCGAAGCGAGGAGGAGCGTGTTAGGTTGACAAGTAAGACAAAATAAGGAGACGAAGCGGAGCGAAGCGGAGCGGAGCGAGGCAACGACGTCCCTAGTTTTGACAGTTACTCGAATTTGTATTTTCAAGTCGCCGATTTCCAAAAAAAACAAACATAATTCATACACAATCTCACACTTTGAAATATAACGTCCTTTGCGCGTGAGCAATTTCTACCGTCAGCGCCGCCGCGCCGGTGTCCATTATGGGAGCCGGCGGCGCCGGCAGCCGATGTTTTTTTCGTCTTGGCTGCCGGCAGTACGAGGCATGCCTTTTAAGTTTTGTCGTTTGAAGAAACAAAAACAACTGGAGCCTAATAGTACTTTTTATTGTTTTTCAAAGTATTCTCCACGTAGTTTACAACACTTTTCCATTCGGTCGAACCAGTTATTAAAACATTTATTCCACTCCAAAGTGGGGGTGTTCAATATGGCTGATTTGAAAGCGTCGACTGCTTCTTCACCGGACTGGAACCTTTGACCACGAAGAGTTTTCTTAATTTTAGGAAATGTAAAGAAATCGTTAGGGCTTAGGTCAGGACTGTATGGAGGATGGTCAAGAATTTCTACGTTTTCCTGCTTCAAATACTCAATCGTTTGATGAGCGCTGTGTGAGCTTGCGTTGTCATGATGTAGTATGATGCGTCGCTTTGGGTTAGATTTCCGAAGTTCGGCGATGACTTGTGGTAAACAAACTGTGGTATACCACTCTGCATTAACCGTTCTACGATCTTCAAGTGCAACTGTCACAACATGCCCGGTTTTCGCCACGAACGTAGCCACCATCTTCTTTGAAGTGCTTCGAGAGCGAACAACTTTAGTCGGCTTTGGTTCGTCTTTGAAGACCCAGATTGTGGATTGTTGTTTGGAATCAGGATCGTAGGCATAGATCCAAGATTCGTCACCACTGATGATGTCGTAGACGTGATTTGACTCTCCTCTAAATACCAGCGTTCGACAGTCCGCAGACTTGGGACTTCATCATGGAACACAGATGTTAGCTCTTCGGAACACTGAATCCGTGTTAGGCCTCTTCGGAAGTTATAGAAAATGATTGCACGGACATTTTCCTTAGTAAGATTCATTTTCGTACGTGACCTGACAGATTCAAAACAACGCTGTGACTAAACAATTGCATTAATCCTAATTCTTTCAATTGTTTTGAAATTCTAAATTCACCAAATTTGAATATTGAGCAGCTCTAAATTCAAAATTGGCGGCAAATATGTAAACGACAGAACTTAAAAGACATGCCTGGTAATATACTGCCGGTTACCAACGGCGTTATTTTCGGGTGCCGGCGCCGGCAGCGTAGGCACTCCTCATAAAATATATACTGAGCTGCTTATGTTTTACGCTACATAATAAAAATACCCGTTGAAATCTTTTCATTACAACTTGCCGAGTCGTTTGCTCAGCCATTCGCGTAACTTGGTTGGTGTAAACTTGAAAAGAAAATTAAAATAAAAGTGAAATCTGAAAAGTACTTCCCCCTTTGTCTTCGTTTCAAAGTGATCAAGAGATTGTTGCTCAAAGGGAAATTATTTTTCTTTGTGGTCGTGAATGCAAAATTGGAGAAATATTTCTTTTGAAGCCATGCAGGCTGCAGCAATAAAAGTGTTCGAAAAAGGTTCATAAAGCCTTCAAGTTTTTTTTTAGGCTTTTTAGTAGAATTTATCATACCTACTGACCAAATTAATTGCGGATGGTCAAAGCACAAAATTATATTTAGAAATATATTGACATACTTACCTCTTTTTGCCTCTTCTACATCAATCTATATTTTTTTTACTTCCCAGTACAAAGTGGTTGAATCAGCTGACTAAATTTCTATGGAAAGGTTGAAAAAAAGTTCGTGCATTTTTTTTTTCGGTTGAATTTTGTTTATCATCTATTAAATTTTTTTCACTTTGAATTGTAGGACCTTATACGAAGTGAAATTTAAGTAATTTTGTTAACGAAAACTGGTGTTCATCCATGGTGTTGTTAATTAATCTATAAATTTAAAAAGCTATACCTAATTAAAGACTAATCGAATGGGTGGAGTTAGGCATGTATTTATAAATGTAACGTACTAGTATTTAGTATATGGGTAGCTATTATTACTTATATACATTATTCTATGAATTAAATATACCTTTATTTTAGTTTATGTACGTGTATGAACTTTTTTAAATATAAGCAAACCCAAAACCTAATTTAATATATTGCATTTTCTTCTTTTAAAATGGATAATTTTATATATCCTAACGTGCGATAAGTGTATTTATGTAGGTACCCTAATTGCAAAAAAAAAGTGTTCATTTTATTTCATTTGAAAATGTCATTTATTTTAATCACATGATTCTTATTATCTTTATTAAGTATACAGGTACTTTAAAAGCATTCAAGTGTTTTACATTACAAAATGTTTTATATCATGTTTCAAGCAATGATTTTACATAGTACTAAAGTAACACCTCATTGGTTTCAGGACAGGAAAAGTAAACTATTATAAAATGGTAAGTATTCCTATTGTAAGACATAACATGGGTACCTTAGACCATATAACACGGGACTAGGCAAGCGCACATATCCCCCTCTGCCGAAGTATATGAACAATTTGTTCATGTAAGTTTGCTTGTGTGCGCGTTTTGTGTTTGTGTTGCAGCTTCTGATTTAGTGTGACATATCAATTTTTCGCAGGAGTGTGCGTGAATGAGTAAATGTGTGCTGTGCGTGTTTACCTCCCCTCCGCTTTCACGAGTCACGCTTTGCCAGGTCCCGTGTTAAATGATCCAAGCTCTTAACTAATTCGCTTGGTAGAAATATGCTTTATCCAATTTAAGGCGTTATTGGTTTTGTTTTTTGGTTCGTAAGTGATCTCGTTAAGGAGGGTTATATCTATTTATTATATTACGATCACATAATCGAGGACCCATTTGTGTTGATGGCTTCATGAAATTGAAACAAACATCCTATTACGTGATTTTGAACTCAAGTACACTGTCGGAAAGTTTCCATAAGAACGCTCGCTTCGTGCGCCGGCGCCGTGGACACGCATAATCTGTGAATTTTAGAAGATTTTCCGGAATTTCTGTAAAAGTATGAGATATGAATAAAAATGGTCTACGAATGTCTTTGTTTATATGTTAAAAATAAATAGTAGTAGTTTCAATTCTCATAGTTGAACAACCTTGCTATAAATAAAATTCGCAATTTGAGCTGCTTACTTTGCTAATATTTTTCTATGGATCGACGTTAACCAAATTACCTTTAAAATCAGCGATTGCCTAGAGTATGTTCTCTTTATTGTAACATATATTTTACTTGTATTTGAAATGTGATAATGAATTAACAATTTGAATTAAACAAAACGCTCATTCTATAATGATTTATTGTTTTTTTTTTAAATTGAAATGTTATCAATTTCACGGGTTTGTTTAGGAAATAGTATATTCAATAGGATTAGTAAACCCAATCGATTAATGTTCTGTATTTAAACCGTTAGATAAAGTTGTTTGTTTTTTTCAGTACGGCTTTGTAAACTACGCCTTGGAACTTCTGGTTCTAAAGAGTTTTGGAGAGGAAACATGGGAGAAAATAAAGTAAGTACACAGAAAATATATTAATCAGTACGATAACTTCAAGGAAACGCTCAGAATCGATACACACACACACGGGCGCGGGCTTTTACACGCCGCGCCATCTCAGGGATTGTTGCGGAACGTTAGCGTCGGATGGCAGTCGCAAGCGCTGCACCACAAAATAGATAGGTACAACCCGGTCACATTATCTCGAGACCTCGCTGGAATGCGAACCACCCGCCCCGTTCTCCTTTCACCTCCCCGCGCTCGCCACGGCGCGTCAGTACGGTTAGCACTTTCGTTGCCGATACGCGTCGACTTGTTTTCGTGGTATATTTTTAAACATTCCATTGTTCCGTTTGGACTTTTATTGTTATTTTGTTATTGCTGTTACGTTAAAATATTGTTTTTGTTGCAACGTTGGACATTTTTGTTAAGTTTGGACATTTTGGTTTAGTTTGGACATTTTTGTTACTATTTCGTTGCTTTGAAGTGAAAGTTTTTTCAAATATGGGAAAAACTATTCACAGTGAAGCAAGAAATTTAATCCTGAATCGTAATACCTGTAGATCAAGTTGTTAAACGAACCTGTGCTGCAACAGGAATATCAAAATGTACTTTGATGAGAATAAAAAAGGAGGCCAAAAAATTGCGGCATGCGTCACTGCAACATGCTACACCGAGTACGAGTACTAGTCAAGGTTCTACCAACAATACACGTTAAAAAAATTGTCAACACCAGGTAAAAAGCGCAAGAAGTACAAAAAAAATCGAAATTGATGATTTTGACATCTGTGCCATACGTAATATTATTAACAGTTTGTATACTGTAAGAAAAGAAATCCCAACATTAAAGAAAATCTTGGCAGTCGCTAAAAGGGGTATAAATTTTAAAGGTGAAAGAAGTTACCTTAGAAAAATTTTAATTGACCATTTGGGATATAAATTCAAAAAATGTAAAAATGCCCGTACAATCTTAATACAAAGGCCAGATATAGCCACGTGGAGGGCTCGCTACCTGCGCCGCGCCGGATGAAAGAAAACAATGACCTTGGCGCAGATAAAAAACCGGTTACGTTTCTAGACGAAACATGGATTCACTCACACTACACCGTTAATAAATGTTGGCAAAATAGTACTGACAGCAGCGTAAAAAAAAATTTAACCCCGGCCAGAGATGGATTCTTGTGCATGCTGGGGGAGAAAACGGTTTCATACCAGGCGCAGAAATACTATATAAATGCAAACAGACAACAGGCGACTATCATCATGAGATGGATACGGATAATTTCTTGAAATGGCTCAAAGAAAAGTTGCTACCTAACTTACCGCCGAACGGTATTGTCGTCATTGACAATGCACCTTACCATTCAACTCAATCAATAAAGGCACCCACGAGCGCATCCCTCAAATCTGTTATGCAAAACTGGTTGCGTGACAATAACGTTCCGTTTGACGAGAATATGACGAAAAAGGAATTGTACCCGATAATTTTAAGGACAAAGCCTCCAAAAAAATACTTCGTCGACGAATTAATGAAAAAGAATGGTCAGGAAATAGTACGTCTGCCACCTTATCACTGTGACTTAAATCCGATTGAATATATCTGGAATCTAGTGAAGCAAAGGGTGGCAGACAAAAATGTTAGCCAGTCAGAAAAAGAAATAGAAAGATTAACAAGAGATGCGATTAATTCCATCACACCTTCCGACTGGTAAAAAGAAATAAATCACGTTGAAAGATTACAACAGGAGTATTGGGAGAAAGACCACCTTGAAGAGGAAATGTTCGTGAAATAATTATATCCCTAGGCGAAGAGAGTTCGGACAGTGAGATCAGCGATAGCGATAGCGATAATGAGACAATGACTGGCATCGAGTCGTCATATATTCTGAAGAAGATTTTTAGTCTGTAGTTTTGTGTAATAAACACTTCTTGTACTCACTTAACCAAGATTGTTTCATTTATTTTTCATAATTTTAATCATATCATTATAATAATATTACCTACATTAAATTAATTAACACAATATTTGTTTTGTTAGAAATCTTATTGTTTATAATAATATCCTACTAGAGGATGCTTGTTTTGCGCACCATATCTGAGCGCCGACGCGACGTGACGTCATCGACGCCAGGTCTCGAGATAATGTGACCGGGTTGTACATGAGGCCTGCTCCCTACAACAACCAGCGATTTCGGGCGCACGCAGTACGTACACTAAACGTGTATATACAGTGGAGCCTGCATCAAGCTATACACATTGAGTATAAGCTGACCTCTCATTGTACGGGAAGCCTATACAATGAGAGGTCAGCTTATACTGAAAGTGTTTAGCTTGATGTGGGCTCCACTGTACGACGATCTCGGTAGGATTCGGTAGAATGCCAGTCACGACTAGTCACGAGTGCATGCGCTTTGCGATACATGTGATGAGTAGGTATTTAAAATCAAGGTCAGCCGTAGCTGGCCTTTCTATACTTGTCTATATTGTGGCTGCACCGTTTCATAAGATTTCGTCCGATCGATGCCAGCCCTAACGCACCGATCTCGAGAATACCGTGGAGTTTCACTACTGTTTATATAAGGTGTAATCAAAATACATATATCTACTATGGTACACGCGGTTTTTTACTCTTGAGTTACGGGTGTGAATCTTGCCTGTCAGCGGCGCGCAGGCAATAACTTTTTTGAATTTATGTATATAGGTCAAGTTTTTCAAGTGGATGTGAATGGCTTAATATAGGCAATAGCGAAAAATGCTTACGGGTAAATTTTGAGTAAATTTACGAGTAAATTTTTATTTAAGAATCTGTCTCGCAATGTTTAAAACAAAAAGTAATTTGGCAAAGTGCAAGTCGCACTCGCACACAAAGGGTTCCGTACCACCACACAATACATTTACGGAACCCTAAAAACATACATATCAAGTGTAGCTAATAACAACATTAAGGCGACAAAAAAGGCGCTCACATGGTAACTCCTGACAAACAATTCAGCACCCTCTGAGTACGGAACCCCACGGTTTATTGTATGGGGACCCCCATTGGGCTTTTTTTTCAGTTTTATTATTTGCCGTGGTGGAGGGGAGGCCATAGTAACACGTATTCTGTGAAGGTGGCTATATTCGACTTTGTACTCGTACAAATCAGTTGCAAAACACGAACATTGTATTTTGAGTATGTATGTATAGCCGGGCTAAACTGCGCTAAACCTAACCTACTAAAACATCAACCAACACGTAAAAAAGTCTTAATAAGTTATGGCGGCAGCATGCGCTTGATCAGATGTAATGTTCTCAAATTGATACTCATAGATGTACTAAATGTGCAAAATGGAAGGACCCTTGGGAGACCCTTTTATTCAGCATTGGAGTGCTGATAAAGACTTTTGTTAACAGGAAAAAGGCGGACGTGGCAATGGAAGGTTCTTTCCTGGTCAGGCAGATTTATGAAGATGAAATTACATACAACCTCATAACAGCTGCGGTGGAGATTCTAGGTAACCCGCCATTTATATTTAAATAATTCAAGATACACTTAACCAGAAACTACGGTATACATTGTATACGATAACCACCCTTATGCGAACGAGTTAAGTATAAATATCAGGGTTTCCTTACAGAATCCTAAAGAGGTCTTATCTGACTGACAGTACTTTTTTTCTAAGCTTGGTCAGAAATGTCCGCTTTTCTTTTGAAAAACGAAGACGGAAAGACCGCTTTTTACCCGCGGGGAAAATAACTCTATGAAAACCCACTACGATAAACTTTTAAAAAAGAGACCAAACGCAACTATGCTATACATTGTAGTTGCCTGGTATATATTGCTATTAGCAATAAGTGCCGCCTTTGCACAATATTTTCTTTTTTAATGTCCAGTTATTATATATTTTATGTAAATGTAGATTAAGTGGTGTAAATAAATAAAAAATAAATAAATATAGCAGTTTCCCCTTTCCCCTTCATCCAACCCAGCCGCTCGTTTTTCATCACAGTTATTTTTTTCTCCTTTATTTCGTCTTAGAAAAGGCAAAGAGCATTAGACCATACAGACAATTTTTAACACAGTGCGACAAGGCTCATTACTCGTGTGGATGTAAAATTGTTCAAAACATCAAACATGTAAATTTGTTGGAACATTATGTACCAGAATTTTTATTATTTAACACATTACCTGTTGAAAAAAAAATACTTCCATAATTTTTTATAATTAATGTCGCCATTTTACCACGATTTTTTGGACCGTAAAACATAATTATCATTCTAAATTCCAAGAAAATTACGATCCGCAAAGACACTCCATACAAAAAGCGTAATTTGGTGAATAGCTCTTAAGTTCGAAGCGGCATTAAATAATTAAATTAATTTCGTTCTTAAAATAGCGTACACTTGTATTCTAAACAATTTGAGAAAGTGGTTTTCCTTTTTCTACATTCATCTCATCAGTCATCACAAACAAACTTTTGTCCCTTCTTATTACCTTATGTCTATTGTAATAGGTTTTTGTTAGCTTAAAAGAAGGGTCTAAAGTACTTGAAAAAATTAGTTCTGTATTGATTAATTAATTTTTTATATAGTATTTTTCAACTCTTAATGCTTTACAATTGACCCATCTTCAGTGTATCACCAATTGAATTCCTCGTTTATTTGACGTCCGCTGAAATAATTAACAAATTACAAAGCTAAAAACTAACGTATTAAATAAAACGAAGAATAGAAGGATGGAAAATAAGAGAAAGACCCAGGATGAGTTATGTATACCGATTAAAGGAAAAGGCTGGAGTCTGAAAAAATTGGCAATGAGTGAAACTCAATGGAGACAGCTACACCGACAAGAGCTTTTCTCTTAAACATACGACGACGACGATGATTTGAATAAGCTAGTTTCTTGCCATTTCACAGATAGTGACAGATGAATCAGAATTTGTAAAATATCTTTTAATTTCAGAGATCCCGGCCGACGCCATTCTCGAGCTGTTTGGGAAGACGTTCTTCGAGTTCTGTCAGGACTCCGGCTATGACAAGATCCTGCAAGTGTTGGGTGCTACCCCGCGGGACTTTCTACAGGTGAGCTGGATTGAGTTTTTACATGGGATAACTTTGATTGAGTGGGCCAAATTCATAATTGAGACTTTAAGTGATTTCCCGTCCTACCCATTTTTGCAAAAATCACTTTTAAATGTTCACTTTCTATAGGTACTGTTGAGGAACCGTCGTTGTCTGGATCTTCAGTAAGACTAAGTGTATTATTTATTTTTATTTATTGCTAAAATTCCTTGGGAGATGTGCTCAGGTAGCAGTCCTATTATTGAAATGTCTGTGTATTGCATGGTAGTCTTCTCTCACTCTCTGGTCCCCACGTGTGGTCTCAGTATCGTGGCTGCGGCCCTGAGGTTTGTACCGCTGCCCATAGCTATAGACAGGTTATTATATTTATATTTATAAATTATATTTCTTGACTGAGCAAAGACCAATAACTAAAATATTTTTATTTTCAAGTCCTTAGAAAACGGCATCTCTGGGAATCTATCCTAGAAAACGGCTCAGTAAGCTGGCGTTGAAATTGTTTTTATTTTTAAATTTTTTTGCGCGTACTTTTTTATACCTTTCTAAAGAAATTTAGTCAGCTGATTGAACCACTTTGTACTGGGAAGAGAAAAAAGTTTTTGAGTAAAACATTTTTTCTTCTTCTGGAATTTGTTCAGTCAACGATACATGATCTACCCAAGAATTATTTTTACTTATTATCGTAAGACCTTATATATGAAAAGCAGGTTATGAAAAAATAAATTTTATTACAAAAAAGTGTCCTTTCTTCTGGCCCAAACAACGACGTGAGACATATCTATGAATATGAACTCAGCTTTATAGTTTCCATTTTTGTCACCGCGCCCTCCGCGTATACGTTACCACAGCAGGCACCACCGCCACTAACCTGTCCATAGCTATGGGCAGCGGTACAAACCTCAGGGCCGCAGCCACGATACTGAGACCACACGTGGGGACCAGTGAGTGAGAGAAGACTTCATGCAATACACAGACATTTCAATAATAGGACTGCTACCTGAGCACATCTCCCAAGGAATTTTAGCAATAAATATAAATAAATAATACACTTAAGTAGCCAAGCCAAACTAGTGCAAATACAAATACGTGGAACAAAATAAAATGTTTACTTATACTAAAGGTCTAGATAAAATGTAATACAAAATAATCAAAAAGTCCGACAGTTTAATATTAATTAACCTTCAGTTACACAAGTAGCCTTACTACTGCAAGATATAAATAAACTAATAAAAAAATATAAAATTTAACAATAATTATTCAATCAGACTTTTCGAAATCAAGTTGATAGTAAGGTATTCATTATTTTTAAGATGTTTGCAATATATGTCCTCAAAAATATGAGCGCATCCACATATTTATCACTTCAACGTGATCTAATTTTGATACAAAGCAACCCAGCTGACGAAAATATTCTTTCCGGCTCAACACTTCTAGGTGGAATATCTATCCAGATGATCAGAAGCTAGTGAACAACAACGCCCATGATCTCCACTATTTTCAAAAAGGGCCACCTCGTCTCTCACAGGTCTTCATCCTATGCAGGTCTTACACGTTTCTCGCTTACAGCAGTTTGGAGCTCGGCATTTAACTCTTCACTTTTCAATAAACCACATCTTCGTAATTCAGGTCCGACAGTGACCTATAAATTATTAGGGGGTTAGTGCGTCTTAAAATTAAAACTATCTTGCTGCGCATTTCGTCACTACTTGGGCGGGAAAATATAAATAAATCTTCACCATTTGCATTAATTAAGTAATTTTCTTGGGTCTCCAAATATTTTAATGTTGCAGTTTCTATTAAACGCCGTTCTGTGTATCTTTTTTTCAATGTTAACAGCATGTTTTAGCCAAGATTGTTCCTAATATTAGACAACTTTTGTAATGCGAATTTAACAGCCACGTCTGCAGTCAATAATGAGGCGTCTCGACGTCATTAAGCCTCTAATAATTTTATGATGTCTAGAACATCATGTAACCGATGCATCGGAAAACATCTATGTGCAATAAAAATATCTATTTATTTTCCGCTCGTATACCTCTCCCCGCCGCCCGCATTCATCTTTTGGACTGAGAGTACCCAGCTGTACTCTAGCGCTTATTGCGCACCATTCAAGTTACATATTTTAACACCGCATTTTTGGTAATTAAAAGTACCGAAAGAACCGGGATTTATTTTGAATCTCGGTTCTTTATTTTACTGCAAAGGAACCGGGATTTCCCGATACTTTCAGGTACAGGATTTCCCGGTTCTATACCCTTCCCCGAACGGGACGATGTACAGAATTAATTGCTATTTTGTCTCTTAAGACATAAATAGGTAACTTATAATTACTTATAATCAAATACATATACTACCTTTATATGCTAATAATAAATACACTAATACATATTAATATATTAACACGAATTGTATTTATGAAAGGTTAAAACTCAATACTAAACAAACAAATTTAAACATATATTTTTAAGAAACTTGCCACACTTGACCCAATGGATTGTTCTGTAAGTTGAGGTAGTGCTGATGCACCTTGTTCTGTATAAGTTTACCTTCTTTTTTTCCTCTTAATATTATGTTCTGTTTTAATGTCCGAGATGTCTACAGCAATTTTTTATATTTAAATTTTTTAACTTGATCATTAACAATGTAAAAAGTTTTGGTTATTGTATTATTGTAGTATCTTTACAAAATAAATCCATTATGGCATCCATAATTCCATACTATAAGCCATTAACCATCAAATTAAATTATTTAATTTAATAATATAAATATTTCTTGAATTTGACGAAATGATTTGAACCAATCTCTCGGTCATGGTTTTTCCTTTTTGTGGGTATCGCAATTTTATTCCTTCACGATATACTTATTTAACGTAAACCGTTACCTTAAACCGTTTCAACATGGCCAAAAGAGAAGAAAAGAACTGGTACCGAAGATACCGAAAGTACCGACCGGGAAATCTCGGTTCCTCTGAAGACTAGTACCAAAATTCTCGGTTCTTAAAAACAGGTTCGGTTCTCGATTCCCTAGAAAGGACATCGTAGGCGATAAAATTTCGTATTTCACTTTTTAATCCTAATCGATGCTACTCCGAAATTTTTATTCCAAATAACATAAATAGCAAATTGAAAACTTTTTGTCGTAAGCTGTCGATAATTCAAAAAGTAATGCATCCACCACACTAAATATTGGTATTTTTATCGTAAGCGCCAACTTAGTCGCTTACTATAAAAGAAAAAAACAGCCAAGTGCGAGTCGGATTCACGCACGAAGGGTTCCGTACCATTATTTATAAAAACGGTAAAAAATTATATCTGTTGTTTGGGAGCCCACCTTAAATATTAATTTTATTTTAATTTAATCTTTTATTTTCTAAGTGAATATATAACTAAATATTCTGTGAATATTTCAAGCGTCTACCTGTTGCCGTTACCAATATCGAGCTAAAACGAGCAAAAAAATCACGTTTGTTGTATGGAAGCCCCCTTTAATATTTATTTTATTATATTTTTTGTACTTTTTGTTATAGCGGCAACAGAAATACATTATCTGTGAAAATTTTAACTGTCTAACTATCACGGTTCATGAGATACAACTAGGTGACAGACGCACAGCGGAGTCTTAGTAATAGGGTCCCGTTGGGCCGTTGGTTATCCTTTGGGTACGGACCCCTAAAAAAAACAATCGCGTTTCTAAAAATGAACGTTATTATTATTTTTGTAACGTAATTTTATCATTGTAATAATTTCTGCAGTCAAGACTAATTCAGTATTATTATAATAATATTTAGATTTCTATCTCTTCTCACCGTTTATTTCGCACTCCGCGTCAAATTCAAGCCTTTGTTCAAAATTTGCACTGATAATATAATTGTAAATTGCCGAGAAAAGCGCCGAAGAGAAGCGACACAGGTCCATTCTCCATAAATGTGAGTCTGATCAACACAGGTGCGGTGCGGATGGCGGCAAATGCATCTCGTAAATACTGAATAAATTCGTAAAAAATAAATATGTATTATTCAATAAAAATAAATAGCGGCAGTCGACGTGGTTTAAAGTTCTTAATTTTATGGAATATTTTTTATGTGAATTATAATTTTCAATAAGATAAATGTATATAAAAATTTAATTAAATAAAAGACTTTATTTAAGTCGTCTCTGTCACTGGGAAGAGTACCCAAGACACCGGCCGCATTACCTCGCTGGATAGCAAGGCTATAATGTATATAATAAACTTTTATAGCTTGTTTTTTGTTTTTTATCATATAGTATTACACAAACGAAAAAAATATTTAAAGATATACTTCGGGCCCCACTGGATTATTATATCAACTGATGCCGGGTCCAGTGGGGCCCGACATATATCTTGAATATTTTTTTTCTTTTGATTAATACTGTAATATAATGAAAAACAAAATTTCCAATAAGGAGATAAACTGCTTTGAAAGGTGAGTTTAGAGGTAAGTTTGATTTTTTTAATGCATAGAAGTATATTTAATCGTGTTTTGAGTTGCATCAGTCGCTGCTTAAAGGTCTTGAAAATATCTTGTTATTTTTTTTAAGCATAAATATATCACCGTTTTATAGACACACTGCTTTAAAAAAGTCTTTTACCGAGATCCATGAATGGAGAGTATGTCAGGCTAGAGCATAGGAGAAAAAATGGTCGTTCAAGTGTACTATCGCTTGATTCTGGGAACACAAATTCTTTTATTGCTTGCAGGCTCCCTTCTCCGGGCCAAATGTTTTGTTTTGAGAATTCGGGGTTTCGGGTTTTTCCTTTCCTATCTAGTATTAATTAAAAAAAAGGTTCCTTTGGGTCTTTAACAAAGCAATTTCACTCTGCGTTGAGCGTTATCGTCTTATTATTATCAGTTTAGAGCCCTTCGCACGCGGCTCCGCCCCAGCCTTTTCATGATTCATCGATTATTACAAATCACAGAAATTAAAGAAAATTTTAAAAAGCTACTTATTAATTTATTACTTTATTAATTGCCTTTTACTCATTCATGATGAACCTGATAGGTACTTATAGCTAAAATAAAAACACAAAAACCGGTCAAAGGCGAGTAGCACCCGCACCCTGAGGGCTCCATACCATTTAAATAAGTAAGACTTAAATTATATTAGGTAGGGGAAAAACTATTTTCGCAAATAGTATGTATGAACTTAAAATAAAATCTCTTTGGCTATACCATGTGTATCTGGCTGGTTTTGCTATTATTAAAAAGTTTAAATTTTAAAAAAGATATTCCAAATTCAAATTACGGATAATATGGATGCCACTTTTGAAAAAGTGGAGCAAGATCGGCTTATCAGTAGTTACGATGTAGCTGAAGAACTGGGGATTGACCACAAAACAGTTTCGCCGCATTTGAAAAAATCTGGGTACACAAAAAAGCTCAATATTTGGGTGCCTCATGAGCTCACTGAAAGAAACTTAATGAACCGTGTACTCATTCGTGATTCTTTATTACGAAGTAATGAAACCAAACCATTTTTGAAAAACCTGATAACTGGTCATGAAAAGTGGATCACGTACGACAAGAACGTGCGAAAAAGGTCGTGGTCAAAATCTAGTCAGGCTTCACAGACTCTGGCGAAACCCGGGTTATCTCGCACCAAGGTAATGCTGTGTGTATGGTGGGATTGGAAGGGCATTATTCATTATTAGCTGTTACCGCCAGGCAGGACCATCGATTCTGAACTCTACTGCGAACAACTGATGAGATTAAAGCAAGAAGTTGAGAGAAAGCGGCCGGAATTAGTCAACAGAAGGGGTGTGGTTTTTCGTCATGATATCGCTAGACCTCACACATCTTTAGTCACTCAGCAAAAATTAAGAGAGTTTAGCTGGGACGTATTAATGCATCCGCCGTATAGTACTGACCTTGCACCTTCTGATTTACACTTGTTTTCGGTCTCTTCAGAATTATTTAGGCAGTTACATGGTTAACATCTCGAGAGGACTGCCAAAACCACTTGTCGCGGTTTTTTGATCAGAAGCCCCAGAATTTCTATAGCAATGGAATTATGTCCCTACCTACAAGATGGCAGAAAGTTGTCGAACAAAATGGCACCTACATACTTTAGTTAAATGTAAATAAACTTTATTAAAAAATGTTTTGAATTTTCATATAAAATGCGAAGAAACTTTTTCCCCAACCTATTATAAATAAAAATTACCAACTTATCAGAACCTACAAAATGTATGAAACAAAACTGCAAAATTAAGTTTGTCGAGTATTCGGGTACTTAACCCTAATGACTAGAGATGCAACGAATAGTGATTTGGCCGAATACCGAATATTTGGTGGCGCCTTAGGCCAAAGCGCCGAATATTTGGTGGCCGAATACTTAGTCAGAAACTCGTACATGTTACGTTACGACCTGTTCCGGTGCGGGGGCACGCGGGGGCGACGGTGTGGGGGAAGAAAGCTCATTTTTGAGCACATCGTGCGTGTCACGGGTGCACTGTGTTTGTGTTTTTTACAATTTGTGTTTGATTTTGTTAAATACAAGTTTTTTACAACGAACAATTGAAAATGTTTAACTTCAATAATCTGCCTCAAATTAATTTAAAATATTAACGTTACGTTACTTACGTAGTTATTTATCTAGCAGATTGTAGTGGATAAGTAAATAAAACAAGTTTTTCTGCCAACTAACCAAATATATACCTAGTTTCTGATTAAGATGCGTTTTTATTTTCACTTATTTATGTAGCAGATTGTAGCGAATAAAAAAAGTTTTTCTGCCATCTTAATAAAAATATAATTTCTGATTAAAATGTGTTTTTATTTTCATTATTTGATATTTGGTATTTGGCCGAATACCGTCTACTATTCGGACGAATATCAATTATTTAAAAAATGTCCGAATAGGCCGAATACCGAATAGTTGCCGAATATTCGTTGCTTCTCTAGTAATGACCCTAAACCCATATAAAAAAATTGGCGTTTTCAGTATTTTATGTTTAAACAGAGTAAATGGCACACATCATAATACAAAGAAAATTCTAAAATTTCTAACTAGTTAAGTTTTTTAAATAGACTACGTAGCAAAAAAAAACTTGCAACTTTGATGGCCCCCATTTCTTTATTATTGGAGAAAAAAGAAATATATTTGTAGGTACTCTTCTTAATGAGTTCTAGACAATAACAATGCACATGCTGGGGAAAAAAAAACATTCTTTCGGCTTCTTTTTCATCCCACCTCCTGAAATAGAATTTAATTATAATGTTTTACTCAATATCCGGTTTTGAGTCTACATTTTACACAACTTATCCAAATTTCAGATCTAGAGGCCTAGCATGGTGCCAGTTTAACACCATTTGACAGTAAATTCCATATATTTACTGTGAAATGGTGTTTAAAATGGTGTTAAAGTGGCAACCATGTTCGGCCTACCTGTAATGAGTTACAGACAGACCCGTGACATGACATAGGTATGGACGGACAGACAGACAAAGACAGCAGGCAGAGCTACATTAAGGTTCCGCCTTGCCCTTGGCATTGGGGCTCGAAACCCTAAAAAGAGACAAACAAGAGGGAGACAAAAAATCTGCTTAGCCAGTCCTTGTTCATTCAGCAAATCTCACAGTCAGTCAGTCTTTTGTTTGGTTCGTTGGACTACACTTCGTGTCAGTCAGTCCGTCCCTTCATTCTTAGCATTAGCAGTAGTTTGGTTTGGTGGACTGGACTGGACACACGAGCTTTATTTTCGATTCAAGTACCAACCTAACAAAAACTCACAATGTCAGTGCACACCACGAAAACCGAAGACACATCAAACTCCAGCCCGAAGGGACGCTACCTAGGCTGGGCGCCTGATGGCGAAATCTTCAGCCAGAAAACTAACCTGGTTACTTTGACGGAACTTACGAATTTCATTCGCGAATGCCTCGTGATGGACGTAAGCAATAAGGATGATAAACACCAGCTGAAAACTAAACTAAAAGCCTTCATCAAGCCAAGGTCAGTTTTTGATGAAACGACGAGGTTTCCAACCGGGGTCTACGTCGACGGAAACTTGTACATAGGGGTGTTTAACAACTTCTTCCTCCATTTTGATAAACCAGGCAATGACCCAAAAAGGGTCAACTATGGACCCATACGAAATACACAGGACTACGAGTACACTGAACTGAAGAGTACTTTGACACAACTTTCTAAAACTGGAGCGTCTGGTACGCAATCATCTATCAATGGTGGCGCAAATACTTCACAAAGTTATAACAACAGTAACTATTATAGTGGTAATAATAATAATACGACTATTAAGCCAAAGCTGTTCTACACAGAAGTGATCGAAAACGAATTGTGTATCAAATGGAGGGAGTTTTAATGTGATTTGTTCTTATCATTATACTGTAGTTTTTCAGTAAAAATATTTGTGACTAATTTTCTTTTTTTTTTTACATCGAACATACTTTTGATTTCCTTTTTCCATCTACTTCCTTTCCACAATCCTTCAAAAGGTTCACAATTCTCACAAATGCCCTTCTATCATCGAATTAGGTTTGATGACTTCTACTAATAATTTGGCCAAGTGTTCATTATTAGCTGTTACCGCCAGGCAGGACCATCGATTCTGAACTCTACTGCGAACAACTGATGAGATTAAAGCAAGAAGTTGAGAGAAAGCGGCCGGAATTAGTCAACAGAAGGGGTGTGGTTTTTCGTCATGATATCGCTAGACCTCACACATCTTTAGTCACTCAGCAAAAATTAAGAGAGTTTAGCTGGGACGTATTAATGCATCCGCCGTATAGTACTGACCTTGCACCTTCTGATTTACACTTGTTTTCGGTCTCTTCAGAATTATTTAGGCAGTTACATGGTTAACATCTCGAGAGGACTGCCAAAACCACTTGTCGCGGTTTTTTGATCAGAAGCCCCAGAATTTCTATAGCAATGGAATTATGTCCCTACCTACAAGATGGCAGAAAGTTGTCGAACAAAATGGCACCTACATACTTTAGTTAAATGTAAATAAACTTTATTAAAAAATGTTTTGAATTTTCATATAAAATGCGAAGAAACTTTTTCCCCAACCTATTATAAATAAAAATTACCAACTTATCAGAACCTACAAAATGTATGAAACAAAACTGCAAAATTAAGTTTGTCGAGTATTCGGGTACTTAACCCTAATGACTAGAGATGCAACGAATAGTGATTTGGCCGAATACCGAATATTTGGTGGCGCCTTAGGCCAAAGCGCCGAATATTTGGTGGCCGAATACTTAGTCAGAAACTCGTACATGTTACGTTACGACCTGTTCCGGTGCGGGGGCACGCGGGGGCGACGGTGTGGGGGAAGAAAGCTCATTTTTGAGCACATCGTGCGTGTCACGGGTGCACTGTGTTTGTGTTTTTTACAATTTGTGTTTGATTTTGTTAAATACAAGTTTTTTACAACGAACAATTGAAAATGCTTAACTTCAATAATCTGCCTCAAATTAATTTAAAATATTAACGTTACGTTACTTACGTAGTTATTTATCTAGCAGATTGTAGTGGATAAGTAAATAAAACAAGTTTTTCTGCCAACTAACCAAATATATACCTAGTTTCTGATTAAGATGCGTTTTTATTTTCACTTATTTATGTAGCAGATTGTAGCGAATAAAAAAAGTTTTTCTGCCATCTTAATAAAAATATAATTTCTGATTAAAATGTGTTTTTATTTTCATTATTTGATATTTGGTATTCGGCCGAATACCGTCTACTATTCGGACGAATATCAATTATTTAAAAAATGTCCGAATAGGCCGAATACCGAATAGTTGCCGAATATTCGTTGCTTCTCTAGTAATGACCCTAAACCCATATAAAAAAATTGGCGTTTTCAGTATTTTATGTTTAAACAGAGTAAATGGCACACATCATAATACAAAGAAAATTCTAAAATTTCTAACTAGTTAAGTTTTTTAAATAGACTACGTAGCAAAAAAAAACTTGCAACTTTGATGGCCCCCATTTCTTTATTATTGGAGAAAAAAGAAATATATTTGTAGGTACTCTTCTTAATGAGTTCTAGACAATAACAATGCACATGCTGGGGAAAAAAAAACATTCTTTCGGCTTCTTTTTCATCCCACCTCCTGAAATAGAATTTAATTATAATGTTTTACTCAATATCCGGTTTTGAGTCTACATTTTACACAACTTATCCAAATTTCAGATCTAGAGGCCTAGCATGGTGCCAGTTTAACACCATTTGACAGTAAATTCCATATATTTACTGTGAAATGGTGTTTAAAATGGTGTTAAAGTGGCAACCATGTTCGGCCTACCTGTAATGAGTTACAGACAGACCCGTGACATGACATAGGTATGGACGGACAGACAGACAAAGACAGCAGGCAGAGCTACATTAAGGTTCCGCCTTGCCCTTGGCATTGGGGCTCGAAACCCTAAAAAGAGACAAACAAGAGGGAGACAAAAAATCTGCTTAGCCAGTCCTTGTTCATTCAGCAAATCTCACAGTCAGTCAGTCTTTTGTTTGGTTCGTTGGACTACACTTCGTGTCAGTCAGTCCGTCCCTTCATTCTTAGCATTAGCAGTAGTTTGGTTTGGTGGACTGGACTGGACACACGAGCTTTATTTTCGATTCAAGTACCAACCTAACAAAAACTCACAATGTCAGTGCACACCACGAAAACCGAAGACACATCAAACTCCAGCCCGAAGGGACGCTACCTAGGCTGGGCGCCTGATGGCGAAATCTTCAGCCAGAAAACTAACCTGGTTACTTTGACGGAACTTACGAATTTCATTCGCGAATGCCTCGTGATGGACGTAAGCAATAAGGATGATAAACACCAGCTGAAAACTAAACTAAAAGCCTTCATCAAGCCAAGGTCAGTTTTTGATGAAACGACGAGGTTTCCAACCGGGGTCTACGTCGACGGAAACTTGTACATAGGGGTGTTTAACAACTTCTTCCTCCATTTTGATAAACCAGGCAATGACCCAAAAAGGGTCAACTATGGACCCATACGAAATACACAGGACTACGAGTACACTGAACTGAAGAGTACTTTGACACAACTTTCTAAAACTGGAGCGTCTGGTACGCAATCATCTATCAATGGTGGCGCAAATACTTCACAAAGTTATAACAACAGTAACTATTATAGTGGTAATAATAATAATACGACTATTAAGCCAAAGCTGTTCTACACAGAAGTGATCGAAAACGAATTGTGTATCAAATGGAGGGAGTTTTAATGTGATTTGTTCTTATCATTATACTGTAGTTTTTCAGTAAAAATATTTGTGACTAATTTTCTTTTTTTTTTTACATCGAACATACTTTTGATTTCCTTTTTCCATCTACTTCCTTTCCACAATCCTTCAAAAGGTTCACAATTCTCACAAATGCCCTTCTATCATCGAATTAGGTTTGATGACTTCTACTAATAATTTGGCCAAGTGCAATTTGGGCTCGCGTACAAAGGGTTCCATAGAAACCCACAACATTCGTACGGAGTCCCATAAAATATGGTAAATTAACAACAATACAATATACCTAGACCCAAAGCAACATGAAGATAACAAAAAACAATGCGCTAAAATGGTAGCGCCTGACGAACAATTCGGAATCCATTGAGCACGGTACCACAATTTTCTTTATTTAGTTAGAGTAGGTATGTACTAAAATCTGACCAAATCTATAAAATCTATACTTGTATGTATAACCCTCTTTAAAATGGAGCTGTTAACGATGTTTTTTTTTTGTATGTGGAACCCCTTGGGTTTAATAAGTATTTTATTTTTATGATTTGTCCTGATAGAGGCTACAGTAACACGTATTCTGTGAAAATTTCAAATGCCTACCTATTACTGCTGAAGCTGTAGTGTGGGTAGATCTCTGTGAGGGAGGAACAGACAGACAGCGAAGACTTAGTATTAGGGTCACGTTTGATACTTTTATCTCATAAAATTGGAAATTAATGATGTTTCGTTTTTCACTGATGAGGAACAGAACCCTAAAAACTACTCAACTTTAAATAAAGTATATGACATTATTATTTACCATCTTCAATAAAAACTGCTACGTGCAAGGTCTACATATTTGTTAGTTTTATAGTTATAGTTATTGTGACCTGATGATGCCGTAAGGCGAAACCGGTAGTGTAATAAAGGAAATTGAAGTGAAACAGTATAAGTGTATTTTTAAGGTGGTAAATAAAGTAAGTAAGGTACCTAATTTCTCTAGAGAAAATGTCGCAGACGCATTTCCATCCGTATGAACTACGACTGTAAAGAGAGAGAAAAGTCGACTTGAAGCTCTCTTCTTGATGGTACCATATTAGATGAAGCCAAAATGGTGCACGATAATCTAACTGGGTGATTTTGGACTTCAGTATGTTGTCAGAAAGTCTACATTAGAACTAGGGCATGAATATCGGAATATCGTAATCTCGGATCGCGAGTTCCGATATTACAATTCAGATGCTGAGTGATCCAATATCGGAATATCGAAATCAGATAATTTTTTCTATTGAGTCTTAAATTAAACCTATATTTTAGCTCCTTGTGTAGCAAGCGCCTAAAATAGCTGCGGTACAGCTAAACGGAATTATGGAATGTAATCTTAAAAATAGGAGATTCAAATACGCATAGAAGATGTATTTTGATGCGCAAAATATCAAAACAAAATCCTTTTCAATTAGTGGCGGCTCGTGCTTCAGGAAACTGGTGGTTCAACGTTGTATAAAACCTAACAGAATTATATTATTTTACGTATCTATTAAATAATATATATTTTGTGTGTAACTAACCTAATATTACTATACATATTTAAGGTCGATCTTGTGTGATTTTTCTGATGCGAATTGTCCAATCACTTTTGAATTAAAATCACACAACCGTCCCTTTTTAATATACATTTCACGTTTAAAAGTTCGCGTTGAAATGTTTTGCTTTCCAAAATACACCGTTTTTTAAATCATGGAAAGTGGTCTCGCTTATTTGATATCTTATACATATTGAAAAGTCACTCTATTGTGTTTTTAATGTTAGCAATCAGCCCTCCAAGGGATAACGTTTGGGACAACCTGTATACTAATTATGTGAATTTTTTCACATTTTCATAAACAACCGTTTAGCCGGCACGGGGGCGGGGGACATTTGACTCTAGCGAAAATTAGCACTTTAAGGCTTAATATTTCGCCAACGGATCCTTAAATCTAAAAATGGTTTTCACACACCCACTATGTTTTTGATCGACCTATCCAACTATACTATATGGGATAGACGAGAAAAAAAATCATCAATAGCAATTCGCGCAAATTGCTTATTAAATAGTTAGATGATCAGTGACCCCCAGGTCAACGGATGAGCGAGACCTACACAGACAAAACTTTAGTTTGTGCCTACCAAGTTATTAACACAGGTATATTTGTTCGGTAGGAATGATAATGATACCTAATATTTTGTGCGTGTTGAAGCAATGGTACTAGACTTGCTGGTTCAAGTTTCAATTTCTCGAGAACCTTATCGCTGTTCGGGGACCTCCGCACTATGGACAACATCAAGAGGCGGTGAAGTAAAGCGGGATAATATCCTGTATATGCCACAGTAGATATATAATACTGTCATCATCAGAGAGTATGCTGTATGCTATATGCTTGAACGCCCCAGCCGCTATATTTGTGTGAATGAATAGGCCTGCCCAGGTAAAAATAAATTGAACTGACTGAAGTTTTCACTTATGCTTAGCGGCGGCTCGTTCTCCTTTTCTGTACGTCTATATTCGTGTGTTCTCTATGAAAATTTTTCGGAGAAGACCAAACTTGCTCGCACTGTTGAATAACCAAACATCGACTATCGAAAAAAAATGGGATGAAAAACATAGGTATATTTTCCCTTTTCCAGAACCTGGACGGTTTGCATGACCACCTCGGCACTCTGTACCCTGGGATGAGGTCACCCTCGTTCCGGTGCACTGAGAGACCGGAAGATGGCGCTTTGGTCTTGCACTACTACTCCGATAGGCCTGGCCTTGAGCACATCGTCATCGGGATTGTCAAGGTCAGTATACCATTCGAATTTCAAGATCCTGTCATAGACTAAGCCCAATAGATTATAACAGGCGACCGATTTCGGTTGCTCATTCAAAACCAGTGTTAGTTGCGAGTTTGCGACCATATATCTGATACGGATCCACGTTCTCAGTTTCTATGAGCGAAAATCGTAAAAAAGGTAAAAAGTAGCTGAAAATGTATAATTGTGCAGTTAAATGAAGTGAAAAAATCAGTAGCCAACGCAACATTAAAACGAATACATTTATTTCATGGGAAATTACCTAAATATTTAATACAAAGATTATTACAAAATCAACATGGTCCAACTTAAACTGGCCACTCTTTTAATCTAAGCTTGCGGACCCCGTTGATGTCTTTCAATCTTTCTCGTACCCTCTTGTATTCTATAGTATTTCTGTCTCGTTTCTGTTGTGTGGTCGTGTTAGAATAGAGGTGCAAACTTATTGCCCACTTACTTATCGATACATATTGAAGTATGTAGATTTTTGTTAACAATATACTACAAAACGGTGATTGACTGACTCACTGATTGACATTTAGAAAATTTTTGGAACTTCCATATTGGGACCAAAAAAAATATTTAAAGATTTGATCCGGTGTCGAAAAAAAATTTGTTTATAGCACACCGTGCGTAAAATGACCGCTTTACGCACGCTGCACTTGCTTAAAGTCGGCATTTTCCCCACTTGTGCTTTAAAATATTATACGATACTCGTGCGAGAAACTTTTTCTCGCTCTCGTATCGTAATGTACTATTTTGAAACACCCCAAAATTGACAATAAGAAATCCGCGCTTGTAGCCAAATATTTATTTAATCAGTTTATTAGTTCCACAGCAAATTAAATTTGGATATATGTTCGATCATCAATGTTGATGTTGATGATCGAATGGATATATAAATGTGTTTGATAAAAATTTGCCTATGCCAATAACAAAACTAAACAAAATAAAAATATGAGGGTAGATCCCTTTTTTATGCTAAGTATGTCTTTAAAAAAATATACTAGTTACTTAAGATACAAATTACAAATTATTAATTTTTATGCAAATAAATAACATTAAATTCAATTAAGAAAATAAAAAGAACACAAGAAGAAAAAGTAAGTTCATGTGAGATTTTTTGTGGTGTTTGTGTATATAGGGTGAAATTTAATCAACCGACCAAATTCATACTGGAGACTCGGTTGGTGATCAAGAACTGGGTTCAGTAATCCCTTTGGCCAATTTCGAAAAATATTTTTTTTGCTCCCGTACTGGTTGGACTAGTTTAAATACAATTCCTAGTGCAGGTTTACGGGAAAAAAAAATTACCGGAGGGTCATTAAACCTTGTTCCTGATGACTAACCGAGTCTCCAGTATGAATTTGGTCGGTTGATTTAATTTCACCTAGTATGTGTATTTGTGTGAAGAGAGGTATCGGAAAAAGTTGAAAAAGTTTGTTTAATCGTCATCGTCGTGTAGGCTATCAATCACTCAATATCTTTGCTTGTAGCATTAAAAGCACATCCTCGCGACATGAATCCCCGAGGGGGTGTCAGAGGTGTTCCCGAGTGTGAGCTGTGAAATGCAAGTCGCAGTCTACATTTGGAACACCCATGGAGCACCAACCTCGTTGTGGTGCTCCGTGGGTACACCCGACGTTTCACCGACGATTAATACGTCCCAACGTGATAAGTGGTGAGCCCTATCGCCCAACTTCGGGTACAAGGTTTTCCTTCACCGTTTAGCAAGTGGTAAGTATTAGGTAAGAAGAACACAAATACTATGCACATAAATTCCGAAAAACTCATTTGTGCATGCCCGACCGTGGATCGAACCCAGGTCTAAAGATTGAGAGGCCAGCGTTCTGCCGCCGCTCGCTATAAAAAAAAAACATAAATAGGTATCACTTTCAGATTTTTAGAGAGTTCAGCTAAGACAAACCTATAGACCTCAAATATGGCCACAATGGAACAACTTACATTCCTACCTTCTACAGATATGAAAGACAGCAATCAAGCAAGTTATGAAATAAAGCCGTGCAGCGGCGTGCATAGAACTTTTTTTGCTGGAAATGCTATGAGAAGGTCAAGTTCAAGGTCAAGTTATTTTTTATTTATTTATTGTTACTTTAAGAAATCATTCAGAATGAGAATGAGAAATCTTCATTTGTGCAGACATAGGTAAAGGGTTGTTATAAACATAAAAATTTATATATAACAAAAATATAAACTTAATATTAAACATCAAGGAAAACATTTTAAGAAAACTAAACCATAAATAACAGATTAAATTGTTTTTTAAGGAACACTCGTTATAAACATTATTAAATATTATCAATTGTTAGAAATAATCATTAAGCATCATGTCACACATAAAAAATATTATTATAATTAATATCAATGTTATAATATCCGTAACACATCAATTACCAAAACTTTAAGAAATTATATACATTTTGAGTTTAACAATTATTTACATTATTTGTATGGCGCCAGGGTAGAGAGTACATGATTTCATCCAATTTATTTTTTCAATTTTTTATATTTTTAATTTTTTTTTTTTTTTTTATTTATTTAACCAAAATATCATAGGTAGTTACAAATAATAATCTTCGCCAAACTACTGTAATCGTCAAACTTTACGTTCTCATTGCTTTTCCAGCAAAAAGTTCTATACACGCCATTGAAGCCGTGAGGACTGGACTCTGGACTACACTTGCCCCAGCGCAAGGGAGACAAATTTCTAAAAGCCGCCATAAAATCTACAAACTGCCGGACACAAGTAATTCCGAGAACGACCAATAAACAAAAGAAAGCAAAACAATAGAATGCCTCTAAAAATATTTCTGCGTTTTCCCATCCCACAGATTCCGAACATGTGCGTGGGGTAAACGAAACCCTTAGTGAAAATAGTGCCATAAAATGGTTCAAGAGTAGCAGAAATAATAAAAAGAACAACAGAATTATTATGGTTGAGGGCCCTGTAACAGCATGCGACCGTGTGATCATCAACCAATCAATCAGTTACAATCCGTGGTTTGGCATGGTACTGATGTTGGTTCCAGCCCAGCTGATATCAAAATATCACACGCTTTTATGGCGGCCTCAACAAACCTGGCTCCAAGTTGTCCAATAACCACACGAAGAATCTGGCAATTGAGAGGGATGAAAAATGCCTTTTTTTTCCTTTATCCTACCTTTCCGCTCTACCCATGGTTGGCTTGAGGGTAAACACTCGGTCGATTATAATCATCTTCCTGACCCCTCCGCTAAGAGCATATCACCCTCCGCCTTTTAATTATCGTACCTTCTTCGGTGTTCTGGTGAACCGGATCAGAGGTACAATTGTGTAAGACAATCGTATTCAAATTGATTGTCATATGGCTATTCGGCTAAGCAAATTAGGCCGTTTGACAATTGAAATCGTACATTTTTGGTTATCAAATGAATACGATTGTCTTGTTTTGTTATTGACAATCAAAAAGGTACGATTTAAATTGTCAAACATATGACACATGTGATAGTATTCGTGATTTGTTTTACTTACCTACCCAAAAGCAAACGTTTAGCTGGCAGGGGGGGACACTTGACTCTAATCAAAAGCGGATCCCTAAAAATTAATTACAAAAATATGTTCGCAACTTAAAGGTTCGCAAGAACGTTTTCAACGAGAAAACTTTTTATTTCAACAATAAAGACGTGTTATTTTTTTTAAGTCTATATCTGATGTGATGATGTTCATATTGTTCATAGTGACTAGAACAGGAAAGGAATGCTTCGGTGGTTTGGACATATAGAGAGGATGATTGAAAGTAGAGTGAGGAAAGAAACTTGCTGCACATGTGGAAGGTAAAGCTCGACCGGGCCGCCCTAGAAGGACGTATGCCGACTAAATAGGTGACATACTGAAGAAGGGCGAAGTTAAAAGTACCCGAAACAGAAGAGCTCGTATGACTAGATTGATAGATGTCGAATTGTAGAAGAAGCAAAAGAGATGTATCGGTGTCGTAGTAGAGACAGGCGTTAGTATTATATGAATGTATGTATATCTGAATGTTTCAGACTGTGGCCAGCAAGCTCCACAACACAGAGGTCAAGGTCGAGATCCTGAAGACCAAGGAGGAGTGCGACCACGTGCAGTTCCTCATCACCGAGACCTCCACCAGCGGAAGGGTCTCTGCGCCGGAGATCGCTGAGATAGAGACGCTCTCACTCGGTACGATACGCTCTGATAGCTAACTTGTAAACCATCATGAACAGTCTGTACCAGGCCATTATCTTTCTTCCAAGGTACGCCACTCTTTTGTACATGGTGCTCCTATCTGATGGTATATGAGGCTTTAAGCCTTATTGTAAACCTACACTCAGTGAACGTAGATTTACTGACCACTGGGGCATCAACCGCTTGTGGCTATTTGGAGAAGCTAAATGTTTTGTGCTTTCGCTCTTGGACCCCAAATCTAGTAGGGATTCTAATATATTGTCAAAGAACTTTGTGTGTCATGTATTGTGTATAGGTAGACAGCTGTTATCTCAATTGTATGAAAGTAACACTGTCTCCGCTTTTTATCGGTTGACTCAGGACTGACCAAGGGGGTGTCAGAGATGTTCCCGAGCGTGTACTGCGCAATGCAAGTCACCCGGTACATCCGCGTTTCACGGACGATTACGTCTCCGTCCCAACTTGATGGGCGGTGAGTCCTATCGCCGTACTTCAGGCACAATTACATAATTTTTAGGGCATGCAGGTTTCCTCACGATGTTTTCCTTCACCTTCAGCAAGTGGTAAGAACACAAATACTATTTTTTTTATCGTTTATATTTTTTACTATGCACATAAATTCTGGAATCCGGTCATCGCTTACGTCGTACGTTTTATAGACTTTTCCAATTTTACTACTAATAAATTCGTGGTTTATATCCGAATCCAAAGGCACTACGAATATAGTGAAACTAGTCAGGCAAAATCTGACTATTAAATCGTGAGTAGCGGTTCAATATCAATATGACTTTTCCAATATTCCAGAACCAAAAGTGAGTCCAGCTACTTTCTGCCGCGTGTTCCCATTCCACCTGATCTTCGACCGAGAGCTGAACATAGTGCAGGCTGGTCGCACGGTCTCGCGTCTCCTACCCAGGGTCACCAAGCCCAAGTGCAAGATCACCGATGTCCTGGACACGGTGAGCTTCTCAAATGGATCTTTAGGTTACCTCGTTGCATGTAATACGATGCTTGTGCTGGCTTCACGAAGTAGCAATGGAAGTATGACCATTTAGAAGGATTTTGAGATTTTAGCAAGATAAGGCCAAGGCCTCTAGTTTTCTTGCAGGTTGGAACAATTTGTCCGTTTTTAGCAGGATCTAATAGAATCTGCTAAGTCCTAAATCAGGGGCCTCATCCTGCTAAAATTGCTGGATTCTACTAAAACTAGTCACACTGAATAAGTTTATTGAGCTCCCCTTGGATAAGTATAAATGACTTTTCATGCTGACTATTCAGATAAGATGACAATACAAGTACCAGCCGCCATTTTAAATTCCTTTCTCTAATGACGCGGCTTATACCACCAACAATGGCCAGGGTACAAATGAAGGTAATAAGCTAATAAATAATGATATGATATATTGTACGAAACCAAGATCAAGCCAAATATTTTATTGTTCTTAACATTTTGTGCAATACAATACTTCAGGTGCGACCCCACTTGGAGATGACATTTGCCAACGTTCTGGCCCACATCAACACCGTGTATGTGCTGAAGACCAAACCTGAGGAGATGAGCGTCACTGAGCTTCATGAGGAAATCGCACCCTTGCGGCTGAAGGTACGAGTAGAACAAAGAAACTGGCTGACTGAAACTAACTAAATAGTTGTAAGGTCTTGCTTGATATTACAAACATAGCGTCAAACTCTTTGGGGACGGTTAATCTAAAATTTCTTTATACTTACTGTTGAATACATGTTAAACATACATTAATAACTCGTATTGTACCTATCATGAGTATTTACAAATAAGTAAGTACTACTTTATTTTTTGGTAATTTTTAATCTCCCGTATCTCGTTTACGGAAAAATAACCACAGAATCAAAGTCAAAGAGAGATCTTTCATTCAAGTTCAGTAACTTTGCTTAGACATATAAATTTATTAACACACATGTACTACAATTTTTATTATCTACATATCACATACCTAGTGTAAAAAAACACTTCCATGCGTCCGTCTGTCTGTCAAGCAAGACCCTTTATCTCGGGAACGCGTCGAGTTATCGAGTTGAAATTAAAACCATAAACTCAAGTTTACAGTCCCTTGAAGCTGTGAAAAAATTCAAACTTCTAAGTTAGTGTTAAAAAAAGATACGGCCGTTTACGCCACAAAAAACGTAAGTATGTTTCGACACTCTCAAGGGAATCGAAATTTATTAGGTATTTTCCGTTGACCCAGAACTATGAAATTTGGTAAGTATGTAATACCGTCTTATACCGCAAGTGAAGGGAAAAATCTGAAAACTATAGGTACCATTTGTAATTAAATCATAAAAATATAGTACCTATTTAAAGAAACCCTCGGTGGGCGAGTCCGACTCGTACTTGTCCGGTTTTTTGTGATTAATGTCGCCAGTTGAACACGACTTTTTTGTGATTGAAGCATAACTACTTACAATCTAAATTTTATGTCAAAATAACCTATGATCTTCAACACATCGAATTCTGTTAGTAAATTATTGACATTCTTTCACTTAACCAGTCCAAATTACAAGATCGATCAAAAACGATCTAACTATACTAGGTGAAATTAAATCAAGCGACCAAATTCATACTGGAGACTCGGTTAGTCATCAGGAACAAGGTATAATGACCCTCCAGGTGAAATTCGAAAAAAAAAAATATTTTACCCGTAGAACCTGCACTAGGAATTGTACTTAAACTAGTCCAACCAGTACGGGAGCAAAAAAAAATATTTTTCGAAATTGGCCAAAAGGATTACTGAACCTAGTTCTTGATCACTAACCGAGTCTCTAGTATGAATTTGGTCGGTTGATTAAATTTCACCCTATATAGAAAGCGTAATTTTATGAAATGGGTCTATAGCGGATATATCTTATATATTTTATAGGTATATTATACCGGGTGTAAATAGACTGCTACCATTAAATGGAACCACATATTCTACTGACCCTACTGAACCACTTTTCCCAAGAATCATACTTAGTTTTGGGAATAATTGAGTTCCAAACAACAATGCGTGAACCCTAACGCACCGACATACGGGCGAGTTTAGAGAGAGCGTCAGGCTTCGAACAGCTTCAGGTTTCACGGACGACGTAGTGCCAGATTAGGCGACTTTTCGCCATTTAGGCTATCTCGAAGGGTGACGGGGCGACCAAAAATTGCGATCGGCGACCAGTAGCCATTTAGGCTATCACGAAAAACAAATAAGGCGATTTTAGGCTACAAACAAAATTCTGTTTTCAGAGGAACCAGCTGAGTCGGGGAACCAAAACTAAAGTATGAGAAAATTCTATAATGGCAGCATTTGATTTTTTATGGTAAGCGCTGTTCCCCACAAACACCGATTTTCAGGAAATTTCACGAACATATTTCATAGCAAATAGATCAACTAGCAATTTGGATGAATCGTTTTATTTGTAAGACTTTTATAATTTATTATACTTTTATTTAAGGATAGTTTAGTATTTATACGTTAGTAAGTATACACACCCGGTATACTTGAGTCTATATAAAATATACTAAACTAATAAATATAAAAGTATCTTAAATTACATCATGCGATATACTTACATAAATAAACAAGTAATTATATTTAATAACCAATATCAATATAGAAGTATTAGCATAAAGACGGCAGCAATCTGATTATCTTCTCTTCACTTCACTATCATGCAGCCGGCCGCGTGACAGGGACCGGTTAACAAATATACTACACGAAGTCACGAACCTGAGGCCAAAAAAATCGATTTTATATCGATCTTTGTATCGATCCATAGAACTGCAGAATCGTGGACACGATTTTTTGCGGCTTCGCGAAAAATTTTGCTAACAAATCACACACAATTAAAAAGAGTGACTATATTTAATTACGTTTCCGGCAAGTATTTGATTTCAAAATTCAAAATTATTATATATATACTAGTTGATGCTTGTGATTGTTGGCACTTGGTGGAAATTAATACACATTATGTTTATTTATAACTCATGTACTTATCCACAATATACTTATATTAAATATTATACCCAACCGGTTTCGCTATTCAGCATTCTCAAGGGCTTAACTACAATATTTATTTAATTACATTTTCAGAATCTACAAATAAAATACGTGCAATAAATTAACATGTTATAATATTTGTTGGGTATAATATTTAATATAAGTATATTGTGGATAAGTACATGAGTTATAAATAAACATCATATTATATACTAGATTTTGCCCGCAGCTTCACCCGAGCTCAGAGAATCTTCACCCCGTTTTCGGCTTGGGCGTCATTTTATGAACACCCCTTTTAAGCTTTGTGTTGAACACGGTTCCTACGATGATAATAAAAAAACCGCATCCAAATCCATTCGGTGGTTTTCGAGGTATAAAAGCGTTTATTAAATATTTTCCCCGTTTCTGGCTTGGGCGTTATTTTATGAACATCCCTTATAGCCTATGCGTGGACCAGGGTCACTACAATTATTTAAAAAAAACTGCATCCAAATCTGTTGAGTGGTTCTCGAGTTAAAACAGAACAGACAGACAGACAAAAATTCTAACAATTTTTGTTTTGGCCTCAGTACAGTACCGACATTCAGGGGCATATACTTATGTCCAATTGTCAGAAAGTCCAGGTTTCATAATGTCCATTGTCAAAAAGTCCAAATGTTACAATGTTCTATTACATTTAAAATTTCGCGAGATATTCAATGCACAGACACGACATTTTTACTACTTTATTATTAGTATAGATAATATAAACATAATAATAATATTATGAATGTGAATTTTTTACTTTGGCAAATACTTTAATAACTTAATGTTTTATTTATGAGAAAACAACTAACTTTACTTACAGTGAACTCAGGAAAAATTTACGCGTATGAATTTTTACCTAGATTACCAAAATAAAGGTAAATAAAAATTTAGTAACGCCAATTATTGTATGAATTTCTATTCCGATTTAAAATCGATTTTTGGGAATCAATCTTTTCTGTACCGATTTTTTTTGGGTGGGATTTGGTCACCACTATTCGAAATCGATCTTTCTTAGAAATAATCGACATCCCTACAAGAACCTCCGTTGTCCCACGTCGCCGCATGGTGGGCTTGGGCACCCCCCGCCGCAGAGATTCCGCGGGGACATGGAGCAGCCGCGACGAGCTGCCTCGATGGGTGGGGGATCCCCAATTCCCCACCCACTCCCCACCAGTCTCGCTCGCCTATCGCTTCGCCCGACGACGTAGACGTCGACGAGATGGATATAATAGGCATAGGGAAATTAGGATTAGGCAATGCGTCGCCTATAGCTACCGCCGCCCCCGTTACTTTATAGATAACCTCAAACAGCTGCAGGTTTCATGGACGACGCTCTCTCTAAACTCGCCCGTATGTCGGTGCGTTAGGGTTCACGCATTTTTGTTTGGAACTCAATTATTTCCTAAACTAAAGGTGTCCGCGGGTATGACTCTTGGGAAAAGTGGTTCAGTGGGGTCGGTAGAATATGTGGTTTCATTTAATGGTCGCACTTTATTTACACCCGGTATATTTGAACAATTCATTCGTACTAACTCGATCTAAAGGATTTGAACCCGGATATGAAATAGTCCAGCATCCTACCTGTTGATCCTTTACCGCTTTTCGTTCACAGTAGTTTATGCTACAAGTACGGTAAGGAGGCAATAGGTTACCAGGACGATTTGAAACCCAAGCGAAGCGACATCTATAATATATAACCACGTTTTTCAATGCATAACGTGAGTAAGTAAATAAATGAAACATAATGAAAGAAATCATTACTTCGAACTAATTTTAGGCGGGCATTCTTTTTCTCTGCACGCTATTTGCCAACTTGACGGAAATAAACTGCGTTCGTTTGATCGTTGGGCCATACCCACCTCACATGCCTTGATAATGTCCTGCTGTCTGTGGTAGGCGGATGTCATCCAACAATCAAACTGAACGCAGAATACAAACGCATCAAACTGGACGCAAGTCTATCTGTGGTACACAAGGATAGACTGCCAACTTTCTCTCTATAAATAAATACAAAACACTAATTCGGTAAAATTACCTTGCTAACAGTTTTGATTTGATGCATATATGGTTTTTAGGAGCACTTGCATTGAAAATTAAGGCGAGGCATTGATAAACTTTTAATTTCAAATCGGCGCCTTAGGGGAGTGGAGTGAGGGGGACTTACCCTATACAAATATGCGCTCACGAACTAGCTTATGCCGTAAGGTCGTATGCGGCAAAACAGTATTTTTCATTTAAAATGACAACTATAAGTAATTTAATAAATCCAATCTGCCATATTGAAGTGTATTTGTAGACTAATTTAAATAAAAAACTTAGAGGCTTCATTCGCTCCCGTTTGTCAGTAAAATAGGAATCTCTGTTTTAAAAGAGGTTTTCTAAATATTTTTTTCTCTGCTATGAAAATTAATCAATCAACAAAACCTTCGGGCAAAATGATGTCAATGAAATGCTTAATCTAGTATATAAATTGGTAATTACATATGTTTTTTTATTGCTGAGAAAAATGGAGATCCATGTCGCCAAAATTTCGTGGCGTCCCCTTAATGTTACGATCATGATCATCTTGATTTTCAGGGACAAATGCTTTACATCCCGGAGACAGATGTGGTGGTGTTCCAGTGCTATCCCAGCGTCACCAATCTCGACGATCTGACCCGGTAAGTTACCCAAGGTCTGACTCCAACTAAAGTACTTAGAAGTTTAATAAATATCCAGTCTATAGTACATCTCGTACACAATGTAGGTGATAGTTATGATTTGGTTGCTACCATTATTTGTTTCGAAACTCGAGAATTTTCAACGTCATCTCAATCGGTCCCACCTTCGCAGACGGACGCTCAGGTGATTATACATTGAACAGACTGCTGGTTATGGGTTTTAGATAAGTTTGGTTCTACGAACCACTAATCCAGAGATCGAAGGTTGTGCCCAAAATACGGCGATGGGGCTGGGCTGGGACTGGGATGCAATGATCGTTAGTGAAACGTGTGTGTACGAGTGTGGACTTTGACTTTCAGTTCACAGTCCTCGAGCACTTCCTTGGGGATTCATGTTTAGATGATTTATAACATTTTCAAAGAATAAATATAACTATTACCATGATAAGGTAATTTTACGAATATTAATAATTATAAACAATAATGCATAATCGACCTTTTCGAAAGAGTCGAAATATAAAGATAAACTGTTTTTTTTTATTTATATTAATTAATTAATTACCTTATTTTTTTATACTTAAACATATTTTTTATTGTCTAATATACATCTCATAATAAAAACTTACAAATAAATAATAATTTTAAAATATACCTAATTAAAACTAAAAGCTATACCGGGTGTAAAAGCAAAGGCAATAATCCTTTAAGGGTGTGTTAGTACGATCGGTAAAGATATTATTTTAAATACTGGGATCTCGGATGAGGGGTGCGGGTTGCGGGGTGCTATTAGGTGTGTGGGCAGGCCGGTGAGCTGCGTAGCCATAGCTTAGAAAAATGATGGATTTTTTGGTGAAAATTCAAGGTATATTTTCTTTTTCTCGTAATGACATCAGAATCTTGTATGCTTTCACACCCTAAAGGGATTCTTGACTTTGCATTTACACCCTGTAGATATATATATATATCTATATATATATATATATATATGTATATATATACTTAAAATAAAAGTCATCAAGTGGTAATTAAATAATATATTTATTTAATAAGTACTATTACTATGTAAAAAAACTGATCTCCCTCGCAAGTTTAATGTCGCCCGCAAAGAAGTAGGTACGACTGGGAGCACGTACTACCTGCCAGCCGTTCTCTGCGTGCACAGCGTGCACTCAAACACAAACGTGTGTGGACTGCGGACAGGCTGCTGCTCCTGTGGTAATAGATAGGCAGTAGGCTTATACTGACCATACGGTCCGAAATAGAATTACATCGCTCAAACTGTGAGTGAGTCAGAGATAGCACACTATTTTTTTAGTAAGTGCGATAAGGACGGCATGAATTTGAATGAACTGTAAGAAAGCTTACAATTAATTCGGACCGCGGGGTGAGTTTCGGTAGTTTGACACTGTGTTATGAATGACTTTCCACAGCCGAGGCCTCTGCATCTCCGACATCCCGCTGCACGACGCTACCCGCGACCTGGTCCTCATGTCCGAACAGTTCGAGGCTGACTACAAGCTGACCCAGAACCTGGAGGTGCTCACTGACAAGCTGCAGCAGACCTTCAGGGAGCTGGACTCTGAGAAGCAGAAGACTGACAGGTTTGACCCGTGCTCGTGTACCAGATCCCACTTCCTTGGTCTATATAAGTACCATTTAGCAATTAACGCAATATAACTTTACAAATAAAATCACTGATCACTATTTTAGTGGAAACGCGGGGTAGAAGAGATCCATCCATCCATTAGCTTGTGTCGTCCACGATTCCTTCCATCAATTTCGCCACTCTTGGCCGTCGTCCTGGAAGAAATGCTGGCGAAGAAATGGGCAGGCGGGTTGCGGAGCCGAAACAACCGTCGCTGCCCGTCGCCAGTACTTACTCTTCCCCAAAAAACTTCGGGAGGATTTGTGAGTAAGATGGTGATACCTCCACAGTCAAGCCTGGCACCAGCTCTACCACCTGGTAGAAGAGATGCAATAAAATAAAAGATGCTTAGTCCATTTGTCCATCTTCCTCCCTCTATCTCATGGATGCGTTGTGTTGTGATGAAATTTCATCGAATTATCACATGCGCGTAACTCAGACCTCCATGTGCAGTAAATTGGTTTTATGTATGTATTTTATTCATGCCACAAGCCAAAATGAAAGCGCTTGACCAATCAGCTTACTAGAATCAACTGGCGTGTTTGCTTCCCCATCCGTTAATTGCGTCATGGGCATAAAATTTTATTGGTAGGTTACCTCTTACTTCTCCACAAGTCAAGTAATGGCTTCGGGAAAGAAGTGTCTTGAAGAAGAATTATTTATTTTCATAAGTCACCCATTTGTAGGCTGTAATAAGGCTGTAAAATAGATGCCTATATTGCAAAACAATCAGCAAAACAATTCGGGAACATAGTAATACCAAAATCTAGAGAATTGGATGAGATCTGGTTGTTGGAATGTAAAAAGAACTTTGCTTTGGATCAATCAAATTAACGAATTTCACGGTGCTTGTAATGAAACTGTCGATGTTTCTTTCAGGCTGCTATACTCCGTGCTGCCAGAAAGTGTAGCTACGGAGCTGCGTCATCGCCGTCCAGTGCCCGCCAGACGCTACGACCCGGTCACTCTGCTCTTTAGTGGAATCGTCGGCTTCGCGAACTACTGCGCCAGGCATACCGACCATAAGGGTGCCATGAAGATTGTGCGCATGCTGAACGACTTGTACACCGCTTTTGATGTGCTAACGGATCAGAAACGTAACCCAAACGTTTACAAGGTAATATTACTGTACAGTTATTAATCATAAGGACAAGGACTCTAACTGGAAATCCAGCTTGACATTTCTTGTGATGGGTGAAAATCAACTAACAATTACGAAAATACATACATACACTCGAATATTGTCGTCAAAATACCGCGGCATACAGGCTATAATTTGGTAAAGATTTGGCGATCGGGCTATCACCGACAATTATTTATTTGCAGTAGATAAGAAGTTTCCTAGTTCTAACATCAAAAACTATTTATTGGATGTGTGTGTGTGTTTTTTTTTACTGAGCTCGTTCTACTCTCGTTTCGGGAAAATATTTAAAAAAGTATATAATTATGCTGTTTTGGTTTACATCATAATCGCCCCGGGACCAAAACATAACATAACTAAACATAACTATCAATAGTAAACCTGTCATTCCACCACCGTCAGTGTGTAGTTCAAGAATTCTACGCTGCTAATTCTGGTTTTAAAATGAATATCTAGCTTACCAATAAGATTTATAAATAGTTTAAAAAGATAGTTATCCCGCGATACAGAGTAGCTTATCTGAAGTAAAGCCATAGAAGTTGAAAATAATTTAACTTTTCGCATTTTTCCCACCTACATAAACAATAAGTAAATACTACAATACCTATCCAGTCTCAAGTTCATCTGTCAAAAGTATTCAAATTAATATTGGATATAAAATTTCAAGAAATTCACTCCTTGACAAAGAGGGACATAGAAGTTATCATCTGACAAACCAATGTTCCAGGTGGAAACGGTCGGAGACAAGTACATGGCAGTGTCAGGACTGCCAGAGTACGAGGTGGCTCACGCGAAGAACATCTCGCTGCTGGCCCTAGAGATGATGGACCTCTCACAAACCGTCACTGTAGATGGAGAACCCGTGGTACCTTATCTTCTTTATACACACTAGCTTTTGTTTCATCTATATGTTTCGTACTCGCGATTGTTGTCACTCGGTGATACGTCATCAACATCTCGATAAACGCACTTGTGCTGTTTTACTAATGTTTCATCTGTTTAACCATACGTCGAGTCAGTTTAGGTCGTTTCACAATTAAAATATTCTGACTATCCCTGTTAGCACTACATCTAAAATGGCTATATCAAGACATTTAAATACATGAAGATATAAATCACGTCACTGACATTATGAATTCAAACTTGTAAGGTAACATGATCAAGGCCCCTCAAACTAACAAAGCTGATGTGAAATGCGTTTTGTTTCTCGGCTTTTACGTAATGGATTTACACATTTTCCAAGTATAGGTAGGCTGTAAAATTTTTGCCGCATTTACCTCTATTAGTATATTTTTGCTGCCGTTACTCACCTATTTTTGCAATTTAGAATTTCCGTTGAAATTTCACAATAAAAATGTAGATTCGGTATGTGTAATTAAATAAACTTTATTGCTTACAAAAGTTACAAACAAAGACATGGTCCTAAAATTTGCCGCCCTTAAAATCTGCCGCCCTAGGCTCAAACCTACTCAGCCTGCTGGTAAATTCACAACTATATTCAACTACTCTGTTTTATACTCATCCTCTTCTATGTTTCACTACTCCTCTGTGTTGAGTTGCCGTCAAGTTAATCGCCTCTTCCGTCGATGCGCTATAACTATAGTTTGCCACTCTCACTGTACTCCAGGGTATCACCATCGGCATCCATTCCGGTGAAGTGGTGACCGGCGTCATCGGCCACCGCATGCCTCGCTACTGCTTGTTCGGAAACACCGTGAACATGACCAGCCGCTGCGAGACCACCGGGGTGCCCGGCACCATCAACGTCAGCGAGGACACCTACAGGTGATTTATAAACCCTGAACTTTCAGGGTTTGTGGGAAGACGGTAAAAAATAATGGTTGATTTTATATAGTTGATGCCTGTGATGGATGGCCCTTGGTGGAAATCATATTATGTTTATTTTAAATATTTATGGGGTTAAGTATAAGTGTTTAAAATAAGCATAAAAGTTGATTTTAGCTTACAATTTTTAAAGTACTTAGTAACGCCCTGTGCACGTGAAATACGATAACGAAACTGCGATTAAATCAGTCTCAATATATGAAAACGTATCGCGTATGTTGTATCTCGGCCTTTTACTTTCGCGTTTCATCATCGATTCGCTTGTTTTTACATTTAGCGTTTCGCGGCTTTGATCTTCTAAAATATACAAGATATTATGTTGAAATAATGGAATATAAGTGATTTGAGGCCGTGTAAAATATGTTTTTGTCACCGAGGTCAACCCTTCGTCCGGTTAAAATATCACTATATTTTCTTATTTTTCGGATTAAATGAGAATTTCAGTATAATTATCTACTGATCTAAGAAAGCTAAAAATCAATTGCTTAATATGTTGACTCCGTACTCGTGATGATAAGTAACCCACACGCATTACTTTATCCAATAATTTAATTTTCACAAAACAAACACAAACCAAACATCAATCATCAAATAGATCTAAATACTTTTTTAATGAATCAGGTAAAGGCAATTTATAAATCCCAAACGGTAACTGAAAATTCTTCCAAAGCATCTCTCTAATAGCACAACGACACAAATGCTTCAGCTCCACTGGTCTTAGACCACATCTGGTACTAGGTATCAAATGATCTTTTAATATATCTTCGTACTTCAGTAATACCATTCTTCTTTGAAAATTATAGTCTTCAGGCAAATCCAAATGCCGCAACGCCCTTTTATCAATAGTAAATCTAACACTTGGTATGGCTCTCATGATTAACTTTAAACAACTTACCAGCTCATATGGATACTTTCTATTATACTCATTCAATCTATCAAGTATGGTTTCAATAGGATTCGATGATGCGTTATCAGCAGTGATTCTTGCACCAAATCTGAGAAGGATCATGAGCATTTCCGACGATCCCATTTGTATTACCACTCTAACAGGAGATGCGCTTCCACAACTTTCTAATGGCACGTCAATGAATCGGTAAGTTTTATTGCCATCGTTGTACTCGAGGTTAGCGTTGGTCGCGTGATCCAAAAAATAGACTAGGGCGTGAACATTTTCTTCTTTGTCAACGAAGTCTGATTTCCAGCCGGCTAAGAAGTGAGGGGCTGATGTTCCAAAAATAGCACCTGTTGAATTAATAAAAAGAGATTTATACGTGTAGGAACTGAATGTCGAAATTTGTGTTGCAAATGATGTAAATTATTGTGCCTTCCTTTTGGTTGGGGTATCTCTCAACCTAGGGGGGTGGTGTGGCGTACAAGCTTGCCTTATAAATTTGCAGCGCAAAACTCGCGCGCATTTCCGACTGTTTCCGTAAAAGCTCGCAGGCCACATAGAGAGAGACAAAAAATAAGAGAGAGACAAGATGGCGATTTCGTTTAAGACGGGAGAGAGCGTCCAACAATTTCATGTGAATTTCAAGGTGTCGTGAGTCTTAATAAACTGTTTAATAGTGATATCAGAAGTTTTATTACGAACCCACCTGATATTATCTATATAACCATTTATTAAAATCAACGTTTTTGTGCAAACCAAGTAACGCTACTTTCAAAATAATTGAAACTTATTGCAACATCGATATACAAACACAACCAATTGTTGGTCTACTCCACCATTCTGGCTAAGCACTCTAAGGTTATTGTTCAGTTTGAGATAACGGCGATACTTACGATAATGATTTTGTAACACTTACCCAAGAAGATCCTCTCAAATGTCTTCTCGCAAGCATAGAGCTCGTCGAGCAAGCTGGCCACAGTCCCGTTATCTTGGAGACTCCAATCAAATGCCAGCTTCATGGCAACGTACAGCAGGTTGTGGTACTTCCCCATGAGACAGACGTCGCCGTTGCTCTCCTTACAAGAGTTGTGGTAGCGGAGAGTGGACCTGACGAAGTTGCAACATGTGGATTCGTCTGATTTGTTTTGACCTGTGGATAATGAAGATATTAGTGAATTAGGTTACATGTCAATGAAGACACATTAAGAGTATGGGAGGATACAAAAAAGATGAAAAAGTCAATACTAGGTTTATTATTTCTTATCATATAAATAAAATTATAGAGTTAGAAGAGGTATTGTCCAATGAATATGAAAAATATAAAGGTACCTTTAGCACAGCCAGCGATTACCGAATTAAAATACTGAACCAATTCTCTCCTTTTAAATCTTTCATTCAAACAGTCCCTTTCTAAATTGTTGAACACTTCTTCAAAATAATAATCCATATATGAATCCATTATCACCAAAGATTTTGTAAAATATATCACAATAAAAATTAAATAAATAAAAATAAAATTAATGTTGTTGTGTTTACTGATATGATTTACTGTTTAATTTAGCTTTCATTTCCTTTTGTCAGCGCGAATATGACCAGTATTAAATTTCAAGCATTTTAACCGCCCTGGACTCTTTTGAAACACAACAAACAATTTATATTAAAGATTTTTGATTAGTTCTGTCTCTGCAAACGGGTAGCAGTAAACTAACCCTAAATCAGTAACGTTTCGCCCCTTTCCTCTTGGAAATCCTATAAGTGCTTCCTTATAATCTATTTAGTAGTGGTTGTGTCGATGAGAAGCCTTATAAAGGTTTCAAACTTATTGTTTTTAATACACACTATTATAAAACTGTAACAGAAGTGTACATCGAACATATTAACAAAAAAGTTTTACGTATATTTTTATGGTGTTTAGGTGTCTTTGAATGCAATTCACAGATTTTTGGATATATTGCGTGTCTATTTGTTTCTTCGTTCGGGCATCACGCAAAAACTACTGGATCGATTTTGATGATACTTTTTTTAATTTAAAAGATTGTGATTATTAGACTTAAGGCTTGGCATTGCACATGTTTTTTTTTACAAAAATGATGATAAAAATGGATTCGAAAGATGCAGGCAAAAGCTACTTGTAAACGTTATTAAACGTAAACCCCGCAGATTTCCCTCTAGTGAAATCTTTAAACTATGCAAAGTCTTGGGCCCCAGAAAGATTTTTATCTGGCAAACAGCTGTATATATGTCTAAACATCTCAAAGACTTTTCTTTGTTGATTTTGAATAGAAAGTCTCGAATAGATACAAGGCGAAAATACATAGCACCTTTTAAATCAACCCTCTTCGGACGAAAAAATTTTTACTCTATTGCGCCTCGTCTGTACCATCTATTACCTGATAGTGTCTCCAACTATATTGATACTGACACAGAACCCTTCTTAAAACGTAAATCAGTTTAAAATAAAAAGTTAAAAGAATATTTATTAGAGTTAAGTGAAGATGAAATTGGAGATCTCTGGCATAAACTGCTCAATTGAAAACGCTGTGTAGGCAAAACAAAAAACAAAAAAAACAAAAAAAAAAAAAACAAAAGAATTTTAGGTGCGGTTACCCTAACTAATTCATATACATGTGTAATTGATATATTATTACTAAAATTATTTATAATTTATATACATATTAATATAATCATATAACTAGATACAAAAATACATTACATACTTATATAAGTACTTAATAATATTACTTGTAAATTTGCATGAGGCCGTTATAGCATACAATTGTTTTCTCTTCTTTTTTACCATTCATGTAGTGTTTTTTTTTTCTCGTCCAACCCTCTCTTACTCTCTATGACCTTATAGTCATTAAAGTGTCGCATCAAAGTTGATGGTCCTGTAACAGGCCTTTGGCTCATTAGGGCTATCACAGTCGATACATTCGTCCCTGTCGGCCCAAACACGAGTGCTCCTTTTTAAACACGAATGCATATGTCAATTTTTTTTTCCTTAAATCAATAAATACAAATACAAATAAATACAAACAAAACCATGGTCACATTGTAAATAGTGAAGGGTATAATCCTCGTGGTTTGAAATATACTGAGGGATAAAATAACGTTATGGAGAATGATTAGACAAACAAATATAGTTTGTGGCAACATACGAGTACCGCCAATGCAGTTTTTTAGGGTTCTATACCCGAAGGGTGCCAAACGTTTTTTAGGGTTTCATACCCGAAGGGTGTCAAACTACATATTACTAAGCCTCAGCTGTCTGTCTCAGGGGTCTACTCTACAGCTTCAACCGTAATAGGTTGAAAGTTGAAGTTTTCACAGAATATACTTGTTACTATAGCGTCTAAAAAAATATATATAGGCTAAGCTTAGTCGGCCCAGCCAAGGCACGTGCCACCCCAGACGGTTTAAATAAAGCAAGGAGTTAGGAGATTAACACTATACCGCTTTGATTATATTAGTTTATTTTTGTATCATGCTTTTAACTACATTTGCAGCATTTTTAGCCTAGCGGTAGGACTAAAAGATATGGTCAATACTATGCGGGACACTCTATATCTATACTTATTTGGCCTTTGTGCCCCCCCCCCCCTCCCCCCCCAAATAAATCCTGGATCCGCCCTTGGGCCCAGCCCTACTTAAACGACAGTGATATCTACCCGACGAGCTATAGTGATGCTTTTACAAACTAAGATTAACCAAACGCTAAACTTAGGGTTGTTTTCTTTACTTTTTAGGGTTCCGTAGTACCTGAAAGGTAAAAGGAACCTTTATGGTGAGTGAGACTCCGTTGTCCGTCCGTTCGTCCGTATGTCACAGCCTCATAACTTTAGCACCGTTAAAGGTAAAGATTAAATTGTTCCAAATATTTCCAATACGAAAGTGAGAAAAATGAAAAAAATATCCTAAAAATACAATATTGGTATCAAATTGTAGATATTAAAGAGTTGATTATAAAAATATATACTTTTTCTATATTTACTGGCACCTATTTCGATAAATCTTTGAAAAACCACAAAAATGCATGTCCCCCCCCCCCCGAACATTTCCATTTCCGAAACTGGTGGATCGAAAAAAAAGAAAAAATCATGGTGATTTGGGATTATGTAAAGATTACAGGAAAATATAGCGGTTAAGAAATTCACGATAAAATTACAAAATTAAATTTTTCATCCCCGAGTTTTATTTCGATTACGGTATAAAAATATTTGTGTCTCTCTTTTCTGGTACAATCCTTTCTTTTTTTAGTTATCATAAACAGTTATGGGCAAGATTTTAAATACTTTTTTTTCTGACTGTTCCCAAAACTGTCGAATTATGGAACCCTAGTTATGCGAGTCAGTGACCCGCACTTGACCGCTTTTTTTTTCATATTTTTTTTCTATGTACGTGATTTAACTATGGCACTACGCGACAATGGTTTGTCAATTAGACTTTTCTAGCAAAATTGTGTTATTTTATGCATTACTTTGTAAACGATCCTGCACAATAAATTTAAAGCGTGTTTATGTTTCTGCACGATCATTTACAATGTAATAAATTATTATGTTTTATATGTTATTATGTTTATAATGTAATAAATAATTAAGTAATCTAGCTAAGGCGCCCGCTGCAAAATTTATCATATCTAACTCGCTGAAAATCAGCGCTGTACGGATTACCAGATATTTTCTGAAAAAGGCAACTGAGTTGTAAGATTCTATTTGTATTTCCATCTTTTTGTACACTTGGTTTGCAATAAACGTTTGACTTTGACTTTGACTTTATTTTTGTTAAATATCTGACAGCAAATGTCTGATTACGGGCGTGTCACCTTTTGCCAAACACGTGTGATTTTAAATATGTCACCTAGGTAAAAATTACTTGCATTTATGATTACAGCTCTTATTTTATTAGTTTTAGCCGCCCCCCCCCCCCCCTAGAAATATGGGTGTCATTGAGGCGTCGTCGTTTACTTACTTTGGTTTGTGATCTCGGTGTTTACGATCATATAATCGAGAACAGATACCTACTTCTTGATGAGCTAGGGGCACAATCCCCAACCCCATCAAACTCTAATAATATAATTTTGTTCCAGTTACCTGATGCGGGAGGACAACTTCGACCCTCAGTTCGAGCTGACTTACCGAGGCCACGTCTCCATGAAGGGCAAGGCTGAACCTATGCAGACCTGGTTCCTCACTAGAAAGGCGATTTAAAATGTTAAGACCATTCCAAAATATGTTTAAAAAACAGCAGTAGGTATACCTAAGATTTTATTTATTGCGGAATACATAGCTTGACCATATTTGTGAGCCCCTGGAATAGAAGAGCTTGTGTAACTCGGTAGATTACATTAGATTTATACGGAGGAAGCGAAAGAGGTGTTGCAAGATCGTATCAGATGGAGATCTGTGGTCTCTACCTACCCCTCCGAGATACATTTCGGTATTCGTATACCTGCCTGTAGAGAACTAGCAAGCAAATAGAATACAGATTGCTACACAAAACGTACAGGCACTTCTAATAAAGAGCATAAATAAAATTGCACAATGTTGCAATGGTCAAATAATGCATCTTTGCAGTTTGTAAATATAATCAAAGATGGCATTGCAGTTGTGCAATCTCGGAGCGTCGCGTCGCGTCGATGAGAAAGGGGGGTATTGGAAGGAGTCTCAGAGTTATAATTGATAAGTGTTCTAAAGGAGTCATAGATATTTTAATAGTATGCTGCGCATCTGACAGCTAAGTTCACACGCAAAGTTAAATGGCATTATAGCTCGTTGCCTCAGAGTAATGTAATAGATTACTCTAAGCTCGTTGCATTTTCCTAAAACATGTGTTTATTACAGTTGGCGTCAAACTAAAATGCGTTTGAGTGAAGTTAGATTCGGGAGCCGGATAGAGAATGATAGATGACAGCGATATGAAAGAGAGATATAGAGATAGACGACCTTCAGAGGCGCTTAAAACTACCTTTCACACAATTTACTTTATAGATTATTTTTGTGGCTTTAAAAATGTCTGTCGCAATAATAATTCAATTTTTTATTAAATAACTAAAATTGTACGTAGGTAGCTACGTAAAAAAAACTTAATTTTTAAAGATTTTAAATTATGTACTTATTATAGCAAGATTACCACCCTATAAAAGTTTGGTATTCAATGTAGACGACTCACCTATTATCTTTTAACGACTCTATATATATATGCAAAAAAGAAATATATTTCGAAGTTATTATTTCTTTTTTGCATATATATATAGAATTGTACATGCATATATATATTAATAAAAAACTTTTAACGACTCGGGATGTATAAAGCAACTCACCTTAAAGTTAGAATAGTAACTAAATAGATGTATTCATATTTAGTGTATGTATTTTGGGCCTAATTTAACGATTACCATATTAGTTTTCTAATATTTTCTTTAATATAAGCCTATGTGAGGTTTTAAGAAACTAGTCATTACTAAATGTGATTAATTACTTATATCTAGATGCTGACATTTATGATGTAGGTATTTATCAATGTCTGTAACCTAAGTAGCTGTTATTATATTTAATCAATAAATACACTTTATTTAAGGATACTACATAATTTTTTTGTCCGTTTCCCTCTCTCCCATCTAAAGATGTAAAATGAAAAAAAAAACGAAAAATTCTTTTTCACTTTCTTGAAAAAACGCATGAAAAAAAACTTAGCACCATCGTTTTTATTCTAAATGTGTTTTTTTTTCAAGAAATGAGAAATAATAAAACTAAGATGAAATAAAACACTACATCTGACTGTTTTATTTTAATTTAAATCAAATTAATTTTAAATTAATGATATTATAATAAAACTTAAAATTATCAAACAAAAAAAAATTCTTCTGTTTACGAATCATCTGTATCAATATCAGTAGTGGTAACGCTTGTTGTATCGACATCGGAATAATTTGTTTCATCTGAGTTTGTTTCAACTAAAACATTAAGGAGAGGTTATCCCGACTTTGTCTCTTTTAAAATTAATTTGAAACCAATAAAAAGCGACGATTAAATTTTGCAAAAAATATATTTCATATTTAACTCTTTGATCTTAATATTTTGGCTGTTCGATGCACGATTACTTAGATTTTGCTCGATACAATTAAATTGCAAAGATAGGTCTAAATTACGATCTAAATATCATTTCATTTGAGCTATATTAAGTTTTGGATAATAAAACTTATACTAAAATAAACGTCATGAAAAATGTGATGTAAAAAGGCCATCATTTTAAAAACCCATCCCTCTAATTCCAAAATAATAAATAAAAACACCTCAAAACCGCGAGTTTTCTGAGGAGCCCACTTCCGCTGAACAGGATAAACATGTGAAAAATGAAAGCGTTGGAGCAGGACAGATTTCTCTGGATAACCTCGCCTTAACCAACCAAACGAAGACATTGAGAAAATCCAAGTCCAAAAAGGAAGTGTCTTGCTACCATCACTACCATGCCGATGTAAAACGTTCGATTTGCTATTTTGCCGACAGGTACGTTATATTCGCTTCCAAGTGTAAAAATTTAATTATTTTGAGTCATTTGTGGATAGGGAAAACCATTTTTTGTTTCAGGGATCCCTTTGCAAAATATTAAGCTTTAAAGTGTTATTTTTTGTTGGAGTCGATTTAATTTCGTACTCTTGAAAAAAAAAACCTGCTTCAGTAAAAAAAACGTTTTTTTTAATGTTCTTTTTGATTGTTTTTTTCATCCCAGAAAAAAAACGTTTTTTTACTTCTCTACTCCCATCATTATTGCTACACAATTATTTTTGTTCCTTTATTGCTTCATCGAATAGATACAACTGAAAGTCTAGTAATATTTAGACTGTAAGCTTTAATCACACAAATTTTATTCCAATAAAAAAAACAAACATAATAGTAGATTTAGTAGTTATTTAGGAGCACGAAGAGGAAAGCGACCATATAGTACATATTTTTATGCGCCTAAATCTCATGCAAACTGACATATTTTTTGCCTTTGACGGCCAAATATTTATCTTTGAAAGGGCCTCATTTATAACATGTTTTTTTTTCAGAACCCTATATATTGTAGCATTTGAGTTCTACTTTAAAATCTAATTTTTTACTACCTATGTCATCTTAAGAACAATGTCGTCTGCAGTGGTTGAAGTTGCGTTTGTACCAGGCATGCCTATTAAGTTCTGTCGTTTACATATTTGCCGCCAATTTTGAATTTAGAACTGTTCAATATTCAAATTTGGTGAATTTAGAATTCCAAAACAATTGAAAGAATTAGGATTAATGCAATTGTTTAGTCACAGCGTGGTTTTGGATCTGTCAGCTCACGTACGAAAATGAATCTTACTAAGGAAAATGTCCGTGCAATCATTTTCTATAACTTCCGAAGAGGCCTAACAAGGATTCAGTGTTCCGAAGTGCTAACATCTGTGTTCCATGATGAAGCCCCATGTCTGCCGACTGTCGAACGCTGGTATTTAGAATTCCAACGTGGATATACCAGTCTTAGTGACAAATCTCGTGAAGGACGTCCAAAATCCGCCTTCACTGAAGATAACATTGTCGCGGTGAGAGATCTAATCCTCGAAGATCGTCATGTGACATATCGGGAGATAGAGGCGTTAATAGGCATCTCAGGGACAACCGTTCAGAAGATTTTGCATGAGGCGCTTGGTGTGAGAAAGCTAGTTTCCCGTTGGATCCCGCATTTGCTTTCCGACGATCATAAGAAAGCCCGCGTCAGATGGTGTAAGAAAACTCTTCAAAGGTTCAACCGAGGAGAGTCAAATCACGCCTACGACATCATCAGTGGTGACGAATCTTGGATCTATGCCTACGATCCTGATTCCAAACAACAATGCAAAATCTGGGTCTTCAAAGACGAACCAAAGCCGACTAAAGTTGTTCGCTGTCAAAACACTTCAAAGAAGATGGTGGCTATGTTCGTGGCGAAAACCGGGCATGTTGTGACAGTTGCACTTGAAGGTCGTAGAACGGTTAATGCAGAGTGGTATACCACAGTTTGTTTACCACAAGTCATCGCCGAACTTCGGAAATCTAACCCAAAGCGACGCATCATCCTACATCATGACAACGCAAGCTCACACAGCGCTCATCAAACGATTGAGTATTTGAAGCAGGAAAACGTAGAAATTCTTGACCATCCTCCATACAGTCCTGACCTAAGCCCTAACGATTTCTTTACATTTCCTAAAATTAAGAAAACTCTTCGTGGTCAAAGGTTCCAGTCCGATGAAGAAACAGTCGACTGACGCTTTCAAATCAGCCATATTGAACACCCCCACTTTGGAGTGGAATAAATGTTTTAATAACTGGTTCGAGCGAATGGAAAAGTGTTGTAAACTACTTTGAAAAACAATAAAAAGTACTATTAGGTTCCAGTTGTTTTTGTTTCTTCAAACGACAAAACTTAAAAGGCATGCTCGTAGAGTTACTCCATAGACATTATTATTGTCTATGAGTTACTCATTAATTTAGACACTTATTGTGAGCTATCCTTTCGCCCGCGGCTCCGCTCGCGTTTATTCAATCTCTACCCTGTTTTCGGCTTGGGATGTTTATATCCTATATGTTGACTAGGGTCACTACAATGATAGTAAAAAAACGCATCCAAATCCTTGGATCTGTTCTCGAGTTAAAACACATACATACATACACATACAGACTTTGGTTTCATGATAATGCTAATAACTAATTTATTAAAAATTTTGAACTAATGTTCAATATACAGACACGACTTTTTTACTACTTTATTATTAGTATAAATAGAATATCAATTACTTTAGCTCAATGGCACATTAAATTGCATTCGAGTTAGTCTTACAGTGCGAACAGACTGACACCGAGCCTTTCCCTACAATGGTTTCCGCTTTTTGATGTAACCCAAAAAACTACAACACCCTTATTTTCATTTAGGCGATAGGTTGCATAGGTAAACTTTAGTCGAAAAACTGAAGCACCCTCAGTAAGCCTACTCGCGTGTACGCACACACACATCCACATCATAGTAAGCCTAATTCCATAGAAAATCCACTCACACACTTGTAAACCACCGCCATTGTTATGCTTCGGTTGTTTCTTAGCGGCGACCCCCTGCCCTTTTTTATTCGTCTATGCCATGCCGCTCAAGATGACCTTTGCTTCATCTTTAAGATTGAGAATCGAGACAGGAATTTAATAATGTATTAGCGAATGACTAAAAATACTGATCATCAGTGCGGAATGTTGCTTGACGACCTCGAACCTCCGGTTGGCTCGATCTGAACTAAAATGAGCATTTTAGCAGATCTGCTTTTCTCCCGATTCGAGTCAGAAAATGTTTTACTGATCACGGCCTTCGGGATAGGTCAAAAAGGGAGAAATAACATGTTTTTCAAATCACATACTTCGGGGTAGGTCAAAAGGAAGAAATCGCTTTTTCTCTGACCCTTTTTCATTTTATCTTTGTCGCATGACTTCTAGAAGTCAGCATTTAGGACAGTAAACTGCAACATGCGCGGAAAGTGCTGCCGGTTTATCCCTTAAGGCTAAGTCAATAGGAATTAAGATTAAATACAAAAAAAACATCATTTTACGAAAATAATGTGGGTTAAGTAGGAATATAAGAAGGTTTTAAAGAAAACACTGTCATCCCACTCTTGATCCAAACAGAATTTTCTTAAAGTGTAATCCACAAATAATTTTTTACGAATCACAGCCTTCGAGATAGGTCGAAAAGGGAGAAATAACATGTTTTTCAAATCACATACTTCGGGGTAGGTCAAAAGGAAGTAATCGCTTTTTCTCTGACCCTTTTTCACTTTATCTTTGTCGCATGACTTCTAGAAGTCAGCATTTAGGACAGTAAACTGCAACATGCGCGGAAAGTGCTGCCGGTTTATCCCTTAAGGCTAAGCCAATAGGAATTAAGATTAAATACAAAAAAAACATCATTTTACGAAAATAATGTGGGTTAAGTAGGAATATAAGAAGGTTTTAAAGAAAACACTGTCATCCCACTCTTGATCCAAACAGAATTTTCTTAAAGTGGATTACCTTACCCGATAAATACTGGGTTATACTGATTTACAACGTTTGGCTTACGCTATGTTCGTAAACATTAATGTAGTCCCATTTCTTACTTTTTTATACTTTAAAAAAAAGTTACGGTTAGACCAGCCGATCTGTCAAAAGTTAACTTCCTTTTTAACAAAATTCCAAATGGTAAGTGGCGTGAAACAAACTGAAGTTATGACGCCAGAATAATCCCATTAAAGTTTCAAAACCAAAAACGCTGAAAAATGCTACATAAAATATTAAAATTCAACACCGACTTCATACTCGTTACAAGAAAGAAATAAATTTCTGACTGACTTTTCTACTGTGGTCAAGTATATTATCAGATATTTGATTAACCACACATTTACTGCAACACCTGAATTACAACAATTAAACTGTCTTTTTGCCCTATATAGGAAAAAACAACTTCTAGGTGGCATCTTTTTTGACGTTGATTGTAAAAAAGATACATTTCTTTTGATATGGCAGATAATAATATTGTAATTTTACGGAATTTATATTATTTGTAAAACTTGTCATTTGTTACAATAAATAGTACGGTTTTTTATCACAATATTATTTTGTATAACTTGTTCGAATCCAAAGGAAGTTGTTTTTTTAAACTTCATCGCTAGTTTTGTTTACTCCGAATTTTTTGGACCAAATAAATATTGTTCCTACCAATATTTTTCTTGTTCTGTCCCATCTCAGCGTGAAAGGCTGTGTATGCACGTACATCGTCATCGATTTATCGGCATCCTAACTAGGAAAGGATTGGACTTAGGACAGTGTAATCGCGGTTAGGACGGTCTGTTTCTTCTTGCGTCCTAATTAGGATCCTAGTTAGGAGGTCGATAAATCGAATCGCGGCTTCAATCTCGACAAAAGGGTACATAATAAGAAGCAGTTCTGCTTATCTTCTGTACAAAACCATTTTAGGTGCTCGATATCTAGCGTCGCGTCGTCGTACCTGTTGATTTGCCTAACTGTTCTGTTCACTGTTTGTGCCAGTACCGGCGCGCGCGCAGCCCAGTTCAACACGGCATGCACAAAACTATATTCAATATAGTTGTGACAGTTTTGTAAGTGTAGACACAGTCTACACTTACAAAACTGTCACGACTATCGTTCTATCTAATTATATACAGGATGTAAAATGATCTCATTAATCGAAACTGATTATTCTACTAATCACTATAAGATAACCGAAGAAAACACCGAAAACAATAGATTTGCCCATACACGAAACTTTTGGTAGATATTTAAAGGGTAAAAATTTTATTTTTATTTTGTGGCGTATTATATTAGGTGAATTCAATTTATTCAGCCAAATTCTTACTGAAGACTTGGTAAGTGCTCAGTTCGATGACCTTTTTTGTGAAATTCGTAAGTAAATTTTTTCGAGCCCAGTCCCCAATCGATTACTATGGGACATCAAGATTTTATTTTGTGAAATTAGCAAAAAGTGTTATTGATCCGTGTTTTTGATCACATACCAAGCCTTCAGTATGGGTTTGGCTGCATAAATAAATGTCACCTTATATCAGATGACTTTTGTTTATATAGCCAAATCCATACTAGTCTAAGATCTAGCGACCAAATTGGTCATGTAGCTTCAGCTGTATTGAAACTCCGTTAGCTACTTCCCTGAACAACCTTTTCCCATAATCTCCGTTCTGGCAGGCCGCGGGCGGTGGGTGCGGGTGTAGTGGGGTGGGGAAAAAAAAGAAAAAAAATGTGGGCTCAGCGGCTTTAATTTTTTTTTCAAACAGTTGCTCTGTACTCCCTGTGCACCCAAAAAAAATTTTAAATCGATCGGGTGGTGGGAAGGGGTTGCCAGCGTTAATTAAAAGTACCAAAATCATAATAATTTTCATGTGGGCTCAGCTGTATTGGCTGTTTTTCTGACGCGAGATTAATTAATATGTGAGCCCCCAAAAAATAGCCATGCAAAAATATTGGTGGGAAGATATCGAAAAAAATTGTTGAAATTGTTATTATTTTGGTACTTTTAATTAACGCTGGCAACCCTTTCCCACCACCATATCGATTTAAAATTTTTTTTGGGTGCACAGGGAGTACAGAGCAACTGTTTGAAAAAAAAATTAAAGCCGCTGTGCCCACATTTTTTTTCTTTTTTTTCCCCACCCCACTACACCCGCACCCACCGACCGCGGCCTGCCAGCACGGAGATTATGGGAAAAGGTTGTTCAGGGAAGTAGCTAACGGAGTTTCAATACAGCTGAAGCTACATGACCGATTTGGTCGCTAGCTCTCCGTCCATACCGGAGACTCGGTCAAAACCAAGGTTCAATTACCCTTTCTGTGAAATACGCAAAACAAAATTTAGACTTCCTATACTAATTGAGCTGAGGTTGTTCTTGAACAAGTATAGAGACACAAAAATATTTTCTCTCCAGTCTCCAGTATGAATATGGCTATATAAATGAAAGTCACCATATACCGGTTGAAAATGAACCTCCTAGCTATAACAAAGGAAACTGTTCTATGTTCGAAATAAAAAATACATGTTTTGTTACTTTCGTCAAACTAGAAACATAAAAAAAAAATCGACCGCCAAAGAAGTACTCCGGTGACAGAGACTACGCTCTACAAAACCTATGTCTACAATACATAGCCTATGTGCATTATTTACCGCCAGGAATATGTACCGTCTAAATAAAAAAACAAAAAATTGTTAGTCACATGTCGCGTCGCGCAGATTGGCCATTTTTTAAAGAATACTGTAGTGATTCAAATTCATAGAGTTCAATAAAGCTAGAGGGTTCGTTTTTAACCTATATAATATACAACAGCCGTTTTCTCTACGCACGCAGCACTATACAGCAGGCGTGTGAGGGAGCGGCGACGGGGGGGCGTGTTCCTGCCCTTCGCCTCAGCCCCCGACTGCATTAAACTCACGCACTATCTGTAATAATAATTTATTTAGAACTATGATTAATTCCAGCGTTAAAAAACTTACCTGATGATGAAACAAAATTGACTTAGAACAATTCAAAGCTTATCAAAAATTATCAAAAAGATTATCAAAAGTTAACTATAATTTTAAGGAAAAAATTTGTAGCATGTCATTTTATTATTCATTGCGTTTCAATTGCGTTTTTTATTTAAATTTTAAATAAACCTCTTTCTTTTTGTTAATATATAAGTCACATTGTATGTATAATCATTTTGACATATTTTTCAACTGACGCCGGGCCCAGTAGGGCCCGAAATATATCTTGAATTGATTTTTTCTGTGTTTTTATATGTATCTATATACATCTACAAAAAAAATAAATAAAAAACAATAAAAAGTTTCAAAGAGCCAAATATTTGTTTATTAAAATGTTTAAATGGCGTCAAATTCATCAATCATTATAAGAAATCTAATAGGTATATCTTTTTTAATCTAGAGGTAATTAAGGTTAGCAATAATTGCTACTGGTTGCCTTCATCCACGGCATCCACCCAACCATCAGCCTGTGTTCCTCCACTAATAAGCCATTCCGAGATTTCACTACCACTCTTGGCGGTCCTCCATCCTCCTTATTCAGCCGCCACCCGCAACATCCTTCAGGTCGTCGGTCCGGCGATTGATTGCCTATTATAATGTAATAAGATAATTTATGTGTGTAACAATCAAACATAATATTTAGTCTCGAATTCAATTCATACAAAATCTGTGCACAACCTTGATAATTCTTTAAGGGAAACCGGTTCGTGTAATCAAGTCGCTAAATTAATACTGTACTTACAATGCCACCTGTTTTTAGGATACTGAAATAACTTTGATTTTGCTTAGCTAAAATTCTCAATTTAATTAGAAAACACATTAAGTACCATCGAAGAAATTTCCGCAGACCCACTTTTAGCTCTTATCACCACTGTAAAACGGGCGAAAAGTGGGTCTGCAATATTTTCCTCCACAGATTTACACAGTTTGTTTTTGACCAAACGATGTTTGCAAAAATGTGTTTTCCCCAAAAGAACTTGTTTTACAAGTCTTTTTAGCATTTGGCATTTTTTGGTTGTTTACTTATTAAGAACCCAGTAATTTTTAAACTTTTCAGGGTTCCATAAGAAAATGAAAACCGTGTGATACTACGGGTTAAACTAGCTGGATCAATTTAACTGAGTACCAAGATAATGAACATTTTTTAAACCTATTTAACAACCTACAAAAAATGAAAACAGTAACATCCTCTATCTATGTATTAGACATCAACGCGTTGTACGAACTTCTTTTTTTTTGTATTTCGTATTGTTTTGTGTCGTATCTACGTCGTTGTTAAAATGAAGAGTGAAAAAATTCCACTGCTTATTCCACTTTCAAACATTTTGAGCTGTTTAATAAAAGAGTAAAACGTATGAAAATAAAACGAGACACTGCAAAAAATCGACTCGTGCGCGCAAAGGTGGCAATAAAAACTTTTTGCAACTAAACGACTTAAATGATTATCTCAAAACAAAGAAAATTGATCTCTATTATTATGGTACTAGACTTTAATTTGCCGTGATAGTTTAATTATAAACTTGACGATTGGAATGGAGAAGGCTTTCCAACAACCAGTCATTTGAGAAACCCGCTTTAGTCTGTGGCTGGCACTTGTTGACGTTTGACGTGCGCACACGCTGCTACGTTATTCGCCAATTTGAATTTCGAACGTTCTAACCGGCCAATCGCGTCCGATCGTGCGTTTGATTTCTTTTCACAAACGACTTTTTGCATCTACAGTGTGTTCCATTTTTGTGTTGCCAGTGTTTGTGACATTGAGATTTCTGACGTTGATGTTGAGTTTGTTTATTTTCAAGGTTGGATGTTTTCTCACGTGTTTTGGTGAGTGTTGCAATGATATAGTTAATTACATTTCTAGTTCTAAGTGATAATTGCTGGGATATTTTATATCGTAACGGATTTCGTAAATTTTTCACACGAACTTCGTAATTATTTTTAACGAGACTTAAGCTATCAATAGAAGTAGCCACAAGATGATAATGAAAACATCAACAATAAGACTACTTGTTCATAATACCATACTGAGAGAATATAATTATGTTTTTTAGCACCCGATGTAACACAAGGATGTAAATTAACCTATCTCTGAGGTCATCTCGTGGCACATTATGTTCTCGCATCTTCAGTCGGCTTGCGGCCTTACCATTCTAATTTAGACCCTATTTGTTCACATATAAGATTACAGTGGAATTTAAAGTAATAAATTATGTTTTTTGTCGATTTTGCCTGCGACCTTAATATCGACAGGTGCATGTGGAATATTATTAAATCTGTCATGATTGCCACTTTATTATTCTGTTTGTGATTGGTACATTTTTATTTTTTGTATGCACCAAGTTTAGGGATTAAAGTATTGCATTAGTCTATACATTTTTGTGAGTAATTTTAAAACATTCTTTGTTCATAACAAACACTGTTTTAAAACCCTTTGGGTACTATTGTTGGGAAAAATAAAATAGGTAAATATTTTACTCTTGTTACATAACAGCGCAGATATATACATTATTCATGGAAAAAACGGTAGCATTCTAAGCATTTACATGTGATAGATGTCACATCAATTTCCCACATACGTGACAGGTCAAATATATCTAGGCAAAGGAATATATACCTTATTTCATAAATCACAAGATCTATTATTTTTTCCTATTGGGAAAACTAATAACAAATATTTCATACTGGAAAATAGTGAACAAACATTTTTAAGCAGCTTGCGGGTTGTTGCAGCGCACTGATAGGAATTCTCATAAAATTAGAGCAACCTGTATATTTCAATAATGGTAATTTTTATCCGAAAACAACATTGGACGTAATATTTTACAACGTTCCTAACTAGATAGCAATTTTCTTTGATATAACAAATTACTATTTTGTAATGAACTTTTTAGTTAGTTGGTTGAGATTAAGAGAGATTTTTGAGTTCCAACTCAGTTTCAAATAACTTTGCTCGGCTAAGTTTGTTTGCAACTATCTTCGGATTTTAAAAACAAGACTTGGTGAAGCCGCTGCCAGAATCTAGAGTTATTATAAAACTCGTTGCGTTCGAAAGTCATCTGAACTCGATGATTTGAATAAATTAACTAAAAATATATATTTCGTCTTAAGTTTGCGGATGTGGGTGTTCGGCCTTGCTTCGGATTTGAATTTTGAGAGACATGTTGGTTCCAATGATATTATACAGGTTGTTTCCTTTCCCAAAAGCCAGTTATCAAGGCTATAGACAAGGCAGATATAATCATGCAGTTTTCTTGAAGACATGGGCATAATGAGTTAATGAGTGTGACGTGCAATTTATTAAAGAACCGGTCAAGTGCGAGTAGGACTCGGACCCTAAGGGTTCCGCACAAACCGTTCAAGAGGTAAACTTATTCAACGTGGAGTTAATATTGACCAGCTTAACTTGATACTTGTGTTCTACAAAACTCTATTTATTCCAGAGGTCTAATTAAGTTGGACATTAATATCTTTTAGAACAATTGAATATAGGTAATTTTCAGTTTTTTTCCTATACGTGTGCTATAAGACCTACGTGTAGACGGAGCTTCAAGTTTCTAAGTCAACTGGAAGTACCCTATAGGTTAATTACAAAAAGGGCAATGAGTTTTTTCGTTGAGTTAGAAGTCTGATTTTTAACAGCACTATGGAGCCGTTGATATCTGTAGAAGTTATTAGTTTCAACTTGGTATCTCTAACGGGCCCGAGAAAAAGGATCTTGTCAGCAGACAGCAAAGTGTCTTATAAGGGTTCCGTTTTTCCATTTTGAGGTACGAAACCCTAAAAAAGAGAATTTTATTATGAAGCAGTCACCACCAGCGTCCTAATCTTTCCAGACACAATAAATTTTCATTTGCGTCTGAAACTGAAAGGTCACTCCGACAATAAGCCATGCTCAAATGATGTTGGATCCAGCATTAATTACCATTAAATTTCGTTATTAATATTCTACAAACAAATAAAACACGAATACAGACAAAACCACAAACGTATTCATAAAGAACGTATGAGCTCATCGATATTTTAGCTAAAGCCCGCTTAAGTGCTAACAAGTCAGGTATTATTACACTGCACATAACAGAGCTATGCATTGACCACTTTACTGCAACAAAACGAACAAAAACGGTCAAGAACAGTGTTTATAGGGTTCCGTACCTCAAGAGGAAAAAACGGAGCCCTTAAAAGATCACTTTGTTGTCCGTCCGTCCGTCCGTCTGTCTGTCAAGACCCCTTATCTGGAAACGCGTGGAGGTATCGAGTTGAAATTAAAACCATATACTGAAGTTTACAGTTTCTTGAAGCTGTGAAAAAATCAAACTTCTCAGTTAACGTAAAAATAAGATACGGCCATTTATGCTCCAAAAAACGTATTTTTTGACACTCTCAGGGGAATCATAATGTATAGGGTATTTCCCGTTGACCTAGAACTATGAAATTTGGCAATTAATACCGACTTATACTACAAGTATAGGGAAAAATATGAAAACTATTCATTTGTAATTAAATCTTGAAAAATATAGTCTTTAACGGAGCCCTCGGTGGGCGAGTCCGACCGACGAAATCTCTGTCGCTATCAGTATGCCGCTGCAAAAGTTCCATCGCAAACTATTGGTTAGTTGCAGAGGTAACAATGAAAAATATAGCCACGTGCGAGTCAGACTCGCGCACAAAGGGTTTCATACCACCATACAAAACGGGTAAGGAACCCTAAAAACATGATAAAAAACAACAATATAGATACCATAGCAACATAAACGCGCCAAAAACATTCGCTAAAATGATAGCGCCTGTCAAATAATTTGGCACCCTTTGAACCCTAATACAGAACCCTAATTTTGATGATTTATTGTTTGACCTAGGGTATCTACAACAATCTGACCTTGTATGTATTACCGTCTTTAAGGAGAGCTGAAACAAATAACCTTGAAAAATACTATTCAACTGTATACCTATTACGGACGAAGCTGTAAACCCCTGTGACAGTAGGATAGACATACAGAGAGCTTAGTAATAGGGTCCCGTTTGGGTACGGAACCCTAAAAACAATCATAATATTTACATACTTCTATGTGTTATCGGAGTCAAAGCTATAAGCTCACTTATTGTTATGGAAATAAGCGAAAAGAGGTCGGCCTCAATTTCTTCGATGGTACATACCAACTTTCAGATTTTTTCTATATCTATCTATACTAATAATAAAGTGGTAAGAAATTCGTGTCTGTACATTGAACATTTTCGCGAAATTTAAAATTAAATAGGTCAGAATTATTTTACTGATGCCAGAACCACAATTTTTAGAATTTTTGCACGTCTGTCTGTGTATGTTCCGTTTTAACTGGAAAACAACTCAACGGATTTGGATGCGTTTTTTATTTTTACAAGGAGTGTTAATAAAATAACGCCCAAGCCGAAAACGGGGCAAAAAGTGAATTATCGCTTTTTAATCGAGAACCACTCAACGGGTTAGTTTGGATGCTTTTTTTGTTATCATCGTAGTAACCTCAATACATAGGCTATAAGAAGTGTTAATAAAACAACGCCCAAACCGAAAACGGGACAAAGATTGAATAAACGCGGGCGAAGCATAATTATTAGAATATGAATGCCCAATTTTCTTCGATGACTACTAAAACTTACGCTTAAGGCGCTTACGCATGCCACCGTTTTAGTACAAAATTTGATAACCCGTAACTCTGTTGTTTATGTTACAGACCATAAGTATAAGACCTCTATCATCTGGTACTGATATTTTAAAAGGCACCATTTTGCCAACATTTTTAATATTGATTTTGTTTTAAAGATATCAAGCTGGACAGATTTAAATACAAAGTTGTTTTCTTTTCTTAAGTTGTATCTATACCAAAAATTACAATTTCAGCCAGATAGTGACTTTGTAAATGCCTGTATGAAACTATAGAGGTCTTGAACTTTAATCTATAACAAAAAACAACAGAGAAACGGGTTATCAAGCTTTGTACCAAAACGGTGACATGCCTAGGCGCCTTAAGAAAGGTCATTATCACCATCCATCAGTGCCGTCTCCTGGATGGTTTCTTCGGGAATAAAAAATAAAGCTAAAAAATTTAAGCCGGAGGATTCGTTTCGCCGCCCCTTATTACTCTCACAACTAGATGTGCAAAGAAAGATGGATATGACAATAATATCAAAAACAGTTAAGTCCAATCCGTTATTCAAATTATTCAATAATACCAAATGTAAATAATCTGTAATAAAAGAGCTTACTGACTCAATTGATGGATTTGGAAGTGTAAGAGATAAACTATGATGGAAACAAATTTCTATATTTTTTTAAACACTTAGCGATTCATCCTTCGCAAGGAGATCCATCGATTAGGAGATAATAAATAAGTGTAGAAGATTGTAGCAGATAAAGGTTTATAGTCTAAAATATTTAAAAAACGGATAGGACTCACTTTTTTAACTATGCGAGGAGGCACATGGCTGAGATTCAGAGTGCATTTTGAGTCCGAACTCAAGAGGAACTCAATCTTACAAACGTCACTCTAGTGTGAGATCACGTCGCTTTTTGACGTTTGTAAGATTGAGTTCGGACTCAAAATGCACTCTGAATCTCAGCCTTAAAGTTAAGCGTGAGTATTTTAAAAGGTATGAGTAAAATTGGGTAGTTTAATCAACGTATTAGAAAGAAGTATTTAAATAATATACAGCCACATCCATAGTGGAGACATGGCAAGTAATGAAAACCGAGGTTAATGATATAATATTCTCAAGTTAAATTGATGTTTTTCATCTGGTAGAATCAAGAGAGAAGGTCATTTTCCGAATTTCACAAAAACTGTTAATGTACTTTGGTTCTGATTATATAGGTACAGATCTTGTGATGCCGTTAAAATAATTTTCAATTAGGTAGCTTGAATAGTAGTCGTCTTTACACATCTAGGCTGTATTTATCAAAAAACTTAGATACATTTTATAGTCCATCCATCCATCCATCAGCCTGTTTTGTCCACTGCTGGACATAGGCCTTTCCAGGATTTCGCCACTCTTTGCGGTCCTCCTGGAAGAAATGCCCAACTCACACACGCTGGGCAGGCGGGTTGGTGAGCGCGGTGCTGAAACCCTTGCACCAGTGACACCGCTGCCCATCACCAGTCTGATTTATATAAGGCCTGGCAATTGGGGATGGATATACCGCCATCCATCGGTCCCAGGCAATGGTGGGCTGCCTGGTTTTGCCTGAGAGCTGTTCTCTTACTCTCCCCCGAATAACTTCGGGAGGATTTGCGAGTAAGATGGTGGTACCTCCACAGTCGAGCCCGGCATCAGCTCTACCACCTAATACATTTTATAGTAAATCAATTTAAATGCAAATTAGTCGAAGTGAGATCCAAACTAACTAAAACATATGAAGATGAGAACGAAAACCAATTTTCAACGTGTTTACGAGTAATATAGAGTCGAATTTCATGTTGCAAAAGCTAGGGTGCTTGTAATGAAAAATCCATAAAATTACATAATTTTGCAGATAATTCATGCTTTTATGGAAAACTCAAACCGTAAATTTTATTCAATCAAATGAAGATGAGTTTCCCGTAAAAATTTCGAGATTTTGAGAAATTTCATTTTTCTTTTTGTCTCTGTGGTCGCTTTTGGCCCTGAATTCACTAACTTCATTACAAAGAAACGATTCGTAGTCAACGAGTTATAGATACTTTTAGCGTCTTAAAATAGAGCAGCCGAAAGACGTCAAAACTTTTACTTCGGATCCCAATTCACTTAATTATTTTCTTACAGGAATGTTTCAAAACCTGCACCAATGGACCTTCAAATTTAAATGAACTTATTTACATACATTCTTCGAATTCCAAATTAAACTTTGACTGGCAAACACTAATGCTTAGAGAAACTGAAAGCCGCTTTCATTTTTAAAGTGAAACGTATATTGATGACTAGCTTTTGCCTGCGACCTCGTATACTCTGAACACCGTTTAAGATAAAGTGAACAGACCTTCATAAATTGTGAAGAAGGGGATTCTTTAAAAATTACATTCGAGACATACTCATAACTTTCGTTCTAGAAAAAAACCTTTTCAAGATATATTAATGAGGCTTTCAAATATCTTAGAAACTCAGCTATACAATAATTAAACATCCATCTAAATGCTGGGTAATCCAAATCTTCGAAATTTTTTTATATAATTTATTTCTCACCTCTCCTGTGTGCTTATGAAATATATTTATATTAAACTTTTCTTACGAGTATGACTTTGTTAATATAAAAATAGATTAATCCAGTATTTAGTCTGTGAATAAAAATAATTCAGCTTTTTCAGTTTCATCAAAAAGGAACATTCCATAAAACCCTAGACAACTCCACTAACTATGCATCTCTGAGAAACTGTCAGGCTGATTTATGTTCTTATGCATACAATACAATTATACATTATACCCATGCAAAAAGTGAGGGTATTGTGTTTTCAAAGTTCTAGAGATAAGTACCTAGGTCTTCTAGGCAGTTCCTCAGGTAGATTAATTTATTTTTTACTGAAATTAATGTCTATCTTCACATAACTACAGAGCATCGAATACCTCAATCTAGTTATATTTTTACCTATTCAGACAAAGCTCGCTTTTCATTTTTAGGGTTCCGTATCTGAGGGGTGCCAAGCGGGACCCTATTACTAATTGAAGTTTCTGCTGTCTGTTTGTCCATCCGTCTGTCACAGGGGTCTACAGGTTCAACTGTAATAATAAGTGGAAAGTTGAAATTTTTACAGAATTTCCATCGTGACAGATAATGAAATATTTAAAAAAATATATTTAATCGTGGTGTAATCTTTAGATGTGACCAGCCGATTATTCCGTAACTATTACAGATATCAAAAAAAATTAAACTGATATCAAAAGTACGTTACCTAATCAGTAAAATGACATCAATAACTTTTTGAAAATCAAACCAGAAGTATTCAATATGTTGACTTTAAACACTAGTGGAACAACGTACAAGTAATTTCAATATTTTTTGTTATTGGTTTTGCCTCTTACTGTCTGATTTTGCTTTGGTGTAAGGCGGTACGGAACCATTTATGCGCGATTCCGACTTGTATTTGGCCAAATTATTCAAAACACGTATCTCACAATTCCAAATTGTTTCTTAGAAATCGTTTTAGCTTATCCAAACACCATCTGGTTGTATTTATCGCTCGATGGGGCAGGTTTTCAAAGTTATGGCTTTTCGAAACCAGTTTCTGACCGCAGGTCCACGGTTGGTTCTCTAGAATCGGAATACAAGGTCTGCTTGTCACGACCTACGTCACAAATCTCGTTGTTACAGTGCCACTGGCTTTTCTGTACAGGTGGACAAATTGGGAACTAAGGCTGAATAAAAGTTTTACAACTTGGGAGCACCTGTGGTTACCGTAATTACGTTGAAAGATCTAAAAATACCCTATTTATGCCCATTATGTCTTGTGCACATTTTGACATCCCTTTTTAGGGCTGCGTATTCAACAAGGAACCTATAGTTTCGCCATGTCTGTCTGTCTTCGGCTTTGCTCAGAAACTTTTAGTACTAGAGAGGTGGAATTTGGCATGGATACACAAATAATCACACCAACAAAGTGGAAAATAAATTATAGTTTTTTTTTTAGATTACTTCCCCTGCACCTTAAGCGGGCGGGGATGATTTTTTTTTCGCGTCTACCGTAGTCGTTTTGGATAGGTCTTTCAAAAATATGGTGGGTGTCAAAATACTTTTTCGAATTTCGAATTAGAGATCCTTTTGCGAAATTTAAGATTTAAAGTGCAAACGGTTGTTTTTGGATATGGGAAAAAATTCACAGTAGTTGTATACATATAACGAAGTTAAAAGGAAAACTATCACATCTAGGTAGTCTTTACAAGTTAACGAGTAATAGTCGGCCAACTTAAGTTTATAATTTTTATTTTAGGCGAGGTTATCCAGCGAAATCTATCCTGCTCCAACGCTTTCATTTTACACATGTTATCCTGCTCAGCGGGAGCGCGCCGCTCAGAAAACTCGCGGTTTCGAGGTGTTTTTATTTATTATATTGGAATTAGAGGGATGTGTTTTTAAAATGACGAGCGTTTTATGTCACAATTCTTACGACGTTTATTTAAGTATAACTTTTGTTGTCCAAACTTAATACAGCACAAATGAAATGATATTTATATCATAGTTTAGACCTATCTTTGCGATTTAATTGGATCAAGCAAAATGTAAATAATAGTATATTGAATGTCTTAAATATCAAGATCAGAGAGTGAAATATGACATACATTTTTTATAAAATGTAATCATCGCCATTGATTGGTTTAAAATGAATTTGAAAAGGGACAAAATGGGATAACCTCCCCTTAAGTCTATTTAACTTATTTGCATCGTACGAAACCCCCAGGTGCAATTGACCGGTTTTTTTCTAATTCAAGAGGTTCTTAAGGGTTCCTTGCACCAAACACGCTCTAACGTTGGGACATAGTTTAGTTAGCACACTGAATATTTGAAAAAAGTGTAATTTGTTAAAAAGTTGCACAAAATCGTGAATATTTCAGATTTAACTATTGTATCACCTAGCGCTGCCACCTCTAAAAATCAGAAAGCTGGACATTGCCGCGAAAAAAGCCGGACTTTTGAGTCCCACGGCCGGACGCCAAGAAAAGGATTTAAAAATAAAAACTAATTGAACGAGCGAGCGGAGCGAGCGAGTTCTCCGAGTCTACTAAGCAATCCGGTGTTTGTATGTATGTATGTTTGTTCGACGATAACTCGAGTATCGTTGATTGAAATGTCATGAAATTTGGCACGCAAAAAAATAAAGCAAATCGATTTTTTTTAAGTTCAAACATGAGCCAAATCGGCGAACTACTAGTTGTTTCGGAAACTTAACTCTATTCTGGAAGGTTTTTTAAAGTCATCCAGCAAAAGTCTTTGTATTAGTGCGGAGCCGTTGAGACTCACGGCCGTGTTGCGTGAAAAGTAAGAAAATGAAAAAGCTTAACAAAAGCCGGAGGGGCCGGACGCAGTCCAATTTGGCCGGACAAGAGTACAAAAAGCCTAACACTGTCCGGCTTTATCCGGACAGATGGCAACGCTAGTATCACCATAATCGAAGGAAACCATTCTGAAAGATCATCGAAGCTCTATTCTATACGTACAAAGGCGCAACTGTGACCCGCCTGAGACTGCAATATGCACACCAACAAGTTGGCGACTTTTATACAACTATACACTATCATTGACTACAATGCTACCATGCCCTATACTATACCATAGTAAAAACACACCCATTCAAAATTTCACATTTCGTGCCCGCCAATCAGGCGTGTCATTGACGAAATTTTCCATTTCGTCACACCCGTAAAACGCCATTGTTATTCAATTGTGTTTTCATACAGCATTGTATTTTTTACACGCAACACTAAAGTTATTGTGAATGAGATATCTATTTAAATATTAGGTGGTGTCTTGCTTCGGACATGAGTTCCAATTACAACTCAGCTGGTTAAAGACAGAAACAGGGGCCTTATTCTCTAACTTCGACATCCATCGCAATCGCCTTTAAGCGCACCGTGATTGGCTAGAAATGACATCACACGTCATTTTAGCCAATGATTGACATGGCATTAGCGATAGATTTTGAATTTGATTAGATTTTGATAGGGGTCCTGATTAGTATAAAGTAGTGAAAACTACAATCAAATATTTATATTGATAAAAAAATTTAAATGGGTAGAAGTTGTGCTAATACTGCTAGCTTTTGTCGTGAATTCAATGATTTCCAAGGCGGTTTAATAAGGGATCTCTTCGGATGCCAATGTCAATTTAACGTCAATAAACTGTCACGAATTGCAGTATTACATTTACTTTTCAGTGCTCACTCCCGCGGTCTATGACGTCATCGCAGGGGTTGAAGGGAGGGCCCAATATATATTTTTGTGTTGCCGCCAAATGAATCTTCACAATTATATAACTATATTTTTTGTAACTTTTAAGCTTTAGGAGTGTGAAGCTTTCAAAAGTACATGAATTTATCGCAATTTTTCTTGATGGCCGCCGGGACGGCAAGGAAGACATTCATCGCATGCACGTCAAAACTACAAACTATTGTAAATCTAAAGTCTCCGCAAAGATTTAACGAATAGAACTCTATGACCCCTTAGCAGCCAAAAGTAGTCCTAGTACCAAGTAGCGACCTACTATCCAGTCCTAGTACCAAGTAGCGACCTACTATCCAGTCCTAGTACCAAGTAGCGACCTACTATCCAGTCCTAGTACCAAGTAGCGACCTACTATCCAGTCTTAGATTTTCCTGTTCAATTAATTAAATATTATCAGGGCCGGTCTCTGGTGTGACACAGATGGATGCGAGTATTCGACCAAACGATAAATTGATCGAAAATTTTGCTTTGGAGTAGTCCCCTTGGGCTTGAAAGTGCTCTACCCCATTTGTGGCTTGGAAATTATTTGCTGAACATTCCTTATAGCCTATACGCTGATGACCTTCACGTCGATGATAATAAAAAAAAACGCATCCAAGTCCGTTATGTGGTTTTCGAGTTAAAACGAAACATACTGACAGACAGACAGATACAAATACAAATACAAAATTTATTTATTTATACACAAGTAATTTATAAGTACTTTGGACCCTCCTTTTAAGCTAACAAAACCTGTATTAGAAGGGACCGTTCTTCCCTAGTTGTTACATTATTCTTGTGCTGTTTGTAGGTATTACAACTACAGATTATATAAATTAATAAATTAACAGAAATCTTTTTTTTGAAGAAAAAAAAATGAGAGGTTATACATACATAATATGTTTGTGTGTGGTGTGTGAAAGGGTGTGTAGGTGTGTGTGAGGGTGTGTGTGAGGGTGTGTGTCTGTGTGCGTGTGTAAGCGTATTTGCATTTGCGTGGTTAAGAATCCATGGTATATATGTATAATAATATGTTTAAAAAAGTATTAAATATAGTTTACAACTAATAGTAATTCTCTTAAATATAGGTATAAGGTCCTACGATAATAAGTGTAAATAATTCTAGGGAAGACTGTGTATCGCTAACTGAACTTTCGGCGGAAAGTGGTCTATTTGCGATACTCCATCACCTCTTTTGTTTTCTTAATAATATTACTTTGAATTTCAGGACCCTATATAATAATAATATTAATACTTTTATATATTTTAAATTTGGATAGTAGTAATTGATGTAAGTGAGATATAACCACCAATTTTATCACAATTTACACAAATAGGGTAGGTAGCAAAAAGTATCAACTGTTCCAAGGTGCAAAGAAAAAAGACAATTGAAGCCAGTTTATAAAAGTATTACCGTTTGAGAATGACTCTTATGAGTAACATTATAAAAGTTTAGATTAAGCAGGGTTAGGGTAGGCCTGTCGGTGTTGTTCTCCGTAGGGTTAGACTGCGATAACTTGAGACATGTGAATATTTATGATATTGGTTTTAGTAAATTTCCAGTATCTTCGTAGTTAAGTTGTTTTATCCAAGTAGTAATGGTCTTTTTACAATCTGTGTATTTTAGTAAATAAATGTTTAGTATTCTGTTTATCTTATTGTACAAATAGGTTGATCTAGATGAAAATTGATTTGACGCAAAAGTAGTTTTGACAGAAGATGATTTAATTATACAAGGGTTACGTTTATATTTAATGTTTGGATTAGGTATTAAGTGTTTATGTATTTTTAAGACACATTGTACAATATATAGTTGTCTCACTGTTAGAAGATTCGTTTCTTTAAAAATACTAGTAGTACTATATGTTTTTTTTTTAAACATTAACACTTTGAGAATATACCTCTGACTAAAATTCAAAAATTGTGATTTTGGCCTCACTGCCATGCTAATCACTCCATTTCATTTAAAATGACGCAAAAATATTCAATGTATGTACATACAACAAACACGACATTTTTACTACTTTATTATTAGTATAGATATTTACCTTTTTATTAAAGGAGCCACGGAATATTTAAACTTTTTGCCTTACCTTCTCAAAACTTTAAGGTTGTCTTAATAGGATTGAACGTTAATCCAAATAGGAATGTCCTTGGTCATCCTTTTGGGTCTGCCTAACACGATTATAGGTAAGCTACCTATACACTTAGCACTTTGCCTAACTTGTCAATAAGATATGTTGTTAGGAATCTTATTTATGTATTCAGAGCTGCCATATGTAGTAGTATTACCTACGTTAACTAAACATCTTTGCGGCTTATATCCACATTTGGTTAAAGACATACATAAAGACATATGGTATGTATCTGATTTGTCACGAGCAAGTTTAGCTGAATTCTTTCTACTTCGTGTTATATGGTTCTGGCCTTTAGAATAAAAAAATATAACATTTCTATGATTATAAATGTTGTGATTACAGATAGGACTTCCAGGACGGCTATTCTGGCATTATTTTTCACTCGCAAAAATCAGTCGTTCGACTTTTGCTTACAGTATGATATATGCCATGCGATGTAAATTGGAATGACTAAATCTCATCAAATAAAACGTCTACCTAGTGTTTAAAACCTCTTACTCTCTTCAGCGATGTAAATTGTTCCTATTTGTTTGTATGCGTTTTATTAAACTGAATCGACGCGTTGCATAGAAGCAAATAGGAACAATTTGAATCGCTGTAGAGAGTAAGAGATTTTAAACACTAGTTAGACGTTTTACATCTGCCCCGAATAGAGCTCGGTCACCCAGGTGCTGTCGTGTAATGCGGCTATGAATGAGAGCTACTTATTGTGGTCAAATGCCAACAACAATGGCTACTAAAGGACCCCACGATCCTGTGGGTTTATTGACCTCAAAACCTGTCGACATCACATACAAAACACCAGCTAAGTGCACCAGTCTGAATACACCTTAAGCTGTCCACCAATCAGGAGAAAGAAATGAGGGAGAGTAAAAAGTTGAAAATGCTGTGTACTTTTTATAAAGTTTTCAGATGAGTGTTTTGTACAGTTTTACAAATAAAATCAATGTTCTATTGTTGGAACAACCACGGCTCAAAAGCAAATCTTTTACAAAGGAGTTGTTGTAAAAAGCCGTTGCTATTCGTTTTTTATTTCAAATTTTACTCTTCATTCATTATCGTTTATGAAAAAAAAGTGAAAAGTACGGGAAATAAAAGAGCTTGTATTACTAAATTGATGGGTGTGGAAGAGGCAAAAGTAGGGTGTCAGGATCGTAGCAGATGGAAACCTGTAGTCTGTACCTACCCCTCTAGGAAACAGACGTGAGCATGTGTATGTATGTATGTTTGAAATAAACTATTTGACAAACTACTGCCCTCCCAAAGGGTCATACTTTTGAATCGTGTTGTTGATACAATTTTAAACCGACTTTTATTGATGTAAATATACTGGTATCTTTCATTGAAATAATATGTTTTCCCGATATTACGACTAAATACTAAACTATGGGTCAATCAACTTTTTTACCCACACTACTTTTTGGGTCATTGCCAGTAATCACCCACAAAATTCACAATTTCACCCTTTTCTTTCCAGAAATGGATTTGTTTCATTCAACATTTCGAAATAAAAATATATTAAAAAGTCATTGCATTTCTCGAAAAATGTATGGTTACTCAGTAGACGAGTTTGTCACGGGGTTACTATGGAAAAACAGTGTTATCTACTGGTTTTTCCCTAGTTTTAATGTAAAATAAATAAATTTTATAAAATTATTTGATTTGAAAGACACTCATATACACACACTAATATTCTTATTTTTAATAATAAATCTACGCGTTAAAGTTGCTTATTTAAAGGAACTAGCGGTGTCGGTAAAAAATTTGATTAGCCCGCAAATAGAAAAACTCATACTCTACACCATACTTACTTCAAAAACCTCCTGTAAACATGTACGACCATTTGCGCGAATATGGTTCCTTTGATATCCAATATATCACTGAAAAAAATAATGTTAATTGAACAAGATCTTGTTAATCGTTAATAACATCTTAACTCCATATGAGCGCAACCAGATGTCAGTTTCCTGTTCTAACTCAGCTTGTTCACTTGATCATAAAAACATTGGAAACAGCCAATAAGTTAGTTAATATAGCCAAATTGACAAACAAGCCTCTTGATAGGAACCTATTTGTTCGGGGTTAGTTTTAAGATATCTTGGATAGATTTTCACCCTTATATGACCTTTCGTTACGATAAATTTTAAATAATCGATTTAATTTTTCCCAAGCTGTCGCGTTACAAAGAAATTTTCAAAGATAAAATGCTCTACTAGATTTTGGTTCCGTACAGTTACAAACGCAACATTCAATTATCAATTGGAAAAACCCATCAATAAAACTATTCAACAATACCTCAGACAGATGAAATAAAGAGACTTGCTTAATCATGTAGTCTCTACGGGCTGAATTTTGCAAACAAAAGCATTAAAAGTCATGGATTTTTACATTTGTACCTAGTCATTATAGTGAGTCTAAATTAATATTGAAACCATTTTTGGGTGATTTTTGAACAGGTTTTTCTACTTATATGTATTGATCTTGATTACAAGTCTATAGCGAGTATCCCTTACATTTGGTAGCCTTTATTTCAAAAGGTTTAGTCACCTAATTTTAAGACGCATGATATTTATCACATGATAGACAAAAGTCCAATTATTGTTTTTGCGAGTAAAAATAATGACTTGTTTTATTATTATGGTCTCTACTGAGTTGTTTTAGTCACAGCACAATACTACATTACTAGATTTGTAATTTATTTACTATATGATAATGTGGACGACGAAATCGTAGTCTCGAAGTACCTAATCGAAGTAATAGACATACGTTGCATTTTACACATATACCTATACAAATCATGTTTCTATACATTTTACCTGCGATTTTATATTAAAACATTTGAGAATTTCGTCATAGCATTTGTTACATTAAAAACTTTTCACAAACTTTCTACTCCTTTAAATACTGGCAACACTATGTTGCGTTAGGATATTAGACGGCGCCACAGACTAGAGTATTACTATATGATAGATAACTGATAATAACCATCAGCTTGAAATAAAATGTTTGTATCTATATCGGGCACGGATCCATATGCAACAAAATTTATTTATTTTAAAAGCAGTTTAGCTAGACGTTAGATCGTTAAAATAAAAGTTTATATTTATAAATGACTTTTAAAAGTCAATGTAATATCTAATCAAGATTCGTGAATAACGGATCTGAGGTGTTAGAAAAAGTATTTGAACGAGGGTTCTGTTTACGTCTTCGATCATCAATGATCGAAGGCTTACGTGGATGAATCTGTTTAAAAATATGGGTCATTTGAAACCCTAGGGAGCGCACGAACTATTGTTAGTTTATCAGTGCCATCAAAGATTTTGCATATTTCTCCCAGAGTCCCTGATTTGATTACTTTACCACTTACATGCCCAATTTCAGCTTAAAATGATTCTAGCCGTTTTTGAGTCATGCCGGGGACATGCTGACATCAAAGCAACAAGCTACAAGGGTTTTAGGTTTGTGACGGATCGCTTAAAAAAAGACGGTCACGAACAATCAGGTTCCGTATCCGATAAGTTTATATAAAAAAATTACACTGCCCAACCATAATGAAAACTCGAAACTATAGTAATAGCATAGTTGAAAATTGAGTAACGTCTTAGTTATGTAGTCAAAACAAAACGTACTGACAAAACTAAAAAACACGATTAGGAACTTATTAAAAAGTTTATATATTAACTTATTGTTACGGAAAAAACTGCATGAAAATAATAACAAAACTGTTAAGTTCAAAAAAGCCAAGTAAAACAACACTATAATGAGAAATGAGTAATTTTCGGTGTAGACAGGTTCTTTATAGATATTGCAGAACGCTAAAAAAACATTAAGAAAGGTCATGCGCTATAAGTTTATTATAAAATAAAGTAAGAAAGCGGTCTTTGCTCATTCAGCAAGACCCAGACAATCAAATGATCCGGATTGTATTCCTGTCAGGAAGCATGCATCAGTATATTTCTCTGAATTTATGCTCAAAGGCTTTTTATACCTCTGGCTCAAAAGGGAAGGAGAACACATGACCGTGATGAAAGCGTAATAAATAACACAAAAGTGTATGAAAAGCATGTTGTCAGTGATTTTGTTTAAGGTATTATTTTCATGATATAGCCAAATTCGTACTGGAGACTCGGTTAGTGGTCAGGTTTAATTAGCATTATTACAAAATACAAAAACAACATCTTGTTTAAGAACAACCCCGGATCAATAAGCTAATGAAACCTGAATTTTCTTTCGCATTTTTCTTACACAGGGTCATTGAACCCTAGTCTTGACCATTTACCGAGGCTGACGAGGCTCTAGTATGAATTTGGGTACATATGCAAGTCACCTTATATATAAGGTGACTTTTATTTATACAGCCAAATTCATACTGTAGGCTTGGTAAGTAATCAGTATGATGGATCGATTACAGTTTTTGGTAATTTCAGAAAATACAGTATTGATTTCCCATAGTAGTTAACTCGGGGCTTGGCTTGCGTTTGTAGGTAATGGTAAGATAATAATTTTCGAGTTTCCCAAAAAGGGTCATCGAAGCTTGATACCGACTACTTACTTAGTCTGCAGTATGAATTTGGCTGCATAAATAAAAGTCACCTTATATACATAGTGATTTTAATTTATACAGACAAATTCTTACTGAACGCAAGGCAAGTGCTCAGTAACAAGGTTAGATGACCCTTTTTGTAAAATTCGTAAATTATTCTTTTAGTAATCCTTACAAATGCAAGCCCAGCTCCGAGTCAATTACTATAGGATGTCAAGATTTTATTTTGCGAAATTAGCAAAAAGTGTTATCGATCCGTGTAACTGATCACTTCCCTTACCAAGCCTCCAATAGGAGTTTGGCTGTATAAATAAAAGTCACCTTATATAGGAACCACAGAAAATTAGAATTAATAGGAAAGTTACTTTATCTTTTTTGTTTAGGATTGAATTTTCCTCAGGTTTTAGAAACCTTTTCTATTTGTTTCGTCAGCATGGAAGTTTCACACATCGCCCAAATATGGGGTGAGTAGGCAGGCATGAAAATCAGGTTTCCCAGGTATAAAACCTTATCTGGCCAATAAGCAAAAAAACATTGTAGCAAACGTGATGAGCTGTTTACGCTTGGTTCGTCTTAAATATCTGTGGCTTTTTAAATAAATCCGTCGTCAAATGGAGCTTAAAATCAAGGCAACAAGTTATATTTTGCAGTAACAGCAAGGTTGCTGAATTCATAAGACAGTTTTCTTTTTAATATTCCTCTTCGCAAGAGTGAAAGTGTCGAGTTTGTCATTTTAACTGTTTACGTGTTCTGTTTATTTAACTATGCAATAAACAACTGTCACTCTTATTTTGTTTTCTTTTTGTTGTCATTTTACAATTATTTAAAAAACTGAGAGTACAAATACAAATACAAATACAAATTCTTTATTTACTTGAAAAAACTTACACTAAAACATGTTATAAAACAAGATAAAATCCTTAGGCTAACAAACAAAGAGAGAAAATAAGTGTCTGCGTTTTACAGTGGACCCCAAACTAAGTCAAGCTTGTCACGCGGGATCCAGAAATAGGATTACCAGCTTATGATAAGGGTTTTGATAGATTTTCTTGTTTAAACAGTGAAAATTATTATGTCTACTAAAATTTATATTATTAAACTATAATGTGTGTATAGGTGTGTATAAAATATGTATAAATGTACATAGGTATACTTATAAATAAACTAGTTTAATAGATAGAATAGATATGTGTTATATAAAATAGATATAATTAAGGAAATAAATAATAATAATAATGAATAAATAAATAATTAAATAGTTAAATAATTAATTAATTAATTCAGAGTAGCTTCATTAAAACAATAGGGATTACACGAAAAAACGGACTGTACTCGTAAATACAAAAAAATCATGCAAAAAAAAATATATATATAAGGTGGAATCGAAATACCTGCCACGGATGAAATAGGAGATACTATTATGTTTATAGATTACATTAGTGAAGAAATTTCGTACCCCGGAATAGTTAAATAAATTTGAGAAGGTAAAATAATTAAATAAACATTTTCTTCATTCTGCATAACGTGGTTCACAAATTACGCTTGACGAGTCGTTTAGTCAATGATAACAATTGCTATCTCTTTCTAACCGTTCAATGAATGAAATTCATTTAATTGTATGAAACCGTTAGGTAGTAGTCGCAAAACTTCAATGAAGTTGTCAAAGGACGCCGCTCTATCCGAGCGAGCCGCTCGTCAAATAGTCAAAGGGCAGACCGCCTGCCGCCACCCCGTCCCCTACTACCCCTTTCGTCGCACGCGCTTGTTTTTGTTTGTTGTTGTGCCCCCACCCCAGTTCGCTGTTTTCGCTGGTCGCAGAGGTGCGTATCTCGCGCGCATTCTTTAAAAATGCCTCCTAGACCACGATATTCAAATCAAGAATATCTTGAGATGGTATCGTGCTACCGCGAGTGTAACAACGTAACCGCGCATGCAGTAAACCTATACGAGCAGAGATTTGGTGTACGAGTGAGCCATCATACCATTCTGGACGCCGTATACAGATTTCGAGAGCATGGTCGCTTTGACCCGCCTCCGGTTGACGCAGGCAGGCCTCGATACTCAGCCGAATTTGAAGAGGAAGTGTTAGACTTTTTCCGGCGTCACCCTCTTGCTAGCACCAGGGACGCTGCTAGAGTGTTTGATGTAAGCCATTTCTACGTGCGGCAACTTCTTAATCGGGAAGGGCTCCATCCTTACCACTTCTTAAGAGTGCAAGAATTGCAGCCACAAGACTACGCGGCTCGACTCGCATTTTGTCATTGGATTAGAGAAGAACGTCGCAACATTATGTGGACCGACGAGTCCACTTTCACACGGGTTGGAATGTTCAATATCCACAATGCGCATTTTTGGACCGAGACGAATCCTCGTGTTGTTCGGCCTGACCACTTCCAGATACGATTTAGTGTTAACGTGTGGGCGGGCATACTCGGCAATAGAGTTCTTGGACCAGTTTTCTTGGACAGACTGAACGGGGAAACATATCTTCGCTTACTGCGAACCCGTGTAAGCAGAATGTTGGAACGTATTCCTCTTGAAGAAATAAGTGGACTGCACTTCCAACATGATGGAGCACCAGCTCATTTCGCTGTGAACGTACGTGACTATTTGAATGGTGTGTGGTACGGTGGCGAGAGGTGGATCGGCCGAGGAGGGCCAGTGCCGTGGCCTCCTCGCTCGCCTGATTTAACCCCATTAGACTTTTTTTTATGGGGTCGTGTAAAGGACCCTGTGTACGGCCAAACCGGACATGATATTAGAACTGTGCGAGAACTAAAAAGGCGCATCAAGCGCGCTTTTCAGCAAGTAAAAAGTGAAACTGACACCTTAAATAAAGTGTAAAGACATGTACGCAAGCGTGCCTACATTTGTGTGCAACGCGAAGGCGGACTTGTGCAACAGTTTTGTAGATAAATAATACTGTTGTAAATTATGCAAATAACTGTAGCTAAGGTGTAATTGGTGTAAATAAGGTACAATTGGTGTAAAAATGCAAAGACAGAACATAATGTTTTTGTGTAATGTGTACCTACGGCAAAACATAATCAGGAGACCCGGCTTTAAGTGTGATGAGAAGTTTACCATCTTATTACATCAGTTTTTATCTGCGGAATGAATTAGAGGAATGCAATAACTGGTAAGTGCACTTTTAAACTTTTGCCTGCGTATTATTGGGTACTGGTTGGCCAACAGATCCAGCCGTTTGGAAATTTAACAGTACCATAATTAGTTAATTTACCGGTGTCTTAATGACCAATGACGAAGAGTAATTTGCAATGTATTTCGTATTTACATCTACTTTGCGTGTGAGCGTAAGCACATTGGAGAGGCATGCAATGGCACCTATTCTCGTGTAGCACTTTTAAATTTCGAGCTAAAAAAACCCAAGAATTTTCATAGCAAAATAGACCTTAACGCGGAGAGATGACAGTTAAATGAGCTTGTATTATTTTGGGTTTTCACAACTCTACATTTAAGTTTGTGCTACACAGAATAGGTACAAATATCTCTACCTGGTAGAGACGAACTGAGCAGCTGATTTCATTCATTGTACGGTTAGAAAGAGATAGCAATTGTTATCATTGACTAAACGACTCGTCAAGCGTAATTTGTGAACCACGTTATGCAGAATGAAGAAAATGTTTATTTAATTACTTTACCTTCTCAAATTTATTTAACTATTCCGGGGTACGAAATTTCTTCACTAATGTAATCTATAAACATAATAGTATCTCCTATTTCATCCGTGGCAGGTATTTCGATTCCACCTTATATATATTGATGTGTATTCCCGAGGTATTCAACGTAATACTCTTACACTTGCTTAATATCTTCGTTTTGTGTAAAAACCTGATTTTTTTATAGTTGATAAAATGCATAATCAAAAACGTTCCTGTGTCAGCCAGGGCGGCTATTCCAGCATTATTGCGCATTCGCAATATTAGTCATTAGATATTTGTTTAAAGTTTGATAAACGCCATGCGATAGAAATTAGAGTGTCTAAACCGCATCAGATAGAAGCTATAGGATATAAAGAATACTAACTATAAGTTTTCAATCGAAATAATCAACATATGTCTGTACAAAATCCCTTTTAAAGTCACCCGCAATCTGCCTATGCAATTTTTGCGCACGTGCCAGAATCACCGTCCAGAGCTTCTACTTCGCCTTAGAAAAGATGTAAAAAAATTAAAACCAAAAGTAAGAAAAACTAATATTGCTCGATTTTCAAAGAAACAAAATTTGATTAATATGCCTCTTAAACTGGTCTGTACACCCACAGCTGAACGAAAATTCTCCCACATGTAGTTTTTTACAGACATTTTTTTTTCTGATTTTAGCAGGCAAGGCCACAAAAACTTGGAAGTTTTTTTAATAATAGAACATTTGCGCTGGACTTTTGGGTGTTTTATTCTTGCATTTCAAATGCATGGATAAATCACTTTTTGCAATAAATGGAAAATGTCATTTTTGGGCTGAAAAAAACACCGTGCGCTGCTTTAACTCTACTTTATTACCTCAGTGAAATCTTCTACAAACCTTATCGTCCATCCCGCTGGGGCGTAATATCCTTCGGTGAAATGTGGGTGCACGAGTGTGGATTGTGACTTTCACGTTACAGTCCATACTCGGGTACACCTCTGACACCTCCGCGGGGTTTAATGTCGTGAGGATATACGAAAATTGTGTATTTTTCCTTAGCATTAGAGAAATAGACGTTTTTAAATTAGCTTGGAGATTTTTAAAGTTAGGTTTGGAAGTATTATATTTCGCTAAGTTTAAAAAGGGAGCTGAGCAGAGACCATTGGAGACAGACAACTAGAAGAAAAGGGGCAGAGATCCTGTTCAACATGAACCAAGTCGTAGTAAAAAGGCTAGTAGTCTAAAAGATAACATACTTCGTTGGATCATTAAAATATATTTGGAGATTTAAATACCAATCAAAAATAAAATTGACTTAATAACAATCCCATAAATTCTGATAATTATGTATAATTCATTTTCACAATAACTCCAAACATCTAAGAATAATTTGAAAGTAAGCGCAATCAATTTAAAAATTCTTTGACCATATCCTCATATACAAATTTTCTCATGAGTAATGCTTAAAATATTTTTTTTTAAACTAGGACGCAAGAAGTCATTCTGTGTGGTCATACATTTCAAAAGATTCTGAGAATATTTCGGTAAGCCCATTTGGCAATATTCCTCACAATGCAAAATTTGCCATACGATTTTCTTTTAAAAAACGTCAACCATCTTAATCCACCTTTAAATTAATCTCCAGTTTTGATTGGTTGAGTATTATTAATTAATAGATTTGATTGATGGTTCTTGACGAAACTCCATTATAGCAAAGAAAAGTCTTATTTGTACCATAGTTCCACAGCATTCCCTGGTGTTTATTTTATCATCTTAGCTTCAGGCACTAGGTCTTAGGTTTTATGAAGTAACTTATACATTTCTAATGATTTTGTGTTCTTACATTAGTTGTAACAATGACAAACTGTGGACTAGAAAAAATATATATATATAATATCTATATATATTTTTCCTACCTGTAATAACCGTTGCTGCCCTACCTCAAATTCGACTCTAGCTACAGCCCTGAACTGTAGTAAGACTTTTCATTGCTAGAGTATTATTGGTTGGCATTTAATACAAAATAGAATACAATGAATTCCGATGTCATTCTGCCAGGAATTCGCATGTGATTATTTCAAATTTCAATCAATCAATCAGCGCCAAAAAACTAGTAGAAAATCTATCACTTCTTTTAGTGGAAACATCGGGGGACCAGAGGGCTGGCGCATTCCTCGGCCACGTATTAGTTTGGCCATTCAAAGAGGAAATGTGGCCAGCGTTCTGGGCACCATGCCGCAGGGTCAATTTTAGAACAGGTATAATACTCGTATTATTTGTAGTTATTTTCAAGTTTAAGAGTGTAATTTACATTGTTAGGTAATTTTAGTTTAGAATAAGGTTTTTTTAATGGTGTAAATTTTTGAATTAAAGAATCATAAATAATAAAAAAAACAAGGTTAAAATCAAAGTGTTTGTAATGGGCCTGTATACCTTTATCTTTTGCCGACTGTACATATATGTTATATACTATTATCTAATACCATACTACAATCATCAAAAACGGTTTTAAAAGTCCCTGCGTTGTTTGTCAGTACCGTAAAAACCGATGTAACAATAAATAACATTGTAACGCCGCATTTATGCCGCTGCGATTGGCCCAATTTATTGTTACACCATTTACATAAGCAATCAGATATTTCTTCTTTTACTTTGGGCTAGGCAAAGGTATCACCGCTATTCAGCCTCAAATGCTTCCACAGAACACCTTCAATAAAGGTAAATTCAGCTAAATTCATTGCCTGAGCTTAAAGGATCCAATGAAAAAAGTAGAATTCTGACGTTTCATTTTCAAATTTTTCCTGAAATATTTAGTTCATAAGATGGTCGCATTAAAGTATTGATTGCAACTGTGATATAACTAGCCATTAGGATACTCGTGCAGCCAATTATAGCACTCGTGTACCAGTGATCCTCATTATGTTACAGATGCACAAAATGTCTTTACCCAAATACTGCGCCATTTTTTATCATTGGGCTATTGTTATTTGAAGAGCCAGGTACAGCAACCTTTTGTACTTCTAATGGGACCCGTGTTGGAAGATGGAACTCAAGGGTAATCTTCTGTTGATGAAAATAACAGCTGTCCTCTCTTTTTCAACGACTAATATCTTTAATTTAGACAGATTGTAACACTTGCGAAATGTTTTTCTTAGAAAAGTTGTATCTGCGAGGGTCGTTTGCGCGAAAGTATCATACATCATACATGAAAGTACTATAGGTCGTAGGGATTAGTCTGCGTCCATGAAAACGAAGAATAGGCGCACTATTGGAAGTTGTATAAAGAGTTGCAAATAGTCGGAAGAACTTCTTTATGGTATTCAGACTTAAATCATCAGCAAATAACCAACAGATGTTTCACTTTCGATGACGTCACGGTTCATTGGCGGCCGCTGACCGAATGGTTACTGATGAATGAATGAATGGTTCAAAACGATCAATTAACTTTCTTTTGCACGTTATGACGTCGTCTATTTCCGTATAGTTTATAAAATCGCCTCATTCTAAACCATCCGATATACATTTGTGGCCATCAAACGTGACATGACAACATATGGTCGGGATTTTATCAAATACTTTATTAATTTAAAAGTTTTGAACACAGGTTTTCTTTTAATCAAAGTATGATTGAAAGAAAATGGAAAAGAAAACCTACAACCAAAAACAGATTAATAATAAAATGTCTTATAATAATAATGTATCTTTGGTAAAATCTAGATTATTCTAGATGATTTATATATACGGCACAACTATAATCAATATAATTTTCATACTTTTCCAATTTTGCATTCAGTCCAATTTACCTTGGTAATTATTTTAACAGCTCAAAAACGGTGTTTTTAAAACTTACTAAAAGTGCGAAAGTATACATTCTAATTGATATCAAGGCATATATAGACATTTCCTTACCCAATACTTCCTATATTGACACCTCTTCAATTACCAATACAATGACCGCAAATTGATGCTAAATTAAAAAAAAATGTACTTTATAGCTTGTTAATAAGTCCTAAAGTCGTTGTTATTGTAACGAATATGGATGACACGAATATGGTTTGTGTCGTTTTGCATTTATTATAATAATATAATAGTTCCTATAACCAATGGACCATAAACGAAAAGGCCACACGCAAAGGAAGTTGTATACCTAGTAACCGAATTAAATTACTATTACTTAGTATATCTAGACGTTAAAAGTAAATGAACTATAATTTTATTACTGGACTTTATATTTTTATTAGTTACTAAACTAGCCTGAATAGAGTTTCTACCTTCGGCCATATTTTCTTTTTTAAATCGGGAATGGGCGAATGACTGATACAAGTCGCGCAACGGGGTATGAGCGCCCAGCGAAAGTGGTGGAGGACTAGCGCATGTGTTCACTCGCACACAAAACTAGTAAGTGCGATAGAGAAAAAATAACTAGCGCAGTCAAGGTCACCGCTCATAAACTGTTGCGACACACCCACTACCCTTCTTGACATATACTCGTATTACAATAACAAACTTTCGCTTCGGCTAAATACTCTTAAGCCGAACTTGAACTTTGGCTGAGGTGGATTACATATCGTAGAATAACTAGAAGACGTCATTCTCACATTTCTTTTTACCCAGTAAAGTCTGGCTATCCATAAGGGAAGGAGTATTTCTTTTTTTTTAATTATAGTCTTATGAAATTCATCTGATTTCTTCATGTTCTGCGTGTATTAGAACCGTGGAGTTAGTCATGAAAGTCATGATCGTACCGGAATTCCATTGTATAAATCAATTGTTATCGAAATCAATAATTCTGCAGGCAGTTTTTTTCAGTTTGCCGCGCTTTTGTTGTCGCATCTCTTGACAGCCAGAATAATCCTTAACGGTATCAAATATGCCAAATGCCCCAATGTGTACACACATGGCGTTTGCATCAAATACATTTTGTTATATTTTACCAGTTACTTAATCCAGGGGCTACTTCATCGATTTATCGTTCGGTCATATATCCCACCTCTATCATATACTTCATGCGTATGTCAGAAATGAACATAATGCTCAAACGACAAACAATCGACCGAAACTTTTTGGGAGTACCCCAGGGGCCTTATTGCTTTCAAAATGTATCGTGATTGGCTAAAAATAATGTGCGATGTAATTTCTGGCCAATCACGGTACTTTTGAAAGTGGTAGATGTAGAAGTTAGACAATATGGGGCAGGTTAGCCAAATTTGATGCTATATAATATGTCCTTATATCTATGATTAGAAATGACGATGAAAAATAGCACAAAAAGTTTGTAAGCCTAGTTTAAGTTGCTTAGTCAAGTGAGCCTAAAGCTATTAGGTACCATTATTTTGCAGCAAATTAAGCATAATTACCTAAGTACACGACATTTTGTCTTTCATACTTAATAATAAGCTGTCAGTCTGTCTGTCTGGGCACGCGCCTGTCACTTCAAAAAGAACGAATTGTGAAGGCCAATGAGTAAATAATAATAATGTAAACAGAATACATTATTTACTACACCTCAGCAATATACATGCAAAAGTTGTAGTTTTTCAATACGAGGTTTCAAAAAAATTCCAGGGAATTTGTTGCTTTGATTATATTTAAATTTATAGTTGTACTACAAATAGGTTTATTGAATATTGTAATTAAATATTTTCCCTAAAATATCATACAATTTAACCTACAACCAGGGTTGTGTAACTGAAAATATCTCGATAAATAAAGTCCAGACTACGATTTTTGTGGTGAAAGTCTCATACGGGTGTTACGCGATCGAATATCTCAATTCATTGGTATAGAACATGCAATCGATACTCGTTATGTGGGTCACTCGATTAATATAATATCGAGTGATTTCTATTGTAATTGTAACGAGCAGGTTACAGACTTGGCTTTTGCTTGGTCAATATTTTTAACGAGGATTTGAGCTTCGCTACTGCTTTTTATTTACTCTTATGTATTCCCAAAGGCGTTTGGCTAAGACCTGTTCAAAGTTGCAGACATTTAAAAATTAACAATATCAAGTATTTTTTGAAACAAAGACGTGATATCATGATTAAATACACTTGTATTAGTTTCACACGTTTACCTATATTTTACAATAACTCCCGACCGATTTCGGTTAATACACCATTTTCAAGGGATTCAGGGACATTGGCTGATACGACGAACCATAAACGATTTACACTTTAAATAATTATTAACATATATCAGTAGATGTATGTATGTAGACGTGGCCATGTTCACATGAGTCCATGGCTCGTCGTATCAGGCAATGTCCCTGAATCCCTTGAAAATGGTGTAGTATTAACCGAAACCGGTCGGAAGTTATTGTAAAATAAACCTGTGAAACTAGTACAAGTTTAATTAATCATGATGTTTTTGAAGTTTCCCAAGTGCCGACAATCGCAAGTATAAATTATATACAAAAAGACATGATAAACAAAACTATGTGGAAAATCCTGAAAAGACGTGTTTTACAAAGGAGTCATTGTTAATTTCGAAGCTTTTAATCCGAAGAAAACATAATGCAGTTGATACGACAGTGATTCAATATGATAATGATAACTGTTTAAGGCAAGGTTATCCAGAGAAATCTGTCCTGTTCCAGCGCTTTAATTTTACACTTTTCTATCCTGCTCAGTGCGAGCGGGCCGTTCAGAAAACTCGCGATATAGAGGTGTTTATATTTATTATTTTGAAATTAAAATATTTTCAATATGGCTGCCGTTTTATTTCACATTTCTTACGACGTTTAATTTAGTGTTAGTTTTATGGTTTTTTTATTTTAAAACCAAATAATACATATATAGCTCAAATAAAATTGTATTTATATCATGCAAGTAATCTTATAAAAAACGACTGAAAACGACAGTTCAAAGAGTGAAATATAACATGTATTTTTTAAAATGTAATTATTACAAATTTACGGTTTAAAATGAATTTGCAGAGACAATATCGGGACATACCCCCTTAACCCCCGGGTCCCACTGGAAGTGAAGTTAAGGTATCGTGCATATAAGAAAGTGCTTATTGTTTATACACCCAAATTCATACTGGAGACTCGGTAAGTGGTCAGGAATCAGGATCAAGGTTCAGTGACCCAGTTTGCGAAATACGAAACATATTTTTTGTGCCTCTATAGTTGTTCTACAACAACCTCGACTATACGTATATTAGTATGGGAAGTCTAAATTTTATTTCGCGTATTTCATAGAAACTGTAATTGAACCTAAGTTTTGACCACTTACCTAGTCTACAGTGTTGATTTGGCTATATAAACGAAAGTCACCTTTTAATAAGAGTCACTAACTACAGGCTTACCTTTTGTACGACGACGCGACGTGGTCTTTCTTGGGAACTACTCAAGCGATTTTAACGCTGGATTAGGTGGCTAGATTTGAAACACGACTTGTTTCGAGACATCCTAAAAGCCTGAAAGTTTTCAGCTCATACTGAATAAATTCAAAAGATGTATTTTTTAAATATTTAGACCGTAGAATTGCTGATTGATTGCCGAAGGTCATTTAAATTGTGTAAATATTTAATCGCACGTAACGTGAGAAAAAACAACACACCAAGCACGCCTACGCGACATTTCTTAATAGGAATCTACGCAAGAGAAAATTATGCACTTAAAAAGAGGATGTATACGATACGGAACCGGTATTTTGTTTATTGTGCAAACTCTTTACTCACTTCCGTATTGCAAAAACATCTTTGTTCCTAAAAATCACAGGTAAGAAAACGAAATATTCTTTTTTCACAAAATGGTTTTCATGGAAACATCTGAAAAAAAAAAACATCAGAAGGACAGGTTGAAATGAAGAGAGGATTTAATTTTTTTGCGAACTGCTTTTGACAAATAATTGAGTCCGTTCTTTGCCTCTCACGGTCACACCAAAAACTTTTGATTTTTAGGGTTCCGTACCTGAAGGGTGCCAAACGGGACCTTATTACTAAGCTTCTGCTGTCTGTCCGTCTGTCACAGGGTTCTACAGGTTCAGCCGTTATAGTTAGCCTGAAGTTTTTTTCGGAATACGTGTTACTTATGGCCTCTATCTATCTATATTTGCATATCTCCAACAAAAACTTCGAAAAAGTTGCATTTTTTTAACGGTATTTGTTTCAGCTCTATCTTAAATACATACATACATACAGACAAGTTCCAAATTTGGTCAGATTGTTGAACAGTCTAAATAAAACGTCACATAATGAAAAAATGTGTTTCGTACTGAAAAGGTGCCGAATCGTTTGCCAGGCCAGGCGCTACCATTTTAGCGCCTTGATGTTGCTTTGGCACCTACCTATATATTGTTGTTGTTTACGTTGTTTTTAGGTTTCCGCGCGCATATTTCGTGGTGGACTGGTGGACAGAACCCGTTGGCATGATTAGAAATCGCACTTGGCCAATAGCCTTCCATCTTTTTTTATGTTGGATGAACGGCAAACCTTTGGTAACAGCACAATATTAGGAACAGATAAAAGTTATCTACTTTTAGGTACCAGCGGTAGGTATGCCCGTTTTCACTAACGACGAACAAGGCAACGCCTAACTAAGTAACTCCTAATTTAGGTCCATGCTTATCATAAAGTTCCATTTCACCAAACTATTTTTACTATGTGATTCCTACCCCAAGAGTAGCTAAGTTTTTATACTTGTCTTTGGTTTCGTTTGTCAAGTTGTCTGTTTGCGGTTTTTTGACGTTTCACAGTACTACAATACTGTACTTAAATGTCAAAATCGCGACTGTCACATGCATGTGTCAGTTTAGGGGCGCCTAAGCATTACGCACCCCCGAATCGATGTCGTAACTTTAGGTGATTCCTAACGTCGTCGTTAGTCATGACTTGACTGAAGAGTTAGTGAAACGTGTTTTTACTCTAGGCAACTCCTAAATACATAGGCATCTGATTTAGGCGTCTCCTATGGTTAGTGAAAACGGGCTAGTCTTCAAAGGGTATTCGCGTGATCATTATAAGAAGTCCCAAGGATTATTTTATTCTATTTATTTAGGAATTATGACCATTGGAGTATCTGTCTGGTACATCCAGTATCATAATCATAATCATCATAATCATATTATTTATTTGTACATTAAAGCCACACCTAGCACACAAATCATTTTATAAAACACACGGTTAAAACGATTCATAAAAAAAAGTTAATAATCACATATTAATAGATAAACCGAAATTATTAAATGTCTAAAGTAAATAGAAAATAGGTATATATATTTAAAAAAAAATTAAAGCAATGAAGATGTCAAGTACAAGTAGGTAATAATGAAAATAATAATTATAACAATCATAGTAACAACCCGATTAACAAATAAGAAATTAATATGTCAGAAATAGTTTTAGGTAGGTACTTTAAAAAATCAAAAAGATCAAAAAATTCAAACAGTTAAGCTGTCAGAAAATTTCATTGAAATTAAATAAAAATAAGAAATGATCAATCATTATAATATTCAGTTATATTATAGAAAGGTTTTTCCAACAAATACGCTTTCAACTTTTTTTGGAATATTTTTAGGTTTGCACTGTCCTTAATAGCATTACTAAGTTATGATAGTATGAACTTGCAACAATATTCTAGCAACTGAGTATGTAGTTACTATTGGAATCGCTTGGGTAGTTTAGAAACTACACTTACCTATTAATTCTCGGACCCTTTCTACCTTTCTACGCTCGGCCAACTGTCTCTTTTTTCAACTTCCTTATTCTATCCTACACAAAACGTTGACCATTTAGCCAAACTATTTGCAACTTTATTTTTTAGTCACTAAGAGTGTTGTAGATGATTTTATTGTGTTGGTGGTATAGGTATCTTTGTGCCTGATAGACCGGAAACGACTACCTGCGTCTGCGCATGGCAAGTGGTAGCAGACATGACAGACATGGGAGTTGGATAAAATAAATCTTTATTGTCTATTCATATTTTTTCCCGCAAAAATTTGGTTCGAAGGCGTTTATAGGTCTGTTACTCTTACAGATAGATAGTTATACATTTAATTATATGGTTAAAAATAAAAACTAATATTTGTTAAATTCACTTGTGTATTTATATTTTTTCTCGGAAAAATTTGCTTCGAAGATGTTTAGAAGTCTGTTGCTCTAGACACATAGATAGATAAACTTTTATCTATATGGTTAAAAAATTTAAATCAAAATATCGAATAACTAATATGTTAAATTCTTTATTGTCTATTCATATTTATTTTTTTCCTGCATTTTGCTTCGAAGGCGTTAAGAAGTCTGTTAATCTTCCACATATATAGTTAAACGTTTATTTATATGGTTAAAAATTTAAAACCAAAATGTTCACGTTTGTTATGCAAAAGTATTATTTATCTGCAACCCAAAATTAACTAAAATTATTCAAAAATAATCAAGGGAACTTATTTGTGATAATTACTATCTTCAATTTGACAAAGTTTCAAACTGTTTCTTTGCATACTTAAATGATTAAACCGGATTTGAGTCTTAAATTGTCTTAATTTGGAGCTTGTTTTGGTATTCATTTCGTTTGATAAAAAATTAAAATACTATTTAGGCACGTCATTCCAGATATTTTCTAGTTTAACAAATTAATTTTCTATATTGGATGGATTCGATTGATGGTTCTTGGTGGAATATCATCTTGAATAAATTATACACAAATTCTTGTACTTTTATTCCACATATATTTATTTTTATTCTAACTTAGGCTACCGGTTTCGTATTACACATCATCGGGCCAACAAATTATTAATTATTTACATTACAGAAAGAAAACAAAAGAAAACATTTTTAACAAGCAAATATAAAATAAACAGAGGTGAATCACCACAGCTTGCGTTTCAAAATGGGTCTACGCCAAGGTTAAATCAATAAATAACGGTAATAAATATGTTGTGTTTCAATATCATTTTTCTATTATATGTCAGGATACACTTCTAAAAATTAAGTCAAATAAGTTAAAAAATATAAAATATAAACTACAATTAAACATAAAATTTTGATTGATTAATTAATAACATCATTTAAAATATGTCAGAAGTGGTGAGGAATTTAATTCTAATTGGTCATTTAAAATTCTGTCTGGATCGTTATTAATAATTTTATTTATTGTTAGGGCTTCCAAATAATTCAATTTTGCACTTTTATTAGCTTTGTGTACTATTTTCATGTTAGTTGTCGGGTCAAAGGAATGATTTGAAGAGTTGAGATGTTCCGCAAATGTTGAGTCATTTTTCTTATTTTTCCACGATCTGACATGTTCATGAAGCCTAGTTCTAAGTTAGAATAAAAATAAATATATGTGGAATAAAAGTACAAGAATTTGTGTATAATTTATTCAAATTAATTTTCTTAACTTAAATTACATTTGTACTAGAACCGGCCCTTAATTGTGGCTTTCAAGATCACCAGCAGAGCCCTCCTAACTCTTTCATCACACCAACGAAAAAACATCAAAAGACACCAGATATTTTCATTTACGTCAAAGGTCTTAAAAACTTATAACCATCTCTCATCTAAAAAAAAACGCCAACCGATAACCTCAACAAATATACAACCCTTTAATCAATGAACATAAAGTTCACTTTCCAACTACACTTCAAACTTATTGAACAGTCACGCGTCGATCAGCTTTCTTCGCTGACCGAGTTATGTACACTTGCGCAGACGCCTTTACCGTGTAAACAAAATTGAGGCAAGTGTGGGCACGCCCTTAGTTGGATAGGTCTTCGAAAATGTCATATCTGTCAACAATCATGCTGCAACTTCACTTTGGCGAAGATTCGCTTTGTCGGCCGATCGCCGAATGACTTTTAAAGATGTTGCGTCTTCACTATGGCGAATGTTCGATCTATTGCGCAATTACCCGATTCCGTAGTTAAACATTTTAAATTTAAAGTGTCAAAGTTTAATTGTTATTTTGAGTGATCGCCCAACACACTCAGTTTAAACGCAGCATGTTGGTTCCGATTTAAAATAACCAGTTAAACATTCAGATAAATTAAAAAGTCTATACCCAAGAAAAGATTAAGAAGGATAATAAAATAAGACTGAGTTTTAGACGAATTACTAAATTATGCGCGAAGACGAATTACTATATTATATTATATCATATATATTATAAGGTGACTTTAATTTATGCAGCCAAATTCTTACTGATCACTCGTAAGTGCCCAGTAACAAGGTTCGATAACCTTTTTTGTGAAATTTGCAAAATAAAATCTTGATGTTCCATAGTAATTGACTCGGGGCTGGGTTTGCGTTTGTAAGGAACAGGAAAAGAATAATTAACGAATTTCACAAAAAGGGTCATTGAACCTTGTTACTGAGCACTTACAGAGTGTTCAGTAAGAATTTGGCTGCATAAATTAAAGTCACCTTACATAGATAACCAAGAGTAACGCTATACATAAATAAAATATTACGCTAAAATATTGTTTATATTAACTGCCAGCTCTCGTTGGTTCTAGTCTTTTAATTTCATAATTTCATTAAATACTGAAATAAGGCATTTTAACATGGAACTGCGAAAATTATGCATGTGAAATTAGTTAGGGCTAGTATAATCAATGAAATTGATACATTTAACAATGTATTTATAATGGATATGTACAATATACCAAATAAATTGATTAAGTATTTCGAGTGAAAATTTACTGCAGACAATGAAATAGCGTTGAAAATTTAAACAGTATTGATTGTGACGTCTGTAACGTTTTATTAAATAACAAAAACGTTAGTCGAACATTGTTTGTACCGTAATATATCGTTATAAAACATATACGCATAAACATCCTTATACTAAACTACTTATTTCCTTTTGATACTTCATATAATTAGAAAAACGACTCCTACAAAGAAAGAAAGAAGAAATACTTTTTATCGGTATTTTCTTATAACTTTATAATGGTGTGCTTCCAAGTTAAATAAATATATTTTTCTGGATAAAACAGGTAATACAGAAAGTGAGTGTTATGGGATGTAGCTCCGGGTCAATTAATTAATTATGTAATATTAGGAAACGTCAATGGTCAACATCATTTACTTTAAAATCATGCATCATTGATATGCGAAAGGCATATCAACTTTCTCACACAACTTTTTCCGTTATGAATTTTATGTAAGATTCAAAACATATGCCTAGTGGTGATGAGGCTCTACTTCCTTCACATAAAAATACGAGTTGATAATAATAGTAGATAGTAATATTAGACGCAAAATAAATTCTCGCGTAACTACTTTTTCCTGTTTTTTCGCCCCAACTCGATCGCCGTTTTTACTATACAAATACATGCTGCTTGGCGTACAAAAAATATCTAAAACGTAGATCACCTTTACGGTTTAAGTAAAGTTTGTTACATACACATAGGGTACATAACCCTTCTTTAAAAAAAAGGGAACACCTCCATTGAATGCTTGACAGAAAATAACTAAGACATGTCCAGACCTTTCAAAACAACAACGTCTACACATTGGTAAATGCTTTTAAAAAGACAATGTATAAACAGTAACTAAAACAACATTTTTGGTAGACCCTTCCCACACTTGACTAATGTAGAGTTATTCTTACTGATATCTCTGAGAACACTCTATACTTTGTGTAGAAAAGGCCCTTTACGGTAAAAGCTTTTTTATGAAAAAGACTATCGTCGTGTAGTTCTTATTGTTTTAAGGCATACATTTCAAGCAATTAAGTTTGAATCTGTCGTTTGGAAAATAAAATAAACAAGTAGGTTTTCTTTTCGTTTTTCGCTTCTTTTTGGGGAGTGTAAAATTTGGTATATTTGTTAATCACTTCACTTGAATAACAGAAAATATCATTATAAGGCATAGTAATCAATGTGTTGTGACGGATGCAGACGGTGATTAAAATTTTGTACACTTATGTAAACTCTACTTTCTCTAAATATACTCAACGTGCGGGAAATAAATTATATTTAAATTAGTTTCCCTATTTATAGTTGTTTCTGGGAGTATACTTGGCAGTATGAATATGGATTTGGACATCCTTTGTAATTTAATTAGCTAGTCAATGTCATGAAAGGTCACAATTATGTTAGAATTAATAAAAAACAGATACCAATGTTCCAATAGTTAGATTTAGTATTTGTAATTTTTAACTACATTTATTCTAAATTACAATAAGTTCATACATTATATTTAAATACATTATAATTATAAACCTAGTTTGGATAAAACGCATGATAAAGTAATTATTATAATCTGCGTTCGATTATATCTAAGGATATTATAAAAATCTTGCTTCACGTAGGATCCTCGAACGATTTTAGAGATTCCATTTACATCCTTATTGCAAATATGATCTTACAGTAGTGTTATAAAGTTTATTTTTGAATGTACCGTCTTTGTTAGGACCTCAGCTGCGCCGGCGCATCCTCGCGGCCTTGACAGCGTGACTTTTGGTGCCCGTGCGCCGGTAAATGTCGGTTCCACTATAATTTGAAAGGCCGAAACCATTAGAAGCTCATATTATTATAATAATCATATAATTCTCAACCTTATTATAAAATACTTCAGTAAGAATACATACTCGTAAGTGGAATTAATCACGGAATGCTGAGAGTTGGTAATTAGATAAAATCTTGTATTCAGATACTTTTTAGACGTGTGATTAAAGGAGACTCAAGGTAGAGTTATTAGAATACTAGAAATGCCATGCGAGTATAATGGTATTTAATACTCTTTTAAATACACACTGAAGTAACAGCTGTCAAGTGTGTATGTAAGTATTAAATAATGTAGAGTTTCTGTTGATGCTTAAGTAATAAATCTATTAATAATGTGTTAAAAGCAACTACCTATCGTAAAATGAAGTTCAAAATTGTAAAAAATATGTATGTATAGGACTTTATAAATCCTTTTAGATAAATAAATAATATATGCTCCTTTAAAAAGATTTTACCGTGTATTTTATAATTCCAAGAGCTGAAAGTAGTCCAAAACTTAAAATAATAAAATTGCCTCAATAGAAAAAGACAAAGAAGAAGTTATCTCTAGTTTTAACCGAGTTTCTATTAACAATGCATGGTGCAGCTACAAAACCAACAATTTGGTAAAATTTATTCATTATTAATGTTAATTAGTAATAACAAAAGCCCCAAGAGGCGATCTTATAAACACATAATAACTATATTTCAAGAGTGCTTTAATAAAAATTCAGTTTTTCGTCATCGCGGGTTTCTTACGTAAAAGCCACGGCTCAGAGCGTGCCATTTGAAACAATAAAGAAACGTTAGAGAGTTCAGTTCTGTAGGATTGTTTCCAGGTGACCGGGACCCACCGGGACTGTCCTGGAATACGAAGATGATTCCCGGGTCCCGAAAAAATCCCAAAATTCTGTTACTGCGTATGACAAATGGTATAAAGATACCAACAAAATGTGGGCCAGTTTTTTATTGAAAAAAGTGGGTCCAAATCATAGTCGGGTGGTTCTGTTTATACCCATCAGTAATGCAATGTGCCGAAAATCGCCTGTCCAGGGAACAGGTAAAAGCCGGGCACGCAAACATTTCAATATGATTTGCTCTGGATTTCTTTGTATTTAAGATTTATGGTCACAAATAATTTCCAGCGGCCAGGAGTATGAATAGTGTAATAAAAAAATTGCTTTTGTTTTTTGGTCGAGCGATCTGTCCTCGAATTCATGCCAGCAAATCTGGTAACCCTAGTTCTGATTGAGGCAAAATAAGGTGCTGAATCTCTCTTTACCCTTAATAGCTAAGTATTAAAAGATTCTATGACCCGGTTGACCCAATTGCTCTTTGAGTAACCAGAGTCGCTGTTTTCTTATTCACTACTGAAACTACAAAATATGTAGTAATTTCTATAAGAGCTGCAACTTTGTATGTGTCTACGACGCGTTAAGGTGGTAACGGAGGATCTCGGTGCTAAATGCACATCATAATATTGTTTTCCTTACTTTTGAATAAAAAGTTTGCAATAAATGCGTTTTATAGCAATTCGCGCATACTGCTTGTTAATAGTTTTGTGATCACATGAAAATTATTAAATTCAATTACATTACAATTGAAAACGCGCTTTTAAGTTTGTTAATATGATGCAAACAAAATATAATACATTGAAGTACGTAATTTTTCTGTGAAGACTTTATTATTAATAAACTATTTCCGCAAGTTGCTTTAAAACACATTTATTGCATACTTTTTATTCAAAAGTGAGGAAAACAATATTATGATGTGCATTTTGTACCGAGGTAAAAAGTTACCCCCTTAAAGAAGTCCAACATAATCTTCAATGTTGTTGAAATTTGTACCAAAATGTCTTTCGGAGCAATGCGCACTCGTCGGGTCTTCTGCCAAATACTGGTTGTACAACAGCAGTCAACCATGACATAATTACTTGCATACTTAGACAGATATAGGATACTTAAGAATATCTTAAAGTTTACTTGAGTATTTTTCTACCAGGGCACGATTCCGGCGATTAACAAATAATTCTAAATCACTTGGGCTAGTTTTTACCAAGTTTTATAAACTGGCTACGTAAGCTGAAACTTAATTAAATAAGTACCTGTACTGTACAAAAAACACTTGACGGATAAATACGAATTTCAAAATTCATTATGAAGCCAAATGCAAATGTTTTTTTTTTAAATCTTGTAATGCAATGTTGTATTTAATACTACAGTGTCATTAAAAACTAGCCAGCAAGGTTTCTGTCACAGTTTTTCCTCTAAATTTAGAGTAATCCTTTCATGTTCTCTATCGCTAGCAAGAAAGAATAGATATTTTTCGCAAGATATTTGTATATAAAAAGAGTTAAATGTTTATAGTTTATTAAAATTACAAAGTTAGTCGTCGTTAACTATTTTACAATCAAAATTAATGCTTAGGAGAAAATAGCTGGGAGTATAAATTTTAGGGGATTTTCACAGGGATGTAGGGAAAAACCAAAACCAGAGGGTGGCAACACTGTCTGGTGACAACCTCATTGTAATTTAGGTGAATTTTCACACCACTAATCAAATAGGAAACTGTATTTTATGAGCATGAAAGTTATAGACAGCATACTTGAATAGATGTTATTTATATGACTTTCCCATCTGCCTTACATGTAACGCATACAGTCTCCAACAGTTATGACATACTATGACAGTCCTTATAAGCATCCGCATAAATGCCATATTCGCACAAATTGGTAAAATGTACCTTGTGGCTGTGTGAACACACATCAGTTTAGTATGAATAAATTTAAATTATAACATTATATCATTGCGGTACTTATAGAAAAGCAGAAAAATAAATCTGCGTGGCTAACACGCGCCAGAGATATAGCGTCTATATATCCTACTTGCGGCCTCACGCGAAAGAGCAAGTATGGTGGGAACACATTGTATAGACTGCGCATGCTAGACGTGAGAAGCTCTGAACCGGGATTGGAACCCGGGAGCTCTCGCTTACCGAGTGATTGCTCTATCTAGTCTTAGAAGGCGCTACCTCACTAAAATCGGCACTTTTTGAAGTTATTTACCTGAATTTCAGAAGAAGCTACTAGTTTGATAAATTAGTATATAAATATGGGTACCATTTTCTAGTTTTCTTCAATACAGAAACGCGATTGCAGAACTTCCGCTCGATAGAAATAATTATAAAATTAATTATTATTACACATTTTTTCATAGTATGCGAAATAGGAACGACATATAGACCTGGACGATATTTTATTACATAGATTTTAACAATATCTAAATTTTGTGAATGTGAAATTTTGATAACTATTTTAGTTAATTTTATATTAATTTAAAACCGACATTTTGCATTTTTTTCCGGCATCCGTCCCTCTCGCACTGCGGGTCGTTCCGCATGGAGTCTTCTAGACGCCAAGTGGTTCACTATTGAGTAGCTGTATGTGGTGGCCATGTCGTTGAATTGTTCATTTCATGAAAATGATCGACGATATTGTTAAGTATGAAATAAAAAATTCACGAGAGACCTCCAATAAAAAGTCAAAAATAGGTGCGACGACGAGCGAAGCGAGGAGGAGCGTGTTAGGTTGCTTGTGATCATATAAATTCGGGAGCCGAGCGATGCGGAGCGGAGCGAGCAGACTCCTTTAGTATTTACAGATTTCACGATATTTTCGCAGGTCATAAATAATCATTAGTACGATATGGCCACGACAAATAAATATCGTTGCGGTATGAAAAGCACATCGGTGAATTCAATCCAATCCAAATCCAATCCAATGAGTATTGTTGGAAACTGGAAAGCTCAGTTGGTGGAGCAATCGCCTGGTAAGCGGAGGTCCGTTCGAATCCCGGTTCAAAGCTCCTCACGTCCAGATTTAGTTTTCTGCGTTTCTATACCGCAATTATATAATGTTAATTTATTATCTCCTTGGGATGGATAAATGTGTTCAAAAAACAGAAATTAATTATAGCTTTTAAAATCATAACTTCACGTGTTATCATGTAACTGATATCGAAAACGAATGGTTTTGAGTTTCTGAACATTGATTCAAGTACTCGACTGTTAATTCTGAGGTAGCGGGTTCAATTCCCGTAGAGGCACATTTGTGCTCAGTCTGCGTGCTTCGGAAGACACGTGAAGTTGTGGGCCCAATTTGTGCCCGAAGTACGGCGATAAGGCTAGCCACCACAGCTGCACGGATTAATCGTCGGTGAAACGTGGGACATATCTGACATCCCCTGGGATTTATGTCCTGACATTGTATTTTTTTCACATCAGGAAAGTATGATTTTAAAAAACTATTTTGAGGTTATTTCGTTAGAGTTTCGAACCTAAAAAGTAAAATCCGTTTGTGTGTCTGTCTATAGGTGAGCATAAGAAGCAGACTAAAGTAATTAACACATCGTAATTCTGTTCTCTATGTAAATGTGATTAACTTTGTAATCAGACTTTTATGACGATAGAATAAATTTCTGCTTTATTCTGCAAAGACTCAAAATTACACAACTTTGGTTGTTAAGAGGCTATCTCTAAAATTTATTGAAAGACATTTGCAGCTTAGAAGTTGAATGAAACGTTTCAAATTAGAATCAATACATTTCAAATATATCTACCTATTACTAACTTTTTATATAATCATTAAAAATGGGGACTGATTCTGGTAAAAATTGCAAAATTGCAGTTTTTTTTAATTATTTTATTATTTAAAAAAAACTAAAGGTTGTATGAAATACCTGTTCATTTTAGAGTTTAATAAAGTTTATACAGGATTCAATCCATAAATTTGTTAACATGTAAAAAGGGTTTTATATGTTTATATACCTATTTTACAAAATTAAATATTTGAATTTGATTTTTTATATTTAAATTATGGGTTGTTTTGTTTTTGCTAAATTAATTTCAAACCTTTTTTAGAGATCCTTCTATTTTTTTCTCAATATTAGAATAACTTCTGATGATTCCGTTACGGTAAGATTGTGCATTATATTCTCGGCAGAAGTACTTATTTCTTTAAAATGTCAATCAACGAGCTAGATTCTTGAAACGAGGGAGAATAAAATTAAATCATTGTTTTGTTGGGACTATCCCCTTAACTATTCGCTATATAAGGTGACTTTAATGTATACAGCCAAACTCATACTGGAGGCTTGTTAAGAGATCATTAACACCGATCGATAACACTTTTTGCTGATTTCGCAAAATAAAATCTTAACGTCCCATAGTATTTGACTCGGGGCTGGGCTTGCGTTTGTAAGGAGCACGAAAAGAATAATTTACGAATTTCACAAAAAGTGTCATCGAACCTTGTTCCTGAGCACTTACCGAGTCTTCAGTAAGAATTTGGCTGCATAAATTAAAGTCACCTTATATAGAATACTCGTACCAGACAATAAATGAAAACCTTAACGAAACTTTTGCTTGAACTAGATTTAACTTGACCGTAACCCCAGTATAACACTTAAAACCAGCTTACTTCATCTAAGAGTCGTTTCTATGAATTCCAGCCTAAGCTTGTACTGTGCTACTCAACACAAAAGTGGGGCCAAAGTAGGGCCAAAGTGGGGCCATAAAGAAACACCTGACCGACAGTGAAAGTTGCGATTGTCAACTTACCTATTCGGTTTGTCGCTTGTTACATAATAACGCTTGGTTAACTACAAATGATCCATGGTTATTTTAGGTTATAGGCCTTTTAGGTTATTTCATAGGCATAGACGTTATGTATTGGCCACATAACATAACAGTTTACGTTATACAAGGTAGGTCATATTTTATTACATTAAACATTTCAAAATATTACACATTCTATCAATAAATCACAGACATATAACTAAGTAGCAGACCAAACATAAGGATTAAATAACGTGGTAAGTTTCCAAACAAAAAATATGCTACATTTAGGCTTCATAGTACGAAGAAACGTATAAAAATGGGTTGTTTTGGATGGCTTATGCTTGGAACATATTTGTTAATTCCTAAACTAATCTCTAGTATATATTTTGTTTGGAAACAAGCAATATTTATATTTAAAAGAACCCGAAGTTCACTGAGCTAAAATTGCCGCGAGTCGACTCTATGCGTTATTATTAAGTGAGGTCTGCTACTATATTAGGTATACGCCTGTGTAATAAATGAATTTTCATAAATTAAAAAATTTAAATGTGCATTCGATTGTGAATGGTCACTTGTCACTAAAATATAATCTAAAATATAAATATATCGTATAATAAGAATTATTCATGCTATAACTAGCTTTTTCCCGCAACTTCGCCCTCGTGGTGGTGTATTTCAATCAATGGATCTTTTATTTGCGCGTAAGATGAAAACTAATATCGACAGTTTTTGGCTCGGCTGTTATTTTATCAACACCCCTTATGGCCTATATGATTTATAGGGTCACTATGATGATAATAAAGAAAACATCAACCAAATCCGTTGAGTGATTCTCGAGTTAAAACGGAACATACAGACAGACAAAAATTCTAAAAATTGTAGTTGTGGCCTCAGTATAATATCATTGTAGGTAGTTGCTGATGCTGGGCTCGACTGTGGAGGTACCAACTTACTCACAAATCCCCCGAAGTTATTCGGGGGAGAGTAAGAGAACAGCTCGCAGACAGGCACAACCAGGTGACCCACCATTGCCTGGGACAGATTGATGGCGGTATATCCATCCCAAATTGCCCGGCCTTATATAAACAGACTGGTGACAGGCAGCGGCGTTACTGGTGCGAGGGTTTCAACTTTCCACACCGCGCTCACCGACCCGCCTGCCCAGCATGTTGAGTGTGGGCATTTCTTCTAGGAGGACCGCCAAGAATGGCGAAATCTTGGTACAGCAGTGGACGAAACAGGATGCATTAATGATAATTAATTTTATTATTTTATTATTTTTATGTCATTAGATTTTTCATTTATTCGACTGATGCCGGCCCCAAAGTGGGCCGAAATATATTTCGAAAAAACAATATTTTGTTATTATTATTGTTGTAAAGTTCGATACTACCAAAATTTTTTTTTTAATAAATAAGTCCTTGCATTCTTAATAATTGACTAACTGTTTTTTCCATTTGCCTAAAAGTTAGTTCTTCCGAAGCGATAAAATTAAATGATACCTTAATGGGCTGCCTATGACCTTTTTAAGACTTTCAACAAAAATCTTATTACGAAAAATGCTTAATGGTTTTTAGTTGTATTGCGAGCTAATGCATAATTGAGTGTGTATTCTTTAGCTAAGTGGCAGGTAATTCTATTGTTTTCCAAGGGACAGACATTCCATTTTTATTGTGAAAGTAGCATTAGTGTTTTGAAGGAAAGTAAAAATTTCAAAAACGGGTCTAATAGTATCCTCACCAAATACAGTTTCACTTAAAGATAAATAACTAAAACTACCCTTTTTCAAATTGTAAAATGAATTTTATTCTAATTTAAAAAATATGTGACTATTTCAAATTTGTATAAACCAAAATTGATTCAAATACATCATCTAAATGAAACGATATCCCTCGAATACGTTACGACAAGGCGATCTTAATTTATCAGATGGTATAATATAATTTGCCAAACAATTTAAAATTTGTTAACCAAACAAAATCAATTCAAATAAAAGCGTAAGTTGGTCGACATCTTCATCAGTTCCCAATTAACTCTTTCAACAGCGCAAAAGATCAAGATTATTCAATTCGCGTGTAACGATCAAAACTGTAACAAACAACAAGACTGTTTTCACTTTCAACCACGAAAACTACAATTGTATTGGATGATTTATTAACTCAAACTGCTGTGTTTATACACCAGAACAGATGAGAATAGTTCAATCACACTGTAAAGGTACGTACAATAATTTGTGCCACGGAGCTGTGGTAGAGCGGGAGAGTTACTCTATGTACTACAATTATAGTGTAAAAACCATTATACTGTGCTACATGATCACCAGATAAGTTTGCGGGTGTAGATGATGCTGCAGTGGCACATTTTAAAAGCATTTATAAGGAATACGCGCTCACTTCAACTTCACACGAATTTAGCGATCATTACACTTCTTTCAGTTATCGAAATCAAAAAATATTTTGAAAGGGGTGGTAAAAATGATGCGAATGTCTATGGTCTATGTGATAAATTTAATGAGATAAGCATTCATCTAGTAGTTCGTAAGAACTTGTAATTGCAGGTATATAATATAGGTTATTATAATATAATAATATGCACTTAAAAGTGGTAGAGCTAATGCCGGGCTTAAAGGTGGTAGAGCTAATGCCGGGCTTAAAGGTGGTAGAGCTAATGCCGGGTTCGACTGTGGAGGTACCACCATCTTACTCGCAAACCCCCCGAAGTTATTCGGGGGAGAGTAAGAGGACAGCTCTCAGGCAAAAAAACCAGGCGGCCCACCATTGCCTGGGACCGATGGATGGCGGTATATCTGTCGCAGTAAAGTAGTTAAATCAGAGAGTTAGTTGAATCTCTAGACAGTTAATTAAAGATCGACATTCAATCAAGTCGCTAAAGTTCCGTCAGACAAGTGAGTGAACGAAACGTTTAACGAGTTTCCTAAACGTTCCTAGGCGCATTTCAACTTTGGTAGGGTGACCTTTGTGAGGCGTCCCCGAGTAGGATACTAAATAGTCGCATAATGGATAGGTCGAAATGTATTTAAAAACACTAGGTTAGGTTAGGTTTGAACATTATGAAACAACTCAGAGCCGAGCGAAGCGGAGCGGAGCGAGGCGTCCCCGAGTAGGATACTAAATAGGTGCATAATGGATAGGTCAAAATGTATTTAAAAACAGTACGTTAGGTCAGGTTTGAACATTCTAAATGTAATCAGCTGTTGTCGTGACCGCCATCTTGTTTTACATTATTAATCAATCAACACGCTGGCTTTCGGTCAGACAGATAGTTAAACGTTTTCGACGCTGCTTTATTTAAATCAAAATGCTAGCGACTTGATTGAATGTCGATCTTTAATTAACTCTCTAGAGATTCAATTAACTCTCTGATTTAACTACTTTACTGCGACATATCCATCCCCAATTGCCGGGCCTTATATAAATTAGACTGGTGACGGGCAGCGGCGTCACTGGTGCAAGGGTTTCGGCACCGCGCTCACCAACCCGCCTGCCCAGCGTGTGTGAGTATAGGCATTTCTTCCAGGAGGACCGCCAAGAGTGGCGAAATCCTGGAAAGGCCTATGTCCAGCAGTGGACGAAACAGGCTGATGGATGGAATATGCACTATCGATATTTACAGAAACTGTTCTAATTGATCATGTTTCGTACTTTCTGGGCGAGCCCACATTATACTACATCTTGACACTTTCTATCACGTGCGATAGTGGCCAAGCCTTCCGAAAGTTCAGCATTTTTTTAAAATGTATCTATTGTCAATGTTAAAAAAAGTTGTGCTCTCCGAAAGAAATGCTTATTTTATCAATGCAAATAAATTTAAATAATTCTTGAGGTAGAAAAACGTTGACTTTAATAATAAATATGTATTATAACTATACACACCCAGTAGATAAACTTTAACATGTTTAAGGATAGTTTTAAAAATCGCTTATTTTGTAAGTTCATGACCTTCCGATTTGCTTGGTAGGAATTCATTAGAAAATTCGATTCGTCTCTTGAGCTAAAACAGTGAAAGTAATTTTTTTCATTTTCGCTTTGATGGATTTTATAAAGATTGCGTCGGTCGTGACTAAATACATTAATCAAACTCTTTTATAATATTATTTCATAGAAACAGCAGTAACTGGGTGATTTGTTTAGTTGTTTTTAGTTTTTTCTTGTGAATGAATTACATTTTAGACCTAGACGACATTTCTTACTATACAGGCAACTAACTATTTTATTTTTGTTTTCATACAGTACATAATCGTATTATATATGTAAAACTTAAAAACAGAAGATATATTTGAAATATATTTTGACCTTAAGTAGGTAGGCATCACTCAGAAGTTATAACTTATAAAATTATAAGTTTATTCTTCGATATTCAAACACAATTGAAGAACAATATTTAAGGAACACGACCGTATGAGTGAAGTTAAGTCGGGTTAAGAACAATTCATGCTGTAAATACATGGTGAAGAAAACATTGTTACTTAATAAATAAATACCTATTCTAAAATTGAATATTATCACGCCTTTTACTTTTATTTTTAAAAGGCATGGTAATATTTAATTTTAGAATAGGTATTTAAAAACATGCCATATTTTTAGCGTGACATCAACCGTTTCAAATAAGTGTCGTAATTTGAAATAAGTCATGGATGAAAATTGAGATATTATGCGTTTCTCTAACGTAACTTCCGATATTTCAACAAATCCGCGCTGCAGAAACAATCCATCGGCTGATGTTTAATATCTTGTCAAAAGTAAGAATAAAAAATATTGTAAACGATATTTCACGTTTCATCAGTTTTCAAAATTCCAACTAGTTAAAAACAAGTTTCTAAACGACTAGTTAGTTGCACGAGTAGACGTATCATTCAAGTTTTATTAATAGAAAATCGTTTTCTTTACAGGTGTGAGCAGCGCGAGGTAGAAAACCAGGCCAGCCGTCCAGATTATTGACCCACACTCTCGCCTCCACCGGATATATTATGCCTTATACATCGAATGCCATCTAACCCACCCGACTTGCATTACAAGTAGAAAAACCGTTACCGAGTAATTATGCGTATTTATTAGACGGTGCAATAGGACATCATGATGGAAGAAGTGGCTCACAGACCTAGTTTGGAGTACATCCCGCCGCCGTTGCCTCCAAAAATCAAGCAGAAGACGACCACGTTTACACAAATAACCAGTGATGAGGATAAGTTGAGCATGAACGGTCTAGACCGAAGTCTAAGTTCGATGCACCCGCTCGTCCTTAATTCCAAGTCGCCTACAACGGTATTTCTAGCGGCGTCGCAGCCTGAGCGCGATACTGTGAACTCAGACGCACGCGCAAATGGCAACAACAGACACGTGGTCACTATAAGGATCAATACCGAAACCACCAAGCCTGTAGCTCCAAAAATATCCAGCGTACATCTCAAGAGCGAAGCCGAATTCGATCCGTTTAAGTTGAGTGACTTCAGCAAGAAAAATAACAGCTTAGTCAGAGTCAATGTTGACGAAAATCTTCCAAAAGTACTCGAAAACAATGAACTGCAACGAATGGAAAAGGATAAGGCACCATATATCTACTGCAACTCGTACGCACTAAACTCAAATATGGTCATGTCTAGCGGTCAGTGCTCTCCGAGTGATACCCTAGATTCCGGAACCTGCAGTGACCTTGACAGCACACCACCTCCGCTACCAAAAAAGAAAACAAGCAAATCTAGTACGAGCAAAAAGGCCGTTACAGTGACACTAATTAGTGGAGCAAACAGTCAAAATGGCGTCGGTGATGTTGATTTCGAAGACAATGATTCAAACATATCGTGTGACTCTCTAAACAGTAGCGAATTAAACGGAAGCGTGCACACAGACGAAAGTCACTGCGACGATGTAAACAAAAAAGAAAAGAAAGAACCACCTGTCGCTCCGCAGATGCCATCATTTACTAGCAAAGCGAATAATGACAACTTTCTACCCCGGGGTCTCCTTCAAGACATTAGGGACCGTTCAACAAAACTTAGCACCATTGAAACTAAAAGTGAAGTCAAGAGTGACGGTGAGTTTGAAGAAGCAAACCAGAATTTTAATGAAAATGCTAATCTATCAAAAGAAAGCGCCGAACTCACCTCGTTCCGACTAATCACGCAGTTTAATAATAATAAAATATTGGCAGACTCTTTACTGCCCAATTTGAATAAATCGCCCATAATAAGCGAGAGTACATACGAGGAGCGCAAAAAGGAGGATGAATCTAAACAGCAAATATGCTACAGTAGCAACTATTTCGATGCGGACAAGTATTACGACTTTCATCTGAACGAGAAACAGTTCGACGATGATAAGTCGGTGAAAAGTGTCAGTGGTGTGAGTGCAAAAAGTGTTTGTGAAGGGGACGAAACGGAATACTTTGCTGGAGTCAAAGACTTCAAGAGCGAGGAACCTCCGTCTACAATAAGGAGTTCGAAAGGGACCATACGTGGTGTCAAGAACCGCGTCCGAGCTGGGATTGCAACCTTTCTGCAAATACAGAGCACTGCAAAGGTTAGTATTTTTTTACTGCGCTTTTTTTGGTGTCAACAGCCAGTTACTTGTCGCGCACGTATTCTTAGAGGTCATTTTAAATGCGTTTGAAAGTGTGACTTTAAGGTACGTATCATATTAAAACACGTCTTATATTGCCAAGAAAAATATGCGTTCTATAGAAATCATATTGAATAGTAAACCTTCATGGCAGGTTGATTCTTGAGAACAAAAGGTTTCACGGAAGAGTATAACATTTGTAACAATTTGACGTTTACTAATTAAGAATTCGAAATTATTAACGGACGTGCTGTTCCTTCGTAACAAATACCTTCTTGTGTTTGGATTCTTTCTCTAGATAACTCTTATTTGCATAACAGTCTATAATGGCAACTGCCGGTAAAGTCAATACAAATGTCAAAGTTAGTGTTATTTCCTGCGCTTGTTTTAAAATCCATATTGAGTAAGGAAATCCTTATAAAATTCTGCACCTCCGTACAATCCAAAAAATGGTACAGGCTTCCACTTCATCCAGTATTGTACGAAAAAGTGGGTCAGTGGCAATTTATGCGATGGTATATTTAAATCAGTCCAGCGATTGAGTTACGCCATAGGCAGAGGCTACGGAATAAGGCTTTAAATTTTTCACGAAACCCTGATAGCCTCGGTCGACCTATATCATTTTCATAAAATTCGTTTTCTGATTAATATTCTACCTTTTTCCTTTTTACGCTGCTCTTGCTAAAAAAATATAATCTTGTGTGCCGAAAGTGGTTTATTTACTTAGTAACCGATGGTTTACTTGAAATTTTATATACCTAAACAAAATTCATTTTTCCTAGGATTTTTTATTTTTCAATTAAAACAATTAGCACGGAAATGAACATCTCTCTGCGAGTACCAGAGAAACATGAGTCGAGAGCAATTAATCTTCCACTTTATTTCCTCGGAGAAGATCCCACGTAAAGTGGCATAATGTGACTCGGAAGACATCTTCGACTTTTCTTGAATTGTATGTGACGAGGAAAGCCGGGTGAAAGTAGTAGTTAGATGGAAAAAATGTCAAGTGTTAAATTACGCGCATTTCTAGCTAGAAACTTAATTAGAAATAAAGTGCCATATGTACGGGCTTAATTTGAATTAGAGTGCTCAATGTATGGGTTTGATCAATTAGTCTTTTATCAATTTTAAATTAGGTACAGTCGCTTGTAGATAAAGCTAGCTAAATATTTTTATACGATTTAAAGCTCAGTCAGCCAGCTACACGTATTCCCTTATTTTTTAATTAGTAATGAACATAAATTTAACTAACGAATAAACTTTCCTTTAAATGAGTTGGAAGTCTCTTTTTTTGTAAAAGAAGATTTAGAATAGGTTAGTACTGTCAATAAATCATAAACAAAAACTAAGCCAGAACTGCAAACTGCAATGCATGGTTACAAGAGAAATATAACATCAAAATGAACATTCTAGAACTCTATTCTTAAGAGTTTTACTTTTTTTTTCCTAGGAGAAGTGAAAATCATCATTGTACTCGAGAGCAAAATTTTGTGCTGCACAAACGGTACAGCTTAAATCCCTCGCTACACTTTGGATTCCATTTTCTATCTTCACTTTTTAATTTTTTATAAACAAGTTCACTTAGATTTAGCAGCGAAAAAATAACTGTCTTAGCTTTCTTCATATTCATAAGGTATGGAGGCCGAGTGATATTAACAGGATTGCTGAGATACCTGGATAATATCGGTCTAAGACAGTAATTGGTGGTCCATTTAAGATTATTATTAGAATTATTATTTTTACAACCGACCCAATGATGATTGGGAGAAATGGGAGAAATTAGTAGTTCTTAAAACTAGATTATGTAAAACATACAAACAGGGAATGCAAATAAAGCTAGATATGTACAATAATCTTCCTTTTGATGTGACAAGATTGCAACTTAATGATTTTAAAAGCAAAATTAAAACATTTTTTGAAAATAATCCCTATTACAATTTAACAGAATATATGTCGGACAAGATTGACAAAAATTCATTTACTCATGAATTGTAGAGTTACAAACCATTTTCTACTATTGGGATTTTCGTGTATTGTGAATTTTATGATTTTTCACTATTGACAAATTATGACTTTATCTATTATCATAATGATTAATGATAGAATTATATACGTACTTAGTTTTAAGTATATACCAATAATAAGTACACAGCTTATAGCAGAAACTTAAATAAACTAGTATATACCTATATTAATTAATTTAATGAATGACATACCTTACATAACAACCACTGATATTTGGTGAATAAATTCTGATTTCTGATTTCTGATTATGAGAACATAAAATCCCACTCCTGGGAAAAGGTTTCTACGATCTTGAGTCATTCTCATGCAGTTAGATAAAATTTTACTTGTCACGATGTCTTCATTTGGAATCTTATTTACTGTTATACCAAAAAGGTGTCATATAAATACATCCTCAAAACAAGAAAACTCTGAAACATCTCAACTTCGTTTCACTTGTGAAAGAGAATGGATGAAGGAAAATGGTGGAGCCCAGCTAAAGCAAAGAAAGTTTTAAGGTTTAAAGGCAATAAAAAAAAATTGGTTGTCATCGTCACAAGTTTTCAAGATATAGTAATGAACTTGGCCTCAAAACAAAAAGAAATCCTAAACTAGTCAACTCAATATAAGTATCGGTTTTATGTGCAAAAGATCGGCTCATTCAACCACTTTCGCTGGTCGACTTTTTTATTCATTTATAGCATCAATATTTATGAACTGCAATAGAAGAAAAGGAATGTATTAAGATCGAGTAGTAACTTGTGATATAATTACCAACGATAAGACTAGATAAAATGTATGAGGTTGTCCAATTATGTATGTATTTATGACGGTTGTTTATTTCTATAACTGATCGTCATATCGTAGAATTTGGCATATTATAATTTTGTTTAAACGAAAAAGGTTGCATCGCTTCGCTCCGTATTGCTCGGCTCTATAAATTTATTTACATGTCAACCTAACACGCTCCGCTCGTCGTCGCACCTATTTTTTTGACTTTGGAAAAACTTTCCATTTCATATTTTACTATCCGCCAAATTCTACAATATGCCTGCGATATATATAATATATTCAAATTTACGGCAGGTTTTCCAATAACTAAATTTGAATTGCGATTGCTGGCACTTCGTGAAACTGGAAACACATCTAAATTCAGTTGTACAAGTTAGTCCCGGTATTAAATTATCAGTTAATTTCCCTATAAATTTTGAAACCAATTTGGAAAAAAATATGTATGCACAAATAAACAGATAGACAAACTAGTCGAAGTGAATTTAATTTAAGATGTTTTCCAATAATCTGGTAAATACAATATTCGTTTAATTTTTATAACTTTTTGATGTTAGGTGGAATAACTCTGTTTAATTCGTTCAGAAGCTATTGCAAGTTTGAATGAGAGCTAAGTTAATTACGTAAACAAAAATTCCCGCTATAGACTCTTCACAGGTTCAATATTTTTTCGTGTTACATACCTATATCTTCACAATTGCTTATCTTGGAATTCATAAATTTAAAGTATCTCAGGCAAGTATTAGTCGTATCCGTATTAAGGTTCTGTCAATATAGATGAGACTTGAAAACTACTATATAGTTTTGCACCTCTTTATTTCGGCCCAATTGGCACAGCCGTTCTGGCATTGTGGTGTAAGCAGATATAGAGGCCGACAAAGAAGTCAGGCTGGTAAGCTTTTGACGGATTAATAAAAAGCCAATAATAATTATGATTATACATACTTCTAGAAATTAGTTCAGCTTCAAAAGTAGTCCTTAACAATAACATAATAGTAAATAATAAATTAATTACTTAAATTATTGTTTCTGCGAAATAAAAAAATTACTATCATTCTATGTCAAGTAAATCTAAAATTAAACAATGCCAAAATGAAACTTTTAAGAAATATTTTACAAAGTAACATTTAAAACATGTGAAATAAATATCAATGTTAAGGAATAACAGATAAAAAATGTCAAAAAAAAAATCATTCTAAACGTCCGCTCTGTATGTGTGACTGATCAAACGAAACAACCACTGGTCCATAATGATGTTTATGATTGTAACAATTCATAATTCGTTAGAGTTTGTGTTTCTCATAAAGTACCGAGAACACTAAATCGACCGTGAAGCGGATGGTTGGCGTGTCGGCCATTTCTACACTTTTCTTGTTTTAGGGGCCCGCCAGTTTTAGCGAATAATATTGTAATGAGTATAATTAGTATCAATATGTCACAGCGGAATCAACAAATGCAAATAAGTATGCTGAAAAATCATAAATTAGCTTCAATTATGCTGCACATTTTAGGAGATTGTAATTACCCATAATAAATAAGCTCAAGATATACTTTGGGCCCTACTGGGCCCGGCTTCAGTTTTTTTTCCAATTTATTATTTACCTCTTTTTATAAAATACTAAATAAAAGCTTTTTAAAAAGGACATATATTATTTATTTATTAAAAATTGTTATATGCTCACAAATTCTTATTCTAATTCCAAACCTGAAAGTGCGACAAAAAAAACAGCTTTTCCAACCTCTAAGTACTAGATTTCATGGTTATCTCGATAGTAAAAGTTGTTCAAATGGACGAGTACTACTTACTAACCAAATTTGGTTTCCAAAACCACTTAAATTTCACTGCTAATTTGGTACAAGTTTGGCAGCTATATTCTTACAGCCTAAATAAACAAAGCAATTAATCCATCGCAAAACAATACCACTATTAGCATTATGATAAACATAAATATTATTTTAAGATTTTAACATTTATTTTTCTTAAGAATAACATATTTCCACAAGGATTTTCTGAAAAGAAAAAATTTATGATTTTTAATGAGACAATTGAACAACTATCGGTGGTATTAAAACATCATAAGGTATGTAGACGCAGCTATCAGGATACCGGTATTCTTCTAAAACTTATACACCACGGCATGGCTGATTAGCCTAGTTTTTTTTATTGCGTTGCACAAATTAAAAGTAACAAAACTTTTAAATTAGAATACATATATTATATAAGTATTTAAATGTATTTATCACTAAACAGGTTAAAACGTATTAAACATCGTCAAAACCCAACTAATTTACAAGACACACAAGTTTTATATGTTTATTTTTATAAACAAGTAGCAAGCCAAGAAAAACGTATATTACATGGTTTTAGATCACAGCTTAGCAGTTTTAAATTTTTTTAAAGGCCAACTATTTATTACAAATAAGCCTAGCGTTCGTGTCAAATGAGTGAAGATATTGTTCGTGCGAGACAGAAATAACTTAAAGAGAAAGATAGATAGTGACATAGACAAAAGCGGAGCTACCTTTAAGTTTAAACACCTTATCCTACTAATATTATAAATGCGAAAGTTTGTGCGTGTGTGTGTGTTTGTTACTCTTTCACGCTGAAACGGCTAAACGGATTTGGATGAAATTTAGAATGGATATAGCTTATACCCTAACTTAACACATAGGCTACTTTTATCCCGGAAAAATGCATGGTTCCTGTAGGATAGATCAATATAATTGAAAAATCAGGTGTCTAATTAGCGCGGACTTTATCGTTTGTGGTGAAATAAGACAAGGCTTTGTTATTTCATACATCAGGTGTCTAACTAGCGCGATCCATGATCGTTTGTGGTGAACTAAGACAAGGCTATGTTATCTCATCACACTTCACACTAATATTATAATTGCGAAAGTTTGTGTGTGTGTGTGTATGTTTGTTACTCTTTCACGCTGAAACCGCTAGACGGATTTGGATGAAATTTAGAATGGATAAAGCTTATACCCCAACTTAACACATAGGTTACTTTTTATCCCGGAAAAAAGCATGTCGTTAAACCGAATAACACGTGGGCGGAGCCGCGAGCAAAAGCTAGTTGATCTATAAATTCAGATTCATTAAGGCTTGATATTTCTTTATTACTCAGAACAACAAAAAAACCTACAAATTATGTAGATAACATTTATTTATCTAAACTTGAAAGTTATAATAGTGTATGGCAACTGATAATAACATAACAATGATTGCACAAATGATTGTACTCACGATCACAAATTACCTTTCCTATTATTTTAACTGATCTTTCTATAACAGATATCGATTAGAGCATTAACTTTCTAAGTGGTATCACTTCCTTCTACAGTTTTTCACTTCCCTATTCTTTCTTTCACATCCTCTACTGCATTAGCGTTTATATTGTCTTCTATATTGTGTTCGCTTATTAATCCATCAGCATATCAGATACATGTGCAATTAATGTAACATACATTGTAATTTGTGAACATATGCATGAGAATTGTTTAATGTTTACTTCCTGTTTCGTCATTAACTCCCTATCTCATTCAGCGTCGGATTCTCCATTATCATGCAGAGTTCTTGTTGTAAAATCTAAACAAGTAGGTAAAATGTGATAATAAAAATAGCTATAATCTTTTTTAGATTTGTAACTACTGTAGGTTGAATTAATACTTCAAAGATGTGACTGACATTTTTTAGCCTGCGTTAAGCGACATGGTTCAATTTCAAGCGAGCGAGTGTCGCATTTGCAAGATAAATTATTATGTGATTGTGTAAGTCAGCATCTTTTGACTTTTACCTTATTCTCTTTTTATTGGAAAACTAACGGGAATTTGCAAAAGAAAAATCAAATCAAATAGTTTATTTTGTAAAAATAGATACATAAAGTATACTTTCTACAGGACAAATATAATCCTTAACATTATATCAATATTATTTTATAATATCATATTCAATATGCTTCATTTATATTTAAATTTCAATCAATTTCATTCATACAAAGGTTTCTGGGGCCTGAAACTTTGATTGATAATGCCGGCACGAGTCCACCAGAAGCAGTTTCTTTTGGCTCAATTAGCTTTTTGGACATGGTTTGGCTGCCTCTATTTTTTCACCACAAAAAACAATCCGATTCTGAGTTCTCTCATTTGTGTGCTGTTTCAATTAATTATGCCTTACTTTCCTTCAGAAAGTTCATACGGCGACCATTTCGCGATCATCTTTAATTTCCCAATGCACTAAGTTAATTTATACTTTATCAGTTACGTTGAAGACTGGTACTAACTCTGACGTGGCTTGAGATAAATCTGCTTCTACTATAGTTTTCAATTTGTCATTATTGACTTTAGTCTCCGGTCGTCCACGAGGTTCATTTCTAAGGTCAAAATGTATGGGACAGGAAGCCATAAAACCTTAAAAACAATAATTAATCTGCAGTATCTGATCTATAGACATTGCTAATATTGCATGGCGTCTTTGCAGCATTACCAACAAATTTTAATTTTTCCGTCGTCGATGAAACGACGATATCAAAAAAACCGAACAGCGGAAAAACAAATGAATAACTAATTTTAAAAAAGGTTATCGTAGCTTCAATATGTAAATAATTTAAATTTAGAATTCTAAGTCGAATTCCATACATCTAACTTTAAACTAACCTTTGAAACCTAGTATTAGAAAACATGGATAGGTAGGATAGGCCCTAATTAGAAAGTAGGATCAGGGATACCTATACCCATATATTTTTGTTGTTCCAGTTCAATATTTTTTATTATTTGTATGCTTCTTTGTAGACTTACCACGGCAATATAGTAGCTTATAAAAGCTTTATTATAAGTTTGAACGCGGTTACATTCAAACTAAAACTAAAGCCTTCAAAATCAGTGGCAGTTTTTGCAAGGTATTTAAATTTATTGCCTTCATTTGAGGACTATTATTCACTATCGCGTGAGCTGAAATACTAAACTATTTGAGAAAAAAAAACAATTTTGCACCCACGAATTATTGTGGCTAACTACATGCCAAATGTTAGGTATACCAATAGAATTTAGGCTCTTTCTAGGCGAATGTCATTCCCAGCACAACGCGACTACGCGATTTAAATTATTTAAAAGAAGTCTATATGTAATTTATGGCTTACCTACTGAATGTAAGTATTTACTCATAAAATAAAATTACCTTCCTAAGGGAAACAAACAACTTCATTGATGCCCTACTCATTAAAATTTTCGCAGTTCAAACAATCAATAGTGACGCTCAAACTTTGTTTATTAAGGTTTATGTTCGAAGCAATTTCTTCGTTTTATTTCTAATTTTTCACGGCACGATTACTTCCCTGGTTATTTCTTCCGTATACAGCTTTAATAGTCTGACCTTGATTTTTTAAAACTGGATTGTGTTATGTAGTTGGACTTGTTCACGTTTTACGGCATGAAAGTTAACGGGTTGTTTACGAGTAATGTATATCTCGTATAAATCATAGATAATACATAAATACAGGTGGTAGAGCTGATGCCGGGCTCGACTGTCGAGGTACCACCATCTTACTCGCAAATCCACCCGAAGTTATTCGGGGGAGAGTAAGAGAACAGCTCTTAGGCAAAACCAGGCGGCCCACCATTGCCTGGGACCAATGGATGGCGGTATATCCATCCCCAATTGCCGGGCCTTATATAAAACAGACTGGTGACGGGCAGCGGCGTCAATGGTGCAAAGTTTGCGGCACCGCGCTCACCAACCCGCCTGCCCAGCGTGTGTGAGTATGGGAATTTCTTCCAGGAGGACCGCCAAGAGTGGCGAAATCCTGGAAAGGCATATGTCCAGCAGTGGACGAAACAGTCTGATGGATGGATGGAATACATAAATGCATCACTATAGAATCGAAATTCTGATTTTGATACTATTGATTGTTGGCACTTGAAATACGTATGTAACATAATAATATGTGAAAGTCACAAACACTATTGGTGGGATAGTACTAGTACAAGTGATTTAATTGTCATTAACAAATTCAAAAACGCGGCTGTAGCTCAGGGGTAGAACGCTGGCCTCTCAATCTTTGAGATCCAGGTTCGATCCCCGGCCGGGCATGCACCAATGAGTTTTTCGGAATTTATGTGCAGAGTATATAATACTTACCACTTGCTGAACGGTGAAGGAAAACATTGTGAGGGAACCTACATGCCCTAAAAAGCGTGTATCTATGCCCGAAGTACGACGATAGGTCTCACCACCCATCACTTTCTGACGTAAAAATCGTCGGTGAACCGCGGATGTGCCGAGTGTGGACTGTGACTTGCATTTCAACGGGTCGGGGATTCATGTCGTGACGATATATATTTACATTACAAAATTCTGATGTTTACGATGAAAAATCTGTTTTTGCTTTTGCCGAATCCTGAAAGCAATTAAAAATGTTCGTCTATCGGGAATATCTGAATGAAACTTAAAATGAAAGAATTGTCTATGATGCTTTCAAATGGTTTGAAAAGGAAGTTATATTACTTGAAATTTTCACACATTCTTGATTTTTAGGATTCCGTAGTCCGACAAGGAACCCTTATAGTTTCGCCATGTCCGTCTGTCCGTAGCTTAGCGCAGAGATTATTAATATATATAAAAACATTGTGGGTGTGTGAAAACCATTCTTAGATTTAGGGATCCGTTGGTGAAATATTAATCTTTAAAGTGAAAATTTTAGTTAGAGTGGGGCGTCCCCCCCCCCTCCTGTTGGCTAAACGGTTGTGTAAAGAAATGTGAAGAAATTCACAGAAGTAGTATATATAATAAATCTAAAAGGAAAACTATCACAGCTAAGTAGGCTTTAAAGGTTTACGAGTACAGGTCGTGCCAAACTTTTGATCCCCATATAATGTATGGGACCAGAAGTTTGGCGCGGTCTGTATTAGTAGACCAACTTATATGTACCGGGCAACTACGGAACCGACATTGCGCGTGGCCCGACACGCACTTGGCCGGTTTTTATTTTTTGGAAATCGGATCGAATTTTTTTAACAAAGTACTAAGCAGAGTGTTTAATTTATGGTTGCATTCGAGTTTAAACTTCACACTTGATTTATAAGAACACGCGCTTCGCTTGTAATTTTTATTGTTTCCAAACATCGCTTAAAAAACTGTTCTCGCAGAACATTTGATCAACCTTGACATTTCCGTGCATACCGAAAACTCGCTTTCGTTTGTCAATGCGAATAAAAAACCCTATTTGCATATACCTAACTATATATATGTTGCAACATGTCGCTATTGAACGTTTCGTCAAGCCAAATTACCCTTTATTACAATTCAATACGACCTCTAAATGAACTGTCTGCACTTGTATTACTGCCGGTGCGCCCGCGGCCTTTGCTTTTTTAAATTTTATACGTGTTTTTATTTTCTCTTTATTTTGACGATCTAGAAAATGTCTTGGTTTCAAGATGCTTACACTTACATCGTTACCGTCTCAGACGCTTTGCTCTGGTTATTTTAAGTAATTTTGCATGGCTGAGAATGTACCAAATGTCTTTAAAACTAGCTTTCTTTATGTTTTGGTGTTACAATACATTTTTATGATTCCGTACCTCCAGAGGAAAAACGGAGCCCTTATAGGATCACTTTGTGTTCCGTCTGTCTGTCCGTCCATCCATCCGTCCGCCTGTCGGTCAAGACCCTTTATGTCGGGAACGTGTAAACGTATCAAATTGAAATTAAAACCATATACTCAGGTCTACAGTCCCTTGAAGCTGTCAAAAAATCAAACTTCTAAGTTCACGTAAAAAAAAAAGTTACGGCCTAAACCGCAAGAAACCTATCTTTCGACACTCTCAAGGCAATTAAAATTTATAGGGTATTTTCTGTTGACCTAGAACTTGGCAAGTAATACCGTCTTATACTACAAGTATAGGGAATAATCGTAAAACTATACATTTATAATTAAATCATAAAAAATATAGTCTTTAACGGAGCCCTCGGCGGCTAGCGGGGATGTCCCAAACTTGGCTCGTATTTTTATAGTCTGAGGCGGGAACTGTCAGAAGACAAATAATTTGGCTAAGTGCGAGTTGGACTCACGCCCATCACACAATACGGGTGCGGAACCCTAAAAACATACATATCAACAATATAGATGCTGTAGCAACATTAATTCGACCAAAAATCAAGGCGCTAAAATTGTAGTGCTTGTCAAACCATTCCGAGCCCTCTGAGTACGGAAGCCGAATTTTTATCATTTGTCGTTTTATGTTCATTCATGTTCGTTGTATGGGGCATTTTTTCTTTTTTATTATTTGTCGTGATAGAGGCCATAGTTACACGTATTCTGTGAAAGCTTCAACTGTCTACTCTATAACGGCTGAAGCTGTAGACCCCTGTGACAGACGGACGGAAAGACAGACAGATAGCGAAGTACCTAATAGGGTCCCGTTTGGCACCCTTCGGGTACGAAAGTCAAGCTAAAAAAAGCATTCGCTAATCAGGGATGATTATGAAAATATTAAGAAAAGGAAGGTGTTCAGTGATACTTGGCCCCGATCTAAGGCTTATTTTTATTTTTAAATTAGTATAACAAGCTTTTATTTAAAAAGTAAAAGTGTGTTACATTCTTAAACAAAATGTTTATTCAGGAGCTCTATTAATTTGTTATTTAGATTGTCTTCTAAAATCAGTTTGTCACAGTTCTAGATCCATAGTAATTATTTACAAAAAATAATATAATTACTTATACCTACATATATTTGACTAGCAAAACAGGGCGGCTCTCGCAAAAAGAAACGACAATAATCGATCGATTTTTTTACTCCGGATTTGCGGTAACTTTTCCAGTCTCTTTCAAATTGAAAATATATCTGTTTATCCGAAAACAAATCACCAATCATAATAAAACATGTAATTTATCAAACAAAATAAAAAAGGTCACTGAACCTTTAAAACACTAGTTGCAGTCTATTAATTTGAAATGAAAACAAAAACGAAGACAGCAAAATTTGATAGTATTAAAGTGCGGCTACTCATAAATTCACAAATTTCAAAAGCAAATGTTCCTATGACCGTGCCGGAATAGAATGTCAGCAAAATCATTATGAAACTATTTACGTTACTCGTTATGTAATGTGAGGTGTTACACTTTAAGTAATTGTTACACCTGATGCACCTGATATAGCACCTTGACCCTGGTGTATTAGTAACCCATTAAATGTACTGGCCTTTAAGTAATAGGGATTGCGTTTTTCCAACTAATATGGTATGTAATGGGAAAATCGTGAGGCTTCCAAAATGACTTGAGGTTTTCTCAATGATAAAACAACAAAAATTATTTGGGTTAATGCGAGTCGGACTCGCGCAAGGTTCCGTACCACCACACAATACGGACATACTTACGGACATAGCAACATTAAGGCGACAAAATGGTAGCGCCGGACAAACAATTCGGCACACCCTGAGTACAGAACCCTTATTTTATTATTTACTAGCTTTTGCCCGCGGCTCCGCCCGCGTGTTATTCGGTTTAATGACATGCTTTTTTCCGGGATAAAAAGTTAAGTGTTAAGTTGGGGATAAGCTAAATCCGTTCTAAATTTCATCCAAATCCGTCCAGCCGTTTCAGCGGTAAAGAGTAGCAATCATACACACACACAAACTTTCGCATTTATAATATTAGTGTGAAATGTGATGAGATAACGTAGCCTTGTCTTATTTCACCACAAACGATTGGGGACCACACTAATTAGACACTTGATGTATGAAATAACAAAGCCTTGTCTTATTTCACCACAAACGATTAGTACCGCGCTAATTAGACACCCAATTTTTCAATGATATTGATCTATCCTACAGGAACCATGCATTTTTCCGGGATAAAAAGTAGCTTATGTGTTAAGTTAGGAGTTGATGCTCGTGATTGTTGGCACTTGGTGGAACTTTTGAAACATTTTTTGTTTGATAAACACTTGTACTTGTCCACTTATTTATATTAATTTCCCTTACCGGTTTCGCTGTTAAAGCATTATCAAAAACAACCAAACAAACCTTTGATAATGCTTTAACAGCGAAACCGGTAAGGGAAATTAATATAAATAAGTGGACAAGTACAAGTGTTTATCAAACAAAAAATGTTAAGTTAGGGTATAAGCTATATTCATTCTAAATTTTATCCAAATCCGTTCCGCCGTTTCAGCGTGAAAGAGTAACAAACATACACACCCACAAACTTTCGCATTTATAATATTAGTAGGAAGCAGGATTGTTTTACTTTTACAATAATTTGTGTAAACTTAAAACATGTATATAATATTATTATTATACCGGTATTGAAACGACTACTCACGATTTTTAAATAGTCAGATTTCGCCTGACTAGTTTCACTGTATTCGTACAGTTTCTTCGGAGACAAAATATGGTTACGCGGCGGTTCCCCGTTTGACACTTGACACGTTTGACAAAATCGTGAGTAGCTGTTTCAATATCAGTATGAATCTAAACCACGAATCTTTTAGTAATAAAATTTTATGTATTATGTTAAAATATGCTGTTTTTTCGAGGTTCATCGTCTGGGGGGGACCTCCTTGGATTTTTTTTATTTTTATTAACATTTGCGATGGCAGAGGCCACAGTAATACGTATCCTGTGAAAATTGTAACTTTGACCTATTACGGCTGAATTTGTGACAGACGGACGGGCAGACAGAAAGACAGACAGCAGAGACTTGGTAATAGGGTCCCGCTTGGCAACCTTCGGGTACGGAAACCTTAAAAATGATATAATCACAACATGAATCAATGTGTCAGATGTGTTCCCAAGAGGGAACTGTGAATGTAAAGTACAAGTTACAGTCCACACTTGGTCCACCCGATTTCACCAATTACAGATTATTACGTCCCAAACTTTGGGCAAAACGTGTCTTCCAAAACACGCAGACCGGGCACAATCGTGTCAAAAGCGGGGATTGAACCCACGACCGGTGGGTTAGGGCGAGCGCTCTATTATTCGGCCACAGAGGCATTCCTATATACCGAGAAAGACGAAGGTATTTCGTGCTAAAAAAACATACTTGTACCTTCAAACAAAACGTGTGTTATTTTAATACATTGTAATAAACCAGTTTTTTTGGAGTCTGTGGAGTTAAGAGGATAAGTTACGTTGGCATCGATCACTATTAATTCATTACTTTGGAACACTCTAAATAATATAATAATAATTTATTTCATATCAAAAATACTAACTGCACATCACATGCAGCGCAGAAGTGAGCCGGTAGGTTAGGTTTTTCACTACGTTTAGCAACTCGCCGTACTTAACCTTCGTGGTTATTTTTTTTATGACAACCCAGAAATATTTCAGCGTAGATTTTTGCCTCTTGTCAAAATTCTGACCTTTTGATTTGCAATTAGTATTAATAACTGATTAAATACCACCCTACTATTTATACTGTAAGGTGTGACTCCGTAATGGAACTTCATTCTAACACTATTAATCACACACCAGAAAATACTAAGAATGCTAACAATAGTGTTCTATCAAAAATTATAAGTGCACATCAAAAGGTCAGAATTTTGACAAGGGGCAAAAATGTACGCTGAAATATTTCTGGGCTGTCATAAAAAAATAACCACGAAGAATAGGTATGGCGAGTCGCTAAACGTAGTGAAAAGCCTAACCTACCGGCTCACTTCTGCGCTGCATTTGTATACAAGTATGCACAACAAGTATATTAGGGTTCTGTTTTATTCTACTTTATTATTTAAAAAAAAATAAACAAATAAATCTGTTTGTTTCAGAGTTTAATAAAGTTTATACCGGTTTATGGATTTTTGCTCCAATAACATTAAACCTTGATATTAAAACATGTTTAGAGACATCTTTGCTTTTTTTTTCAATATTAGAATGAATTTACAAGTATGTACCATACTCTTGACAGAAGTAATTAATTTTTAACATGTTCGTTAGTATTGCTAGATTTATCAAACCACGAAGAATAAATTGTGATTTTGCGGGGACTATTCTCTTAATTTTATGTGTTTAACTTTACATATCAATGCACAAGTGTGCTAAGATCAGAACATTTGACCATAACTTCGTGTTATTAACGGTTCGTATAACGAAATGTAGGTGAATCGTTATTATAATTTTATATTTTAAGTAACCTAACCTTGTTTTGTAGAACCTTTAAGTTTTGTGTGTTTTCTTTGTGAAAGTAGATCACAGGTCACGGATGTCAACTTTTTATTTTGAGGGTTCCGTAAAGAATAGTGGAACTCTTGGTTTTCTTCTTTGTTCTTCATTCTGCCGTCCGTGGGTTCAACGAAATGTCCATCTAATCCGAATCTAATATCTACGTTAAATATTTGAAGATTACAGTTTGTGGTAGCACGGGCGTGCACTCCATATAGACAAAGATACTCTACTCTGAATTTTTTTTATCTAATCTTATCTCCCTATTTTGCGCTATCCGAAAACGCAGCGATCGTCGTAACAGCCTCTTCTATGATATTTCAATGTCGGTTCCGTCGATTTAGCAAAGGCATGGCGCCTCAAGATAGTTTCCATGCAATTCTCAATTATACTACTCGTTACTTCAATTCCAAAATCTATTTCTTTCTGTAAATTTCCAGATATCATGGTTAGAGATAAAAAGACCTTCTCTCGACTGACTTTTCCCTTTGTTGTCAAAAACCTGTACAGAAGAAATTTCTAGTTCAAACAGGTAACTTTCTAGCTACAATGTTGAAGATGCGTATTACTACAGATATAAAACAAAATTGACGCCCAGCCAAATCAAAGAGCTCGTTGTGAACATAAATAAACCCTGCCTACTTGTTTAGAAAGCGCTTAAAATAAAGAGACATAAATTGGTAACATCAAACCACAGTGGAGACTTGGAAAGTTCATATTGAGGAAATAATCAAACCTTAGGGTACTATTAGGGTAAGCCCAACAGTAAATAAATGATGATACAGATACTGTTGCGTCTCACAGATTTAAAACCTTTAAATATCTATACTATATTGCAGGGGTCCCCAAAGCGATCTGAGGTCGGTTCGTGCGTCGTCATTTTTCGTAAACAAGCTAGTTGTGTGCGTTTTCAATAATGTAGAAAAAAAAGCCGTCACCGTTGAGTGCGGTTCGGGCGTTCAGTTATTATTACTGATTTCAATGGGCCCGTCTCGTGCACTTTAGTATAAACAATTCCGTAGGAACCATAGAGTTAGATACTATTGAATAATCTATTGGGAAATAAAAACGGTTAATATGTGCACTTAAAATAATGATAAACAACTACAAGATTCGATTGCAATTGCAATCGAAAATTAATATTAATTAAACTTTCTTTTGTTAAATTCATAATAAAACGATTGATTTACAGAATTCTTGTGTTTTCTTAAGTCTACAGAAATAACTACGACGCACGAGACGGGCCCATTGAAATCAGTAATAATAACAGGACGCCCGAACCGCACTCAACGGTAAAGGCTTTTTTTTCTACATTTGTGAAAACGCTCGAAACGCACCCAACTAGCTTGTTTACGAAAAATGACGACGCACGAACCGACCCCAGACCCCAAAGCGGGAGCGTATATTAATTATTATTATGTATTTATGTACCTTTATATGTATATTTTAGTATTTATGAGAAGACATGTATATTTAAATTTTATTTATATTATATTTATATGTAATCTGTAATTCAGTGCAGTTTAATATATATATAAATTTGTATATATATACAAATAGTACCAATTTTTATAATATCAAATTAATTCAATTATCTGGCACTACCCTTGAACTCTCCACATAACTAAAGGTTAACTGGCAGAGAATGCAATTAGCATTAAGTTCGCCTTTGTGCATTGTATATTTTGTGTGCAATAAAGAATTTACATACATACATACATATGTCAGGGGTGCCGCCAGCGTACCCCAGCGGTGCCGACACATTTTCTTAATTATCACTAAAATTTAAAGACTTGTGCGTTTTACCTAAACTTATCTGCGTGAGCCTGCATTCTCAACGTATGCTTACATAAAAAACAGATACAGGAGCAAACTTTCAGCGTCAAGTAATTTACGGTTAAAATTGACAAAACTTCCCATACACATAAAGGGAATAATGAAAAATTCATTAAAACAGTTTCATTCTTCGCATTTAAGGTAAATTACCATTAAACTGCATTGTGTTTTCTTGTTTTTCCATCAAATTTTTTTAGCATTACAAGGGTGCCGCGGTGAGAAAAGTTTGGGGACCCCTGCTATATTGTACTAGCAGACGCCCCGCGGCTTTGCATGCGTGGATCCCGTTTCTACCGATCTCTTCTTAGCGGATGTCTACTTTATAGAGGTACAAGGAACCTACAGTCCACAATTCGTGTTCCTAAGTCCAGCCGTTTAGTCTAGGTTGGTAGACCAGTCACTTAGTCAATCAAGGTATTTTTATATATATAATAAAATACAAGGTTAATTTTTCTGGTTTCCTACCTCAAGAGGAAAAAACGGAGCCCTTATAGGATCACTTTGTTGTCCGTCTGTCTGTCAAGACCCTTTTATCTCGGGAATGCGTGAAGGTAATGAGTTGAAATTAAACCGTATATTCAAATCTATAGTTTCTTGAAGCTGTAAAAAAATAAAACTTCTAAGTTAACGTAAAAAAAGATACGGCCGTTTATGCCCCAAAAAACGTATATTTCGACACTCTCAAGGGAATCAAAATTTTCCGTTGACCTAGAACTATGAAATTTGGCAAGTAAAACCGTCTTATATTATAAATTATATATTAGGGAAAAATCTGAAAACCATACATTTGTAATTAAATCATAAAAAATATAGTCCTTAATGGACCCCTCGGTGGGTGAATTCGACTCGCACTTGTCCGATTTTTTAAATGGGCGTAAATGGCCAAATCCGAAACTATAGGGAGTAGCCAAAACTACTCAAAGGAGTTATTTTTTTATGAAAACCGAAATTAGATTGACTTTAAGTAGGTACTATAGTATATAAAGAAAGTGCCGCTGGGCTCTTTCCGATGTTTCAATAGGTAATTGACACTATTTTATGGAGTCAAATTAACTCTTGGATTAGCGAAAGTTTTTCAAAGATTATCATAAAATCAGAAGTAAAATTTGCATACGCGTAATTTAAGGGTACCCTTAAAAGTACAGTCAGCAAAGCGATTAGCAGCACAAAATTATTATGCAGATGGTATAACGCCGCTTGCCGCAAGAATGCCATTGAGCCAGATAACTTGATTTACTTCGGACCACCTGTTTCGATGAACCGTTCTGTATAAAAATTGTATTACTAGTGGATGTGGCAAGGCAACTGCAATTTGCGTTGCGGTAAGTACTGCCAACTTTGTTACTCCGCTATGCCTCCAAAACGCCCTTGAATTATTAATATATTATTATGTTATTTTTAAATGCTTTTATATATTTTAGCCACGTTTTGTTTGTATTAACTTTGACGCCTTTAGCAGATTTATTTTTGGGCCGCTTTCCAATCTTTTCTGAAAAAACGAAATTACAGTAAAAAGCCTTCTTAGATCCTGTTTAGATTTAAAATTCATTATCAAAAGAGATCCTAAAAAGGCGCTAGTTCTAGCGCAAAAAGCGGTTTGTTGGTAGAAATAGTTGCGGTCGTATGCTTTAACTGTATAAAATAAAGACCAAGGCCTGACTTATGTGCGGTAACTTCATAAGAACTAAATGTGTAATGATGTGAATGTCCTGCTTTTGCGGATTACCATAGATTGCATTCAAATTTAAATATGTTAAATACATACACGTACTCAATCACAAAAGAAAATCTTAATAAGTTGCATAGACATAACAGTGAAAGAGCAAAAAATTTTAAATCGTATTTGGTAATTTTGCTATTCGAATGATATAAAATTGACAGCTCTAGCATTAAAATTTTAAGATATATAGAAGTAGTAAAATAGGTATGAGTTTTTAATAATTAATCAACTTTATCTTTTTAGTTACTCTAATATTAAAAATTATTAAATGACAAAGCACTCTAGAGGTAGCAAGAACGTGAGAGCTTATTTGCTATCAGATCCCTTTAACTTATTTAAACCGTTTGATTAATTGTATTTACCTAAGGATAATAACATGATTATTATCAGGATTAAGTGTGAAAAACATCACATCCATAATATATCACATTTCCCAAAGGAAATTCTTAGCACCTTCACGTTTACACCGATCCCATCGCACCCGAAGGCGCGTCGTGGGCCGATGCCAAGGCAAGCCGCGTGTCTAACATAACTCACTCACTGACTAACTTTACTACAAAGTAGGCGTTTCCGTCATCACAATAAAGCATATTTTCCTTTACCATTAGAGGAAATAACACCTTAAGTCGCGGCCTAAGAAGGCTGCAGATTAATCTATGGTTTATTACCTAATAATTCTTAGTTGTTGATTAGTGTTGTGTAAGCAGAATTCTTGGCGAGTTTCCTGGATTTGGATTGTAAACATTGGCAATCAATACTGGTCCTGTTTCGTTTTAATTTATTTTTTCTGCGACCATTAATTTACAATGTTGTGAAACTGATATTTGTGGCATTTTTGTGGGCAGTATTGGCTAAAAATATGCTTTACTTTCGAACTTTAATAGTTAACGTATTACCACAGGAATATCAAAAAAAGGCATTAATCCGTATACAGAAAATAAAATCCATATAAGATGACGCCGGTAGAAAAGCATAAGCAAATTATAACTAGTGCACTGGCATGCGCCCGCAGTCAAGTTAATCATCTAAATATTTGCGTGTTACGAAATAATTGGTTTTTAATTATCGCTTCATTGTTCACATCACCGTTTTCAATTTTGCGTCATAAAACAAATGGATAACATTTTATCTATGACAGCTAATTAAAAGAAACAAGATCGTTTTTATTTCGCGTTACTTACGCCGATCTATTATTTGTGCTGACGGTACCGGTGTGCGAGTGCACCAATTTGTCGGTGTTTTTGTCCAAACTGTCGTTTGGTCATTTTGCCGGATGATTAATTATTCTGCATAATTTTTTCCTGGTCAGTCTTTGTATATTTAAATTCGGTTTTGCAGTTCCGTTAGATTAGCATAGTGAGTTGGTTAATGTACCGTTGCAATAATAACAAACTTTACACACTCGTACCTACTTACCGATTTAATTGATATATTACCAAGTAAAATAACCGTTCTTTCGCACTACTTACCTTTTTGTACTCAGTTCGGGTTTGCATGGTTGAAAGTGCATAGGATACAGAAGAAATAGTTACTTTTTCCAGCTGAGATGAAAATATTTCGTGTTAAGTATTACATCTTTGTTAAATAAGACAAGTGTCTTTGTTAAATAAGACACGATGTATAATAAGTTCAAGTAAGTGCCGACAATACATCGACAATCACTACCATCAACATTTTAAGTATTACTGCTAAAACATACGGAAACCGCCATTGATCAATGATAGATAACTGATCAAATCAAAGGAACAATGTAAATAATTTAAAGGCAGGGCATTTTCCATGCTCTGTTGATTAGAAAATTAAAGTGTAGTTTTTAATAACTTTACATAAGTGCGATTTTTATTGTACTTGCTTAAGCTTCTAGTCAAATCAGAATGAAATCTTTGTTTATTAAACAACAATTATATGTACTAAAAACCCTATAGATATTACAGATCAGTGAAAAACCTATATCAGTGTTTAATAAATTAACGCCCTTTTCATCCAAACAGGCTGTCCTAGCCATGTTTAGGGACATTTTTTACTATGGCGCCAAACGTCAATGCAAAAAAACTGATTTTTCATAGAAAAGTTACTTGTAAAAAACAGCAAATTTTTTTCGAAGATTTCAGGGTTGACCCCTAAATAAAATTTGTTCATAATAATGGGTAGAACAACCTGTTTTAGAAAAAAAGATTATGATATATAAGGTCTTACAATAATATGTGAAAATAATTCTAGGGTAGATCGTGTATCGTTCACTGATCAAATTCCAAAAGAAGAATAAAAAAATTGTTCAAATAATTTTTTCACTTCCCAGTACAAAGTGGTTCAATCAGCTGACTAAATTTCTATGGAAAGGTTAAAAAGAAGTACGCGAAAAAAATTTTATTTTCGTTGGAATGTGGTCTATTAGGGATACTCTATCATATGTTGAATTTTTTTCACTTTGAATTGTAGGACCTTATATATCGTAACAACCTGTATAGTCTGTGATACGTCCCGGATTCGGATTTACTTTTCTGATTTTCTTTACCGCAATGATATAAATTTAATACTGACATTTCATAAATAAGAATAGTTTGAGTAACAATCGAACTTTCTGTAGTAAGCCCTCGTGACCTTTACGTACTAATCCCGTTGGAGATTGTTACTATTACTAATTAGTAATTAATGGTATGATTTTATACCTATTTTTGTACTTTTCAGAAAAAATATTGATTTGATCTACGAAAATTGAAGTATGTCACTTACTTTCTAAGTTCGCCTATATTATTGTCTAAAAGGGCTTGTTATTATAAATTATACTAAAACTATAATACATTTACATTCTAAAAAACTAAAAACTTTAACATTAGTATTCACCGCACAGAATTAAATAAAAGTTGCATTACATAGGTTGTTGAGAAATACAATTTATATGTAGAGAGAAAACGAAAAACCTATTTTATTAGCCTATCCGGATGATAAATTGAGAACCTTTACGCTGCTTTCTTTCAAAAAGTGATCCTGTACGAGTAGAATATTATCTGGTTTCCGTAGTCAATTTAGACACTTACACCAATGGAATCATGACATTAAAACATTATTTTGCAGTTTTTGAAGCCTTAAACATTTGCGATGACGTAATTATATTGTGCCAATATCTAGTGATTGATTTGACCCTACAGTATCAATATCAATCAGAAGCCCACGACTCACCGACCATTAACGTAGACAAAGAAATGAAACAATAGCTTGTTTCCTGTAACTGTAAACCAATTTAGATATAAATGGACAGTCAAACATGTCACGAACTTGTTAAAGATATGTAATTACAAGCAGTTACAAGTGTTACAAATATTGAATGCAATACATTTCAATAAATGCAATCTATGAAATTGCCCTAACCTTGATCTGGTTACTGACGTGTCTTTGTCGCGTTTTGTTGTTATTGAAGTAACAATAACAAAACGTTCATTGCTGATTTAGAACAAGTTAGGTCACATATTTTTATATCGTTTGGTTTTTTAAACTACAGTGCTACAAGGATCTTTTGGCACGTGGATGACAGCGACAGGGGGGCGCAGCTGTGAAACAAGGGATAGGATATAACAGGGTCAGTTCCGATTTTGACCACGACCAATCCATGCGACAAAAGAGCCTTGTCGCACTGTAGTTGTGAAGGTTTTGAAAGACAGAAGAGTGTAAAGATCACAGACCTACAGATGGTGCAAAGGCAGAATCACAGATAAGATTATTTGGTGTGTCATGTGTAGCTAGCACGCGCCACAGATACAACGTCATATTCGTTTGTCCATGTGCAAGAGAGCAAGTATAAAAAGACACTATAACGGCGCGTGCTAGATAATGGAGTTTGGTGTCGAGGGCAGTTGTTCAAATTTCAAGTGAGAAACGTATTTTGAAAACATACCTCGAACCTGCGACCTCTTTCTTTCACGGTAAGTGCGTTCTGAGGTCACAGATTCGAATCCTGGCCAGAGGTATCTCTTAAATGTACTTTTCTCACTTGAAGTTTGCTTCAATTGATACTTTTCAGTTTACAAATATGTATAATATCATGATGAAAAAACCGGCCAAGTGCGAGTCGGACTCGCGCACGAAGGGTTTCATACCATTATCTATAAAAACGGCAAAAAAATCACGTCTGTTGTATGGGAGTGCGTGGGTTATTATAGCGGCAACAGAAATACATCATCTGTGAAAATTTCAACGGTCTAACTATCACGGTTCTTAAGATACGGCCTGCTGACAGACGGACTGTAATAGGGTCTCGTTGGTTACCCTTTCGGTACGCAACCCCAACAGTTTACATAATCTTGCTAAGTTTCTTGTCCTTCTTCTTAACAAGAATAATTCAATGGGCGAAATTAGGCATGTATTTTTACATGTAGCGAATTAGAATATACGTTTAAAAATAGTTATCTATCATGAGTATCGTATATAGAATATTTATTTTTAAATAATATATAATTATAATTATAACTTTACAATAAAATAAAATGTCCATAAATAATATGGGCAAATGACAACAATCTCAAAATATAGTTCGGCATCAGTTGAATATCAGTAATATAAATTATTCTATTACTAATTACCATTTATTAAATAAAAGTAAGCTCCAATTTTATTTTATTTTGTGTAGTAGTTTTAAAATTTAATTAGTATGACATGCATATTATGTATATCTATGTACCTATATTATGAAAATAAAGTATTCATTCTCATTCCCTTTAAATTAAGAGTGCGAGCCATGTTCTCGAATGTCGCCTCTAAAAAGTAAATCTCAAGCTCTTCCCATTATTGACATCTTCATAATAAATCAGTGGAACGAAAAACGATTCCTCGAAAATGCATTCTTAGCGCCTCCGTCTGCCACGCACGCTATCACATGCGCACGCGCAGACACAGCAGCATTATAGCAATTCCACCTCATGAAAGCGTGGGAAGGACATCCATTGTTCCGCTCACAAACAGCAATCTAACACCAAGATTGTTAATTGGACGCGACTTGTGTGAAAATGAACGCTACATCTGTACGATTGTGAGTAAATAAAAATTGTAGTGATGAAATTGTTTTTGCAAGAGATATATGAGATATGGTTGGGAGAGCTTTAAGACTACGGTATAATAGATCCTACTGATATTATAAATGCGAAAGTTTGTGCGTGCGTGTGTGTGTGTGTGTGTGTGTGTGTGTGTGTGTGTGTGTGTTTGTGTGTGTGTGTTTGTGTGTGTGTGTGTGCGTGTTTGTGTGTGTGCGTGTGTGTATGTTAAACGGCTGGACGGATTTGGATAAAATTTAGAATGGATATAGCTTATACCCCAACTTAACACATGGGTTACTTTTTATACCGGGATAAAGCATGTCGTTAAACCGAATAACACGCGGGCGGAGCCGCGGGCAAAAGCTAGTTGTCTATAAAGGCAACGCCGCCAGCCTTTTGGAAACCCTTCCCAGCGACGGCGGCGATTTGGCAAGCATTTTTTATTTATTATAAATAGTTTAGTTTTGATATAATTTATGTTAGTTTTATATTATTATTAAGTTATGTCATTTATAGTTTTTAGGTAAGATTTTTTTATGTTAGAAATTAAAATATAACATTGTTGATTGTCGTTTTATTTTTCAGTTTTGAGTTTTGACGTATAAGAAAGTGAGAAAATGTCATTCCTCTCGCACCATCTATCAGCTTGGTTCGTCTACTGCTGGACATAAGCCTTTTCAAGATATTGCCACTGTTAGTTAGCAGTCCTCCTGGAAGAAATACTCTTACTGACACACGCTGGGAAGTTGGGTTGGTAAGCGCAGTGCTGAAACCCTCGCACTGAAAGTAATGAAATAAAACATGGCATATCTCAAGTAAACACAACGAACAAAAAATAAAACAGTTAATTTTAGGTTTTCACTTCAATACTTTGTAGGGCGTGACTTTTTACCTTACAAAATCGGTTAGGGCTGCCAAAAACTAGTATCACGATAATTGATGAGATAAACGCGACATTTTCGCAAAACGGCAAACTATCTGGCCAGACGTCATCTGGCAGTCAAGGCAAGGACAACATTCAGTCGGAAAACAATTGGTCCGATGGTCTGATGATGTCTCGAAGCTTGCTGGAGGGTAATGGATGAGTCTGGTAGGAAACCGGAGAAAATGGGGTGACAAAATAAGAGGCCACCGATCGACAGTGGCCAATGTAGGCCAATGGATTGATTGTTCGATACAAGCAAAAAGTTTATATTAAATAGACCGAGAAATATTTTTCTCAATTCTATCTCGTAATGCATTCTTATAGCTGTTAGTCCATTTGTACTCGACATAATATTTGTCGATAAAAAGCGGGTGTACCAAGCGTGGACTGTGGCTTGCATTTCGCAGTTCACACTTGATAACACCTCTGATACACGCTGAGGGATGTATGTGATGATTTATGGCAAAGGCTAGTTTATTATAAACCTGTTAATTTTACGATGCCTGTTTCACTTCCATGCATACAGACACTCAAACAAAAAGTTTGAAGACAAATTGAAGATTTCGTGTCATTTTTTTGTTTCTTTGAATGCAATTTATATGAAGTATCAAACCGTATAATAGTCTCTAGTTCTTCTTTCTTTGTTAAAACGGTAACATCCACTGATATAGGTCTAAATAGATGCCGCGAGTGTATGTACTTCGCGTTCCCAATCGCGCGCCAAAAGGGAGAGCAATGCTCTTCCTTCACGGATAGTAACTCCTACACTTTGAGCCTTATATACGCGAGTATTAAGTCTTACAATTCCTTCTAAGATTCAAACCGCTGTCAACCGTTTCTATTGTAAAATGTGACACGCTTGTTGTTCATAGAGTTTGATGCACTTGCGTCATCTATTTAGATCTATATCTGTGGTAACATCCCTCAATATCTATAAAATATTTATATTAAGGTGGATGCTCCAGTAAGTTGTTGTAAGTATGAAAATCAAACATTCTGCAAATTACAACGATTTTTGTTGTTTAAGTATCGCTCAACGACTCACTCATCACGATATCTCCGGGACTATAGAGTCCACAAATTTGAAATTTGTTGAAAGTTTCCTTAAATAATGTAAGCATCCGCTAACGGTCTAGTAAAAATAAAAATAAATAAAATACAAAATCTGTCCCAGTTTCTAATGTATTGATGTTATACTAATTAATTGATGTTATATACGTATCTATGTATCTTTTTAAACGAACAAATTATACTAAAAAGTGTATCAACAACTTTTTCAGGTTTTATACCGGGTGTAAAAGCAAAGGCAAGAATCCTTCAAGGGTGTGTTAGTATGATCGGTAAAGATATTATTTTAAATACTGGGATCTCTAAATAAAGTACCAGTACCTCATAATAAGACGATTTTCTTTACTCAAAATACACTAATCGCGTGGACACCCTCACGGTCGCTGGCCACTCGGATGAGGGGTGCGGGTTGCGGGGTGCAATAGGCGTGTGCGGGAGGCCGGTGAGCTGCGTAGCCATAGCTTAGAAAAATGATGGAATTTTTGGTGAAAATTCAAGGTATATTTTTTTCTCGTAATGACATCAGAATCGTGTATACTTTCATACCCTAAAGGGATTCTTGACTTTGCATTTACAGCCTGTATACATCACACCCAACTTAAGGTATAAGTATAAACCGTAAAGTTAAAAACTGTTAGTCCGGTCACGATCCAGCTATTCGACCTTGTAAGGCAAACCAGTTTAGGGTTCCTTGGTGAAATAGTCAAGTTTATATACATACGAGTAATGTAATTTCTTTTTCGTTACGTTTTATCTTCTCTATACATATTAAATGCAACGTCTGTCTGTCTGTTTGTTCACTTATAACATGGGAACCTTGTCTAGCGGGTGTCATAAAGCATGCCGCATTGCCTCACTGTATCGCAAGTATGCATCATACATTTTCCCACCGTGAACATAAACATTTATTTTGCATAATAATAAAAATTATACGATCATAAATAAATTTGTTTTATAATCTACTTTAAATGTTTTGATTATCTGTTACATCGTTTCAAGTTACATTAGTAAAACCATTCTGTACATCAGCCATTAACCTTGCAATAAACATTAGACTGTGAATAATATTATATTTTATGTTATTGTAAATTTGCAAGTATTTAAGGATACTTTATTTATTGAAATATGATCATAAATTGATTAAGGTGAGACGAATTTACAATTCTGATCGTGATTATAATAATACGTATGACAAGCAAAAGCTATCAAGATACTTTTACTATTTATTTTTAGGGTTCCATAGCGGGACCCTATTACTAAGCCTCCGCTGTCTGTCTGTCCTTACAATTTAACTACCTGACTGTACTCAGTAGTCGTGGAATAAAACGGGACTCAAAAACAATATTTTTAAATAATAATAAAATCCATGGATGACATCGGGAACTGATGTATGGCATTTTTGTCTTTTCGAAACAATGGATTGGACGAATTCGGGCATAAACCTCCGTCTGTCAGTCTTTCACAGGGGTCTAGAGCTTCAACCGTAATAGACAGTGCTATATTTTTGTCAGGCGCTACCATTTTAGCGGCTCCTTTTTTGTAGACTTGATGTTGCTTCGGCATGTTTATTTTTGTTATTTACTATAATGTTTTTAGGGTTCCGCAACCGTATTGTGGGGTGATACGGAAACCTTTGTGAACAAGTCCATCTAGCATTGGGCCAAATTATTTAAAATGACAAACCCTCGCTTTTACATTCGATAATTTTAAGTTGAAAGGTTGTATAATTTTGTTGTGTACACCTAATTATTACTAAGCAAGGTGCGAAAATTGCCATAAAATGCAAATGTATACTTTCTGTTCGAAGCAAGGAAAACAATATTATGATATGCATTTTTAAAATGTTACTACCTCAACGAACTAGGAATTCGTCGTCTAGCACTGTCATAGAGGAAACTAGTTTCCTCTGTAAACACTCTTTATTTGAAACGTCAGAACAATGTTTCTATTATTATATTTATGTACAAAGTTATGTTTTGCTTTTACAAGCTTTATTTATTTATTTAAGTAGGATAAAAATACAATAAAATGCAAATGTATACTTTCTGTTCAAAGCAAGGAAAACAATATTATGATATGCATTTTGCACCGAGATAAAATGTTACTACCTCAACGAACTAGGAATTCGTCGTCTAGCACTGTCATAGAGGAAACTAGTTTCCTCTGTAAACACTCTTTATTTGAAACGTCAGAACAATGTTTCTATTATTATATTTATGTACAAAGTTATGTTTTGCTTTTACAAGCTTTATTTATTTATTTAGGTAGGATAAAAATACAATAAAATGCAAATGTATACTTTCTGTTCAAAGCAAGGAAAACAATATCATGATATGCATTTTGCACCGAGATAAAATGTTACTACCTCAACGAACTAGGAATTCGTCGTCTAGCACTGTCATAGAGGAAACTAGTTTCCTCTGTAAACACTCTTTATTTGAAACGTCAGAACAATGTTTCTATTATTATATTTATGTACAAAGTTATGTTTTGCTTTTACAAGCTTTATTTATTTATTTAAGTAGGATAAAAATACAATAAAATGCAAATGTATACTTTCTGTTCAAAGCAAGGAAAACAATATTATGATATGCATTTTGCACCGAGATAAAATGTTACTACCTCAACGAACTAGGAATTCGTCGTCTAGCACTGTCATAGAGGAAACTAGTTTCCTCTGTAAACACTCTTTATTTGAAACGTCAGAACAATGTTTCTATTATTATATTTATGTACAAAGTTATGTTTTGCTTTTACAAGCTTTATTTATTTATTTAAGTGGGATAAAAATACAATAAAATGCAAATGTATACTTTCTGTTCAAAGCAAGGAAAACAATATTATGATATGCATTTTGCACCGAGATAAAATGTTACTACCTCAACGAACTAGGAATTCGTCGTCTAGCACTGTCATAGAGGAAACTAGTTTCCTCTGTAAACACTCTTTATTTGAAACGTCAGAACAATGTTTCTATTATTATATTTATGTACAAAGTTATGTTTTGCTTTTACAAGCTTTATTTATTTATTTAAGTAGGATAAAAATACAATAAAATGCAAATTTATACTTTCTGTTCAAAGCAAGGAAAACAATATTATGATATGCATTTTGCACCGAGATAAAATGTTACTACCTCAACGAACTAGGAATTCGTCGTCTAGCACTGTCATAGAGGAAACTAGTTTCCTCTGTAAATACTCTTTATTTGAAACGTCAGAACAATGATTCTATTATTATATTTATGTACAAAGTTATATTTTGCTTTTACAAGCTTTATTTATTTATTTAAGTAGGATAAAAATACAATAAAACATTATCTACTTTCCGATATATTTTGGCATCATGTATTCTGAGCGGCCCGCTCCCCTCTGAGCAGGATAGAAAAGTGAAAATGAAAGCGTTGGAGCTGGACAGATTTCTCTGGAGACCTCGCCTTAAGTTAATACTTATTTGATTTGGTCACTTATGGCCTCTATCATGCACGACAAATAATAAAAAATAAAAAAGTTGAACCCAAGGTCCCATTACAATAAATATTGATTTATAGATGGCTTGTCAACCTTTTTGCACTGAGATTGATTTTGTAAGATGATAGATGGCGCTACGTTCTTAAAGGCGATCATTTGTTAATTTTGTTATGTACCTTAATGTTTTTAGGGTTCCCGTAATATGTGGTTGTACGGAACCCTACGTGCGCGAGTACTCGCACTTGGCCAAATTATTTATGTATTCTATTTCCAATATTACTTATTATTATTACTTTGTGTATTTTTTAATTTCTAAAACCCTACCTTTGTACTTGCATTTAAATCCGCAGCGCTTCGATCGCAATGCGTACAATCGATGGGAATATTTTTTACCATAGAGTACTTTGCTCCCCTACTGTAGGTAGAGGTACTTCCTTCCTTGTTATTGTGCCTGCTAGTATTCACTCGAACTGGTACATAATACGAGCCAATAAGACAAATTTGAATACAATGGTAGCAGTTCTTACAGGTAATCATCGATTCGATCATTAATATTCAAAATTATGGTAAGGGTGGATCTAGGAAGGTCGGATGAATGTGACTTCGCCCTGCAGGCCTATTCTCAGTCTGTCGAATTTGCCTTTTCGATCGAAAAAACCCATTTCATCTGTCAAACTCCATACATTTTTGGCTTGAGTTTCTGAAATCTAACGTCGATTGTTTCCGCGGAATTGCCCAAATTAAACGTCTAAGGGGTCGATCACAAAAGGTTGCGCTCTGCGTTCTGCGTTCCGCGTTCTGCGTTCCGCGTTCTACGTTCCGCGTTCTGCGTTCACTGTAATATATGCCACGGCTTGGATCTCAGCACGCGGCGGTTGACCGTTGATTCTTGAGAAGAATGCGCGTTATGATTGTATGGAACGCAGAACGCGTTCTGTGTGGTCGGCGCCTAAGCAACGGTGTCGTGCTAAAAAATTCTTCTAGTTTTGCATTTCCCAGTTCACACTTGGGAACACCTCTGACACACCCTCATTGGTCTCAAGATTGAGAGGCCAGTGTTCTACACACCGCCTTATAAATTATATCTTCATAATTACAACATTAGCACAAATTTTTTATATTATTCAAATACCGGGTGTAAAAGCAAAGGCAAGAATCCTTCAAGAGTGTGTTAGTATCATCGGTAAAGATATTATTTTAAGTACTGGGATCTCTAAATAAAGTACCAGTACCTCATAATAAGACGATTTTCTTTACTCAAAATACACTAATCGCGTGGACACCCTCACTGGTCGCTGGCCACTCAGATGAGGGGTGCGGGTTGCGGGATGCAATTAGGTAGTGTGTGGAGAGGCCGGTGAACTGCGTAGCCATAGTTTAGAAAAATGATGGAACTTTTGGTGAAAATTCAAGGTATATATTTTTTCTCGTAATGACATTAGAATCGTGTATACTTTCATACCCTAAAAGGATTCTTGACTTTGCATTTACACTCTGTATAAGAGACCTACTGTTAATTTTAATTATGATTTTAAATAATTGGTAAGCATTTTCTATAATTTGGAAGAATCTTCAGGCTTTATTACCCCCGTCGAATAGCTAATATGTGGACCAGTGTCACTACGATGATAATAAAGAAAACCGTTTTAAGTTAAAATACATACATACATACAGACAAAATTCCAAGAATAGTAGTTTTGGCGTCAGTAAAATACGAATAACCCACATCATTTAAAATTTTAAAAAATATTTAATGTACGGACACGACTTTTTACCACTTTATTATTGGTGTTTATAAAGATGAGTGGTCAATTTAGTCATTCCGTATACTTTATATCACGTATTTTTATTCTGAAATCTTGCAATTCATATACCTACTCATATCATATCTGGAGTCAGACCAAAAACTTTTATTTTATGGTTTTGTATATGTACCTACGCCAGCATGATAGGCAAAATAGGTTTCTATCAAGAGGCTTGTTTGTCAATTTTTTTGTAATTAATTAAATCATTTTGGTTATATTAACTAACTTCTTGGGTGTTTCCAATGTTTTTATGATCAAGTAAAGAAGTTTAGTTAGTACAGGAAACTGACATCTTGTTGCGCCCATATGGAGTTAAGATAGTTGTTTACGGTTAACAAGATCTTGTTCAATTCACTTTTTTTTTTTTTTTCACTGGCCTTTTATGTAACTCAGTGTCGGTTGCCATCTATGTTCGCTATTTACCAAAAACAGATAAAAGATGAACTTCCAAAATAACCTTTAATGTGTATTGAACTATTCACGAATTGTGACGTCATTTCAAGTGCGAACGTATCCTTAGATAGGCGGATATGTATGTTTTCGATGATAGGCACTCGGTTTGGCAACTGATTTCACGATACAGAATCAGGGGGTTGTATAATGAGTTTTGGTTACGATACACGTTACCGACTGCGTAAAATATGTATATGAGAAATTGAACGCCCCTAGCGGCTTAGAAGAGGGATTACAATCCATCCATCCATCCATCAGCCTTTTTCGTCCACTGCTGGACATAGGCCTTTTCAGGATTTCGCCACTCTTGGCGGTTCTCCTGGAAGAAATGCCCATACTCACACACGCTGGGCAGGCGGGTTGGTGAGCGCGGTGCCAAAACCCTTGCACCAGTGACACAGCTGCCCGTCACTAGTCTGTTTTTATAAGGCTTGGCAATTGGGGATGGATATACCGCCATCCATCGGTCCCAGGCAATGGTGGGCCGCCTGGTTATGCCTGTCCTCTTACTCGCCCCCGAATAACTTCGGGAGGATTTGCGAGTAAGATGGTGGTACCTCCACAGTCGAGCCCGGCATCAGCTCTACCACCTTTTAGAAGAGGGATTACAATGTCTAAATAAAATTACAGATGCTAACGCGTATGTGACCAAAACTCATGGTAGGCCTAGTGTTATTGGTTTCATGCTGCGACGTCGCATAACCGTTAAAATTGTTAACAAATAAGCACCTTGAACTGCTGGCGAGAGTACACAAACCTTTCAAACAAAACTATGGCAAATCCCAATGTTTTAAAGCTTTTGTTGTACACAATACATCTCACTTGAACCTAAATAAAGATGTTGTAGCTGTAGGTACATTCAACGCCACTCATAGCTACACGTATAGCATTTTGTTTGGATTATAAGCTTTATGTCAGTGTAATAAGATTCACAATTCATTGTAGTACTGGAAGGTTGTTCAGCGTATGTACCATAGAGAACATTATTATACCGGTATACCCTTCATTCAACAAATTCTCTCTCATTACCAAACCGTGTATCTAATTAATCTTAAGCATGTTTACATCTGGAGTCCAGTTAGGTACCGTTCCGGTTCTTTTGATAGTAAAAATCTTTAAAGACTTCTGTCCAGTGCACATAAGAGATGCCGCGAATAGAGTTGGTATGCTAAAAAGCAGTCAGCGATAATAGGAATAATAGGGTTAGCCCTAGTTCCTGTTAATTTTGCACCAAAAATTATACCATTTTATAAATAATAAATAGCATAATATGCCTCTAGTGCTCTCGAACCTGCCAAACTTTCTGTTTTTAAATCGAACGATTTTTCTATGGTTTCTGAGAAGACAATGAAATTTTCCAGATTTTTATACCGATACTATTGTGTGAATGTTTTACGGGGAACACCTCGATTGTAAGATATAACAGATTTTTATCCACACAACCATTTCATAGTTTGGCAATACTGATAATTTTTAAATCAATGATAATGTGACCTATTCTCGCGCAGCAAACCTTAAATTTAGAGTTGAAAAACCTAAAATAATACAAGCTCATTTAACTTTTATCCATCTGCGTTAAAGCTTATTTTTCAATGAATAGTTTTAGGTTATGGCAGCTCTAAATCTAATATTCGTTACATGAGAATAGGTGTCAATAGCGCTGTCCTGCTATCACAAGGCTCAAGCTATATTTTACGGACTATAAGTTGTTAATCGTACCTACAGAGTTAAATTTAATTATCATCATCATAATATTCATCCTAATTTGTAGCTATTACTTTCAAATGACAATTCGCCGTTGTCAAATAATTGACACTTTTATTCGCTGTTATAACGAACATTGAAAAAATTAATAATGGCGAATATCCAATAATAGCGACTAATTGCGACATCCCTAGTGCACTGCTCATACTAACTCGAAGTTTAAGGTTTCGTCAAAGAATTAAATACAAGTTTGTTTCAAAGCACGCGACAAAATGTCAAGTACTATGTTGGCGTCAAAAGAAAACGAAAGGTATCGCTCTTATCATATTTGTATCACTTACGCTCTTAATACCGCGTTTCAAAAGAGTTCTTCGTATTATGAAACGCGGTAAAAAGCGTAACTTATAGTTATAACAGGTATTATTAATGTAAGCAGCTTATAGCACCCACTGGATAGCTTCCCTGTATTCTCTAACCGGTAACCGCTTCTGTACAGTTATTCAAATTGCCGGGCACACTATATGCGCGCGCGCCGTTTAATCGCTAGTTATTTGACATCGATTGAATTTGCTCAGTAGGAGGTAAATAGGGTCCGTGTTTATGGAAAGATAGGGGTTTAAGAGTATGCCTTCCTTTGGCGCACAGCAGTGGAGACTAACTTTAATAAATTTGAAAATCACATGCGCCGAAATGCGCGCAAAATTATTCAGAATGAGTCTACAATTACAATTACAATTGGATTAAAAAAAAACTTATTTATAAGTGATATAATAAAAAAATATTGATCCTAAATTATGAGGCATGAAGATCATCCATCTATCCATCGGCCTGTTTCGTCCACTGCTGGACATAAATTTTACCACATTTTCCGAGATTTTACCACTCTTGGCGGTCCCTTTGGAAGGAATGCCCATACTCACACACGCTGGGCAGACGCATAAAATAAAGATCAAGTAAATTAAAAGCAAACAAGACACTCAAAAAGGGACTATATTCAAAAACAAAATCTATCGAGCAAAGGTTTTCCAACTAGGTAACGCTGTTTACAGTCGAAAGATAAAGGTGTGAAGAAACATACATACATATAACCCGGTCCCAATATCTGTGCACCTCGCTGGAATGTGGCGCCTCTCCCGCTTCCCCTGTCACCTCTCCGCGCACTCCCCGGTGCGACAGTACGGTTAGCATCTTCGTTGCTGCTACACGTCCCGATAATTTTCGCTTTATTGTTGTTTTGTTTTTTAATGTTTATTGTTAAGTTTAGACTGTTTATTGTTAAGTTTGGACTGGTTTGGTTGTTATTAAAATTGTTGTAGCTGTTAAACTGAAGTCATGGGAAAAACAATACACAGCGAATCATGAAATTTAATCTTGAAAGTGCTCAAGTTTTTTGAATCGGAGAAAGCAAACAAACAGTACACCATACCTGTAGACCAAGTGATGAAACGAACCTGTGCTGCAACTGGGATATCAAAGAGGACTCTAATGAAAATTAAAAAACTTACAAAAGATGCGATTAAGTCAATTACGCCAGCTGACTGGAAAAAAGAAGTGAATCACGTGGAGAGACTACAGCGAGGATACTGGGAAAAGGATCATCTAGCAGATGACAACATCACACAACTTTTAATATCACTAGGGGAAGACAGTTCGGCGAGTTCAGAAAATGAGAGTGAGGAAGATACAATGTCAGGCATAGAGTCAATAATTTAAAGTGACTGAGTTTAATAATAAATATTTTTGTAATCAAAATTATTGTTTTTTAATAACAAACCCTTCATCAATAATAAATTGATTTGAAAAGGTTAGTAAATTTTTTTTACCTCCACATTTCTCGAAAAAACTTTTTTTCACACCGTACCCAGACCGCCGATATGACGTCACGAGGTCAGGTGCACAGATATTGTGACCGGGTTGTACTATAATATTTCGGCGTATGATGACGTTAACTTTTCAAGGAAGTCAAATATTTTTGTGTTAAAGTCCCTGAACTAGGCATGTTAAACTAAGCTACTCGTATATGACTATTCCATAAGCTATGGAACCCTCTGTGCGTGAGTCGAACTCGCATTTGCCCCTAATTGCATTAGACCATTTCTGTTAAACAGAAATGTGGGTAGTAAATCATCACAGCTGATTTTCTCTTACCACACCATTCGTCTTTCGTATCCACCTTGCATTGCATACCATGTTTAACCACTTGCCGACTTTTGCAACACAACCTAAGTACACTGACTTATTCTGTGTACGAACACTGCAAGTTAAACTTTTTGTTACGTCCACAAGCAAAATTTTGCGTCTTAGCAAGAGCGGATTTATTTTTGGGTGGGGCACTAGGGCCAAATAGGTATAGATATAGTATCCCGCATAGTTTTGCACTATAATATCTTTTACGCCAAGCGGTACGCCAAAAATGGTGCAAGTGGTGTTAAAAGCATGATAATCGGTACAAAATCAATTTGAAATGTAGCAATAAACTTTACAAAAAAAAAACTCAAATACCACCAAACGTTTTCTCAGGAGACTCGTGAACCTGTGCCCCTCCCCCCTCCCTCTGGAACTCTGGATCCGCCCTTGCGTCTTAGTTCATAATTTTCATTTGTAACTTGTATAGCTTAAAGTGTATCGAAGCGAAACAGTATGGTGAGGTTTCATAAAAATCCACGCTCAAATAGGTATTACCTATGGATTAGGACAAAATCCGCCCAAATCTACGGACCAAACCTGCCCAAGCTTACGGACTAACTATAATTAACTGTATTACTTGTTCTTATACGTTTATAAAATAAATAATGAATGAATATATAAATAGACACTTTATGTGTACACACGAAATAAGAATAAAGAATACAAAGTAACGAGAACACAGTACTGGACAAAGGCGAGCTTATTACTAACAACAATTTCTTCCAGCTTAAATAACACATCTATTTGTAAGATAAATCCCCGCCACGATCCGGGCTACGATTTACAGTTTTACTATCTGTTATGGTAACGAAATTTTGAGCATTCTCACGTTAAAAATTATACTTGCCGGTTGACTCATTTCGCATTTGATGCAGGTAATCTAAAATGTCAAGCACTTAAGGTGATATGTGAATTTTTCAACGGTCACTGTTACTCCATGCGGAACGACCCGCAGCGCGAGAGGGACGGATTCCGGAAAAAAATGCAAAATGTCGGTTTTAAATTAATATAAAATTAACTAAAATAGTTATCAAATTTCAAATTCACAAAATTTAGATATCGTTAAAATCTATCTTAACATATCGTTCAGGTCTGTATGTAATTCCTGTTTGTCATACTATGAAAAAAGTGTAGAAGAAGACCTCATTTCAGTGATTATTTCTATCGAGCGAAAGTTACGCAATCGCGTTTCTGTATTCAAGAAAACTAGGAAAAGGTACCCATATTTATATACTAATTTATGAAATTAGTGGCTTCTTCTGAAAATCAGTTAAATAACTTCAAAAAGTGCCGGTTTTAGTGAGGTAGCACCTTAATATACTATTTTAGAAAAGGCTTTTATACTATTGAGTAGATGTTAAAGATAGACCAATTTTTATTGTTGATAGTTAATCTATCAGAATTAAAAATACAACTTGATTTTTTTGCAGTCATCAATCTCACATCAGCCTTGTTTACAAAAAAAAAATGTTTTTATTAGACATATTTTGTTGGAATATGATGTACCAGAATATTTTATATTCATCACATTAATTACTTCCGTAAATTATCTTTATTATTTATTCTTTATTGCACACGAAAAAATATATACATACATATATTGACAAACATAAAATTAGGAAAAGACATGTAGAAAGGCAAACTTATCTCTAAGAAAACATTTCTTCCAGTGGAAATGAAAATAGTGATAAATACAAAAGTAGATATACATACATAAGATACTTATAAAATAATATAAATAAATGTAAATAAAAATACTTCCTAATACTTAGACGACTTTTCCCGATTAATGTCACCAGTTTATTGCGTTTCTTTTTCGGATTGAATAAAGCATAATTACAAATTTCATGTCAGAATAAACTATGATCTATAACGAATCGAGTTATGCAATTTTATTTATAATCCTCTCATTAGACGCAAAATCATGTCACAACAAATTCCAAAAAAATTGGTTGCGCATACAGTACAACTCTTAAGGGCTTGTATTGGGTCTTTCAACGGTTTTCGTTTTAATATGCTGAGTCAACTATTTATCTGATCAATGTAAAACTTGAACACGTGTTTTTTCAGACCTTTGTCTTTCCGTTGTCAAGTCGGTTACCTAATTGGACACATTTCGCTCGATAGATTTCATTTTTGAAAATTAGGCCTTTTTAAGTTGTTATTTCGTTTTATGTCTAAATTACTGCTATAACAAGATAACATGGTTTATTTTCCGATGTCAGGTGGAAAAACTTCTACATCAAACACTTCTTCGTAAAATCCAGAAAAAACTCTAAAATTCACTGATTTTGCGTGCCGGCAGCGCGCGAAGCGAACATTCTAATGTAGGCTTTCTGACAACATACTGAAGTTCAAAATCGCTCAGTAAGATTATCGTGCACCAGGGGTAAGGCCTTAAGTATCTCGATCAGTCACATATAATGTCATCATGATCAATGTGTAAAACCATAAAACGCTGCGAAACAAGAAAACTATTTTTTTTTTCCTTTCACCGGTGACACTGTTGAAGCGGTTGTTAATCAATAAACCCCACCTCAAATTTGTTGGTACTTATTTTTAAAACACTCGACGGAATTCTTTTTAAGGCTTAATTAACTAACCCCACTTAATTTTACTGTTTTAACAATATTCCCGCGGTAAATCCGCATAAAAATTCCAAAATGTCGTTTATATAGCCTTCCAAAATAAACTGTTTAAATTCCCAAAGTCTATAGTATTTATGGTAGTTTATGGTACCCATTACGTAAGATTGCAACAGGTTGACATTTACAAAGCGGTTGGAAACCAGTTTTTATAATTTGAGTGAAAATATTTCCTCGACACGAGCACAAAAATGTTGTTTTTGGTTTTGGGTGAGTTTATAATTACGTTGCGCAAACGAAAACTTTTTTAGGTATCTCTGTCTCTTTCTGATTTAGCTGCGGATGCGAAATGAATATACTGTCAAGGAATACGAGTAATCCACTGACCATTTTTTCCCTTATTTTTATTCGCTTTTAGAAAGAGTCAGTACAGATTTGGTTAAATTGATAATGGAAATCATATGAACAACATTGTATGAGGGTTTGACAATATTCGCATACAGTGCGACAAGGCTCCTTTGGTGCGTGGATTAGTCGTGGCCAAAATCGAAACTAACGCCACTATCCTAATAAAACATAATCTTTGTTTCACAGTTGCGCCCCTGTGAATGTGTACCACGCGACAAAGGAGTCTTGTTGCACTATACAACTTTTTTTTAAACCCTTTGTTAGAAAGAAGCTCGGTCAACTGATTTTAAATTTGAAAGAAATTTCAAAATAAATTTTGCATATAGGAAGTTGTTTAAATATCACCAGTGAATGAGGAAATGGTTATGAAACTATTCGTACAGAAGTAATTGAAAATTTATCAGATTAATAAAGAATATTAAATACCATTAGAGTATTTCAAAATAAGTGGTTTCAGTTTTGCTTACCTTTAATAAATTTAAAGTAATGATGTAAGGTGCCCTATACCTGGCGGGCGGAACGAAGCGGGCATCTATAAGGTCCTGCAATCCAAACTAAAGTGAAAAAAAATTAACAGATGATAGAGTATCCCAAATAGACCACGAACCAGATAAAAAAAAATTTTTTGCGCGTTCTTTTTTTTACCTTTCCATACAAATTTAGTCAGCTGATTAAACCACATTGTACTGGAAAGTGAAAAAATTATTAGAGCAAAAAATTTTTTCTTCTTCTGGAATTTGATCAGATAACGATATCTACCCTAGAATTATTTTCACTTGTTATTGTAGGGCCTTAAATATGCAAACAAAAATAGACTAACTGAATATCAACAAGATTGCTCAATTGATTGAGGGCCCCAATCGCTAGCTATACACAACACAAACACAGCCCTGGAATAAAATCATCGGAAATGAACCTCGTCAAGTGGCAAAGTGACTAAACAATAAACGATACAAATCTTTTCTCACTGTAGTATAATTAAATAAATGAGACGTAATTTGGTTGTAATTTATCTTATTCCGGAAAACTCCATAGAAAAGAACCCATGACCTTCCGGCGGCAGACGACATCTTAACCGCTGAGCCAAGGTTATCGGTCTAAATGTTTAGTAACAATGCAAGAAGAGTGTGGGAAACGATAAAATAATTAACTTAGTGCGAAATAATTATGTAGTTTTTGTTATTATTAAAATAAATTGTATTGTTTTATAAATATAAGTTACTGAAATTTAAAGAGAAAAAAAAATTAGGAGGTGATAGAGTATCGCTAATAGATTATTAATTGTGCAAGCTTTTTTTTCACTTTTTTATATAAAATACAGCTGTTTGAACCACTTTGTACTGGGAAGTAAAGAAAATATTTAGGCGAAAAATCATTTTTTCTTGATTTTTATCACTTCACGATACACAATCTATCCTAGAATTATTTTACTTTATTACTTATTGTAGGATCTTTTATAGGCACGAATAAATAAGGCTGCATCCATGAGATTCTATACAAGGTCATTGGGCTGCATATTTTGTATAGGCTTAAATTTAAAAAAAAAAAAGAAGTACAGTCTTATTATTTTCGACTTTGTCTAAGGTTTTTTATTGGCTCGCAAGATGGCGCAGATAAAGACTGGCAATAAAAAAAATTATTTTTACTTTTTCTCTATGGTAAATGAAAAAAATAAAGAAAAAACATTTCTGATAAGTGTCATTTGAAAATGGTATCAGACGCTTAAAGGAGCAAAATGCTCATGATTGGTACGTAAAAATCCAGACCGCGTCTGTGTGTCCGGCACCTTCCCTATTTTTTGAACGATCTTTTGCTATCTAACAGTAAAACCTGGGAACAGCTGCTGTAACTTCACAGAATGGAGCTACTGTTAAAACGCTTACAAAACATTACACTAACCGAACTATCAGTGAGTACTAGAAAGTAAGAGATGAGTCGTGACCTGAGAAATTGCGTCTGCAAGCAAAGGTTGCAGGGCACGTTGTCTGGAGATGATCTGAAGTGAGATTTGCAACTTTATGTACAAGAGAATAAGGCAGTAACTTAAATAATACATTAAAATAACGCTAAAAAGCACTAAATTAGTGTAAAGAGGTCATCCTGCATCTTTTACATAACATTGTTCAAATACCTAATATTTACTCGTTAAATGACACCGTTTCTGGCAATACTGTTTAAGGCGGTACACCACAAAATAAAGAACGTTCGAGTTATTTTTTATAAAATCTTTTAGAAATACATGAGATATTCAAAAAAACGGTAAAAAGTGTTGATAAAGTCTTTTTATAAGATTCCTAGCCATTAATAGAACATACTCAATGCGCAGAATAATAAAAATACATCAAAGGTTATCTTCATCTTAAAATAAAACAAGTAAGTAATGCGGTTTTTTTCGTTTCCGATTGACAGGAATCAACCTATTTTCTTTTAGAGCCCGAACGACACCATTTTTGCATTCGGAAAATTGTTTTTTTACCGTTATTGATAAAACTTTCAAATTTGAAATCACAACGTTGCTTCCTAAATAAGCATAAACTATTTTTTTACATATTAAAAGGACCTGCTATAAAAAAGAACTATTTTATGCGATCATGTAACCTACCTTACCATAATCTGTTTCTTACTGAACAATGCTAATGAAGATGGGATACTTAGTTGGACAAGTTCAAATCAAAATAAATCAAATACAAATCTGCATTGTAGACTCTTAAGCTGTCTACAAGTTTCTTCGATAAGAGCTGCCAAAATATGATTGTAAAATCTAAAGGTGCTAAGTTTGTCTATCATTATTGACATAGCCTAATTTTATTAGACATACGTACATATTATCTAACTTATTGTTAGATATTTAGGTAGGTATGTCATATTGATTTAAGGCGGAACGTTTCGAGTTCGGTGCAAGATGCACAACTTATGATTGTTTTTCTTGATATAGAATAAACAGTACTCAACAAATGTGATTTATGGCATTTCGCGACCATAGTTTAATGTCAGTTAAGCTTTTTTATCAAAATTTTGTAATTTTATGCATTACGTTGTAAATGAATGTCCACACCAACTTACACACTTTTAAGTTTGTATGGACATTCACGCTAACTACAATCCATAAAATGACGCGATTCTGCTAAAAACCCCTGATAATTATTTAAAAATAGTCGCAAAATAACATGAAACTACATATTTCATTTCATACATTATATTTAAAAATGAGATAAACAATCATAAGTTCTGCATTTTGCACTGAGCTCGAAACGTTCCCCCAAGGCCAATTTTGGGAAATTCTCTTTTTCGTAGTTCACTCTTAAATTAATCATTGTATGACTTCTTCGAAATCGGGCCCAAATGATACAAGTATAAGAATGTATTCACTAAATATGGAGTTAAATCAAATGTTTATCTTTAAAATATTTCAAATAATAGTTCCCATATGGTTTCCATGTCAAATTTTTCATTGGTATTGATTATATGTATTTACGGGAGGTTGATTTAATTCTTTTCATTGGTATTGATTATATGTATTTACGGGAGGTTGATTTAATTCCTGATCTGTTTTGTTATTACGGCGCACTCTAAAACAACGACCGAATACGAAATTTTGACAAATTGATTTTTAGTAAAACACTGGCCTAAAAAAGCAAGCTTCCCAATCTAGGCACAAAAAACACCTCTATTCAAGCAATTAGAGATATAATGCCGTAATAGGTGTTTTTTGTTTTTGTATGTGAATATTTTACTAAGACTCATTTTGTAAGAATTTTGTATTCGGTCATTGTTTTATTAAGAATGCGACGGTTTTCCAATTTTGATCGAATCATGGCGTTATGATTGTTTGTAGATATTCCTGTGGATGTAAATATCTACTTTTGTTGTTAGCATGTTTGTTTAATCGCTCTTTGTTGCTCTAACTACAAACTGAAAACTCCTTTGATGCCATCTACAGGAACATTTCAACATTTTTTTACATTCTCTAACATAACACACGACTAGCGAGTAGCGACTGCTATTACTACAGACTATGTTTCTACCCAGATGCAAGTTTTTTCAATAGATGGCGTTGCATGTTTAAGGTCAATCTATGTAAGGTGATATTTATTTATGCAGCCAAATTCATACTGAAGACTTGGTAAGTAGTCGGTATCAAGGTTCGATGATCATTTTTGATAAATTAGAAAATTATCGCAACCTCAGCCCCGAGTCAACACGATGGAAAGTCTAAGTTCCTATTTCTACTGGTATAGAGGTAGATATTAATGCATATAAGATAAAATTATGTACGGTATATGTACATATCCCCATACATAAGTTGGATGAACTCCTTCCGGAGAGATTATTGCAAAACTTATCAGAGCTTGATAACTCTTAAGTTATTAGAACTCCGAGCGTATTTGCGAAACCAAGTATTCACACGTCTATCGTTGCCGTCGACTGGTTCACGAAAATCTAATTATCTTTAAACTAATAATAAAGTACTAAAAAAGTAGTGTTTGTACATTTAATATTTTCGCGAAATTTTAATTGAAATGGGTTATTGGTACTGTACTGAGGCCGAAACAACAATTTTTAGAATTTTTGTCTGTCTGTCTGTCCGTATGTTCCGTTTTAACTCGAGAACCACTCAGCGGATTTGGATGCAGTTTTTTTTATTATCATCGTTGTGACACTGGTCAACACATAGGCTATAAGAGGTGTTCATAAAATAACACCCAAGCCCGAAACGGGGCAAGGATTGAATAAACGCTTTAATAACTCGAGAACCACTCAGCGGATTTGGATGCAGTTTTTTTTATTATCATCGTTGTGACACTGGTCAACACATAGGCTATAAGAAGTGTTCATAAAATAACACCCAAGCCCGAAACGGGGCAAGGATTGAATAAACGCTTTAATAACTCGAGAACCACTCAGCGGATTTGGATGCAGTTTTCTTTATTATCATAGTAGTTACCCTGGTCAACACATAGACTATAAGGAATGTTCATGAAATAACGCCCAAGCTGAAACCGAGCAAAGACTAGCGTTCCTAGTTCTTCGTGTAAAGTTGTATAAAATAATAATAAGGTGTTTACGTGGATAATATTGCAACGTGCATTCGACTTCTTGGAACAGCTAAATTAACCTGATGCATTATCGTCAGCACATTGTAGAGTTGGGCATATCATGATCTGGCTAGGCGTACCATACTTCTGTTAAATCTAGGGGGAGTTGTTGCCTCTTCCAGCTCCACTTCGCTCGGCTCCCCAAATCACACTATACCGGGTGTAAATAGAGTGCGACCATTAAATGAAACCACATATTCTACCGTCCCTACTGAACCACTTTTCCCAAGAGTCATACCCTAACCCTATCGCACCGCCATACGGGCGAGTTTAGAGAGAGCGTTGACCTCAAACAGCTGGAGGTTTCACGGTCGACACTCTCTCTAAACTCGCCCGTATGTCGGTGTGTTAGGGTTAGGGTATGACTCTTGGGAAAAGTGGTTCAGTAGGGTCGGTAGAATATGTTGTTTCATTTAACGGTCGCATACTCTACTTATACCCGGGTATAATATATATAATATATAATATTATAAATGTGAAAGTTTGTGTGTGTGTGTGTGTGTGTGTGTGTGTGTGTGTATGTTTGCTACTCTTTCACTCTGAAATTTGGATGAAATTTAGAATGGATATAGCTTATACGTGGGACGCACTATAAGTTTCCGGAATGAATATGAAAAAATACTATTAAAGGTACAAAATTAATTTATTGTTTTTCAAAATAATCTCCCTTGGCGTCTATGCACTTTTTCATTCGATCAAACCAGTTTTGAAAACTTTTGTGCCACTCCCCTGTGGTGACCTCTGAAACGTGTTTTTCATACTCCTCGACAGCCTCTTCTGGTGATGAAAATCGTTGACCGCGTAATTGGTTCTTAATTTTTGGGAACAGAAAAAAGTCACAAGGTGCCAGGTCGGGACTGTATGCAGGATGACTCATGAGTTCTACATTTTTCGTCTTCAAAAAGTCGTTTGTCTGTCTGGCCGTGTGAGAACTAGCATTGTCGTGGTGCAGGATGATACGGCGTTTACGGTTATTTTTACGGAGTTCGTCAATAACTTCCGGCAAACAAATGGTCGTGTACCAGTCACTATTCACGATACGACGATTCTCTAAAGCAACAGTAGCCACGTGTCCAGTTTTATTCAAAAAAGAAGCAATCATCCGCTTAGATGCACTTTTCACGCGCGCCACTTTGGTTGGTTTCGGCTCATCTTGAAAGACCCATACGCTCGATTGCTGCTTTGTTTTGGGATCGTAGCAATAAATCCATGTTTCGTCACCTGTTACTATGTCCCACACCAAATTTGACGCACCTTCGTTGAATCTGGTAAGCATGGCACTGCACCAAGTGACGCGGTCCGTTTTTTGAGCCTCGGTCAAGTTGTGTGGGATCCACCGCGAGCACAGCTTTCTCACACCCAAATGTTTGTGTAGGATTGATTGTATTTGACTCATGCCTATTTCTAAGGATGCGCGAATTTCATGGTAGGTCACATGCCTGTCTGTTTCAATCATACGGCGCACAGCATCGATGTTTTTGTTGGTCACAGCGGTGGACGGCCGACCATCGCGAGATTCGTCACTGAGATTGATACGACCACGCTTGAATTCTGCAAACCAGCTATAAACAGTCGTCTTGCATGGTGCTTCATTGCCAAAAGCTGTTTCAAGCCGAGCGATGCTCTGTTGAGCTGTCAAATTACACTTAAAATCGTAGAAAATCATACTACGAAAATTTTCCCGAGTTAAATCCATGTTGATGCAGACACACAATTTTTTAAATGGCGCCACAAGGTAAAAACAAAAGACAGTCAGATGAAACAAACTGCATTCTACAGCCAAAGAGTTCTATTTTCAAATGTTGCAATAAATTTTTAAATATTGTTTATGTAAGTGGCCAGTTCCGGAAACTTTTAGTGTTACCTATGTACCCTAAATTAAGGCTACTTTATTATTTCGGAAAAAAGCATGCCGTTAAACGGAATAACACGCGGGCGGAGCCGCGGGAAAAAGCTAGTATTTATATATAAACCTTACACTTACCTTTTTGATTTTTGGTAAAAGACTTGATGCCATACTTTACGATCTGTCCAACTCTAAACTCTGCCCACGATGCATAATGCGTTCAGGCTACGAACGTAGCGGTTCTACAAAACAGAAAACCGTAAGGTCGTAGCACTTTCTACGCCGTAGTAACAAGACCACACGAATATCCCTCACCTTGTCTGTGTCCCTTAAAGGTATGGGTGACCTGAGATTAAACACCTAATTTTGCATCAAGTACAACTGAACTGTATGGCTTATCATTATTACTTAAAATAGCACGCTCTGAGCCATGGCTGTTACGAAAACCGAAATACTTTTTAACTTTCGTGCTCCTAAAAAACCGTTTTTTTACTAAACAACTAGTTTCTGGTTGGAATAAACACGTTACTTTTAGATCTCAAACAGCTTCAGGTCTCACGGACGACGCTCTCTCTAAACTCGCCCGTATGTCGGTGCGTTAGGGTTCACGCATTTTTGTTTGGAACTCAATTATTTCCTAAGCTAAGGGTGTCAGCCGGTAGATTCTTGGGAAAATTGGTTCAGTAAGGTCGGTAGAATATGTGGTTTCATTTAATGGTAGCAGTCATTCCCACCCGGTATATTTTTTGTGTATTCTCTATTTTATTATATTTTGAACTTCTTAGTGATTTTCTCTCGAGTATCGATTTCGGGATTTAGTCGGTAGTATTTTTTTTTAAATTGTTTGAATGATATCAAGTGATTTCAAAAGTCACGTGTTTATTCTAACCAGAAACTAGTTGTTTAATAAAAAAACAGTTTTTTAGGGTCGGTAGAATATGTGGTAGCAGTCTATTTACACCCGGTATAGTAAATAATTATAAATAGATAAATTAATAAATTGACGCAATTTGATCCAAATTACCTACTTCAAAAACGTTAGAAGAACATAAGTACATTCTTTTGATAACTATGGGTATCCTGCTTATTGCAAGAAAATCAACCCAAATCTGACATTTTGTTTCCTGAAAAACAAGTAGAGAATACTCGTATAAGTAAAGTTTCCTCGTGAAGTTTGATTTGAATAATCTAATCTATACTAATACATAGGTAACACTAAAAGTTTCCGGAACTGGCCACTTACATAAACAATATTTAAAAATTTATTGCAACATTTGAAAATAGAACTCTTTGGCTGTAGAATGCAGTTTGTTTCATCTGACTGTCTTTTGTTTTTACCTTGTGGCGCCATTTAAAAAATTGTGTGTCTGCATCAACATGGATTTAACTCGGGAAAATTTTCGTAGTATGATTTTCTACGATTTTAAGTGTAATTTGACAGCTCAACAGAGCATCGCTCGGCTTGAAACAGCTTTTGGCAATGAAGCACCATGCAAGACGACTGTTTATAGCTGGTTTGCAGAATTCAAGCGTGGTCGTATCAATCTCAGTGACGAATCTCGCGATGGTCGGCCGTCCACCGCTGTGACCAACAAAAACATCGATGCTGTGCGCCGTATGATTGAAACAGACAGGCATGTGACCTACCATGAAATTCGCGCATCCTTAGAAATAGGCATGAGTCAAATACAATTAATCCTACACAAACATTTGGGTGTGAGAAAGCTGTGCTCGCGGTGGATCCCACACAACTTGACCGAGGCTCAAAAAACGGACCGCGTCACTTGGTGCAGTGCCATGCTTACCAGATTCAACGAAGGTGCGTCAAATTTGGTGTGGGACATAGTAACAGGTGACGAAACATGGATTTATTGCTACGATCCCAAAACAAAGCAGCAATCGAGCGTATGGGTCTTTCAAGATGAGCCGAAACCAACCAAAGTGGCGCGCGTGAAAAGTGCATCTAAGCGGATGATTGCTTCTTTTTTTAATAAAACTGGACACGTGGCTACTGTTGCTTTAGAGAATCGTCGTACCGTGAATAGTGACTGGTACACGACCATTTGTTTGCCGGAAGTTATTGACGAACTCCGTAAAAATAACCGTAAACGCCGTATCATCCTGCACCACGACAATGCTAGTTCTCACACGGCTAGACAGACAAACGACTTTTTGAAGACGAAAAATGTAGAACTCATGAGTCATCCTGCATACAGTCCCGACCTGGCACCTTGTGACTTTTTTCTGTTCCCAAAAATTAAGAACCAATTACGCGGTCAACGATTTTCATCACCAGAAGAGCCTGTCGAGGAGTATGAAAAACACGTTTCAGAGGTCACCACAGGGAAGTGGCACAAAAGTTTTCAAAACTGGTTTGATCGAATGAAAAAGTGCATAGACGCCAAGGGAGATTATTTTGAAAAACAATAAATTAATTTTGTACCTTTAATAGTATTTTTTCATATTCATTCCGGAAACTTATAGTGCGTCCCACTAATAAAGTAGTAAATGAAATAATTTCGCGAAATTTTAAATGAAATTGGTTTAATGTCTTTTATGGGAATACACCGAGTTTTTAGTTTTTAGGGTACTGTACTTAAAAATAAAGAACGGAACCCTTATAAAGTCACTGTTGTCCGTCAGTCTGTCTGTTTGTCCGTCGGTCGGTCCGTCTATCAATACCGTTTTTCTTGTGCCCCGTGAGAGATATCTAGTTGAAACTATAATACCTCTTACAGCAGTCTACGGCTCCATTGTGTTGTTAAAAAACTCAAATCGAACTTCTAACTCAACGCGAAAAAAAGTTATTGTCCTTTACATAACCAATTTCGTAAAAACTTTCATCATGAAAACTTACTTACGGCACTTATATTTGATTAGGAAACTTGAAGTAAAGTTTTATAGCACACGTCTGAGGGAAAACCCGAAAATTATCTATATATAATTATTTAAAAAGGAATAGAGACCAACTTAATTAGAGCCTTTGGATAAATAGAGTCTAATACATCGTAAGTGTCAAATTAAGCTGGCCGTTTATAACTGCTCATGGAATAAGTTTGTGTTTTAAACGATTTGTACGGAACTATCAGGGAACTAGTCCTACTCGCACTTGACCAGTTTTTTTCATTTGCAATACTGCTTGGAATATATTGTACGGTAGCAAAATACGTTTAAAATTTCCAAGAACTAAATATATAGGTAGTATCCAGTATTAATACATCTAATCTATGACAAGTACAACAAATACTGCCATAAGCACTCCTAAATTGCTACTTTCCGAATACTCACAGTGTTTTACTTCTCCCACAGAGCTACAAAGAAAAAGACGCGGGCAAAGTCGTCATCTACACCACAACGATGGGCATCGTGAGGAGCACGTACCAGCGATGCGTCCTCGTGAAGAAAATCCTCAGGAACCTGCTGGTGAAATACGAGGAGAGGGATGTCTTCATGAGCTGCGAGTTCCAGGATGAGGTGCGGGACAGGATGAAGTCAGACCAGATACTGGTTCCGCAACTCTACATCGACGGACAACATGTTGGGGTGAGTCTTGAGTTTTTGTTGCGGCGGCCATTTTGAACTTTGTAACGAACAAAATAAAATCGGAAAGAATTTCACATTTGAGAAAGGTGACTTCGTCGGAAAAATTAGCAACTCGTTTCGTGGTCGTTGAAATTTCGAACAAAACCCTATTAAAATAAAGTTTTTGACAGCTCGCATTCAAACATAGCTGTTACGTCTGACGCCCCGGTTGACAAGTGCGAAAATAGTGTGTTTTTTTACTAATTTTAAATAAAAGTCCTTGAAATACATGCCATTTCTCGATGAAAATTCCCCCTTTTCGGGCGGAAATATATAAAATCAAATCAAATCATTTTAATTCTTTACGTAATCCTACAAGTATTTACAAGTGGTTGGAGTCTCCTTTTAAGTAAGAGAATGCCCGTATTAGAAGACTGCGCTCTTCCATAGCGGATAACAAATAAAGATTAAGTTAATCTAATTCAAATTACAATAACAGACAATTAAAATAAAATGGACATGAAAAATTAATGTAAAAGTTGTGGTTGGTTATTTTTGTGTTATGATGAGAGAGTTAATATATATCTTCTCCAGCACCACGACCGTGGTGTTTTGATGAAATATATTTAAATATTAATCAATATAAATAAAAAACAATTTCGGAACCTTAAACCCCAACCCCCAAGGGATTTTACAGTCTCCTTATCTAAAGTGGTTCGTATATTTCAAAGGTCCTAGTAAAACTTTTAATGTACACCTCATAGTTAATTTATTATCAGAATTTTATTCAAAATTGCTGTACGGTACAACATCGCAATTGAGATTTAACGTTACAACTCATGTCTGTCTTCCAGAAGGGTAGATAGGAGACCACAGTTTTCCATCTACCACGGTCCTGACATACCTCTTTCGCCTCTTCGACATACAGTGTCGGACTGGCCATTTAGTCAGGCTGGCGTTTGCCACCCAGACCCTAGCGTGCGCGGGCCCTCAATGTTTATTATGTATACTATCTACATACAAAATAGTTCACTCAAGAAGAGAGATTTTCAAAGTTCTTTCTCTTCGTCTAACGATTCTGCAAAACTACCTATTTCATCATTTTCTGAATAAACCAAGCATATTTTTCGATAACAGCAATTTTATGTAATAAAGTTCATCGTTTTGTGTATAAAAAAATTAAATCGCCCGACCGTTTATGTTGAATTTTGAAGCATATTCACATATTTCCAAAAACTCTTGCCTATTTGATTATGATTATCATTTGGTTAGTTGGTTGACCGATGGTATCATCTGCCCTGATCCCAATTGGGCGGCGTGGCGGGCCCTAAAATCATAATGCCACCCGGACCCATTAGGCCCAGTCCGACGCTGTCCACGTCCATCTGTTAAAAACATTCAACTCTTGAAAACATTTTGTAGCCAGAATAAAAAGCAGAACCAATAGTAGGATTGTATAGTTAGAATGAAAACAAACGCGCGAAAGTTCCAACAGCCCCATCAAAACTTTTATTATTAGACGCCAACTACCGGCCTTGCACTTTATAAATCCTTTTAGAAGTTGACCTTCCAGCTAAGGTAAAATCAGCCTTATGTTAAGCCACTAAGAGTAATGCCACAGACTTTGAAAGTTATATACATATACTCGTATAAATATGAAGGTTTGTCCTCCTTACTTTGTAACATTATCATTACCATTACCCTCTTGGGGATACATGTCTACATCATATTTTTAGGGCCGAAGTGTTCATTCATTCATTCATTTTTATTTATTTATTTCATTAGCAATATACATCACATTTGAAAGTACTTAGTAACTAACTTAACTAAAGTTTAAATACAATTGTTTTATTTTTAATATCATGTACAAAATAATCTAATGAAATTTGTGTTAATTTTTTTCATGATTACAATTCATATTCAATTTATAACTTAATTTAAAAAATATGTCAAATCTACAGTTAAAAAATATGTCAAATCCTTAAGAAAAAAAAAACATGTCAAGTCTACAATTTATAAATATGTCAAATCTACAAATCATCAATGTCATACAAACATGTGAAAATGGGACCCTAATACAAAGCCTCCGCTGTCCGTCACTTGGCCAAATAATTTTCTAACGAGATTATTAAAAAAATTTACAATGTATTTTTGTAGTAATCTTTGCAATACTTAAAGATGATTCAGTATATTATATTATTTCACTGTTGTTTTAGCGGTAAAACGAAAATAAAAACGATTAAAATTTTAGTTTTTTTTAATGAATCAGTTTGCCTTCAACAAGACACCATCCATCCATCCATCAGCCTGTTTCGTCCACTGCTGGACATAGGCCTTTCCAGGATTTCGCCACTCTTGGCGGTCCCCCTGGAAGAAATGCCCATACTCACACACGCTGGGCAGGCGGGTTGGTGAGCGCGGTGCCGAAACCCTTGCACCAGTGACGCCGCTGCCCGTCACTAGTCTGTTTTTTATAAGGCTTGGCAATTGGGGACAAGACACCATTAATATAAAATAAAAAATTAAACACACAATTTTTATGACACTGAGGGCGGAACTACATAGAGTAGAACTACCCCAACACCCCTTTATGAACACTAGCACAGTACAAATACTGAGTTCCATCCATTCAAAATTTAAAAGCAACGCCTTGTCGTTTATGTAAATACTGAGTTATTTACTTGTAAATATTGTTATTTTCAACTTTTAAGCTTCTTGCAAAAGCTTTCATCATGAGAACAAATTTAATTACGTTCTTCTAATTATATTGCGAACTGTACAATATTTCAAATGAACGCAAAACTTTTTTGAAAACGGGAAGGAAGAAGAAGAAATTTCTTAGAAAAATAGTAGATTTAACAAGATTTTTCCACAATGCCATCCACCCACCGCCCTGTTCGATGCAGCGTGAAGATGCGTCACTCGGACATGGTCGGGCCGAATCGATAACCGCAGGCCAACTCCATCTGCTCAGAGATAAACTTCTGTTATTGCAGGGATATCTATCTACCTCTGAGCTAGAAAGACATATATCTTAAGGTGGATTTTATTCAGCGACTAGCCTTTGTCCGCGGCTTCGCTCTTGTGGAAGTGTTTTCCAATCTTCGAGAAGTATCGACAGTTTTCGGCTTGCCGGTTATTTTATCAACGCCACTTATAGATTATCTTGACCAGGATAATAATAAAGAAAACCGTAACTCACAGTGCGTAAAAGAGCTGAGACCAAACTTCAAGGGCTCAGCAGCATCGTATCGTCAGCGTAGTAATTGATGCTCGTGTTATCAATATGGCACCCAATACGCATATTGCTGAGCTCCTCAACAAAGAGTCGGCGTAAAGGTTGATTAGGCGATGTTAGTACCCCTGCCTTACCCCACACTCTTGGCTGATACAGTGAAATGAAAATAAAACAATGAAAATGAAACACCGAAAATGATTTCGATAGTTATCCGCCCATTTAACAGAATTAACTTGTTTGAGGTAAGATCACTGAAAATATGAATTAATAATGTCGTTAAATACAGATCAAAAGTTTTCGATTGATTTAAAAAGCTACTCGAAAGTGTACTCAAAAGTTCATTATTGCACTTTTAGTAGAAAGTCCGCGTCTAAGTCCAAACTGTGCATCGTGTAACTGGTAATACTCGTGTTTGTCAAGTTATTATGGAGTAAGCAACCTTTCAAGCACTTCAGCTGTAACGAATGCGAGTGAACTCGATATGTATATAGCTAAATTTAATAAAATATTGCCGGTCTTATTTTGACAGCATCAAGAAAATGTTCAAGACTAAGAATGTCATGACCCAATGTTTGCCCTTTTCCATGTTTTCAGAACATACACTGCATTAGAGGGGCTTTCAGGGATTTAGCTCTGCAAAATGATATTTGAATACTTTTAGTCACATCAATTCTCCTGCCAGATAAAAAAAATATCAATTGCATAATACTAAGACACGCATGATGTTTGTGTAATCAACTTGATCAAAGTTTATTTAGGTGAAATAACGATATAATGTGAAGTATATGAGTCAAAAAAACTAACAATGAATTCACCCTTAAATAAAACAAAATGCTTCGCGCTATCTCACTCAGTCACACAATAAATACGTAACTCATTAAAGAATATAATAGTTGCAACAAGAGAGGATGATTCACCCACCTGTTGAGCAAGGCACGCGCTCAGCACACTAGCAAACGGCATACGGATAGAGGAAAAACTCACTCACACAGGCATCAATAAGTAGGGAAAACGTGGAAAGTGAAAAGAGTGGAGAGGTCACTCACAACAATTAAACTTTTTCATCATCATAGTGTTTTTTATGAATATAATGAGCAAACATACACCACAGCATATCGGTATATCACAAATAAAATTATTCAAAATAATAAAAAATAGAAAAGGAAATCCTTGCGCCCTCCAGTGCATGACAAGGTTTGATGGCACTTCGATGTACAAAGTCTTATTTTTGCAGGCTTGCATGTGCATTTATTAAAACCTTGACCTTCAAACATGGATTGGCAAGTTACAGCTTGTCGCACTGATATGGGCAATTCTGATATGGCTTCGTTGTAATCTTTTGCCGCCATGATGTATCGCACAAACAATAACAATGCGCCATCAGCACCGCCAGTGGTGAATAAACTATTTTACGATAGTGATCATACGATGTTTGACCAGATTATGACATGGTCTTGTGCTAGTTGATTATAATCGTCAAACGATCTTTATTCATTGATTTGGTCAATCCATATCATGAAATGGTCAACAAACAATGTAATATTTCATGAGATGCGACCATTTCATGAAATGGTCAATTTTATGATCTGGTTATGACATATAAATTGAAAACATTATAAAAATATTCCTAAATAATATTTCAGTGAGGTCTCCATCCGTTTCCTGTTCGTAATGGACACACAAACACAAAAATCTCTTTGTGTACGGACATCACGACTAATACAACTATAGGGTGCATATAGGATGTAAGGGGGGGTTAAATGAATTTGTAAAGATTTTATTTTTCTATATATTTACCTGCTAGCCTAATACATTTTTCAGATCGTTTAATAATATTTACCTATACCATGGAAAAAAAAATTTGTCTTCAAAATACGCTGAAACTGCGTTCTTCACTTCGTCGTCACTTGAATTTTTATTGCCACGAAGTTTTTTTTCATGTTTGGAAATTGATAAAATTACAGGAGGTCAGCCCCCTGATTTTTTATCGTAAACTCAGTTGCCAAATAAAGTGCCTATCGTCTAAAACATACATAAGAAATGACTTCACAATACGTAAATAGTTCAATATCCATTATAGGTTATTTTGGAAGTTCATTTTTTATCTGTTTTTGGTGAATAGCAACTATAGCTAGCAACCGACACTGAGTTACATAATAGCCCCCTAGGTCCGGACTTTACGGTGGATGATCAATTATTTCGAAGCCAGACTTGTGTAGGGCAATCAGGGCAGCATGGCTCTTGAGAACGGGCGCATTGTCGTGCAAAGACGCATTTTGCCATTTTTTCTCCTTGAATGATTCCTTCAAATACTCCAGAAATTACGCGCAGTATTCTCTAGTTATCTTCGTTAATTAGATTATTATATTCCAGTGATATTATTTAAGGTAGTAGAGCTGATGCTGACTGTGGTGGTATCACCCTCTTACTAATCAAAAATTATTACAGATATATTCGGAAGAGAGTAAGAGGACAGCTCTCCCAAATAGACTCAACCAGTACCCTGATTACGTATCTTTGAGTCGGTTGCCAACTGGTTGCCAAACATCGAAAACATAGATATACTATCGAATTCTGATTGTCTAAGGATACGTTCGTACTTAAAGTGACGTCACAGTTCCTGAATACACACTGAAGGCAATTTTTGAAAGTTCAATTTTGATGTATGTTTTTAGTGTTTGGCAACCAGTTGGTAACCGAAACAACGTTACATAATAGGCCGGCTGGTGGCCCACCATGCTTGGAGCCGATTGATGGCGGTATATCCATCCCCAATTTTCCGGGCCTTATACAAAACAGACTGGTGACAGGCAGCAGCGTCACTGATGCGAGAGTTTCGGCACCACGCTCACCAACCCGCCTGTCCAGCGTGTGTGATTACGAGCATTTCTTCCAGGAGGATCGCAAAGAGTGGGGAAATCTTAAAAGGGCCTATGTCCAGCAGTGGACGAACCAGGCTGATTGATGGATGGTTATTAATGCCCATTGGTGTAATAGATAAGCAGGTTTCCTTCATTAGTCCAAAAAACAATCGCCATTAGTTTTCCTGCCGACTGTGACACCTTGAATTGATCTTCGTTACAGAAGACCAAAAACCTACGCGCGCTCTCTACGGGGTGTTGATTTTGTTTAACCTTTTACTTTCCGATTTAGGCGCTTAGTAACGCCAAATTAGCAGCTTGATGTGTTGTGGTGCGAATATCGACGGAATCTACATTAAAATAACGTTCATATCAGCGTGCATTCTCCAGTGCCTGTTACGATGATCGCTGCGTCTTGAATAGCGCAATATAACTTATATTATATAAGAGAAAATAATGCTTTTCACATGGACGCGATCGTTCAATTGAAAAATCATATGTTCGTTTTATAGGTTTTCAGTTTATCTATTAATGAAAGTATTGTTGAATTAAGCTAAAGGCGTTTAGGAACAGTGGGAAATTAGGTCAAAATTCGGTTCAATTTGTTTTCTATAGAAGTTAGAAAGTTGTATTATGTTGTTTTAGATTTAATATATCAATTTTTTTTTCAATATTTTTGATTCACTCATAAAAGAAGCGTTCATTAGATAGTACTTATTTGGAGGTACTAAGCCCCTTAAGTTGCTTGGTTGATGAAAGCTCAAAGAATAATGAACCTGTTGTTATAAAACTCGGTATTTATACTAATAGTGAGTCACTTAACACGTGGAACTACTAGTCAGGCCCCCCACCACTCTTCATCCCGTAGTTACATCATTTCCACACAAACAAAAGTTTTGCATTACAGTGTAAGCAATTACCTACATTGTGAAACTTTGGTGAGGTCGGTACATAAAGGTATTGGAAAAATATAAAAGCTTTCATTTCCTTGTTGTGTTGAGGTTTTTCCATCCCATTTGGTTAACAGTTATTAGATTTTCTATTATAAACGTTTTTTGCATTTTTGTAATTCTAAGAACATATTATATTTTATCCGAACTAAATTATAAAAACGCGGGTGTACCAAATGGGACTGTGAGTTCACAGTTCACACTGGTGAATACCTCCGACAAGCCCTCGGGGATTCATGTCGTGAAGATATTTTTTTATGTGAATTATAAATTACCATTAATTGATTCAGATCAAATGTATTCATCATCTAACATTTTTTAACGTTATTTGTTACATACAAGTTTTAAATGTGATTAGATAAGGGTGGATACTCTTAAGTTGGTAAACTATAAACACCCTTTAAAGTTATAGTGCTGGATCATTTAAAAAGTAATGCATAAATAACACAACTTTGCTAGAAAAGTCGAATGGACATTAAACTTTTGTCGCGTAGTACCATAAATCACATTTATTTATTACTTTTTAATCAAAAATAAGAAAAAATAAGTTACTTATGCCATCCATCCATCCATCCATCAATCTGTTTCGTCCACTGGTGGACACATAAACAAACAAATAAAAAGTATTATATTATTTTTTATCTTTAAGTAAGCGAACATACTAATCAAAATTTATAAAGATGTATACTTTTTTGTAATAAAAAAATATTTTAACCCTTTTTGTTGTTTTAAAATGTTCCTTAAAAGAATGCACTTACGGGATTGCCTCGATTTCTTATACATAAAATAGGTAATACAAAAATGAAGCGAATCTATTCCATAACTATTTATTTTTATATATAAAATAGTTCAGTATTATCTAAAAACCCTCCGATCTGCTGTTTCGCGCGTGATTATTAGTATTACCCGTCCAAGACAAATAGGTCAATCAGCCAAGCAATAATCGCCTCTATCAAAAGCTAATAAAGTATTTGACATTGGCCTTAATGGGTCGTTACCTTTTTTTTTAGCCTATGCCATACACAGACGTATAATATCTATATACTCGTAGTAGCAGACCTCACATTAATAATAAACGCATAGAGTCGACGCGTGGCAATTTTAGCTCAGTGAACTTCGGGCTCTTTTAAATATAAATATTGCTTGCTTCCAAACAAAATATATAATAGAGAAAAAAAATACTGCACTTTTCAAGCAGAAACTTGCCACGCTATTTAATCCTTGTTTGGTCTGCTACTTAGTAATAATTATATGTCTGTGTATGCCATACCCTTAGATACAGGCCGAATAACAGTAGGTAAGTGAAAAAGCTATTAAACGTTGTAAGTTTATATGAATGATTAAAAGATTCAACATTCCAAGCAAAGATTGCGTAATATAATTATATCTAGTAAAGAGTCGTAAACATAAGTTTTCATTAAACTAGCTAAATATACAGAAATCTCGTCCGCTCATAGAAAAGCTATAAAATAACTTGCTTATTCAAATCGGAGAAAGTAACTCGATTGAATATTACGATTTCTCATCTTGAGACACATGCTTTATGTGGGAACAGATGTACGGACATGCAAGAATTATTTGACGAATAAATAATATATATGTCATTATAATAATGTCATTGTAATAATACAAATGTCATTGTAATATTTTATTTTTAACATAATTCGGATGTGTGGGATTTTGAAATGGAAGGGTGAAAAACTCTTAACATTTTTTTACTGCATAAAGGCCTAGATTACAATACCAAATTTAAACATCTTTAATGCTTATTAAGGCAGGTTCAGGATATCTAGCATAGTGGACCATATCGAACTTTGATAGCTCGATATACACTGTCTGTCCCTCTCTAAGTAGACAGAGAAAACTGTTCATCATAAAAATTAAGTGAATTTAGCTAAAATTATGATGATTCACGTAAAGTAGGGAGCATACGGACATCGCAATAAAATACGATGAAATTACTGTAGTTTGACGGACCTCTTTTATGGGGAAGGCGTGATGTTATACGGAAATGATAATCTTATTTTCTGTGACCAATTTTACGGTGATCTGTCATCATAATATTGCGTTACTTACCTTAAAAACTCGATTATTTCCTCAAACGTTTTAATCACAGCATAATAGTTTCCAATTAACACTAAATTTAAAAACAATTCACCGTATTTCAAACTTATGTAATGTTTTTTTATAATGAAGCCAAAAATACATTTTTCTCAGATCAACAGACTGTTACAGGACACTGTATCAAGCGCTATCGAGCTCGATATGGTTTTCTATGCTAGACTAGCAGCTGTTGGTCCAATTGTGCCCGAAGTACAGCGATAAGGTTCGTCACCCATCACGTTTGTGACGTAATAATGGTCAGTCAAAAGCGGCTGTACCAAGTGAGGACTGTGATTTGCGTTTCACAGTTCACACTTGGGAACACATCTGACACCCCCTCGGGGATTCATGATAAGACGACGTTTATATTTGTTCATAGCGGCCTGATATATGTGTCAGGATCGTAGTAGTTAAATATCTGTCGTCTCTGTGTACCCTTCTGACAGATGTGACTTTACTGGGAGATCAATTCCAGTCTAGTTACTAGGGAGATCAAATCAAATCAAAATATTTATTTTGTAAAATAATAAAGTACACTTTCTACAAGTCAAAGGTAATCTTTACAATAAATATCTTTAGAATAAAAAAATATAAAAAAATAATGTGCATATACTAATAAAGGAAATACATACAAAAAATATTTAGGTTGGGTTACAAAAATTTAATTATACGCCTACATAAAATAGAGAAATCTAGGAATTAAAATATTATATATAAATGATGCAACGAACAAACAAGTTGATAAATAAATACGGGAATAGAATCCGGTCACTAAGGTATGACTTAAATAACGCCAAAGATTTACCCTTTACTCCATAGTGATCTAATTTACATAAAAGTGTTTCATGATTAACGCAATCAAAAGCTTTTGAGAGGTCACAAAATACACCGAACGCATCCTGCTTTGCTTCCCAAGCGTCAAATATGTGCTTGACTAAAGCAACTCCTGCATCAGTGGTTGACCTCCCTTTAGTGAATGCATATTGTTCACTGTGAAACAACTTATTTAAGTTAAAATGAGATAATAATTGATTATAAACAATTTTTTCGAAAATCTTACTAAGTACTGGTAAAACTGAGACCGGTCTATAGTTGGAAGGGTCTTCATTGTCACCTGATTTAAAAAGAGGGATCAATTTACTCAACTTCATTAAATCAGGAAAGACACCATCATCATCTACACATTTATTAAAGATTAAAGCTAAATATGGAGCTATTAAATCAATAATACAGCTTAAAACTTTAACAGATAGGCCTATAGATGTGAATTACACAGTGCCCCACTGCCGTGTATTTACACATAAAAGCCTCGTTTCGAGTTACAACCAAGTCAACGTTGCTGCAGTGCATAGTGCGGTCCAGAACACGTGTAAGCTGGGACCTTGACCACAAGGAGATTTTACACCTGTGCGTTTCGAACTCATCGATTGCATAATGCCATCCATCTACCTCATTTTTTACCTTTATGTATTTTTGGTAATTTGATTTGTAATAAAAACCATACATTTTATATCATATATTAAATCAAGTGTAAATAGACAGGATACTGAATTTTCCCAAAAAAGCAATCGCGCGTATATTATTTAAAAGAACTTACATAATTTGCAGTACAGTAGTTTCTTAAAGTTAGTATAGAGAAGAGATTTTTTTATTATTATTTCCAAAGTAGTTCCGTACCACCACACAATTCGCGTACGGAAACCTGAAAATCTACATATCAAAAGTATGGATGCTATAGCAAACATTAAAACGACAAATAACAACACGCTAAAACGGTAGCGCCTGACAAAAAATTTAACGCCGTTTGCGTACGGAACCCTACTTTTTATTATTTTTTGTTTCATTTGAGACTATTTCATACAATTTCACTAAATTGAAAACTTGTCTGTATTCCCGTCTTTAAGTTAGAGTCAAAACCAATAAATTGAATTTCTATCATAGTTTCGAAACCAATAACGTTTAAATAATGCAACTTTTTCGAGATTTCTTGTTTCTATTAATTATTTATTTATATTTATATTAATTATTTATTTATTTTCATTTGTCTTGATAAAGACCATAGTAACACGTGTTGTGTGAAATTTCAACTTTATAACTATTGCGGTTGAAGCTGGAGACACTTAGTGACAGACGGACGAACAGACAGACGAGTAGTAATAGGGTCCCGTTTAGCACCCTTCGGTTACGGAACTCTAAAAACGTAATAAGCCCCAGCAAAAAGAATATTTATAATGAAAAATAATTTAATCAGTTTGCTTCTGATAACGATTCCTATTAGGTACACAAAACCACTTTTGGGTGTCACACGATCATAAATATCACGAAATATGTGTCAATATTTATTTAGCTGTGTGACAAAAGACCTTTTGTGTAGGCAATTAAGAAGCCTCTAGTCTTTATTTACATTTAGCCGATTGCAGAAAAGTGAAGGTCTTATTATGTAATTGTTTGTACTTGGGTTCGGTATGTGACTCGTGTACTAAGGTCTGAGACTCTTGTTAGACTCAAAGTAATAAGGCCTTTTATAAGAATATCCCATGAATTTTTTTGAAATATATACAATTAATTTAACTAAAAACATACATTTTATTATTAAAATTATTATTAATAATTTTAAAAATTGTTACTTATGTAATAAATATACGTACAGAAGAGAAACTTTTACATATTGAAAAGAGTTTTGATGTAATAAAAAATAAATTGGTAATTATATTTTTCTACAATGTTCGGCATTACAAAGTTGTTTTTTAAAAGTATAGCTCATTCCATCCATCCATCAGCCTGTTTCGTCCACTGCTGGACAAAGGCCTTTCCAGGATTGCGCCACTCTTGGTGGTCCTCTTGGAAGAAATGCCCATACTCACGCACGCTGGGCAGGCGGGTTGGTGAGCGCGGTGCCGAAACCCTTGCACCAGTAACGCCGCTGCCCGTCACCAGTCATTAACCTGATAGCTCATTAACCCTCTCACATTTATGGATCAAATGATTTTTTTCTGTAAGTATAACAGAAAAGCGATTGAAAAACTTTCAGACGACAGAAATTATTATTGAAATAAGGTCTTCATCGACACTTTTTCTCAAAGTTTGACAAATAGGAATGATATACAGATCCTTCGTCCAAGTACAGACCTCAAGAATATTTGATTCAATGACTTTTATCAATATCTAAATTTTGGTTGTAGGAATTTTGCTAGTATTACATGTAGTTATTTTTAAAAAATCTTCTGTTCTGAATGCATCCCTCTCGCACATCGCGTTTTTTCGCATGGAGCGACAGGGAACTTTAAAACGCCACAATGCGTCACCTCAGTGGCGTCATAGACTAAATAGTACTTGTACTATTTCGTCTATGGTGGCATGCATAGAACTTTTTGCTGGAAACGCAATGAGAAGGTCAAAATGACAATTAAAAAATGATTTTTTTATGTCACTTTGAAATATCATTATTTGTATTTTTTATGACGACAGGGTAGGCGTTGCCTTCCCTAGAGTACATGACTTCATACAATTTTTTTTTTAATACTTTTTTATTTTTTCATGTTATTTTTATCTTCAAACTTTTTTTTTTTTTTTTTTTCTTCAAACTTGACCTCCTCATTGATTTTCCAGCAAAATGTTCTATGCACTCCACTGCGTCACCTTAAAACATATTTTACCGAGGAATTATTGTATTATTTAAATGAGAACTCAATAATCCCAGACATAAAACAAATAATTAATGGAGAAAGCTTAATTCGTAAAATAAACTGCATACAATCATAATTTTAACTTGACTAAGCTCTTTTATAACAAGCAATATCTGTTGACCCACTGCGAAATTAAACTTCTTCATTATCATTAAGAAAATCCAATAGAAATCCAACTCTAATCCCTATAGAATAAAAACCTATATAGCTTGAAGGAAAACTGTAATTTTCTTGGAAAATTCCCTTAGTAATATGCAGGTCTTCAAGAAAGTAGGTTAACGTTTTTTACATGGAGACGACGCATTGAGGACCAGTGGTTGAAAGTTGGAAATGTTTCGATCTCGACGAGCATTTTTTGCACCTATTTTCTAAAGATTGGAAACTTTAATGGAGTACCTAATAAGTTTTCTTTCAAAGCTTTCATAGCTTGATGAAAGGCCTTCTGGGTTTTCTTTATGAAACACTAGTCTTTTGCACACGGCTTTGCGCGTTTTTATAATTATAATGTACATACACAAACTTATCGTCACGACATGAATCCCCGAAAGGGTGTTAATGGTGAACTGTGAAATGCAAGTCACATCTAGTGGACTGAGTCCACACTTGGTGCACCGCTTTTCAACGATCATTATTACGTCCCAAACGTGGGTGGTGAGCCCTATCGCCGTACTTCGGGCACAAATCGCAGACCAAACACAAATCTTCCTCTTTCCTCTTTAAAATTTAATAATTTTTATTATTTAATAAATCCGAACGTGCGATAAGTGAATGTATGTACCTATATTGCAAAAATAAAGTATTGATTTCATTTCATTTCGATTTAATGTATGATTGAAAAGCAAGTGAGTCAGGTAGTGGTATCTCTAAACTAATAATAAAGTAGTAAAAAAGGCCTGTACTGTCTATAAATTTTATGTATTTGCAAAATTTAAAATGAAATGGATTATTGGTACAGTAATGAGGCCAAAACTAAAATTGTTTGAAATTTTGTTTTTTTTTTCTGCCGATATGTATATCTTTCGTTTTAACTCAAGAACCAATCAACGGATTTCGATACGGTTTTTTTAATTATCATCGTAGTGAACATATAGGCTATAAAATTTGTTTATAAAATAACCGCCAAGCCGAAAACTGACGATATTTTACTTTACGCTTAAGGGCCCATAATACCTCAATTCGCAGTTCTGCTCTAACGCTTCTGCTTTTTAACTGCCTATCCTACTCTAATCAGATGCCGCGCACGCAAAACATCAGTTATTTTGAAATCGCAGCTACACTGATGGTTTGGTGACTGACTCATCATGGCACAGCCGAAACTACTGAACGGATTCCGCTGAAATTTGGCATACAGATAGTTGTAAAGACGTAGGCATTCGCTAAGAAAGGATTTTTGAAAATTCCCCCCCTAAGGGGGTGAACCGAACTCCACGCGGACGAAGTCGCGGGCAAAAGCTAGTTCACTTATATTATAAATAACATAAACTAAAGCAATTTTCACCTGATTTATCAAGAAAGGTATAAAGTTACATAAAGTCCTTCAATAATGAGTGAAAAAATTTCTAAAGTAGATCATGTATCGTTCACTGATCACGTACAAAAAGAAAAAAAAATTTTTGACATATAATTTTTTCATTTCCCAGTACAAACTGGTACAATCAGCTGATAAATAGCTATGAAAAGGTGAAAATAAAATTTCGCGAAAAAATCCTTTTTTTTCGGTGGGTAGTGGTCAATTACGGATATTCAATCATCTCTTAAATTTTTTTCAAATTCTTACTGAAGACTCGGAGTGCTCAGTAACAAAACAATTCAAATCAAATCAAATCAAAATATTTATTTTGTAAAATAGATACATAAAGTATACTTTCTACAAGTCAAAGTCAATCTTTACAATAAATTTCTTTAGAATAAAAAAATATAAAAAATAATATGTACCTATATATACGAATGGGAAATACATACAAAAAATATTTAGGTTGGGCTAAAAAAAATTAATTATACACCTACATAAAATAGAGAAATCTAGGAATAAAAATATTATATATAAATGATGCAACGAACAAACAAGTTGATAAATAAATACGGGAAATACATCCAAAAAATATTAAGGTTGGCTACTAAAATGTAATAAAGTTATAAACCTGCATAAAATAAAGAAATATAGGAATAAAAATATTATGTATACATAATGCCTAACCATCCGCACCATTCGATTAGTATTGCTAAGAAGAAGGGCAAGAAACTTAACAAACATGATTTTTTCATTAGTAACATATACTTAATCTATACAATTTTCTTATACCTACTTAAGTAAAGGCAAATATAAAACCATAGGAATTATGTAACAAGGTTCGATGACCCTTTTTGTGAAATTCGTAAATTATTTTTTTCATGTTCCTTGCAAACGCAGGCCCGACCAGAGTCAATTACTACGGGACTTCAAGATTTCATTTTGCGAAATTAGCAAAAAGTGTTATCGATCCGTGCTACTGATAACTTGCCAAGCCTTCAGTATGAGTTTGGCTGTATAAGTAAAAGTCACCTTATATATACTCGTAGGTGGCGCTTGCATCAATCACCGTTACTCCACTTGGAAAGAAACGCAGTCTGAGAGGGACGAATTCCGGGAAAAATAGCCAAATGACAATTTTTTTTTACTAATTTTATTATTAAAAAAAAAAACAAATGTTTTATGAAATATCTGTGAATTTCACAGTTTAATAAAGTACAGGATATAATCCATAAATATGTATATGCTTAAAAGGCGTGTAATCGTGCCCGAAGTACGGGGATAGGGCTCACCACCCATCGTGTTGGGGCGTAATAATCGTCGGTGAAACGCGGGTGTACCGGGTGTGGACTGTGACATGCATTTCACAACCCCTCCAGGATTTATATCGTGTCCTTATGTTTCAAAAGTAATTAAACACATCCATTTTTTATTTTTGTATTATAATATTATTATCGTAGTTATTATCATCAATAATAACTCGTCATTATTTTGACGTAATTGTCGTCGGTGAAACGCGGGTGTATATATATTTTATATATATAAGTGCCCTAAAAATATCTGCCGCGGATGCAATAGGAGATGGTATTGTGTATGTAGATTACAATAGTGAAGAAATTTTGTACCCCGGAATATTTATTTATGTTTGAGAAAATAAAGTAAATAAATAAATATTTACTTTATTCAGCATAAAGTGATTCACAACCTACGAGCGACGTGTCGTTTCATCAATGAAAATATTTTCTATCTCTCTCCAACTGTTTTGTGGTTTCATGCAAGTAAATAAATTCTAGCTTATACGCATATTTTTTGTATGGTAAAATGTTTGACTTTAGATCAATAAAATATCATTATTGTAATCTATATGCACAATACACTCTCCCATTACAGCCGTGGCAGATATTTTTAGAGCACCTTATATACAAAATAAAGAATGGAAGATAAAATTCAAATTATGACAAAGAAGCCCTAGCTCAGGCCGTTATTCTTCACATCCCTAGCGACATGATAAGTTTCAGTTACTATAGGCTGTCCGAGATATCATGATATGGGCGACAGTTCGTAATTTTCCGTTTCACCTATATTACTCACACCATACTACATACAGCCAGACACAAAAGAAAATGATAGGTCTTAGAAATAATGTAAATAATTATTGCAAAAACACAATGAATAATGTGTGTATAAATCGAAACAAAAATCTCAGTGTATTCGTTAAATTTAACGAAGAAAAGATTCAGTAAATAATAATGTCTCTTTGCTACGTGATGCATGGATCGGAACGCTAACCCATAGGTACGGACACTATATAATCGAAAATATATCGATGAATCGGTGCGGCCATCATATAGGATCGCGTCAGTGTGAGTACATCTTGTATGCGGTTTGTGTTTTCGTTGCGGTTGCTTTACATGCTATTTGTTGTGACGTTTGTTACAGTTTTTGTTGATTTTTTGTTTTGTTATTGGTGAAATTCCGAGAAAAACAAAAAAAAATCGTTGAACTCTCAAGCTCTGGAGTTATTGGTTCGTTTAATTTAACTAATTTAGTAATTAACAAAAAATATATTGAAAAATCAAAGATCAATCAAATAAAAATCGATTTGATAGCCCTTGTTAACTTTCTCAATACTAAAAAAAATCGATTATATTTCGTTAGTGTACATCACTGTAACTGTCAACTTTGAACTGCCACCCATATCATGATATCTCGGACAGCCTATAGGTGTCTAGTCTTTGTAGTGTTCTTAATACTCATTGAATTTTATTTCATTCCGACCGGCCAGTGTTTTGTTTTGAGACATTTTAAGCCAGGCGTATAAAGAGCTTTGTGCCTGCTTTTGTTGGATGTTTTTATAAAAATATTGGACAGGGGATCCACTTTACTCACTATCCGTAACAGCCGTAGGGAACGGTTTTTAATCTTGTGTGTCTCATTCATTTACATGGATAATTTTTCAAAACATTTTTGTTTGTTCTCATTACAGAGGAGGTTGTTATACAAATAGTAACGTCACAATTATACAAAATATAAGGTGCCTTTGGTTGATATAGCTAAATTCATACTGGAGACTTTGTAAGGGGTTCCAAGGCTCCATGAGCCTTTCTGTGAAAATCGCAAAAGATTTAGGTTTCCTATACTAATTGACTGTGTATCACCCTATAATACTAAAAATGCGAAAGTTCGTGTGTGTGTGTGTATGTTTGTTCCTCTTTCACGCTGAAATGGCTGGACGGATTTGGATGAAATTTATCATGGATATAGCTTATACCCTTACTTAACACAAAGGCTACTTTTTATCCCGGAAAAAAGCATGTCAAAAGCAAAAGCTAGTAGTTCATAAACAGGTTTAGCGGCACAAACAATATGTTTCGTTTTTTGCAATAGTTAAATATTTGGCCTGAACACTTACCTAGTCTTCGGTATGAATTTGGCTGCATAAACTAAAGTCACCTAACAGCATTAAAAAAAATTGTTACTCTTATATACAATTACATAAAAGGAGAGCAGCTCTTAGATCAGAGCGGCAGTTTTGGATTCCTAGTTCCGTTTTTTTAGGGTTCCGTACCTGCAGGGTGCCAACCGGAACCCAATTACTAAGCCTCCGCTGTCTGTCTGTCACAGGGGTCTACAGCTTCAACCGTAATAGGTAGCCAGTTGAAATTTTCACAAAATACGTGTTACTTAAACAATCTATGAGAACAGCAAAGATAAACTAACAACTTAAGAACTAAAAAACTAAATATCCTAAAAACTAAACCTAATTAGTGGTTGATGTTTTACCCGACGAAGTATTGTTAGTTCGAAACCTACATCAATTGGCTATGCTAAAGATTTGTACTGAATGCAACTATTTTCCAGTCCGACAGCTTCTAAGAAGTAACTCCCCAGTTTATATGAGTTATACGTGATCACACTGCCCCACAAGTGATGGTTTTTCCAAGTTTCCTAACGAAAGTCAGAGCTCGAGTGGAAACTCGACAACAATAGGGAAGTCTCATTGTCTCGCACTAACAGACTGACAGACGGAAATATGTATCTGTTCTGTATAGCTTTCCCTTTTTCTTTGAAATGGGAACCTTCGATACTTTCCTGCTCCGTTTGAAGTATTGTTGAGCCAGAAGTTAACATGGCGTCAACAAAACATCATAATTTCAAGATTGTTGACCTTTTGGACTTTTTTTTGTTATTTTCAAGATTTTTTGTGCTGTAATAGGGGTTTCTAGCTCGGTTTTACGCGAAAAGGTTTCTTTGGCTTAATATTTGGGTTATGATTTTGCTTGTCTTTCGGACGAGTGTCTTTCTACAAGGTGAAATTAAATTAACCGACCAAATTCATACTGGAGACTCGGTTAGTGATCAGAAACAAGCTTCAATTACCCTTTTGGTGAAAATATTTTTTTTTGCTTCCTTACTGCCTAGACTAGGAATTTTGTACTTAAACTAGTCCAACCAGTAAGAGAGCAAAAAATATATATTTTTCGAATTTGGCCAAAAGGATTCCTGAACCTAGTTTCTGAGCACTAATCGAGGCTCCAGTATGAATTTGGTCGGTTGATTAAATTTCATTCCATATAGTTTTATTCTTTATTGGCGATTCGTTATTTTCTTTCTTTTTATGATTTTAACTTTAAAAAGATATTTACGTCATTTTTCAGTCTAAGTTTCTGTCTAGACGCTATTTAACAGAGCCACGCTGTTGTCGAAAATTGGGAAAAAAATTACACGTAATAAGTATACCAGTTAGTATTTCTTATTTAATTTATATATATAAATATATGAGAAAACAAGATATTAATTATCCTAATATATTTCTTCAAAATTTTTCATCATCAGTGGAATAATAAAAACAATAAAATAGGTAACGTGACATAAGGAGAATTAATACCGTGTTTTTTAATATATTTATAAATAAAAATACTAACGACAAATAAGTTTAACAAAAAATGTATTTTATTCCATTATTTAATTTATGACACTTTTTGTACATTTATAAATTTTTATGTATTTCATGGCCTCTAATATTATTAAATATATCGTCACGACTTAAATCTCTGAGAGCGTGTCAGAAGTGTTTCCGTGTATGGACTATGAATGTGAAGTGAAAGTCAAGTGATTCGACGACGGTATATTTTGAAAAAACAATTTAAAATTTGTGCTAGGTGTTTAGTAATAGTAATTTATGAAACTGGTACATAAAAAGGTTATTAAAAACACGAGTGCCAGTTTTAAAAACGAGCCGTAGTTGAGTTTTTTAATAGTACACGAGTGTTTTAATACCTAGTTATGTATAGTTTCATACACTACTTTATCTAAACTCATGCCTAACAACCTGTTTTCATAATAATCTTGATAAAATTTGTCGTTGGCCATTTTTGATTTTTCTTGTAAAAGCTCGTTCTTAAAGTGTTCGTAATTTCCGTCGTTATTTCCAGAATGTCAGGTGGAATCAAATAATCATCACCATCACTGCTTTTAGTAATTTTAGGGCAAAATAATACTTTTGGTTTGACCCATAAAACCACAGTCAATAATAATTTCCACGTAAGCAATGGCGCCAAAATCCAACAGTCCACCGTTTAACAGTGTACTACGCGTTGCGGGCGCCAGCAGCCATAGACAATGCAGGCCGAATATATAATTAAATTGTGACCTCCTTTGTCACGCCGCAATATTATTTAGTACGTGCTAGAGAATATTATAAGATAACCTCATTGGTATTTGATATTAAACGTCAGACATGGCTGTTTGGGCTAAGTTCCCTTTGCCTTCCCAGTTAGTATCACATGTACTGTAATCTCAGAAAAAGATATTTTATAGCATTATGTTGCTCGGAGACCTATTAATAGTACAATTTCATTTTTTTAGAGACGTTCATGAAAAATATTTTTCATTATGCCAGTAGTTTTGAGTTCGTAATGAGGATTTTACGATATGAGGTTAGATAAAACATATTTTTAAACAGGTAACATCCACGTACCCGTAAATTGTGTACGTTGTACGCGTCATGCGTACACGAAGAGTGCCAAACGGGACCCTATTACTTCGCTATCTGTCTGTCTGTCTGTCCGTCCGTCTCTCACAGGGGTCTCCGGCTTCAACCAGTTGAATGTTCACAAAATACGTAGCTTCTATCACGATAAATAAAAAAAAAACTTAATGGGGTCCACAAATAATAAACATCGTGTTAACCATAGCGCCATCTGAGCTGACTTGTTTGACAGCTTGTCGATTTTTGTACAGAGGTTCATTGGTGAGTTGATAGATGGCGCTAAGAGTGCTTTTAAACCTTTTTGTATCATAATGTTTTTAGAATTACCCGTAAAATGTGGTGGTACGGAGCCCTTTGTGCGTGACTCCGACTCGCACTTGACCAAATTATTTTCTGTACAGGCGATTTTATTCTTCCACATCTTGGATCAATTTGGGCTCTTGGAATAATAATACCCTATCCATACATATTTTTTTTGCAATTCTAATCTTAATGTAGGAGTCAGAAATTTAAATACAGAATTAAAATTTTTCTTAATGGCCCTGTAAGTACGTATAGTATGTTCCACTGCTGGGCAAATGCTTTCCTATATGAGCCCAAAACTCTCAGCCCTAAGTAAACTTCTGCCCATCCCATTTGTATTTAGAAACCAATCTAATGAAAGCTTTTTCTTTAATTTCAGGATGCGGACATGGTGGAGAAACTGAATGAAAGCGGTGAACTCAGAAAAATGCTGAAACCATACAAGGTAGATAATTTCTTTTGTTAAGTGTTTTATCCATTTTCTTTTTCCGCGCTTACTTTAGCGCCTAATAAAGCCTCGCTTTTTGAGCCTAGCTAAAAATATGTATAATTCTCGAGCCTCAAACAAATTTGTGTGTACTCTCACAAACTGCATTTTTAGGGTTCCGTAGTCCGACGAGGAACCCTTATAGTTTCGCCATGTCCGTCTGTGCACGGCTTAGCGCAGAGAATATTAATACTAGAAAGCTGTAATTTGGCATGAATATAAATATTTATTACGTCGACAAAATAGTAAAAACAAAACCTGAAAAACTTTTTTTTTTAGGATACCTCTCATACACGTAAACTGGGGAAGAATTATTTTTTCTCGTCTATCCCATAGTGTGGGGTATCGTTGGATAGGCCGTTTAAAAAAATTGTGGGTGTGTGAAAACCATTTTTCGATTTAGAGATCCGTTGGCGAAATATTAAGCTTTAAAGTAAAAATTTTAGTTAGAGTGGAGCGTCCCCCCCCTGCTGGCTAAACGGTTGTTTATAGAAATGTTAAAAAATTCACAGAAGTAGTATATATAATGAATTTAAAAGGAAAACTATCGCAGCTAAGAAGGCTTTACAGATATATCCCCTATAATGTATGGGACCAGAAGTTTGGCGCGGTCTGTACTAGTAGACCAACTTATATGTACCGGGCAACTACGGAACCCTACATTGCGCGTGGCCCGACACACACTTGGCCGGTTTTAACTAAATAATAAAACGGCACGTTCCTTATAAAAGAGCTTTTAAAAAGGCATTAACATTTTCTAATGAAGATTAATCTGTTAGGGTTGTGCTTGTGTAGTATCTACAAGTAGAATAAATTAACTTGAGCTTGAGATCATTTTCTTTACTTAGTGTATGAAAATTGTTATCTTATCTATCTATACTAAAATAGTAATCCCACTAATCCCACTATAATATTATAAATGCGAAAGTTTGGATGGATGGATGGATGGATGTTTGTTACTCTTTCACGCCGTAACTACTGAACCGATTGGGCTGAAATTTTACATGAATGTAGTTATAGACCTGGAATAGGACATAGGCTACTTTTTATCCCATAAATCAGTTCCCATGGGATGAAAATGAGCTTTCGAATTTATATAGAAAAGTGATGTGTCACCCTTTCACGCCATGCTTACGAAACCGATTAGGCTGAAATTTTGCATAAATGTAGTTCTAGACTTTGAATAGGACAAAAACTACTTTTTCCCTTTGTTCTCATGAAAAAACTATAAAAGAGACACACAAAATGGGAAACAAAAGCGCATAACACACATTTCACCAGCTGTGTTTACTGTAGGTAACAGTCCGAATAATATTAACTGATTTTATAGGAGTACACAAAAACTTATAAAACGCTGTTGAAACCGCGCACAAAAGCTAGTAAATAGTAAAGATGTAAAAATGTCGTGCCCGTACAATGAATATTTTTTCAAAGTTTTAAATAAAATGGCTTATTAGTACTGTAGCCAAATATACAAATTTTTGAAATTTTGTATGTCTGTACTCCGTTTTTACTCAAACGGATTTGGTTCGGTTTTTTTATCATTGTAGTGACCCTGGTCAACGTACAAGCTATAAGGGTTATTCATAAAATAACGCCCAAGCCTAAAACGGGGCAAAAATTAAATAAACACGGGCGGAGCCGCGGGCAAAAGGCTAGTCTACCTATATAATTGCACTAACCTGCATAAAAATCTAAAGATGATCTGTAAGATATTAAGATAATGTTGCGGAAGCTGGAAACTGGCAATTGAAACAACCCTCAAGTCACGAACAGTTGCTCGTATGGACGAGTACTATCGCCATTTTCCGGCTTCCGAAACATCATCTTAACACCCCCTACATATTCTCAATACATTCTCAGAAAACTTCTTTTGTAATTTTCATGCACAATATGCTGCACATAATGCAATGTTAGTTTTTTCTATCGTGTAACATGTCGTTACGACATGAATCCCCGACGGGGTGTCAGAGGGGTTCCCAAGTGTGATTCTTGAAATGCAAGTCACAGTCCACACTTGGTATACCCGCTTTTCACCGATGGTTATTCTTGTAATGCCCTCTAATAATATTTAGAGATTCCCAAATGATTGATTTTGCCCTGAATCATATAATCCAAGAAGGTGTTCGTTATGAAACATACTTAAGCCGAAAAAACTGGCACGCAGGGTTCCGTAACATCACACAATATGGGTACGAAACCCTTAAAACAATACGGTAAATAACAAAAATAAGGCCCCAAAATGATAGCGCTTGACATACGATTCGGCACCCTCTTAGTACGGAACCCTGATTTTCATTCTTTTTTGTTTTACTCTAAACTATGTACTACAATCTGACTAAATTTGAAACTTGTATGTGCTACCGATTTGAAGATAGAGCTCGAAACAAAAAGATGACTGAAACGTTGAAATATTGCTGACCACTGTAACAGACGGAAAAACCGACAGCGGAGGCTCTGTAATAAGGGTCCCGTTTGGCACCCTTCGGATACGAAACCCTAATAAAAAGTATGAAACTTTGTTAACCAACCCTTCACTAACTGAAAATATTGTGAACGAACTGTAATTGTTCTATCATACCACAAAACACCTACATACATATTACAAGCCCTTTATTATTTTCTGCATTCACATAACAAAAAAAAAACTTTCAATAACAAAAAATGTAGCCGACTTAAAATGTAACAAGAGACATTCACTAAAAAGCTTAAAATAATTATAATACTGACCGATGGTATCAAAATAACACCTTTGCCGACTTCTTTCTTCCTGAAACATAATATGTTCTCTAGAAGTTACCAGAAGTCTACCAGCATCCTGGTATAAATTAATTGCCTTAATATCGAGTGACATGATGTCATTCACTTAGTAGTTTCACTGCTTATCTCTGAAGACCTTCATCGGATTGTAATAATAATAAAATTGTTTATTGCACAAGATAAAATGTATATACACTGGCGAGCTCCACCAGCTAATTATGGCCAAACATTAACTTACCTGGAAGTACACTCTTTATTCAAATCGGTTCAGAATTCAGAAATGGCGGACTTATGGAGGAGCATACCAAAAAATTCAAGAAAAAAATACTTTTGAACTGAGAACCTCCTTCTTTTATGAAGTCGGTTAAGAAAGGCATTTAACGTACATTGACCCGCAATTTCGTACCCTTTCTTTTCTTTTGTAGATATTATAAAGGGCTTAGGAGCAAAATAAACATTTGCAATGATTGATTGAGTTAATCAAATATAAAAAAAATATGATTTAAAGTCAGTTTCATTTTGTCTAATCTCGAAATCCATTACTGTAACATTAAACAGCATGGTTAATAGCTTAAGTAAGGGTTGAAAATTTTATAAGAAAATCTTGGATAGCGCAATTTTAACTTAGCAGTAAGAAGTTTTAGCGCATCAAAATATGCCCTTGAGTTTTTATATTAGTAACTATCCATTGCCCGCGGCTCCGCCCCCGTTTATTCGATTTTTGCCCCGTTTTTGGATTGGGCGTTATTTTATGAACAACACATACAGCCTATGTGTTGACCAGTGTCACTACAATGATAATAAAAATTAAAATCTGTATTAATACACCTTTTACTCTAAAATAGCAAAAGTCGTAATGACTGTTCATTAATTAAATGTATTACCTTCTTTATCGGTTCCGGCAGAATATCAGTGTTGCAATAACCATTTTTGTGGCAAATGCTGAGTCGGAGCCGTTTTGTTGTTGTGATATGGGCACATTTTGTACGTACCTTATTTTGTAAAACATTATTGTTCTGTGTTCTTTAATATGTTTATTATTGTTCCGTGTGCTGTAATGTTGAATTGTGTGTACATGTTACAATAGCTAATAAACGATTTATCTATCTATCTTATTGACATTCCACAAGTCGATAGCAGTTGATAAAGACTTGTAGTTTGATAATGGTGCGCTTAGTGTGGTTGGCTGTCTCAAAGCCATAAAGTCGCAAATTTTAAATTTCCGATGAAGATTCTTAGCTTTACTCTGTGGGACAGCTGACTGGGCTTTCACGGGGCGGTAAAAACCAAAAAACACCTTTGGCTTTGGTGATTCAGTATGACGCTGAAAATTGGCTTCTCCGTCATTTGATATTGTGCAGCTAAGATAAGTAAAGCTAGACACATCGGAAGTGTCTGTAGTATCGAGTTTTATAAACACCTCTTATAGCTTATACAGGGTGTAATCGTTAAGTGTGACCAGGCAATTATTCCGTAACTATTACAGATAAAAAAATGTTAACTGATATTGAAAGTACGTTACCTAATCAGTAAAAGAACATTATTAACTTTTTTAAATCAAACGGGAAGTATCCAAAATTTTGACATTAAACACTCCCATACATTTAGTATGCGATTAGTAGAAAGGTTTTAGTTTCCATACTTTAAAATGTTATTTTAGCTTAGTACTAATATTAAAGGAAACTGTTTATTAACTCAACAAAGCAATAAAACTATATTTTAATTGAATAATATTTATTTCTCAGTAAGTACAAAATTTTGTATTCAAAGCCAGATGTTCAAAGTGTGTTGCTTTTCATCACCCAGTTCAAATTAATGCGATGTTGAAGCAAGGCTTATTACTAATTAGAAGTGGTGAGATAAAATGAATCTACACGCGTTTATACTTGAAAATCATTATTATCATATCACACGTAATCATTAAATGGGATTAAGTTAATTTAATTATGGGATTAACTAGACCACTTAAAATAAAGAAACTAAAACCGGTCCACTAATCTCATACTAAATGTACGGGAGTCTTTTGATGTCATAATTTGGGATACTTTTCGTTTGATTGTCAAACGTACTTTCGATATCAGTTCAAAATTTTTTGACATCTATAATAGTTACGGAATAATCGGCTGGTCACACTTAACGATTACACGCTGTATATGTTAACCATGATGGCACGAACACATGCGAATTAATAAACCGCATCCAAATCCCTTCAGCATTTATTCAATCTTTGCCCTGTTTAGATCCTAAAAAAACCCCACCTCGACTTTGTCTTTCGGTGCGAGTGCGGTCAGAAAAGCTGATTTTTTTATTTTACATGTAGCGATTTTAAAAGTTTATTTAAAATTATAATGCGTTTTTTCAATAAACTTTCGTCACGTCACGCTATAAAATAAACTATGACTGAAGTACTAGCACTTAGCACTGAGGTGGTAGAGCTGATGCCGGGCTCGACTGTGGAGGTACCACCATCTTACTCGGAAATCCTCCCGAAGTTATTCGGGGGAGAGTAAGAGAACAGCTCTTAGCCAAAACCAGGCGGCCCACCATTGCCTGGGACCGATGGATGGCGGTATATCCATCCACAATTGTCGGGCCTTATATAAAACAGACTGGTGACGGGCAGCGCCGTCACTGTTGCAAGGGCTTCGGTACCGCGCTCACCAACCCGCCTGCCCAGCGTGTGTTAGTATGGGCATTTCTTCCAGGAGGACCGCCAAGAGTGGTGAGATCCTGGAAAGGCCTATGTCCAGCAGTGGACGAAACAGGCTGATGGATGGAAGCACTAAGCCATAATGGAACATACATACAGACAAACTGGCAGAAAGACAAAAACTAAAAAAAAATTTTTTGGCGTCAGTGCAATTCCATAACCCATTATTTTTAAAATTTCGCAATAATATTCAATGTACAGTGGAGCCCACATCAAGCTGAACATTTTCAGTATAAGCTGACCTCTCATTGTATAGGCTTCCCGTACAATGAGAGGTCAGCTTATATTCAATGTGCATAGCTTGATGCGGGCTCCACTGTACATACGGACACGACTTTTTACTACTTTATTAGTTATTAATCAGTTTTAGTATATTTTCCAATATTTTTTCATGTTATGTGACCTTTAAATGGCTCGAGTTATGCAACAGAAAGACAAGAACACTGAGACTTTGATATCTGTTTTCAAACAGAAAAAAACCTATCCTAACCATTATTCTTACGTCATTGTCGTAAACATTGGACCTTAGTCCTGACCACTTAACGAGTCTCCAGTATGAATTTGGCTTTATGAACGAAAGATAAAAAGTTACGGAATTTTCTTCCCCTTTTATGACGTCACAAAGTAGAAACACGCGGTCTTACTTCGCTCGTTGGATTAAAGGCCGTACGTTTTCATTTGTCTCCATAACGCACTGTACAAAGAACCGTAGCGTGTTCCTCTGAAAATCATATATGTTATTAAGTAACAGGAGACGATTTTGTAAAACGTAATTGCAAGGTGCTGAAAAACATTTACGCTTTATTCTATCCCGGAATAAATCAAAATTTATTCTAGCAATTTTTTTAAAGCTTTCAAATCCCTTAAAAAATTAAACTAAGTGCCGGTCTTTTTAGTCTCGGATCCATCCATCCATCCATCAGCCTGTTTCGTCCACTGCTAGACATAGGCCTTTCCAGGAGTTTACCACTCTTGGCGGTCCTCCTGGAAGAAATGCCCATACTCACACACGCTGGGCAGGCGGGTTGGTGAGCGCGGTGCCGAAACCCTTGCACTAGTGACGCCGCTGCCCGTCACCAGTCTGATTTATATAAGGCCCGGCAATTGGGGATGGATATACCGCCATCCATCGGTCCCAGGCAATGGTGGGCCGCCTGGTTTTTTGCCTGAGAGCTGTCCTCTTACTCTCCCCCGAATAACTTCGGGAGGATTTCCGAGTAAGATGGTGGTAGTCTCGGATAAGCACTTTTAATTTGAAAATGGAACGCAATTTTTATGAAGTATCGAAAGGATGGACTATCTGGCAGCTAATGCATACAACGGATCGACAAGAAATTTCTTTGGGCGGAGCCACTGTCCACCATCATCATGCGATATCTCCTTCTGAGGAGAACTAAGCCAGTTGCAGGAGGAGGGGACAGCTGAACTAGACTAGTTCGCTAGACCCTCAAGTTATATAAACTGTGTGCTCACACTTTTAGGGTTCCGTACCCGAAGGGTGCCATACTATACATGTATTTATTTTTTATCTCCAAAAATAAAGAATAGGGGGCCATCAAATTTGTCAGTTTTAGACAATTTTTGTTACGGGGTCTATCTCAAAAACAAAGCTAATCGTAAATTTGGAATTTCCTATATATTATGTGCCATACACTGTATTTAAACAACAACTACTGAAGACGCCAATTTTAAATATAGGTTTAGAGTTACGTACCTGAATACTCGACCAACTTCATTTTGCAGTATTGTTTCATACATTTTCTAGATACTGTTAAGTTTGTAATTTTTATTCAAATCATATGAGTCTATTAACTTATTTAAATGGTATTGGAACCTTCAAGGCTTGAGACCTACTCGCACTTGACCGGTTTTTATATTCTTCTTTTTCATTCAGACTTTCCACATTTGGATTACTCTATCAGCTTATCACCATACAGTCTTCATCATCAAGAAACCTTACTCTTATCATGCACTCTTTCATTCGGCCATCCTGCATCATATATGATGGTTTTTAATTATACGGTCTAAAAACGGCAGTAAGAAACGCCGCGTTTTAATAATCTGTGCGTGATCGTCTTTAATTTTCGCCCAGTCTCTTTTTATTCCGATTTGCAAAGAGAGCCGGCGGCGGTCGTGCTCATTTAGGGACATTCGCTTTGTACGGATACGTTCAGAAAATGAACGTTTCTATAACATTTCTCATCTTTAATACAATATTCATGCGAAAATGTTCCATTTCCTGTTTTAATGGTAAAGTTTTGAAGTTTTGAGCGAGAAATATACTTTTGCGCTTTCAGTTCATGTTTTAAACTTCTTAGTTTGTCAGTAAAATATTATTTCATTGCCACGCCAACAAAGGGGTAATATATTTTCTTTATTTTGGAACTGGGAATTAAGTGGGGGGGAGGGGGGGGGGGCACGAATCGACAGCAAGCTTTATTTTTTTATTAGAAATAAGTTTTTGCTAATAATATCTCGGAAACCATAACCAACAATAAGGTCCCTTTTCATAGATAACATCACTAATATAGGGTGAAATTTAATCAACCGACCAAATTCATACTAGAGACTCGGTTGGTGATCAAGAACTAGGTTCAATAATCCTTTTGGCCAATTTCGAAAAATATTTTTTTTTGCTCCCGTACTGGTTGGACTAGTTTAAGTACAATTCCTAGAGCAGGTTCTACAGGAAAAAAAAAATTATTTTAGAATTTCACCTGGAGGGTCATTAAACCTTGTTCCTGATGACTAACCGAGTCTCCAGTATGAATTTGGTCGGTTGATTTAATTTCACCTATTATATGAAGACAATGAACAAAACTGAAAAAAAACCTCGATGACGTAATTATAAGAAAAATGGATAATGAAATGAAAAGTCATTACAAGTTAACAAATAACAAACCCGCGAAGTACTATTACACCATCGCTTACAAAATGCTATTACCAGTGTAACTACTTCACTGATCTTTTTCTTAGTAGGTAGGCATCTATCACGGTTCTTTGGACACAAACAACAACTAACCGGGCCTCAACAGCTTTTTCAAGACACGAATACTTTTTGCACAGTTTAAAAATCCAACAGTTGTCTAACAAAAGCGCTCAGACAGAAAAATTGTGCGGGGCCTTCGGGGCGAGACGCGGGAGGTAAGCCACCGAGCTACATACAATTTTCGAACAAGCCGTTCTGAGTCTCGCCACGCAAGCCCCGCACAACTGCTCCGTCTCTGTTGATGAATTTTTAAACTGTGTTTTTTGTGCCCCAAAGAGACCTGGACTATATGATAAGTGGTCCGAATTCCAGCCACGGCTTGTGAAACAAGGATAACAAAGTCATCAAACAGATCGAAAATGGAGAAGATAGGGCAAATAAAAATAAAATTATAGACTTTGGATGATTTTGTTGCAGTTATCAAGATACCACTGGTATTTAAAAAAAAAAACTTGTTTTTATACCGTTTATGAAGTTATTTTGTTTAAACCTCGTCAATTGATTCATTTATTTAAGGGGGGTAACTTATTACCTCGGTAAAAAATGCACATCATAATATTTATTGCATACTTTTGAATAAAAAGTATGCAATTAATGTGTTATAAGGCAACTTACAGAAATAGTTTAGTAATAATAAAGTCTTCACAAAAAAATACGTACTTTAATGTATTACATTTTGTTTGCATTACATTAACAAACTTAAAAGCGTGTTTACAGTTGTAATATAATGCAGCTACAATGTAACGCATAAAATTGAATAATTTTCATGTGATCACCTATTAACAAGCAGTTTGCGCGAATTGCTATAAAACGCATCCATTGCAGACATTTTATTAAGGAAAACAATATTATGATGTGCATTTTGTACCGAGATCCTCCGTTACCACCTTCATGTGAATAAAATCTTTTCTAACCCTCTGTTTCATCCCAATTAGACCTCTTATTGATTTTCTCTCCAGTATCGATTAAACTTGTTTTTTTTTATAAAAATTTCGTTGAATAATGTTTTGTGATTTTGAAAAAACCGTGTTTTAGTTTAACTAGAAGCCGAGTTTCTTAATGCTTCACTGCAAAAACATTGGTATTTTTTGGAATCCTGTAACTTCGCTCAATAAGAAAGTATAGTTTGATAAAATTGCATAATATTTTGGGGACCTTTTTCTAAGATACTACTAAACAGAAACACGATTTAAACGCTTTCACTCGATAGAAATAAATATTGAAATTAGTTATTTAAGGCCAGCCATCACACGCAAATCTCAATACAAAACAAACGCAAACAACATTGCAAGGTGTCGATGGAATATGTTTATAATACTTTAGCACAAACCACATCCTAGGCAAACTCCATTAACATTTGTTCTATGCTAAATTAGAATCGGTATTTTTTACGAAAAGTGCAGCTGAATGGGTTTTTATTGTTTGATAAAATCAAAAAGTCACCAGCGAAATGAAATAGCATTACATTTGGTCACACCCACAACTAAGTTGCTGCGCTTATTACAGCCATCCTTAAACACAGCTTTTCTCCTCATTTGACGAATAGGAATCGTGTAGAGTACGTAAACATTGTGATATTAGATTTTGGTTGCCGGAAATCTTGCTAGCATATTAATTATACAAAAAAAAATTTTTTTGCCCTTCGCCCTGAATCCGTCCCTCTCGCACTGCGCGTTTTTTCTCTCTGAGTGACAGTAAACGTTCAAAAAATTTACATAATACCTTTACAAAAACTGAGTTTTTCGAGAGCGCGTTATACATATAGCATTTGCCGTAACAACCATGGCTCACAGAGCGCTATTCGAAACAATACTAAAACACGTCGTAGAGTTCAGTTCTAACTTCTACTTGATACAAAATAAGCTGCTAAATCTCAAATCACCAATGCCCATTAAGGGCACTTTATTCGCCCTAACTCCCATATTAGCGCAGTTCGCTGATAATATCCTTATTTATAGGTACTTGCTTATTATTTATTCTTTTTTAACACATCCCATACAATGTCCATGACTTGAACCTAAAACATTTATCAAAATCAAATACATACAAAAGCTACAAGCGTATTGAGTCCTGGATTTTACACATATTTTCATGACTGTTTATGTACCGTAATGTCTTAGAAGGGATACAACAAATCAAATAATTTTAGATTCATAGCATAGTATATTTTATACTATTCAAAAACATTTTTGTTTTATTTCGATTTTTGGGATATTGAAATCATAGGAATAACCAAAACCATTCTCGAGTTTTTTCAAAACATGAATGTTGTCTTGCCTCTCACACCGTGTTCGGTTAGTTCCGTACGAGCTCGGGAAAGAACGTTCGGGCCAACCAATAACAGTTAGTCAGTGCTCTATAATCCGAACTTGAATGTAGAATGAAATAGCAAGCATAGCTACCCCGTGCGCGACTGACTTCAAGCCGCCGACTACAGCTGTACTCGTATGTACAAAACAAATAAGCTTAACCAGCATCCCAAGCATTTGTCTGCTAAAGCGTACGCCTTTTGTAACTCAGTTTAATTCAAAGTCTCTTCTTTCCTCTTGTCATGTGAATTGCGATGCTTCAGTTTTTAAGTATAGTATAATCATACTGAATTGACCACTCAAGATTAAAACAACATAATTAGCCTATAATTACGGATAGTATATAGGTAATATATCTAATTTTTATCCACCTTCAAATACGCGTCTACAAATTTTTTACACCTAAAACATACTTATAATTTATTATAATATAATATTTTTATCTACTCAAATTCTACAACAAGGTAATAACAATATCAAAAATGGTTTGACAAGTAACTACGTTGTTTGTCAGTATGACAAAAGCCAACTGTCGCGTTTAACAGCCTTGCATCGGAGCCGCGAATCGTGCAACCGCTGCAAAGAGTTATAAACTACGAATGAGAATTCTCTAGAAGAGTAACTCTCCTACAATTACCGCTTCGATTTTGGTTCTCTCGTAAACTTACTCCAATAACAACGATACACTCACACACTCACATAGATAAAGCTTACACGCGATTGGTTGTGTCGTCACCAGCGCGGCGTTCTGTCATCATGGCGGCCACAGCAGCAAACTAGCAGCGAGCATCAGACGATGAGTTGAAAATGTTTATTTTCTTACCTATGAATTGTAATGCCAGTATTTTTCATATCCGTATGGCTTCTACATCACTTCACGACATACGTAGTCATATTTGTAAAATCAATTGGCGCAAAAATACAATAATATGCAGAATCGAAACTTTTCGCGGCACAAACACACGACTCAAGATGTTATGACGAAATGGCGTGCCGCGCGGTACTTATTTTGTGCCCCGCCCTCTATTTAGTGGAACCATTTTTTGGGCTTAGTTACGCTTCATGAGAATTCTTATTCGTAGGTTATAAACGACCATTTCACATGACGTTGACAAATAATTTCCACCATTGCTCTGTGCAGCGTATAGGCTATCTGTCATTTTTACGTATGTATGGCCGTTTAACATACATCCACCGCTACAACCCGTTGCAGAAATCATCGCTGCTTCGATGCAGGGTTGTTAAACGCGACAAATATTATAAGTAATTATAAACACCGCGTTTCTGCAACTTTCTTGTTCTCTTGATTGACTCAATTTATTACAGCACCGCTTAGATAACCAAACACAAACAGCGACGAATATTTTTGCTTTTGGTTTTGGGTAGGCAAAGAGATCTCTGTCATGCAGCCTCCAATGCTCCCACAGAACACTCAATAGGGTCCGTAACTTACCAAAAATTAGGGTGACAACTAAGACCCTTGCCTAAGTCTAAAGCACCAAATAAATAAAATAAAATGAAAAGGCATCCAGCGCTTTCCTTTAAAATTTTTCATGAAATTTTATTTGTAGGATGGACGTAGTTACAGTATATAGGTAGTGTCCAACTGTGATATAATCAACCTTAGGATACTCGTGCTACCTATTACGAAACTCAGCTTTGCTTCGTAAACTTCGCTTCGTAAAAAAGCACTCGTGTCCCAATTACCCTCATTATGTCACAGTTGCACAAAATGCTATTGACTTCAACAGAGTATTATGATAACAATAGATTTTTTACAAAACTACGCTTTATATACGGCGCGTCTTTATGGATTATAATTTTCTTTGAATTGTGTTGTTATAGGTTATACCTGTAGCTAGTCTAGCATAACAAACCATATCGAGCTCGATAGCGTTGGATACAGAGCTCTAGGTCTTACTCTGTTGATCTACTTAGAGAGGGACAGACAGTGTATATCGAATTGTCAAAGCTCGATATGGTCTACTATGCTAGGTACCCTGGTGACCTTGACAGACGATTTAAAAGCGAAAAAATAAAAATATATATGTATGACAAACAAACTGCATAATATCGGGAATGTAGTGCATTGATTAGAATTTAAAATTTTTATCAAAATCTTTAACAAAATAAATGCCAAACCTAGGTCCAATTTAAAATGACTATCCAGTTTAATTAATTATAGATTAAATAAATCAAATTGAAACTTAGTAAAATTGAAGATATTACAACAAAAAATTATTTTCCTTGATTATTTTTGAAGAAATTTCGTTCTGATAATTGTAATTAATTATTTAGGTATATTTTAGCGTGTTCGCAACTTGATTCCTCGTCGAGCGACGGAGAGATCAATACGGGACGAGTCGTGCGAGTGAGTGAGACGCACGTACCCGGGGTCACCAGCAGTAGTGCTCGCCTTAAATAAAAGGATTGACAATAATATTGTAAAATTCGATAACACTGGTCTACAGTGGTTTTGTTGCCCCAGATATGAAAATGATTTTAGGTCCATTTATGCACACAATTCATGAAACTATCAATGATTTTGTTAGATTTGCTCTGATTTTTTTTTAAATCTTTATTTTCATTTTACATTACAAAAATCAAAAAACGAGAAATAAAATAACAGATATATTTATAATGTCAGTAATATTTTGAGAAATTAGGATACATCGAAGTAAATAAAGAGGAAAATGTCGAAAATATATTTTATATTTCCATAAAACGCCTTTTATGAGCTTTTCTTTTATAATTTTTCGAGGGACAATCTCTTTTCAAAGACCAGCAGTAAAATTGTTCAAAATATAAGATATGCAAAAATCATGAAAATACAAGCACATTGAGAACTTTCATGAATATATTCGTAACCTGGGCACTTGAAAACTTAAATTTTTAAATTTGCGATGATATCCAGGGCAACAAAACAAAACTTTTTATTTGTAGAGCTGTGTAATCATAGGTAATATATATGAACTCTATATATATATATAGGTATGTAATATATATGTCACTATATATGTACTCGATATATTTCCGCCCATGCTATGGGGCCGTCATCGGTCGAATGGAAGGAAATATTTACAAATAAGTATAAAATAAGAATGTTAAAGTGACACCTTTGAACAAATTTGTAAAGTTTCTCTTAATAAATATGTAAATCTATGGAATAAGCTGCTACATGGCGTTGGTAATTTTATTTACTGCTCTTCTTCTTAATTTTTATGCACAATACGAGTATGTTGGTGATGACGGTGGCTTGTGGTGCGATGTGGTCGTTATTATTACTTGAACTTTTGAGCAGCCTAGTTTGTGGAGTCCAGCCTAGAGATGAAAGCTCCATTTCTTACTTTACCTTATTCATGTAAGTTACGGTCAGAAATGGTAAGTTACCGTCAGAAAAAATAAATTACCGTAAGAAACGCAGTTAACGTGAGCGTGATAAAGGTGTTATATTTTATGACAAAAATCAAATTAATACCCACTATTAGGCAAGGTTTTGCTGGAACTATCCTCTCTTATTCTATAGTAGTGTTTTTAATTTTGTCTATCTCGCTCATGGCCATTATAAAGGTTAGGATAATGGGGAAGGGGCGGCGCTAAATATATTACATTTCCAATATTAATCGTAAAATTAAATGTTGATACTGTTTTGGACTCGTGTACTGTGAAAAGTTATTAATTAAATTTTTAAAGCTCCGAAATTAACTAACCTCTCTGACAGCGTCATGCATAAAATTTGTGCTAATGGCTATTGTTTATATTGCTTATGTTTGCCGCCTAGCTCCAACTTCTTTGCGTTCTATTTTCACCTTATTTGTCAGCGACGTTCCTAACTATACCTTACTGTAATTTAAAGGTAAACTACCATTTCTGACGGTCAGATTATGTATCATTGAGTCAGTTGATAACTGGTTGCCAAAAGTCAAAAACATAGATATACTATCCTATTCCGATTATCTAAGGATATGTTCGTGCTTAAACTGACGTCACAGTTCGAGAACAGTTCAGTCACTGAAGACAATTTTAAAAGTTCAGTTTTTATCTATATTTTTAGTTTTAGCAACCAGATGCCAACCGACACTAAGTTACATAAGGCCTGCAGGTCCGTAATGGGCACCAAGTTATCAGATACGACGACGTTTCCCAGCTTCTCAGGTCAGTCAGTGGTGGCGTGAATGATTTAAGGGTCCGTATAAGGCTAGATACCCAACTTCAAATTAGCATATCAGGCTGTGTAACTTGGTTAATCGGTATAGTAAAAATAATATACCTATAGATATTTAAGTTCACTTCATAGAAAAAAATTACGAAGTACCTCTAAATTTAATGTTTTTCGAGTGTTAAAGGACCTTCCTTAAATCACACAGCCTTGAATTTTTTATTAAAAATAAGTTAACAAATGACATCGTCAGCTGGTCTTAGAATATTTTAAAAATTGCACCTAGAAGCCGAGTTCTTAAATAAAAACGCACATTTTTATGGGCGCGTGTTTCTTGATAGTCGTAACAGCCACGCTTACTAAAAGGAAACGTCGTAGAAATCAGTTCTGATTGATGCAAAATGAGGTGCTCAATCTGACCTTATATGCAGCCTTAATGATTGTAATTAAGCTTTATTCAATACAAAAACTTGATAAACTGGCGACATTAATAGTTTTTATCTAACCTCATATCGTAAAATCCTCAATACGAACTCACAACTACTGGCATAATGAAAAATATTTTTATGAACGTCTCTAAAAAAATTGAAAATTTTTATTATAGTATAGGTCTCCGAACCACATAATGCTATAATATTACAGTACATGTGATACTAACTAGGAAGGCAAAGAGAACTTAGCCCAAACAGCCATGTCTGAGGTTTAATATCAAATACTAATGAGGTTTTTATATAATGTTCTCCAATACTTGCAAAATAGTAACGAGGTTACAGTTCAAATTTATTTTCGGCCAGGTATTGTCTATGGCTTACGGTGCGTTGAAATCGGTCTGTCAATGGATGAACTGTTTATTGTAAATTTTTTCTATTTTGGTTTTATGGGTCAAAATAATTATTTTGCCCTAAAATTACTGACAGCAGGGATGGTGATGAATGATATTTGACTCCACCTGATATTCTGGAAATAACGACGGAAAATACGAACACTTTCAGAACAAGCTTTTACAAGAATAATCAAAAATGGCTGACGACTAATTTACAGAAATTATGAAAACAGGTTAGTAGGTATGAGTTTAGATAAAGTAGTGTATGAAACTATACATAACAAGGTATTAAAACACTCGTGTTTTTAATAACCTTTTTATGTACCTACCAGTTTCATAAACTACTATTTTATATTTGTTATGTATGATCAATAATAAATATTTTGGTACATTATGTGTCAACAAAATATGTCTCGTGTATTGGCAGTTTTTTTCAACAATGTTATTGAATTAGAATAAAAGATTCAGTTCTTTGAAGTTGACAATTTGATTACTTTTTTGTAAAGAGGTGTGGTAGATTGATCACTACAAAAAACTAACGTAGTATTTGTAAATGTGATACATTATCCGTCATTAAAAAGACTGTCCCATTTTTTTAATTTAGAATCCTTCAAATAAATAATATTCTGGAGTATCAAAACTGCATTTTTGCAATTTAACAGCACAGTGCAGTGACTATAGTTAATACGCCCGTGTATAAAGAAGAAATAATATATCACCGCAAGCCAACGCAGTTCTTATTTCGCCTAAATAAAGGTTATTATTCAACAGAAAGGTACAACTTTCTGTAGCCCACTGTACACTTTCTCGACAGACGGAAGTTGTGCTTCCTTTGTTGTCGCGTGGATAGACACACAGACAAGTGGACAGTTCTATTATTAGTTGCTTCATTATTTTCGCTAAGCTTACATTTTAATGCTTGGTTAAGTTATGTCATAAATTATCGGTTAAGGTGGATGCGACAAGTCTCGTTCCCAAACGCACAAGTTATGATTGTTTTTCTTACTTTTTAAATAAAACTTATTAAATAAACGTAATTTATGTCAATACCGACCATAGTTTAAGGCGATATGTAAATGATATGTATGCTTTTTTCTGTGTATTTCATGAAGTAAACGGAAAATTGTAATGCATTTTTGGTATATGCATTTTGACTATATAATCTAGGGTTTTGATTTTGGAAAACATGGTTGGTTAAATTTTCCTCGATGGAAATAATTAATGAAATGTGGTCTTCAAACACATTTTTTCTCCTCGTTTGACGGATAGGGATCATGCATAGAACTCAAACATATTTTATTAGGTGGGTTTTAACAATATCCAGATATTTGATTTTGGAAGTTTTAGTTTTTTATATAAAATTTAAAAAACTTGCTTTTTTCTCTTTTGCGCTTAAGTCGCCCCTCTCGCACTGCGCGGTTTTTCGCTTGGAGTGAGAGTGAAAAAATAAAATTTACAATAATGCTCATTAGACTTTTCTAACAAATTTGTGTTATTTTATGCATAGCATTGTAAAGTACTAGTCGCATTAAGCCAGTTTTTAGGGGTCCATACCTGAGGGGTGCCGAACGGGACCATTTTACGGGTTCGTCCGCCTGTCATAGGGGTCTATAGCCTCAACCGTATTAGGTAAAAAGTTGAAATTTTCACAGAATACGTGTTACTATAGCCTCCACCACGGTAAATAATAAAACATTTTTAAAATATATTTAGGGGTGTCCCCATACACAAAACCATGAAAAAGTTTATTTATTTATTTACTATTTAAACATTATTGGTTTTTCCTCTTACTTAACAACAAATACCTAAATGAAATTATAGTTCCGTAAGCAGACATTGCCAAATTTTTTGTCAGGCGCTAACATTTTAGTGCCTTGTTTTTTGTAGCCTTGATGTTGCATTTGCATGTATGTTGTTATTTACCATAATGTTTTTAGGGTTCCGTACGCATATTGTGGGGTGGTACGGAACTCTTTGTGTGCGAGTCTGACTCACACTTGGCCATTTTTTTTTATGCTGGTGTTTTTGTTCGACGAAGTACAAGTGTTATCAAAGGGGTTATCCCGATTTAGCTGTGATAGTTTTCCTTTTAAATTCGTTATATATACTACTTCTGTGAATTTTTCACATTTCTATAAACAACCGTTTAGCCAGCAAAGGGAGGGGGGGACGCTTCACTCTAACTAAAGTTTTCACTTTAAAGCTTAATATTTCACCAACGGATCCCTAAATCGAAAAATGGTATTCACACACCCACAATGTTTTTAAACGACCTATCCAACGATACCCCACACTATGGGGTAGACGAGAAAAAAAAATCATCCCCAGTTTACTTGTATGAGAGGTACGTTAAAAAATTTTTTTTTCTAAATAATATTTTACCGTTTTGTCGGCGTAATTTATATACCAAATTACAGCATTCTAGTATTAATAGTCTCTGCGCTAAGCCGCGGATAGACGAACAGACGGACATGGCGAAACTATAAGGTTCGGACTTCGGAACCCTAAAAACATCTCGAAACCGCGAGTTTTCTGAGCGGCTCGCTTCCGCTGAGCAGGATGAACACGTGTAAAATGAAAGCGTTGGAGCAGGACAGATTTCTTTGGATAACCTCGCCTTAACAGCATCTCGTTTCTTTGTTTCCAGAGTCCAGACGCCTGCAACACCTGTCAAACCTGCGGAGGGTTCCGTCTGTTACCGTGCCGCATCTGCAACGGCTCCAAGAAGAGCCTGCACAGGAACCATTTCACTGCTGAGTTCGTCGCCCTCAAGTGTATGAACTGTGATGAAGTAGGATTAGTTAGGTGCGATGCTTGCTGCTGAAACTATCAATATTATTGATCGGGGAGTAATTATTGACAGTTTGGATAAAAATGGCGGATTTGTATAGGCGACGCGGAGTAGGGAAACTATTTGTTTAGCGAGTGGTCACGCTCTGTGTTGCGCCGACTATAGTTATGTCATTTTCTTTATACCGTCGTGTCATGACTTTTGACCTTAGACCATATAACACGGGACTAGGCAAGCGCACTTATCCCCCTCTGCCGAAGTACATGAACAATGTTCATGTAAGTTTACTTGTGTGCGCGTTTTGTGTTTGTGTTGCAGCTTTAGACTTAGTGTGACATATCAATGTTTCGCAGGAGTGTGCGTGAATGAGTAAATGTGTGATGTGCGTGTTTACCTCCCCTCCCGCGGAAAACGGCAGAATAATTTCAGTACTAAGAGTCGCGCTTTACCAGGTCCCGTGTTGGATGGTCTAAGCTTTTGACGCATGAATCTATTTAAAATTAAACGTGGCACCTTAAAGTCCTAAGTGATGTATTTAAATGTCATAGGATAGATAAGAAAACGGCATAATTATAGTAAGTGATTTCAGCAGCGTGAAATTTAGAAGATTATGAACAGTATCCAAAAGGTGGCACATCGGAAAAAAACGTAAACGCAATGTCTGATTTTCGCTCTTTCCGAAGTGCCATAAATATCTCTTGTTGAATACTGTAATTTTACAATTCTTGATGTTATTGAAAGCCTGAGAAAAAGGTAAAATAATGGCGGTAAATATTTAGGTTAATTTAATTTAAGTCATTCCTTAAAATTTGTCGCTTTTTTTGGTTAAAAAGTCAACAAATATCTGAAAAGTCGGTAGACGAAACACAAACTTCTCAAAAGAGTCGAGAATTTCTTATTTTTATATTTTTTGTACTAAAAGTCGTAAATATTATTATGGGTATATTTAAAATTTATACACAACAAAATATCTTACATTTTAAGTGAAATCGGTATGCTAAACTTAAAACCATAAATAATCATAAACTTTGGAACTTCATTAAAATTAATAATATACGTAAACGTTAAAAGTTTGGGAAATGCTGTTTACTTTTTAGTAGATTTTCCCATTTAATAATAATACGTTTTGACACAGTTTCAGTTGAACCCAAGGATTTTAAAACACGGTCAGTAAAATATAACATACTTTGTACTTTTTAGAAGTATTTTAAGTATTCTTTTTAATTTTCGTTAATCTTTTTATTTTTAAGAAATGTGCTCAACATATTTTTATATTTTGTTTTACAAGACCTCCTCAATTTGTACAAATAATTGTTTGGCATAATATTATTATTAAAGTGGAGTCATCCATTGATCTATGACGTTAAAATGCCTACCAAGTTACGTAAATAATATGTGTAAATGTCAACAAAACAATACAGTACTTCATTGTTGCTGGCGACGAATAGTGATGTGATGTACTACATGATTATTGGGTTATTTTTATTGATAAGTTATAGGCTGTCCGAGCTATCATGATATGGGTGACAGTTCGTAATTTTCCGTTTCACCTATACTACTCACACCATACTACATACACCCAGGTGCAAAAGAAAATATTAGGTTTTAGAAACAATGTATATCATTACTGCAAAAATACAATAAATTATTTATCTATAAATCGAAAGAATAATCACAGTGTATTCGTTAAATTTAACAAAAAAAGATTCAGAAAAGAATAATGTCTTTTTGCTACTTGATGCGTGGATCGGAACGTTAACCCATAGGGACTGACACTACATAATCGAAAATACATCGATGAATCGGTGCGGCCATCATATAGGATCGCGTCAGTATGAGTGCATCTTGTATGCGGTTTGTGTTTTCGTTGCGGTTGCTTTACGTGCTATTTGTTTTGACGTTCGTTACAGTTTTTGTTGATTTTTGTTTTGTTATTGTTGTTTGTTTTTGGTAAAAAGCAAAGAAAAACAAAAAAAAACTTTGAGCTCTCAAGCTTCGTTTAATTTAATTAATTTCGAAATTAACAAAAAGTACTTTGGATAATCAAAGAGCAATCAAATAAAAAAACGATTTGATAGCCCTTGTGAACGTTCTCGATACTTTAAAAAATCGATTCTATTTCGTTAGGGCACATAACTATAACTGCTGATTTTGAACTGCCACCCATATCATGATAAATCGAACATACTATAGTGAATATAGAGACTTCATAGCAAAAATTCTTATCTTTTTAAAACCGAATGGATCAACCAATTGGGGAATGATAGTGACAGAATTTTCATAAATATATAAAGGGTTCTATCCACTCACTATAACTATTAATCGTACGTAACAATAACGTTTTTCTTTGTGGCTCATTAAATTTAGCAAATAAATTGTAAACCTGTCACTTTCTTAATTTTATAAATAGCTGTTCTGTTAGCAGATTTGGCATATTTGTTTTTTGTATTATTATGTTGCATGTTGTATGACGTGCTAACAACGTAAAATTTTAGTAATTTTGATAACGAAAACTGCTGATAGTACTCGTCCATATGAACAACTTTTACTATGAAGCCAACCCTGAAATCATGAAAAAAAAATCAGCTGTTTCATACATTTGGGTCGAGTACGTATTTAACTTTTCTATGGAACAGCTGTATTTTTTTCACGATTTCAGGCTTGGCTCCATAGTGAAAGTTGTTCATATGGACGAGTACTATCGCCAGTTTTCGTTAGCAAAATGACTTAAATTTCATGTTGTATATCGATATTTTATTTACTTATTCAAATCACACATGATGTTTTATTTTTTCAAATCACTAAATTTGAAATGCACCCCATCACTATTTGCAGTGTCTTAGGTGCCATTGGTGACTCCACTTTAGTTACATATTATTCGTATTTTTAAATATTATTAGAATAAAATTTCATTGTAGAATGCCATAAATTAGTTGCAATATTTGATTTTATGAAATCCGTGTAGGTTAGTTGTTATTTAAGCCTATTCTGTAGGTACAATGTAATATAAATCTTGCTACCTAAATAATTAGGTTCATTTAGTATAGGTATTAATATTTAAAATTCGTACCAACGAATAAGCAGGTACGGATGCAAGTATGACAGGCTACCATAAGCAGTAGACGTTGCGGCGCGTCATAATCTTTTAAATTCTTTTACAGCACACCGTGCGTAAAATGACCACTTTACGCACGCTGCTGCACGCTGCGCTTGCGTAAAGTCGGCATTTTCCGCACTTTTGCTATAAAATATTATACGATACTCGTGCGAGAAACTTTTAATGTCCTATTATAAATAGGGAGCTTGAACTGCCGGCAACTGTACATATTTTTAAATTGTACTACTTTTATTGACTATTAGGTATTAACGTAATGTACGCAGTTTAAAAATCCATACAGTTGTCCAACTAAAGCGCTCAGACAGAGCAATTCGGTTGTTTTTTAAACATTGATGTGCTATTTTTGTCTGCTTTTTGGAATAAATAGATCAATTTAGGAATGTAATTTCAATATTAAAATTTATCGTGCTTTTAAACCGATTTTATAAGCATTTTAGTTTTAACAGGAAATTATGACATCATTTTAGGTTTAATTAGTCCTTGCCAAACTTTAGGATGCGTTCAAGAAATGCTTTTTTTCGTATGGAAATGTGTTGTGATTACGTCACTGAAGGTCAAATGAAAGATATCGCTTTTCTTTATTTAATAAAGGATGCGCACGCTTATTTTAAAATCTGTATACTGAAAAGAGTTAAGGAAAGCTATTCCTTGAAACGGTTTTCGAATCGTAAATATTGATGAAAAAATTAACAGGCCAATTATTATGCGGTACCTGCGGGGCGAGACGCGTTAGGTAAGCCACCCAGCGACACTATATGGTAGTATGGTAGTACCTATAGTCATGACGTTCACCGTTGTGGTTGGCAACCACGTATTTCCCTACGATTTTTGACGTTTGTTGAATAATCAAAGAAAATCGTAGTTTATTGTGGACTCATAATCGCATTCATAATTTTCAAACACAGACATAGGATCAAATAGCGTGGCAAGTTTCCATACAAAAAATAAGCTACATTTAGGCTACATGGTACGAAGAAACGTACAAAAGTGGATTGTTAAACTAATCTCTACCATATCCATGTCGTTCACCGTTGTGGTTGGCAACCACGTATTTCCCTACGATTTTTGACGTTTGTTGAATAATCAAAGAAAATCGTAGTTTATTGTGGACTCATAATCGCATTCATAATTTTCAAACACAGACATAGGATCAAATAGCGTGACAAGTTTCCATACAAAAAATAAGCTACATTTAGGCTACATGGTACGAAGAAACGTACAAAAGTGGATTGTTAAACTAATCTCTACCATATCCATGTCGTTCACCGTTGTGGTTAGCAACCACGTATTTCTCTACGATGTTTGACGTTTGTTGAATAATCAAAGAAAATCGTAGTTTATTGTGGACTCATAATCGCATTCATAATTTTCAAACACAGACATAGGATCAAATAGCGTGGCAAGTTTCCATACAAAAAATAAGCTACATTTAGGCTACATGGTACCAAGAAACGTACAAAAGTGGATTGTTAAACTAATCTCTAGTATAGATTTTGTTTGGAAACAAGCAATATTTATATTTAAAAGAGCCCGAAGTTCACTGAGCTAAAATTGCCACGCGTCGACTCTATGCGTTCATTATTAATGTTAGGTCTGCTAATATATTACACGTCTGTGTTTTCGAATGAACGGTTCTAAGTCTAGCCCCGAAAGCCCTGCCCAACCGCTACGTTCGAACGCCTTTGTTGGACAACTGTATGGATTTTTAAACTGTGGTATAGATCGCGCGATTTAACTTGGCCATCAAAGAGTTGGCTGTCTCTGTTCTCTTAAATAGATACAGTTTTTGGAAAGAGAAAGAGAGAGAAAGATTACTTCGGGCCGGCCAAGTCAGACAGCGTGCATCTGTAACCCCCATTTCCAAATAAAAAGATTCAGAATGCCTCTGGCTGTCAATATGTTGTGATAGTTATACTCTTCATACAAATAAATTCACAAATGTAGCTGTACTGGTTGAAATAAGTTATTTCTTGAAACATACTTTTATTACCTACAACTTGTCAGTATGCTAGTAGATTTGTAAATACTTTTTTTATTTAATAAATTAACAATACGTATGTGATTTTTTGTTTTATTTTAACTGATTGATATTAAAGAAAACTACTTTGCCTTTCCATAATAATTACCTACTGTGTGTGTTTTTTATGTAATGCCGTTTACAGGTTGTTTTGTTTTTGTTGTCTGCTCTCAAAAACACGTCACAACTCGGTAAAGTAATTGTATACTAGGTGAAATTAAATCAACCGACCAAATTCGTACCGGAGACTCGGTTAGTCATCAGGAACACGGTATAAAATGACCCTCCAGGTGAAATACGAAAAAAATATTTTTTTTGCCCCATAGTGCCTGCACTAGTAATTGTACTTAAACTAGTCCAACCAGTAAGGGAGTAAAAAAATATATTTTTCTAATTTGGGCAAAAGAATTACTGAACCTAGTTCCTGATCATTAACCGAGTCTCCAGTATGAATTTGGTCGTTTGATTTAATTTCAGCCTATAGAAGGTCCTACAATAATAAGTGAAAATAATTCTAGGGCAGATCATCGTTAACTGATCAAATTCCAGTAAAAGGAAAAATTTTTTGCTCAAATAATTTTTTTACTTCCTAGTATAAAGTAGTTCAATCAGCTGACTAAATTACTATGGAAAGGTAAAAAAAAATATCGCGCTAAATACATTTTTTCTGTGGAATGTTTTCTATTAGGGATACTCTATACTTTATTTTTTATTTTTTTTTATTTGTATTCGGTTCCACGCAAACCGAACTACTTCGTGGATGACACAACGTAGATAAATCTTGTCTCTCGAAGAGACGTTTGACCAATGGACACCCAGGACCAGTCGCTTTATCGAGGCGATGTTCACATGATAAAGCTTACCTGCGGTTCCATTGGTCAAACGTTGCTTCGAGAGACAGTACTTCTCTATTATTTTCGCTCATATTAGCTATACAGGTGGAGAACTCACGCAAGTCGGTCACAGAAGCTTTCACATATTATTCCCAGAGGCGACCACGGATTGATTAAACTATCGCCTGACTAACTGATTTATTATCAACTAGCTTTTGCCCGCGGTTTCACCCGCGTTGAATCAGTTTTTGAGTACTCCTATAAAATTAGTCAATATTTCTCTCCTACCTACACTAATCACAGCTGGTGAAATGTGTTTATTATGCGCCTCTGCTTCCCATTTTGTTTGTCTCTTTATAGCTTTCCCATGGAAACAAAGCGAAAAAGTCGTTTTTGTCTTACTCTAGATCTAGAACATTACCTATTTGTGCAAAGTTTCAGCCCAATCGGTTCAATAGGTGAAAGGGTGACACATCACTTTTGTATGGAAACTTGAAACTTCATTTTCATCCCATGGAAACTGATTTATGGGATAAAAAGTAGCATATGTCCTATTCCAGGTCTAGAACTACATTCATGCAAAATTTCAGCCCAATCGGTTCAGTAGTTACGGTGTGAAAGAGTAACAAACATCCATCCATCCATCCATACATCCAAACTCTCGCATTTATAATATTAGTGGGATGGGATGGGATGGGGTAACGTGTAGATAACTTATGTAAATGCGATGGAGCTGGTCTTGCTGACTGACATTGGTGCGTTTGATGGTTACAGACAATATCTCATTGGTTACAGACGTTGAAACACGTGTTATTGTTTATTGTTAAACAATAATTGGATGACTGATTCAAGTATAGAGTGATACCATGTATATTAACTATACGCACAGTATAAAAACTGACGTGCTTCGTTGTTGAGTTTAGTAGATATAGCTGGTGAAAGGTGATAAAATGTATGAGAAGTTAAGCGCCTGCAACTTTGTTGTAGCAAAGCAAATATTCGTTATTGCTAATAGCTTTCAGTAAGGCACTCTTTCTTGTCTTTCTCAGAGCCGACAACGATTGACCAAACTGCTATTGTTAGGCATCAGTTATGCAGAACTCGTGGCGAGGACGCGTAGCGTTGGCGGATAGTCAAAGTAACACAATATAAACCTTAATAGTACGTGGTATAGCGTTGTTTTTGTCGTGAGGAGAATATCGTCCGCCGCGCCTCCAGGTACAAATTGCAAAGTTGCAGGCGCTTTGCATTTCCTACATTTCGACACCTTTGACCAGCTAATATACTAAACGCACCAACGAATCACGTCAGTTTTTAAACTGTGCGTATAGTTAATGTGCATAGTATCACACTATGCTCGAATCAGTCGTCCAATTATTGTTTAGTTTACTAAACAATTACATGTGTTTCAACGGCTGTAACTAACAAACGCACCAATGTCAGTCAGCAAGACCGGCAGTCTTAATAAATAAAATTTAGCAATCAGCAACTATCGCGCAGTCATCGCACAATCGGTTACAATGTGTCAAACAAAATTCGTATTAGCTACAGCGATCGCTCGCTAATCGTTTGCTTTCTGCTATTGCAACATGAATGCACTTTTTATTTTTTTCGTTCGTTCAATCATTCACTTTTAGGCGAGGAAAGTGGTGCCACCTAGCAATTCCGAAGCAATCGAGAACTATTAGTTTGTTTGTTTATTTAAATTGGTTTTGAGGTTAATAAAATAACGCCGTATCGCGTGTGCGTTTTTCATTAAGTCAGTTTTGGTTTTAGTTTTCCTTCTAGCGTAAACAAAACGAGTGTGTGTGTGTGCACCAATTTGAAAATCTAAGTATGTTTTTCAAGAAATATTTTTTATGATTTTAATATGCACATACCTATCAATTAAATGAATTTTTAATATAAATCTTTGTAGGTCCAACCGCGTGTCCCAGGACCAAATGAACCACCTGCTAGACTACCTCATTAAATTAAATTAAAATTAATTAATATTTCGTTTCTATGATCTAAAATAACTCAATATTCAAAACAAAACTAAAGCGATTCCTAAGCGATCAATGTTTGGGCTGTTGCATTTTGACGTTTCTGATTGCGTTCACAAAGCTGTCGCTTGCTGTCAAATATGGCATAAGTAATACGAAACTTTGGTCCCTGTAAAGGACAGAATGCACTTTTTAGTTTTATGACTGCTCGCTAGTGGCAGCACCGTTGACTCTTTGCTATCGCTCCGCTATTGCTCCTTCCGTAATATGAAAGTGACTTTTGACAGCAGAAATTGCTCAATTATTGTCGATTGCTTTCTGTTTGCAAGATACGTAATAAGCTTGCGGCTCCATCGCATTCACATAAGTTATCTACACGTTATATTTCATATTTGATAATTATAAATACGAAAGTTTGTACGTGTGTGTGTATATTTGTTACTCTTTCACGCTGAAACGGCTGAACGGATTTGGATGAAATTTAGAATCGATATAGCTTATACCCTAACTTAACACATAGGCTACTTTTTATCCCGGAAAAATGCATGGTTCTTGTGGGATATATCAATATCATTGAAAAATCAGGTGTCTAATTAACGAGGTCCTAATCGCTTGTGGTGAAATAAGACAAGGCTTTGTTATTTCATACATCAGGTGTCTATTTAGCGCGGTTCTTAATCGTTTTTGGTGAAATCACACTTCACACTAATATTATAAATGCGAAAGTTTGTGTATGTTTGTTACTCTTTCACGCTGAAATGGCTGGACGGATTTGGATGAAATTTAGAATGGATATAGCTTATACCCCAACTTATCCCGGAAAAAAGCATGTCGTTAAACCGAATAACACGCGGGCGGGCAAAAGCTAGTTGATAATAAATCAGTCAGTCAGGCGATATTTTAATCAATCCGTTGTGGCCTCTTATACTATATTAAGAGGACGCATTTAAAATGTTGGCAGCACGGAACAAAAATCTTTCTCAGCCATTACAAAAAATATGGAACTGATACTTATGTATGTATTTCAATTATCATGTCTTTGACATCATTTTGGGTAATTGCTTTTCTTGATTGGTTAACTTTTTTAAAGCAGAGATTTTTTTATACAAAAATTTAATTTTACAGTGAAACGGGGCCGATTTAAGCCTCGAAATTTGATTTTGTAAGATTAGCGATAGTCTTTAAACTTAAACTATGAAGAAATACTGTTTTTGCGCATACTACCTCACGGCATAAGCTAGTTCGCGAGCGTATATTTGGAGTTACCCCCCTCAGTCCGCTCCCTTATGGCGCCGATTTAGCTATTGAAAATTATAATTTTCATGAGTACCAAAAGTCAAAGTCAACGTATTATAAATTTATTGGTCCTTAAAATATTAATACATTTGATAAGACTATCCAAAAACTAAATCGACGCGGGCGAAGCTGCAGGCAAAAGCTAGTGTAGTTTATGCAAAAAAACAGCACTATCTTGGTAGCATCGTTTATATTCTTTAATTTTAGTAGGCTACTCTCAATCTAGCAAATAATAAAGTAGAAAAAAGTCTTGTTTGCACATTGAATATTTTGATACTGTACTGAAGCCAAAACTACCATTTTTAGAATTTTTACCTGCATGTATGGATGTTCCGTTTTAACTCGAGAACCAATCAACGGATTTGGAAGCGGTTTTTTTTTCGTCCTAGTGAAGTAACTCTGGTCAACATATATGTAGGTTGTATACGCCCAAGCTGAAAACGGGGCAAAGATTAAATAAACACGGGTGGAGCCGCGGGCAAAGGCTAGTAATGTCCAAAGTTGGGGATTGGCGACAATTTTAATAAAAGTTGAAACTTTAGCTTGTCGAAGACGTTGTTTTTAAAAACTACGAAATTTAAAAAATGGTTAATTACAAAACATAATAATTCTGGAAAAAAATTTTTTGTACACGGGCAACAGTTTCGCAGCTACTAAAAAGGCCTTAATCAAGAAGCAACGATATTCCAAGCCATCGTTGTCAACAAGTAATGGGAGGTTCGCCTGTTGCTTTAAGGGAAATCAATGTCACTGATACACACACAGATATCCGCCTGTTGCACACTTCTACCAATACAAACAAAGCGTCAACAAAACACACCCTCCTTGTTGTACATACACAGTTACAACCCTACTCACACTAGCGCACTGTTCAACTTAACGTTCCCATTTTCAGGGTCTGGTTCACGCACACATGCAAACAACGCGTAGATACAGGAGACACCTGGAAGCTGCAAGCTAGGTCGCGAATGACGTCAGACCGCACAAGGTCAATATCATTTCACCATCTCCCTCTATCCTCAACAAATGTAGCTCCGTCTCTGTCTCTCCGCTCCCTCGTCGTCCAGTCTGGGCTTGTTTCTTTGGATGTGTGCGTAGTTTTTCCGCTCGTACACACAAGTGTTGTTTGTATGTTTAGAGAAAAATTATTTGTTTTACTCTGTTGGGTTTGAAATTAACTTTGTAATATATCCTTGTCGTCTTCATAAAAAATGGATTTTCTTTTATGCTGTAAACCTGTAATGTAAGGGCTGGTTCACCACAATCAAAAATATTACAAACAAGATCTCCATATTATTCCTACTTGTTGCGTTATTTTCAGAAATTGTATATGTTACAGCCAAACCGGATTTTAGGACAAACTGGTTTTGCCTAGACCTAGAATATAAAATTGAGAAGTCGTGAAAATAAAACAGTTGTTTCATACATTTAGTACTTTTCTATGGAACAGCAGAATTTGGTTTTTCGCGATTTGAGGGCTGATTCCATAGTAAAACTTGTTCGTTTGGACGAGTACCGTCGCCAGTTTCCGGCTTCCGCATCATCTTAACACCAAATATAGTAATTTGCTACTAGCCTAATGTTTTTGCTTTTTCTGTTTAACAAAATTGTGTAGGTGGTGAATTTCGTTTAAAAAATATTTGGTAAACATTATATCAGTAATTGATCTTCGTATCGAAATAGAATTTTATTTACATGCGCTCTAACTTCAACACAATTATTAGCCATCCGATGAGTTCTTTGAATAAAACATAAAAGGATAAAACATAAAAGGTATCATCACGATATGTATTTGTAAAGGGTTGGTGTTTTTCATGTTTTACCATTTCCTTTTGGCCAAAGTTTTTTAGAATTTATTTTTCATCAAACGTTACAAGATTTTTGACTTCATTATCGCAGTGTTTGTTTGTGTGGAAATCGAAACGAACTTGCCAAGGACGAGAGGAAAAGGGTGGGTAAATAAAACAATTCAAAAGGCCACGGGGGCGATTCCGGAGAAACAACCGAAACGAGATTTTTAAAACTCGATCTAAAATTGTATGGAGTTCGCAATAGTAAACTTTAAACTTTCGCGATTTTCACACATTATTAACTTTGTATTGGGGTCTTACTCGCGATAACTAACAACATACCTTAATAGATATGTGCTTTAACGTCAAGTATGTCAGGGACTGCTGTTTATCATTGAAATGTATTTTTGTAGCCCTATGAGGGAAAAGTTAGTTTTAAAATCGTTGTTTAACTGAATATTTCGTTTAAGCCATCGCAGGTTCCAGATGAAAGTCTTTTACACAGAACCAGCAGAATAGTATGCACACTTGCATGTTTGTAGTCATTTGCACCGTTTTTATACATTTAAAAAAACTACATTTTAATTTGGCCGTATAATATCTTAAAAGCCGTGCGCTTTGAAAGTGGTGCGCTAACTTCATCTCGGTGTTAATGGAGTTCGACTGATAAAATGGGTTTTTACGATCAAGAAGGCTAATTCGACAGACTGAGAAATACTGATAATAGGCCAGGCTATTCTGGCATTATTTTTCAGTTGCAATAGCAGACGTTCGACTTTTTTTAAATGCCATGCGATGTAAAGTGGAGTGACAAAGCCTTTTCAAATAAAAACTATGGAATATAAGTGAAAACCATAGGTTGTCATAAAAAAAATCAACACACATCCGTACCATATCCGTTTTAAAATCACCCGAAATCTGCCTTAGCAATTTTTCCGCACGTGCTAGAATAGCTGACTCCGAGTAGTTAAAATTTTATTAAAAATAAAAAGCACCAAGATTACGCCCAGGAGATTAAAATTATATACGATAATTTCACCTCCAATTGCAAGTGGTAGCGTGGCCGAGCGGTCTAAGGCGCTGGTTTAAGGCACCAGTCTCTTCGGAGGCGTGGGTTCGAATCCCACCGCTGCCAGGATTTTTTTGCATTTTTTATTTATTCTTCTATTCATTCTTTTTACAGTTAAATCATTATTTTGTAACATTAACTAAGAAGCAGTATACCAGAAACGTACAAATGCATACAGTGTACACATTTACAAATTCGCCTTCAGCAAATCAGTTTTCTGAATCGAAGATAAAAAACATTGCTTTACTTTTAGCTCCAGGCATTCAACAGCAATTTATAGACTAGGAAAAGCCATACAGTGTTAAAAACCGGCCAAGTGCGAGTAGGACTCACGCCCTTACTGTTCCGTACCATTTAAATAAAAGTTAATAGACTTAAATGATTCGAATAAAAAATATAAACTTCATTAGTACCTAGAAAATGTATGAAACAAAACTGCAAAATTAAGTTAGTCAAGTATTCGATAACCCTATATCGACGTTTTGAGTATTCTTTGTATAAATGGCACATATTTACATTATAAAATTAAAAATTGATAGCTAATATCTGTTTATATCTGCTAAATATGGTTTTTTAGATATATTTACATTCCATCCATCCATCAGCCTGTTTCGTCCACTACTGGACATAGGCCTTGCCAGGATTTCGCCACTCTTGGTGGTCCTCCTGGAAGAAATGCCCATACTCACATACGCTGGGCAGGCGGGTTGGTGATCGCGGTGCCGAAACCCTTGCACCAGTGACGCCGCTGCCCGTCACCAGTCTGTTTTATATAAGGCCCGGCAATTGGGGATGGATATACCGCCATCCATCGGTCCCAGGCAATGGTGGGCCGCCTGGTTTTGCCTGAGAGCTGTCCTCTTACTCTCCCCCGAATAACTTCGGGAGGATTTCCGAGGAAGATGGTGGTACCTCCACAGTCGAGCCCGGCATCAGCTCTACCACCTCTAAAACATCATAAAATTAGTAATTGATAGATATAGTAGTTTTTTAGATAGACTCCGTAACAAAAATTGTCTAAAACTGACAACTTTGAGGGCTCTCTATGAGAGGTCAATGCCCTCCATTTCTTAATTTTTGGAGATCCATAACATAATAGTATACATTTAATAAGTTTGGACTCTATCAGTTCTAGACAACGGCGCGGCGGCGCCCCACTAGCCGGAGTAAGAAAAAACGTTTTTATTTCGGTTCTTTTTTCATTTACGGGACCCCTCCCGAAAATAATGACTTTTAAATAAATATTCGGTTTTGGGTCATTATTTTACACACAATTCCCAAATATCAGATCTGTTCTTACGGACGGACAGAAAGCAGCGACATTAAAAGGCCGTCGTGCCGCCCTTTGGGTGCGGAACCCTAAAAAAGAACATGCAGACTTTAATTAGAAGTACCCAAAAGTTCTTTAGACAGCCTGCCTATTTATTAGGTAAAAACAAAAAATACTCAGGGCTCAAATTATAAAAAGTCGAAAGAATTTTTAAGGGGATATTTTGGTTTATTTATTCTGGAAAAAAAAGGTTTTGATACTCTTCTCCGTGTGTCTGTACATGTTATGTTATAATATAATATATATAATGTTAGTGTGAATACTTGAGTAGAGCAACATAGCGCAAGTTCTTTCATGCTTCAGTTAATTTTTTCAAAAAACGCTGATAGGGCTGAAATCTTAACACAGTCAATTTTACGGCTTCTTTTAACAGAACTTAAAAAAATAATTCATACAGTTATACTTATAATCTGAGCGCTGTTCGTTGAATAGCCTACTTCATACGATACAAGAAAAAATTAATATGCAAGGAAAAACTTGTAGATATTTAAAAAAAACTCTTTTCAGATACAAAAAACTAAATATACTTACGGTATATTTTATCGAGGTGCAGCCCGTCATTATGACTGATGTACTGAGTTTGAGTTGTAGTGGACCGACAATACCGACTTCAGATCATGAATGAAGGTCCTCCATCTGTAAGAGCGTTTATGCACGAGTATTTGTGTTTTTACAACATAATAAAAACTGATCCGAAATTCATGTAGGAAAAAATTGAGATAAACGAATAAGTACACAAACGTCCGAACTCAAACCCGAACTATTATCCAGTACACGGCTTCTGCCAGTCTGTACATTGGCTAAAAAAAACACTTGACTGATTTTGATACGGTTTCTACTGTTATTTAAAAAGGGTTTCTATAGGTATTATTTCTTTTACATAAGAATGGCGTATGCCCTCAATCTTAGACCATTTACCACGGGACCTGGCAAAGCGCGGCTCTTAGTACTGAAATTATTCTGCCGTTTTCTACGAAAAATCTGAAAAATTGATATGTCACACTAAATCAGAAGCTGCAACACAAACACAAAACGCGCACACAAGCAAACTTACATGAACAAATTGTTCATGTACTTCGGCAGAGGGGGATAAGTGCGCTTGCCTAGTCCCGTGTTATATGGTCTAAGCCCTCAATACTACAAAGACATAAATTGTTAGCATACCTTTAAGAGGCTATGTAAATTTTATTTTTGTCACTCTCACTCCAAGCGAAAAAACGCGTACTGCGAGAGGGGCGGATTCAGCGCAAAAGAAAATAAAATAAGTTTTTCAATTTTATAAGAAAAACTAAAATACCTAGCAAAATTTCCAAACTTAAATATCTAGATATTGTTAAAACCCATCTAATAAAATATGTTTGAGTTCTATAAATGATCCCTATCCGTCAAACGAGGAGAAAAAGTGTATTTAAAGACCTCATTTCATTAATTATTTCTATCGAGGAAAATTTATCCAAACGTGTTTTCCAAAATCAAAACCCTAGATTATATAGTCAAAATGCATATACCAAAAATTCATTACAATTTTCCGTTTACTTCATGAAATACACAGAAAAAAAGCATCCGTATATTTTCATCCGTATGCCTTCATCCACGTGACGAGAAGACATGGAGTGACAATATTCATTTTAAAAGACGTTGCCACACGCCACAAATTTACTACGACTTACAAGAGCTAACCATTTTGCCTTCTATGTCTATCCTATTTAGAACTGTAGTTGTAACCTTTAAAAAACGAAAATTTAACGGTTTTTTATCTAGATAAATTCTAATCAATTATACGTTCAAAAACCTTCACAGAATTGCCAAAATTTTGTTTATTCTTAAAACCCGTTTTTAATTTGGAGCCTGCGACGAAATCGGTGCTATCATATTGCCTTCGCAAGATCCATTGAACGTACACGTAATTGTGAAATAAAATAGCATTACATTATGTTGGTCACGACCACAACTGAGTTGCTGCGCTCATGCCGTCCGTCCTTAAGTCCTATTACTGGAATGTCAATTTTGTTATGTCCAGTTTCCGGAATGCCCATTCGCTGAACGTCTTAATCCCTAAACGTCAAATTTCCCGAATGTATTATATTTTTCATAGAGAAATAACATGCCCCAAATAAAACAAAAATATTTGTTCATTCTTCTTGTAAAAGAAACTAGTCAAAGATAAATCGAGAATAGCGATGAGTGGGATAAATAATATCTAGTTCCTTTAACGAACCTAGAAAGAACAAAAAACAAGGCAATCATACCTCGTGCTCAAAAGCTGAATTTTTTAGAAGAGTGTAATGTAATTAATACGGTGAATCCGATTCTAACAATAGTTGATGTCACAGTTGAACACAATATATTTTATTTAGGATAATCTCTACAACTTACAATTTCATGAAAAATTAGTTAAAGAAAGCGCGGGATTATTATTTTTATTTGGTTCTTTAAGGACCTTAGCGTTCGCTAACTTATAGACTAACAATCTACGAGGAAATTTCTATAACTCGCCTTTGGCTCTATCTCCATAAGTATCTATAACTCGTTACTAACAATTTATTGAAGTTGTTCTGTAGAAGCATTCGGGGCTGCATGGCAGTGATACTCTTTGCCTAGCCCAAAGCAAAAGGGAAACATTTTGATTCGTTGAGAAATATTTTCTATTGAGGAATATTTTCAATTTGATGACTGCTGAATTAATTTTATTTGCATACTTGACTAATTAAATCGTGGATATCTTAGTCTTAATTTTGACCAATATTTATTTAGTGAAAGTTTTAGAATAAAATCAAAAATACTAATTAAGCTATCTCATTCTACATATTCTGTAGTTTATCATATATATTTTTGTTAATAATTAAATAAATTACAGTTACATAATAATAAAAACCTATGATATATTTCGGGTCCGATCTGGACCTGGAATCAGTTGAGTATATGTTATTTATTTATTTAGTATATTTCTTTCTTAAAAAAAAAATATTAATGAAATAAAAAGATGTTTATTTGTCTTCAATCAAAGTGTACCAAAAAAACTTTACAAAATAGTGACAAAATTAAAAATTAAATTACATAGAAAAAATAGACATATATACGTCAAAAATATTAATTATTTGAAGACAAAAAGGCTTAAGTTTCGGCATGTAGTTGTTGGACATGCAAACAGCTGCCGATTTTCAAACTTAACCTAAAAGGGACGAAGAACACAATAAATAATTTTAATAGTAAAATAATAAACCAACACAAATTGAAATTGAAAATAAACAATATTAAAAAGATATAATTTAGTTTTTTAAATTAGTTTATTTAAGTTTTCCTTATTGTTTTCGCCTATTAAATCTTATGTTTGACTTCTGATAAATGTATCCACGACCTGAAAGGAATCACTATAATAAATAGATGTCAATTAACAATAGTAATAACAAAAAGGTAAAATAAATTGAAATTTTGTATAACGTAAATAACAATTTTAGTAATGAAATATTATTTAAATAATAATAATGTCCCAGCGCCCACAAACTCGTAAAAGAGTTGTCTCATCTCTAAGTGGAATTTTTTTTTTTTTTTAAACAACCAAACAAACCTTTGATAATGCTTTAACAGCGAAACCGGTAAGGGAAATTAATATAAATAAGTGGACAAGTACAAGTGTTTATCAAACAAAAAATGTTATTTTTATGAGTTTAAGATTTTATTTTATATTGCTAGGTATTTTTAATTTATATGGATTTGTAACTGAATAGTAAATAAATAAACACAAATGAATGTAAGGAATCCCACTATCCTTCGACTGCTTCAAAAGCAACCACCTACGACATCTCACAAATGAAAGAAGCTTCAACAAGTAATTATTTTTGTACCATTATATATATATTTTTCAGTGACATAATATCTTAATTAAACCGGAACTTATCACGGTTTTTAATGAACACCAGCAGTATTTATCATCCCCTTAACCCAGGTAAAACTGGATCAAAGTAAAAACTCTGACATTGCATCATAAAAGAAAAAAAATGCATTTTAAAAAACACTATGAATACGGGTCAAAACAAAAACACCGATACAGATAGTCTGTTAGATCCTTAAGATTCGTTAGTGCAAGCTTTGGGATCAACTGTAATCCCTTCAGCCCTTTGAGGGTTCCTTCATAGACCTCAGTGAATACATTGAAAGCTTTCAGGTTATTACACGAATAACCAACGGGAATTTTCCTAGCCGAGACTTAAGGGTGCAGTATCAATACCGATCTACACAAATATTAAAACGAGGTCATTTTTTTTGTTTGTTTGCATGTAGTTTATAATTTTTAGGGTTCCGTACCCGAAGACTAAGCCTCCGCTGTCTGTCTATCTCTCTCTACGTCTATCACAAACCCACTGAGCTTCAACCGTAATAGATGGAAGGTTGAAATTTTCATAAAATACGTGTTGCTATGGCTTCTACCACGACAGATAATAAAACTTTTTTTTAATGCGTAATAATAATTCAAAAACCTTGAAAATGTTGCATTAGTTAAACGTTATTGCTATTGGCCCTTAGCTAAAGACGGAAACACATTCAAGCTTTAAATTTAGTCAGATTGTGGGATATACTCAAAAGTAAAATAAAAATTTATAAAATGTGAGCAGGCATTGTCAAATTTTTGTCAGTTGCTACCATTTTAGTGCCCATTTTTTTGTAGGCTTGATGTTGCTTTGGCATGTATATTTTTGTTATTTACCATAGCGATTAGGGTTCCACACCCGCATTGTGGGATGCTACGGAACCCTTAGTGCACGAGTCCGACTCGCACTTGGCTAAATTATGGGATCTGCTAAACCGACACAAGGAGTTAAATGTTTTTTACACGAAAGGGCTAAAGAAGAAGCTTCAGTAAATTATTTCAAAATTGTGAGGGATTTCAAAGCTTTTGTTTAGGAACGTGCAGTTTGTATTTTTTACATAAAAATACAGGTAGTGTAGATTGTATTTTTTACATTAAAATACAGTCTACACTACAGGGTTAAGTAATACTAGTTTATGCGAGTTTCATGCTGTTCTTCTCAGTGTAATAGCTGACCCGAATTCCAATATTTAACGCACTAGGTAAATGTTAATCCAAATCTGTATCCTAGCATTAATTCACAAACTATTATTTTAGACCATATGATCTCGTCCACAAAAAAAGTTTTGCAACTCCGTAGACTAAATCTTAATGAGTTTTCAGCTCTGTAGACTTTATAAAGCGTAGAAACCGCTACGAAAATACAAACTCGTAGCTTCCACGTGGTGCTACGGCGTAGCAACCAGTAAGACTGCATCGAATATTCACTACACGTATACCGGGTGTAAACAGACAGGTTTCTTTAAATGACACCACATAATCGACTGCTCATACTGAACAACTTCTTCTTAAGGAAACATGAGAAGGGAAAAACTGTTTTTTTTTGTGAATTTTATAAAATCAGTTTTTTGTTTGGAAATTTGTTCTGTGTTATCAGTAGAACCTCATATAGACCTATCATACAGTGGTATTCATTTCAGGATTTTATTTGGCATAACATTGAGAAAACCCGTAATTCCAAAGGAACTTTAACCTATCGCTACGATTCCAAGCAGCACAAACCACTATGCGCAGTATGTACTCGTCACGGGTCCCCAGCCGTCTGTTGGGGTTGGTAGAGGCGTCATTCGCGCCCCGACCGCCGACCGCGATGGGCGTATCGCGTGTTACAACGAGCGCCGAGCCATTGCTCGAGCGAGCTCGCAGGCCGCACCTGTTGATCGTCGACGATTCGAGGGAAACGCGTGCAAGCGAAGGTTAGTTCGAAATTTGAAAAAAAAAATGTTTTTGGTACTGGTGTGCTGTGTTGTGGATTTTTGAGCGTGGCTTAGTTTTAAGTCTGGATCTTGTCGGTGTCTTGTTTTGGTAATTATATGTATTACACAATATCACAGGTGTATAAGTGACCTAAAATATGAGCTTTACCAATCATGATTAATTGAAATAGGCGTTACCTTGCGGAAGTCCATCACTAAGTAAAGGATATATGAATATAATTTGCAATATTCCGCTAAACATATTACGCTGTTTAGCGGAATATTGCAAATTATATTCATATATCCTTTATTTACCAATCATAGTTATTCATAGAGCTCTGATTAACAGAGCCTTTTTACTGATGAAAAAGATAAGAAACTTCTGTACAGGTGTTAGGAAAAGTACAGCGATCCTTTCAACCATCCTTTCAACCATATAAGTGTAAAATAATACAAAAAAAAATATAATAATAACTCTTTCTTATTAGGAATAAATGACTGATTAATTAGGTAGGTAAAATTCATAACAGTTCTTCCTACAAAAAAAGTAAAATTAATTTAGCATGAACCATTCTGGCAGCTCTTATTTATTTACACAATTATTACACAATCAACTTGTTGCAGTTTTTTAAACAAATACAAAATTTGTAGGTACTGGGTACCTACCTAATCATACACATTTTTATAATAACTTAGCGTTATTAAAATATTTAATATGTATATGTATATTATATATGTATTTTTAAATACACATTTTTTATAAATGTGTATAAAATTTATACTATACCTACATGGTTGAGAGGATCTCAATACTTTTCCTAACATTCTGTATATATTTTCTGGTGATAACAAAAAAAAGTTATAACAAAAATATGTAGCAACAACGGTAGTTCAGTTGGTTGGACGCCAACCTTGAGACCAGGATTCGATTCCTGTCCGTTCGAGCTTGTTTTTTGGAATTTTTATGCAATAATTATTTACATACTAATTGCTGAGTGGTGAAGGAAAATACTGTACCTACATTGTATTGTATTGTATTTGTGCCCGAAGTACTGCGACGAGGCTCACCCGTATCACGTTGAGACGTAAAAATCGTCGGTGGAAAGGGGGTGTACGGGGATTGTCTGCTTCAGTAACAATCCCCACTTAGAAACACCTCCGACATATTATTTCGTGAGGATATGTGCATTTTTGATACAGTTTTATTACCCTAAAATAAATATAATAAAACTGTATAAATTCATAAATTTATTTCTTACTAAGAAACTACTTAGAGAAAATTTCACAACCGGAGCTCTTTGAACAACCTGTTAGCCATCTAAGCATTATTCAAATTATTTTATCAAAATATATCAGTGATTTTCTACCTTATTCACCTCATGGCGACCCTATTGGAGAGGTCAAAATAAAGTCATAAATTGTTTTTTTTATCGTTTATATCTATTCTATTGTACATACGAGTATATACTAATAATAAAGTAGTAAAAAAGTCGTGTCTGTACATTGAATATTTTCGCGAAATTATAAATGAAATGGGTTATTGGTACTGTACTAAGGCCGAAACTACAATTTTTAGAATTTTTGTCTGTCTCTCTGTCTGTATGTTCCGTTTGCACTTGAGAACCGCTTAACGGATTTGGATGCGGTTTTTTTTATTATCATAGCAGTGACGCTGGTCAACACATAGGCTATAAGGGGTGTTCATAAAATAACGCCCAAGCCGAAAACGGAGCGAAGATTGAATAGACGCAAACGGCAAAGGCTATTATATAAATCTATGGGAAGTCTGATTCCAATTTATATCCGAAACTCACGCGAACGAAGTCGCGGGCAAAAGCTAGTTCATTAATATAAAAATAATTCTGTAAGTAAGTTGTACAAAGCTGAAGTTGTGTTGGACTTTTGTATTTCACAAAGAGCGGACATTACGTAACTGGACAGGAGCAAGTATACATTTTATATTGAAAAAAAAATATATTATTTTATATGTTTAAGCCCAACCACAGATTGGGCAGAACAGAAAGTTTTTAGTTTAATTTCTTTTTACTATTCATTGTTATACCTTGTTTGATGTCATCTCACGGAACAATTGTTTTTTTTGCTTTATTTCTATACTCAAACAAAATTCTTTGTTGCATAAGTTTCGTTGCCTGTAATTAATCTACTAGATACAAAAAAAAGTGCATAATACGTATGTGTATAGCTTCAAATAAACTCAAACATAAATTGTAAAAATCATTAAAAAAGATATGTTTGAATTATTTTTTTTGTAGTCCTATCGTATCAGTCAATCACAATACATTTAGGACTAATTATTTTATACTACGTATTTGACATAATAATATAATTCCAAACCACAGGAATTATTTTGGTCCCCATCAAAATAATTTTAAAAGTAAAAATTTTGATTTACCCGTTTTTGGCATGGCGAAAGGCCGAGACGTGTTGCTGACTTACCCTATTTTCTTGGTTTATGATAAAGTTATTTTCGTCAAACTGCACTTCCGGCCGACAACTTTATCTAATCCTACTTCCAGTATCTTTGGCTATATCGAAGGCCGAACTGCGTTTCAAATATAATTTATGTCCTTAACTTAATATCACACAAATAAATTTATATATTTTAAATATTACGCTGTCACTGCCAGATTTACTTTTCTTGTGTGTTTCTTTTTTTACTTCCCCTTATTATATTAATTATAGTTTTTTTTTATTTCACATTAAAATTATTTTTATTAGTGTACATAACTAACCTATATTTCTTTTCATCATTTAATTTTATTTCATAATTTAAATTTTATAAAGTTGATGCTCGTGATTGTTGGCACTTGGTGGAACTTTTGAAACATTTTTTGTTTGATAAACACTTGTACTTGTCCACTTATTTATATTAATTTCCCTTACCGGTTTCGCTGTTAAAGCATAATCAAAGGTTTGTTTGGTTGTATTGTACGGAAACGATAAAATAGAAAAATAAAAATAAATAGTATAAAAACTTTAAAAAAAAAAAAAAAAAAAAGAAACTAATTTTTCCTACAAAAGTTTACAGCCCGTGGTGCTGTTAAAAATCAGGCTTCTATCTCAACGCAAAGAAGAAGTTATAAACTAACAAACATAGTTTTAAAAATGCTTACTAGTTTTATGACCACTCCGCGAGCGTTTATAAAGTCTCGGTCCCGTTTTCGGTTTGGGTTTTATTTTATCCACACTCCTTATGGCCTATAAGACAGATGACGATGATAATAAAAAATGTATCCAAATTCGTAGTGTGGTACTCGAGTTGAAACGGTACGTACATGCATACAGACAGACAGAAATTCAAAAAAAAATTAGTTTGGTTTCAATGCTATTAACCCACTTAAAATTTTTAAAAAATGTTCTATGTACAGATACAATTTTTTTACTACTTTATTATAAGTATAGATTAGGGGATTTTTCCAATATGAGTTGCTACTTAAAAACATGAACTACGAGTACATACTATAAATAATTTAAAACCAGTTTTACAGATAGTTCTACACAAACTTTAGATAATTCTACTACACCATTTTTAGGGTTCCGTACCCGAAGGGTGCCAAACGGGACCCTATTACTAAACATCCGCTGTCTGTTTCTCTGTCTGTCACTGGGGTCTACAATAGGGTGGTGTCGTTTTCCGACTTTTTTCGAATTTCATAATGTAAAAGTGAAATTATTTTGAAATAATCTATAAAATACTCAAATAAAAATATATAGACTAGGTTCATCTTCTGCTCGCTTATTTGATTCAAAGTTTGTACGTCTTTAATGATTTTTGTAATTTTTTTTTTGGTTTTTTCCTTATGTCTGTAATTTATCGAAAATAGGTAATGAAAACTACGTTGCATTCTGAGGTCCTACGATAAAGAAACTGTTATAAATGCCCCAAATGGAAAATTCTGCAAATTTACAGTTATTATTTTATCCGAGACATGTTAAGAGACGAATATTTTTTTTGGCATACTTATTTATGGCTTTGATAAGAAAAAATACAAAAAATACAACGGACGATAAAAATATTTTCTTCTTCCCTATATTTTGTACAACTTTGGATCAAATGAGCGAGCAGAAGATGTCGTCCGAAATTTTTTAAACATTTTTATTTCTTCTTTTAATAGATTCTTGCAAAATAATTTCACTATTACAATATGAAATTTGAAAAAAGTGTAAAATCGACCCACCATAGTCTACAGTTTCAACCATAATAGGTAGAAAGTTGAAATTTTCACAGAATAGGTGTTACTATGACTTCTATCACGACAAATAATAAAATACTTGAAAATGTCGCCATACAATAAACTTTGAAAAAGTTGCATTATTGAAACGTTATTGATTTTGGCTCTAACTTAAAGACAGTAATACACGCAAGTTTCGAATTTATTCAGATTGTTGGAAATACTCTAAAGTAAAACAAAAAATAATAAAATGTAGGGTTCCTCACGCAGACGGCGCCAAATTTTTTGTTAGGCGCTACCATTTTAGCTAGCTACGTTGTTTTTGTTGCTTTGGCATGTATATTGTTGTTATTTACCATGTTCTTAGGGTTTCGACCCCGTACTGTGGAGTGGTACGGAGCCCTTTGTGCGCGAATCTGACTCGCATTTGCCTAAATAATTTTCTAACATAATTGGATTATCCTTACAAAATTTAAATTAAAAATGCCCTATCATAAAAGAGGCTTATGGACCTGAATACTAATGCGAAAAGAATATGACCCTGACAAAAGCCCTTATTTTTTGCTTTTATACTGGAATTGAGTATTTTTTTAATCAGCTATAGTCGTTCTCCCTGTAGGATCCCGCCGCGAATGCGCGAAATGGCCGGTAATATAATTAATTTCGGTATTTAAGTTCTAAGTTCGTCAGACAGCGGAAAAGTTAAGTCCTAATGATTGAATTCGCCAGCGGACATTTAGTCACATTTTTAAAAACTGTTGCTCAATGTGGAAGAACATAGAACGAGCCTTTCTAGGGTTCCGCAACTCAAAATGAAAAAGCGGAAACCTTATAGCATCACTTTGTCCGTTTGTCCCTTTTTCTCGGACCCCGTGAGAGATGTCAAGTTGAAATTAATACTTCCTACAGAAGTTTATAGTCCTGTGGTGCTGTTAAAAATCAGGCTTCTAGCTCAACGCAAAATAAGAAGTTATTGCTCTTTGCGTAATCAAATTGTCTCACCATAAAAACTTATAGGGCACTTCCAGTTGACTTAGAAACTTGACATTCCTTACACAAGTATGTTTTATTGATAGTATACGCTAAGGCTGCATATAAGGTCAGATTGAGCATCTCATTTTGCATAAATCGGAACTGAACTCTACGACGTTCCCTTTTAGTACAAAATAGCACGCTCTCAGCCGTGGCTGTTACGACCACCAAGTAACACGCGCCCACAAAAATCTGGATTTTATTTAATAACTCTGCTTCTAGATGACATTTTTAAAATATTCTAAGACTAGCCAACGATGTCAATGGTTAACTTATTTTTAATAAAAATTTCGGGGCTGTATGCTTTAAGGAAGGCCCCATAACACTAAAAAAATATGAAATTTAGAGGTAACTTCGTAATTTTTTTTTATCAAGCGAACTTCAATATTTTGTTTTTTTTCTAAGATCAGCCTATCAGTCATATAGTCTACTGTCTATATTATTTTTACTATACCGATTAACTAAGTTACACAATGTTTTATGCTCTTTTGAAGTTGGGCATCTAGCCTTATACGGACCCTTAAGGGTGTATTATACCTTACTTCGCTTCGCATGATCCTGTTTTATACCAACACATACTGCAACAATCACTCTTAAATTAATATATGATAAAATTGAGAACTAATGCTATGTCCGTGCTGTTGTGAAAACTTGATACCATAAAATTTTCTCGATAGAAAAATGTTACAAAGTTACCTCCAAACCGTACAATAAACCGATAGTATTCAATGAATACTTGAAAGTAGATCTGAAACTTTGCATAATATAACTGATATAAGTATAATGCAGCTGCAGACTGTTCCATAAAAAAAAAATAAGTGTATTTCGCGATTTCAAAATAACTGATGTTTTTGCGTGCGCGGCATCTGATTAGAGTAGGATAGACAGTTAAAAAGCAAAAGCGTCAGAGCAGGACTGCGAATTGAGGTATTATGGGCCCTTAAGGTAAACATATTAAAATTATACATATTTTATAATTATTCAAAAAATAATTATAAAGCCTTTGGATACATACCTATAGAGTTTAATGATTAAGCGTCAAGTTAATTTGTTAATTATAACTGTACGAGGAATAAGTTTGTGTTTTGAACGGTATGAACAGAAGGATATGTATAGGCTAATCACACTAATATATGTTTTTTACTCTTTCACGCTGAAACGGCTGAACGGATTTGGATGAAATTTAGAATGGATATAGCTTATACCCTAACTTAACACATAGACTACTTTTTATCCCGGAAACAAGCATGTAATTAAACCGAATAACACTAAGCTAGTAATATATAAAAATGAAAATTTGTTGGTTTGTTACCTTACATCTCAATTGTGAGATGTAACAATGTAACAATGAGGCAATTGGTACTTATAATGCGGAATGTCACAGTCGTCTGCGATTAATTGATTTCCCGAGAGTATTGTCTCACTGTTGTGATAGCGTGTGTAGTGATCCTAGCCACAAACCAATTGAGAGATTGTGGCTGCTCTGAGGGAGGCGGCCATCAAGAGCGCAGAGGGGAGTAAAGCGGGAGGTATGAAGAGGCCGAGGCGTGTCATGGGCTGGAACAAACATGTCAGCAAGGCTCACAGGTATGCTAGGCTAAAGTTTAGTATGTGGCTTTGGCATGGCAAGCCGACAACGGGTGAAATTTTTGAAGAAATGTCTTGTAGTAGAAGAGCTTTCAAGTCCAAGTTAAGGTGGTGTCAAAACAACCAAGACCAGATTGAGATGGACATTCTAGCAGACAAGAATGCCAAAAAAGACTTCCGTGGTTTCTGGAAAGGTACGCAAAAGCACAATCTTAGACCTGGTCTGCCTGTGAGCATCGATGGAGTGTCTTGTGATAATGATGTAGCTAACATCTTTAAGACACACTTTTGTGTGGAGCCGTTTAACGTTCCTTCCGTGGAGATGTTTGAGGCTGCCCCAATGAGCAAAGACCTGGAACCTAAAATTAAGTTTACAGTCAAAGGAATATCACAGGCTATTAAGTCTATGACTAGAGGCCAGTCTCCAGGGCACGATGGGCTCAGCATCGAGCATGCCGCGTCTCCTCGCCATGTTGTTTAACCTATGCATTAGGCATTCTTATCTGCCGGACGAGCTGATGAGAACGATAGTTGTGCCTATAGTCAAGAATAAAACTGGTGACATTTCAGACAAAAATAACTATAGACCGATTTCATTAGCCACAGTCATTGCAAAGGTGTTTGATGGCATGCTAAATTCTTACTTAAATAAAAATGTAACTCTGTATGATAATTAGTTTGGGTTCAGGTCCAAACTGTCCACGGACAGTGCAATTCTGAGTATGAAGCATGCCGTCAGATATTACATGAGTCGCAATACGCCAGTATACGCCTGCTTTCTCGATCTCTCGAAGGCTTTTGACCTGGTTTCATATCCAGTGCTCTGGAAGAAGCTGCGCGAGACGCAAGTTGCATCAGAAGTAATTAACATCTTACAGTACTGGTACGGGAACCAGGTCAATAGCGTGAAGTGGGCGGGAGCCCTGTCGGACACGTACAGGTTGAGGTGCGGGGTGAGGCAGGGGGGTTTGAGCTCAACAACGCTCTTCAACCTGTACATCAACGAGCTCATTGTCGCGCTCAGTGGTCGACATGTTGGATGCCATGTTGATGATGTTTGTTTTAACAACATCTGCTATGCGGATGACATGGTACTACTGAGCGCGTCGATAGGCGGACTCAGAGAACTCATAAGCAATTGCGAAACTTACGCCCATATCCATGGCCTTAAATACAACATTAAGAAGAGCGAGATGGTTTTCAAGGCTGGGGCCAAATGTCCGACAGATATTCCGCCCGCCAGGCTGTACGGCGTGCCCTTGGAGCGGGTCCATACCTTCAAGTACCTGGGTCATATTGTGACACCCGACCTGAAGGATGATGATGATATTGAGCGAGAACGGAGGGCGTTGTCGGTAAGAGCGAACATGAAGTAAAAATTACATTATTCCGAGCCTTTTATACATCCTTTTATACGGGGACACTGTGGTTATCATACACGCAGAAGTCCTATAACGCTCTCCGCGTTCAATACAATAATGCGATGAGGGCAATGTTGCGGCTGCCCCGCTTCTGCAGTGCGTCGGGAATGTTCGCTGCAGTGCGCGTTGACTGCTTCTATACCACCATGCGCATGCGAGCAACTGCGATGGCGGGCAGGGTGCGGGACAGCGGAAACAGCCTTCTCACCATCGCTAGCAGGTCGGACGGTCCCTTTATGAAACATTGGCAGGCGCTACAGACTCCTTCGTTCCAAATATGGGGAAGGTAGCACCAAAATAATGTGCTTGTTTGAATTTAATTTGAAATTGACATTGTAATTCTAATTCTAATTGTAATATTGTAATTGTAATTTTAAGTCAACTTTGATATGTCCTTAAATGTATTTGTGCTGTCGTAATTGTTTTGTAATGCTCTATGTCAGTTTGTGTGTTTATTGTAATAATAAGAATTGTATATAAATCTTTATGGGTCATTGGCCTGAAATAAATAAATTCATTCATTCATTCATTCATCTCGAAAACTACTCACATCGATATAAAATTAATCGAAAATTATTTTCTTTATTATCATCGTAGTGACTTTGGTCAACATTTAAGTTATAAAGGGGGTTCATAAAGCTAACTAAAACTGCTAAGTCAAAAATTGTCGATAATAGTTTTTATCTTACGCGGAGATAAAGGATACATTTGATTAAAAAATTGCAAGCGACGCCGCAGGCTAAAGCTAGTTTTTAAATATAATCAGAGGATATGTTTAGTGATATGATGGCCCGTCTATCCGGTCGGTATAGATAATGACTTTTACAACCCGCAGTCTAGTTCAGTAAATATGTTTTAAAAGCAGTTTGTTTTGGTAAACCGAAATTTTATAATTACTAAAATTACAGACTGAGAATTTTACCCGGTCGTTTATTTCGATATTCAGAAAATTACCTAGGGACTAAAAGGACTTGTTTGAAGTTGAATACATAAAATAAATACATTATACAAACACAGCCGGAACACAGAAGCAACCTCGGTAAGTAAATACTTTAAGTAATTTAAGGAAGTGTTTGTCCTAGAATAACATAGTTTCAACTTGGTTATAGTGACGCTTGTTACGACTATCTTCCAAAAAAAATATGAATTATGTTTCCTTCAATAAACATGGCTAAACATCTCTACAACTGAAAAGAAATAAGGTCATAATCTGTTAAATAGCTATAAAATAGGAGATGACATACATTACATAATACAGGTTATCATCTGAACAACATCCTTAATTTATACAAATCATTATTTTTTTCATAAGTAAGCTTTCTCAAATATAGAGACCTTTGCCCGCGGCTCCGTCGCGTTTATTCAATATTTGCCCCGTTTTCGGATTGAGCGTTATTCTATAAACATTTGGTTGTCTTGACCAGGATCATTACGAATATAATAAAAAAAACGCATCCAAATTCATTCAGTGGTTTTCAACTTAAAACGGAACATACACACTGACAGACATACAGACAAACAAAAAAAGTACAATAAGTACAATAATAATAACCCAATATTTACAAAAATAATAAATTTACAGATACGACTTTTTTAATTCATTATTAATTTAGATTATATAGATACTTATTTATTTCTAATTGCCGCGGGGGTAGCACGAGGGCCGAAGTGAATTGCTGCCATTCTTCACGATTTAAAGCCAGTTTGGAGAGCTGTGCCCATGTCATCATCGCCTGGTACAGCTCTCTCTTCACTATGCGCTGCCAGGGTACCTATCATGGTAGACCATCTCAAGCTTTGACAGCTCGATGTACCACTGTCTGTCCCTCTTTAGGAACAGAGTGAGACAGAGCTCGATATGTTCCTTCAATTGTTTATAATAAAATTTGAAAAAAGACATGTTTGCTAAGTTTCTTGCCCTTCTTCTTAGCAGTACTAATAAAATGGTGCGGATAGTTAGGCATTATTTTTATTTATGGCTTATTCAGTTCATTTTTCAACACATTTGTTCATTGCATTATGTATATATAAAATTTCATTCCTATATTTCTCTATTTTATGCAGGTGTATAACTTTATTACATTTTAGTAGCCCAACCTAAATATTTTTTGTATGTATTTCCCGTATTATTATATATTTTTTTTATATTCTAAAGATATATATTGTAAGATTAACTTTGACTTGTCGAAAGTATACTTTATGTATCTATTTTACAAAATAAATATTTTGATTTTGATGTAAGAGTTGCAGGTCTCGCATTATGTAGATAATGTAGACATAATATTATGTAAATTTGGTATCATTAGTCGTGACAGTCTACAGTCTTTTCGTTCTGCCCACTTCCTGTTGTGTACAGTCAGTGTGTTTCCTAAAGTCTCCCCTGATAGCTTCCGCTGATGGTCGACACAAGTTGATACCCTGAGCCGTTACCTTCACCAAACTAGCATCTAGTTTAGCAAGAGAATTTGCTTGTTCGTTACCTTTATTTCCGTTGTGTACTTTGGTCCAGCATAGCTTTACCTCGCACAAGGTTGACAGGTTTTGCAGTTCTGTATGGCAATCTGCAATGATTTTATGTCTACTTACAGGTTTGCTTAGTGCTGATAGTGTAGCCGCACTATCTGTAGTTAATGTAACCTCTTCTATGTCGCACGGTCTGCTTGTGCAAATCGCGATCGCAGCCTTAGCTGCTAGGAGTATACCTGCTGTCTCGGTTTGGAAAACCGTTGTTATCTTGTTGAGTGGAACTGATTTACCGAGCCCTAGTTCAGGTGAGACGTAGCTGCAACCAGCACCATTGTTCGTGTTTTTAAAGCTATCAGTGTAAAAATTCAGTACCTTATGGTTAGAACTTGGCGCTCCTTGATAAAGTATTTATTTATTTATTTATTTATTTAGGTTTTTCAACAGATACACACTTTACATTTACAAAACAAGATATACAGAGCAAGCCACAGTGGGTATCCAATAATAGAAAAACACAACTTATACATCACAACATCAAGTGAGACTTAGCACTACTAGTTAGCATTTCTACATTATCAAGACAATAGAAATAGAAGAAAAGATAAAACAATTTCGAACTAAAACTAAACTTTAAATTATGTATAGGTACAATAGTCTAACAATTTTTTACAAATTTTATTTTAAAGATAAATTTAACAATTGTGATTTATATCTTCTAAATGAACATGAAAACAAATCAAAGGCCTGAGGATCTTTTATGAAAAGTTGATTGTGCTGTCTACACATTCTATTTATTATTGAGAATTTGCCAATGTTGGTTCTTGCTCGACGAAGATAAAATGGACGGTAATTTACAACCCGGGAAACTTGACGAGGAATAACTATACTAAATTTGGAAAGTAGTTGAGGACAGATTACTTTGTTATTTCGTATCTTCTATCCATAACGTAGGTTTTTGGTGTTCTATCAGTCCCATTGGCTGCCTCCGGAACAACCTCTAAAGCTCGTTTAAGGATTTGGGAGTGATGGGTTTTTATATTGTTACCTTTCCATTGGCCAGTGGACTTCACCCAAAGGGCTGCGACCATCGCCTCCTGCTGGATGTGCAGGTGCGGCGGTGTGAGCCCTAGTAGTATGTCCAATGCTGCGGAGGGTGTCGATCTCATGCATCCGCTGATTAGTGTGCATGCTAGTCTTTGTAGTTGTTGCAGTTTGTTCACAGTTGTTATTAACTTCGTTCTTGGCCACCACACCAATGCTCCATAAGTTAGTACCGGTCTTACCACTACTGTGTACAGCCATTTGCATAGTTTGGGTGTAAGTCCCCAGTCCCTGCCTACCGCTCTCCTAAACTGCCATAGCTTTTGGCTGTTTTTTGATATCAAGTGCTTATAGTACACATACTTTTTGTACATAAATAGGTTAGATTTAGGCTAGATGATACTCATTTTTTTTTCTTTTTTTAAATTTTTTTTTGTACTTACTTCATTGTGACTGGACCGAAATATATTTCACTTTCAATTTCAATTTTATTTTATAAATTATCTTTCAAAAACATAATGTGGTAGTTTCTTTCCATAGATTTAATACGTATTGGAAGTTTTTTGTTCAAATAATTTAAGCTTAATAAAAAAAATGACTGACTTCTTGAGCCATTAAATATAGCTTTTTATATGGATAATACATATATAAACAAACAAAATATATAAATATCGATACATAAGTTGACATTTATTTATACAGCTAAACTGGATGCTTGGTAAGTGATCAGTAACACGGATCGATAACACTTTTTGCTAATTCCGCAAAATAAAATCTTGACATCCCATGGTAATTGACTCGAGGCTGGGCTTGCGTTTGTAAGGAACACGAAAAGAATAATTTCACAAAAAGGGTCATTGAACCTTGTTACTGAGCACTTACCGAGCCTTCATTAAGAATTCGGCTGCATAAATAAAAGTCACCTTATATATTTCGACCAACTCGTGTTCGTCGTCAGTCGGATGATTAAAATAATTTAAGTTTACTATTTTATATGATATAAAGATACGGGACCCTCAGGGCGTTAGCACTATACTCGCACGCACTTGACCAGTTTCTTTAAACCGTTTAAGTCAACACTTAAAGGGACAAAAACAGCATTTCCAGCCTATATCATTTGTGAAAAAATGTAAGAAAAAGAAATTGTGCCGTCGGCAAGTGTTTTACAATTGTCATACTATAAAGTTAACCTTGTATGCCCTAAACAGACAAAACTTTACAAATTTAACTATTTACTAAACATTCATTTATCGTCATCTTAGATATAAGTGAAGAAATCAGACATCTTTGAAATTTGCTTTAACATTTATTAATAATAATCAAAACAACGATTTAGGTTAGATGATGCCATTAACTTTATAGTTATTTGCGAGAGCCTTGATTACGGTTTTATTTTCTTCACCACCAACTCGTATATAAGAAGGAGGGTATTTAAATAAATAAAAAGACGTTATTTGTCTTCAATCAAAATATACAAAAAAAAAAACTTTACAACGTAGTGACCAAATTAAAATAGATATAGAACAGATTAATTATTTGAAGAGAAAAAGGCTTAAATTTTGGCATGTAACCGAAAACATTAATTGTTAGAGAAATTGTTTTTTTTTCGGGTCTCGTAATGTTAATCCAATAAGCTTCTTGTGTAATTTATGTCATGTTATGATATGAGTAGGTGGTAGAGCTGATGCCGGGCTCGACTGTGGAGGTACCACCATCTTACTCACAAATCCTCCCGAAGTTATTCGGGGGAGAGTAAGAGAACAGCTCTCAGGCAAAACCAGGCGGCCCACCATTGCCTGGGACCGATGGATGGCGGTATATCCATCCCCAATTGCCGAGCCTTATATAAAACAGACCGGTGACAGGCAGCGGCATCACTGGTGCAAGGGTTTCGGCACCGCGCTCACCAACCCGCCTGCCCAGCGTGTGTGAGTATGGGCATTTCTTCCAGGAGGACCGCCAAGAGTGGCGAAATCCTGGAAAGGCCTATGTCCAGCAGTGGACGAAACAGGCTGATGGATGGATGGATGGATGATATGAGTTATGTATGAATGAATAATTTTGAAACTGACTTTAGTATAATGTTTTGACATTGACTTATTAGTTCAACGTCACGTAACTTCGTAGTAAATGTTATATAAAACTGACAGACTCACTTTGAAAACTTTATATTTAGCGCACAGCTTTTACGTTATTTATGCATTATTTATAATGTCCGGGCAGTATGAATAATTACAAGTCTATTCGGATAATTTAATAGTAATTATAATGATATTAAACTTCTTTATTTATTTATTTATTTATTACGGAGCTCCAACTGTATACTCCGATTTCAAACATATTCTTAGTTCTATACATTTGTCCTGCAGAGTGATGCAAATTATAGGAGCACACAGCCCTCACATATAAATCCGGTACAATTTTCAAAAATAATAAACCTTAATTAAACAAAATTAAAAATATGCCAAATTATATGAGTAACTACAAAAGCAGCCACAAACAAAGCTTGCATAAACAAATTAAAACTAACAAGTTACAAATTTAAAAAAAAACATTAATTAAGCTTAGCCAAATTATTTGATTAAAAATTTTTTTTTTTATAAACTTTTCTCATAACTCACAAAAATAATTGATATTCATATCGGCGGTCTTGCAAGTCAACCATGTCTTAGTTTTGTTTATATTCAATTTAAACATTGCCAAGGAATTGCAAAAGATATCAATGTCGCTGTTATTATCATAAAGATTATTATAGCAAACCGACATTCTATTTAAAGGAGAAAATTTACCTACATTTGTTAAATGAGTGAGAGGTTCAAAAACTTTTCGCCTTTTATTAGGTCTTATAATGTTGCTCCTAGGTACAGCAAAGTTTAATTCTGAAAGAACACCAGGCAATTGCAAATTTCCATTGACAATTTTGTGAAGGGCTATAAGATCATTTAAGCATCTGTGGTGTTCAAGGGAAGCCATCTTGAAATGATTGAGTCTTTGTGGATAATCTGCACGAAAAGGACAAGACTTATCCCGATACGCTAGATATCTAGTAAAACTGCGTTGCACGCGTTCTATTCTGTCTATGTGTGTTTGGTAAAAAGGACTCCAAGCCACAGATGTAAACTCTAATGTGCTACGAACAAAAGCATAAAATAAAGTTGTAATAGGGAAAACATTCTTGAATTCTTGGCACGTTCTTTTAATAAAACCACAAAGCTTAGCAGCCTTAGTAACTATACTATCATAGTGTGCTGCAAATGACAATTTGCTATCCAAAATGATTCCAAGATCGCGAATCGTAGCGACCTCCTTTAGTGGCGTATCGTTAATTGTATATGAAGAAGGCACGATATTCAATTTTCTTGTAAATTTGATGTGATAGCATTTGTTAGGGTTAAGTAACATTTTATTATTTACACACCATTCCTGGACCGTTTTTAAGTCCTTCTGAAGAAGATCAACATCGGATAAATCGTATATTGGTCTGTACAACTTGAGATCGTCAGCAAAAAGGGAGCATTTACTAAATTTTACTTGATCCTCAATATCATTAATGAACACCAAGAACAGGATCGGCCCCAAGTGCGATCCCTGGGGGACACCTGAGGATGCCTCATAAAAGTTCGACGAATAACCCTTCACTAATACCCTTTGCTTTCTGCGGTCAAGATACGATTGACACCATTTTAGTAGCGAACCATGTATACCGTAAGTGGATAATTTGTTCAGAAGTATCCCGTGGTCCACCTTATCAAAGGCATTACTAAAGTCCGTATAAATGGCGTCCACCTGTACGCTAGAATCTACAAATTTATTTATATCGTGTAAATAGGAAATCAAGTTAGTGGCTGTTGATTTTCTTGAGCAGAATCCATGTTGGTTCAGAGATAATATGGGAGCGACATGTGAAGTCAGTACAGGGCAAATCAAGGACACAAAGACCTTAGAAAATACAGAAAGCAGGGACACAGGTCGGTAGTTTTTAACATCCATACGATCACCTTTTTTGTATAAGGGAATAACATTAGCCAACTTCCATTCATCAGGGAACTGACCTGTGAGTAGTGATGAATTTATTATTAGTTTAAGTGGAAGGGCTAAACACGTTGCACATTTTTTGATGAACATTGGGGGTATGCCATCAGGCCCAGGTCCCTTACTAGCATCTAGTCCTCTCAAAACTTTAAGCACATCGCTCTCCTGAAACTGTATCCTACTTAAAGTACTCCGAGGAAAGTGGCAATCATTTGGGCAAGGAGAAATTCGGCCGTTAGATGAAGTGAACGTTGACGAAAACTGTTCGGCAAAAAGATTACAAATATCTGTACCAGTAGCGGCCCTTTTGTTGTTGAGTTTTACCTCAGAAGGTATTGAATTATGATTTTTATTTCTACTCTTAACAAATGACCAGAAACATTTAGGATTTTGTTAAATAGCACTTTCTACGTTGCTAATATAATTATTATAACATACCTGAATCATAGACCGAGCTCTAGTACTTAAAATTTTATACTCTATTTTGTCACGTGGATTACCAAATTTCTTGAAACGTTTTCTTATTTTCTCCTTCTCTTTTAATAATTTTATTAGAGCTTTTGAAAACCAACAAGGATAACTAGAATTATGAGCCGTTGTCTTGGGAACAGTTTCATTGATCACTATTTTTAAGTTTTTATAAAAAGCTTCAACCATTTCATTGACATCTCTACAATCACTAAATATTAAGTTCCAATCCAAAAGTTCTAGCCTATTATTTACCAAATCATAATCCGCCTTTCTATAATTATGAGTTGCAAACGGTATTTCTTTGAGAACAGCTTTACCATTAAATTTAAACGATACATCAAGCGGTGGGTGATAAGGATCAATTTTAGAGATGGGACTGATACATTTGTCGACAATTCCACCATTAAAATTACAGAACACTAAATCTAGAGTTTTTAAATCACAATTTTTTATGGTGTTAATCTGACAAAAGTTATTCAAAGATATAAAGTCTATAAGGGAATAACCTAAAGTACTCTCGTAGCCATAAGGGACCGTACACGGCGCATTACCAGACGAAGTAACTGAAGAGTCTGACCTCCATTCAATGCCACTCATATTAAAGTCACCTAAAATAATTGTTTCATCTCTACTTAGATCTAATATTTTGGAAGCGCTGTCGAGAAAACTATTTAGGGTTCTCTCTGGTTTTTGATGATATACTGCACAAATGTTTACACGACGAAAGCTGTTACCACTAGGTATTTTCAAACTAACCCATATATCTTCACCATTTGTCTCCCAATGGCTAATACGTATTGAGTCTATCTTTTTAGATACCGCAATCAATACACCTCCGCCGTCTTTCATATGTGCAAGAGCTGGTGAGCTACTTCGGTCTCTTCTATAAATGCAGTAGTCAGAAGTAAACACTTCGGTTGTACAGAACTTCGGCCACTAAGGGCCTATATCATAAATACCTTAAAACTATGGATACATATATAACCTAAAATATCATAAATATATACTAACGCTTATTCAATTTATTTGGAGGCATTCTTTTTCGTGTATACCTATAGATATACACGATCTACTCAAGCCAGAAATTGGCATTGAGGGAAATGTAAGCTTGAATAACGAACACACGTAGTTTGAAAGACAAAAAATAATTTGTCTTCAGACTCAAGTAGTTTTATCTTGACCCTCGAATTTCCCGCATCAGATCTTCTAACGTCACACCTTTGTATACCTTGGAGAGGTAAATGTAATGGGCTGTGCAGCCTTCAAGTCACATAAAGCTGCAGGGGCATGCCGCATTTATTACGGTTTTGAGAGCGACGACACTCTTGCTCTTCACAAGAATGGACCCTTATCTGTCCGCGACTGTATTCGGCGGCGGCGGCGGGCAATGAAGGGAGGCACACACAGCGGCTATTACCGATGGATTTTTTCCTGTCCGAAATAGGAATGCTTACGGTGACGCTGACGGGAAAGTTGAGACACCTGGGCATACAAGTCCTTGGATGCAGCAGGTGTAGTGGCCGGAGGCAGCACTGGCGTCATTTTCGCAACCCTTTAATGGGTTCACAAGCTTTTCCTGAATCGATGTTTGTTTCTTTAGTGTGAGTTGACAATGAATTGGTGTCATTATTTTGCTCTCCGGCGACATACCGCATCGGCTAATTCCGTACAAGCGATATTAACGCAGGCATTGCGCAACGAAGTCAACTCAAGCCGCATTTCGAAAATATGCTGACCCAATCACTGCCGTCATTTGTGAGATCGATTGGAAGTATTGCCACGCTGATAGTAGACCATGAGGGCATAGTCGGTAACCGGAACTCATCGAGTACCAGCATGACACAGTCACAGCAGGACAAAAAGTAACTCTTGAAAAAGCTGGCCGACCATAGCCAAACCTCGCAGGTTGGCAGGTTTCAGGTAAGGTCATTAAAAAAAAACATGAAAGTTTTCCGAGAGAAATAACGGTTAGGCCGAATTATGTCAGACAAAGAAATTTCACAATAGGTTGGTCAAGGCCACAATATGACGTTGGTTGCATGCTGGTACTTGATGAGTTAAAATCTACCCCCGAATGCGACCCTAAAATTAATCGGACAGACTAAACTGCCAAGCAGACTCTCGGCCGAAAATGTTTTTAGCTAAACTAATCATGTGAACACAGTTCAATGCTGATAAGTACCTTTAAGAGATATTTTGAATAAAGACCCAAGTTTTTTTGGGTCTCTACACAACCTGCCAGGTTCGCCAAGGTCGGCCAGCTTTTTAATAGTTACTTTTTGTTCTGCTTGCAACGGTGACTGTGTCATACTGGTACTCGATGAGTTAAGGTTACTGACTGTGCCTTCATGGTCCATAGGTGAAAATGGAAATGATAGGCTTTATTCTTTGACTGAAATGGACTCCAGCCAAAACATTCTCGTATCTGGTCCCCAATTTAAATTCCATACTGTTATAGTACTTACAATTGAAATAGTATTAAATTGTGCTTAAGAGGCCGCTCATGTGTGCATGTGAACATGTGTTCATGCAAACATTTCCAGCGCCTTATTAACATTTAAGGAAAAGCTTCAATACTGTTAAATTAATCATAGACCAATCTTTTTCATTGATCATTAATGTATTACATTTGCAAATACTACTTTATATTTCTTGTAGTGGAGTCTCCTACACCTCGTTTACATAAAAAGTCAACTTCAAAGAGCTAAATCTTTCATTCAGGTTCAAAAACCTGATTGAAAAAAAATGACAAAACATCAGACATATAAATTTGTTGGAACATAACCTGCATTTTTATTATATATCTCATTAACGGTTGATAAAAATACTTCCGTCAATTTTACAAATTAATGTCGCCAGCTTATCATGATTTTTTGTATCGAATAAAGTATAATTACAATTAACCCGTTGGAAAACGCGCGTTTTTGCAAAGTTGCAAATTTTCCCGCCAATTTTGTTTTTGGCTATATCTCCGGAACTGGTTGTCCAATTCTAATGCGGTTTTTTTTTCTAAAATAAGATAAAAATTTCTACAAGAAAAAAAATTTCATTTGTTTTCTTTGGGAAAGTTGGAGGGGGGGTGCTTTCTCCTTGAAAAAATCTTAGTTATATATATAAATATATGTATATATACTATATATGTCTATTTAAATTTTCTAATATTGTAAAAAAATATAAAGAATAATAAAAAAAATGAAAAAAATATAACTCTGTACATATATTAAAAAAAAAAGAAAATTTGGGCCTAGAATTACAATCCACAACTTTTTTTTATATTATTATGATATATATTTTTTTTGTTGCTCATCTTAATAGCTTTCGGAAAATACCCATATCACTAGGTTTATAATATATTAACTAACAATAATATTTTTTATTTATAATTCGGCCTAGGCGTGACGATCTCTACGGGAATCAGTTAGTTAGTCCATAAAACATAACGTCACTCTAAATTTCAAGAAAATCACGATCCACGAAGACACTCATTACAAAAAGCGTTATTTGGTGGAAAGACGTTTAATCGAATACGTGGGACGCACTATAAGTTTCCGGAATGAATATGAAAAAATACTATTAAAGGTACAAAATTAATTTATTGTTTTTCAAAATGATCTCCCTTGGCGTCTATGCACTTTTTCATTCGATCGAACCAGTTTTGAAAACTTTTGTGCCACTCCCCTGTGGTGACCTCTGAAACGTGTTTTTCATACTCCTCGACAGCCTCTTCTGGTGATGAAAATCGTTGACCGCGTAATTGGTTCTTAATTTTTGGGAACAGAAAAAAGTCACAAGGTGCCAGGTCGGGACTGTATGCAGGATGACTCATGAGTTCTACATTTTTCGTCTTCAAAAAGTCGTTTGTCTGTCTGGCCGTGTGAGAACTAGCATTGTCGTGGTGCAGGATGATACGGCGCTTACGGTTATTTTTACGGAGTTCGTCAATAACTTCCGGCAAACAAATGGTCGTGTACCAGTCACTATTCACGGTACGACGATTCTCTAAAGCAACAGTAGCCACGTGTCCAGTTTTATTAAAAAAAGAAGCAATCATCAGCTTAGATGCACTTTTCACGCGCGCCACTTTGGTTGGTTTCGGCTCATCTTGAAAGACCTATACGCTCGATTGCTGCTTTGTTTTGGGATCGTAGCAATAAATCCATGTTTCGTCACCTGTTACTATGTCCCACACCAAATTTGACGCACCTTCGTTGAATCTGGTAAGCATGGCATTGCACCAAGTGACGCGGTCCGTTTTTTGAGCCTCGGTCAAGTTGTGTGGGATCCACCGCGAGCACAGCTTTCTCACACCCAAATGTTTGTGTAGGATTGGTTGTATTTGACTCATGCCTATTTCTAAGGATGCGAGAATTTCATGGTAGGTCACATGCCTGTCTGTTTCAATCACACGGCGCACAGCATCGATGTTTTTGTTGGTCACAGCGGTGGACGGCCGACCATCGCGAGATTCGTCACTGAGATTGATACGACCACGCTTGAATTCTGCAAACCAGCTATAAACAGTCGTCTTGCATGGTGCTTCATTGCCAAAAGCTGTTTTAAGCCGAGCGATGCTCTGTTGAGCTGTCAAATTACACTTCAAATCGTAGAAAATCGTACTACGAAAATTTTCCCGAGTTAAATCCATGTTGATGCAGACACACAATTTTTTAAATGGCGCCACAAGGTAAAAACAAAAGACAGTCAGATGAAACAAACTGCATTCTACAGCCAAAGAGTTCTATTTTCAAATGTTGCAATAAATTTTTAAATATTGTTTATGTAAGTGGCCAGTTCCGGAAACTTTTAGTGTTACCTATGTATAATCTGACAGAAATAGAATGCCTAGCCACTAACCGTGGTATTATGAGAGCTACTTAACTAATTTATATACTGAAAACAAAACTTTTGTTCACGAATATAATTTGCGTTTACCAACGCTTAATGAAACAAGTCTGAAAACTTACTATTTTGCTATTGGTTTAGGGTTTTGGTACTTCTATTCTAACTTCTTGTTGTCGAGTGAACTATTGTTTTGAGTGAAAACAATTTTGATGAACAATTACTTTTGTACTCGTTAATGTTTTGAATAGTAACATTCGTCAAGTAGCACCATTTAAAACACTAAATCTGCTTACTTAATTTCAAGTTCCATTATGCTACAAAATGTATACCTAATTGAAATAAATATATATATTTTGCTACAGTAAGTGTTTCATTTCATTATAAATACTTTTAGGCACAATAAAATCAATAAATAAAATATATTCGAGACATATTTCGGCTGCCATGCCGGGACCAAAGTGGGCCGAAAAATAAGGTGACTTTCGTTTATACTGGAGACTCGGTAAGTGGTCAGGACCAAGGTTCAATGACCCCGTTTGCGAAACACATAAATTATTTGTTTGTGCCTCTATACTTGTTCACGATCAAACTCGACTCAATTAGTACAGGAAGTCTAAATTTTATTTTGCAGAACGGGTCATTGAACCTTGGCCCTGACCACTTACCGAGTCTTCAATATGAATATGACTTTATAAACGGAAGTCACTTTATATATACCGAAAATATTTTATTTATCGTTTTTAAAATATAAAAAAAAAAACATTTTGTATAAAAATTTATAACTACGGTGGAAACAGGAAACACATCTTGAAATTAATGTACTTTTACTATTAATTTTGCGGCGATTCTCTAACGGCGCGCGGTCACAAAATATATATCTGTTTTGTAGCGCGGCGGGCGTACGTATGCGCGACTGCTGAGCACAGCCGACCCTAGTCACACCGCCAGAAACCGCCTGAGATATTGTCGTTGTGTGCGTGCCGTGGTTCGTACGTGCAGGCTCGCAGTGGCTCGCACACATATAAGCCGCGCGGGCGACATCTCTGTGAAGATAGCTTACTACTCTGTTTTTACTATGCCAAAAGTAACATACCGTAATGTGAACAAAAATATTGTAGACCTTTTTCATCCAAAACGATAGTAAGAATGTGTACGCACGGCATGCAACGGATTGGACGGAAATGCTTTGTCCATAAATGCCGGCGCTTGATGCGGGTGGTACCGATTGTGGACGCAGCACGCAGCGCTATATGAATTCACTAGCTTTTGCCCGCGGCTCCGCCCGCGTGTTATTCGGTTTAACGACATGCTTTTTTCCGGGATAAAAAGTAACCTATGTGTTAAGTTGGGGTATAAGCTATATCCATTAAATAAATAAATTTCATCCAAATCCGTCCAGCCGTTTCAGCGTAAAAGAGAATATTAGTGTGAAGTGTGATGTGATAACATGGCCTTGTCTTATTTCACCACAAACGATTTAGGACCGTGCCAATTAGACACCTGATGTAAGAAATAACAAAGCATTGTCTTATTTCTCCACAAATGATTGGGCCCGCCCTAATTAGACACCTGATTTTTCAATGATATTGATCTATCCTACAGGAACCATGCATTTTTCCGGGATAAAAAGTAACCTATGTGTTAAGTTGAGGTATAAGCTATATCCATTAAATAAATAAATTTCATCCAAATCCGTTCAGCCGTTTCAGCGTGAAAGAGTAACAAACATACACACAACACACACACGCACTAACCTTCGCATTTATAATACGTGGGACGCACTATAAGTTTCCGGAATGAATATGAAAAAATACTATTAAAGGTACAAAATTAATTTATTGTTTTTTAAAATAATCTCCCTTGGCGTCTATGCACTATTTCATTCGATCAAACCAGTTTTGAAAACTTTTGTGCCACTCCCCTGTGGTGACCTCTGAAACGTGTTTTTCATACTCCTCGACAGCCTCTTCTGGTGATGAAAATCGTTGACCGCGTAATTGGTTCTTAATTTTTGGGAACAGAAAAAAGTCACAAGGTGCCAGGTCGAGACTGTATGCAGGATGACTCATGAGTTTTACATTTTTCGTCTTCAAAAAGTCGTTTGTCTGTCTGGCCGTGTGAGAACTAGCATTGTCGTGGTGCAGGATGATACGGCGTTTACGGTTATTTTTACGGAGTTCGTCAATAACTTCCAGCAAACAAATGGTCGTGTACCAGTCACTATTCACGGTACGACGATTCTCTAAAGCAACAGTAGCCACGTGTCCAGTTTTATTAAAAAAAGAAGCAATCATCCGCTTAGATGCACTTTTCACGCGCGCCACTTTGGTTGGTTTCGGCTCATCTTGAAAGACCCATACGCTCGATTGCTGCTTTGTTTTGGGATCGTAGCAATAAATCCATGATTCGTCACCTGTTACTATGTCCCACACCAAATTTGACGCACCTTCGTTGAATCTGGTAAGCATGGCACTGCACCAAGTGACGCGGTCCGTTTTTTGAGCCTCGGTCAAGTTGTGTGGGATCCACCGCGAGCACAGCTTTCTCACACCCAAATGTTTGTGTAGGATTGATTGTATTTGACTCATGCCTATTTCTAAGGATGCGCGAATTTCATGGTAGGTCACATGCCTGTCTGTTTCAATCATACGGCGCACAGCATCGATGTTTTTGTTGGTCACAGCGGTGGACGGCCGACCATCGCGAGATTCGTCACTGAGATTGATACGACCACGCTTGAATTCTGCAAACCAGCTATAAACAGTCGTCTTGCATGGTGCTTCATTGCCAAAAGCTGTTTCAAGCCGAGCGATGCTCTGTTGAGCTGTCAAATTACACTTAAAATCGTAGAAAATCATACTACGAAAATTTTCCCGAGTTAAATCCATGTTGATGCAGACACACAATTTTTTAAATGGCGCCACAAGGTAAAAACAAAAGACAGTCAGATGAAACAAACTGCATTCTACAGCCAAAGAGTTCTATTTTCAAATGTTGTAATAAAATTTTAAATATTGTTTATGTAAGTGGCCAGTTCCGGAAACTTTTAGTGTTACCTATGTATTATATAAGTAGGAGTAGGATAGGATACAAAGCACAGCGAAATTCTTTGCGTGCCGTGCGTACGTTGCGGCCGATGAGGGCCAGTCGACGCGTACCTCAGACGATCTTCAAAAATCATTTTTAAGTGTTCGGTAACTAGACAAATGAAATGTTCTTTGTTATTAAGAACAAGAAACATAACTTTAAAGCAAATATTTATTTTAAATAATCATTTTAATATTAGCAGATTGTTCACTTGTTTTATTTCAGAATACGAAAATGAAAATACACTCTGAAAAATATAAATTTAGTATGTTTTGTTTAATAGTCTTTCATGCAAATTTATATTTATCTTGTTTTTCATACAAATTTATATCATTGTTAATTAGTTATATGGTAAATCAAGATTTTTCCATAATAGTGTTTCTTAAATAGGCAAGCAAAATGGCTATGTACTTGCATAAAATGAAATATTTATGAATTATACTGTGCTACAATACACAATTTATCTTCACGAGTCGCGTAGCAATTAATCGTACTAAGATCGCTACGCCGTAGCCAGGAAATACGACCCTGACATAGTAAATACTCATTGCATGTCTATTTATTTAAACAAATTGCTTTTTGCCAAGAAGATTTCTTACGTGCATTTTGTTTATTGTACAAAAGCTTTATCAAATTCCTCTGAACTTTTAAATTTACAATATTAAGTAAGAGAGGATAAAAAAGTGTTCTTTTTTTCTAATTTCACAATAACAGCAAAGCTTTAGAAGTAATAACACAACTTTTTAGTTCACATAATGTACGTTTTTCAGTACCTAAATGTACTATCTAATGCAGTTTTCTTTATGAAATGTTCGTGTATAATTTTTCTTTTTCATTTTTCCTCCATTAGCAATAATAAAATTCTATCATAAAGTGCACAACAAAGACTTACGATGTGTCTGAAGAGAACTCCGCATTTTCCAGAGAATTCTCTTATTGAAGGACTATATTCTGTAATTCCACTCGAAACGAGAGACTTAAGTCTTTGCTCGAGTGGAATTGTCTTTCAATCTTTGAGTAGTATTGACAGTTTTCGGCTTGGTGGTTATTTTATAAACACCACTTTTATAGACTATATATTGACCTGGGTCACTACGATGATAATTACGAAAACCGCATCTAAATCAGTTGTATTAAAACGAAACAAACAGACAGTTCAATTGAGTACTGAACTGAACGCCGCGCGCGCTTGTACTCCCGAAGAGTTCTCATGACGTTGAGTCATTTCTCATCAAAACTCGACCTGTGCTTCTTTTGCACAGTTAAAAGTGAGTCCTCTCCGCTTAGACCATTTAACACGGGACCTGGCAAAACGCAACTCTTAATACTGAAATTATTCTGCCGTTTTACACGGAAGGGGAGGTAAACACGCACAGCACACAATTACTCATTCACGCACACTCCTACGAAAAATGTATAGGTCAAACTAAATCAAAAGCTGCAACACAAACACAAAACACGCACACAAGCAAACTTATATGAACAAATTGTTCATGTACTTCGGCAGAGGGGGATAAGTGCGCTTGCCTAGTCCCGTGTTATATGGTCTAAGCCTATCCGTTATTAAGACATTCATGTTTTCAACTTACTCAAATTTTGATGGAATCTGTCTATTAGGTGGTAGAGCTAATGCCGGGCTTGACTGTGAAGGTACCACCATCTTACTCAGAAATCCTCCCGAAGTTATTCGGGGGAGAGTAAGAGGACAGCTCTCAGGCAAAACCAGGCGGCCCACCATTGCCTGGGACCGATGGATGGCGGTATATCCATCCCCAATTGCCGGGCCTTAATAAAACAAACCGGTGACGGGCAGCGGCGTCACTGGGGCAAGGTTTTCGGCACCGCGCTCACCAACCCGCCTGCCCAGCGTGTGTGAGTATGGGCATTTCTTCCGGGAGGACCGCCAAGAGTGGCGAAATCCTGGAAAGGCCTGTGTCCAGCAGTGGACGAAAGAGGCTGATGGATGGATGGATGTAATATAAATGCCATAGCAACGTCAAGGCGTCAACAAATAAGGCGCTAAAATGATAGAGCCTGACATGCAATTTGACACCCTCTAAGTACGAACCCTAATTTTTATTATTTTTTGTTTTACTCTTGAGTAGGCATTATATTTGAAACTTCTAGATTTTTTCATTATTAACCATGATAGAGGCCAAAGTAACACGTATTCTGTGAAAATTTGAACTGGGTACCTATATTATCAATTTTTTAAATTACTAATACAGCTATTGACCACAAAATGTTATTACACTATCAACGAATATTTAAGTGATAAATTATAAAATACAAATATATGAAAAGAAAACTGACAAATAAAACTGGGAATTTAAATATTTTAATAACTTGATAATCAATCTTTAATAATAACAATGATAATGAAAATAATAATAAATAATTAATAATACATAATAATAATAATGATACAAATAAATTTCTTTATTGCGCAAAACTTACATACTAAGATACCTTGCTCTTCCATATAAAAGGTAGGTAACAATTTTAAATATTTTTATCTAGCATAATAAGTTGCTTATAGTAGGATCTTCACAAATAATAAATCTATAATAATAAAATGCCGTCCTCTCTTATATTGCTGTGCCTGGACAAGGTCCATAATGATCTAATAATATTAATGTTTTTCACCTGTGTATATACATTATGGAATGCAATAAAATATATGAATATGAATATGAATATGAAGCTTTAAATCCATGTGACAGACGGACAGACGGACGGACAGGCAGCGGACCGTAAAAAAAATCGCTTCTGACACAAGTGTAAATTAATAATCTTGGGTATCTTATCTTGTATTATGTACGTAAGGCCAAAAATAAGTGACTGCATGTTACCGGAGGCCAGTCATGTCTTACACCATTTAACGGGGTCCAATTTCGTCGGTTATGGGGCCATTTTACGCTTCTTAATATCTTAAGGCTCACTTTCAAAGACATTGGGTTTTAGGGACGCAAAGCCTATTTACCTTGTCCCCAATCGCTGTGTAAGGAGATCTGACAAAGATAAAGAAGCGGGTAGTCTAATAAACGTAGTTTATATCCGAGCAATTTACTTACATGAATTCTTCTTTGGTTGGGTGGAATCGATATTTAAATATAATTTTAAGGTATTTTTCTTAAAGGAGATACGTTTAAAATCTTTATGTTGGACTTTATTGGGAATCTATTATATTCCTCTTCATCCGTAACTTGCATTTGTGCAGTAATGTTTGATTCTTTAGGGACGTTGTTAGGTATTATCGGTAGAATATGTGGTTTTATTTAAAGATCCGTCATATGAAACTTGTGTATTATTCGTTGAAAATGAGTTCTAACGGCAGAGAGAACCTCATGAGGAAATTTTGTGCACCGCAAAGTCACAAGTTATTTAAGTAGTCAATGCTTTGAAAACGTGCTACAGCCCAAAAGTCTTTGCTAGTAATTTCTTTACAGGAATGTCTCTTCCAGTAATAGATTTATCAAAATGCAAAAGTATTCATAAGCCACAATTCGGCCATGCGATACCTTTTCTTTTTTATAATATTTGCACAAATGCTAGCTGAACGGATTATTCTTAAGGCCTTGCCCATAGTGCACGACCATCTTACTGAGTGATTTTGAACTTCAGTACGTTGTCAGAAAGTCTGCATTAGAACGCTCGCTTCGCGCGCTGCCGTCACGCAAAATCCGTGAAATTTCGATGTTTTTCTGGATTTTACGAAAAAGTATTTGATGTAGGAGTTTTTTTCACCAGATATCTGAAAATAAACCATGTTTTCTTCTTATAGCAGTAATTTCAGACATAAAACTCCAGCCGTGTAGACAAATTAATAACTTAAAAATCCATCATTATCAAAAATAAAATCTATCGAGTGAAATGTGTCCAATTAGGTAATCTGAAAACGGAGAGACAAAGGGTCTGAAAAAACACTTTTCCAAGTCTTACATTGATTAGATAAGTAGTTGACTCAGCATATTAAAACAAAAACCGTTAAAAGACCAAAGGCAAGCCCTTAAGTGTGAGCTATCGATTTATTTTTAAATTTTCCGCTCATCCTTTTAGAAAAGCATATATAGGTATATTTGCTTCGACAAAAATGGAATTTGCCGGACTAATATTATAGATAAACTTAAACTTGTAGCAAAACGTAGACAGATTTTTAAAAATTTCAATAATGAAAACCAGAGCAAATCTAGTTTTCACAAACTATAATGTTGAGTTTCGTAGTGTCGCACGTGTTTACTGTATTGTTCAACAAGCAAGTAATAGCATACCATCCATCCATCCATCAGCCTGTTTCGTCCACTGCTGGACATAGGCCTTTCCAGGATTTCGCCACTGTTGGCGGTCCTCCTGAAAGAAATGCCGATACTCACACACGCGGGCACGCGGATTGGTGAGCGCGGTGCCGAAACCCCTGCTGCCCGTCACCAGTCTGTTTTATCTATGGCCTATACCGCCATCCATCGGTCCCAGGCAATGGTGGGCCGCCTGGTTTTGCCAGAGAGCTGTTGTCTTACTCTCCCCCGAATAACTTCGGGAGAATTTGCGAGTAAGATGGTGGTACCTCCGTAGTCGAGCCCGGCATCAGCTCTGCCACCTCAACTTATGTCGTCTAAAAATCGTAGATTTGGATCAGTAGATCGTAAAATATGAAATCGAAAATCTTTCACCAAAAGTTAAAAATAGGGGCGATTCGGAACGGACTGAAATCAAAATCAAATCAAACACCGAAGTGGAGCGTAACTAGAGTTTTAACAGAAATACGATCTACCTAAGCAGGTAATGAGATGCCGAATTACACGATATGCCGACAACATAAACACACATTTTTTCCTAAGAAAAGTAATTCCAAACAATGTTTCCAAGTAAACAATCCCCCAGCTACATCGGACAAGCCCCCGGCTACGTAAAGGTCAGAGAGGGCAGAAAAATCTCTCGTAAAATATAAGCACCGTTGTTACCTGCAAGGACAGTTCTTGGGTGCATTTGTTTATTTCGAAACAGTTTGTTGTCATTCAGTCTACCAATAGCCCCTTTTCCACTTACCGGCAATCCACCGGCATCGGCACCGGCAACGGCGACGGCACGGCTAAGGTGGTAAAAATGTATGAATTTCGTTGCCGGTGCCGGTGCGGTAAGTGGAAAAGGGGCCAATGGGTGACTGTCTTACTGACTATATTGTACTCTTTGAGCGCAATCAATCGCTTCGGTTCTCTAATTTTCATTTATTTTTAGGGTACCCTTCCCGAAGGGTGCCAAACGGGACCCTATTACAAAGTCTCCGCTGTCTGTCTGCCGGCCAAAAGCTTCAACCGTAATAGGAAGAAATTAGAAATTATCACAAAATACGTGTTACTATGGCCTCTACCACGACAAATACTAAAAATTCAAAAATTGAAATTGGACGGGGGTTTATACATATATGCGTACATACATATAAGAAACCTCGGAAAAGTTAGTAAAAGTATTTTAATGTTATTTGTTTTGGCTCTAACTTAAATATGGTAATACATAAAATTCAAATTTAGTCATATTGTATGACATATTCTATAGTAAAATAAAAAATGGGGTTCCGTTGGTAGGCGGCGCCAAATGTTTTGTCGGGCGCTAATATTTTAGCGCCTTGTTTTTTGTTGATATGAAATGTATCTTGTTGTTATTTACAATTATATTTTTCAAGTTTCCGTACCCGTGTTGAGTAGTGGTACGGAACCCTTGGTGCGCGAGTCCGACTCGCACATGGCCAAGTTATTTAATCAAACACGGAATAAACACGCCAAACCCGCCTATTACATAGGTAACACTAAAAGTTTCCGGAACTGGCCACTTACATAAACAATATTAAAAAATTTATTGCAACATTTGAAAATAGAACTCTTTGGCTGTAGAATGCAGTTTGTTTCATCTGACTGTCTTTTGTTTTTACCTTGTGGCGCCATTTAAAAAATTGTTTGTCTGCATCAATATGGATTTAACTCGGGAAAATCTTCGTAGTATGATTTTCTACGATTTTAAGTGTAATTTGACAGCTCAACAGAGCATCGCTCGGCTTGAAACAGCTTTTGGCAATGAAGCACCATGCAAGACGACTGTTTATAGCTGGTTTGCAGAATTCAAGCGTGGTCGTATCAATCTCAGTGACGAATCTCGCGATGGTCGGCCGTCCACCGCTGTGACCAACAAAAACATCGATGCTGTGCGCCGTATGATTGAAACAGACAGGCATGTGACCTACCATGAAATTTGCGCATCCTGAGAAATAGGCATGAGTCAAATACAATCAATCCTACACAAACATTTGGGTGTGAGAAAGCTGTGCTCGCGGTGGATCCCATACAACTTGACCGAGGCTCAAAAAACGGTCCGCGTCACTTGGTGCAGTGCCATGCTTACCAGATTCAACGAAGGTGCGTCAAATTTGGTGTGGGACATAGTAACAGGTGACGAAACATGGATTTATTGCTACGATCCCAAAACAAAGCAGCAATCGAGCGTATGGGTCTTTCAAGATGAGCCGAAACCAACCAAAGTGGCGCGCGTGAAAAGTGCATCTAAGCGGATGATTGCTTCTTTTTTTAATAAAACTGGACACGTGGCTACTGTTGCTTTAGAGAATCGTCGTACCGTGAATAGTGACTGTTACACGACCATTTGTTTGCCGGAAGTTATTGACGAACTCCGTAAAAATAACCGTAAACGCCGTATCATCCTGCACCACGACAATGCTAGTTCTCACACGGCCAGACAGACAAACGACTTTTTGAAGACGAAAAATGTAGAACTCATGAGTCATCCTGCATACAGTCCCGACCTGGCACCTTGTGACTTTTTTCTGTTCCCAAAAATTAAGAACCAATTACGCGGTCAACGATTTTCATCACCAGAAGAGGCTGTCGAGGAGTATGAAAAACACGTTTCAGAGGTCACCACAGGGGAGTGGCACAAAAGTTTTCAAAACTGGTTTGATCGAATGAAAAAGTGCATAGACGCCAAGGGAGATTATTTTGAAAAACAATAAATTAATTTTGTACCTTTATTAGTATTTTTTCATATTCATTCCGGAAACTTATAGTGCGTCCCACGTAATACCCATATCATTTACGCAAAAAATTGTTTTATTATTTTGTAATTAACAATTTGAAACAATACACTTTTCTCATTATCCCCGGCCCTTATCCTAACAATTACTACATAAGTTATTTCTACATATACAAGGACAGAATTGTACCAAATAAGACTGAGATACTCTGAAAGTCCCAAGATGATACTGTTAACGTCAGTTTGAAGTCCGTGGGCGTGGCTGTCGTGTAGTACCGGGTTTCCCGTCTATCGTGTTTGTCGTGGGTGGCGTGTAGACCGAGAGCTGGCAGACAATTTGAAAGATAACACTAGTTTATAATACTGTAAATCGAATTCACATTCACATGGATGTACTATATAATAAAAGTTTCTTCGCATTTTATATGAAAATTCAAAACATTTTGTAATAAAGTTTATTTACATTTAACTAAAGTATGTAGGTGCCATTTTGTTCGATAACGTTCTGCCATCTTGTAGGTAGGGACATGATCCCATTTCTATAGAAATTCTGGAGCTTCTGATAAAAAAACCGCGACAAATGGTTTTGGCAGTCCTCTCGTGATGTTAACCTGACACTGCCTAAAGAATTCTGAAGAGACCGAAACAAGTAGAAATCTGAAGGTGCAAGGTCAGGACTATACGGCGGATGCATTAATACGTCCCAGCCAAACTCTCTTAATTTTTGCTGAGTGGCTAAAGATGTGTGAGGTCTAGCGTTATCATGATGAAAAACCACACCCCTTCTGTTGACTAATTCCGGCCGCTTTCTCTCAACTTCTTGCTTTAATCTCATCAGTTGTTCGCAGTAGGGTTCAGAATCGATGGTCCTGCCTGGCGGTAACAGCTCATAATGAATAATGCCCTTCCAATCCCACCATACACACAGCATTACCTTGTTGCGAGATAACCCGGGTTTCGCCAGAGTCTGTGAAGCCTGACCAGCCTCTGACCACGACCTTTTTCGCACGTTCTTGTCGTACGTGATCAACTTTTCATCACAAGGTTTTTCAAAAATGGTTCGGTTTTATTACGTCGTAATAAAGAATCACAAATGAGTGCACGGTTCATTAAGTTTCTTTCAGTGAGCTTATGAGGCACCCAAATATCGAGCTTTTTTGTGTACCCAGCTTTTTTCCACCAAAACTGTTTTGTGGTCAATCCCAAGTTCTTCAGCTACATCGTAACTACTGATATGCCGATCTTGCTCCACTTTTTCAAAAATTGCATCCATTTTATCCGTAACAGGGCGCTCAGAGCGATGTGCATCTTTGACATCAAAATTTCCTGATTGAAAATGCTTAAACCAAATTTGTGCTACTCTCACAGACACTGCACTAAGTCCATAGGCATCACAATTTTTTTCGCGGCCTGTGTTGCATTTTTACCTTTTTTGTAATAAAATTTTAAAATGTATCGAATTCCTTCATTAGATTCACTCATCTTAACAGTAAGAAAAATTAATTTAAATTAAATTAAAACTAATTTAAATTTGGAATTATCTTTTTTTAAATTTAAACTTCTCAATAATACCAAAACCAGCCAGATACAAATGGTATACCTAAAGAGATTTTATTATAAGTTCATACATACTATTTGCGAAAATAGTTTTTCCCCAACCTATTAGTAACGGCACTATCGATCCGATTCTAAAAATTCTTTCACAAATAGAAAGCTACATTATCCCTGAGTGCAGTGTTGCCAACTCGGATTTTAAAAAGAACGTAGATCAGAATGGAAAATTATGTAGATTTAATAAAAGTTGCACATTAAGGTGGTAAAGAAGAATTTCGGTGCTAAATGAACATCATAATATTGTTTTCTTTATTTTTGAATAAAAAGTATACAAAAATTGCGTTTTAAAGCAATTATCAGAAATTAATTAGTAATAATTAAGTTTTCACATTCAAATTCTATTATTTTAAGATTTACATTTAGATTGCATTGGATTAACAAACTTTAAAGAATGTAATCAAAATGTAAGGTATAAAAATACATAATTTTAATACGAGAACAATTTCCGCTAGTTGCTTTAAAACGCAATTTTTGCATACTTATTATTCAAAAGTAAGAAAAACAATATTATGATCTGCATTTCGCACCGAGATTCGGTTTTACCAACTTAACGTTCGTAGATCTTCATTCGAGTTTAAGAAGATATAATGACTGAATAGAAAAAGTCCGTTGACAGTATGCATATTTTATTTATTGTTTGGCTCGACCTTTTCAATTTATGTTTTGATGACATTCAAAGAACTCCGCATTAAGCTTCCTTTTAGAAAGGCAGGATTAAGTTTTGTTCAAAGTTCAATTTTCGCAGCTTTTCTTCTATAATTTCGTTTGATTTTGTAGTTAATTTAATACTCATTTTAGTAATTTTATCATGTGTTTCATCATATATTACAAGGCTTATCTGGCTTAGCTGACTCATCCAACTGTATGCCACCAGCTTCTACTTTTTAGGGTTTCATACACGAAGGGTGCCAAACGGAACCCTGTTACTAAGCCTCTGCTGTATGTCTGACCGTCTGTCACAGGAGTCTACAACTTCAACCTTAATAGGTAGAAAATTTAAAAAATTCACAGCATACGTGTTACCATGGCCTCTATCACGACAAATAGAAAAAAATATAATAAATTTTCGTTTTTTTTAACTATAAACCTCTTGTCAACCGTAGCGCCATCTAAGATGACTTTTTTGACAGCTTTTTAAGTAATAGATGGCGCTAAGAGTAGCTTGTCAATCTTTTTGCACCAAGGTTCATTGGTAAGATGAAAGGTGGCGCTAAGACCTTAAAGGCGGTTATTTGTTATGTAATTATGTACCATAAGGGTTCTGTACCCGTAATATGTGGTGGAACGGAACCCTATGTGAGCTAGTCCGACTCGTATTTGGCCAAATTATAATATTTTTATTTTAGCACATTTGTAAAGACAAATAAAGTATAATTTATTTATCTATGGTTAAACTAGGTTTTCAGGAAACCTGAAATTATTGCCAGCTCTGAGTCTATAGCGTACAACGTATACAAACGTAGCCTATCTTCATACCCGCGTAGGAGTCCAGGACTATCCGTGTCAAGGATCTTTCAAATGTCGAAGGTAAAAACCGTCTGTTCGAAATTTAATTATTTATTTTATTTTGTTTTGTTCCTGTTTCAAGTAAACATTATCCAATGGTCCAAGGTCTGTTTACGTCACGTTTTTCCTGGCCATTTAAGGGCATAGGTCGCGCTTTCATCAATCACTGTTTACTCCATGCGGAAATACCGAAAAAGGAACAGATTCCGGGAAAATAGGAAAATGACCATTTTCTTCACTAATTTTATTATTAAAAAAAGTTTTATGAAATATCCTTTCGCTTTAGAGTTTGATTTATACAGGTTTTCCTTCCCTCTTATATTAACAATGCGAAAGTTTGTGTTCGACTCACGTCTAAATCAACTTTTAAACTGAAATATCGTTCCTATTTACTGTCTCTTCAAAAGATTGAGCGATAATTTTTACAATACTACTATTGCGATAACCGTTTCTCGTATGTGCACACTTGTTGTTTGTACACACATTTGTTTGTATGCATTGACAGCATATTGACATTCTATTCTGTATTATTACTTTTTATTAAATACTAACTTTTATCATTTGTAAACTTTCTTATTAATTTAGTTTTTAATTAGACAAGTCAACATCGACTATTTTATTTTCATTCGAGTTGGTGCGGGTACTATGAGGAGTACCATGGTACTGGCTGAAAACCAGCGTTGGAGAATAATCTCCAACGTTTACTGAGCCAGGGCCAGTTTAATATTTTACAGTGCATGTGACAACATTTGTATATTATTTTGATTTGTTTAAAATTTTCTTTATATTTGTGTTTTCTTTGTTTCTTGTAATGTTTTTTTAACTGTCTCGTTTCATGTACTATATAAATTAATAAACGTTTTTCTTCTTCTTCTTCTTCTGTGTGTATGTTTGTTATCACTTAGCTCCGTAACTACTGTTCCGATTGAGCTGGAAATTTATATAAAAATATTTTTAAACCTGGAATAGGACATAGGACAAATATGTCTTAATAAACAAAAGTCTGGGTCGCGAAAAAGGTACGACATGATATGCCAAAAAAAAACCTTATTTAACCTGTAATGTCCTTGACGATTTTCTTATGTTTTACGCGACTCTGTTGTTTTGCGATCTAATTATATTAACCTTTTAAGTTCTCAGTATCACAGTCCAGATCGTGGCTCAAATCTATCTTATAGAGTAAAGTTCTATTTACGCATCTCAAGTAAAAAGACGATCAAGTGCAAGCTAGACTCGTGCCCCGAGGGTTCCGTAGATACCGTTTAAACACAAACTTACTGCACGAGAAGTTATGGATTACCAATTTAAGCTGACACTTACAAACTATTGAACTCTATGTATCTGTTACCGGCCTAATCCGATTTTAGGACAAACTAGTTTGTCCTGGGCCAAACTAGTTCATATTAGTTCATATATGGTAAGATCGTATTTTTGTCAAAACTTAGGACGTCGCCACGCTCCGCTCCGCTTAGCTCGGCTTTTGAATTTATATTCACAAGCAACCTAACACGGCCCCCCTCGCTTCTCTCGTCGTTGCACCTACTTTGGCCTAGCACAAACTAGTTTGTCCTAAAATCGGGTTTGGCCGGTAACTAATATCCAAGGGGAATAATTAAGTTAGTCGTTAAATTCTTCTTGAATAAATAAACATGGGTAATTTTCAGTTCTTTTTTTACGGATTTGTGCTACAAGGTCTAATAAGAGTTGATGGATGAAGTTTCTAATTCAACTGGAAGTACCCTATATAGGTATGTTTTCATGGGGAGCCATGTCACCATGTGTATGAAATTGAATACGTGAAAGGAAGTAACTTTTCTCGCGTTAAATTAGAAGCCTGATTTTTTTTACATCACTAGTAGACTTAGAGTAAGAGGCAAGGGCGGATCCAAGGGAGGCATAGGGGCACGCCCCTCCCCCGAAAATTCAAATAAAACAAGGAGGAGCTGTGAGATTAAGACTATACCACTTTAATAAATGTTCGTTTCATTTACCGCAAGTTGCAAAGATCAAACAATTATTAGACTCGACAGAAAACACGTCAGTGAAATGTCCTGTCCGTCTCTGGAAACACAACTTACATGTGATGCGTCCGTCCTCCTCTTTCACACTGGCATAAGCGTAGCGTAGGCACGAGGTGCGTAGACTCGGGATAATTTTTTCACGAGTGTCCTTAGAAAACATTTGATGTTATATAATTTTTCTTTTTTTCAATCATTAGATTTTGTTTTTGTGAATCATTGCTACGTTTCAAGTTGACTAATATGACCTTAAGATAAACTTTACCGACTATCCTTTTAACACCATTTGCAGTGTATTTTGGCGTTCCGCTAGGACTGAAAGATATAGTGTAATACTATGCGGGACACTACGAGTATATCTACACCTATTTGGCCCTTGTTCCCCCCCCCCCCCCCCCCAAATAAATCATGGATCCGCCCTTGATAAGAGGTATCAGTTTTTTGATATCTCTAACGTGGTCTGAAAAAAGGGGCTTAACAGACATATAGACAGACAGACGGACAACAATGATTATACAAGTAAGAGTAACGTTTATTCATTTTGAGGCACGAAACTCAAAAAATTGCAACCTAAAATATAAAAAAGTAAGAATTCATTTAACCTAATGTCATTGGCGCATCACTTTTCCAAATCCTTAAAATGATTATTATTTCATTGATCTGTAAGATGGACGATGTGGACTGCAATTTATTGTGTTACTATTGATTTAGAGATAATCTAAATAAAAAGGGTTAAATAAAAAAGCGCATGGTCACCCAGTCAATCGACCGGTAAATGCATCAATCCAGCACTAATGAAGTTCTGAATTCTACTACCACGTAAAAATATTTCGATAACGAACTATAGGTAGTTCCGTGGCTGGACGTTTCGAGAATTTTCCTCGTACTCTGGATGGCCAGACTGATGAAGGAACGGAGAGTGCAACGAATTTCTAATATGTGACATAGTGCAATGAGGGGCTGTTCATTTATTACGTTAGACAATTTTAAAGACTGACTCCCCTCCCCCTACGTAAGAAAAAATAAGACTTGGATGAACCCCCCCCCCACCCCTTTCAATCTTACGTAAGGTAAGTATCCACCAAAATTGCAAAGAAAAATTAGCAAAAATATAAAAATTCGTTTCTATAACTTATAAAAAAGGGACTTTTTAATATGAATCGATAACACATGTTTTACTCGATATAATTTTTGATTACTTTTGTGATCTTACGTAAGAACAATCTAGACCCCCGTTTCACCCCCATGCATGAAATAATAAGATTTTTTCGGACCCCCTCCCTGCCCAAATCGTCTTACGTAATAAATAAACCCATAACGAACTTTATTATCAGAAGTAAGAATACCTCGCAAATATTTGTCTGTCGTTATTTTTTTATACAGACATACAAACAGCATAAGAAGAGAAGATAAAGAAGAAGACCCATTCATAAAATGATCAATCTATTTCGAGCTGAAACGGCAAGGTTACTGCCGCTCAGCCTCCTGAATCAAGGTCAAACGCAGGTCGATGCTGCGCGGGACACGATCGTGACCCAGCGCCGGGTCAAGATCAAATAGGGGGTGGGCGGAGGGCGAGGGGCGTCGGTAATGGTTCGCGCGTGTGCGTTGACTGCATTCATACTGACTGAATGAAGTAGCCGGCTTGTATTTATAAGTCATTCATGTATGATGGATAAAATTACCATAGGGATACCAGAAAGATACCAAAGCATACAAATCTCGCTTCAGTAGTAGCGTTAAGCTTTGATTGTGTGCGTGTGATTGAATCAGTATATTTGCGAAAATATGGACAATTATTATAGGTATTCTAACAGAATTTGCTCAAAAATCAGTAGATTTTTGTTTGTTTGAACAAAGTTTTTTAATCGGCCGGACATGGTAACATCTTAGGTGCACTTCTCAAACGCGCGGACTTTCAAAAAACGCACCTCCTAAATATTATTTGGGATCAAATTGCCTCGCCTCGCCTGTGCCTCAACCATGCCTCGACTTACCAGTGAACCAGCTCGGAATTTCGCCCAAAGCAACAAGGCACCAGCCAAAGGGCCCGCCCACCGTAAGGCGGCCCCGGCTAGGGCGGTAGTGGTGGCAGCGGTATGCCGACACCTTTCGATTTCTAAAAAAAAACGATCACTCTCATTTCATTTGTATGACATTGTTTCAATAATTCAATTTTTTTGGAGCTTAGGGCCCTTGAATGTCGAATAGCTAGGGGCCCCGGAACTCGGGCCTACCAGTGAGTGATGCGCTTTATATGGTGCTTAGACCAAATAATTTGGTCAGAGATATGGTGAAATAAAATTATTGAAATTTAAAAGTGGAATTTCTTCTAGACTGGAGTTCCAAATTACTTTTCCTCTTATTTGTATCGAATTGCAGGTATTAAACATTTTACTGTGAAAATTGTGATCAAATCAAATCAAAATCAAATCAAAATATTTATTTTTGCAAAATAGATACATTAAGTATACTTTCTACAAGTCAAAGTTAATTTTCACAATATAATATACCTTGAGAATATAAAAAAAATATAAAATAATACGGGAAATAAAATATACACCTGCATAAATAAATGATAGTCGTAAGTTTTTAAATAAATAAAAAATAAATAAAATAGAGGAATCTAGGAATAAAAATATACAAATATTATATATACATAATTCAATGAAGAAATAAGTTCATAAATAAAAACGGGAAATACATACCAAAAATATTAAGGGTGGGCTACTAAAATGTACACTTGCATAAAATATAGAAATATAGGAATTAAAATATTATATATACATAATGCCTAACCATCCGCACCATTCGATTAGTATTGCTAAGAAGAAGGGCAAGAAACTTAGCAAACATTCCTTTTTTCAAAATAAAACATATGATACAAAATCATATACATACCTGCTCAAGTAAAGGCATAAAAAATATAAGACTGCGGGAATTAGTCACGAGAAAAAAAATATATCTTAGTCAACCCGTCTCATATTGTCTATTAACTTTAACAAAGTAAGTTTACAGTGTGATGTATTCAACCACAGCTTTAAAATACAACTCGCATTTGACTGATTTTTTTCTTGTGTCTAACACTCAATTTTTATGCACAATACGAACAATTTCAAAAACTTATTTCAAACGATCTAAATGACATGGCCTGTTTTAATATTAAACCAAAGGTTACTTTGTCAAGTGTGAAAGTTCCCCAAAATATTCTTTGGAAGAATGTATATCGAATAAATTCAAAACCTAATATAATTTTCTCACGTAGACAATCTGTGCTTTGGTATCATATTTTATACCTAAGATTTTTTTTTATTGGTTTTTAGACATAAAAAGCTGTATTTTTAGTTATAGAAAAATCTTAAATCTTAAGTATTTGGCTAATCATTTTAAATCGATATGTCTTGAAATATGTTCTTGCTTGTTCCACCAATAATGAGAAGATTGTCTTTGAAAGACAACATAAGGCGGATTCTCTGCTAAAAAATTAAGGATCCATCAAAGAAAACATTTCAAACATATAAAAAAATATGATGGATGATATTGGAAATAAAAATCGGTCAAGTGGGAGTAGGACTCGTTCACACAGGGTGCCGTACCATTCAAATAAGTTAATAAAACTTAAGACGACGTACGTAGTAAAAACGGAGTTTTTGAACAAGTAGTACTCCCAAAATACAATAGATATGGTTCTGAAATAAATACATGTTATAAACAAAGTTTTTTCCAAGGCAATGTAACAGCCTAGAACGCGATAGATAAAAATTGGCTCGATCAAAAAAATGCAAAGTGAAGGCTATTTTTTCATTTCAAACAAGCAATCTGTCGAAACTAATAAAGTAAAAATAACAATGATTACAATGATTATTTTTTTAAACATATAAACCCATTATCTAAACGATAGCACAGCGTTTTTTTTAAAACGCACTTGTGTGAATTTATATTTAATTTTATTAATTGAAAAACAGCATTATCCACTCTCGTCTTGATTTACCGCACTGCTCAGACGCGCGCTTTTTCGGATATGCTTATCTCTTTCATTGTGCGATCGACCTACTACGCCTGAAATGATTTGAATAAAAATTATACACTTAAGAAATGCATGAAATTAAACTGCAAAATTAAGTTGGTCGACTATTACTCGTTAACTTGCAAAGCCTACTTAGCAGTAATAGTTTTCCTTTTAACTTCGTTATATATTCTACTGCCGTGATTTTTTTCACATATCCGAAAACAACCGTTTAGCTGGCAGGGGACGGAAAAATTAACCACTCGTCCAAGGGAGGGACACTAAGTCAAGTCTTGACTCTAACAAAAATTAGAGCTTAATATTTCGCAAACGGATCCCTGAATCGAAAAGTAGTTTTCACACACTCGCAATATTTTTAAATAACCTATCCAATGACAACCTACTTTATGGGATAGCGAGAAAAAAAATCATCCACACTGCATGTAGGAGAGGAACCCTTTTTTAAGATTTTGTTTTACCACTTTGTCGGCGTGATTAATAATAGGTGAACCCATGCTTTAGCATGTAATTTATTACAGCTTTCTAGTATAGCTTTCGAGACTCTGAGCTAAGCCGCGGACAGACGGACAGACGGACATGACGAAACTATAAGGGTTCCTTAGGGGCTGTTCATTTATTACGTAAGACGATTTGGGGAGGTCCTGTCCTCAGCGCCATGTCAGGAATAGATGGGATAGGATAATGTTTTATAAAATAATACGGCTGCTCACTCCATGACAGGTACTTTAATCAGTGCCATAGACAAAAACCATAGACCCAAGACAAGGCGTCACTAGTGATGTGACCATAACCGTTCATCGCTTACAGATGGGGAGAGGATCTAGATTGTTCTAACGTAAGATCACAAAGGTAAGCAAAAATTCTATTTTTAAAAGCCCCTGGACTGATTCACATTTTGAGTAAAACATGTGTTACCGATTCATATTCAAAAGTTACTTTTTTATAACATAAATCATCACGTTTTCATAATTTTGCTACTTTTTCTTTGCCATTTTGGTAGATACTTATCTTACGTAAGATTGAAAGGGGGGGAGGGGGTTCATCCAAGTCTTATTTTTTTCTTACGTAGGGGGAGGGGGGTCAGAAAGTGTTTAAAATTGTCTTACGTAATAAATGAACAGCCTCTTGTGACTACGGAACCCTAAAAAGGGACTCTCCGCGTATCGATCACGCAAGTCGCGCACGATATCGTTGTTGATAGAGTGAGAGGTCGATACCAAAAAATATATAAACGTCCATACCATTTCATTATCTGATCGGCCACATCATTAAATCTGTTAATTTATAATCACCAGCAACCTAACACGCCCCGCCTCGCTTCGCTCGTTGTTGCACCTTTTTTTTATTTTTTTATTGAAAAACTATCGTAAATTTCTTATTTCAGCCCAATCGGTTCATTAGTAACGGCGGGAAGGAGTAACAAACATCCATATATCCAAACTTTCATACTCATTTATAAATTAGTTTGATTTAAACAATTTATGGTATTTTCTAGTTCCATATTAATTCTCTATCCACATACCTACGTACAAAGATATGGAATAAAATGTATTCATGTATTCTTTTATGGTGTGAAACGTTTGATGTAGGTATATCTTACATTTCTCACACAGCCTTACAATATTTACACCAAAACAATCAATAAAAATGTCATCATATCCTATCAAATAAAACCAGACGTGACTATTATATTGATACCCAAAAACAGTCCATATTTCGTCCACATTAAGGTTATAGTCAAACAAAAAGATTAAACAGTAGGTGTGGCCGAACGAACGTAAATACAAGATCATCAATATCAAAAATGGCGTAACATCTGTGTCCTTCCTCAACAAGTAGAAAGATATCCTGTTTAGGAGGTTCATCCGGGTTGAACCGGGTCAAGATCGAATTTCCTGTCCTAGACTCATGTAGGACCTTCTGTTTGGACCTATGGAGAATCGATATAAACAAAAATGATCTACCGCTCACGTACTGGCTCATCACGAAATTATAGACTACAAACTTGAAATTTGGCAGTTAGGTTCCTAAAACCGATTATAAAAATTTCCTGTGCAGGGTTAATGCGAATTTTTGATATCTTTGATGACGCATATTGAATTTTTAATCTACGCAGTGAATAGATAGTTATTTACTTATATTTTCGTAACAATGTTTTGTAGTGCAGCCCTTCTTTGGGGGTAATAAAGTTCATTCAAATTCAGATTCATTATTTTTATGTTGTTGCAAATTTTGACAATCAGTTATTTTTGAAACGATGCTATTCAAATCCTTACCCGCTAATATAACCATAGAAGTGAAAAATGCATCTGAGTCTTGAAAATATTATACAAAACTGACAGTTTTATGCTTAGCGAGAGTTAACTTTTTTGGTTAGGTTCAATTCCAAAATCGCAACAGGTAGTATCCGACAGTGACCTAAATGCAGTTCAAGATCACGCTATGGCAGTGCCCGGGAAACTGCGCGCGCAAGTGCTTCCTTCCATTTTAGCTCATGTTCTATTTTCAAAATGGCATTGAAATTCGAGAGGGTCCGGGAATAATAAAATATTTGCGTTCAACTTTATATATATATAGGTAGGTACATATTATTATGGGTGTTTTTCTGTTATCCAACCTGTTGCTTTGAATGGCACTCAGTTTATTTTTAAGAAATGCTAAATTTATTTTTCTTCTATTCATTAAACACGTGGCTTTATAAATTCGTCCGAAAGTTTGCACAGTTACTTTTACTTAATAATATTGCTATGTTATATTGTTATGTTATATTGTTATGTTATATTGTTATATTATATATCTTTTTCTACATACCTTTTTTATCCACTAAGTGACATTGAATCTTATGTGACACTCATAACATGCGATAAATTCATTTAAAAATATACTTCAATAAGGATAAAAATTAAAAATAAAGATTAATATAAGGAAACTACCAGAGACTACAAATTTCCATCTGTTATGATCCCGATACACCTCTTTCGCACACAATTTCAACCTTATAAAAATTAGACTGGATTAACAAAAATATTATAATAATATAATTCTGAGAGGTGTCAAAGTATTTTATGTCAGTCAAACATTAATTCAACCCTAACACCCTTGTATGCCCTAAATTCGGTAACTTACATCTTTTTTGGGCACAACGTTTGTGGAAGTAACGTTTTTATAACGCAAGTATAAACACTCGTGCAGCCTTAAACGAAACGAAACTCGTCTCCCAATGGCTCTCATTATGCCACAGTTGCACAATATACTATTATGATGTTATAACTCTCATATTGTAGTATGGGAGTAGACAATTTACCATTGCATTGCGATATAGAAACGCAGAAGTGAATCTGGATGTGAGGAGATCTGAATTTGGATTGAAACCCGGGACCTCTCGCTTACCGGGCGATTGGTCTACTAACCCAGACATCCAGGTCTCAACACAACTCGTGAATCTACCTATCTTTTCATGTTTTTCCATAGACGCGAAGCGGCTTGTAGGACATTTTGAAAAATAGGATTTCGTTTTGGATGTTTTGATCAACAATAGTGAAAGAATATTGTGTATTAAAACGCCGGAAGCTGGGCTGTGCGTTGTTCAATGCAAGTTGTGCCCTTTTATGTGTTTATTCCAGCTGAATGCACAGTATGCCCAAAAATTCAACCATTTTGGCGCAAGCTGACAGGGAAGTTGGTTATAATAAAAAAATGTGCGTATGGATTGGATATGCAATTTCATTTCATTTCATTGTAATATCTAAATGTCTGTTTGAGGTGTGTTTATGAAATTGGGAGCACATGTGTATCTCGTAAGTCTCAATATATGAGCCAAATTTGACATGTTTATGTGAAATAATATTTGAGTTATGAGGGGGTCAATAGTGGCTCCAAATGGTTCGTGTAATATTACACACGGTACAGCTCGCCACTCTGTTACCTAGAACTTGGCTTGACACGCTACCGCGTGTCTAGATAGAAGGACCACTTCTTCGGTCCGTCATATATCGGATGCCATGTCGGACTGTAAACAAACGCTTTTAGGGGCCATCCTTAAATTACTTCCCACGTTAAGCGGAAGGGATGGGATCAACAAAAAGTGACATCGTGTAACAAGGGGGGGGGGGGGACGAGTCATATACTTCAACACTTAAAATGTTTGATTTATTGGTGATGATGAAAAAAGATGTGTGTTTTAAAAATATAAAGATTTTGGAAGTGCTGTTTTAATTTCATAATTTATAAGTTTAAAATTGCAAAATTGCAAAATATTTAACATCACCCCAGGGAAGGAAGGGTCACACAAATGTGACCACATGTGACGAGGACGGAGGGGGGGGGGGTCCAAAAATCATGAAATTCGTGTGACGTAATTTTAGGCCCTTACCTTAGGCCATATGCCAAGTTTCGAATGACCAACTGACTGACCTGACTTGGATGGTTATAGACAGGACTGTACACAAATAGACATGGCTTTGCGTTCCCAGTTATAGAATATATCATGGGTTTCATCACGGTAAATAATCGCAAAAAAGGTGTTGAATTGCGCGTGACACTTTGAAAACCTTGGTTGACTTATGATGATAACCACTCAAGTCTGTGGCGTGTCCAAGGTCAAGGATCCAAGGTCGTCAGGTGGGGCCCTTCACACTAAAATGAAAGCGTTTGGTCAGACATCGCTATCAATTTTACTTCGTCTCTTTAATCAACGACAATTAGGCGTAGGTTATTTTAATAACAGTTTTCGATGATACGAATAGCTTTATTCGAAAACGATTATTTGAAAACTTATAATTGATTCCAATAAGTTTCACAGACGAAGCTTACTTAAATAGTAGATCAAAACTCTAGAAAAGTGAAAGGAGTCAAAGTGTCACTTAAATTTAGTTATGTAAATGTTTATTTCATGAACAGTAAGTAAATAAAATACCTCTCGTATTCGTGAAAATTTTAATTCACAGTTAATGAACGATTCGTAGCTAAATCAGAATGCTATGAATAGAATAGAATATAATAGAATCGTTTATTTGTTCAATTTTTCTCCAAATTAGGTGTGACAGATTACTTAAAAGTCATTCCTCGAAATTTGCCAAATTTGGCGTACAAGTATTTGTTCCCTAAATAAAATACATAATTACGCTTATACAATATCCATATTTTTTGCATGTATTACAACAAAATAAAAAATACAGAAAAATTTTATTAAATTTACAGCGTTAATTTATGTGAAATATAACTTTCAAAAAAATATGAATGTCAATTTATTTTCTAGATACTATTAAACATTATTATTGTAATTGATAAATTCATCTATCGAGTAAAAACATTGCTCGGGAGCCACACTTGAGGTTAGCTTTTGAATTTTTGCAGTGTTAAGTCTTTAAAATCATTACATTTCACTGCCATTTGAAAGACTTTTTGTTTAACTACTCAGATTACAATTACGCATGTAAAGTCTATCGCCTACCTTTTTCCTTTGTAATCTTTGGCTGACTCCTTTTTTGTCGGAAAATATTCTGCGTCTTGATTTACAAAAATTAAAAATCTGTTTTAAGTATAAGCAGGGTAAAGATAGAAGCTTGAGCTTTTTGAAAAATGGTTTGAAATGGTCCATAAAATGTAATCCGCAAATGGCTTTAAGGCACTTCTTTTGTATTTTAAATACCCTGTCTACGTCAGTCAGGAGAACTATCACAAAGTATCAAACCATATTGCCATATTACGATACCGACATGTTATAACCATAATTAGGGTATACTAGTTTCGTGTTAACACGTTTCACGTTTTATAAAGTTTGTAGGCGATCACCACATTGAAGTTTCTCTGTCGTAGCATTAACTCCGAACAATTGCTACGGCGTAGAAAGCACTGCGGCTTTTATTTTACCGCTTTAAAAAGAATTTTCCCGCATTCAATAAAATTGCAAAGGCCCTAAGCTATGTTCTAAATATCGTTATATTTGAGTTATATTAGGTTTTGGACAATAAAACTTATACCAAAAAACGTCGTAAAAATGTAATAAAAAACGACCGTCATATTAAAAAGCCATCCTTTTACTTTCAATAATTAATATCATCTTGAAATCGCATGTTTTCTGAGCGGCCTGCTTCCATTGAACAGGGTAGACAAGTATAAATGAAAGTGTTGGAGCAGGTCATATTTCTCCGCATAGCTTCGCATTAAGAGGGTTATAATTGCTGGTGACCTTCAAAGCCATAATTTGAATGGTCCAGAATACCACAACAGCACTTAATTGTCGTTTTTTTAAGGGAATAGATTTTTAAGGTCATATAAAAGTATACATTTTTTTCTCCTTGAAATACAAAAGATATATGTACATGAAAATAATCAGGAACTGAATAAATAGCTTTGATGACGTAATAGTCATGTCATTTAGGCATTACAGGAAATAGGCCATTGCCCACAAGAAAAAAAGTAATGTCAAAACCGACGTCTGTTTTTTTTTCAGTTTTTTCAGTCTGTTTTTATCTTCAGGTTTTATCCCCAAAAAATTTTTTCATTCTTTCTTTACGTCAAGGAACTCTCCCTATTGAGCCTAAACGGTGTGACTATTACGTCACATTCCCATTTCTCAGAAATGATATTCAAAAAATAATTTCGTCATAAAAAATACCACCTGAAAATTAAAGAACAGTATGTATCTTCATGATTTAGCCTATATTTTCAGTAAAAATATACAAAAGAGCCTGTTACAATTTCTGGTTGGTTCGAATTAAGGCTGCATATAAAGTCAGATTGAGCACCACATTTTACGTCAATCAGAACTGAACTCTACGACGTTTCCTTTTAGTGTAAAATAGCGCGCTCACAGCCGTGGCTGTTACGACCACCAAGAAACACGCGCCCACAATAATCTGCGTTTTTATTTAATAACTCTGCTTCAAGATTAAATTTTAAAAATGTTGTCAGACGAGCAGACTATGCCATTGATTAACTTATTTTTACTACAAATTTCAAGGCTGTATGATTTAATGAAGGCCCTTTAACACTCGAAAAACATTAAATTTAGAGATAGCTTCGTAATTTTTATCTATCGAGCGAATTTAAAAATTTTACTTGTTTCCTAAGACAAATCTATCAGTCATATAGTCTGCTGTCTATATTATTTTTACTATACCGATTAACTAAGTTACACAATGTGATATACTCATTTAAAGTTGTCCCTTAAGGGCCGGGTTAATTCGGATGTTATTTGAACGAAAATTAAAAAAAATATATATTATAATGATGAATATTTATATTGATGTACTTTGATTATAATTTTGAATGTTTATTGAGAACTTTAACTAAATAAATACCAAATTAGGTCCAAAATTAAGACTAAGATCCGATTTCATAAATTAAGTATGCAAAGAAATAACTTCAATCTGAGTCTAATTTAGGTTATTATCACAACAAATGAGTTCCCTTGATTATTTTTGAAGAATTTTAGCTATGATAATTGTAATTAATTATTTGGGTTAATTTTAGCGCGTACGCAACTTGATTCCCATCGAGATCAATACGGGACGATTCGTGCGCGTGAGTGAGACGCACGCACCTCCGTCACTAGCAATTCCTTTCACATTAAACCTTGTTTTGGGATATAAGCCCTTAGAATAACCATACCCTTTAGTGAACAGTTTGTTTTGGTTTAAAAATAATGATTTTCAGCGACCATTATGTGACCGTCACGTCGTCGCGTCCATCGCCGTTCCCTATTGAATGAAATCCAACAATAAAGGGCTACAGATTAAATTTATCAATGTCAGCCCGAATTATTATACCTATATACTTTGTCAATTTCACTACTTCGGTCTGTATTTCTATACATTTGCACTGTACACGAAATTTTGATTTACGTGTTCCAAATTATTACATGGAGTATAACGAGTATTCGGAGGACGTAACGAGTAAGATTTATTTCCAAAAGGTTTCCTACCTGGAGAGACAAACTTGGATAGAAAATTAATTTTTGTTTTTTTAGAAAACAAATGGCTGAAATTTAATATACTAAATATGTATATAAACCTTAATTATTATGATTTCGGTGAACACCTTCTCATTTTTTACACATACTCTATCATACACACTCAACCCTTACATTAACTGCATACAACACAAACACCTTGTTGAACAATTGAACAAATTAAACTAAAATAGAGTACGGTAGGCAGATGAGTTGCCTTGTAAACGTATAATAAATAATATGCATGTAAATTTTTTATTGCACAAATCGTTCATATATGATCAATTTAGGGCTGTGAATAAGAATTTACAACTAAATTATCCATATTTCATAGTTATAAAATCAAAATAAGTTTCATAATAATCTTCTACAATTCAATCGGCTGCCATTTTAGCGCGCATCAAGTGACGTCACATGATACTGCTCTTGCTTGCGGTGTATGGCGAGTGGTCGGTTTTTTCATTACTTTTGATTAAAACAACCTATTACAAAATATTGTAGGGTTTTATTTTACATTTAATAATTTTGAATTTTATGATAAAATGTACTCACTTTGTCACAAAAGGCAGTAGCCAATGGTGACGCGTTTTGCATTTGCGATTCATTTCATCAAAATGTTGTATTTTTAAATGGAAATAATTACAAAACTATAAAATAAAATAGTTTACCATGGTCATCATTAAATTCTACTAAGTAAATAGAATACAAAAAACGCAATATATTACTTATTTAAACGACATGCATATTCGTTATTCTATTTCAGATCCTATTTCGGAGGAATGAAGTGGTTACGATTTTTGTTTTTGTTTTTTTATTAAATAGTTGGGGAAATTTGTTATTGGCCTTAGTTAAAGTTTTGAAAAATTATTCAGATTTATTTTTAAGTAGATAAAAAAATGTTGTATATTTTTACAATCAGCTCATGAAGCGCTTTCATTTGAAAACTTACACGACAGGTACCAGAAAAACAAACCCCATACAAAAAAATTATGACGTCACAAAACCAAACAGCGTAATTTGAAGGTACCCGGTACTTTACCATTATATAGCATACAATAAAGAGTTTCCGTATAGTCATGCCTTCCCTTAAAAAAAATCCCACAAAATACGGTTTGCTCCTTTCATTATGGGACATACCATTCCCAAGGAAATATTTGCGGAAATAGAAAAAAAATTTTACCCATATATAAGGTGACTTTCGTTTATATAGCCAAATTCATACTGGAGACTCGGTAAGTAGTCACGACTAAGCTTCAATGACCGAAATGTTTGCGAAATACAAAAAATATTTTTGTGCCTCTATTCTATAGGTGTACGAGTAAAATAACCTCGACTTTACCATTTTGGGAAGTCTACATTTTATTTTGCGTATTTCACAGAAGGGGTCATTTTAACTTGGTGCTGAGTCTTACCGAGTCTCCAGTACGAATTTGGCTATTTAAACGAAAGTCACCTTACGTAAAGTTTCACAGTAAGGTTTCAAAATTAATAGGGAAACATAAAATATTTTTCAATTTTCTCAGTTACCTATGTTGAATAATAATAAATAATAAATGGAGATTGAAAATAAGTATTCAATTTTATAAATTACTTACATTTGCCCGCAGCTCCTGCCTGCGCTTATTCAATCTTTACCCGTTCTCGGCTTGGGCATTATTTTGTGAACACTCCTGTAGCCTATGTGTTGACCAGGGTCACTACGATGATAATAAAAAAACCGCATCCAAATTGTTCCAAGTACGTTGAGTGGTTCTCAAGTTAAAACGGAACATACATAGATACAGACAGACAACAATTCTAAAAATTGTTGATTCGGCTTTGGTACAATAACAATAACCTATTTCAATAAAAATTTCGCAAAAATATTAAATGTACAGACACTTACTTACACTTACTTTACTTATTTATTATTAATACATATACAAAAGATAGATATAGTTAGATTCGCAATTTCTTAATGAATGCTTTGGCTTGAAAACTCCAGAATATTTGATACAACCGATATCGTTAATGGATGCAAGCCTATTAATAACATAACTTTGAGCTCAATAATGCAAGTTTAAGGGAAAGTTATTAAAAAAAAAATCGTATGAGCAGTGCGTGAAATCACATAACGCCCTCGAGAGCGTTCAGGGTGTGCTTTACTGACTAGCTTAGTAAGTGTAGTGGTCAGAACTGAAGTTCAATGACGTTGTTAGAGAAACAAAAAAAAAATTTTTTTGTGGCTCGACTAGTTACAAAAATTTTGGTGTGCAGGTACGGGAGAAAAGTTTTACCGTCTAGGATAGGGATGGCGAACCTTTATGGATCGACATGCCATTTTTTCTAAAGAAATGTTTACTGAGGCCATATACGTGCCTTCGAATAACTTTGACTTATTATTGGGAAGATAATAAAACTAAATGAAATAACAACTAACAACTCTTCAAAAACTACCAAAGAAAAACCGTTTCGATTGGTAGCGTGCCTGAAATATTTAGTCGCATGCCATTGGCACGGGTGCCATTGGTTCGCCATCCTTGGTCTAGGACAAGTACCTTTATGGCACAGTAAATAGCGCAAAGGGTCACAAATTCGAAAACTGCCTCAAGTATTTTTTCTAAATATTTGTCTTACTTGAAATTTGTTTTTAATTGAGCTTTATGCTCTCTGAGTAATATTTCATTCAATTTGATTAATTAACCATTAACAGAGACATACAAAGAACGAGTGAGACAAGGAGTCTAGAGCTAAAAGTCAAAGACCCAACTCCCAAGGGTCGAACTTGAGTTGAACTTGAATAAACTACGCAAACAAGTCTATTTAGGTGTACAGTTTTTATTTTGATCACCTCCTAGGCCTCTTTTTCGTTTTTCACTCAAATGATTGCTTGGAAGATATTCCAGGTAGCTGTAAGTGATACCTTTTTACCGACATCAGCATGACTGTCTACCTATTAGTAGTTCTTATTGCTTCATCATAGCAGCTAAAATCGTTTACAAATACGGAACTGCTGACGACCGCTATCCTTGTTTGTGTGTTATCTATTCAATTCTATTCTTTATTGTCATCAGTGTAAGTGTAAAGAGGTTAATTAACATCATAAAATGTATATCTAAGTCCAGTTTTAAAACTGAATTTATGGTGACTTTCGTTTATATAGCCAAATTCATACTGGATACTCGGTAAGTGGTCAAGGCTAAAGATTAATGACGTTGTTTGCGTAATACGAAAAATATTTTTTTGTGCCTCTATACTTATTGAAGAACAACCTTGACTCAATTAGTATAGGAAGTCAATATTTTATTTTGCGTATTTTACAGGAAGGGTTATTGAACTTTGGTCCTGACCATTCACCGAGTCTCCAGCATCAATTTGGAAATATAAAAGAAAGTCATCTATTATGGCTTTGAATTGAAAATGGGTCTGAAATTTAGTCTAATAGATGTGAAATGACGAAGCAATCGTACCAATATATATTTTTTACTAGCTTTAACCCGCGGCTCCGCCCGCGTGTTTTTCGGTTTAACGACATGTTTTTTCCGGGATAAAAAGTAGCCTATGTGTTAAGTTAGGGTATAAGCTATATCCATTCTAAATTTTATCTAAATCTGTCCAGCCGTTTCAGCCTGAAATAGTAACAAACAAACACATACACACAAACTTTCGCATTTATAATATTAGGGTGATGTTTATTAAATTTATTTATCAGGTTTGCCAACAGATTACATTTTGACATATATAACAAAATAGCTTAAGTTTGAGATGCAGACACAACATACTTAAAAATACTGCTACATAAGTAAACATGTATCGCGTATAGTAATTAAAACTAAAACGCAAAAAGATACTAGGAGACTAATACTAAAAATAAAATCTATAGAAAATAATAATAATAATAAATTTTATGAAATTAGTTCTAAGGGTTTCACATTAATCGAACATAGGTAAAATAGGTGCTTTTTGTAATGTTTGAATAACACAAGATAGTGTAAAGCAGAGCATAAAAACTGCTGGATTATTCAGAGAATTAATTATACAGCTTGTTCAACAATTCAACATCTTAAAAGAATAAAGTGAAATAGATAACAAGAAAAAGCTTTATCTGTAACAAATATCTTCAATTTTGATATACCTTTAGCTGCCTGAGAAGAAAGTGAAAATATAAAAACAACAATAAACTTCCTACCAACTGTACTTATTCCTTCTCCAGTAACTTAGGTCCAAATGAAAGTTTTACTGAAGATATCAAGCCTTGAACAGTTCAATAGCTTTGCCTCCGTTAGCCAAAGAACTTTTTTAATATCGAGACTCATTCCGTATACTGTTCGATTTTTTTATCGTGTTTTGGGTTATAGCTTTTTACATTTTAAGTTTTATTGAGTAAACGAATTATTCAAAAAACAAAAATAAATTGTTCCGTCTCTTTTTCGGCCAGTCCAACTGTGACATAATAGGCGAAACACATTCACAGTCCAGCCTGTCGATAATGATTAAGGCGAGGTTATCCAGAAAAATCTGTCCTGCTCCAACGCTTTCATTTTTCACATGTTTATCCTGCTCATCGGAACTGGGCCGCTCAGAAAACTCGCGGTTTTGAGGTGTTTTATTTATTATTTTGGAATTAGAGTGATGGATTTTTAATATGATGGCCGTTCTATGTCACATTTTCCACTACGTTTATTGTAGTATAAGTTTTGTTCTCCAAAACTTAATATAGCTCAAAGGAAATGATATTTAGATCATAGTTTAGACCTATCTTTGCGATTTAATTGAATCCTGGAAAATCTACGTAATCGTGTATCGAACAGCCGAAATATTAAGATCAAGGAGTGAAATATGACATATATTTTTTGCAAAATTTGATGGTTGATTTTATTGGTTTAAGGTTAATTTGAAAAGAGACAAAATCGGGATAACCCCCCTTTAAATAAAGCACAGCTTCTGTCCTTTCCCAAAAATTCAACAAAAAGGTAATGGGAAAGTATTTATTGAACTTGCATTGCACATAATTATATTGACTACACATGACAACAGTGGCGGTCCAGGGGGGGGGGGTCACAGGGGTCATGACCCCCCCCCCCCTAAATCATCACGTCAACTCGAAAAATCCCCTATAACTTGACGGTTTTCGGATATTTCAAACAAATTTTATCTGCCTGCTAACGTCTTAATCATGTTCAAAGACATGTTGAAAATAACGTTAAAAAAATAACGGGGCAAACTAAATTTGGAAAGACCGTTGTGATTTTTTATTTTATTAAAAAAGTATATATATGCATAACCTGTTTTACTGTTAAAATTGCCTTCTCGAACTGTACTTGAGCTAAGACGACCCCCCCCAAAATCTTGAGCTGCGACCGTGCCTGCGTGACATAAGGGTAATTTATAGTGCGACAAGGCTCTTTCGGCGCGCGGATTGGTCGTGGCCAAAATCTGAACTAACCCCACTATCCTAATAAAACGTAGCCTTTGTTTCACAGCTGCGCCCTCTGTCAATGATATCCATATACCAAAAGTGCTTTGTCACACTGTAAAAGGCAATAATCACAACTAAAATCACAGGTTTTTTTATTTAGGATGGTAATTAATGATAAAAATAATAAAATAACTACTACTCTTGTGACTTCTTGAGCCTTTAAATATAGCTAGTTATATGGAAAATATGTTTAGAGAAACAAATAAAAAATAATTTTCGATATAATATATATATATATATATAATTCTTATTTAAATTCTTTATTCGACTGACGACGACCACAAGTGGGTCGAAATGTACATCGATCATTATTTTTTATTTGTTTCCTATACATATTTTCCATATAACTAGCTAAAAATTATAAAACATATTTATACTCGATATATTTCAGGCCTACGGTATGAGCTGTCAAAATCACAGATTCAGTTATTAACGGTTGTATTATTAAGGTTCATTTTCACGTTTGATTTTAATGATAGTGTGTATACAAAATTTAAAAGATCTTTGTATCCATACCTCAGCTATTAAAAGTCCATACGCAAACCCACGGTAGTCTCACTATAGTCTAATAATAACTATAGTCTAGGTCTGATAAACTATAGTCTAACGCAAGACTAGTTGACGGTAAAACATTTGGTAAGACTGGTGACGGTAAAGTATTTGATGTTTCTCAAGAATCAAATAGAAAGGATCAAGTTGTTATCACGTAGGGTATCTACTACCGATATTGGATCTCGACTCACAGATTCAGAGCTACCCTTTTGGTTTATCTACTTTAGCCTGACAACAAAAACGATGAAAATGTTATTAAAACTGGCGAACAACTCCAGGCTATTGTTATTTTGAAAACTTTGTGTTAGAAAGTACGACATTCCAAACATCGATAAAGCCTTTCTGGCAGAACCCAATTTATTGAGCAAGTTTAAAAGCTCACGCGGTTATTTGTATGACTTTTAGAGGTACATTGCATGACTTAGGCGGGTATATTATAGGACTTGAAGGGGTACATAGTATAAGTTGCGTGGGTACATTGTACAATGTACAATGGGTGGATATATTGTATGACTTGCAGGGGTAAATTATACACGATGAAATCGAAGTGGTTTTCGAATAATCAAAACTGGTGATTGTACTCGTCTATGCAAATAACTTTTGCTATTGAACTAAGCCTCAAATTGCGAAAAAAAAACCAGCTGTAGAAAAGCTTGACACCTACTCGATCAAAATTAAAATGAAACAGCTGATTTTTATCACGATTTCAAGAAATCAATCCTCACGATTGATCCTTCCAATCGGTGTCATAAAAATATGTACTTTCTGTTGAATATTTAAATAGATACAATAATCTAAAACCATCAATGTATAAATTTATTTATCACCAAGCAATGTACACCGAACAATGAATGTTATTTTTTAAATTTTGTCTATGACTGTCTCTGTCTGCTTTTTGGTTGCTTGCATGTGTCAACCAAGATGTTGGTTCAAATAAAACATTAAAACGCAATACCTAATAAAAAACTCTTTTAATAAAATAAAGCTTCCTCAAATAAAATTAAAAACAACAGGTTGTGGGCCCAGTCCCCGCTTACCACTGAAAACTAAAAAAATAAAAAAACCAGTGCTATAACGAAAATAACAAGTAAAAAGTGCCGCCATTGTGGCGTGTTCCTGTGAAACAAAATCGACGAAAGTAAAACATGGAAAAATACGAAGAAATTGCAGGCATTCAGAAGCTTTGTGATGAGAAATCTTTTTCCTGTTGGAAATTCCAACTGAACATAATATTTAAAAGTTATGGGTTGCACGAAATAGTGCACGGTGAAGAAAATGCAATTGCTTTGGGTGGTGACAGAAAGGAGCATGAAAAAAATGATGCAAGAGCTCAGAAAATAATAATGAACACAATTGACAAGAAACACATGCCCCTGATTATGAGCTGCCCTAGTGCAAAAGAAATGTTTGATAAGTTGTGCTTCATATTTGAGAAAAGTACAACACAACAAAAATGTCAACTTCTGCAAGATTTCTTTGAATACAAGTATGATCACAGGCAAGATATGACATACCACATAAGTAGACTAGAAAACATAGCTTTCCACCTAAATTCCATTGATGAAAAAGTTAATGACAACATGATCATGTCAAAGATATTATCCACCTTACCGAATGGATACAATAATTTTGCAACAGCCTGGGATTCATCACCATTAAGTGAAAAAACATTAAGGAATCTGACAGCAAGGCTCCTAACAGAAGAACAAAGACTTGGTAAAGAATCTACTGATAATTATGAACAAAAATGTGCATTCAAAGCGAGCTTCAGAAAGACAAACCAAAACAAATATAATAAAAAGTTCTGCAAGATCTGTAAAAAGAATAATCACAATGAAAATGATTGTTTTTATAAAAAGAAAGAAGAAGTAAAGATGTGCAAAATATGCAAAAAAAATAATCACACGGAAGAAAAGTGCTACTTCAGGAAGAAGGATAATAAGATAGCGTTTATTACTGAAATACAGAAAAGTCCAGAAGAGTTCATAATAGACTCAGGATGTACGTCACATATGACAAATAAATTGGATTTACTGAGCGAGGTTACAAAATACAACTGCGATATTACAGTGGCAAAGAAAAATGAAAAAATCGAGTCCACAGAAAAAGGAAAAATAGAAACACAACAATGTGATTTAAAAAATGTGCTTTTTGTGCCTCAACTACAAAAGAATTTGATGTCTGTTAATGCAATTACAGAAAATGATGGAGAAGTATTGTTCACAAAAAATAAAGTCATTATTAAAAGAAATGAAGAAATAATACTACAAGGGAACAAGAAGAGCAACGGACTGTATTCAATACAATTAGAAACTACAAAACCAGAAAATTCTCTAGTAACAATTAATCATAACAGTGCACTTGAATGGCATATAAAACTGGGACATCCTGGCAAGGTAACTATGAGAAAAATGCTACTATGTGTTGAAGGCTTAAGCATAACCGATAAAGACATTGATATGTTACCAGAAACTTGCACAGTATGCTTACAAGCTAAACAAACAAGACTGCCATTCAGTACACAAAGAACAAAGGCAGAAAGATTACTTCAAATCATTCATAGCGACGTTTGTGGCCCAATTTCGCCAAACACCTATGACGATAAGAAATACATACTCACTATTACTGATGACTTCACAAATTACACTGAAATTAAACTCCTATCCAATAAAAGTGAAGCATTTAAAAATATCAAGGATTATGTTGAAGAAAAAGAAAGAGAAAAAGGGATGAAAATAAGTATGATAAGATGTGACAATGGAGGTGAGTATACCAGTAATGAAATGAAAAATTGGTGCCTGAACAAAGGAATAATATTAGACTACACTATACCATTTAGCCCCCAGCTGAACGGCAAGGCCGAACGATTGAACCGTACCATTATGGAAAAAGTGCGAGCTCTACTCTTTGAATCTAAAGCAGAGATTTACCTATGGGGAGAAGCAGCCAAAACTGCTGCATATTTAATAAACCGATCACCATCTGAGTCAATAAACAATTTGACACCTATTGAAATGTGGTCGGGAAAGAGACCAGATCTTAGAAACATACAAATATTCGGGTCTGATGCATACAGCAAAAGGCTAGGACACTTACAAAAACTGGAATCTAGAATGGAAAAACTAATAATGGTTGGGTATGCCCCAACAGGATATCGACTATTTGATGAAGAAAAAGAAAGAATAATAATAAGAAGAGATGTTTTATTTCAGTCAAAAAAGAACGGTGATGATGATCCTACTGAAGAACCTAAAAACATTGTAGTTCATGAAGAAATTGAAGAAAACAAAGAACCTGTAACAACAAACAAAATAACCGAAGATACCTCACTACAAGATGAGAATGAAAATAATGAAAATTGCTCTGAAACAAATGTTGAAATAGAAATCGTCCAAGAGAATCCTGTCCCAATCCCAATACTGGAAGAAAATACTGAAGAAAATCCAAGAACTGAAAATAATTCTACACAAGAAAATGAAAACAAAGATACAAAAAAGAGACCAACTAGAGAAAGAAAAATACCAACTAGATATAATGATTATGTTTTGATCACATATGAAGATGCAATAAATGGAGAAGACAAACGTAAATGGATAGATGCTATCAATGAAGAGAAGAAATCCCTAATGAAAAATGAAACCTGGAAAGTTGTACCAAAAGAGAAAATTCCTGAAAACCAGAAAATCCTAACTAGCCGATGGGTATTAAAAATCAAAGAAGATGGAACATATAAAGCCAGATTAGTAATAAGAGGCTTCGAACAAGAAAAAGGAATTGACTATAATGAGACATTTAGTCCTGTCATTAACAGTAGCCCATTAAGACTACTATTTGCAATAGCACAAGAGAAAGAATTCACCATAAAATCATTTGACATAAAAACAGCATTTCTGTATGGAAAGATCGATGAGGATATTTATATGTATCCACCAGAAGGAATGGAAGATCTACAAGGAATATGCAAATTGAAGAAAGCCTTATATGGCATGAAACAAGCCCCTTTAAAATGGAATCTGACTTTTACAAGTTTTCTAGAGTCTGAAGGTCTGAAACAAACAACAGCAGAACCATGTATATTCAGAAACGAAGATGCTACAATCTACTTGGGCATACATGTAGACGATGGCATTCTTGTGGGCACAAATGATACAAAAATTGAACAAATATTGGAAAGAATAAGCAAAAGATTTGAAATGAAAGTCGACAGAAACCCCAAAAGATACATCGGAATGGAAATAGAGAAGACAAAAGACACACTGAAACTAAAACAAGCAAAATTCATAAATAAAATCTTAGATGACTATAAAATGACAGATATAAAAACAGCAAACACACCGATGGAAGGAAACAACAATGATGAACAAAGTAATGGTAATACAAATTTTCCATACCGACAACTACTTGGAAGCTTAACTTATATCTCAAATAAAACCAGACCAGACATAAGTTATGCAGTTAACTATTGTGCAAGAAGAACTGAAAATCCTACGGATTCTGATGTCACAACAATAAAAAGAATAGTAAAATACCTGAAAGGAACAAAAGAAAAAGGGTTAGTATACAGAAAAGGCAATGGACTAGTTGAGTTAACAGCGTACTGTGACTCTGACTATGCCGGTGATCCCCTGACAAGAAGAAGCACGACTGGCTACATTATATATTTTTGTGGTAACCCGATAAGCTGGTGCACAAGAAAACAACCAATTGTTGCACTCTCAACCAGCGAAGCAGAATATATAGCAGCAGCTGAATGTTTGAAAGAACTGTTATACCTGAAAAGTGTATGTGAAGAATTACTAAGTGTAAGTGTTAGTGTAAAGCTATATGTGGACAATCAAAGTGCCATAAATTTGATAAAAAACGGAGTGATAAATAGACGGTCTAAACATATTGATGTCCGATTCAAGTTCATTCATGAGAAAGTTTGTAATGGTGAACTAAAAGTATATTACTGTCCAACTAATGAGCAAATTGCAGACTTATTCACTAAACCTTTGCAAAAGATTAAGTTTGATAGATTTGCATCTAAAATAGTGACATGATTTTTTTTTTTTTTATGTATCTGTTAATTTGTATAAGACTGCTATGTTTCTTTACTAAAAGGATTTTTTTTTATTAATCAGTGTTAATATAAAGATAGAGACAGAAAACAACTTTACCATTGCATAAAAAAATGTTCAATTTAAAAGTTAATAATATTTTTTTTGTTTAAAAAATTAGATACTTTGAAAACATGAAAATTTAATTTGTAAAATTGAGGATTTTAGATTACGGGGGTGTGTTGAATATTTAAATAGATACAATAATCTAAAACCATCAATGTATAAATTTATTTATCACCAAGCAATGTACACCGAACAATGAATGTTATTTTTTAAATTTTGTCTATGACTGTCTCTGTCTGCTTTTTGGTTGCTTGCATGTGTCAACCAAGATGTTGGTTCAAATAAAACATTAAAACGCAATACCTAATAAAAAACTCTTTTAATAAAATAAAGCTTCCTCAAATAAAATTAAAAACAACACTTTCTTCACGTTTCACTAGTTTGGATCCCGGTTCAAGCAGATGATTTATCAAAAATCTTTGTAGGCAATTTTAATATGTAAATAAATAAATGTTTCCTTACCGTAAATTTGCTCCATTATCAATATTTAGGGTACTTTCACATCAACTGCGGCCTTTTTTCCACCCATACTGTTTTATTAAATAGCTCAGGAATAATATCTGAGAAGATAAGTGAATTTTTTTTTTTTTTTTTTATTTATTTAACCAAATTACAGTAAGAAATAGTCTTAAATGATTAAGCCGTCTCTCTGAAACCCGTACGGGTTTATGCGAGTGACACGCTACCAGCTCGCTACGAAGTAGGTAATACAATTGATTAGTTATATGCTAACACCCACGGTAGTATTCTTTCACTAGAGATAAGGTTTTTCTTCTGGATAGTCCAGACAATAATTCTGCGCACAACTCGGCCGGCAAGCCGTTTAGAATCTCCGGTAGAAGGTATTCCCACTTCCTCATGCCGTAGACGTTAGTATATCTTGGCAGCCGATATACAGGGAGGTAGGGTAAGCTACGCAGTCGATTTTGTCTGCTATATTTAGTCAGTAAACTAATTTTATCTAGTTTATCTAGTAAGAGAGATAAGTTTACTTTGTTATAAACTGACATTACCTTACAATGATTGAACAAACCAGCTTCATCCTCTTTGTATTTTTGTTTAATACTTTTCGACACCATGTTCTTAAGAATAGTTAATTGTAGTTTGTATATACTATGCAAGTATGTCTTATATGTGCGCCCATAGCTACTCAGCCCGTAGCTTATGATAGAATCAGCTAGTGATAGGTATAAAGTTCGTAGAATAGTAAACGGCAATTTGTATTTAAGGATAGCTAATTTGGCGTTAATCGATCTCAATTTGTTACACAGTTTTTCGATATGAGGTCTCCAATGTAGGTGTTTGTCAATTATCAATCCTAAGTAGGTATGTTGATCTACTATCTGTAAGCATTCGCACGAACAGGCGGTGGTTGTGGGCTGGCGATGCATGCACTGGTGATCGTGTGCAATAATAGTAGGTTTCTGAGTTGTTTTCATGTACGGTGAGTATATATGAATTATTTTGGTTTTGTTAGCATTAATGACCAAGCCTGCATCGTGCGCCCACTTACATAGGTTGTCGAAATTTACCTGCATTAATTCCTGTGCTTTCGATAAATCGTTACTATGGGTTACTAAACATGTATCATCGGCAAACTGGTATACAGAGCCCTCCGAAAAAATATTACACATGTCGTTTACGTACAAAAGATACTCTGTCGGTCCAATAATTGAACCTTGAGCCGTACCTTTCGAGGTAGGTATCTCATCACTGAAGCAGTCGCCCAAACGGACTGTAATACGTCTGTTGTGGTGGTAATTTTGAAACCATTTTAACAGAGGACCCTGTACACCATTTTGCTCCAGTTTTGAGAATAAGGTATCATACTGGAGCACGTCAAACGCTTTGCTAAAGTCGATGAGGGTAACGAGCACCTGTTCGCGGGCGTCGAGGTACCCGTTGACCTCATCTGTAAAGCTTGATAAAAGCTGGGATGTGTTACGGCCCTTTTGGAATCCATATTGTTTACTGTTAATTATACTATTTTTAGATAAGAACTTATTTATTTCGTTACAAAAAAATCGTTCAATAATTTTATCAATGCTAGGTAATATGGTAATAGGTCTATAGTCGCTAATATCCTTATATGATCCTTTTTTATGTATGGGTCTGATAATGCCAGTTTTTAACTTATCAGGGTATGAGGAAGTGGAGATACACGAATTTATTAGGTGTGTAATTACTGGAGTAATTTTATTATTAATACAAATCAAATCCCTAGTCCTTATACCGTCTATACCGGGGCTTTTGTTCTTATTTAGGTGCTTAATTATAGTAAATATAACATCATTAGTAGCCTTATTCATTCTCATGGACACAGAGGGTACTCTTTGATAGTTTTTATGCGGTAAAAGTGGAACATCACAATTACTATTACATATGCTTTTGACATTATTATCGAAGCCATATGCAAATTTATTACATAGTGCTTTTAAGTCTAAATTTTGAAAGTGTTTCCTAACTACATCATCAATGGAGCTACAAACTTTGCCGCAAATATTATTAATAATTTGCCAAACTTTTCTGGGATTTCTAAAGTGGGTACTTATCTAAAAAAAATATAAAAATATATTGGTTGGGGAAAAAGTTTCTTCGCATTTTATATGAAAATTCAAAACATTTTTTAATAAAGTTTATTTACATTTAACTTAAGTATATAGCTGCCATTTTGTTCGGTAACTTTCTGCCATCTTGTAGGTAGGGACATGATCCCATTGCTATAGAAATTCTGGGGCTTCTGATCAAAAAACCGCGACAAGTGGTTTTGACAGTCCTCTCGTGATGTTAACCTGACACTGCCTAAAGAATTCTGAAGAGACCGAAACAAGTGGAAATCTGAAGGTGCAAGGGCAGGACTATACGGCGGATGCATTAATACGTCCCAGCCAAACTCTCTTATTTTTTGCTGAGTGGCTAAAGATGTGTGAGGTCTAGCGTTATCATGATGAAAAACCACACCCCTTCTGTTGACTAATTCCGGCCGCTTTCTCTCAACTTCTTGCTTTAATCTTATCAGTTGTTCGCAGTAGAGTTCAGAATCGATGATCTTGCCTGGCGGTAACAGCTCATAATGAATAATGCCCTTCCAATCCCACCATACACACAGCATTACCTTGTTTCGAGACGACCCGGGTTTCGCCAGAGTTTGTGAAGCCTGACCAGCCTTTGACCATGACCTTTTTCACACGTTCTTGTCGTACGTGATCCACTTTTCATTACGTCGTAATAAATAATCACAGATGAGTACACGGTTAATTAAATTTCTTTCAGTGAGCTCATGAGGCACCCAAATATCGAGCTTTTTTGTGTACCCAGCTTTTTTCAAATACGCCATAACTGTTTTGTGGTCAATCCTCAGTTCTTCAGCTACATCGTAACTACTGATATGCCGATCTTGCTCCACTTTTTCAAAAATGGCATCCATTTTATCCGTAACAGGGCGCCCAGAGCGAGGTGCATCTTTGACATCAAAATTTCCGGATTGAAAACGCTTAAACCAAATTTGTGCTACTCTCACAGACACTGCACTAGGTCTATAAACAACACAATTTTTTTTCGCGGCTTGCCTTGCATTTTTACCTTTTTTGTAGTAAAATTTTAAAATGTATCGAATTTCTTCATTAAGATTCACTCATCTTAACAGTAAGAAAAACAAATGAAAATCACACATTTTACCTAATTAGAATTTGGAATTATCTTTTTTTAAATTTAAACTTCTTAATAATACCAAAACCAGCCAAATACAAATGGTATAGACAAAAAGATTTTATTATAAGTTCATACATACTATTTGCGAAAAGAGTTTTCCCCCAACCTATTATATATCGACGCGGCATGGATTCCCACAGGCTTTTCAGAGGTGTTCGCACATGTGAAAAGCTTGGAATTTTTGACCGTATCTGTGATCTAGAACGTCTCAACGGGTTCCAATTCCATAGGGGCTCATTTGTGTTCAGTTTGCGTAATTTAAAACGCAAGCTAAGCTGACCCAAGGATCCATATTTGCACTCGATGGGTGGTTAGGGCTCACCGCGCATGCGCGGGACATAATAATCGTCAGTGCAACGTGGGTGTACGAATGTAGACCATGGTTTATATTTTACAGTCCATACTTTATGCACTCGTATTTTGCGAACCATTCCTACCTTAAAATACAGAAAAAATATTGGTTAAAGAATATTTGTAGTTTATAATAAAAAAAAATATAGGTGGTAGAGCTGATGCCGGGCTCGACTGTGGAGGTACCACCATCTTACTCGCAAATCCTCCCGAAGTTATTCGGGGGAGAGTAAGAGAACAGCTCTCAGGCAAAACAAAACCAGGCGGCCCACCATTGCCTGGGACCGATGGATGGCGGTATATCCATCCCCAATTGCCGGGCCTTATATAAAACAGACTGGTGACGGGCAGCGGCGTCACTGGTGCAAGGGTTTCGGCACCGCGCTCACCAACCCGCCTGCCCAGCGTGTGTGAGTATGGGAATTTCTTCCAGGAGGACCGCCAAGAGTGGCGAAATCCTGGAAAGGCTTATGTCCAGCAGTGGACGAAACAGGCTGATGGATGGATGGAATAAAAAATACCGCTTTTTCTATGCCTTAAAATATTTAACGTTGTATATTAAAGAATGGCAGTTGCGTTACCGATTTTCAGAAAATATAGTATCCGTGTTGGACAGAACACGACATTTTAGTTACAACATCAATCACGTATGCTTCATTGATCGTGTGTGGCCAACAGTCCCTGTATAAACGTATAAAAGATTCACTTTATTATTTTCATGTTATTTTTTTGTGATTAAGACGTGTTTATATCATTCAAATTTACTTTATTTATTTATAACACTTAATGTTTATTTATACAAAACATGACAAAGAATATTAAATAAATAATTTATAGTGTAAAAAGGCGATACTTATGGCTAAAAGCAATAATCTTCCAAGCAACCTTTGGATGAAACAGAAGCTATCAAAAAAAAAAACATAAAAAGGGAGCATGTAATGTAAAAAGAGAACTAAAAACATGAATACATAACATATACTTATTATTAAGGGATTCTTACCGCCATAATAAACTAATAAACAAACATGCACAGCACATAAGAAATCATATAAAATAAAGGTCAAAGTAAAAAATCAAAGTTCATCTGAAAATATTTAAACAAATAGCTTGAACGTGATTGATTTACACATTGATAGATAACTAGCAAATCCGTCCGAGCAATTTCTTTTTTACCGTTTACTATCAGATACAAACAGCGTAAAAAGAATTTGCCAAGTGCGAGTCGGACTAGCACGGAAAGGGTTCCGTACCACCACACAATACCGGTAAGGAACCCCGAAAACGTAATAATTTATGATAAATGCAATAGCAAGATCAAGGCGACAAAAAAAACGGCTAAAATTATAACTAAATAATTAATAAATAAATAAATAACGCGTGACAAACAATTCGGCACTCTGAGAAATTATATTTGTTTTATAGTTTTTTATTTTATTTTTGAGGCCATAGTAACACGCATTCTGTGAAAACTTTCAACTTGCTATCTGTAGGCCTACCATGAGTTTTGCTTACTATACACGTTACCGTCTGCGTAAAATATTTGTATGAGAAATGCTGGTTCCTGTAGTAAGCTGCTAGAGGCGCTGCACAATTTCTCATATAAATATTTTACGCAGACGGTAACGTGTATAGTAAGCAAAACTCATGGTAGGCCTACTGTTAAGGCTGTAGCTGTAGACCCGTGACGCAGACGGACGTCACCCTTCGGGTACGGAACCCTAAAATCGTATCGTCTAGACATTAATCCCCGAAGGGGTGTCAGAGGTATTTCCAAGTGTGAACTGTGAAATGAAAATCAGCCGAAATATGAACATATTCGTAAACTAGCCTTTGACCGCGGCTCACTCGCATGAAAGTAAAAGATAAAAACCATTATTAACAGTTTTTGGCTTGGCGGTTATTTTATCAACACCCCCTATAGCCAATATGTTGACCAGGATCACTAAGATGATTAGCGGAAATTGATTACTAATGATAGGGTTTTCGCACTAAAATTATGTTATTTTATGCCTTACATTTGGTTACAACGATAAATAAGCTTTTGGGTTTGTTAATCGAATTTTTAATTTTTAATTTTGTTTAATTAAGGTTTATTATTTTTGAAAATTGTACCGGATTTATATGTGAGGGCTGTGTGCTCCTATAATTTGCATCACTCTGCAGGACAAATGTATAGAACTAAGAATATGTTTGAAATCGGAGTATACAGTTGGAGCTCCTTAATAAATAAATAAATAAATAAATAAATAAATTAATGCAATCAAAATGTGAATCATAAAATAATAGAATTTTAATATGAAACCCTAATTATCACTAATTTAAAACGCAATTTTAGCATACTTTTTATTCAAAAGTAAGGAAGACAATATTATGATGTGCATTTTGCACCGAGATTCTGCTTTACTGCCTTAAGTATATAGATTTCAACTTCCAAACATACACGTTCCAAAGAAAAACTTTAGTTCAATTTGTTGTGCTCAAACTGACAGAAACAAACTTCGTTCGTTTAAGATTTCTGCGAGTGGCATATTTCTCGGAAAGAAATTCCAAAGTTTGGTGAAAGAACTCTTATTGCAAACAAAATATTGCTCAGCCGTGAGTTGAATACAGAGGAGGTCCTCGACCTGCCGGGAGGCTGCGTCAGATCGTTCACCTTGTACATAGATTCGTCATTGTTAATACTCAATGTCACAACAAAACAACAGACATTTTGTTATCCCGGAGAGCAATTCTGAAACCTGTGTAAATTTGCGAAGGCGGAAGGAATTTTAGAAGCTCTTTACACAAAAACTGTATCAAGCATTGGCGATAAAAACATTTTGCTCGGATTCATTACATATTACATGTGTTTTAAAGATTTTGACTAAATCATGTACGCGGACCCCCCTGAAAATTAACTTAATTCAACTTTGTATAAAGAAACTTAAATAACATGCATAATACTTCCATTAATCCATCCATCAGCATGTTTCGTCCACTGCTGGACATAGGCCTTTCCAGGATTTCACCACTCTTGGCGGTCCTCCTGGAAGAAATGCCCATACTCACACACGCTGGGCAGGCGGGTTGGTGAGCGCGGTCCTGAAACCCTTGCACCAGTGACGCCGCTGCCCGTCACCAGTCTGTTTTATATAAGGCCCGGCATTTGGGGATGGATATACCGCCATCCATCGGTCCCAGGCAATGGTGGGCCGCCTGGTTTTGCCTGCGAGCTGTTCTCTTACTCTCCCCCGAATAACTTCGGGAAGATTTGCGAGTAAGATGGTGGTACCTCCACAGTCGAGCCCGGCATCAGCTCTACCACCTACACATAATAATAATTGTTGTGATAAATAAACACTTGTCCTTTTCCACAGATAATATTTAATTCTACACTACCCAACCGGTTTCACTATATAAGCATCATCAGGGGCTTTTTAATTACATAATTTTATATATAATTATTTATTTAAACAATCTTTCTGTTGCTAGATGTCCGTGCAATAAACGATCGTTTAAATAAATATCGTATCGTATCGTATCATATAAGATTCAGCGAAACTTGAATTCAAACTCAGTGCTCCCAAGTGTTAAATAATATGGACTTTATTCGGGAACGCTCCGCTTAATTAAGTTCAAAAGCTTAAGAGTCTCGTTTCAAGTATACCCACAGGTAAACTTCCTAAGCTACACTTAAATTAAAATTTAATCCCTTTCAAGCGGTAACAATATCAAATCTTTGTGAAAATGGATTCATCTCTATCTATAACACAAATAATAAAGTAGTTAAAAAGGTCATTATGTACATACATTGAATAATTTTTCGTAATTTTATGGAAATTAATTTTATTAAAAAACTAAATTTTTTTGATTTTCTTTTTGTTTGTATTTTTAACAAGAGAACCTCAAAGGATTTGGATTCGGTTGTTTTTATTATCATTGTAGTAGCCCTGCGCCTGTAGCATGATAACATGCGACTTCCTTTATCGCGCTTTTTAACGCGCACATCTGCTAAAATAAACGACATAACTCACACCTCAGTCGTCAAAACAAAGGCCAAGTGGCGCCGCGAGATGTGCCACTCGCGCGTGATAAGAGCGTGCTACGGGCGCAACATAAAAGCTGCAAGGGGTAAAACAGCCACCATGCCAAAAAATATCGATAATCATTTTAAAAGATACTTTTGATAGAAAGACACTACCGCACGAGCAAAGGCGCAGGCAAAAACTAGTATTAAATAAATATCATTCCTCATTACAATATCCATCAACCCGTGTTCATCCACTGCTGGACATAGGCCTATCCCAGATTTCGCCACTCATGGCGGTCCTCCTCATCCAGCCGCTACCCATAACATCCAGCGGGCACGAGGTTACAATATGGACAATAATCATCAGTTTGTAATTTTTATTTTTTTTATTTCCACTGTGCAGTATATTTTCTCTCTAAATGTTCAATATTTCATAATTGTTATTATAAACTATGTTGTTAAATTAAAATTTCAATTAATTATTATTTATATTGTGTTTATTAATGAATTTATGTTCTATCTTATAATTTCCAATCTGCAGATAATTATTATCATCATATCTTAGTCTAATGCATGCTAATATTAATATTTTCATATCAGTTTTGTCATGATTTTTCACCCGCCTGTGTGTACATTCAGCGAGAACAGGGACAAGCTGAAAATCAGCGCTGTGATGATCTATTTTTCACTGCGTTCATTCCTTTTTATCGCATAAATTTTTTTAACAATAAATTGCGTGTTGTTTTAATTATGTTTAAGAGAAATAAATAATTTCAATATGTCAATCAGTATCTTCTCAGTTACAAACAAGATTAATGAATTTAATTAAACTGTATTAGTGAATAATATATTGATTTCCAAAAGACACAGGTACTGATTCAAATATTCAATCAAAGTGTAGATGCATTGTGCTTGACAATAGGCGGTAGTTTAATCGGTAGATCGCTTTCAATCCCTTTCTGCGATCGAGCGAGATTTTTCTCCATTATCTTACAAAAAGAAACTTTTTTTTTCTTTATACTAAAGCCCTTACACGTGTTGAAAGCGGAAACTCGGAAGGTATTCTCTTCAAAAGGCTCAACTTTGTAAAATGGACATCGGCTAATATGCTCTTTCAAAAGAGACGTATCGTTCTTAAAATGACGCTTATTTTCTCACTTAACGTGACTTTTTAAAATGTGTTTGATACATTTTCCTGCTTTTATCGGGATTCCGCATTCGGCTCAGTAGTTTTAAAGCAACACATCAGATGTGCGAATTGAATAAAATAAGTCAAGTGCGAATAGGAGTCGTGCTCTGAGGGTTCCGTATTATTTAAATAAGTTAATAGACTAAAATGATTTAAATAAAAATTACAAACTTCTCAGTACCTATAAAATGAATTAAATAGAACTGCAAAATTAAGTTGGTTGAGTATTCGGGTATGTAACCCAAAACCTATAATAAAAATCGGCGTTTTCAGTATTTGTCGTTTAAAGACACCTATGGCACATAATATACAGAAAATTCAAAATTCCTAACTAGTATAGATTTTGAGATAGACCACGTAACAAAAATGGTTTAAAACTGACAAGTTTGATGGCCCCTAATTTATTTATTTTTGTTAATAATAGCAGTGGGTATTTTTAGTGGATACTTCTTATGCCGCCTCTTTACTCAATCACAAAGAAAGGAATAAATTACGGTGCATTCGCTTACGGTTGCTGTTTCAATTTTTTTATTATTACCATCAAATAAGCATTAAGGCTGTACGTGAGCCTAGAATATGAGCAAAGCCAGATTTTCGAGGGTTCTTTTGAAGAAATTAGGACTACTTTAATATTAAAAAAAAATACATTTGATTTATTCATCTTTTACCCAGGTGATCCACGCATAAACAATGTACTAAGGTTTATACTTTTGTCAAAAAAAAATGTTTTCCACCCTCTTTTTTTGGTTTTCAAACGTTCGTTTCAAGAACGCGGCTAAGAGATCAACGTGATTTTTTTTTCATAAAATAGGTAATAGAGATATAAATTTTTTCTACGTAAATCCTTTGTCCTTACAAAATATTTCAGTATTCGCTAAAAACCCTCCGATCTGCTGTTTCGCGCGTAATTATTAGTATTACGCGTCCTAGATAAATAGGTCAATTATTTATAGCTAACCAATAATCGCCTCTATCAAAAGCTATACTTAAAGTATTTGACATTGACCTTTTTATGTTGGACGGGTGATAACATTTTTTTTCATGAATAATAAAAACTAATATATATTATATATGTAATAATAACTAATTCGTGGGTCGTGGGTTCAATTCCCGCGGGGAACACACAAAGTGGAATATCACTTTGTAATTTGTTCTCAGTTTGGTTAGGACATTGCAGGCTTGAATCACCTGATTGTCCGACAAGTAAGATGATTCCATGCTTCGGAAGGCACGTTAAGCCGTTGGTCCCGGCCACTTTCTAGTAGAGTACTCGTTACATAAACTACGTCAGAGGCCGTAAGGCAGTTTAGTTCTTGCAGCCCAGACGATAAGAAGAAGAAGATAACTGTGTATATAGGATGCTACTACAAATTAATCCTTCGCTAAAAAGTCTTTCCCCGAAAGTGAGTCAAAATACCCTACGAGATGCGAACACAATATATTCACTCCAAAAACGAAAACCTTGTAAACCAACGGCGGTGGCACCTTGAAAACTTTACTTCAATCAATGTTTCTCGTTTCTCTCTCCAATACTTTTCCATTACTCTAAGAGTGTTTCAGTACATATGTATATTGATATTACGTTTAACCCATGTGGCGTCGTTAAAGGCGCCCCCCATCACTTGGTCGTTCACCCCTATTATTAAACGTGCTTGGGACTTAATATATAAAATATATGTTAGGACCGCCTTTGTGGTCCAGCGGTTCGAGTGCTCAACTACTAACAGGAGGTCGTGGATTCAAATTCCTTGGAGGCACATTTTTGGGTTCCGTACCAAACGGAATCGATTTTTTGTTTTTGTTGGAGAATGCTGACTTTGCTTTTGAAACCGCATTTTCCGCTTATTTTACAAAGAATATTGTTTATTTGACAATTTATCAGCCTACTATTACAATTTTCTCTTTTTTATGGGATAATTTATTATTATATTCGTTGTACTATTATATAATCAATATAATATTCGTAAATAGAATTCGTAACTTCAGACCTTTGACCATTTAACACGGGACCTGGCAAAGCGCGACTCTTAGTACTGAAATTATTCTGCCGTTTTCCACGGGAGGGGAGGTAAACACGCACAGCACACATTTACTCATTCACGGACACTCCTGCGAAAAATTTATATGTCACACTAAATCAAAAGCTGCAACACAAACAGCACAAAACGCACACACAAGCAAACTTATATGAACAAATTGTTCATCTACTTCGGCAGAGGGGGATAAGTGCGCTTGCCTGGTCCCGTGTTATTTGGTCTAAGCTTCAGACTAAAGAAAAATGTGGAATAATTACTTTATTCTTACAATAAATGCACAAAGTATTCGAACACTTTAAAACGCCTTTCACAAGATCGAATACCTAACGATACCTTTTATTCGGTAAAACAAATTAAGTTTAATTTTGGTTACTCACTCCTTATTCAGATCTGAGCACACCTTAAAAGACGTCGATAATTCATGAAACTTTCATTTTCATCAGTTCAAAAGGCTAGAAAAAGTGGATATAATTTGGAATTTATTATTACTTGGTAGGTAGCGAAATCTATCGCTTTGGAAATTAATATTCTAAGAGTGCACTAGAACGCCCTCATGAGTATTCAATATGTGCATGGATAGGAGCTGGTGTATTAAGTAGTTACAAAATTCAGATGAGTTAATTAAATTCAGATCATTAGATCTCAGTGGCCAAACTGGATAAGTAGTTGGCCCGCGATAGGCAGAGAGGCGGGTTCAATACGCGCCTGAGATTTTTCTCAGAATTTTTTCTATTTATATGTTACTAGCTTTTTCCCGCGGCTCCACCCGCGTGTTATTCAGTTTAACCACATGCTTTTTTCCGGGATAAAAAGTAGCCTGTGTGTTAAGTTAGGGTATAAGCTATATCCATTCTAAATTTCATCCAAATCCATTCAGCCGTTTCAGCGTGAAAGAGTAATAATCACACATACACACACACACACACACACACACACACACACACACACACACACACACACACACACACACACAAACTTTCACATTTATAATATTAGTGTGATGTGATAACTTGATCATATCTATGTATTACCTATACTAATAATAAAGTAGTTAAAAGATCGTGTCTCGAAATTGAATATTTTTGTGAAATTTTAAATGTAATGGGTCATTTGTATTGTACTGAGGACAAAACAACAATTTTTACAATTTTTGTCTGTCTGTATGTATGTTCCGTTTTAACTCGAGAACCAGTCAACGGATGGTTTTTTATTATTATCGTAGCCACCCTAGTCAACATTTAGGCTATAAGGAGTGTTCATAAAGTAACGTCAAGCCGAAAACAGGGCAGAGATTGAATAAACGCTGGCGGAGCCGCGGGCAAAGGCTAGTTAAAAACAAATCTCTTCTGTTTTACAACTAAAAGATTCGTGGTTTAGATTCATACCGATATTAACCATGATTTAACGATTAACGATCATAACGACGAGCGTAACCATGTTTGCCTCAGAAGAAACTGTACGAATACAGTGAAACAGTTACTATTTTATAGTCACGCGAAATCTGACTATTTAATCAGTTTCAATATCAGTATCAATATTAGTTTAAATCTCTTCAGCCTTATTCTCTTTTAAAACATTCGATTTCGATTCGCTCGGGATTATTTAAAGGCTTTCTATCTCCACGTTTTATCAAAATATTTTATCCTAGAAAAAAGCATGTCGTTAAGCCGAATAACACGCGGGCGGAGCCGCGGGCAAAAGCTAGTTTTTACATAATTTTGTAGTAAAGTGCGCTGTATAATGCGACACTACATTTTCAGGTCTCAAAAAATTACTTACCGTTTCTTTCACATATCTTTGTACTGTTACTAAAGCTGAGATTCAGAGTGCATTTTGAGTCCGAACTCAATCTTACAAACGTCAAAAAGTAACGTGATCTCATAATAGAGTGACGTTTGTAAGATTGAGTTCCTCTTGAGTTCGGACTCAAAATTCACTCTGAATCTCAATCTAAGTAATCAAGTCACAGTGAGTTCGAAATCATTTCGGGTTGTGCCAAGGAAAACCTTGAGATTTACTTGTCAGACCTAGGATTTACTTATACCCGGGCTTTATATTAATGTAAACATAGCCGTCTACGACGCGTAATTTATTTATTTATCGTGCAATATGAGTTGGTAAAATAAAATTATAATAATAAGTGTTGATACTATTTACCCAAGCAAATCCAAGCTGAATTAAATAGGTTTCGTTTATATTCATGGTATAATTTTCGAGATGTATCTTATCAAACATATACATGTAGTATGTATGTCGTTACCAGATCATAGAATTGAACATTTCATGAAATGGTCGCATTATATCGCATATAATCGTTTCTTGACCATTTCATGACATGGATTGACCAAATCAATGAATAAAGATCGTTTGACGATATATTCAACTAACACAAGACCATTTAATAATCTGCTCAAACATTGTATGATCATATCGTAAAATAGTTACTTTTATTCACAACTAGCGGCGCTGATGGCGCATTGTTATTGTTTGTGCAACTTTTATTTTTAGGACAAACTAGTCTTTCCTAGGCCAAAGTACGTGCGACGACGAGCAGAGCGAGGAGGAGCGTGTAAGGTTGGTTGTGAATATAAATTCAGGAGCCGAGCGAAGCGGAACGGAGCGAGGCGACGTCGAATATTTCATGAAATAGTCAAACGTCGCTGACCAATTCATTAAACGTTGAACATTTAATGATCTGGTCAGTGACAGTTGACAATTTCATGAAATGCGATCATTTCATGAAATGGTCGACTATTTCATGAAATGTTCAATTCTATGATCTGGTCACGACATATATATGCTTACCTACTCATACATATTTACATCCTACTTACTCCATATCTGCCGCACTTTTACATAAAATACAACGTGACATTAATTTGTGCAGCCAAATCATACTCGGTGAGTGAAGTTCGTAAATTTTTTTTTTCGTGTTTTCTACAAACGCAAGCCCAAATCATAGTCAATTACTATAAGGGGTCAACATTTTATTTTGCAAAATTAGAAAAAAGTGTAATCAATCCGTGATACTGATCACTTACCAAGCCTCCGGTATGATTTTAGCTGCATATTTTTATGACTCTTTATATGCAACCGCACTTTCACATACACATAACGACAAAAGTCAGGTAGCTATAGCCAAACGGTTTGGCTAACTAAAGGATAGCGCTGTACATAACAGTTGAACTAAAATATTCATATAAAATATAGATAAGGTCCTACAATAAATAAGTGAAAATAATTCTAGGGCGAATTGTGTATCGTTAACTAAAAGAATATTTTTTTTGTGTATCAATTTTTCACTTCCCAGTACAAAGTAGTTCAATCTATGGAAAAGTAAAACAAATAAAAAAAAATTCGACGGATAGTGGTCTATTAGCGATATTTCATTAGCTCTTAAATTTTTTTCATTATTATTTATTCCATAAATCCATCCATCAGCCTGTTTCGTCCACTGCTGGACATAGGCCTTTCCAGGATTTCGCCACCCTTGGCAGTCCTCCTGGAAGAAATACTCACACACGCTGGTCAGGCGGGTTGGTGAGCGCGGTGCCGAAACCCTTGCACCAGTGACGCCGCTGCCCGTCACCAGTCTGTTTTATATAAGGCCCGGCAACTAATTATTAATATATAAGGTCCTACAATTCAAAGTGAAAAAAAATTAACACGTGATAGAGTATCCCTAATAGACAACATTCCACCGAAAAAAAAGTTTTTGCGCGTACTTTTTTTATTACCTTTCCATAGAAAATTGAACCATTAGTACTGGAAAGTGAAAAAATTGTTTAATCAAAAAATTTTCTCTTTTATTGGAGTTTAATCAGTTAACGATACACGATCTACCCTAGAATTATTTTCACTTCTTATTGTAGGACCTTATATAATATCATACATTATGTCAGCGGCCAAACCCGATTTTAGACAAAACTACTTCGTTTTTGGAAATCCTTCGGCGCAAAGGTGAACCCGTATGTTAGGTTAGAAGGTCAGGTAAGGCGACTCGTGCGCCACTAACCGCCTCACATACTCGTAAGTAACCCTTATGGTTATTTTTGTGACAACCTGCAACCACTTTGGTCTAGTCTAGGCCTAATTCTAGGTCGAGGTCTAGGCTTTTGAACAGCCGGGCCGAATTATGGAAATTAGAAATTATGCCGGGTCGCAATACCATTTTTTACTACTACATGCATGTTTTATTTCTTAATAGAAAAATAAACAAAAAAGATAATCAAAAATAGTTAATAAAATGGTTTAAAAACAATTTTAATGTGATATTCCCATATTGATGTACTGTGATACAAATGAAATATTTGAAATTTTTGTTTATATGAACCAGTCCCACATGTAACAGTCCGGCGCGGGCTGTCACCCTTGGTCTAGGTCAAACTAGTTCTTCCTAAGATCGGGTTTCGCTGGTAACGTACACTACATACAATACATACATGTTGAACGGAGAACCTTCTCGTATATGAAGGTGGTAAAAAAACACACTACACCTACTCTCTAAACATACTGAGTTGCATATACAACAACTTTGCATAAACAATTTAGTGCATCACATGCTACGGGGAACATAATTTTAGCTGCCAGTGAACACAGCTTCGCTCTACACAGGATATAACATGCACAGTATAGGTAACAACAGTAGTTTAACTAGGTGGTGTCCTTGAAATCAATACCTACGGCCGCTCGGTGCCTAAACATGCCCTAGAGCTGCCAACTGACTGTTTACGTATTTGATAATGCTATATTATTATTATAAAAGTTGTATTTAAGCAACCATACAATGCACAACATACTCTGTTATTTCGTGCCATAATTTACAAAATGCGCGGGAGCGTCACAGTGACAACGTGCGTACGTAACTGCGGTGCGACCGCGACTGTCGTAAACCGAGTTGAACCGAGTCTTGGGGGGTTTCGTTTCGGCCCGTTTGTATGGAGATAGAATACTATTTGTTATTTATACTATGCTACATATTACAAAACCAAGCCCTTGTCATAATTAAATTAACTTGTACTTGTTTCACTGGTTTTAAATTACAATTTAATGCTGACCGGTTTCGGTTAATACACCATTCTCAAGGGATTCAGGAACTCGGGAAATTAAACTATCAATATGTGAGACGATGATCATGTCGAAACGAGAATATAAAGTAAGTAAATGAATCTAAATTGATGTCATAGTAAAATAAATTCCCGAAAAATTTTAAATTTATGTAATTTTTAACACAAGTCAATGCTTATTAAATTTATCCTAGTTTACTTTCCATTCATCATCCATCCATCAGCCCGTGTTCGTCCACTGCTTGACATAGGCCTTTCCCAAATTGCGCCACTCATGTCGGTCCTCCGTCCTCCTCATTCAGCCGCCCCCCGCAACGTCCTTCAGGTCGTCAGTCCAGCGGGCATGAGGTCGGCCTACACTACGCTTTGCTGTACGTGGACTCCATTCTAAAGCCTTTTGGCCCCAACGGCCATCATGTCGGCGACAAATATGGCCTGCCCACTTCAGCTTACTGATTCTGCAGGCTATGTCGGTTACTTTCGATCTTCGACGGATCTCCTCATTTCGGATTCTATCCATCAGAGATACCCAAGCATAGCCCGCTCCATAGCTCGCTGAGCGACCTTAAATCGGTGGATCAGGCCCTTTGTAAGAGACCACGTCTCAGCGCCATACATCATCATAGGAAGGACGCACTGATTGTACATCTTAGTTTTAGGCTAATTTACTAATTCAATTATAATGTTTTCCATGTTTCACCAAGTGTCGACAATCGCAAGTATAAATTAAACTAAGTACTTGTGTTACGAATAAATCGTATATAATACCGAGTAAGCAAAGTAACATTTAATGGAGGCTCAACCCTACGTTAGAAGACAAGTCAATGGCTGGTGAAAGCAGCTTAGTGGCGAGATTTGTGAAGCCATTTGCAACTTCCCGAGTGAATGTACCCTTAACGAGAGAATATTTCGGCGCCGCGCCGCGAAACTGTTGCGATAAATTCTCTACTTTGAAATGTTTTGAATTATTTGCTACGATTTATACGAAATGGGAGTACTGGAAATCTCTCTTACAATTTAAACGTTCTACTACACAGTGTTCATTGAAAAATCCTTACAGTTGTCTAATGAAGCCGTTCGGAGGGAGGGGTTGTGTGGGGCTTGCGGGGCGGGACTGCTTACCTCCCGCGTCTCGCCCCGCAGGCCCCGCACAATTGCTCTGTCTGAGCGCTTTCCTTGGAAAAACTTCCTAGTCAGGCGCTTGCCGTCCATATTTAAAATTTGAAAGCGGTTTGTATGCTTCCTTTTAACTCTGCAACCAATAAACTATTTGAGTGATACATTTTTTGTGAGTGCACACAACCTATACGTAACGCCAAATTAGCAGCTCGATGTGTATCGGTACGAATATCGACGAAAACTACATTGAAATAACGTTCATATTAGCGCGCATTGCAAAGTGGCTGTTACGACTATCGCTTTTCTCGTCGAAGCGATTGCTCAATTCAAAATCCTATGTTCTGTTGATAGCTCTAAAGTTTAGATAAGATAAGATAATTTATTTATTAATTTTACAAATTTTCTTAAATTAGGTACTTTTCACATTAAAAAGGCTTATTTCTATAATTCAAGGTGTACCAAGGGAATAGCCCTGTCCCTTGAGGGCCCACCTCAATTCGCAGTTCTGCTCTAACGCTTCTGCTTTTTAACTGTCTATCCTACTCTAATCAGATGCCGCGCACACAAAACATCAGTTAATTTGAAAACGCGGCTACACTGATGGTTTTTTCATTTTTAATGGAACAGTCTGCAGCTGCTTTATACTAATATCAGTTATATTATGCAAAGTTTCAGATCTAATTTCAAGTATTCATTGAATGCTATCGGTTTATTGTACGGTTTGGAGGTAACTTTGTATTTTTTTTTCTATTGAGAAAATTGTATGGAAGCAAGATTTCACCACAGCATTGACATAGCATTAGTCCTCAACTTTACCATATATAAATTTCAGAGTGATTGTTGCAGTATTTGTTGGTATAAAGCAGGATCATGCGAAGAGAAGTAGGGTATCCATCCATCAGCCTGTTTCGTCCACTGCTGGACATAGGCCTTTCCAGGATTTTGCCACTCTTGGTGGCCCTTCTGGAAGAAATGCCCATACTCACACACGCTGGGCAGGCGGGTTGGTGAGCGCGGTGCTGAAACTCTTGCACCAGTGACGCCGCTGCCCGTCACAGGTCTGATTAATATAAGGCCTGGTAATTGGGGATGGATATACCGCCATCCATCGGTCCCAGGCAATGGTGGGCCGCCTGGTTTTTTTGCCTGAGAGCTGTCCTCTTACTCTCCCCCGAATAACTTCAGGAGGATTTGCGAGTAAGATGGTGGTACCTCCACAGTCGAGCCCGGCATTAGCTAATGCTCTACCACCTAATGGGTATTATACACCCTTAATCTAAGTAATTTTGAAACTTAGGGTAACAGTGTCAATATCCCCATGCAAACAAAAAGGTGACAAACAAAGTTTATACGTAGCCTAACCTTAAATAAATATGAATTATCATCTTATACACATATTATATGTATACTGATAGCTAGACCATGATAGAAAGTTTTAATTACAAATCAACCCTAATACTCCTAGGTATCTCGATCGGCTTTGCCAACTCTAAAAGTGTTGCCACATAAAATAATTTACTACCTCAGTCCGCGGCTTCGCCCGCATTGAATTACTTTTCGTGTAGTCCTATCAAATCTGTCAATATTTTTGGGACATAATTTTATAGTTTGTACGTAATTTGACCTAATCATCTGGTTTGTAGCTGTTTATGTTCAAATAAAAATTATTTTCTATGTCTGACAAATTTATTTATTTTACTTTAATCAACTAAGCCGTATGTCTTGTTTGCTCATGCCAAATTAAAACGTTTTTGACTGACAGCACCGGTCCGGTAACAAAGTCAATATTATTATGGTTTTTGACCAATACTTTCTGCCTTTCTCTCTAGAAGACACGCGTGAGTAGGGTTACTATATCTCAGGGTGTTTCCTGAGATTTCAGGATTTTTAAGGCTCTTGATATAATTGCGTCCGGATTTTAGAAACCTCATGACTTTTCAGTTTCTTAATAAAAAAATATATATTTTTTTTATGACAAAGTTAGAATCGTTATAATTATCATTTATCTTCTTTGGGTTTTAGATTTTAAATCAACTTTTGTTAAGTGAATTGCATTTATAATAAATCATTATTTTAATTAATCTGTGAAACTAATTACAATAGCTCATTTTGATCCTAGTCCGAAATATCAACACTTTTGCACGATATCAAACGACGTTTTTTAATACAACTGCAAAATATTACATGAAACAATAAAATAAAAGCAATTTTGTTGCAAATCAAAACAAAATACAGCCGACAGAAGAAAAAGCAGACCAATGTCTCCTTCTAAAATCTTTTTAATAATAACTTCTAAGATAGATACAATAGAAGATAAATTATGCCGTCTAAAATCGTTTTGAATTTTTGAAACATCTTTTACAATTAAGTATATATAATAATAATATAAAAGTTTGAAAATACTTATCCTAAACAGGTTTTAGTGTATCCGGTTATTTCCAGAAAAAACAATAAAACGACAAGTAAAACAAAGTTTACATACTGCTCACTAAATGATGTCGCTGGTTTCCCCTAGAGGGCGTTAGCAGTAAAAACTCTAGTGCGAAATATGTAATTTTACGAACGCTAAACAGACACGTAATCTATCATATTTTGAGCAGGTGTATTAAAAATATCTTATTTTATTTTACATAGAGTTGTGAATTACATTTGCGGCATAATCTCAGGACTCAGGCATTTTTTCAGGCAATTTTCTATCTGATAACCCATAGAAGCGTGAGTATACTTAGAACTATATAAATTAGTATATTTAGGATATGATGGTAAAATGTTACATAATATATTTTTTATTTAACAGACCAGTATACAGTTATAAAACCTAAAATAAAAGAAATGATAAATAGTAATTAAGAAATAAAAATATATACTTACCTAAAAAGAAAATCTATAAGTATAAAATTTGGTCCAGATCGCTGCCCTGTTAAGGGTTCCCAAGGCACTGGCGACATTACCTCGTTGTATTGCCAGACTTAGTCTTTGACCGAGGTAAGCGCCAGCCCTTGGGTCCCTTGACGTGTCGATGAGGCGCAACGAGATTTCTTTGAAAATTCGTTGCGCCTCCGGGCCCCACGGACCCAACGTCTCGACTCCAAACGGCGCAAATTTGTAATTATTCCCGACGAAATGATACTTGCGCCGCTTGTGGCTTTCATATACATTTGTATATGTATATAAATAATGTTTTTGAACGCGTTGGTTTGGAGCCGTTCTGGGAATAGAATATACTCGTGGAACGTCACAAAGCCTGTGTTTGATAAAAGGTAACATTATTTGCCTTACAAGTAGCAACAAATGTTTTTTTTTAACTCCCGAATAGATTTATTTTCGTTTTGCTCAGCGGTGTGGTTAAGTTAAGAGCCTACGATGAGGATTTATCCTTTCAGGTGCGAGACGCCTCCCCTAAAACTGTTATTTATTATTATTAGAGTCCTTTACAACAGTGCCGTGCATAGGATTTTTAAGTAGGGTAGGCACAAAACTGTCCGTATGTTCTTTGTACGAATGACAGCAAGAATTACGATAAATAACGATATAACTCGCACAGGTGTCTTTGTCTTTTGTCCAAGCTGATTGGCAAAAAACCTCGTACCCCACTATCAAAAATGAATCTCCGACTACCTACGCACGAATCCACTATTTAAAAACGTGTGGCGCCATCTAGTAGCAAGTAGCGCAAGTAATCATGACAATGTGGTTGCTTCGCACAGGCGTTGCGTATTTTAATGAGAATGTGTGCGTGCTTAGCGCGAGCCACTGACGTCATTGGAGTATAGTTATAGATGCACACATAGAGAATTGCCTTCGAATTTTAGTTATGCTTGTTGCCACGGTAGCGCGAGCGAAGCGGAGCAGGCAGGTAGGTATTTCAAAGAAAGGGTGAAGCTTACCTGATTATAATATTGAAATAGTTGTGATATATATATTCCTATATTTAAATAGATAGTAGTCTACTTAGCTAAGCCAATCCCAGGGTAGGCATTGCGTATTTGCTTATATGAGATGCACGCCACTGCTTTACAAGATACAAAAGACAACAAAAAAAAATCTTATAAGGCTCGATCTTTGTTTATGGTGGGCTAGTGAAAAGTGACGTACTACTCGTTTCGATCATCATTTTTCCATTTTATAAAGACTTTATAGCAAAAGTTTCTAATTTTTTCAAAACTCAAGGGATCATGGGGAATGTTAGTGGCTGAATTGTAATCAATAAATAACGGGTTCTATTCTCCTTAATCGTACGGCTCCGTCTGTTTACAAACTATATCTTTTTATGATAAAAAAATTGTAAACCAGTTTTCTAGATTTTATGGCTGCTTTGTTAATGTAAGCAAATGCACATTTGCCATTTGTATTATTTGATGCATGTTGTATGACGTGTCAAATAAATCGATATTTTATTTACTCTGGTCGCTAGTCGCACTTGATTTTTATTTTTGCCGAAATGAAAATGCACCCCATCACTAAACGCAGATGTCATAGGTGCAATCTCTCGTTGGCTCTTCTATAGTAATGCACGTTATGAACGCTCATGCGAGGCTATTTAATTAATAGATACGACATACTCTCTCAAAATGCAATTTAAAAACGGTGACAGCGTCTAATATCTGTCGTCGTATGATGGCGCTTTTTCGTGAAAAACCGCATTATGGCGTAAAACGGTCCCATTCCGCGATCATAAGAAATTATTTTTTATTCAAACTAGGGGGGTCGCCTCGCTACCTAAATATATTTACATGAAAACCCAACACGCTCCTTCTCGATTCGTTCATCGACGCACCTATTTTTGACTTTTGTTTATAACTTTCGTTATTTTTTTTTTACTGTGGGTTTAATAAAAAAATCAATAACTTCATTATATAGATCGCGTAATGAGTCGGCCTTAACGCCATAATTCGATTTTTCATGAAAAAGCGGCTTTTTCAGGAAGAACCGGCTTACACAATTATACGTCGAAATATCTATAAATTTTTGACAAAAAAGCTGGAGAATTCGAACCAACCATAAATTGTAACAGGCCCTTTTGAATATTATATTTTTTCTGAAAATATAGGCTAAATCATGAAGATACATACTGTTCTTTAACTTTCAGGTGGTATTTTTTATAACGAAATTATTTTTTGAAAATCTGTTAGGTGAAATGGGAATGTGACGTACTAGTCATACCTTTTAGGCTCAATAGGGAGAGTTCCTTAAAGAAAAGAAAGAATGAAAAAAAAAATTAAGGGATAAAACCTGAAGATGGGATTACTGAAAATAAAAAAAAACAGACGTCAGTTTTGACATTACTTTTTTTTTCTTGTGGGCAATGGCCTATTTCCTGTAATGCCTGAATGGCATGACTATTACGTCAACAAAACTATTTATTCAGTTCCTGAATATTTTCATGTATCTATATCTTTTGTATTTCAAGGAGAGAAAAATTTATACTTTTATATGACTTTAAAAAAGTCTATTCCTTTTAAAAAAATCGACCATTAGGTGCTGTTATGGTATTCTGGACCATTCGAATTACAGCATAAGATGGATACCCTGTTATTAGAAAGAGATAAACATACGTTATTCCGTACGTGCCTATCTTATGGTGCCTATTCTAAAGAGGCGGCTTTGTTACGTTTCGCCCGCAGATAGCATAATGAAATTGAATTTTATTGACAAATGTTTTAATATTTACTGTACCAACCTATAAAACAAAACATATTTGCTTTGTTTCAAGTTGCGGTGTAATTTGTACTTTTGGAACACACACGACAGCATTATTAATCTACAGGCCTATAAAATAATCAAAAACCATTCCGAGTGTTAATTCCATACTGCTGGAAATAAATAACATATTTGGTGATAGTTGGTATTCTGTTAAAAGAATCTAAGATATACTCGTACAGATAAATCAACCCCGAATAGTAACTTTATAATTTAGAGGAGAAATATTGACTTAGTATGCGGTATGCCTTGAAAAGATATCACGTGTAAATTATGCCTTTGCAGAAAATTCAAATTCTCATTTAAACTTCAAATAAAATCGTACGTGTGAAAATGTCGTTACTCACTGCCCAGCTGTCCACCTTTTTGTCTAAAACCACATAAACCAGTGGGATTAACCTAAAAGCTTAGATCATTTACCTTCAAGTATTAAAGTAGTTTATCGGTGGTTCACCCCTAGCTGTTGCTTAGTAGGGTTTCCAGGAATATTGCGAGAAAATCTGGAACGGACTGGAACGGTGGCAATCACGACCACACGGGGGTACTAAAACTAGGAATCTGCTGCTTATACTTATAGCGAAGCCAGTGTTTGAAAATTCTCAATATTTTTAGGTTCATTGACAGCAAGTTTGCATTATTTTTGTATGCGTTCATCACAATTTGTGTCACTATATCGAGTTTATGAACGCAGCTCTGGAGAGCGCATCTATGTGTACGGATTATTCTAATGTATGGGCCTTTATCCTTTTATGGGATTGCTCTGTATTCATTTCCAAAAATGCTTCTAAGTAAAAAAAAATACGTGAATCACTTTTCTACCATTCTACAGTTCAAGTTAATTCTTACTTGACAAGAAAAGGTTTCCACTTGTATCGTTGAGATTTAGAAGAAACAACACTGCACAAATAAATAACCCAATAGCTCAAAGTTCAAGAGAAAAATAAAAATTGTGAATGTATGTTTAACTAGTTCACGTGTCTGTTTAAGCTGCTACCCTTCATATGTACTTCAAACAAGTCTTAGTAAACGTAGACGTATGGTTACCCTAGGATTACTACAGGTTGCTCGTAAATCTTTCTCGGGGTTCTAGTTTTATACGAGAAAACTTTCGGTAGCTATTCTGCGTCTGGTAAATGAATATGGACATACATAACGTTAAAACAAGGGACTTTAAAACTATATGAAATATGATTAGTCTGTCATGATTCGGCGCGATATTAATTTTATTAATATACCAGCCTTCACCCGGGGCTCCGGCCACGTTTGTTCAATATCTGCTTCGTTTTCGGCTCGGCGTTATTTTATACACACCCTTTATAGCAGGGTTGGATCAATGACATGAGTTCCAGGGGTCCACAGCTACTCAGTTGACTCTTAACATACTTATTATACTGAGCTACTTTTCATGAACTCAGTTTCAATGAATTTATTGAAGTATTAATGTTAACTTACCAATAAATATTTTTTTTTTTATATTATGTTTTATTTTCTTTTCCTGAGATTTCTTCGACAGGGGTTCTGGAATCTTTGAAATTCCAGAAGTGTTACGTGGCTACAAAAAGTTCAAGAACCATTGCTTTATAGTCTAGGTGTTGACCAAGGATAGTTTCTACGATGGTAACAAAAAACCGCATCCAAATCCCTTGAATGGTTCTCGAGTTAAAACGGAAAATACATACATACATAAACTTTAGTTTTGCTTCACTAAAATACTAGTAACTAATTTAGTTTAAAATTTTGAAAAAATATTCAATGTACAGACACGACTTTTTTACTACTTTATTATTAGTATAGCCCAGGGGTGCTCAAGTACCTCTTCAGTTAACAGAATTGTTTGCATCGACTTATTTGTGCGAGTCTGAATTTTCAAAAATGAAAATTTTTAAATCCAAATATCGCAATCGATCCACTGACGAACATCTGATATCATGCTTGCATTTGGGTCTCAGTAACTACGTACCGTCCAATGAAAAGTACGTTCCATGCATCATCATCAAAACAGAATTTGTGATTCGTAAGTTACATAATCTCAGTTAATGAGAACTGTGAATTTCTTAACTGTCTGAAGCAACACATATTGTAGCGACGACAGCGCCATCTGTTTCTTAAGAACAAGGCGTGAAATCACATAACGCGTGAGCGTTCAGTATGTGCATTACAAGCTAGTTAGATCAAATAGTTACAAAAATATTAAGTGGACAAGTATGGTGGAAAAATTCAACGTTCTAGGTAAGTACCTCGGTAGCGCAATTGGTAGCGCGCTTGTCTAGGAAACAAGAGGTCGCAGGTTAGAATCCTGGGGTCTTACTCCCATCGTAATCGATCGTGCAATATTCGGTCGAATGTCGTTCAGTCGACGCAAGTGGTACTCTGATAATCGATTTTCGAACGAAAATTCATTTTGACAGCAGTTAGATCGAAATGCTTACTCTGAAGTTTCCGAACATCGGCCGATAAATCGATTTTGACAGAAGTTCTATCGTGATTTCTTACGTGAGCTCAAGAGGTGTCGTTGTAATATCGTAAGCTTGAAATTTACTCATTATTATTATGTTTTTGGCTGTTTTAATAATATTTATTGGTGGCATAATTTATAAATAATACGTTTTTCCATGTTTTAGCTGTAATGGCAAGACTTTACTACATTTTTGCTGCGCATTTTTGATGAGCAGCAGGCTGACCGTACAAGGTGGCGAAGAAGCCACCGAGAGAGCCTTACTGTCAATAGAATGCTAGATATAGAATTTGAAAGGCACTATAGACTGACGAGGCCTTTATTCGAAGAGTTGTGCCAGGAGATTGTTCCGCAGTTCCATCCCCGCGGAAACGTGCGCGGGATTGACCATAGATGCTCCCATGGCACAGCAGACAGTGAAGTGACGAGTGCACTCAATGCTCTCCAGATAGTGCAAAGGCACATATACTTCCCACAGAACAGGGAGCAAAGGGGAGTTCTGAAGAGAAGGTATAATGCTTTATCCTCACTCACCTCAATGTGTTTCCTCACCATATTTTACTATAAAGGATATTACTATTGTAGGTTCTTTGATAAGTATGCAGTGCCAGGGGTCATTGAGTGTATCGCCTGCACCCACATAGCCATCATTCGTCCCTCAGAAGATGAAGAAAAATGCTTTAATCAGAAGCATAATCATTCACTAAACACTCAAGTGGTAAGTATTATACAAAATCTTTTAATAATTTTCAAATATTTTTGATAAATGTATATACTCATAGCTTCAGTTACTCATACAAAAATAAATACTAGCAAAGAGTGAAAACTAATTTGTAGTCCTTGTAAATCATATACTACATAAGTTACCTTTTTGCATTCTTGATTCAAAAAGATATTTATGTTGTCTCTTAACCTATCTATGACTATTTCTGCATCCTATTGATATTCGATGGAAACTTTGTTGGTTTAAGTTTTACCTTTCACTTCTATATTTGTTTCCTTAGAAACAAACATAAATAAATACTACTTCACATGTATTTCAGTTATGTGATGGTGATTGCATAATTATTGCAATTGATGCCTCCCACAATGGTGCCGACCACAATGCTTTCATCTGGCGCGATTGTGAGATAAAGGACCATCTAGAGCAGTTGGATGGGACCGTGGAGTGCACTTTTGGCATATTCAAAGGATGCTGGAGGTCCCTACTGGCAGCTTGAGAGTTGCATTACACTCCTGAGTTCGCTGACAAAATTACAATTGCCTGCAGTGTGCTGCATAATAAGTGCATGTGTGCCGGACTGAACCCTGTGGAGCTGGAAGTGGAGGAAATGCAACAGGAGCAGCTCTTGCAGCCTCCCATTGTTCCACATCCCTGTGATCCCAACCACCATGCAGCTGTGCAGGGACTTGAGCGACGACGGAGGGCTAGAGCTGCTTTGGTACAAGCCCTCGATGCAAACAGAGCAAGGTGTGTATACCATTTGTAATTGAACTGCTTTAGCCTTAACTGTAACTGCACAGGGACTTTACTGATCAAACTTATGTGGTGATGCTTATCGTATACCAACTAGTTTTATATTACACTTGTTTTTGCTTGTGGCTTGGCTTGCCTGGAAGTGTCTTTCAGTTTTTGAGTTGGCGGTTATTTGAATAACACCCCTTATAGCCTATATGTCAACCAGTGTCAATACAATGATACTAAAGTAAACGGCATGTAAATCCGTTGAGTGGTTCTCGAGTTCAAACTAGAAATACAGACAGAAAAAACTGTACTTTTGGCCTCAGTACGACAATGGGAACCCATTTCATAAGAAATTTTGCAAAAATAATCAATGTACAGCAAAGAATTTTATGTTACTTTATTATTGGTACAGATAGAAATAATTGTATGTCCAGTTAACCTTGTGCTATCACTAAATCCTACCCTTCTATTTACAGATCACACCCTATGATATTACTTATTATATATTATTTTTGTTTCAGATTAGCACAATAGATCCACCTTGATAGGTAAAATGTGGGAATTCGCCATTCAGCAGGAAAATTAAACTTGTTTTTTTTTCGTAAAGTATAATTTAAACCAATTTTAATGTTACGCAGTCAATAATTTTTTATATATTTTTAAAGTTACGAAACAAGTGAAGTCACATGTTTATAATCACCAAGATACCCTTTGAATTGGTATGAAAAATAAATAATTTATTTGACATTTATTTCAATGTTTATATAAAAGTAAATTAAGGATGTGTGTAATTTTTGTGTCAAAGAGAAGGAAGAGACATACAACATTACATACGTGACATTCTTCTGTTTAGAAATTGTGAAAATATCTAATATCTAATCTTATTAAGAGGCTATGTAAATTTTATTTTTGTCACTCACTCCAAGCGCAATGTGAGAGGGGTGGATTCAGCGCAAAAGAGAAAAAAGGATGTTTTTTAATTTTATAAAAAAAAAATATCTAGATATACATATATATATGTTTGAGTTCTGTAAATGATCCCTTTGTCAAACGAGAAAAAGTGCGTTTGAAGACTTCATTCTAATAATTATTTCTATCGAGAAATATGCTTAAGTATACCGAAAATTTATTACAATTTTCCATGTGCTTCATGAAATACACAGAAAAAAACATCCATATAATTTTACATAAGTCTCTTAATTTATTTTGCTAACCAATAAAAAAAAAATATTATCTCGAAAGTGTTTTTAATTTATTTATTATTCATTAATCATTACATATTTGTTGCTGACATGATGGCCGTTGGGGCCGAAAGGCTTTAGAATGGAGTCCACGTACAGCTAAGCGTAGTGTAGGCTGACCTCGTGCCTGCTGGACCGACGACCTGAAGGACGTGGGTTCGGCTGGATGAGGAGGACCGACATGAGTGGCGAAATTTGGAAAAGGCCTATGTCCAGCAGTGGACGAACACAGGCTGATGGATAGATGGATTATTCATTGGCTCTGCTGGCCGTTGACTCCACGAAAGCGTGCAGAAAATCCCTCATCTCATTAAGAGTGACTACAGCCTCGCGCATCTCCTTAGCCCGCTCGGTCTCAGCTCGCACACACTTCTCCAGCCTGAACAGCCAACTACTGATGATGCTCGAGGAAGCAGTTGCGAGCGCTGACATGCGAGCAAGGAGCGTGTGTGGTGGATGCCACTGACGGCCTCTGCCCCATGCATCTGTTGAACATAAAACAGCAATATCACTTGGAGCTTTATTTTAAAACTTGTTAAGCTACATTCATCAATGCTCTAGGTTTCTTAAAAACCAATTCTAAATGAGTCAGTAGGTCTTGCATAACAAGTCTAAGATCCACTTGCACCAAGCAAACTTAACTCGGGCTAACTAACTTTTTATGCTTTGTCCTTATCAGTATAATTTGATGTGAAAAGGACAAAACAAAAAGTTTGTTAACCCGAGTTAAGTTTGCTTGGTGCAAGTGGACCTAAGTTTCTTATTTCACAAATGGATGTTAGTTCCAGACTGAAATAATAAATTAAACAATGTGATTAAATTGATTAAATTGCAAGCACCATTTAGTTTCAATATCATTATAGGTATGAAAGTCTTGAACTTTACTATATTTTTAAAAACAATCCTTACCTCAGGGAAAGCAGGCACTCTGGCATTTGAGACCGCCTTGCCAAAGGCTGGTCCTATTATATCTAGTACCTGCTTCTCATTGGTGGTCCAACCACCACCCCTCCCACCAGCATGTCGGCGGCCTTCAGACACCACCTTTTTGGTGGTGTTTTTTTTCGGTTTTAATTTACCCCTTCAGGGAAAGGCTATAGTGCTAAGCCATACCGCCTTGTCTTTTGTGTTCTTTTCTGTGTACTTGTCTTCATAAATGATACAATCTGAAGAATTGTTTTTTATTTCTTGAAGGCCACATGGCCAAGTCTTCAATTTGTTGCTTTTCTATAGCATTATTATAATATCTTCTTTTTAGCTATTCGCTAACTCTTGCCATAGGCGCCTAGCCTTGACCCGACCATCCAAGTCCCGCAGGCACTCCTTGGCCAACTGAGGTTGCTGCTCAAGGAAGCTGAACATCAGGTCCAACTAATTGGATCGCAAGAGGAAGCAGTGTCAGAGATTATAAAGTATTACTTGGTGCAGTGTGCTGTGGATGGTCTTCGTTCCAGTAAATTGTTTATCATGTGACCCATTAAAGGAAGTTCATTTCATTGGAAAGATTATAAAAGCACTTACTTATTATTTTCGTTGAATTGGCAGGAAAAACTTTTATCACGCTGCGTTGTTTTGTTTTGGTACTTGTTATAGGGTAGCGTTCCAAATCACTTTTTCAAGATTAAAATATTGCTCGCTGTCAGACAAAAGTAGCTCGATGCTGAATCCAAAACTTAAAAGTAGATGTTTTGGAACCAGCATCGAGCTACTTTTGTCTGACAGCGAGCAATATTTTAATCTTGAAAAGTGATTTGGAACGCAACCTAGGTACCGACTTCAGTTGACATTTGGCCACATTCCCAAACACTCATATGATAATAAAAAATATGACAGCGGAGATAGCATACCACAATCAATCAAGTGTGAAAAGGATGGCTTGATATCAATGACGAAATGTCAAGTTGTCGGAACGTTTTTTTTTACACATCCGGTTATTGTTAGAGCAAAAAAAGAAAAAAAAAGCCATCGACAAAGATTTCGTTAAATCATTCGGTCACGATCGAACTTTGTACGATACGTTAGTTGAATATCGAAAACGATAGTGTTTCGTGGTAGACAAGGCAAAATAGATTCGGTCGTGTGTCGGTCGTTTATCGAAATATCGTAATCATTTTCGGAGTAGGTATCCTGGCCCGAGGAATTTTTTCAAATTCTTGTCTTTACATTTGTTTCTAATTTATCTTTTCTGGTTTGTAATGCACTCTAATAATAATATTTAGAGTATTCCAAAGCGATTGATTTCGCAATAAAAACATAATCTAAGTTGCAATTGCTTCATTTTGTACACACAAATACATATTCAATTTGAAATTTATAAAATAATATTAATCCTACATAGTAGTTTAGTCGAGACTTTGCTTTCAAAATATTTTCTGTTAGATCGCCAACACTATGTGTGTATAGACGATGTAACTGTACTTGCACTATAGTCCTACAGGGAGCAGTGGCTCACTCGTTAGGACGCCGGTCTCTCAATCTTGAGACCCCGGTTCAAATCCTACCGGATAAGCACGTGCCGAAGAGTTTTTCGGGCTATGAGTGCATAGTATTTGCATTCTTCCCCATTGTTGAACGGTAAAGCAAAACACTGTAAGGTAAACCAGCATGCCCTAAAAAGCGTGTATTTGTGTCCGAAGTCCGGGCACAAAAATTGTCGGTGAAAAGGGGGTACATACTCAGAAAAACTGCTGACACCCCCTTGAGAATATATGTCGTGGTGATATTTTCAAAATCCTGAAAATCTTTTCTAATTAAATTTTTAAGGATCATTTTAAATATTGATATGTACCTATATACAGGTTGACTTCTGACCTAACCCCGATAATTTCATATTTTGTAGAAGAATAAAAACTGGTTTATGAATACCTTTCAAATCTATATTAATACTCGTATAATATTTTTTAAGTTAGAGCCTTTTAAATAAAGAAATCACATGGTCACCTGAAGAGATAAGATAATTAGATCGCGCGAAGTTATTTTTGGGCTATTTTTAACGCGTATTTAAGGCGCACGCTACTCTACGTGTATCGGTAAAAATACCGACGGAAATGACATTGAAATAACATTCATATCAGCGCGCATATGGTATTTTTTTTTAATCACATTAAACATTTTCCAAGAAATCAAGCCGTTCTGTTTAGAATGACTAATGTTTTGTCACAAATCTATATACCGTGTGTAAATGGACCGCTATATTTAAGGCGCACGCTACTCGACGTGTATCGGTAAAAATACTGACGAAAATGACATTGAAATAACATTCATATCAGCGCGCATATGGTATTATTTTTTTAAATATTTATTTAATTGTCAAACTTGACCTGTCTTATATCTTTTCCAGCTGAAAGCTTCTGCTGCCGCTGCTAGGGTTTTTTTAGTATGAGCAACAATAATTTTTGTTTTAAACATACTAACGAACGAGTTGTATAATACTAACTCATTATCTTAAATATAACAAAGCACTTTTTTTAAAGGCACTTCTAAATTTTTTCCATTAAAAAGCAGCATTTGCCATGATTCACCGCTTTACGGTTACACTCTTTTTCAAAATATTTTTATCTATCTCGGATGGAACCACTGCGCCTTAAAAGATACCAGTTGTTTGTGTAAATACACAAGCGGTATCAAACAAAATAAAAAAATCCGGAATTATAGAGCTCACAAACTTGAAATTTGGCACATAGAGGTTGGTTGTGATGAAAAACACTTGCCGTTATACGTAAGAAAGCGGCTAAGTGACATTTTTGTGAAAATGACATTCTGGCATGGCTATATTCGTTAAAAAAAATATCGACCTGTCTTAACTACAATGATTCCCCTAGGACTTGTAGGTATGGGAATAGTCTCAGGTGTATAGGTTTTTTTTAAGAATATAAACGTGTCATAAAGCCATTTTCACATAAATGTCACTTAGCCGCTTTCTTACGTATGACGGCAGCCAACCGGTTTCACTATGTGAGCATCATCAGGGGCTTTTAAATTAAGTTATTACATATTTTCACATAAAGGTTTCTAACACGACGCAGTCTCAGCTCCAAAAAGGTTTTCCAAAACTCTATTTATAGGATAACGATACAGGAAGCAGTTTGTTACTCCTTGAGTGCAGGCGAGCCATGGGGCATGTAATTAAAATCCCCCACAAACATTGTCACGCACTGACAGGTAAAGCTCGCTCAGCCTAAACGAGGCCATTCTAGTGGAAGTTATTTAATTAACCTTTGTGTAGATTACAGCTTATTAGTTTAGTCACATAGCAGCGTAATAATAAACAACACAAGAATAGGACGCATTATTAGCAATAAATAAGGTTTTATTTGGTTATTTATGTGTTACCTATACTAATGATAAATTTGTAAGAAAGTCGTGTCTGAACATTGAAGATGTTTTTAAAATTTCAATTGAAATGTGTCATTGGTTTTGTACTGTAGCCAAAACTATATTTTTCAGAATCTTTGTCTGTCTGTATGTTCCGTTTAGCCTCGAGAACCGCTGAACGGATTTGGATACGGTTTTCTCTATTATCATCGTAGTGACCGTGGTCAACATAAAGGCTATAAGAAGGTTGATAAAATAACACCCAAACCAAAAGCGGAGCAGAGATTTAACAAAGACGGGCGGAGCTGCGGGCAAAGGCTAGTTAAATAATAAGAATTTATGCAAACGCGCGTGACGTAGGTAAAAGTAAAGAGTTTAAACATATTTAAACTAAAAACACGACATGTGAAACAGACACGAGCAAAATCATAAAAATCCTTCATGAGGAGGATTGTAAATGAAACCTTTGATAATGCTATAATAGCGAAACGGCGAGTTTTTTAATAGAACACGAGTGTTTTAATACCTGGTTAAGTATAGTTTCATACACTACTTTATCTAAACTCATGCCTAACAACCTGTTTTCATAATAATCTTGATAAAATTTGTCGTTAGCCATTTTTAATTTTTCTTGTAAAAGCTCGTTCCAAAAGTGTTCGTAATTACCGTCGTTATTTCCATAATGTCAGGTGGAGTCAAATTATCATCACCATCACTGCTGATAGTAGTTTTAGGGCAAAATAATACTTTTGGTTTGACCCATAAAACCACAGTAAATAATAATTTCCACGTAAGCTATGGCGCCAAAATTCAACAGTCCACCGCGCATGTGTACTACGCGTTGCGCGCGACGGCAGCCATAGAGAATGCAGGCCGAAAAAAAAAAAAAATTGTGACCTCCTTTGTCAGGCCGCAATATTATTTAGAACGTGTTACAGAAGAATATTATATGATAACCTCATTGATTTTCAAATTCAAATTCAAAAAACGTTTATTCTTATAAATACAAAAGGAAATTAATTTCATAGCACCGCCAAACTGCAGGGCAGTTTATTGGCAGTTGATGCTCTCATTAAACTTTACAATTGAGGTACTTCTATCTATAATATTATGGTTTAACAATTAGGGGAACACTTAATTTTATTTTAATAAACACAACGCTCTAATAAGGAATTTGTTACTTTTTTCTTAAACACAGGTTTGGTAAAATTATTATTTCTAATATCGGTTGGAAGATCATTGAGAATTTTTGGAACTAAATATTTTCTGGTTCTTGAGCCATAGTAATTACATATTTTAGGAACAGCTAACTTTTTGTTAATAATATTTCTTGTAGTTATTTGGTGCGAGATAGGGGTTTTATACTCATTATTATTAAACTCTTCTAACAGTATAAGTAATTTAACCTTTTCATGGACAGGTAAGATTTTACAAACAGTATACAGTCTATCATAATCATGGCGACATTTATTCTTATGATATTTGATATTAAACCTCAGACATGTTCCCTTTGCCTTCATAGTCAATATCACATGTACTGTAATCTCAGAAAAAGTTTTTTTATAGCATTATGTTGTTCGGAGACCTATACTATAATTTAATTTTTGAATTTTTTTAGAGACTTTCATGAAAAATATTTTTCATTATGGCAGTAGTTTTGAGTTCGTAATGAGGATTTACGATATGAGGTTAGATAAAATAAATAAGTAGACAAGTACAAGTGCATTTTAATCAAAATGTATCAAAAGTCCCACCAAGTGCCAACAATCACAAGCATCTACTTCAAGATTTAGATTAGTTCACATTACTAATTAGTACATAATAAACCAGTATTTTATCTTTCATAAGTGTTATTTTTGTACGAGATAAATGTTTTTTTTGCTCTGAACTTCCTGTTTTCAGATAAATACATTGTTATTTTTTAAGTCTGTCGCAGTCTTTCAAATAATTTCTTATGTTAGTTTTGTGATGCTTACATCCTCAGATAATACACACAACAAAACAATTTTATCGATCATAGAATTTATTTTAGTAATTTAATATCTGTAGTTATTTAACTACTTCGTTACTAAGATACGACAAATTCTAGGTACGAATACAGAACCAGCTTAGCGAAGCAAAATAAGGACCAATATACTGTACAATGTTCATTTAACTGGAGGTTTTTAGGTTTCCGACAAATAACAGAAGCACTTAAAGTGAAAACTCGGTGTCTATCTGTCTGTCTTCAGAATAACTAAAAGCTGTCTGAAAAGTTTTGGCTAAACTTTCCTTGACTAAGGACGGCTAATCAATCAGCGATAATCTTGTATCCAAATTCTAAAGCGTCCGAAGCGCGAGAATTGTTTGGCCAACTGAGCTGAAATTTGGTTCGTAGACATTACACTAATCACACTTCACACTAATATTATAAATGCGATAGTTTGTGTGTGTGTGTGTGTGTATGTTTGTTACTCTTTCACGCTGAAACGGCTGAACTGATTTAAATGAAATTTAGAACGGATATAGCTTATACCCTAACTTAATACATGGACTACTTTTTATCCTGGAAAAAAGTATGTCGTTAAACCGAATAACACGCGGGAGGAGCCGCGGGCAAAAGCTAGTAATAATTTAATTATAATTAATTTTAAAAAAAATGCTTGTATGAAGTGCCCAATATAAGTTTTTTTTTAAATCAGAATTAATGAATTATTTATCTATGCAATATGCGTAGGTACATACATCATATAAATTTATTATGATACGTCAGTTTGAATTTTTGCTATTTAAAACGGGAAAAACAAGCAAATTAAATTAAATCCACCCATCCATCAGCCTTTCCAAGATTTCGCCACTCTTCCCCCAGGAAGAAATACAAACCCTTGCACCAGTGACGCCGCTGCCCATCACCAGTCTGTTTTATATAAGGCCTGGCAATTGGGGGTGGTTAAACCGTCATCCATCGGTCTCAGGCAATGGTGGGGCGCCTGGTTTTGCCTGAGAGCTGTTCTCTTACTCTCGATTTGATTTGCGAGTAAGATGGTGGTACATCCACAGTCGAGCCCGGCATCAGCTCTATCCCTATTTAAATACATTCAATAAAATATTACACGTATTAAAAGTGTATTTGATATATAAATAATGTACAAATATACATATTATACGATACAGGTGATGCTCGATACCTACCTACCAAGCTACCTGCACGCCTAAATCCGCCACTTCGATTAGTCGATTAGTTCTTTTTTCACTTTTAGGCTTTTCCTGTCATATTGAAAAATGGCCTGAACTGCTTCGAGAAAAGGATAGTACGGCCGTGCCGCTTTTTAGCTCGACTTGGCGGGGGCACTGCCGTGCCCTCAGATTACAAAGCTTTAGTACAGAGACTATTAGAATTGGGATAACTAGACCAAATATTTAGTAAAATTTTGTCCAAAATTAAATTAATTAACTCTTTGTCAATATCCATCCATCCATCCATCAGCCCGTGTTCGTCCACTGCTGGACATAGGCCTTTCCCAAATTTTGACTCATGTCGGTCCTCCGTCCTCCTCATCCAGCCGCCACCCACAACGTCTATCAGGTCGTTGGTCCAGCGGGCACGAGGTCGGCCTACACTACGCTTTGCTGTACGTGGTCCCCATTCTAAAACCTTTCAGCCCCAACGGCCATGATGTCGGCGACAAATATGGCCTGCCCACTGCCACTTCAACTAACTGATTCTGCAGGCTATGTCGGTTACTTTCGATCTCCGACGGATCTCCTCGTTTCGGATTCCATCCATCAGAGATACCCCAAGCATAGCCCGCTCCATAGCTCGCTCCATAGCCCGCTCCATAGCTCGCTGAGCCACCATAAATCGGTGGATTTTGTCATCACATCATACAATGCAGCTATCCAGCGTTTTTCACAAGGTCTGACAGCGCGTTTACGCTTAGAGGAGTTGGCAGCACTGGCGTTGATTAGAACGCATACAGTGCCCAACACTTAAAGCAACTCGCATTTCAAACAACTAAAACTGCCTCTGCAAAGTCTTCATAATACAAATAATAAAAACCGGCCACGTGCGAGTTGGACTCGCGCACAAAGGGATCCTTACCACTACAGAATTTAAATGCTTCTATTGAGTAACAAGCAGGTCCCCTCTTGGGTTTCAATTTCTTACATTTTTTTGGAGCTACAGATAGACCCTTATGGGATGACAGTGTACGATGGCAAAATGAAGTGATTAATTCTTGCCGTAAAGTTTCTTTATTATAAAATAATAGTTGTTTAGGTATTGATTGGTTCCGAATTTATTAGGGAACTACTACTATTTCAAGGTGACCTTTGTATAATCTGAACGCATCTGAACGTTACTTACAAAACAAAAGAAATAAAAGACAACATACTGTATTAATCCCAAATAATCTCTCCTACGTGATACAACAGATCCTTGGAAAAATAGATCACATACGTTACAGGGATGTCTGGGTTTGTTCAGAATACAAATGGACGAAACTAAACTACAGAATTTGTGTACTAGATGTTACGACAACAAAGAAAACGGTGAAGTATTACACCAAAATTCCTTATTACTGCTCGCTCTCTAAAGAAAGAAAGACAAGCATCAGTTTTGAAAATAAACTTTCTTGAAAAATTTGTCATATAGATAAGTTCCTAGAATTCAAAGTGAAAAAAATTAATCCCTTTACACCGAATTTTGTTTTGCGCGGTCACTTTTTCACCTCTCCATAGAAATTTAGTCAGCTGATTGGAACCACTTTGTGGGAAGTGAAAAAATTATTTGACCAACAATTTTCTTTTCTCGTTTACTAAATTGGTATATGTTACAGTTAAACCCCGAAATCAGGTAGAACGCGTTCACATCTCGGGGCGAACACATACTGACATGGATGTTCTAACTCGCACTCCCGCCATGTCGCGTAGACTATAGCTATTACCTGGAAATATCGTCTTGCTATGTGGCTGGCAACAGTGGATACAAGATAATATGTGGAAAAAGTGTTACCTATATCACATAATTTGTACGCCACCGAGAGTCAAGCCTGTTCCACTCCGCGAAAGCTACAAGAAGATATAAGTACATTGGCGACCCGCCATTCAGTGGGTTAATAGTAGAGATAGAGTTACGCGCGCGCGAGAGAGCGCGCCGCGTAGGTGAATAAAATTTTAGTCACGCAGCGCTGTGCGAGCTGAATTGCACTTTATTGCCGCGTAACGAGAGTAGCTTTTTATTCATGTGCCTTTAAAGAGTGGATCTTCTGTGGTACTATTATTTCTACAGAGAGTCCTGGCCTTGTTGCAGGTGTAGGTGCGTGGCCGCCGGAGGGGCTGGCGACGGCCACGGAGGCCAGCCTCCGCGGCAGCTCCGTGGACTACGTGGCCGCGCTGCTGTTGGTTGCCATGGCAGCCATCTTGCTTGCAGCCGTAGGGTACCACTGCGCGCACACCTGGCGCTGGCTGATGGGCAGGTTGGTACCATGTTGGATGTTGTCTTGATGAAGGCGTGGGGGTGGGTCTATTGATATATGAGTTAGTTACCGGTAGACCTTGAACGAACGTTGAATTAAAAAAACAGTTGTTTGGTTTTTAGTTTTGAATGAATAGATGTATTAATAAAATAGCTTGTATGAATTTGGTAAAAGTAAAAGATGGTTGTAAGGTTCATATGAGAGATCGTAAATTTTTTGATCTGTAGTCTTTACCTATCTCTCTAGGAGACAGAGGTAAATATATTATCATATTGTATTACGAGTATAACCGCTCAAGGTCTTACAAATTCCTACTGGAGACTCGGTATGTAGTCAGGACTAAGGTTCAATAACCCTGTTTGTGATGTTGAATTTGTGTGAAATTGATTACGTTTCACGCAATAACAATAACTTTTTCATCACTGATGCTCTGAAAGTAAGTCGTATTTAACTCGAAATGCGGGAGGTAAATTCGATTTACAAACCTAGGGAGGTTAGTAAATTTGAAATCGAACAAGTGTCCTTTACAGTCAGTAACTAACTAGTGAGTCACTCGTCTCGCTAAATGACAATGGAAAATATCTTTTCAGGATTTTTCCTTTTTATTTTGTTATTCTGTATTTTATTTATACGAGTATTAACTATTATAGAAAAATAAGACATGCATATAATAGGTGAATATGCAAAATAAAGTGTTAAAATCACGTTTAAGAGTTTACACAACAACTAAATTAGTTTTATTTTTAAAACAATTACACTGGCCAGTAAGACACGATTGCACAAAAAAGCAAAACAATGTCACATGGAAAAGAAAATGGCGGTAGTAAAATTATCTTGTTGAAAACGTTGCATACACAAATTTTGTGAGTTTTTTATATTTCCTAGCATTAGTAATGAAAAGTAGAGTGTTACACATGGGTGTAAGTGATCAAAACTTACCTCCCTTGTATAACAATCTACTATTTTTGCGTTGATTTAAAGTCTGATTTCCCACAGCACCATGCGACCGTAGACTTCTATAGGAGGTATTAATTTCAACTTTATATCTCTAACGGAGCCCAAAAGAAGGGCCTTGACAGACAGACAGACAGCAAAGTGGTCCTAGAAGAGTTCCGTTTTTCTTCTTTTAACCTTTAAATTTACTCCCATAATGGAAAATTTTAAATATTGAAAAATTCTTTTATTCAAAATATTGTTTGAACAAAACAAAAGTGATTCTTTAATTTAAACAATATATTTACGTACACAATTCTTGGAGTAATTTTGACAAAAGGACTCTATTTCACTATGTGAAAAACGATCCACATTACAGACATAAAACGTTTTAAATAAATAGTTCAAAGGTTTTTTAAGGATTTATTTTTTTAATTATCTAAGAGTTTCAGATCAAGATACGTTTTAAGATAGTTAAAAGGTTTCTCATATTTCGAAAGCAATATGTATTTTTTTCAGTTCTGTATGTACATACCTATGTTCTCCTGAAAAACTTGTTTGAAGTTGGACACAAATAAAGTTGGATTTCCCAACGCCCACTTTTGTTTAGGATCAAAAATAACGGTAAAGCTATTTATCCCAATTAGAGTAAAATGTCTCACAGTGTTTATTTCCTCATCTTAGCGACCGGTTTCGTTTAACACATCTTCAGGCACTAGGTCTTAGGGTTTATTAAGTAACTAGCTTTTGCCTGCGGCGTCACCCGCGTTGAATTGGTTTTTGTGTACTCCTATAAAATCTGTCAATGTTTTTCGGACTGTTACCTACAGCAGTAAACACAGCTGGTGATATGTGTGTGTTATGCGCCTCTGTTTCCCATTTTGTATAGCTTTTATAGCTTTTCCATGGGAACTGATTTATGGGATAAAAAGTAGTTTTTGTCCTATTCTAGATCTAGAACATTATTTATGCAAAGTTTTAGCCCAATAGATTCAATGTTCAATAGGTACGGCGTGAAAGGGTGACACATCACTTTTCTATAGAAACTTGAAACCTCGTTTCCATCCCATGGGAACTGATTTATGGGATAAAAAGTAGCCTATGTCCTATTTCATGGCTAGAACTACATTCATGCCAAATTTCAGTCCAATCGGTTCAATAGCTACGGCGTGAAAGAGTAACAAACATCCATCCATACATCCAAACTTTCGCATTTATAATATTAGTGGGATTGTTTACATCACATGTTTATAATTTGCAATGTATAATTTACAATAATAATAAAAAATAGTCATTAATACCTTAACTAACTATCTAGTCTTAATTGTCAGGTTATTCTGTGGCGCCTCCCTGTAGCATCGGAACACTGTCCCCTCCAGCCAGAGGGCTGAGAAACACCTTTGCGTGGATAGCTGACACTCGTAGTCTGGAGGACTGAAAGCTTGTAGGTCTTTCAGCGAACAGAGGCATTATCTCCAAGCAAAGTCGTCCCTCATTGTGACCACTGATGGTGCGGAAGATGTGGAACTATAGCACAAGTGAAACTTTTCATTGCTCCAATGGAGTTCAATCAAGAAACAAAAATTCATAATAACTGCATACTGGAATCCAATTTACTAGTATAATATTCCATCCATCCATCCATTTATTAGCCTGTTTCGTCTACTGCTGGATATAGGCCTTTCCAGGATTTTGCCACTCTTGGCGGTCCTCCTGGAAGAAATGCCCATACTCACACACGCTGAGTAGGCGGGTTGATGAGGCCGGTACCGAAACCCTTGTACCAGTGACGCCGCTGCCCGTCACCAGTCTGTTTTATATAAGGCCCGATAATTGGGGATGGATATGCCGCCATCCATCGGTCCCAGGCTATGGTGGGCTGCCTGGTTTTGCCTGAGAGCTGTTCTCTTACTCTCCCCCGAATGACTTCGGGAAGATTTGCGAGTAAGATGGTGGTACCTCCACAGTCGAGCCCGGCATCAGCTCTACCACCTAGCTAATATATCAACACGATCGCTTTATTTTAAATCTAACCTTGGCAAAGGCTGTTCCATGTAGACCAGTTTTTGTACTTATTGTATGGGCTCAAGCTGAATTCGTACTATTTTGGAATAATTTATTCAATAAGTTTCAGAGTTTCAGTCGTATCGCAGTGTTTAACCACAGCTACCTCCGAACCACTGTAATCATGTAACACCTTTTCAAAACGAATTATGGTTGAGTTCCAAACAGTTTTGTGGTCAATATCTTATTACGCTAGCCACCGTCCCTTTGTGTGGCAGAAATACGAGCAATCTGTGCCATTTTAATTGGAATTTCAACAACCCCTTTAACACTACACAAAATCATTAAAACTTCATGAGACGCAATTAATGAACATTTAGAGCGGTTTCAAAACAGTTTTATTCTTTATTATATTCTGAAATAATACCGTTGTGACGGTGTAAAGACAGGGTGACAGTTTTTGTGTAGAAACAGGAAAGCCCATCGTTACTCCATTGCGAGTTAAGTACAGGGGGAAAAAACCCACATACAAACATATTCGTGATAACTTAGTGCAGAGTTATAATTTGAAAAACCGGCCAAGTTCAAGTCGGTCCACGCGCAGTGCAGGGTTCCGTAGTTGCCCAGTACATTTTATAAGTTGGTCTACTAATACAGATCGCGCCAACTAACTTCTAGTCCGCTCGGAAGTTGCTTTCCCGGAGAACGGCCCTTAAATTGTGGTGTTTAGAAGGGACTAAAAGTTTGGCGCGACCTGTACTCGTAAACCTGTAAAGCCTACTTAGAGCTGTGATAGTTTTCTTTTTAACTTCATTATAATATATATATTCTGCGATTTTTTTTACATATTTATAAACAACCGTTTAGCTGGCAAGGGGCCCCACGACCTAACGACCTTTGAACGACCTATCCAACGATACCATTATAGGATAAAGGAGAAAATAAAATCATCCCCAATTTATAGGTACGGGAGGTACCATAAAAAAAAAATTCGCGATTTTATTTTACCCTTTTTTCAGCGTGATTAATATATATACCCATGCCAAATTACAGCTTTCTAGTACTAATAGTCATTGCGAACTTTAAGAGTTCCTTGTTGGACTACGGAACCCTAAAAACAACAAACACATTAATATTGGATTCCTCTTGATCATGCGCCCCAAATGTGTGAAATTTGGGGAGAAGGGGGCTCTCTTGTCTTTTTGGGATAGTATTTTTTGTGAAAAAACGTATAAGGTTTGAGAAAAAAAAATGATTATGGTAAAATTTGAGGTTATATTTGAATTATTTACTAGAAGCACCGTCCTTGGAAGCCTCGATTTTTTTTATATACACCCTATAGAGTGTCCAGATGGCTGGCTTCGCTGGCTTTATCATCGCTTCAGTATCGTGTCAGACTTCTACACTCTCAGTCACCAAATTCGCGAAGGAACTCTGAATTACAAAATGGCTGCTTCCTTTGTAACTAAATATTTTACAAATGTACATGTTTAAGGCAGTACCATGACTTCAGTTGTCTTTTCTCAGTGCAATAATCGGAACGTCATGCAATTTTGACAATTTAGCACCGATTTACAACAGTAATATTGACAATCGTAGAGACTACTGTAGTCTCTGCCTACCCCTCTGGGAGACAAGCTTGAGTATAATAATAATAAAATCTTTTTATTCGTCTCAAAAACACAATAAACAATAATTTTATACATAAAAAGAAACAAATCGGTCTAAGAGCTAAGACTCGGTTTATGACATTCTGTATTTATACAAAAAGCCGCAGATTTCCAGCCTTAGCCTTTAATTTAGATGGCTGCTATCTCAAAGTAAATGCATGTTTGTATGTAATATTGACAATATCTGATGCTATTGTGTGTGTGCGAGTTGTTAGATGTTTCGATACGACATTTATTTAAGTTTTTATAATAAATTGCGTTTTATTCACACGTATTTTCCAATGTAGAGATACGACTTTTTTACTACTTTATGAGTATAGATAAAGATGACTCATACAATATAGACATCTCTTTCTCCCACCAGGTCTCGGCGGCAATCAGAGGAGAGTAACTGCGACTCGTTATCAAGACAAGCCGCCATCCGGATCAGCCACTCCCTACCTGACCTCCAGACCGAACCCTTGAAGCCTGAATACGTACAGGAGCATAAAGACCCTGCAAAGAAGGTAAACCTGAAATAACATTCGACATTAAAGAAGATGACGGAGTCGCCGCTAAGCAACAACTGAAGCATAGTAATGGCGGCGGTTTACAAGTGTATGAGTGGATTTTTTAGGGAATTAATACTTTATACTTTATACTTTATTGTACACATAAATATAATTACAATTGAGGTTAGAAATAGGATGTACACAGGCGAGCTTATCTCTAAGTAGAGATTTCTTCCAGCAAACCCCTGTGATAAATAAAAAAAATCATAATAAATTAATAAGTAGACATACGTGTACACAAAACTACGCATCACACTATTAAATTAAAATTTTAATACATATATATATATATATATATCCCTACATATACATACACAGCATAACTACATTCTATTACATACATGAATCTTTGCATAAACAATAGATATAGGTAATAATATACATACATATAGCGTGTACATTATGTACGTACACACTTACATACTATACAAATTCACTTATGGAAGAGAAAGATAGTGCTCTTTTAGTCTTTTTTTAAAAATACCAATTGTTGGACAGTCACGGATGTTTTGGGGAAGTGAGTTCCACAATCTGATAGCCACGACATTAAAGGACTGGCCGAAAGCACATGATTTGTGCACTGGAGTTTTAAGTAGAGAGACAGTACGTGTCCGAACCGGCCTGTCTCTAGAAAAATGCAGTGGTACGAATCGTTCACGAAGATAAGAAGGGGAGCGAGGATTAGTGAGAATACTGAAAAGCTGAGTGAGAATATGGAAATCACGACGTTGACGGATAGGTAGCCATTTAAGTTCTTTGCGGAAAAGGGAGACATGGTCGAATTTACGTAAGCCATATATAAAACGAATAGCCAGATTTTGCAGGCGCTCGAGCTTATTTAGTAACTCTTCGTTGGCATCAAGGAAACTGACATCGGCATAGTCGATCAATGGAAGAAGTAGAGATTGCGCAAGAGAAATTTTAGTTTTAAAAGGCAGGAAGTTCTGGAGGCGCTTTAAAGAGTGAAATGCTCTATGCACTCTTTTGCTGATCTCATTGACTTGAGGAGTCCACGACAAGTGGCAATCAAAAACAACTCCTAGATTCTTGGCGGTTTTAGAAAAGACAATAGGTACCCCATTATAAACTACAGCTGGTAAAGTATTGTCACTCAATTTCTGTAACATGTACCGGCTACCAAGTAGCATGGCTTGCGATTTGTTTTCTGATATGATTAATCTTACTTTCATGTGAATGTGTGCGTGCCGGGCTCGTGCCACGCAAGTAGGCTTACTATATGTGCTTCAGTTTTTCTTTGACGAAACTCTTTCTGACTTTTTTTGATATGGCGTTAGCCTCATTCGTCTGTCTGTCTATCACAGTTTTTTTTTCGTGACAGATAAATCTATCAACTCGATAATAATCGCTAAAGCTTACTTGTCCACATCTAGACATTTTGATGCAAATGCGAAAAGGTTGATATTTAAAGTCACGATTGACTTTTTTGCTGAGACGCAGTCGAGGCTAAAAACAGTCGGGACAAGAAATATCAACACTTTCGCACGTGTATCAAACGACGTTTTTAATACACCTGCGAAAAATTACATAAAACAATAAAATAAAAGCAATTTTGTTGTAAATCAAAACATATACAAGTCGACAGAAGAAAACGCAGTCTGGTTGGCGCCAATCTGTACTACAAAGACCAATGTCTCTTTCTAAAACTTTTTAATAATAATTTCTAAGATAGTTAAAATAGAATATAAATTATGACGTCTAAAATCGTTTTGAATTTTTAAAAAATTCTTTACTATTCAACACATAAAATATAGGTATTTAATAATAAAACATAAAAGTTTGAAAATACTCATCTTAAACAGTTTTAGTGTATCCGGTAAAACAAAGGCTTACTTACTGAATGATGTGGCCGGTTTCCACTAGATGGCGTCAGTAGTAAAAACAAAAAGCACGAGTGCGAAAATATCATTTTACGCACTCTAAAGAGGCACGTAATCTATCATAATTTGAGCAGGTGTATTAAAAAATATATTTTTTGCTTTTCTTCGAAGTTTCTGAAACATCATGGTTTCTAAAACATCGCCATTATTCCTTTTATCATTCCATTCCATCAATATCACACAAAGTTACCTAACATGTGTTTCATCGCAAATGTTCGAGTAACGAGCGATACATCATTCTACCCTTAATGTTATTATGTCATGTCAAAATGTCGCCAGCGAACTGATGTATAATATGTCGCCATAAAATCGTGTAAACTGTTTTTTCGCGATAAAACCCGCCGCGATCATACGAAATTGTTTCGCTTTTTCGCGAAGCAGATAATTCAAAAAGATATCAAAACATTGGACAATGGATGAAATTATTAAAAGTTTTCGAATATTTTCTCCATAAACAAGAAGAAAGCGCAAATTTAAAAAATTAAAACATTTAAATTACGGAAATACGCGTCTTTTACAGCTACATATGAAAATTACCATAACCCGCATATCAAAAAACAAAACTGTAATTACTCAATATAAATATAAATCGGTTATTGTTATAACAGTCTTTTTTTTATATGCAGGCAAAGGTTATATTCGTACACAGCCGTAAGAGAGTAAAAAGAGTGTGTGAGTATGAGAATTTCTTCCAGGAGGACCGCCAAGAGTGGTGAAATCCTGGAAAGGTCTATGTCCAGCAGTGGACGAAACAGGCTGATGGATGGATGGACAGTATAGTATAATCCAATATATCCTATAAATCCCATGCATTTTTGCATTCAAAATTCAAATCACGCACCTTTCGTCTATTTTTACCTCTCCTGTAAAATTTCCATTTTGGCGCTTATATGACCTCTGAGGTACAGAATTGCTTCAAGTTCTGATTTTTTGCACATGTTGGCTCTCATACTTTCGCTCTTATTTTCTCTTCAATAAGTTTCCAAAAATACTACTTACAGTACTCCCAAACTTATAATGCGCATACGAATCTTCGCCACTGTTCGGCAAAGTTCGTATTTCCCTACACTCTCTATACAAGCAGTAAGGTCACGTGGTACGTCCCGGTCGCTCGGCTATAGATTTATATGCGCATTATAACTTTGGGAGCACTGTACTACGATCGCCTCATTTTCGAGGACAGCTACAAAACTTATAATCTTCAGTCACAGTGTGCACAATATTTCTTTTATTTTTTAAACTAGCCGTTGCCCGCGGTTCCACTCGCGTCCTTTCAATCTTTGCCCCGTTTTCGGCTTAGGCGTTATTTTATGAACACCACTTATAATTCATGCGTTGACCAGGTCACTACGATGATAATAAAAAAAAAGTATCCAAATCCGTTGAGTGGTGCTCGAGTTAAAACAAATTGTTTACAATTGACATGAATAATGAACAATTGCCAGACAGACAGACGAAAATTCTAAAAAAAAATAGTTTTGGCCTAAGTACCATACTAGTAACCTTGCTATTTCATTTAAAATTTCGCGAAAATATTTTACGTATGTACAGACACGACTTTTTACTACCTACCCTATTATTAATATATAGAAGATGAAAGAGTTTCCTTGTTGTCTGACTAAGGCGACGTTTACACATGTACGAAAACTTCAGACAACTTGTTTGGCCAAGCTGGCACATTCATACATTTTACATTCCTTTATCTGCCATACGACCTTGCATGTCCACAGATATTTTACATGTTTAAGAGGAGCCCGCCGGTATTTACTTTTGTTTTTAAGGGCTGCCATCGTAAAAGCATTGCGGTGTCTTCTATTCTCCAAACTTTAGTGATACTTACCTTGTGCAAAAAGTATCGGAAATTCATAAATTATCTTCGATTGCCACCATGTATTGCACTACGAATTTCTTCCAGAGGAACAAACGGTAAATAAACAATATTATTTAGGTGTCATGAGGCGTTTGCGAGAGAATATCCGCCAAAACGGCCAGATTTATGGAACGAAAATTCGTGAATTTTACACCATAATAATGCACCATTGCACAAAGCCATCATTGTGGAAGAGTTTTTAGCCAACAATTTGATGAATGTCTTCGACCAAGCGCCGTATTCATATGATATGGCTCCATCTGACTTTTTCCTGTTCCCGAGACTAAAATTACCACTTCGAGGAAGGCGTGTCGAGTCAATTGAAGCTATGAAAGAAAATTCGCTGAAGGAATTGAAGACCATACACCAATCAGCTTACAAAAAATGTATGGAGGACTGGGTCAAGCGCTGGCGTAGCTGTATTGCAAACGAAGGGGCCTACTTTGAAGGCACAAAGAAGTTTTGACGAATAAATTACTTTTATCTAACCTCATATCGTAAAATCCTCATTTCGAATTCAAAACTACTGGCATAATGAAAAATATTTTTCATGAACGTCTCTAAAAAAATAAAAAAATAAATTATAGTATAGGTCTCCGAATAACATAATGCTATAAAAAAACTTTTTCTGAGATTACAGTACATGTGATACTAACTAGGAAGGCAAAGGGAACTTAGTCCATACAGCCGTGTCTGCGGTTTAATATCAAATACCAATGAGGTTTTTATATAATGTTCTCCAATACATACAAAACAGTAACGAGGTTACAGTCAACTTTATTTTCGGCCAGGTATTGTCTATGGCTTACGGCGCATTGGAAATTGGACTCGGTCTGTCAATGGATGAGTTGTTTGTTGTGCCATAGTTTTCGGGGAAATTTATTTATTACTTACTGTGGTTTCATGGGTCAAAATAATTATTTTGCCCTAAAATTACTGACAGCAGGTGATGAATGATATTTGACTCCACCTGACATTCTGGAAATAACGACGGAAATTACGAACACTTTCAGAACAAGCTTTTACGACAAATTTACAAAAATTATGAAAACAGGTTAGTAGGCATGAGTTTAGATAAAGTAGTGTATGAAACTATACATAACTAGGTATTAAAACACTCGTGTTTTTAATAACCTTTTTATGTAACAGTTTCATAAACTACTATTTTGGTTTTATATGAACAATTCCCGGTAGTTTTTACACAGAAGGATACCTAATAATATTGTACAGTATATCTTAATGTTTATTTTTATTTTATTTATTTTGAAGTTTAGACATACTAGTAGAACAGATATCACTGTTTCTAATCAAATATTAATCCAGATTTTTCTTGAAAACATTTTGAGATAAGATCGCCACTGTAGTACCCACGTCATACTATTTGATTTAAGGAACCTCCATAGAACTTGGCTGAAGAAAACACTTGAACTGTTTCACAAATTATTGTACTTATTGGGAAATACAATAATCTGTGAAACAGTACAAGTGTTTTCTTCAGCCATGATAATGTTTCACCGAGTGCCGATAATCGCAAGTATTCATAAGACTTGGTACCTAACAGTGGCGAAGGGTCCATATAACACGATTCCTATCGGCTTGTTTAAGAAATGACATATACTACATTATTTAATTCCGTGCTCTTCACTTTATCCAACATGTCCAAATGTCAATATGACAATTACACTTGGCTGACGGGGAGTTGCCAAGTACAAAAAAATGACATGTTTTCCTTAGTTGCTTTCTGGGTAAGGCGATTTTTTTGTCCGTCTTCCCTTCCTTATGTTCACTCTTTGCCACTGAGTACTTAATAACATCTCAATTATGTTTTCTTTTTCATTTATTCTGTTAAAATATTATAAATAATTTCATTTCTTGTTTGCTTGAATAAAATAGTACTTACCAGCTTCTTTACTCTTCATTTAAATAAAATGTTTCATATATTTTATAACTCTTAATACAGATAACATCAATTTTGGGCATACGGGCCATAAAAATAAGTAACGAATGTTGTTTCCTTATTTGTTTCCTTATCTTCAGTTGTTGTACCTTTCTTAAATTTCATATATACGTTTTAGGATATGAAAATATCCACGTGCTACAAAATTCCTTGGAAATGGAACATGATTAGCAAAGTATGTTTAGATTTCATATTTCTAATGCTTCTTAATTAGTAAACATATTTCTAAGAAATACACAATAATTAATTTTTACATGCTACTCCGAAGCCAGACATGTGTTCATCATTTACCTAATTAGTTGATAAGTACTGGGCGGTCTTTTCAAAATAAGAAAATTGCTTGATGATAAAGGCTAACAAAATTGGCCACCGTCGACAAAATGGATCCTTGCTCTAGATAGAGCAGAAAACACTTAATTATTAATTCTTTCTTGTACACAGATAAACTATTGTTTAATGATTAAGGATCCAGAAAAAACGGAAACGCTAAAATCCTAGGATGATTGCAAAGATCCGGATATTGGAAACTTGGGAAAAATTTCGCTATCATTTAAGCATGATTTGGTGGCTTTTCGATAAAAATTCAAAAATATGTGCAAGAACGAGCGAAGAGAAGGAGCGTGTTAGTAGGTTTCTTGTGATCATAAATTTTGTTGCCCAGCGAAGCGAAGCGATCCCCAGAAAGTTAATTCCTACCTCACACACTGGCTCCTGGGTTTCCCCGTCGTAGCACGTAATTTGTTAATTTACCATTATCCGCAATCGACAACATTACAAATCAATAATTGGTACAAAACTAAAAACCATTTCAAGATATTGCCCTTCTGAGCATCATATTTTTTTCAGAATTAAATCATTATCAAATAAAGAGTTTTTTTTTTCTAAAGTTGGTGACACAGGATTTTAAAAACAATGACTTTTGCTTTCAAGTTCATTCCGTATTCAAAAAAATCAACTGTCATGTCATTTACATAAATTTGAGAGCAATGACACTAATAAAAAACGCTTACTGTCAAGAAGGCAAGACGTTTATATAGAAACACCAAAGCCACGGCTCAGAGTAGTTAGTCACTGCAGCCGCTATCAAGCCGTAAAACTGTTCAACAAATTGCCCACTGATATGAAAAATATTGAGAATTTTAATCTTTTTAAATGTAAATTGGAACAGTATCTGCTGACAAACTGCTTCTACTCAATGGATGAATATTTAAATAAGTGACTTTCTTTATATTACGGTTGAATTTCTCTTTTTTTTATATGTGACATGTTTATTTATTTGCTAATATCCTTTGATTATCTGAACATTTTCTTTGTGTTTTTAGTTTTTAAGTCTAACATTTTATAATTTTTTTGTAATTTCAAATACAATGTAAAAATTGTTTATGAATAAATAAATGAATGAATGA